>CM060924.1:846939369-848305202 GCA_030737875.1 Allium sativum | reverse complement strand
AAATTCTGTGTATTGAAATGGTTCTATCATGACTTGTGTATTGATGTTTGTGGCATAAATTGATTGATGCAAGCCCATTGAACAATTGTATATGAAAACAATGGCACTTGCAAGTTTGTGGTAAAAACTAGAAATTGATCCCTTTATGTATATGTCGATGGCATGGACTATGTATATTCCCTTAGTCTAAATTAGAATTTACGTAAACATGTTCTAGATTTGAAACCTTTTATGCCTACATGACCCAAAACCTATGACAACATTCTCATGTTTATTTGCAAGTATAATTGGATCTATGTTAAGTATCATTTGGGTTTTCTGAACTATGCAAGTTCATGTTTATTTGCAAGTATAATTGGATCCATGTTAAGTATTGTTTGGGTTTCATAAACTATGCAAGTTCAGGTTGAAATAGGCTATGTGATTAGATGCTATAATTGGACATTTTGGTGAATATACAACATGCTAGTTTTATGTTTGACATTATGCCAAGTTAAATATGTTTAAACACAAGTTTGTATAAACCTAAACTATGCCATTTCATATGTCACCTACTAAGTTATACTTTGATTTGAATGCAAGTTCACATGACCCATCATTTATGTTAGTATCGCTAAATTGCAAGTTCATGCGCCACACACCTTTATATGTTGTAAAATATTACATGTTATTGATTTTACCCTTTTTCTTGCGTTTATAAAGTTGGGCCGAATTGTGTCAAGCCCAACATTTGTTATAACGTTGCGAACGTATAAATGGTGGTAATAATGTTGGGTGTAAAACATTGAAAATACATGTTGGCATGTTTGGCACATGCCAACGACAATGACATTTAAAGCGGTATGAATTGTTATACCCAAAAATAAAAGATATGACATTTACATATATAATTGAGAAATAATAAAATATGTAAATTTAGAAAACACGATATGCTTAACCCGAGGTTGGATTGAGTTGTGATGTAAACCTGCCCGGACCCGCCCGGCTGTCCAGTAGTCACAACAATACCTATCCAATGTGGGTGGTTAAGCATTGAGCCCAATAATGACTCGAGGTTAGACTGAGCTACGGTGTAAACCTGCCCGGAACCGACCGGCATATCCAGTAACCATAGCAATACTTGTCTAATGTGAGTGGTCAGGTGCTCCTAAGAGGCTAAGGACAGATGGTAGGGTTAAGTCAACTATAACACTTAACCAAATTCAACATGTTAACAAGAATTGATGGGTGGGGTTAGGTAAATACAGACACTTAACCACTTAACATGTTTGACTAGAAAATCCTGGTAACGAGGGACCCATTTCAGCAATAACCCAAGTCAGGTATCAACGGTACCCTGAAACTAGGCAGGGTGGGGCACGATTATTGGGCTGATTGTAAGCGGTCAAACGACGGCGGTGGGTGTACAGTGCAGGTCTAATGGGGTGCGGGCGTGCACACACTCCGGAGCAGACAACCAGGGCACTGAGAACACCAGTAGTATAACCTATGCCTTCTAGAATTTGTGTCGGGGCCGCCACCATGGGTCTTGATACACCCCATGGTGGGACCAGCATAGGTATCTACAACCCTTGGGGGCCGTATGACACATGTTAACGCGAGTTGGAGCCGATCTTTTAATAAGAATGGGGATCACTTCGCCCTCAACATGGGGTGCCAGTTAGAATAAACTCAAGTAGATGCAGAGATATAGTATGGGTCGATAGTACATTCGACACTCCCTTAGCTTGTGACACCATCCTATTTTCCGTATATATCTATCATGCCCTTTTCTTATTCACATACTGAAGAGTTACTAGATTTACTCAGGCTTTATGTCTGACCCTATTTTCTTTTCGTCTTCTTTTCTTTCGTTCCCCCCTCCCCCCAGTTCCACAGGGAGGAAACAACTCAGCTCAGTCAGGCTCTTTACAAGCTCCAAGAACGTAGATGTATGATTTGGGTCTCTTTTGCTCGGACTATAGCTTTGGATATCCCTATGGGGATTTTTGTCACTTTATTTATGTTTTATGCTTCTTTAATAATCAAGACAGTTGTGAGGTTGTAATGATGGAAGTATTTTGAGACAATTATGGAATGTTTTGTTTTGAACACATATTGATGAAATAAAAGTCTGTTGGTTTCCGTTGTTTAAAATATGTGTATTTATATTTGTCTTGAGTTTATCTGTGGCTTTTACTTATAAACCTCCATCGAAATTAAGGCATTCCATTTGTGAGTGACCTTAACAGAGGTGGGGTGTTTCAGTTACGGATCAGTGCAGTGGAGTCGTCATGACTCCATGGGGCAGAGTGATCGTAGCAAAGAATTGGGTGATCAAAGTGGTAGATATCGTATACTTTACGCACTGAGTGAAAGATGTGAGGATGATTGCTATGTTTGATGTTTGCTATCACCACGACATGCATAACCCCTCCCCATAATTTTCACACCATGTGTTAGTGTCACCTTAGACTATTTTACATCCTGTTGTGCTAACACTTTGGTTGTAGGTCTAGGTTCAGGTATGGATATGTATACCTGTTATTATTTTGTTTTTGCTGCTTATCACTCATACCAGACTTTTGTCTGAGCCAAAGATTTATGTCTCTTCTTATTACTCTAGTTGCTCCTAAATGAGCAGACTAGAGACAGGTTAGCTGGTTATGCACGAATAGATGTCCGGAGATGAGCAGGAGGCTTACACGTATCATTTCTATTTATTCTCCCTGTGTTGTTGTTGGTCACTACTTTGGGCATTAGTAGTGTACCTTCCTACTTTGCTTTAGAGACAGTTTTAAAAGTTGTAATAATGATGGTTTGGATCATAAGTTGTATTTTGGATTCCACTGCTATGATGGTTTAGTTTTCAGCTTATGCACTGTCTCGCCTGTTTTTTTGTCAAGTATGTTATTATTATATTTTATTCCATGCACTGTGAGATATACTATAGGTTCTTTGATGATTCATAATTTCAAATCCCTTTTCCTTTGACGACCATCCCGTGTTGGTTGGACATCGACACAGCGCATTTCATTGGAGTGTCGGCTGGTGCGGGGCGGGCTGTTACAACGCAGCTGTAGAGTGAGTGGCCTTGCAAATGAGCTAATGTGAACACAACATGAGTAAGAGGCGTTGCAAATGTTCCAATGTGAACGCAGGATGAGTAATCATTGAGCCAAAACTTCCTAACTGAACTCTGTTTGCAACCGTTCTTCAAGCTTTACACTCTTCAAGCTTTAGTAATTTCAAACTTCCTTTTTTAAGCAAATTCTTCATGCTTTATCCATCAAATGCTCTAAACCATGCTTTTTATAAACAATATGAAAACACGGCTATAAATACACAATATCAATTATTTTAAAGGGAAACTAAGATAAATAAGCGGATAAAATATACACATTTATGTGTATATCAAGTACTTTCTTTATAAAGCATCTTCCAGAGTCCAATATTTTGGAAATTCGTGACCTTCAAGATGAATACAGGTATATTATATAATTTAGATGTACTAATGGTCAAATAATGAACCAAACAAAAGGACTTTTCTAAAATTTTATATTCTTGTTTCAGGAAAGTGATGAAAGAATTTACAATGGAGTTGGAAAAACTTGCAGAAATGCTACTTGAATTACTATGTGAAAATCTAGGACTGGAGAAAGGATATTTGACATATGCACTACAAGGATCTAAAGGTCAAACTTTTGGCACAAAAGTAAGCAATTATCCACCATGCCCAGGTCCAGATCAATTTTTTGGACTTAGAGCTCATACTGATGTTGGTGGCATCATACTGCTATTACAAGATGATCTAGTTTCTGGCTTGCAATTATTAAAGGATGGAACTTGGATCGATGTTCCTCCAATGCGTCATTCTATAGTGGTCAATCTAGGAGACCAAATAGAGGTATGTTTTTCTAACTCCATATCTTCTCTTCTTTGTGGTAATTTTTATCTACGTGGTTAACGGCTTATCAATTAGTTTTAAATTTCAAATATTTTAAAACCAATTCTTCTTGACATTTTTTATTTGCTACGAATTATTATTACGAGGATATGCGTTCGATTCTTTATTTATAAGATAACATATTTTGCACTTCATAAAACATTTGATAGTTTGGAACGAAATAAGTCTTGGTTATTTTAATTCAAGTAAAAACTAGATTTAAAATGATGACATAGCAATTGTTATATATATACACACACACATCGTATTATATCAATTAAAATAACAACCTTTTGATGTTTGTTATAGTTAAAAATGTAAAGTCAAATTTAGTGCAAAATTTATATGTTTTGATAATTCCAAGACACTATTAATCATATGGTGCAGGTAATTACTAATGGTAAGTACAAAAGTGTGATGCACCATGTTATTGCACCAACCAATGGAACAAGAATGTCAATTGCTTCATTCTACAATCCTGGTAGTGATGCTATGATATATCCAGCACTGTCTTTAGTTGAAAAGGAGGAAGGGAAGTCATCACACAAGTATCCAAAATTTATGTTCCAAGATTACATGGATTATTATCTTACAGTGAAGTCTCAAGATAAGAAACCACGGTTTGAAGCCATGAAGACTCAAGAAGTTGAGGTTGCATAAGTGGTTCGGATAAATGGAAGCATGTGATCTAAGCAAATAAAATAGTATTAAAATTATGTTTTCATTATATATCATCATGTAAATATGGAGTTTTAATAACAAGCGGTATAATATATAATATATCAAATGCTCTACATTATTTAAAGCCCTTGCTTTGCTACTTCTTATTCAACTAGACACTCTTCCTTGGAATAGTAACGTGGAAAACTATGCTTGTTGTTCCATACATATTTTTCATTTGTTTTAGCATTCCAATTTATGATACTATTATAGTTTTACAAATTTCTCATATAACTAGTTAATGTACTAAAAATAAATGAAGATATATCTTGATAACTTCTTGATTTTGAGTTCCATTAGTCAAACAAAATGAAAAAAATATTTTTCTCACACCACATGAAGGCTTGGAAGGGCTGAAAATAATGTACGTTGATCATATGTAAATGTTGAAGTGTATTTAGCTTAATGTACTACATAAATTATAACTTTATTAACTCAATGGAAGGCATGGAGAGAAAGAGGCATGCTGAGAGCATCGCTGACAGGGTGCGCAAGTGTGTGCGACACATCACCGGTCCTGACGCTTAAGGATGATGGCTGTTGTGCTTAGTCTTTTGGCTTTAAGTATTATGTTTTGTAATGTTATGTAGTATTTGCTCTCTCTTTTTGTCAGGCCGTATGTATTTATTATGATCGCTGTGTTGGAGCGATAGCCTGTTTTTTGGTTGTACATGTGATGTATATACACGACTTGTTATGCTATGGTAATATATTAAGGCGTGAATCATGTTGATTCACTACCTTTTCCTTTCAAAAAACTTTACTAACTCAAATCTTAACCAATAGATTGAGAAAAATATTCCAAAAAATAAGAAATTTGAAAGGAAAGAAAGGCAATAAAATTTTAAAAAACTCATTGGGAAGCAATTGTAACAACCTAAATTTTTTGACAAATTTTAGATATTGATTTAGTTCAAATTTAATTTTAATTATTTTCAAATCATTATTATATGAAATGAATGAATTTGATTTTTGAATACAAATACAAATAGGTACAATCTATCTGTCCTATCCTATAATCGGTGAGTTTCATTTCTAGCACAGAGAAGCTACTAAACTAAACAATCCTGAAAATTTCTCCCAATCTGTATTGTTGTTCTCTTTTCCAGAATTAATTGTTTTCATTTTCTTTCCCTAAATCATACTAAAGATATTTCCAGTCTCTCGAAACTCCTCAAATATTCTCTCCATGTCTTCAGGTTCGTCATTAGGTCTGTAAAGAGTTCCTTACATTTCTTTAACCTTTGTTATTATGAACATGTTTAACTCTTCTACTAGTTCATCCATATATTTTTACAGTAGATCTATTGGGCCAAAGGAATAAAATGGTGGGAAAAGAAGCGCTTTTTCCGATAACGAGGTTAAAATAGTATAAAGAGAACAAGCACAGTTTCAACAAACTAGCCAAATGGCACGTTAAGTGGTTTCTTAAAGTGGATATGGTTATTGTGCTTATCGAGCTTGGCAGATAGGAAGAGCTTGAAATGGCACTGAAGGTATAATTTATTTACTTAATGATTGTTAGTTGGTTTTCTTATTTTCTGAAGAAGCATGTTGTTATGATTCTATGCAGAGTATAATCTTCACAACTTTATTACTATTATATTATTTTACATGTTATTCATTTTTCATTGTTGAATTATGACACAAATCCTAAATTAAAGCTTATTTTGAGCTCAATTTGGAAGCTGATATAATTTTGTACTACATCAGTTGGAGTTTGTGGGTGAACTATGGCTAAGCATGATAATGACTATACTTTGTTAATTGTTTAAAGAATTACATTCTCAGGCTGGATTATATGTTGAATTCTTAGTTTATTCAGTTAACCATATGCAGATTTATATGGAACATGGAAATCCAAAAGGTGGGCATATAATCCAGTATTAGAAGCATGATATATTTCAAATGGGCTTGACCATTAACCACAACCATGACTTCCCTTATTATAGATGGACTGCGTAAGTCCTTAAAATTTTGTTCTTTGAGACTAACTAGACGAACAGACCTTGGTTTTGTCCATGTGAATATAATTCTGCATTGGTTTTGCCTTTTCAGTCTTCTCACACGGTGTAGAAGTCACACACACATGTATGTATGTATGTATGTATGTTTGTATACACACACACACTAAATGATTAGCATATGCACTGAAAATACTATTGGAATTCATAAGTATTGAATGAAATATACTTTATCCATTATCCCACATAATTTAAGAGAACAAGTGCAACTGTTCAGTGAAAGGATGTGACTGTTAACAGCGTGTTTTTTCATGAAAAGACACTTCATGAAAAGACACTTCGCGAAAAGACAGTTCACGAAAAGGCACTTCCTTTCACCAACTGTCATATATCAGCGAAAAGACACTTCATGAAAAGACACTTCCTTTCTCCAAACAGTCATATTTCAGCGAAAAGACACTTCATGAAATGACACTTCCCTTCATCAAAAGAGATGCTTCTATGCGAAGAGGTACGAGCACGACCGTTCGAAAGTGATGCGACTGTACGAAGAGTTACGAGCATGACCGTTCAGAAGAGATGCGATTGTACGAAGAAGTACGAGTGTGACCGTTCGAAGGGATGCGAATAAACTATAAATAAGGAGGAAAACTGATCACTTTCCTTACTGACTTCTTTCAATCCAATCTTCCTTCTCTCTTCTCTAATATTCTTATATATAATCACAGATTGACATACTCATTACAATCTCATGCAGAATACGTCTGTTGTATCTTGGGAGAATTTTGAAATAAAATTCTTAAGGAAATTGTTACGACAAGCCTCAGACATCATCCGGTTAGATTTCTTGTTTATTTATATATTTGTATACAATATTCTTTAATCTCTCCTTTCTCTAGGTTGTGCTATTTCTTAAAATAGTATAACTTTATTGTTGTAAATTGATTATAACATACTTATTTCTATCATTATTCTATAACTTTCTTGTTGTAAATAGTTCAACTCTTCTACTAGTTCAGCCATATTTTTTTATAGTAGATCTATTGGGCCAATGGGATAAAATGGTGGGAATAGAAGCGCTTTTTCCAATAACGAGGTTAAAATAGCATAAAGAGAACAAGCATAGTTTCAACAAACTAGCCAAATGGCACGTTAAGTGGTTTCTTAAAGTGGATATAGTTATTGTGCTTATCGAGCTTGGCAGATAGGAAGAGCTTGAAATGGCACTGAAGGTATAATTTATTTACTTAATGATTGTTAGTTGGTTTTCTTATTTTCTGAAGAAGCATGTTGTTATGATTCTATGCAGAGTATAATCTTCACAACTTTATTACTATTATATTATTTTACATGTTATTCATTTTTCATTGTTGAATTATGACACAAATCCTAAATTAAAGCTTATTTTGAGCTCAACTTGGAAGCTGATATAATTTTGTACTACATCAGTTGGAGTTTGTGGGTGAACTATGGCTAAGCATGATAATGACTATACTTTGTTAATTGTTTAAAGAATTACATTCTCAGGCCGGATTATATGTTGAATTCTTAGTTTATTCAGTTAACCATATGCAAATTTATATGGAACATGGAAATCCAAAAGGTGGGCATATAATCCAGTATTAGAAGCATGATATATTTCAAATGGGCTTGACCATTAACCACAACCATGACTTCCCTTATTATAGATGGACTGCGTAAGTCCTTAAAATTTTGTTCTTTGAGACTAACTAGATGAATAGACCTTGGTTTTGTCCATATGAATATAATTATGCATTGGTTTTTCCTTTTCAGTCTTCTTACACAGTGTAGAAGTCACATACACACACACGTGTGTGCATATGTATGTATGTATGTATATATATATATATATATATATATATATATATAAACGCACTAAATGATTAGCATATGCACTGAAAATACTGTTGGAATTCATAAGTATTGAATGAAATATACTTTGTCCATGTCCCACATAATTTAAGCGAACAAGTGCAACTGTTCAGTGAAAGGACGTGACTATTAGCAGCATGGTTTTTTGTGAAAATACACTTCACGAAAAGACACTTCGCGAAAAGACATTTCCTTTCACCAACGGTCATATATCAGCGAAAAGACACTTCACGAAAAAACACTTCCTTTCACTAAACAGTCAAATTTCAGTGAAAAGACACTTCCTTTCACCGAAAGAGATGCTTCTATACGAAGAGGTACGAGCATGACCGTTCGAAAGAGATGCAAGTGTACGAAGAGGTACGAGCACGACCGTTCGAAAGATACACAAGTGTACGAAGAGATACGTGTGCGACCATTTGAAGGGATGCAGATAAACTATAAATAAGGAGGAAAACTAATCACTTTCCTCACTGACTTATTTCAATGCAATACTCCTTCTCTCTTCTCCAATACTCTTATATATAATCACAGCTTTCTTGTTGTAAATAGTTCAACTCTTCTACCAGTTCAGTCATACTTTTTTTACTGTAGATCTATTGGGCCAAAGGGATAAAATGGTGGGAAAAGAAGCGGTTTTTTTATGACGGGGTTAAAATAGTATAAAGAGAACAAGCATAGTTTGAACAAACTAGCCAAATGGAACGTAGTGGTTTCTTAAAGTGGATATGGTTATTGTGCTTATCAAGCTTGACAGATAGGAAGAGCTTGAAATGGCACTGAATTTATAATTTATTTACTTAATGATTGTTAGTTGGTTTTCTTATTTTCTGAAGAAGCATGTTGTTATGATTATATGCAGAGTATAATCTTCACAACTTTATTACTATTATATTATTTTACATGTTATTCATTTTTCATTGTTGAATTATGATACAAATCCTAAATTAAAGCTTATTTTGAGCTCAACTTGCGAGCTGATATAATTTTGTACTACATCAATTGGAGTTTGTAGGTGAACTATGGCTAAGCATGATAATGACTATACTTTGTTAATTGTTTAAAGAATTACATTCTAAGGCTGGATTATATGTTGAATTCTCAGTTTATTCAGTTAACCATTTGCAGATTTATAAGGAACATGGAAATCCAAAAGGTGGGCATATAATCCAGTATTAGAAGCAGGATATATTTCAAATGGGCTTGACCATTAACCACAACCATGACTTCCCTTATTATAGATGGACTGCGTAAGTCCTTAAAATTTTGTTCTTTGAGACTAACTAGACGAATAAACCTAGGTTTTGTCCATGTGGATATAATTAGGCATTGGTTTTGCCTTTTGAATCTTCTTATATAGTGTAGAAGTCACATATATACACATACACACACATATATATATATTTTTTGAAAATTGGTTCACTTTATTGCAATAACCAATCCTATACTTCATTTATATGCCTCATTAAAACCTTGTGCCCCCTAACCTACATGGGTGCGACAACAAGGAAAAAGAGTGCATATAAAGTCCATATATTAACAGTACAAGCAACTCGCAACACATACAAACTACAAAGAAACTGTATGACAAAATGACCTGAAGTAAAGAAAAACAAACCGACATTCGAATATAACAAACTTAGCAACTCCAATTCTGCACATCTTCAAAACCTTCAACCAGTATTCTTTAATTTGATACCCCGTCTATGTAAGAATTCTTCGTTAACCACCGATCTGCTTGTTTTGCTGCCATTATCTCTTACCAAGTAATAAATTTCTTTCTCAATAATCTGCAATTTTACTTCTTTAGACACTTCATGATTATTAAACAGCCGAGAATTTCTTTCTAACCAAAGATGATACACAGTTGCTGATAGTGATGCACACCCAACATCCCACAACTGATTTTTTTCCTTAAATGTTTTTAAAATTTCAGAAGCTTCTTCTCGCAAGGATCCATTTACATTAATAGCAATACTAAGTTTTATCTTTATTTGCCTCCAAATATAACTTGAATACTGACAAGAAAAAAACAAATGTGTAGCAGTTTATTTACTAGAATCACACAAAACACATCTAGGATCATCAGTAATGACAAATCTGATTAATCTGTCTTTTGTACTCAATTGGTCAATAGCCGCGAGATATGTGATAAAAGACATCCTCCTTGAATTCTTTGTATGCCACACTACCTTGAAAACATCCTGAATTGGAAGTTCATTTCTTATCTCATCCCATGCTTTGTGAAAACTAAACTCACCCCCTTCAAACCATTTGTAGTGATCAGCTCTGGCATTACTTCTAACTAGTACATCATCAACAAGTTGTTGAATCTCTCTAGTTCCAGCGTGAATACTACCACATAATTTTCCATTTCTGAGAATAACAGCAACATTTTCAAATTGATTTCCGAGAGTTTGAACTCTAGAAATACCAATTAGATCAACAAGACATTTTCCATTTATCCATGGTTCAAACCATAAGGATGTCGAAGTGCCATCATAAATCACCTTTTTGAACAGTTGCCTACCATTTAATCTTAACTGCAACAAAGATTTCCAAGTACATGATGAATTGTTATATATTCTCATTTGCCAAAAAAATTACCTCTACAATAATTTGTAGCCATCCATCTGCTCCACAACGACGAGTCAGTCAAGAATTTCCAAAGAAGTTTAATACAAGCCGCTTTCTTCAAATCTTTAAACGATTTAAGTCCAATACCTCCTTCATGCTTTGGGGAACACATAATTTCCCACTCGACCTTGTGCTTAGAATTTCCCCAAAAAAAATCTGCACACAACATGTTTAGTTTCTCAATTGTGAACCCCAAAAGCTGATAAATAAACAACCAATAAAGTACCAATGGAGTTATCATTGATTGTATCAACTCAGCACGCCCCGCAAAACTAAGAAATTTAACATCCCAAGATTGCAATATATTTTGAATTCTGTGAAGAAGGTCTTGACGATCATTATAACGAATGTAACTGGTAGATAAAGGAACGCCAAGATATCTAATTGGAAGTTGCCCAGTGCTTACACCCAAAATATTGGCAATTTTAATAGCATTGGATGCATAAGAACTAAAATATACCTTTGTTTTAAGCACACTCACCGACAATCCACAGCATTTCTCTAACTTGTCAGAAACAGATTTAAGAAAAGTGGCACATGCATTTGAACACTTTCCAAAGACCATTAAATCATCAGCGTATAGCAGATGCGTTACAATAGGATCCAAAACATGTGTAGGAAGAAAAGCTCTCTTTGACACCTCTTCATTCATGCAAAAGGTGAAAAACTCCATCGCTATTGAAAACAAATATGGTGACAACGGATCACCTTGTCGAATGCCTCGATTAGATGATATAAAATCTTTGGGAACTCTTTGCATCATAATAGAAAAAGTGGGGGTGAAATATATTCATAAACAACATTTATAAAATGAAACGACCCAAACTTCCCCGTAAAGGAAAGCATAGATTGCTTTGAGAACAACACAATCAGAACACAAACTAAAGAACATTTTATTGCTGATTACAACAATTACATCAGAGTACAAGAATATAACAGAGTATGAATACTTATTACACAATTGAAATACAATAATATCAGAGATTTAGATTACATTTAAATAGCAGCGGAAAAATAATACAAATATACAACTGAAAGGAGTACACGGATACAGAGTTTTCTGAATACCGCTTCTGCTGTAAGCCAGGATCCTGTAAATATATCTGCAAAAAGCTACTCGACTGCCCATGTGGAAAATATGGGCACCCGAGTTTTCCAGTGAAACAAACTACAGGTCAGTCATGGGACTGGTATGAGAAATCTTAACTTAACTTATCTGATAATAAGGCTAATCATAGGACCACGCCGCTAACACGGAACGGGTTTACTCCATTGGATTGCTAGTGCATAAAATAAAGTAAATCGTTAAACAACGCAATGCTTTTTAGAAAAATGAGACCATTATAAGACCCCAAGTCCCATCACACAATGCAACGCAAACTGGAGGATAGGGTTTTACCTTATAATGGTCAAAAGATGCTTGATACGATAAAACGGATTTAATATTAGTGTGTATATGTTCTAATAAAAACATTTCAATCATAATGTATAAATCATAGACGGCATAGGTACCATATATCATGTCGCCATACTAGTTCTACATTCAAAACCGCAAGGTCGTATTGGAAGTTGGATTTCCATCATGAGTCGAGGCTAGGGGCAAGCTCCTCTCCGATTCGAGACACTCTAGCAAATGCCTCAGGATCACACCTATGGGCAACCCTTCGATCTTCAGGGTCGGTCCCTACCTAAGTGTAGTGGATTAATTATGCCTGAACACACGCTTCCCGGTCCCTTTGGACCTATAGTATGACCACTAACGGCCTATAAAAATCCGAGGCGCCTCAAAATCCATCATCCATATAAGTAAAATACCAGCCAGTTTAAGCACCGACACTACTCCTAGCTAGAAAGAAACATGTGCACTCCCTGCAGTCCTACTCCCGTTTTGGATTCATACCGGGGTGTAAGGCTCGCGAAGTCACGCTATACACAAAGCTATGCCGTAATAGGCTATACTTTGATCATCCCACAAGGCCCTGCTTAACAAAAGCCTTGATCAATTGCATCTTGGCGTGCCACATTGACAATTCACGCCATGCGATCAATCACTATTAATATATACCAGGGTGTTAAGCAGAGAATAAATTCTCCACCACCAATCAGATATACATTAATAAAAATCGATCAGACACACATCCATTTACAAGTTCGTTCTGGGTCTGAACAAAACCGGAGATACCTAAGAGGTCCTCACATATCCGGACAATCAACAATACGTCTGGATGGCTACCACTGAAGCCCTTTCAAGGTAGCTACTCCCATCATGGGTCTCAGCAGCAACACATCCATTTGATGTGAAGATCGTTGGTCTTCAATCACCGTCTTCAACTTCGACTCTTCGTCGTTGTAGTGATCATTCAGAATGGGTTAAACCCGGTCTTTCCGAATAATTCACGTATTTTATAATTAAAAATCAAGCGCTATAAAAACACATCCAATGCCTCATTCCAATTCAGGATATTCTGTTAAATAAAATATTCACATTATCTTATCAAAGATAAATTCTTCAGATTTATTCTTAAATCTTTCTTTTAAAGATTTATTAAAAACCCAATTTGGTTTTAAATATCAAAAATCATTATTCAATGATTATTTAAATTTAAGAAATAAATCTTGTCTTTAACTGGGTTAAAGAACTAATGTCATTTTAAAACACCATTCACGATAAACCCAAAATCGACTTCCATAAAATAGGGAATCTTCACAAAAATCAAATCAATATATAATCATTATAAATTTCTGTATCCGACCAATAATATAAATGGAGTAGCGGCAAAGCCCCTTAAATTCCATATGTAGTATCAGTCTTCTTTTACAGAAGCTTATCTCGATTATAATTAATTCGAATACTATTCAACTCCAATTTAATATATTAAATTGGGAAACTTTACTTCGAAAAGAAAAAAAAATCTTCATTAAATCTTGATAAAAGACTTATAAATTCCAAATCATATTTTCACTGTCGGTTGGGTTAAAGAACAAATGTCGCTTAAAAACACAGTTCACAATAAACCCAACTCACATTTCATCTTATTCCAATTATTAAATATAATCGAAAACTGTAATAATCTTAACTAAAAGATTTATTCTTTTCATACGGGGTTTAAGAACAGTGTTATTTAAGACACTATTCACGACAAACCCAAAATCCAATTTATTTAATTTAATTTCAATTAAATCATTAACAAATTGGAAAACTTCGTTAAATCTAAATTTAATGATTTATTCTAGTTAATAACTAGTCCATCTCAATAAATAAATATATTTTCCTAAAGTATATTCTTTTTCTAAAATATGTTCTCTTTCAAAAATATATTCTTTATTGGGATGTGACTCAACCAACGACCATATATTGCATGAAATCAACAAGCATAATGAATAATTATCAAACATCCAATAGATCAACCAAAGTGGATTCTACACTAAATATTGGGACTAGTGTAGATCAGATATCATTCCAACACTCGTGTGGGGTTTCATCCAACAAACAAATAATAAATTATTTGTGCACTTGGGCGATGTGAAAAAAAAATTATCGTCCCAATCACATAAACAAGTCGGATGACTTGTAAATGGAAGTGTAATATTCAGTTTTGAATACACTAACATTATATTAAATACATCAAACACTTCATCAACACATACATATATTCTAAGCCATTATTAACATCATATTTTTAACATATGGTCTTTTTTATTGTGACTAATCGACAAATAAAAATAATAACCTTCCTATCTTTTGTGTAATCCTTTATTCTAATTACATTTTCTAACTAAAATGTATATATTATTCTAATTACATTTTCTAACAAAAATGTATTCTTTCTTCTAATTATATTTTCTAACAAAAATGTATTCCTTATTCTAATTACATTTTCTAACAAAAATGTATTCCTTATTCTAATTACATTTTCTAACAAAAATGTATTCCTTATTCTAATTACATTTTCTAACAAAAATGTATTCCTTATTCTAATTACATTTTCTAACAAAAATGTATTCTTTATTCTAATTACATTTTCTAACAAAAATGTATTCTTTATTCTCATTTATATTTTCTAATCAAAATGTACTTTTTATTCTCATTTACATTTTCTAATCAAAATGTACTTTTTATTCTCATTAGAAAATGACACTAAAATGTACTTTTTATTCTGAAAAGAATATTACGCTAAAAATGTACTTTTTATTCTCAAAAGAGAACAACTCTAAATTTATCCTTTTTATTCTCAAAAGAGAATAACGCTAAATTTGTTCTTTTTAAACTAATAAGAATATTACATTGAAAATGTACTTGTTATTCTCAAAAGAGAATAAAGCTAAACTTTGTTTTCTTTATATTCTTTCTCATGTTCTTATTTGCAACTAATTTGCAAACGAAAATGTACTTTTAAATCTACCCCTTTATTTACATCTAATATGTAAATAAAAATGTAACTTTTTGATTTAAGCCTTCATAAAAAAAATGTATCTTTTGTTTAATCATTTTAAATGAACAAAAATGTTTTCATCTTTTCTTCAATCCCTTTTTTTTATAACCAAAAGTGTAATCTTTCTTTTTAATGACCAAAATATATATTTTGGTTTCATTCTTTTTAAATGACAAAAATGTGTATTTTGTCACATTCCTTTTATTTAATTGAAAAGTGTAATCTTTTTATTTCATTTCTAATTACATTGAAAAATGTAATCTTTTTATTTGATGTTTTATTTGCATCTAAATTGGCAAATAAAAATGTAATTCTTTTTCTATGTTTTATTTGCATCTAAATTTGCAAGTAAAAATGTAATTCTTTTTCTATTCATGTTTGCAAATACAAAATGTGATTTGAGTTCTGGCATAAATTCTCTTAACAAAAATATGATTTTTGTTTTGATACAAATTCTATATTTTGTTTTATCACAAATTCTCTTAGCAAAAATGTATATTTTGTTTTGACACAAATTCTATATTTTGTTTTGACACAAATTCTGTATTTTGTGTTTACATACATTTTCTATTTTTCATTTGTATAAATAGAAATGAAAATTTTATTTACACAACAAATTTCTATACAATAAAAGAGTATTTTTATGTACGATCAATTCTAACATTTCAAATTAGATCCAACAAACAATATCAACCAATTCATATCACATACAGTTCACACAATTGAATATTGACAGCATATGTAAAATTTACCAATGAAATAATAATCAAATTTTATTTAAAAAAGAAATCTCACCTTGTTCTGATTCAGATCTAAAATTCAAAAGGGCTCAGAATTCGTTCCAATTTGTTCCAACACATAGATCTGGATTTTGTGGTTCCAACGCATTTGAAATCGTTCAATTCTGACCACATAGTAAAAAGATATTCAAGATTTAAGTTTAAACAATTTAAATTCAACCATAATTATCATTAAGCTTTTAATTACATTAGTAATAAGGGGGTCAACCCTTTCTTCTTCGTTCTGTTTTTTGTTCCAGACACGCTCCATCAAAGAAACCCACTGTCGCCATCTTTCATCGCCAACCGCACCCCCCACGATCGGCCTGACGCTGAATAGACCTTGCCACTCCGTTACCCATCACGGTGCCACCCACCACCGTCTGTATCAGGGAACTGGCCCCCCTATTCACGCTGGAAACCGCCCCGAAGTCGAAGTCTTCCACCCCAAAAATCGAGCCCAATACCTTAAGTTAGATTATCATCGCCGTATGATACCGAAGCCCTCAAGAATCTCTTCGTTTCTTGCCTTAGAGGTCTTAAATTTTATTGCGTAAATTTGGAGGAAAAGAGGATTTAAATTCGGAGAGTTTCAGCCATGGGATTCATAGAACGACGGCTGGTGTATAGTGATTTAGGGTTTCGTATTCTAATAGTATTTATACCATGTATTTTATTTAATTATTTAATTCTCTTAACTTGAAAAATAATGGTTCGTTGCTATCAACTCCAAATTGAACCCAACGATAATAACCCCCAATCGGACACAATGGAACATGTTTCGTAATGCAATTCGGCTGTTACGATAAGTTTTTCTTTAAAAAAAATATGAAACATTTTATATTTAATTCAAACGTACATTTTAAATTACCGGGGCCACATACTAACTCTAAAAATTACAGAAAAATTATTTCTAGTTATGTTTTGACGATACGGTTCTAACGAGACTAATTTCGTTGAATTCTGAGACTGTTTGAAAAATGGCTATTTTCTAGTCGATTAAATTTGACTGAAATAGTCAAAACACGTTTTCCTCTGCCACGCTCACATATTAATTTGTAAAATTCTGAAAAATTAAACATAACAATAATTTGACATTCCGGTTCCAACAAAAGTGGTTTCGTCGAAAACAGAGGGCGTTTGCAAAATGGCTATTTTTAAGGCTAATATATTAAATTAGAATATATATAAATTCTACAGCGACTTTTCTGAATTTTAAACTGGACATAACTTTCAAATTATAAAGTGAAATTTCAGTTTTTCAGATTCGTTAGAAAGATATGATTAAACAGATTTAAATATTTCTTGTTTCGCTCAATTCTGATGTAAAATGAATTCAGTATATTCAATCAAAGTTCAAATTCAAATTTTCAAACTGCAGCGCTGTTTTAAACTCCTTTTATAATTGAATTAAATTTATTCGTTTTAAAATAAATTCTTAGTGGTTATTATTTAAAATAAACTATTTTAAATATTAAAATCCATTAAAATTTCTAAAATAAAAATTTTAAATTGACCCCAAAATTCCGGGTTGTTACATAAAATGTATTGGAAAACCCATAATTTTCATGATATGGCATATGAATTCATGACTAATTTTATCATAAGCCTTGTGGAGATCAACTTTAACACAAAATTTATTGACTCTTGTTTTTTTAAAATCTCTAATTAACTCATGGGCAAGTAAAATGTTGTCACCAATATACCTTGAAGGTATATACGCACACTGATTCGGTGATATTAGATGAGGCAGGAACCACTTTATCCTATAGCAAAGAATTTTACTAAATACTTTATAATAAACATTGCAACATGATATGGGGCAATAGTGGGAAATATCACTAGGTCTTTCAATTTTAGGAATGAGAGAAATGAAAGTGTGATTACATCCTTTAGGAATTTTATCTGACCTGAAAATGTCTTGAACTTATGCTAATAAATCCATCTTCAATTCATCCCAATGTAGTTTGAAGAACTTCGAATTAAAACCATCTGGACCAGGACTTGAGTCATCTTGAATTGAAAAAAAAACTGCTTTTCTGACTTCATCCAAAGAAATTTCATGCATCAGATCCTGCATTCCTCTCTGATTAATTGTTATGATGATTGAAGAAAAGGCATATCAACAGATAGATCACCATTGAATAAAGAACTAAAGAAATTGATGGCTTCATTCTCTATTTCATCTTTTTATATAACAATTCACCTTCAGAGTTTATGAGAGCTTTCAAATTATTTCCATGCCTTCTTGCATACATTTTTGAATGAAAATTTTCGAGTTAGTGTCACCTTCTTGCAGCCACGAAACCTTTGCTTTCTGTTTATAATTCCAGAATTTGATATGCCTTTGAAAAGATAATTGATATTTAGCCTCCAAAAATAACTCATCAAATCTAAATTCTTAGGTTCCTTGTCTACTGCAACTTCTTATTCACTAAATCTTTTTTCAGCTTCTAATAAAAATGCATTATCTTTGGGCCTCACTTTATTCCACTATTTTAACTCTATCTTGCAAGCTTTCAATTTCTGTTTAAAAGTGTAGCTATGAAATCCCCAAACGTATACTTGCGATCCTTTAGCAATGTAGTTATGATAACCCTCTTTAAAGCACCAATCATTTGAATAATGATATGAGAAGGTAACTACTAAATCAAGCAATATAGGGTTGTGATCCCTAAACAATTGAGATAATGATATAGCTTTCATATCACTGAATTTACGTAAACATTCATGATTGACAAAAAAAATTTCTAAATGATTAGCTATACCTCTTCTCTCCACGTGTAATTGAAACCTATTGCTTTGATTTCTATGAGTCTTTCTTGGGATAGACAATTGTTGAAAGCTCTCAACTGCTGAAAGGGGATTGGAAGTCCACTTATTTTATCAATTGGGGATGTTGCATTGTTAAAGTCTCCCATGAGAATCCACTCATCACTAATCAGATTTGACTCTTGCATAATAAGATGCTATAGAACCTGCCTTTCACTATAACTGTTGCTCGCATATATAATAGAAATGTAAATGGATAAACCTCTTGTGTTATTGGCTTGCAATGTAACATGCTGGTTTGAAGAAGATCTCAAACTAGTTGTCCACACTTTAGTATTCCAAGCAATGAGAATTCTACTAAAGAAATTAGATGGATGTTGCAGTATCAAATTCCAATTGTTTGGCAACAGCTTTCTAAAAGACACAAAAATTTCCAGGGTTTAGCTTATTCTCTACCAAGCCAACGAATGTTGACTTGGTTTTCGTTAGGAGAGATTAAATTTCACGCATTCGTTGTGGAGAATTCATCCCCCTAACATTCCAACTTATAATTGTCATTTAATCACTGTTGAGCTCCTTAAAGATCTTTTAGGAGGAGCAAGAGAAGTGGATTGACTTTTTCCTTTCAAATGAGCCATATATTCTTCATTTTTATTAACCCCTTCTGAAACATCTCGATTTTCTTCATTCAAAGTCTCCTCTCTTATACTATTAGCAACATGACTGAGATCATCTGGAATAATATCTGGAGGGAGCTCACCATTTAAAAATTCTAAATTAGTGCCTTTACCAAGAGATTCAGTAGAAGCCTGATGATCCATACCATTTGAAGAAGATGGTTCTTTATTGCCTTTACTAACCCATGCAGGATCTGTTTCTAATTCATGAACCAGAGAATCATGTCCAGAAAATTTACATAAATCACAACGAGGAGGGACAAATTCATATTCCACTAATAATTCCTTCTGAATACCATTATAAAGTTGGATTGGAATTTTATCAAACAACTTGCTTGCAAAATCAATGGCAATAAGAAATCTAACAAATCTGGTTACTCTTTTAGTAACAGTGTTAGTATTAATGCAAATCGGCACACCTATGAAGCTAGCTATCATCGACAGAGCATCATTCGACCATAATTCCATATCTAAGTTTTGTAACTTAATCCAGATCTGGACCTTTTCGAAAGAGAAATTCTCAAAATCATACCTTGGATACCATTTCTCCACTATTAACAAATTCCCGTAATAAGAATGAGTAGTGGATTCTAAAACCTCCATGAAGTCATCAGAAATCTCGAATTGCACTGCAAAATGAAATCCAACAACAATATGAACTATAAAATTACCCTTCGGCTTCCATACCTTACAGATGTAGTCCTTTAACTTTACCACTAAGAGTCTGAATTCAATAGGATGGAGAGCAACAGTATCATGCAAAATCTCTACCGATGATTTAAAAATACTTTCATAAATAATGACCCTATCCGAAGACGGTGGTACAAACTTGAGCTTATCCAAATCCGATTTCACATTTGTGCTTTGGTTTGAAGAATTAGGCATTTCATTGGATTGAGGAGAACTGTGATCTAGATTTGTAGAAGAGGAAGGTTTCAGCGGGAAATACGAAGATTTCCATGCCTCCACCATTAAAATGTGAAAAGGATGTAAAAAATTATTGGTAGTAGTTGTTAGTTGTGTGTCACGCACACACTAAATGATTAGCATTTGCATTGAAAATACAACTTTGTAGAACTAACTTTTTGTCTTTGTTCAAAAATCTAAAGTGTTTATGAGTTGATGAAACATGAGTAATTGAGCTTTATGTAGTGGTGACATCAACTTTTGATTTATTTTTTTGAAAGGCAAGCATGAAATTTTTTATTCACTGCGATAGACTTACAAACATAAACAACAACTGCAATACATACCGTCCACATAACCAAAGCCTAAGAATTTCTAAAAACAAACAGTTGAATGATGGACACATTACAAAATAGAATTTCAAAAGAAAGTATTGACATATTAATTGCTCCATGGCCATTGGCATTTTCCTTTACAATCAACAAGTATTTTTCGTAAAGCTTTATTGGAAGAAACCAAAAAAAACATGCATCCACACCTGAATACGCATCATGCAGCACCACCAATCATGCAAACACTTGAAAATTTAACCATCAATAGTCAAGTATTGCTTCTTTAAACACAACAACACCATCATCTTCTATCTAAACATACTATCACCAGTACACCATAGAAAACTAACAACTCCAACATTAACCCCTTGGGATTATCAGATTAAATCTCTAACTACTATGACTGCCAGGGTTAATAGAAGAGCAGCAAAACGAAACTAAACATATCAGTTCCTCAAAAAACCATGCAGAGACCAAATGCCACATGCACTAGCACACTAGATCTGAACAACATCTAAATTGGATTTCTTCTTATATGTCTAGGAGGAAATTTCATAGAATTTGGCAGAAAATCCTCTAGACATAGTTTATACCATCATCCAAATCGTCAATACACTCAACATCTTTTTTCTTCTTAGCATGCCTCTTACTATTCTTGGATTTTGAAATCGAACCTGTTAAACATACGTGAGATGTGAGCTGTTCTATTCTCCAGGATGTGCTATTCTTTAAGTTGGATATATACGTGAGCTAAGTTGTTCTATTCTCTAGGATGTGTTGTTCTTCGGGAATGATACATATACGTACGTGAGTTGAACGTGGTATTCTTTAGTAATGATACATGTGTGAGCTATTCTCAAGCACAAATATTATACCGGTTTTGTATTCAACGCATAGATATTGTACTGGTTTTGTAATCAACAGCCGTGTGTATATATTGTGTATAAATACCCATATATTGAATAAATAAAGTAAGTAATTCAATTCTATTTTTGTTTCACATGGTATCAGAGCATCATTAAGTAAAATTACGCTCTTGTCTTTCTTAATCTCTTATCATGGCTAATGAAAACATTCCTCCTACTGCTTCTATCAGAGCTGATCCTTATGCTATCCATCAATCTGATAGTCCTTCTACTGTTCTTGTCACACCTCTCTTAACTGGTGATAATTATGGCTCTTGGAGTCATGCCATTACAATAGCATTATGAGCTAAGAGCAAATTTGGTTTCGTCAATGGTTCCTTACTGATCCCAACAGTGGAAACCAACATTGCCAATTGGCGCCGCTGCAACGATCTCGTTGGCAGCTGGATACTCAATTCCGTATCTTCGGAAATCGGTCCAAGTATTCTCTATGCCGACAGCGCTGCCCAGATAAGGATGGATCTCAAAGAGCGCTTCTCTCAGTCAAATGCGCCGAAGATATAAAATACGAATCGGAGTTTGAAGAAGGGGAAGGAGCCCTCGACCCACAACACACAGAGGAGCGTCGACGCGAATTCTCCCAATTTATGACCTACCATACGATATGTTATCAGTTAAAACTCTCTATCTCCTCGCTCAAACAAGGAGGTATGAGTGTTTCATTGTACTTCACCAAACTAAAATCTTTGTGGAATGAACTGAGTAGCATTATTTCGATTCTTTCGTGTACTTGCGGAAATGGAAAGTGCATTATTGAACAACAAAATCAGGATCGAGCCATGGAGTTCCTTCAAGGACTGCATGATAGTTTCTCTGTTGTACGAAGTCAGATTCTCCTTATGGACCCATTTTCGTCCATTCAGCGAATTTACAATCTTGTACGTCAAGAAGAGAAGCAACAAGAGTTGAATGTTCGATCAACCCCTGATGTTGAGCCTGCTGCCTTCCAAGCTTCAAAGCCACCATACCGTAGGCTGTCAAAGAGGCAGCGTCCCTTCTGTGATCACTGCAACCGACATGGGCATATTCGGGATAAATGCTATCAACTTTATGGCTTCCCAAGCAAACAAGAAAAGCGCGCAGCTGAACATGGATCGACCTCTCATGTTGTGCCAAAAATCATCTGACAACTCAACAGTACAACAAGTTGTTTGCTCTCTTGGCCAAAGACGAAGTCGGTGAAATCACGGCTCACTTAGCAGGCACTGTCTTGTATGTCTTCTTGTTGGATTATAGATTCAGGTGCATCAAATCATATATGCACATCATTATCAATTTTTTCTTCATATGTTTCGTTGCAAAAACATAAGTCTGTTCAATTACCTAATGGCACTTTTTTGCATCAGTGACTCACATTAGGATTGTTAAACATTCAAAATACCTTATTCTCAAAGATGTATTTTTATCCCATTATTCAAATTCAATTTATTATCTATCTCACAATTAACAAATCAACTTAATTGTGAAGTAATTTTTCTAAATTTCAATGTCATTTTCGGGACCTGTTGACGAACAGGACGATTGGTCGGGGTAGAGTTCATTATAGCCTTTACTACTTAGAGGATGTTTCCTATTTGAATTCGGTCTTTTCATTTCAGCATTCAAATAATTTTGATCTTTGGCACTCTCGCCTTGGTCACCCTAGTAGTTCTCGTTTTAAATTCCTTGTTAATAATTTTCCGGATATATCCGCAAATAATAAATTTATTTATGATGTTTTCCCATAATCTAAGCAATGTCGTAGTTCGTTTCCATAAAGTGTATCTTGTTCTTCTGGATGTTTAGAATTATTAGATGTTGATGTTTGGGGACCATTTAATGTTCCACCTAAAAATGGTTCACTTTTTTCTTACCATTGTTGATGATTATTCAAGATGCACTTGGGTCAATTTAATGAAATTCATGTCTCAAACCTTTTATATGATAAAACATTTTTTTAATCAAGTTAATAGACAATTTGGACTGTCAATCTCCACTATACAATCTGGAGATAGTGGTATTTTTATTCCAAAAATTCAAGCTCTTCGATCTGACAATGGAACCGAGTTTCTTTCACTAGGGTTTCAAAATTGGTTTCATTCTCATGGCATAATCGATCAACGAAGTTGTGTAGCCACTCCTCAACAAAATGGGATTGTGGAACGTAAACATCAACACTTGCTTGATATTGCTCGCTCACTACGATTCCAAGCTAATCTTCCCCTGTCTTTTTGGGGTTAATGTGTTCTCACCACTGCATTTCTCATAAATAAGTTACCCACACGTACTCTTAATTTCAAATCTCCTCACGAAATTTTATTTGGAAAGGTTCCATCTTATTCATCTTTACGTGCGTTTGGTTGTATGTGTTTTACGAAAAATATGCATATTAAAAATAAATTCGATGCATGAGGTAAGCCACACATTTTTGTTGGTTACTCTTATGGTCAAAAAGGATATCAACTTTATGATCCTTATTCTCATCGCATAATAGTCTCATGTGACATTATTTTTCATGAGTCGGTCTTTCCGTACAAAAACATTTTAGATCATAGTTCTAAATACTTTTCCATCACTCCACTAGATGATGATTCACCCACAAATTTCACACCATTTCAAAATGGTTCATCAGTACCAACTAATATTCCTTCATCTAATACAACTGAAAATGGTGAAAATTAACTTCAAAATCATTCTTCAAATCTGATTCCAACAGAATTCGCTGATTCAAATCAGTCTCAGCAAATTATTAATAATTCTTCAATTTTAATTCTCGCGAATACTACTGATTTAAATCGTCCTCAGCGAATTCGACGAAGTTCATTACATCTCAATGATTATGCATGCAACATTTCTCCTTCATCTACTTCTTTTCCATTATCCAAATATTTCTCTTTAGAAAAGTTTAGTCCTTATCATCACGTTTTTTTGTCCAAAATTTTTAATCATGATGAATCTCAAACTTATTTTCAAGCCGTTCAATCCTCTGCTTGGCATGACGCAATGTCTGTTAAAATTCGTGCTCTTGAAGCAAACAAAACACAGTCAATTTGCTCATTACCACCGAATAAAACACCAATTGGTTGCAAATGGGTATACAAAATTAAATATTGTTCTAATGGTTCTATTGAATGATATAAAGCTCGTTTAGTAGCCAAAGGTTACACCCAAGTTGAAGCAATTGATTACCATGATACCATTGCACCGGTGGCGAAATTGGTCACCGTTCGTCTACATCTTTCTATCGCTTCAATTAAAAATTGGTCTCTTCATCAATTAGATATCAATAATGCCTTCCTCCAAGGTGATCTAAATGAGAAAGTTTGTATGAAACTTCCTCCTGGTTTTCCTCGTCAAAGTGATAATCAAGTTTGTAAGCTCCATAAATCTATTTATGGACTTAAACAAGCCTCGCGTCAATTGTTCTCTAGGTTTTCTTGTACTTTAACTCGATGTGGTTTTCATCAATCTAATTCCGATTACAGTCTCTTCATGTATATTCGTGATCATATTTCAATATTTGTTCTTGTTTACGTAGATGATATTTTCGTTACGGGAAATAGTGAATCTTTTATTTCCACAACAAAACAATTTCTCGCCAAATCTTTCTCCATTAAAGACCTTGGGCATCTAAGTTATTTTCTTGGTATTGAAGTTTCTCATTCCAAAAAGGGATTATTTTTGTGTCAATGTAAATACACACTTGACATATTAAAGGATTCAGGTACGCTTGGTTCTCGTACAACTCCAATTCCTATGGAACAACATTGTCAACTTCTTCCGGATGACGGCAATCCCTTGCCTGACCCATCTCTTTATCGACGACTCATCGGTCAACTGTTATATCTTACAGTTAGTCGTCCTGACATTCAATATGTTGTCAACAAAATTAGCCAATTTATGCAAAGCCCTCGTTCCACTCATCTTGATGCTACAAATAAAGCCCTTTGATATATCAAAGGTTCTATTCGTAAAGGTATATTCCTATCGGCGATGAGTTCTCTTTCTCTGGTCGGTTTTGCTGATTTTGACTGGGCAGGATGCCCCATCACTCATCGTTCTACTATGGTTATTTTACAATGCTTGGTTCTAGTCCCATCTCCTGGAAATCAAAGAAACATCCAACTGGTTCTCGATCATCTGCTGAAGTTGAGTATCGGTCTCTTGCTGCTATTACCGCTGAGTCCAATGGTTACATTCAAACTTATCCGAACTTGGTTTTCCACAATCTGCTCCTATATCAATACATTGTGATAGCCAAGCAACTATTCATATTGCAACAAATCCAATCTTCCATGAACGAACTAAGCACATCGAAATAGATTGTCATTTTGTTCGTGAAAAGATTCTCTCCGGTCTTATTACTCCTTCCTATATTCGTTCTTGCAACCAATTAGCAGATATTTTCACAAAACCACTAGGTGTTGATAATTTCAAATGATTGATTAACAAGTTGGGCATGTTCAATATTTCTTTCCCGGCTCCAACTTGATGGGGGTGTTAAACATACGTGAGATGTGAGATGTTCTATTCTCCAGGATGTGCTATTCTTCAGGTTGGATACATACGTGAGCTAAGCTGTTCTATTCTCCAGGATGTGCTAGTCTTAGGGAAGGATACATATACATACGTGAGATGAAAATGCTATTCTTTAGGAATAATACATGCATGAGCTATTCTCAAGCACAAATATTATACCGGTTTTGTATTCAACGCATAGATATTGTACTGGTTTTGTATTCAACAGTTGTTTGTATATATCGTGTATAATACCCATATATTGAATAAATAAAGCAAGCAATTCAATTCTATTTTTGTTTCACAGAACCACTTTGATTAGAAGAAGTTTCAACTAAAGATGGAGGAACATCATTGTTACATTTGGATGAAATCACATTATTGTTTCGAGGAGGCACTTCATCATCCAAATCAGCCCAAAAATTACCATTAAGTCTCGTAGATTTGGAAGAAATTGAACCACTTAGAGTAGTAGAACTAGAAGGAATTGTAACTGACGGTGGACGCAGAATAATGTGAGGGGGGCGTTAAATGTGAATACGGAAAAACACTAGCAGAAGCTGATGAACTGCCAAAATTTGAAGATAAAATAACAGGTAAACTTGAACTAGATATAGCATTTACAAAAATGCCAGTAGTTTGAGTAACATCTGATTGCATACCAATTATCACCCTATTACTTAATCCAGAATTACCGACCAACGATGAAGACATTGAAGATTGAGAAGAAACAACCGAAGAAAAAGATTAACTGGCAGAAAAGCATACCGAAGTTGAATTCAAGGCAGATAAAGTGGCTGCAGCAGAAGAGGAGTTCATACCATGACGATCATCATTAATTTCCTCAACATTATCAACAAATAAATTTCCAGACAAAGAATCATCACCAGAATTCAAACAAGTCTGATCCACATTGTTAACCTCTTTGTTTTGGACTAAACCTTCACTAACTACATTGACCTGTGCATGCATTCCAGTATCTTCACTAAGATTAACTCCTTTATTATTCTCAACATTTTTACTAATATCAGGATCTTGTGCGTTTAATTCAGTATCAACTTCAATACTACAATCGTTACCATCTGAGACTAATGTATCATCACCTTTTGATTTATTAAATCTATAAAAAAGGATACATCAACAAAATTTTGTTGGTTCATTTTCTAATTTACAAATCTTAATTCTCCCCAACTTTTGGTAAGTATGGGAATTAACAATAGAAAATCCTATGTAGCGACTTACTTTTTCTTACCATTAAAGTCGGTAATAAAACCAACTCTAATCGTTCAAAACAACAGATTTCTTAACATAGGGTCTAATAAAATCAAATCACAAAACAAGAACATATCATAGGTAAAAAATAGCAGAATAGCTCGCAATAGAATAAATAATTTAGTAGTTCATGAAGCTACTAATTACAAAATCTTAAAATCAAAAGGCATAATATTATCAGAGTGATATTTTAATACATGAGAAAAATTGCGGTTTAAAATACCTAGTACATAAGCCAAAAGATGGAAACGAAATAATAGAACCATTGAGGTAACAATAGCAAATCGATAATAAGTTGGATCTCCAACAAATCTCCAGCTCCAAAGAAGATGAATTTCCAAAGCTGAACTCCTCAGTCTGGCTCGAGCATCAAGTAAAAAAAATACTCGAGTCGGGATTAACATTCTCAATAGTAAATAAACTCAAGTGAAATGCTCACATTACATGCACAAGTAACTAAAATAATGGCTAGGATTCCATTCTTTAAGGATCTGTTAAACTAGATATTATATAATACAATACGCTATTCTAATAGTGTCTATGGTTAAATATACAATTGAAAATAACATAAGAGGGATTACAATTATTGTCATTACACCGTTAATAATGTCGTAGTCTATAAAAATACCGTAAAGTTTACCATAAATTAGTGGCTATTGTAAGGCACTCCATAGGTATGACACATATCAAAATCATTGGGGGCTCGGTCAGGATAATATGACAAAGCACCGAGGCTATACCTAATGGCAGGATCCTACCGGACTGCGGACCTAGGCTGGTGGTAATGCATAGCCGTAATAACTTCCTACCTTAGACAAGACTCCAAAATTCAAATGACCCCGATTAAATCACAAAGTAATAGATGTATCGAAGATGAAAGTCCGCTAAGAAGGGCTAAATCAAATGGCCTGAGTATGGCTCTTGTTTAAGTCATTTTAATTATGATCCGAAGGTCAAGGCAATCCATCATCATTCTCTTTTTTCATTCCAGTGGCACTTTACAAATTAACATACTTCATTCTGGATTCTCCACAGTGTGCACAGTTGTTAAAGATATATCAGTTTTGGCAGAGAGTATGACAATATTGACTCTGGTCTCTTTGACAAACAAACGTTTATTTCACAATGTGGTCATTTATACTTTAAAACATCCTAAATCAAATTATAACAATATTTGTTTGTATTTAAATAACTATGTTTAAGCATTTCAATGTCATAAATCATAATTCAAACAAATTCATTATTTAATTAAGTTCATAAATCATAATTCAAATCATCTTGGATCAATTTCAAGTTTCAGATTTTCTTATCTACTAAATGATTTATTTACAAAGTTATATTTTGCTTTCACATTCCTATATTTCAAATATCATTATTTCAAAATATTTCGGATTCAACAGCTTGGACTAGAAAACTTTTATCTAAATAGTTAATATTATATAAAATTGCTTTACTTTAAAATTGTTTATATTTATATAAAATAATCTAATTTAAAATAATTATAAAATAAATAGTAGTTAAATTTAAACTAAAATAATATAGTTGAAATAGTTGTAGAATTTATAGTAATTAAGTTATTGGTTCAAAATTTCAATTCAAATCATGTTCAACTTTTAATAGTATAATCTTGATTTCAACTTATTTCAAAATGATATCGAAATTGGGTTAAGTTTCATTACTTAAATCAAATTCTCATTTTCTTTTAAATTATATCTTTATAGTTTCATATTGGTTGAATATCAAATTTCAATTCTTCACTTTAGTTATTGATTGACATAGAAATGTGTTTATTTTATGCTCTTATATCTTATCTTTTGTAATTAAATAAATATTACTTGGGTATTGTTTTGTTATTTTTACAGATATTCCAACCCAGCCCGCATGCAACCAGAAATGTAGAGAAATAGAGTTCAATTTGCTGTGTATTTGCATTTTGAAGAATTGTAGATAAAGATATCACATCTAGTTGCTGTTGGACAAGAAAAGGATTGATAACAAGGCTTTGCACATCACAAATCAATGAAGAAGTGTCGAGGAAGCAAGAGGAAAAGAGAAAAGGCCCAAATTTGCTTTATTTATCAAAGGCCCATTTATGTTTCTCATTGTAAACTAATTAGTGATGTAATGACCAGGCCCAGTTATCATTAGGGTTAGGGTTAGGGTTTGGCTATCTACCCTATATATACCCTTGTAATGGCATTGTAGCCACCATCCTATCCTATATCTCATCTCTTATTCCATTGTTCTAATAAAAGTTCTTCTTTCTCTTTTACTTTCTGCATTTTTTTGTTTTCTTAGCAACTAGTGTTGTCTATACGATTAGATTCGGTAGAACACTATTTGTATTTTGCACTTATTTGCATTAGTGATTTACCGTCCGATTAGATTCAGCGGAAATCCTAATTTTAATTCTTGTTTGTTATTTCAATTTCTGCAATTTCAATTTCTGTTTTTATTATTTTCTTAGGTCAAATTGGGTTTGATTAGATTCAAAACTAATTCATAGTTTCATTTGCTTTCCATTGAAATTGTGATTTGATCGTCGGTTCAGTTAGATCTGTTCTGAGTCAAATTACAGTTTTAATTTTGTTTTGTTTTGCAAAATCAACCTCCAAAGTTCGTCTAACACGCCCACGAAACATATAAATAATAAAATTTAACTTTCCTCCCTGTGTTCGACCTGTATGCTACACACCTGTATGCTTGCAGAATTTATTACAAATGTCGCGCTTTTCTAATTCATAGATCAGCGACGATCAAATTTTTGGCGCCGTTGCCGGGGAGGTAACGATTAAATTTTATTATTTATTTAATTTTCGATTCGTGTTAGTTTTTGTTTATATTTTTTTTTCTTCATATATATATATATATATATATATATATATATATATATCTTGATTGGTGAGATTTGGTATTATTTAATGATACTGTAATCTTCCAATAAAAAAAAATCTTGCTTTTTGTTTTCAATTCCTTTCTCTATTTTTTCAATACATTTCTTTCCATCTCTTCTTGTACAAATTTCATATTAAAAAAAAATAGTTTCTATTTTCCTGATTTCTTCCCATGTTTGCCTCTTCTATTTTCAATTTTCTCTGCCATCTCTTACCCTCATCGTCATGATTCAAACCATTTGTTCTTCATCACCACTAATCAAAACAAGAAAACAATTCTGAAAAAAAAAAACTCTTCCTGTTTAAATTAGTTCTTCTTTCTGTACAATTCTCAGAAAACAGAAAAAAAAAATCCAAATTTCCTTTTCTCCTCTGCCTTCTCCTCATTTTCCATAACCACGATCCCTTTTAGACAACCACCAACATCCGCCATCGTCTTCTCTGCCAAAAATTTCAAGCCAAAACCACCCGCTTCCTCACCGAATTCACCAAACAACCCAGACCACCCCATCGAATTATCACCATGCAAACACCATTGTATCCTATCACCCTCACCTCCGAAGTCAACGCAGCTCCTTTGCAACTTGAGCTTCGTCACAAACCCTGAAACACCCTTCACAAATTCTCTGTTCCGAACCATCCTTCCTATCCACAAAAACACGCTCGCAAATTCACGCTCTCCATACACGAACATCAAGTTTTACACAAAAAAAAAACAATCATAAACCTCTTCCGCAGCCATCTTCCTGCACCAAGATCAAACATCCACTCCACAACCCGTAAGTTCAACAACCTCATCACAGTCCTCCACACCAATTTCTCCTGTCAGACCTCACCACCCTCATCAACCCAAAACGTCATCACCGGTTCCAAAAAAAAAAAAATCCGAACCTCAGTACTTGAAATTGAAAAACCCCCAAATCGATCGTGTGCCACTCCAAAATTCATCACAAACCCTACGTTGACCACAAATTCAATTCAAACAATCGAAACAAGTACCGAAACCCCACCTCGAGAAGCCAATTCGAGAAACGATTTGATTTTCAGAAAAAAAAAAAAGAGGGGGGCATGACCAGATTTCTGAGGGGAAAGCGTCGTGAATACTTTTTGTGAGTCGGTTTCTTTTATTGCTGAGAAAAAAAAGGGGCGTATTGATTTTGTCCTCTACTGTAATTTGGAAGATTGCCACTTGCTTTATATTGTTTGGATCCCTAATTTTTGTGGCTTAAAGGAAAAAAAAAAAAGGGAAGTCTGATTTATTTTGGGATATCCATTATGTCCAGTTTTGAAAAGATTGGATAATTTATTTCGTGAAAATAAGGCAGTAAATTCCTTTTACTTTGTTCATTGCTCTTGGACTGTTCGTATTGTTCTACGATTGTGAAAAACCATACATGATGCACGATCAAGTCTTTAGCCAAGTTTTGAGTGCACATCTGTTTACCCGAGTCTGGTTTGGTTCCACTGACCATAGTTTATCTCATTTTTGTTCTTGTTAAAGCTTAGTTCTTTTCCATTTTTTTTAGTTGAGTTTATTTCATTTAGAATTTTTTTTTTCTTCCTTTCTTCTTTTTGGTTTAGTTCTAGTCAGTCTTATTTTCTTTTAGTTCGTTTTACCTATTTTTCTTTAGTCCTAGTCAGTTGTCTTTCTAACCATAGGCTAAAGAGAACAGCTTCAAGCAAGCAAATAGAGATTTGGGGATCAAACAATTTGCAAACACTAGGATTTAAATTGCTGAATCTACTCAACTGCTCTGGAAGGACTGCCATACCCCACAGTAAAATTCTCTCAACCCTACAGGTACTCTGTTGCAGTTGCTTTGAAAAATATAGAAATTGTGTGTAAAAATCTTCTGCAGGGGCAGCGGCTTGCTTGTAAAATATTTTAATTTTCTGTTCTGTGACTGTTCGGTTCTATGGCTGATATTTCTGAGTCTGATTGTTGTGAGTTGAAATTTCCATAACTACTGTCATCATTCTCATTGGTTCTCAATAATAAAATCTGATTAGATATTTCAAAATAATATAATTGAAAAGTGGTGTTCTGTGAAGTGACTGTCTCGTATAATTAGATCGCGGATATATAGTGGTTCAATTTATTGAACTATTAGCAAAAGAGGTTGCATACTACCCGTAAAACATTGGTCGTATCCCTTAGTTTATACTATACGTGAACGGCCATAAGACCCTCTTCCCCCTTCTAATTGAGTCAGTTAATTAATAGAGCACAACTCGGTATTTTATACTATTTTGAACTGAGAATAATTTCTGTCTTGTCTTGATTTCATTTCAAATGTCTGATTCAAAAAAATCCTTGAGAGAATTGTGGGATAATAGTCGAAGTAGACGTCTGCTTGAAGAGTATGATTTTGAATTACAACTCATGAGGCAAAATTTTCCGAAATTTCGTGAGCCCAATGCCAACAATTTTCAAAATTTTCCAACCGACCAACATTTTCAAAATCATAGAAATGATCGAAATTGCGATTTCAATTCAAATTTCAATAATTTCGATTATGGACCACACCCACATCAAAACGATTTTGAATCCCGATATAGCTTTGATCCACATCAGTATGGAGTTGGAAACCAATTCGAAAATAATTTTGGATATGAAAATGATTTTCAAATCGATCAAAAGCTTCAAAATAACGACCCATATCCACAACTTGAATATAACCAGGATTGCAATTTTCCCTCGAATTTTAACAGTTTTGGTTACGAACATAATTTTTATGATCAAAATGATTTCCAATATCAAAACGAAAATTCAAACAACCACCACATTGGAAGTAATTTTGATTGTGAAATTGATATGGACTATAATTTGGAAACTCAAGAAATCCAAAACGAGAGCCCGCAAATCAACGATTTTGAAGAATACCATCTTAACGTTTTTAGAGAGAGGGTAGAAAGGCTAGATAGACAGCTTAATGAAAAAGATAGAAAGATGGATGAACTTCTTTGTTTAATGACAACCTTGAAAGAACAGCGAGAGCAACAGAATCAAATTCAAACATGTGATGAATCAGAAAATAGTCCATTCTTTACTGACATTAAAAATTTTCAAATAACGACTTTGGAAATTGAGAATAATCATCTTGATGAAGCTTTTCAAAATTCAACAAATGATTTGGACTTCAACTCTTTTCAGAAAAAAGATTTAAGCTTGGATTTTGATCTTCCTCTGTCAGGCTGCGAAAAACTTGAAATTCTAGAAATAGAACAGAATAAAAATGTTGAGTTTTCCAATTCAAATTTGGAAATGGACTTTAACGAACATGAATTATTTGGATTGTACGAGGATGATTTGCCAATTGTGGAAGAAGCAGATTCACACCACGAGTTCGAAAAATTCGATTTTGAGGTTTCAAACGAACTAGAATTTGTCAGTGTCGAAAATACGTTGTCAATTAACGAAATTGAGAAATGTGATCACAAATTTTTGAAAAATTACACTGACAAATTTGTTGAATACATGAATTACTTTTGGAATGCTGGCTTGGTTGAAAAACTTCAGGTTAGGACGACCCTAGATATTTATCTCCTGGACTATAAATCTAGGTTCAAGGATGAAATGGTTTTCAAAAACCTGCGCTTATTAGAAAACATGCCTAGACACAGTGGGAATGGGACTCATAGGGCTAGAAACAAGTGTGGGGGAAAAAGTTGGTGGAATTCTTTGCATCGCATACATCGCAAACACATATATCATTGTAAATACGATCCATTCTTACATATAGTTAGATTGCATTTCATTCTGCAAATAATTTTACATTTAATCCATCTTTGGGTACAATCTTTCAAATTTAGGAAACGTTCACAGTGTGGACACTGTTTAGTTCAAGTATGGGGGGAGTCTGCATTTCATCCATTTTCATTTTTCTTTGTTTTTATTTCTTTTTATTTTCAGCCATTTAAGTAGGACCATCATACATTTTATATCGTAGTAACATACCATAATTTTTTTTTTATAAAAAAAATACGACTCATTTTCAATTGATACAACAAAATAAGTTAAGGATTTTTAGTCAGTTGATAGTATTTTTTTCTCTCAGCTTAGATCGAATAAGAAATATAATGAAAAATTTAATTTTGAGGGATGAAAGTGTAACCGGTACATAGGGAGATTCTTAGGTGATGGCCATGAAATCTATTCTACATTGTAGACTTTGTTAAAATAAGTGGAGAACATAAAAGACTTATATTGGCTTTTCAAATCCTTAAAACTAAGTTGTGTTAAGTTGAATTTGCGTAACTCTCTTTTGTGCTTATATTTTCGATAATAATAATAGTATTCCAAGGGTATCCAACATTGCTTGTATATCGAGCGTTGGTGTGCAAACCCGCCAAGCTCTATCCGACACGTTGTTGACAAAGTCAAAGTTGGAATATCTTGGTCTCATTTTATGAGATTGGACACCTAAGGATTACCGACACGTTGTTGACAAAGTCAAAGTCGGCCTGCACAATCCGCCAAGCTCTTTACCCACTCTCCGTTAGTCCGGGAGGCAGTGCATGGGTGGTAAACCTTGGTCTTTTTAGTTAGGTGTATGTACTTAATCATAAATCTTAAAATTTTATAGAATAAAGAATAAGCGATGATGCCCAAACACTTCTTGACCTTATTGATTTGACTAGCCATACATGATAAAATTAGAATACCACTTTGCAAACTGTGCCAAGCAAACTAAGAATTTATTTCATGGCTGCACTATGTTATCGACCGAACTAACTGGCCAAACTGGAATTTAACATTTGAAAACTTGATTTATATTGAAAATTTGTGACAAGTCGAGGTATCTAAAATAAAATCAACTGGTTAGAAATTATTAACTTAACTTGTTGTACCACCTTCCTGAAATAAGTCGTGTTGTCATTTTTCGTTTTTATTTTTGCATAAGTCCATTGCATTCATGTAGTTTCGTTAGAATCATAGCATACTGCATTTGGATTTTGTGGGTAGTATCCGCTGAAAACCCTCACGAGACACCACTCGTCCTACTAGGGACACCTAGAGGTTTAACGGCTTGTTGCATACGCTCAATGCAATTGTGTTTCCTACGAAAGTGCGACCTATCTAGTTAGTTTTTCATTTTCTTTTTACTCGAGGACGAGTAAAAGATAAGTGTGGGGGTATTTGATTGACATAGAAATGTGTTTATTTTATGCTCTTATATCTTATCTTTTGTAATTAAATAAATATTACTTGGGTATTGTTTTGTTATTTTTACAGATATTCCAACCCAGCCCGCATGCAACCAGAAATGTAGAGAAATAGAGTTCAATTTGCTGTGTATTTGCATTTTGAAGAATTGTAGATAAAGATATCACATCTAGTTGCTGTTGGACAAGAAAAGGATTGATAACAAGGCTTTGCACATCACAAATCAATGAAGAAGTGTCGAGGAAGCAAGAGGAAAAGAGAAAAGGCCCAAATTTGCTTTATTTATCAAAGGCACATTTATGTTTCTCATTGTAAACTAATTAGTGATGTAATGACCAGGCCCAGTTATCATTAGGGTTAGGGTTTGGCTATCTACCCTATATATACCCATGTAATGGCATTGTAGCCACCATCCTATCCTATATCTCATCTCTTATTCCATTGTTCTAATAAAAGTTCTTCTTTCTCTTTTACTTTCTGCATTTTTTTGTTTTCTTAGCAACTAGTGTTGTCTATACGATTAGATTCGGTAGAACACTATTTGTATTTTGCACTTATTTGCATTAGTGATTTACCATCTGATTAGATTCAACGGAAATCCTAATTTTAATTCTTGTTTGTTATTTCAATTTTTGCAATTTCAATTTCTGTTTTTATTATTTTCTTAGGTCAAATTGGGTTTGATTAGATTCAAATCTAATTCATAGTTTCATTTGCTTTCCATTGAAATTGTGATTTGATCGTCGGTTCAGTTAGATCTGTTCTGAGTCAAATTACAGTTTTAATTTTGTTTTGTTTTGCAAAATCAACCTCCAAAGTTCGTCTAACACGCCCACGAAACATATAAATAATAAAATTTAACTTTCCTCCCTGTGTTCGACCTGTATGCTACACACCTGTATGCTTGCAGAATTTATTACAAATGTCGCGCTTTTCTAATTCATAGATCAGCGACGATCAGTTATAAATGAATTCAAACATTTACCTAATAAATTATTTTCTATCAATTTATTAAGCTCCATAATCATAACAAATTGATTAAAATTCATTCATTGTTTAAATTCACTTCTTAAAATCAGTTTATCTTAAATTGATACATTTCATTTTTATCAAGTCATACAAAAAAAATCAAATTATCATTACTTTCTAACTTCTCTTTAAAACTTTTGTGACGATCCGGAATTTTTAATCAATTGAAAATTAAATTTTTTGTCATATATTTTGAACTTTAGGGATATAAAATGAATTCAATATGGTTTATGTAACATCCCGCCTTTTTGACTACTTTAAATTGGAATTTAACCCAACTTAAAACGTTCAAATCGACGGATCATTATTTAGCTTACATAATTTAAAAGAAACTGAATCAACACAGAATATATAGAATAAATAAATAACATAGTATTGAATAGCAGAATAAATCTTTCATTTATTAATCAGGATTTTTGAATACAAGAATTTTTCTTTAAACGGAGGAATTAAAATACAGTTTGAATACAAAAGAAATGTTTACTATTTTAAATCTTCAGAGTACGCAGTCTTCGGGACCCTAGCTTAGCCAATCTTCGAATCCTAAGCTGTAATCTTTAGATCTGTAATTCTCGGGTGTGATGTGAGTGTTCCATACAAAAACATAAAACGCTCAAGTCAGGATTAAATCACAACTCAAGTAAATTAATTTCAATAGAAATTGAATAAAGTAGTTAATCTTAGCAACCATCACATATACGAGTATCAAATCCATGGGAAAACTGCCAAATTATGGCATAACAAGTTAGGACGAACAAGTCAGGTCAACATATGGATATATATACATATACCGATGACATATATATAAACATACGGTGGTGTATATATATGCATGTGTACATCAACCACTACATATATATATACACTCAAAACATATATATGCACCCGATGAAATATATATACACATACAGTGGTAGCTATATACATATGTGTACGACGGGGTGCGTACATATCCGAGTATCAAGTGTAATATCTATGCATATCAGTTTTATTTCAGGGTCAAGCGGTCACGGAAGCCTGCACGTACACACGTGTACAGGTACATGTGTACACTACCCCAGCATTCTGAAACCAGTAAATAATGAGTGCAAGCCGAGATCACATATATGTGATAAGGTACATATGGTGCAAAGTGCAGAGAATTTATTTAGTAACGCAACAGGCAAAAAGGGAAACGAAGGAGCAGATGCCGTGAATATCATGGAGATGTAAGAGATACCAAAGAAAGATCAACATTAATGCACAAAATCCAATACTTACATGTAACACCCCACGTCCATTAATGTCACTCACAAAGGGAATGCATTAACTTCTATGGAGGTTTTAGGTGAATATAGAACAGTAAAATTTCAACAAGACAGATATAAAATAGTACTTGGAAATTTAAAAACTTTATTTCAATTGCAGCAGAAGTCAAAACATGTTTGATTACATCATAACACCATAATCAAAGTCAAGTACAATATCTATCTTGATAAAACAAGTACATAATCCCATTACATAAATAGCCATTAAAAAGAAAGATAACAAGCTGGACTTTACTTCAGCAGTCCAAGCTTTCCAAGAGATAAGCAATCCAATCAGACTCCACTGGAACTTGGCCCAACCTGAGGACCTGAAGGGAGAAAAGGATGAAAAAGAGGGGGGGTCATACATATAGTCTGGCGAGTATGATAATTCTACAATACTATTATCAAAATAACTGGACTAAGGCATAAGCTGGAAAACAAGGAAATGTCTATGAAAGAGCAGATTAAGGACATAGACAATCGCTAAAGGAAACGTTATAGGCGCTCCTAAATACTAAAGGATGAACACTATACTGCACCACACCAGTCACCCTAAAGATTGATTCCACTTAGCTTCACTTAGAAACTTTCTTAATGGCTTTACGTACTCCTAGCTGACTACATAGGTGCCGCCTGCCCCCTATCTCCACTAAGTGTACCCCACTTTCCATTTTTCGATCGGCTCCCTACTCGTAGATACCCGTGCTGGCCCCACAGTGGGGTGTATCATTACCCTAAAGTGGCAACCCGATATAACAGAGATGCACGGCTTATACCTACACGATGCAACAACGTCTTACCTACCAGCCCGGGTCCACACATGCATATGAAACCCGTTGGACTTGCGTTGCCACCGCTCCTTGTTTTGGCCTCTTATAGTCAAACCCAGTATGCGTGTCCCGTCCTCGACTTGGGTCGAGCCCACAAAGATACGTTTTGGGATACTGGTTGAAATGGGCCCCCATTATTTCCCACAAGCATTCCACCTAAGCTTGTCCCATTAGTCCATCCACTTAACCCACTTAGTCATGTTCATTTACATGTGTATTTGGTTAAGTCTAATCGTATTTCAAATGCTTCTAAAGGCAACCACTAGATTCCTCATGCCACCCAAGGCACCTACTTAACCCCCATGTCCCACCTTACATGATTATCTGGCTAAGTATTTCTTAATTCATTAAGGCCATAACCTCATAAAGACCTCTCACATTAGACTGGCATTTATGGCAGCTGGATTTGCCGGGCGGGTCCGGGCAGTCTTACACCATAAAAGAGTCTAACCTCGTGTCTTTACAACTGTTATGCTTTAGTTTGGGCCTAGGACCTCTCACATTGGGCCGACATTTGTGACTACTGGATTTGCCGGGCGGGTCCGGGCAGGTTTACGTCACAAACGGGTCCAACCTCGTGTCCTAAGCATTGATTATTATTAATAATCCACTTTCCCCAATTTTAATAATTCCCTACTTGAATTATTAATTAATTCCAAATTTAACAATGTCCATAATTGACTCAATTATGGACATCCATTTAAGGCATGCAAAATCATATCAATTGCACCCCAATTTATTAATTTCCTAATATTACCCCTACCCCACGTTTGAACGTTTATTCGCAAAATGTATGTTAGACCCTATTAGTCTAACTCATAGCATAAAAGAAAATATTCACAACAACAACATATATATGTGACTAAATAAATCATAACAAGGGGTAAAACTTGCATACATTACAACTTGCATAAGGTTATACATGTCATGGATCTAAGGGTGTCAACTTATTCATAATTCACATAATATGATTTTGATCAAATTTCATAAACTTGTATAGGACATGTGTGAATCAACATCATTAACAATATGGTTTTATATGGGAACACCTAACTCAATAGGCAAATTCCCAAAAATCAAAATTCATTTAATCATAGATTCATGTATATGGGTACACCTAACTTAATAGGCAAATTCCCATATTCAAGATCCAATTAATTTGTAGATTCATGTATATGGGTACACCTAACCCAATAGGCAAATTCCCATAATCAAGATCTATTATAAAAAAAACATAAACTTTGAACATGATCCAATTCGCATAAATACTAACATCATAATTTTACAACTTGTATGATTCAACACAACTTAACATGACATCATTATCATATAACATAAGTATTTCAACATATGTGATAATATGAGATCTACAACATATATAAGATTTACAACATAGCATATCATAATTTGCAACATAGCATGATATGATTTACAACATAGCATAGCATGATTAATCACATATGACATAGCATAGGATTATTTACAACATAATCACTACAACATAACAACATATATATGATAACATAATAGCATAACAAGAGATCCACAACATAATTTACAAATACATAACAATTCATATCACTTTCTTGTGATCCATTCATAACTTAATCAAATTATTTTATAATAATATTGTGAGATTCATCATACTCACAATTTTAAAGAAGAGAAATAGAAAGAGAGAGAGCTTTTGATTTGATTTGAGTAGATTTAGTTTGTAGATTAGGCCTTCTTCTTCTTTAGTTTGTGACGGCTATGCTGAACTCCATGGCAACGGCATGTCGGTAGCTCTCCAATTTTTCAAGTGATTTAGGGTTAGAGTCTACCCACTTATTTATAGATGTTAGGATTCATTTAGGCCATTAGATTTAACCTAGAAATAACCGCAGCCATTCAGACCAGATGGGGTTTATCTTATTGACTCAGCAATGAGTCAGAAGTGACTCAGCAAACACTCAGCAAATTAATAAACTTCTATTCATGTTTACATTAACTGCCTATATATATATATATATATATATATATACACACGCACCTATTCATGAATTCAAATTAATCCATAATTAATTTATGACCATTTCTACACATTAATTTTCCAATTAATGTCTTAATTCCATTTTTCGCCTTTTAAGGCAATTCACATATCTCAAATTTGTTATATGCCTTTTTAAGGCTATTTCGTGCAAATTCTCAATATTAATTCTTTTAATTTGTGAATATTAGTATTAACAGAAATACGGGGTGTTACATTCTCCCCTCCTTAAGGGATTTCGACCCCGAAATCTTCAAGTTTATATCCTATCATCAACCATCTACTCAATCAACAAACACTGGCATCCATTGTCCTTATAGACTTCTAATGCTTTCATGTTTAAATGCACAGTGTGTGTCTATGTCCGTATCTAATGCAAAATCAGGCGGTCCACTGATTCAGTTGACCTCCTTGATGCAATTCATGATAGTGCCATGCATCCATTATGTATGCAAAAGATCCTAATTGCTTACAAACTACTTCTATATGCGTGCACATCCATTCAACCGAATGCAGCATCTATATGATGGTACAACCATTATACATCCATTATACTAAATACATTCATTTATGCAATATGCAATATGTAGTGACCGAGCCGATCTAGTGCCTAAAGTGTGTGTATATATGCATCCACGAGCAACCACTAGCAACCACTTGCATCCATCATACATAACATGTCTCAAACACATGTTTCAACCATAGGATTATCCTAACTAAAGGTCAAAGATACTAATGAGAGGACATACTAAAGATAAGATAAGATAAGCTAAGCAATAAAGGAGAAATTAAAAGACATAGCCTCAAAAAGAAAAGGGTATAGCGAACGCATCTTCCCTTCTGTCTCCCAAGTAGCGTTGCTCTCATCATCTCCCCATTGCACTTTAACTAGTCTGACCTCTCGATTTCTCAACTTTTTGATCTTCGACCCAAGAATGCATGTAGGAGCTCATCTAATTGTTGCATCACGCTCTATTTCCACCTCTTTAAGCAAGCTCGGCTCTACCACCTCCGCGGTCTTGTGCAAACACTTCCTCAAATGTGATACATGGAATACGTCGTGTACTCCACTAAGTTTCTCAGGCAACTCCACCCTATACGCCATCTTCCCAATCCTGTCTTTTATAGGAAACGGCCCTACAAACCTTGGCGCTAATTTCCCAACGGACCCAAAGCGAACAACATTCCGTAACGGAGACACTTTGATAAAAACCATGTCCCCAATGTCAAACTCAAGATCTGTCCTCCTCTTATCAGCATACGATTTCTGCCTATCTTGTGCTGCTTTCATCCTCCTTCGAATCAAATCAACCTTCTCCGAGGTTTCCCTAACCATATCGGGCCCAAGTAGGATTTTATCGGTAGATTCCCACCAACATGTAGGCGAACGGCAAGGCCTTCCATAAAGAGCTTCGAAAGGTGCCATGCCAATACTAGACCGAAAGCTATTATTATATGTGAATTCTACCAATGGAAGGTGCTCTTCCCATGTACCCCCAAAGTCTAGGATACAAAGCCTTAAAAGATCCTCTAGAATACGATTCACCCTCTCGGTCTGGCCGTCCGTCTGAGGATGATATGCGGTGCTCAAACATAGCTGAGTCCCTACCGCCTCTTGTAAACTCTTCCAAAATTCGCTAGTGAAGATGGGATCACGGTCGCTTACTATACTAGAAGGAATACCGTGCAAACGAACTATCTCTTTAATGTATACAGAAGCCAACCACGGAGCAGTCCTCTTACTTTTCACGGGAATAAAATGGGCGCTCTTAGTAAGTCTATCTACTATAACCCAAATCCCCGTATTACCCTTCCTTGATCTTGGTAATCCATCCACAAAATCCATTGAGACGCTTTCCTATTTCCATAGTGGAACTTCCAATGGGTGAAGCAACCCACCGGGTTTCTTTTGTTCCGCTTTTACTCGTTGGTACACCAATCATCTAGCGACGTACTCGGCCACATCCTTTTTCATACCGGCCCAAAAGAAAACCCGCTTCATATCTTTGTACATCTTGTCTCCGCCGGGATGAATGGTCATCTTTGAGCGATGAGCATCATCAAGAATGGCCTTCCTTAAGTCTTCATCTTGTGGTACACAAAGACTATTATCCCTTCGTAACCAACCCTTATCGTCTAGGGTATACCTACGAAGATGGCTAGACGACTCCCCTCCTTTGAGCTTTTCTACTATCTCAACCAACTGGGGGTCGTCTTGCTGTGCCTCACCAACTCGTCCTAAAAGTGTAGTTCTAACCTCCAAGGATGCTAACAAACCAGGTACTAGGTCAACGGAGGGTCTAAAGTCAAACATGGAGATGAATTCTAAGCTTCGTCGTTCAACAAACAACGGACTCAAGGACAACCTTTTCCTACTTAAGGCGTCTGCTACCACGTTACCCATGCCCGGGGTATATGCTATTTCAAAATCGTAGGAGGCTAGGAATTCCATCCACCGTTGCTGCCTTAAATTCAAATCCTTCTGAGAGAATAAGTATTTTAATGATTTGTGGTCAGTGAACAGTTCGAATTTCTCGCCAAGAAGATAGTGACGCCAAGACTTAAGCGCGAAAACAATTGCGGCTAACTCAAGGTCATGCGTAGGGTAATTCTTTTCATGAACCCTCAACTGCCTTCCACCATAGGCTATTAATCTTCCCTCTTGCATGAGGACCGCGCCAAGTCCCGTCCCACAAGCATCAGTATAGACGGTAAACGGTTTATTCCCGTCTGGCAGCACTAAGACTGGGGCTGAAGTTAAGGCTCTCTTTAAACGTTGGAACGCATCATCACAATCTTCGTCCCACGTAAAAACCAGGTTCTTCTTCGTTAACCGTGTTAATGGAGCTGATATTTTTGCGAAGTCTTTGATAAACTTCCTATAATAGCCAGCCAACCCCAAGAAACTTCTTACTTCGGTTACATTTTTTGGGACCTTCCAATCTTGGATGGCCACCACCTTTGCGGGATCCACTGCTATCCCTTCCTTGGAAACCACGTGCCCTAAGAACCGTACTTCTTTCCTCCAGAAGTGACACTTAGAAAATTTTGCCTTAAGGTTATGCGCTCGAAGGGTTTCCAACACTTCCCTAAGATGTAGGGCATGCTCTTCTTCATTCTTAGAAAAGACTAAGATGTCATCCACAAAGACTACCACGAATTTGTTAAGGTACTCCCTAAACACCCTACTCATCAAATCAACAAAATATGCGGGGGCATTTGTCAAACTAAAGGCCATCACTAGCCATTCATAGAATCCGTCAAGAGTCCTAAAAGCAGTCTTATCTATACTATCCTCAGCCACTCTCAGTTGATGAAAGCCAGTGGCTAAGTCCAACTGCGAAAACACTGAGGCGCCAACTAACTGATCAAAGAGATCGTCTGTAACAACCCGTATTTTCAATAACCTGTTATAACATAAATTGAGGCAGAATTTAATTCTATAATCTGAATCAAGGGAAACAGGCTATGCCATTGTGTTCGTCTCGGAAAAATACGCGAAATAGAGTCTGAGTTTTCGAAAATCAGAGTCCGTATGAAGAAGATATGGACGAACGAAGTTAGGCAGAAAAATCCGGAAACTAGCCAGAATGCACTGGCGCACTTGTGAAGTGCGCCAACACAATTTATGCACTGGCGCACTTGTGAAGTGCGCCAACACATTTTTACACTGGCGCACTTGGGAAGTGCGCCCGTGTCGAGCCAGAAAACCTGCACAGTTTCTAGAGAGTTCTGTGGTTGGGTGCACCAGTTTGGGGTTTGGGCTTGGTCTTAGGGCTGGTTTCTGGAAGGCTCTGAAATCTAAGGGTCCTAATCTAATTTAGGGTTAATCTAAGGGCCTAAAACACTAGCCTAATCTATAAATAAGACCCTAACCTACCCTAAATCATTCATTATTCATTCTAGCAACTAAACTATGTCAAAATCAAACCTCTCATGGCCTCCACTCTCTTCATAAATTCCTAAATCAAATTTTTAAGAGATTTCCATGCATACAAGTGTATTTAGGCTTGCATGATCCTCTTTAGCTTGCATTAAATTCTTGTTTCTCTATTGGCATCATAAAGGAGGAGTCTTGATCAAGTTTGCTTACATTTTTGGGGTTTAATTAGTTGCATAAGGGGTTTCTTACATTTGCTAAACTCATTTGAGTCCGCATAAGCATGGTAAGCCCTATTCCTTTCATACTTGAACTTTAAAGTTAAATGTATGATATGCAAGTTTATATGCAAGTTATCATATGTTATGCAAGTTTTGTTATGGAAGTTTGGTTTGCAAGTTATCATATGTTATGCAAGTTTGGTTTGCAAGTTATCATATGTTATGCAAGTTTTGTTATGCAAGTTTGGTTTGCAAGTTATCATATTTTATGCAAGTTTTGTTATGCAAGTTTGGTTTGCAAGTTATCATATGTTATGCAAGTTTTGTTATGCAAGTTTGGTTTGCAAGTTATCATATGTTATGCAAGTTTTGTTATGCAAGTTTGGTTTGCAAGTTATCATATGTTATGCAAGTTTTGTTATGCAAGTTTGGTTTGCAAGTTATCATATGTTATGCAAGTTTTGTTATGCAAGTTTGGTTTGCAAGTTGTCATATGTTATGCAAGTTTGATATGCAAGTTGTCATATGTTATGCAAGTTGATATACAAGTTTATCATGTTGTAATATGCAAGTTTATAGGCAAGTATATCATGTTATGGTATGCAAGTATGTTATGCAAGTTTGGGTTGAACATTTTGTTCATGCTATCATGTTATGTATGCATATGAACACTATGCAAGTTAAAATGATGTTATGCATGCATATGAACTTTATGCAAGTTGAAACCATGTTATGTATGCATATGAACACTATGCAAGTTAAAATGATGTTATGCATGCTTATGAATATTTTGCAAGTTGATAACAAGATATGCAAGTTTATGATCACATCTTTGTCTCATATGCCACCATGTTGAACTTGTGGCTTCAACACTTTTATGTCATAATTATGCAAAGTTCCCTCTTTCTATCCTTTATGTGCTATTGCGATATGTAAGCGATGGGATTGCGTTTGGGGTTGGGTAAATTTAAAAGACATAAAAACATAAGCTTGGGAATTTACCTATTAAGTTAGGTCTACCCATTGGGAATTTACCTATTAAGTTAGGTCTACCCAATTGCTTGAAAAACTTGTAATGTGTTTTGGAAACATGGTGGACATGACACTTAGAAAAGATAAGTGTGACCAACTCGAGGTTGGGTTGAGTTTGTAGCGTAAACCTACCCGGAACCGACCGGCTTAACTAGTTGCTACAAACAATAGGACCCAATGTGAGAAGTTGGTCATGTTGTACCCTGAACCCGAGGTTAGACCAAGTTGTGGTGTAAAGCTACCCGGACCCGCCCGGCTTAACTAGTAACCACAACAAAGTCTAATGTGAGAGGTTAAGGCGCATTAATTAATTAATGCCTCGTGATTAGGGTTAAGTCATGGACTGCTTGAATACTTAACCATTGAAATTGGATGGGTTGATAGGGTTAAGTCATGGACTGCTTGAATACTTAACCAATGAAATTGGATGGGTTGATAGGGTTAAGTCATGGACTGCTTGAATACTTAACCAATGAAATTGGATGGGTTGGTAGGGTTAAGTCATGAACCTTGGGTACACTTAACCGACTTGGTACTTGAATGAGTTGGGTTAACCACGTTAACCCATTAAGGAAACCCTAGTTGCGTGGTCCTTTGCACCAGTAACCCTCTTAGTTGTATCATGACACCCTAGGGACTAGGCTAGGGAGGGGCACGATTACTGGGATGCCATGTAAGCGACCAAACGACGGCTGAGTAGGTGCGCCGGTGTGGGTTCAGGCGGGCCATGATCGTGCACATGGTCCGGAGTTGAAAAAGCAGGCACGGGCACCAGTAGGTTTAAACTGTGCGTGCTTGGTTTGTGTCGGTGGTTGACACCCTAGGACTTGATACACCCTAGGGTGGACCTAGCACAGTTTAGCTACACTTCGTAGTTGGGTCGTATGACACAGACACTTGACGAGATAGGCTTATAGGGAGCCGATCGACTAGACCGTGCTAGTTGGACCTTGGTTTGGGTCATTCTTGATGTTGGGCCAAACTTGGGCCTGGGGATCACTTCTTGTTTACACTTTGGACCTCGTATTGGGGTCACTTCATGTTATTGGGCCAAAGCTTGGGCCAAGAGATCAATACTCGTTTATTCAAGTCATGTTAGTTTACTAGTACACCTGTGGTGCAAAACCTTAATCCTTATTATGCGATGACACCTTTATCTACCTTGATAGTTAATCATCATGCTAGTATGTTGTTATCCTTATGTTCATCCCTTGCTGCCCATACCTGTTAACTTTATCAGTTTACATTGATTGTAGTAGGGCTTACTCAGTCTTTTTGACTGACCTGTTTTCTTTCGCCTCTTTTCTTCCGTTCCCCCCCCCCCCAGGTTCTCAGGGAGGGAATACAGGAGCCTAGCTTGGATTTTGGATTACTTTCTTGTGGGATTTCAGTTCATGTACGCTTTCTACATGAAGCTAGCTATGGTTCTCACGTATTTTGGGGATAGCACTTATGTATTTCTGTTTTCGGATGATGTTGTTTTATCTAGACTTGTTTATTTGGAAAATTGATACCAGACTTGTTTTGAAATGGTTTAAATCTTCCGCTGTTTTATCTATGTTATTTACTCTGTTTACATATATACATATGTTCTTGTTCTGCCTTGATATATCATTTTGCATGTTTACCTGATTCAAACACCCCTCCAAAGTCAGAGTGCTTACAAGGTCACCCTGGCGGAGGTGGGGTGTTACATTTGGTATCATAGCATATGGTTTACGAGAAGGAACCAAAAAGGTTTTTTAGAAAACTTTTGGAAAACTATTTTCAAAACCAAGTATAAAGTATTTTCCAAAGAAAAGTCTAGTTTATTTTAAAGGCTATTCCCCAAAAAGCCGTTAGCAAAATCCCTTCGTTTTTCTCCATTTTGAATCTATCTTTTTCTTCGTTTTCAGTATGGCCGATAACTTTGCCATTCCGGAGGGAGCACACGTACCTGTTTGGTATAGGAGACTTTTGGAGGCTAGGGCGACCGAAGCCGGCCCCGCAAATATTACTCCTCCTCCGGTAGTTGATGTTCCTCTTCCTCCTGTCGCTGAGGTTCCTCTTCCTCCTTCCCCTCAGCATCCTCAAACTGACTTCGCAGAGATTTGCCAAGATTTTAAGACGATGGGTTGCAAGAATTTCTTTGGAACCGAGACTTATGTGGAGGCAAGGAATTGGTTGAAAGAAACCGAAGATCTTTTTACCCTCTTTAATATAGATGACCGTAGGAAGGTTTTATTAGCAGTGTGGTTGTTAAAGGAAGAAGCTGCACGTTGGTGGGTGGTCACCACCGTTACTAGGCCAATTGAGACTTGGGAAGACTTTCGGGGAAAGTTTGGACTAAGGTTCCTATTACTGAGGCAAGGGGACATGACTATTAGGGAATACATAGATCAGTTTAATCAACTGGCTCAGGTCGGTTTAGACTTAGTTAACACAGCCCAGAAGAAGGCCCTATACTTTGCTCTAGGATTAAACGAGCCATTACATGGTTTGGCCATGACTCATATACCCTTGGGAGCAACTTTTTAGAGTTTGGTGAATATGGCCCTACTTAATGAAGAGAGTAGGAGTGACAAGGAGGAGACCAAGATGAATGATACTCAAGCCAAGAAGACTGATTCCCAGTGGAAAGGAAATCAGGGTAATCCAAGAGGTCAGAGCAGTCAAGGCAATAAGAACAAGAACAAGGGCAAGAACAACAAGAGGAAGTGCCATTATTGCGGTTCAGTTGGGCATCTTAGTAAGGATTGTCGGAAGAGAAAAAGGAATAATGGTGAATGCTTTTTCTGCGGTGCGACTGGACATTTCAGTAAGGATTGCCCGAAGAAGCAGGGGCAGACTCAGCGTGCTGGACCTTCGAGAGGGCAAGATCATGCTCTCAATGCTGCTCCAGTTCCCGATCGAGGTAGTATTTCTGTTGGAAGCCTTGTATACATTTCTGATTTTCCTGTTCGTACCTTGTTTGATTTTGGTGCATCGCATAGCTTATTTCATCTGATCTAGTTGAAAGTTTGCACCTGAGTACTAGTCTAGTTTATGATCCCGTGTGTGGTTCAAATCCAATTGGGGTTTTCGCCCACTTGTCTATTATCTACGTGGATTTGAAAAACTCTATCTCTAGTGTAGAGTTCTCGTGTGATGCTTGTATTCTCGGTTTCATGGGGTATGGGTTGATTTTGACCATGGATTGGTTGTCCAGTTTTGGAGCCATTCTTGATTTTTGAGCATAGGGTTGTGAGGCTCATGACTCGCCTCGGTAATACCCTAGGAATTTCTATTAACCCCATGAGTCTCGTCATGTTGTGTTATCTTAAATCCCTCGACTCGTCTATCGATAGTTTGCAATCGATGAGGGTGGTCCGAGAATATCCTGGTATCTTGGGTGAAGTGAAGGGGGTTACCCCTAAACGAGAAATAGATTTCCGCATTTATCTGGTTGATAATGCCAAGCCAGTTATGTGGCCGGTAAGGCACATGGTCCCGTGAGACGGGAGCTAAGTAAGCAAGTGAAGGAGTTGCTTGAGAAGAACTCCATTCGATGAAGCATTTCCAAGGAAGGTGCTCTAGTAGTATTCGCTACTAATGTGGACAGTTCGCTTCGCCCGTATGTTGATTATCGTGAGTTGAACAAGAAGAATAGACAACCATTGCCAAGGATCGATGATCTGTTTGATCAGCTTGTAGGAACATCTGTTCTCTCTTGATCTTGCTACTGGATTCCATCAGCTCAGGGTAGCTGAGGATAGTATAGACAAGACTGCATTCAGAACTCCAGATAGGATTCTTCGAATGGCTTGTCATGTCGTTCGGCTTGACTAATGCACCCGCATATTTCGTGGACTTGATGAGTAGGGTGTTCAGGGAGTTCTTGAAAAAGTTTGTCGTGGTCTTCGTAGATGATATTCTGATCTTCTCTAAGGATGAGGAAGAGCACGCAAGGCATCTCGTGGAGGTGATGGATACGCTTAGAGCGCATCAGTTGAAGGCCAAGTTCTCCAAATGACATTTTGGAGAAAAAGGAGTTAGATTTCTTGGGCATATAGTTTCTAAGCAAGGCTTAGCGGTGGATCCTGCTAAAATCGTCGCGGTTCAAGACCGGAAAGCTCCGACGAGGACAATTGAAGTAAGAAGTTCTCTCAGTTTAATTAGTTCGTTAGCGTCCCTTGAGCTTAGACCTACCCCTCTGGATCAAGTAGGGACTTCACAGAAAGAAGACCCGCAGTTAGTCGAGATCATGGACAAGTTGATTCGAAGCGAGATGTTAAGACACCTCGCTATAGATGACAAGGGATAGCTAGGACGCCATGAGAGAAAGAAGGCTCTTGAAGATGCACATTACACAGGGAAGTGGCCGAGTTTGTCCCAAGGTGCATGTTGGGCCAACAGGTTAAAGGCCAAGTCATAAAAAGACCAGTGGGCCATTACATCCATTGGAGGTCCCCGTAATGGAAGTAGTAAAGCGTCACGAAGGATTTCGTGGATGGACCGCCTAGATCAAGGCAAAGGGAATACGAGCATGTGGGTCATAGTAGGTAGACTCACGAAGAGTGCTCATTTCACTCCGGTAAAGAGCGAAAGGATTGCATCATAGCTAACGACAGTTTACTTTCAAGAAATAAAGCAGTTGCACGAGGTTCCCTAAAGTATAGTTAGTAACCATGACTTAATCTTCACTAGCCAGTTTTGGGATAGTCTACGAGAAGTCATGGGCAAGCAACTGAATCTAAGCACGGCCTATCATTCGCAGGCGGATGGTTCATTGGCAACGTGGATTGGTATTTTCGAGAAAAGTTCTGCTGCGTGGAATACTTTATGGTAAGTAAATGAGATCCAGGATTCACTAGTGAATTTTGGAGAGCTTGCATGAAACCATGAGGTCATAGTTATGTTTAAGCCAAGGATGATGGAAGAGTAAGTGAAAGAGGAAGACGAGAGGCGACAATGAAATAGGTTCCAACTTATATTTGGAAATAAGAGTTAAGAAGCTAAGAAATCATGAAGTAAAAGACAGTCAAAGCACAGTGGAGTTAAACTCAAGGAAACGTGACTTAGAAGATTGAAGGCTGGATACGCGCATCATATCTCTTTTTAAGAGCATATCCTTGATCCTTGTTTTCTTGTGGAACTTACTCGCATATTATCTTTTTATGTATATCCTCTCGGTCCCATTTTCGGTCCTACTTCTGTCGGGAGGTATGGCTTATTGGCTAGTACTACATGTCAGCGTTTGAAGGGGTCCGTTAGGTTGACTAAACCTTTTGGGCTTTTATAGGATTGGGGTTAGGAAGGGATTTCTTGTAATCCGAAAAGAGTATATCCTGCTTATCTTCCCGATCTCTTTGTAGCATATCTTTTGCTATCCATGTTTGTCTAGATTATCTAGTTTATCGTGTTAATCTTGTCATGAGAACCTTAGGTAGAAACCCTTTGGATGAAACATGTGTTTGAAACATGTTATGCTTGATGGTTGCAAGTGGTTGCAAGTGTTTGCAAGTGGTTACTCGTGGATGCATTATACACATTAGGCACTAGATCGGCTCACACACTCCTCATATTGCATATGCATGAGTGTTTATGCTTATTCATGGATGAAAATTTTTGTGTTATCACATGGATGTTGCATATGGATGTATGTGATGTGCACACATATAGATGTTATACATTATGTTAGGAATTGCATACATATGGATTCATTTCACTAACATAATCTGCATTGATGATATTTGCATTAGATAAGTACATATACACACACCTTTGCATATGTTCATCCAGCATTTAGAATCTTGTAAGGACAATGATTGCTCGTGGATGATGTTTTGAGTAGATGGATGTTGGATGGTAGGATACGTTCTTCCTAACTTGAAGATTTCGGGGACGAAATCCCTTAAGGAGGGGAAATGTAACAACCCGTATTTTCAATAACCTGTTATAACATAAATTGAGGCAGAATTTAATTCTATAATCTGAATCAAGGGAAACGGGCTATGCCATTGTGTTCGTCTCGGAAAAATACGCGAAATAGAGTCTGAGTTTTCGAAAATCAGAGTCCGTATGAAGAAGATATGGACGAACGAAGTTAGGCAGAAAAATCCGGAAACTAGCCAGAATGCACTGGCGCACTTGTGAAGTGCGCCAACACAATTTATGCACTGGCGCACTTGTGAAGTGCGCCAACACACTTTTACACTGGCGCACTTGGGAAGTGCGCCCGTGTCGAGCCAGAAAACCTGCACAGTTTCTAGAGAGTTCTGTGGTTGGGTGCACCAGTTTGGGGTTTGGGCTTGGTCTTAGGGCTGGTTTCTGGAAGGCTCCGAAATCTAAGGGTCCTAATCTAATTTAGGGTTAATCTAAGGGCCTAAAACACTAGCCTAATCTATATATAAGACCCTAACCTACCCTAAATCATTCATTATTCATTCTAGCAACTAAACTATGTCAAAATCAAACCTCTCATGGCCTCCACTCTCTTCATAAATTCCTAAATCAAATTTTTAAGAGATTTCCATGCATACGAGTGTATTTAGGCTTGTATGATCCTCTTTAGCTTGCATTAAAGTCTTGTTTCTCTATTGGCATCATAAAGGAGGAGTCTTGATCAAGTTTGCTTGCATTTTTGGGGTTTAATTAGTTGCATAAGGGGTTTCTTACATTTGCTAAACTCATTTGAGTCCGCATAAGCATGGTAAGCCCTATTCCTTTCATACTTGAACTTTAAAGTTAAATGTATGATATGCAAGTTTATATGCAAGTTATCATATGTTATGCAAGTTTTGTTATGCAAGTTTGGTTTGCAAGTTATCATATGTTATGCAAGTTTGGTTTGCAAGTTATCATATGTTATGCAAGTTTTGTTATGCAAGTTTGGTTTGCAAGTTATCATATTTTATGCAAGTTTTGTTATGCAAGTTTGGTTTGCAAGTTATCATATGTTATGCAAGTTTTGTTATGCAAGTTTGGTTTGCAAGTTATCATATGGTATGCAAGTTTTGTTATGCAAGTTTGGTTTGCAAGTTATCATATGTTATGCAAGTTTTGTTATGCAAGTTTGGTTTGCAAGTTATCATATGTTATGCAAGTTTTGTTATGCAAGTTTGGTTTGCAAGTTGTCATATGTTATGCAAGTTTGATATGCAAGTTGTCATATGTTATGCAAGTTGATATACAAGTTTATCATGTTGTAATATGCAAGTTTATAGGCAAGTATATCATGTTATGGTATGCAAGTATGTTATGCAAGTTTGGGTTGAACATTTTGTTCATGCTATCATGTTATGTATGCATATGAACACTATGCAAGTTAAAATGATGTTATGCATGCATATGAACTTTATGCAAGTTGAAACCATGTTATGTATGCATATGAACACTATGCAAGTTAAAATGATGTTATGCATGCTTATGAATATTTTGCAAGTTGATAACAAGATATGCAAGTTTATGATCACATCTTTGTCTCATATGCCACCATGTTGAACTTGTGGCTTCAACACTTTTATGTCATAATTATGCAAAGTTCCCTCTTTCTATCCTTTATGTGCTATTGCGATATGTAAGCGATGGGATTGCGTTTGGGGTTGGGTAAATTTAAAAGACATAAAAACATAAGCTTGGGAATTTACCTATTAAGTTAGGTCTACCCATTGGGAATTTACCTATTAAGTTAGGTCTACCCAATTGCTTGAAAAACTTGTAATGTGTTTTGGAAACATGGTGGACATGACACTTAGAAAAGATAAGTGTGACCAACTCGAGGTTGGGTTGAGTTTGTAGCGTAAACCTACCCGGAACCGACCGGCTTAACTAGTTGCTACAAACAATAGGACCCAATGTGAGAAGTTGGTCATGTTGTACCTTGAACCCGAGGTTAGACCAAGTTGTGGTGTAAAGCTACCCGGACCCGCCCGGCTTAACTAGTAACCACAACAAAGTCTAATGTGAGAGGTTAAGGCGCATTAATTAATTAATGCCTCGTGATTAGGGTTAAGTCATGGACTGCTTGAATACTTAACCAATGAAATTGGATGGGTTGATAGGGTTAAGTCATGGACTGCTTGAATACTTAACCAATGAAATTGGATGGGTTGATAGGGTTAAGTCATGGACTGCTTGAATACTTAACCAATGAAATTGGATGGGTTGTTAGGGTTAAGTCATGAACCTTGGGTACACTTAATCGACTTGGTACTTGAATGAGTTGGGTTAACCACGTTAACCCATTAAGGAAACCCTAGTTGCGTGGTCCTTTGCACCAGTAACCCTCTTAGTTGTATCATGACACCCTAGGGACTAGGCTAGGGAGGGGCACGATTACTGGGATGCCATGTAAGCGACCAAACGACGGCTGAGTAGGTGCGCCGGTGTGGGTTCAGGCGGGCCATGATCGTGCACATGGTCCGGAGTTGAAAAAGCAGGCATGGGCACCAGTAGGTTTAAACTGTGCGTGCTTGGTTTGTGTCGGTGGTTGACACCCTAGGACTTGATACACCCTAGGGTGGACCTAGCACAGTTTAGCTACACTTCGTAGTTGGGCCGTATGACACAGACACTTGACGAGATAGGCTTATAGGGAGCCGATCGACTAGACCGTGCTAGTTGGACCTTGGTTTGGGTCATTCTTGATGTTGGGCCAAACTTGGGCATGGGGATCACTTCTTGTTTACACTTTGGACCTTGTATTGGGGTCACTTTATGTTATTGGGCCAAAGCTTGGGCCAAGAGATCAATACTCGTTTATTCAAGTCATGTTAGTTTACTAGTACACCTGTGGTGCAAAACCTTAATCCTGATTATGCGATGACACCTTTATCTACCTTGATAGTTAATCATCATGCTAGTATGTTGTTATCCTTATGTTCATCCCTTGCTGCCCATACCTGTTAACTTTATCAGTTTACATTGATTGTAGTAGGGCTTACTCAGTCTTTTTGACTGACCTGTTTTCTTTCGCCTCTTTTCTTCCGTTCCCCCCCCCCCAGGTTCTCAGGGAGGGAATACAGGAGCCTAGCTTGGATTTTGGATTACTTGCTTGTGGGATTTCAGTTCATGTACGCTTTCTACATGAAGCTAGCTATGGTTCTCACGTATTTTGGGGATAGCACTTATGTATTTCTGTTTTCAGATGATGTTGTTTTATCTAGACTTGTTTATTTGGAAAATTGATACCAGACTTGTTTTGAAATGGTTTAAATCTTCCGCTGTTTTATCTATGTTATTTACTCTGTTTACATATATACATATGTTCTTGTTCTGCCTTGATATATCATTTTGCATGTTTACCTGATTCAAACACCCCTCCAAAGTCAGAGTGCTTACAAGAGTCACCCTGGCGGAGGTGGGGTGTTACATCGTCAATCCTCGGCAGTGGGTGTCGGTTCTTTTTAGTAAGCTTGTTTAGTTCTCTATAGTCCACACAAAGTCTAAGGGACCCATCCGCCTTTGTAGCAAATACTACTGGAGCACCCCACTCTGATATACTACGTCTTATGAACCCCTTCTCAAGCAACTCCTTCACTTGCTTATTGAGTTCCCTCCTTTCACGAGGAGCCATGTGGCGCACTGGCAAAGATACGGGTTTAGCATTATCCACAAGATAAATTCGAAAGTCTATCTCCCGCTTTGGAGGTAAGCCCTTCACCTCCTCAAACACATCCGGATATTCCCGGACCACCTCTACCGTTCGTAGATTCTCTACAGACGTGTCAAGCGATTCAAGATAACTTAGCATAACGGAATTTATGGGACTAAAAAAGATGTCGAGAGCATTACCAAGGCGAGTCACAAGCCTAACTACTCTCCTTTCACAATCAAGAATGGCCCCATTTCTAGATAACCAATCCATTCCTAAAATAAGCCCATAGCCCGTGAAGCCCAATACATAAGCATCACATCTAAATTCAACGCTAAGTATAGAGATTTTCAAATCCAAACATATCATGGTCAAATGAGCCGAACCCCCAATTGGATTTGAAACAATCAAGGGATCCTCTACTAAACTGGTGTTCAAGTGCAGTAATTCAACTAATGATGCATAGATAAACGAATGAGATGCGCCAGAATCGAATAAGGTACGGACAGGATGATCAAACAGAAAAACTAAGCTTTCAACAGAAATTGTTCTACCTCTTTCTTGCAGCGGTGGGGCCGCAATAGCCTGAACTTGCCCCCTTGCCTGCCCTGGTGCCATAAGAGCCTGCACCTGTCCTCCCGAGGTAGACCCTGCCCTCTGCCTCTTCTTTGGGCAGTCCTTCACCAAATGTCCCGCATCTCCACAATGAAAACAACCAGTCTTCTTTTTCTTTCTACAATCTTTGCTGAGATGGCCAGGCATCCCACAATTGAAGCATCTCTTCTTCCCTTTGCCATTATTGTTTTTACCACCTTTCTTATTTTGCTGTTGGGGTTTCTTCTGATCCCCTTTCTTTTCAACTGCCTTATCCTCATGCATAAGTGCCATTTCTACTAGCCTTTCAAAGGTGGCTCCCATAGGGATGTGGGTCATAGCCAACCCTTGCAACGATTCATTCAAGCCTCTAACGAACCTCAAAGCTTTCTTCTCTGGCGTGTTCACCAACTCCAAGCCAAACCTTGCTAACTGATTAAATTTATTGACATACTCCTTCACTGATAAGCTCCCTTGCTTTAATGTCAGGAATTTTTCCGTATTTAAATTCTCCTCTGCCCTTGAAAGAAACTTTGCCTCAATCCTTCGTCTGAAATCCGCCCATGAATCAACTGGACGTTCCCCGTTAGTGACCTCCCACCAAAACGAGGCCTCTCCCTTCATTAACCAAGCAGCTAAACGGACTTTCCTCCCATCTTCCACTTCAAAGATATCCAACAATTCCTCAGTCTCCTTAAGCCAGTCTCTGGCCTCCACAAACGTCTCAGTCCCTTGAAAAGTTTTTCCTCCCATAGCCTTAAATTCCTTGCTCGTCTTTGCAAAAGTGTCAACACGAGGAGGAGGAGGAGGAATGGGTGCAACTGGGGGTGGAGGAACATCTGCTGGGCCTGGAGTGGTGGCCCTAGCCTCCAAATATCTCCTAAACCACCCTGGAATCGTCACACCTTCTGGGAGATTAAGATCTTCAGCCATGCTGAAATGAAAAAGGAAAGATTCAAAATGGAGAATTCGAAAGATAAAGATAAGGATATGGCTATTTGGGATTATCTTTTTCATAAAACTTTCTCTAAATAACATGTTTTTGAAAGCACTTCTTCCAAAAATACTTTAGAAAAATATTTTTCTAAAAATTTTATCTGTTCTGGTAACCTTATGCTCTGATGCCACGTGTAACACCCCACATCCATTAATGTCACTCACAAAGGGAATGCATTAACTTCTATGGAGGTTTTAGGTGAATATAGAACAGTAAAATTTCAACAAGACAGATATAAAATAGTACTTGGAAATTTAAAAACTTTATTTCAATTGCAGCAGAAGTCAAAACATGTTTGATTACATCATAACACCATAATCAAAGTCAAGTACAATATCTATCTTGATAAAACAAGTACATAATTCCATTACATAAATAGCCATTAAAAAGAAAGATAACAAGCTGGACTTTACTTCAGCAGTCCAAGCTTCCAAGAGATAAGCAATCCAATCAGACTCCACTGGAACTTGGCCCAACCTGAGGACCTGAAGGGAGAAAAGGATGAAAAAGAGGGGGGGTCAGACATAAAGTCTGGCGAGTATGATAATTCTACAATACTATTATCAAAATAACTGGACTAAGGCATAAGCTGGAAAACAAGGAAATGTCTATGAAAGAGCAGATTAAGGACATAGACAATCGCTAAAGGAAACGTTATAGGCGCTCCTAAATACTAAAGGATAAACAGTATACTGCACCACACCAGTCACGCTAAAGATTGATTCCACTTAGCTTCACTTAGAAACTTTCTTAATGGCTTTACGTACTCCTAGCTGACTACATAGGTGCCGCCTGCCCCCTATCTCCACTAGGTGTACCCCACTTTCCATTTTTCGATCGGCTCCCTACTCGTAGATACCCGTGCTGGCCCCACAGTGGGGTGTATCATTCCACTAAAGTGGCAACCCGATATAACAGAGATGCACGGCTTATACCTACACGATGCAACAACGTCTTACCTACCAGCCCGGGTCCACACACGCATATGAAACCCGTTGGACTTGCGTTGCCACCGCTCCCTGTTTTGGCCTCTTATAGTCAAACCCAGTATGCGTGTCCCGTCCTCGACTTGGGTCGAGCCCACAAAGATACGTTTTGGGATACTGGTTGAAATGGGCCCCCATTATTTCCCACAAGCATTCCACCTAAGCTTGTCCCATTAGTCCATCCACTTAACCCACTTAGTCATGTTCATTTACAGGTGTATTTGGTTAAGTCTAATCGTATTTCAAATGCCTCTAAAGGCAACCACTAGATTCCTCATGCCACCCAAGGCACCTACTTAACCCCCATGTCCCACCTTACATGATTATCTGGCTAAGTATTTCTTAATTCATTAAGGCCATAACCTCATAAAGACCTCTCACATTAGACTGGCATTTATGGCAGCTGGATTTGACGGGCGGGTCCGGGCAGTCTTACACCATAAAAGAGTCTAACCTCATGTCTTTACAACTGTTATGCTTTAGTTTGGGCCTAGGACCTCTCACATTGGGCCGACATTTATGACTACTGGATTTGCCGGGTGGGTCCGGGCAGGTTTACGTCACAAACGGGTCCAACCTCGCGTCCTAAGCATTGATTATTATTAATAATCCACTTTCCCCAATTTTAATAATTCCCTACTTGAATTATTAATTAATTCCAAATTTAACAATGTCCATAATTGACTCAATTATGGACATCCATTTAAGGCATGCAAAATCATATCAATTGCACCCCAATTTATTAATTTCCTAATATTACCCCTACCCCACGTTTGAACGTTTATTCGCAAAATGTATGCTAGACCCTATTAGTCTAACTCATAGCATAAAAGAAAATATTCACAACAACAACATATATATGTGACTAAATAAATCATAACAAGGGGTAAAACTTGCATACATTACAACTTGCATAAGGTTATACATGTCATGGATCTAAGGGTGTCAACTTATTCATAATTCACATAATATGATTTTGATCAAATTTCATAAACTTGTATAGGACATGTGTGAATCAACATCATTAACAATATGGTTTTATATGGGTACACCTAACTCAATAGGCAAATTCCCAAAAATCAAAATTCATTTAACCATAGATTCATGTATATGGGTACACCTAACTTAATAGGCAAATTCCCATATTCAAGATCCAATTAATTTGTAGATTCATGTATATGGGTACACCTAACCCAATAGGAAAATTCCCATAATCAAGATCTATTATAAAAAAAAACATAAACTTTAAACATGATCCAATTCGCATAAATACTAACATCATGATTTTACAACTTGTATGATTCAACACAACTTAACATGACATCATTATCATATAACATAAGTATTTCAACATATGTGATAATATGAGATCTACAACATATATAAGATTTACAACATAGCATATCATAATTTGCAACATAGCATGATATGATTTACAACATAGCATAGCATGATTAATCACATATGACATAGCATAGGATTATTTACAACATAATCACTACAACATAACAACATATATATGATAACATAATAGCATAACAAGAGATCCACAACATAATTTACAAATACATAACAATTCATATCACTTTCTTGTGATCCATTCATAACTTAATCAAATTTTTTTATAATAATATTGTGAGATTCATCATACTCACAATTTTAAAGAAGAGAAATAGAAAGAGAGAGAGCTTTTGATTTGATTTGAGTAGATTTAGTTTGTAGATTAGGCCTTCTTCTTCTTTAGTTTGTGACGGCTATGCTGAACTCCATGGCAACGGCATGTCGGTAGCTCTCCAATTTTTCAAGTGATTTAGGGTTAGAGTCTACCCACTTATTTATAGATGTTAGGATTCATTTAGGCCATTAGATTTAACCTAGAAATAACCGCAGCCATTCAGACCAGATGGGGTTTATCTTATTGACTCAGCAATGAGTCAGAAGTGACTCAACAAACACTCGGCAAATTAATAAACTTCTATTCATGTTTACATTAACTGCCCATATATATATAAATATATATATACACACGCACCTATTCATGAATTCAAATTAATCCATAATTAACTTATGACCATTTCTACACATTAATTTTCCAATTAATGTCTTAATTCCATTTTTCGCCTTTTAAGGCAATTCACATATCTCAAATTTGTTATATGCCTTTTTAAGGCTATTTCGTGCAAATTCTCAATATTAATTCTTTTAATTTGTGAATATTAGTATTAACAGAAATACGGGGTGTTACATTACAATTGAAATAGAGTTGGCAAAGTAAATTTAGTCCAAATGGGTTCGAAATACACGGCCTAGCATGGCATGTTTTTTTTTAAAAAAAAAAACTGTTCCAATGAGCAGATCAACATATGTCCAACTAACAATATCCCCAAGATAAGCCAATATATGTATATTTTTGAAGTCAGACTAGTGCAAATGGGTGATCTCGAAATGTCGGTACTCGCGCAGTACAAAAATTCTTATATATGCCATCTTTGGTGAATATATTGGAAATCATTGTGAATATGTATATTCTCAAGTTTACTAAATGCTTAAACAAATGTAACAGGGGAATACATGCACAAAGTGTGTGTGTGTGTGTGTGTATATATATATATGTGTGTGTGTGTGTGTGTGTGTGTGTATGTATGGCAGCCAACTTTCGAAGTTCCATGAATCAACCTGGTAGCAACACAATGTTTGCACGTAGAACGATGGTCATCTCTATGTTGTTTCCTGGGTTTCATTTATTAAGTCTATGGTTCCAGGGTCTTCGTGGAAATCACCTAAACTAAAATCAACATACACAGAAGCATATCGTATAAAATCAACAATATTTTAAATGGGAAAATGGAAAGATTACTCAGCAAGACATCATAAACAAAAATGACACTCTTGTACGTTTTCAGCACAACTCAGACTCATGCATTTCCAAGTTAAGTTTAGCAAGTGACTTTTTTTAAAAAACCAGCCTTTCTAAAATTAACAGAAAACAAAATAACTTTCCAAATTTCTTTTTTTTTCTTTTATGAACAAAAACCAGGGGGACAATCATCTTCTATTTCTTGGCAAAGTCAAATTTTAAGGTTGAAAATCTTTCCAGAAATACCCATGGTTAGAACTAGTGTTTTTTACAATAATCTAAACAGTATGGAATCATGGGAAAAATATATGTGATCAGGTCCAACAGTTTGGAAAGGAAGGCAATATAGTGTGTATAAATGTGATATCAACTTTTAGCAAGTATTCCAGGTCCAAGTCAAAAAGGGTGTAAACTTACTAACCTTAAAAACCCCGGTAATTCACGTATTACAGCAAGTTGCAGCGATAATGAGTGATATTTAATAAGCTTGAACATTGAACTACGATATACTGTCTTGATCAACCAATATTCATAATAAGTATCAAATCTGTAGGTAATTGTGGACATCCCAAATATGAGATTTATCGATTCTGGGTTCTATGGTTTTATAAAAATTCTTCTTACTTAGTTAATCAAAATTCGAACTATAAACAGGCGATTACTTTTCCAGTTCAAACAACTTTAAATAGCCAAAATTTAAGGGTACATTTACGTAAAGCAAATGGGACCACACTGGATAAAATGAACTCAACAACCCACGCAGGCTACCCAGCAATAAAGTGTAAAAGATAGGCAAAATTTCATCCATTGTTATTAGCTAATTAAATAAACAAGGAAATTTCTTTATGATAGGAGGATTAAAACTCAAATAATTCCTTTTATTACTTGTATAAAGTCCAAGGGTAGAAACCCTTCTATTGATCTGACGAGATTGATGAATGATTTCACTTTTCAGTATTAGTTTTTACCATAATTCCTTTCTCAGATTTGAATTAAGAATGTTTAACAATAATTTGAATTTAAAAAACTTTTACAAAGTAATTCAAAAGATTTATTTTCTAATAATTTATGCATTCCTTTATTAAGTTACAAGTTACAACTAGCATTTAGTGTGGCTGATAAATTAAAATGATTTTTGGATGACCGACACCTACCAAAAGCGATTATAAATAACCGATGCCTACCTTGAGTGATTGTAGAAGGCTGATGCCCACTAAAAGTGGCTATAGATCTGGATCCAATGGTAAGCTGCTAGACTACACTTATACCAATGTGTACCAAGTTCATAAACAGGGTTTATCAATGATAAGTTTCGGTGCATGTATTTCATATTCCTAAGTTCAGGTCGACAAGTCTTGCTTGCTCAATGGATAGATTTCTTTATTAAATTCTCAGGTGGATGAAGCAAAAGGATATCAACACAAACAGTGATCTTGGCTAATTAATTATAGCCACTAAAGAGAGCGACCGGCAAGTACACAGGTGATACAAGGTGGCAAGCCGATTACAACCAGAATTTCAGGTAAGTTGACATCAGTGACCAAACAAGTATTAAACAAAGTATCAACCACCACACGAATTAACTAATATATTCAACCCAAATTGAAGTCAAAATACTTTAAATAAGGCTAATCGTGAGTCTAGTAACTCACCTGTAGTTAGGGGTGGCAATTAGACCCGACCCTATGGACCTGGACCTGGACCCGACCCAACGGGTCTCGGTTTTAGGCGACACTACACCATATATGATGATTAAGCTGTGTTTTTAGCCGTATCTAAGGCTCTTAAACATGGCCAATAGCCGTATTGAAAACGGCGTGTTAAATTTTTAGATACGGCTACAAACCGTATCTCATAGGTAATAACATACGGCTTATAGCCATATCTAAGTAGTATTCAGACACGGCCTTTGACCATATCGAATTATATCTGTGTGTGCACATATTTATATATATGCATATATGTATATATATACAGAAACAGTAGCACATATTTTTCATATAACACAGCATATATACCACAATTTATACACAAGAATAACACAATTTATATTTTATATATATATACTCAAAGCATTTACAAGATTTTTAATAACACGAACACAATGTATAACATACTAACATATACAAAGGAAACTGTCAAAGATTTTCATAACAGTACGAACTAACAAAAAAAAGGTAAAAACATATGATCAGCCTGATATATATAACTCCAGTCGAGGCCGGGAAGATTGAGCGTACATGCTGATCAATATGCCGATGAAATCCATGTGTTTGTTGTAAATCAAAGCAGTACTACTATGAGGATAAGCTAGCTCATGATGCTGATCATAAAGTTTTATATATAACAGCATAAATATTTATATATGTTACTATGTACACAGTTTAAAACAAAAACTTAAAAGGCCAACCTGATGATTGGCAGTAAAACTGAATCGTGATAGCCAGCGCCTGAGTTCCAGCAACACAAAAGCGCCCAAAATCTACAGGAAAAAAGAAGCAATTTTGTGCTTGATTGCACACAAAACATCGTGTCTTTGTGTTCGTATGGATAACAGTGAAGGGCATATAGTGTCTTTGTATTCGTGTGTGCATATTTGTCAATTATATGTATAACATGTTTATGTAATGCTACATGACATGATTTCATTCTCCAAACAATTCCTTTGCTTTGAACCAGTTTATTTTTCATTCTCCAAAATCTCCGCAAACATGATTTTCACGTAATGACTCACTAATTCGCTCTAAAAGTATTAAACCACAAACTCATTATAATTCTCCTTGTCACTTGGCTGTAGTATTGTAGATATAACATTGCTATAGCCTTGCCCTTTCTATTTTATCACCCTAATCTAGCTAATGTAGTGTATCCGAGATGAGGGGATGGAAAAAATCGAGATATTACCTAAGTTTATATAAAAAATGCTCTGATTTTTCCTGTTAAGTACCATGATAGAAATCCCAATCCAGCAGACCCTGCACAATTATGGTTTTACTGCATAGTTATAACCTATTATACGGTTCAAAACACTAACAACTTCTCGTATTACATGAAGGGTTGTACACCTTGAAATCCATCTATCTATTATTACACATAGAATAGAAACAATGCAACTTGGCTGCCTGCATGGTTTTCTTACATTTCAAGATATGAGATCCTGTTTCAATCTTCTATGTTTTTAACAAAGCACATAAAACTGCCAACCCACCTACATCCCCAAATCTACTTTGTGAAGAACCAAGTAAATGTGGTTATCTAAATTTCATTTGCCTACAAGTACAAATGTTTATTCTTATCCCCAAATCTACTCTGTGAATGACGTTATTATAATCAAGATGGCTCCTTTTTTAATTAATCTTTTACTTAGCCTAGAGGAAATTAAAATCCTGGCTCCGTCCTTGAGAGTGACATTAAGATAATATGAACAAGTAAAAAGAATTACCTGAATGTAACGATACAAATTAAGAATAAGTTGATTAGCACATCGGAATTACCCAAAGTCCACAATCTTCAAATTACTTGGGGGTGGTCGATCATTGATGCCAGCGATCTAACCAGTGCAAAGCTGGAGACACACAAATCAAATCATCTCTGCCGAAGGAGGAGATTCCAGAGAAAGGTAGAGCCACGATTTGGTCACCGATCGAAAACCCTAATTTGGATTTTCGGTCACCATTAAACTAAAACAAAAGGAAAAGGGAGCAGCCAAAATTTGTGTTTGGAGTACTTGAAGGGGTGCACAATATGATATGAATTAGATTTGTCCAAAGGCCGTGTCAAATGAACCGATCCGGAGCATCCCCGATGGACGGTCAGATTTATGGTGTTTAGGGTGGTGCGGATCGCAAAATGTAGTTTGCTACGGCTCTAAGACCTATCAAATATGATATGGCTATAAACCGTATTTTATCCCCGCAACGCTGTGTGCCAAATTGGCAGATATGGTGTAGTGCGGGTCGGGTTTTGTCGGGTCTAAACTATGCATTTCAAAAATCTGGACCCGACCCGACCCAAGCTTCGGTTCAGGTCGGGTCGGGTCGGTTCGGGTCCAATTTAATAATAACACTAAAAATACATATATTTCAATGTTTTTTGGTCGGGTCTTTCGAGTCAGGTCTTTGTGGGTCGGGTTTGATCAGGTCTTGATGGTATTTTTTCATCACCTAGACCCGACCCGAGACCCATCGGGTTCAGTTCGGATTCGGGTCTTTTAGGTTCAGTTTGGTTTGGATTTTCGGTTCTCGATTCTAATTGCCAGCCCTACCTGTAGTAGCGACAGTCAAGACAGCAGAGGGTTTTTCTATCGCGATGGTTCATCAACACCGAACTGGAAAAGGGTGAAGGCTTTGAAGGGTTTTAGGTGACTTGTAACATGAGACAGCTTGATTGCTGGTGGCTTCGGTTGACTTCGACGGTGGTGCTTCAGGTGGGTGCGGCGGCGTTAGCGAAGGTTGCGATCGAGGTTAGGGTTTGATCGAGAAGGAGGCGAGCTTCTGATTTTGGGGAAGGCCATTATCGAAAAAAATTGGGGAGGAATTAATTTGGCGAAAGAACTGATTTTTTGGCCATTAATGGATTTTAGAAAGGAAATCGATTTAGGAAAAATAATTTACTGAAGAAAGGAAATGAGGGAGTGATTTATAGAAAAGGGAAAAGGATAAGAATAACGTAGTGTCATGGGGTTTATAGGGAGGTTGCGTTTTCAATGAATAGGTCTGCTAGATTATTACTAAGGAAGGTAGTATTTATATATTTAATTTAATATAAATTATACCGTAAATACTACGGACCGCTTGGATTTCATGCGCCAATACTAACTCCGAACGCGACAAAAATTATACATACTCCTTTGTTTCAACATTCTGAATTCGATAAAATTAATTTAATTGTAATCTGACTTCCTTTGTGTACAACGTATTTTAATTTAATTATTTATCGGTTCACTGAATTTATCTCGTTTGTCCATCAATAACCCTGTTTGATTCAAATTTTTGAAATGCTAAACTCAATCTCTTTACATACATGAATACATATATACAACAACCAAATTTCCATATACTTCAAGAATAAAATTTCCAATTTTATTCAATGTTAACTACGTTTATTTTAAATTCAATCACTTTTATTTTTCTATCGAATTTCAAATTCAATTTGAAGATTCAACCAAATTCAGTTCAAATATTCAACAATAAATATTTTATTCTCAACCAACCATTCTGAATTAAATATGGATTTTAATTCATATTCTAACAATATAATTGATTTTAAATTTCTAACCCAAATATCAATATAAAATTGATTATTGATATTTAATTCTATAATTAATATCATACTCTAGTTGTTGAAATTTCTGAGATGTTACAGTTTAAATATAAATTTGAATTAATTTTAAAATTATTCTTAATGTGTTAAATAATATAGTGAATTTCAATTTTATCAAAAATATAATAATATAATTTTGTTAAGAATTTATCTAGTTTTAGTTATAATGGATTGGTCAAACTGTATTTATAAAACTATTTTGATCAACATAATATTTGTTAAATAAATATATATATTAATTATGGATAATATGATAAAAATAATTATTTCGAAATGTTAACATGTTTAATAACATGAATTGTTGATAATTTGATTAACAAAAACTTAACCTAGAAATGAATAAATATTTATGTAAACAAGTGTTGCTACTTAGAAAAACTTCTAAAGTGTTTCAAATGTGTTCCTAGTTAATCCTTTTACTTTGAGCCTTAGGATAAGGATGAAGGAGAGGTTTCCTATTAGGCGGACGCGTGCATGAAGGAGGCTACATGAAGGGGACATGTGCCCATTTGAGAATTACCAAAATTCCCTTAGGGAAGGGCTATATAAAGACCCTAAAAATCTCCACTCCCTTCTCCATTATTTTGGCGATGGTTTCCTTCACTATTTCAGCCTATTTTGGCTCCCTTCCTCTTAATAAGACCACCCATTCCTCCTCCTTGAAAACCAAGAAAAACCACTTCCTCCTTCCCTCCCCTCCTCCAAACTCGACCTGCAACCTATTTCCACTACCACCCTTGGCCAACCACTTCCCCACCTCCACCACCAGTCACAAACCCACCTCCTCCACCGAAGTTTGGATTCATCTTCTTGGCTGTTTGGATTGTAAATTGTTGAGTTGACCTAGCCATGTACTGGAGCTATTATAATCCCTAGGCATGCTCTTTGCTCGACAACACGTCATCACCCCATGGTTTTAATAAAATGAATGTGTTTTGGGTTTTCTTGGTCATCTTACTCCGGTAAGGCCACCTTGAATTCTTTAACTATTCTTGGTCGTCTTACTCCAGTTGGGCCACCTTGAATTATTCTATCTTTCCTTAGTCGTCTTACTCCGGTAAGGCCGCCTTGGACACTTTGGCTTTTCTTGATCATCTAACTTCGATAAGGCGGCCTTAGACTTTTCTGACTACTCTTGGTCGTCTTTCCCTGACAAGGTCGTCTCGAGAAAAACTCTGGTTCTAGAGCTTGAATCGCTAAGTTTTCTTACCTATGTACAGGAACAAGCATCCCTAGGCATGCTCTTGGCATATGATAAACCATTCAGTCTCCTTACCGAATGAATTTTAAATAAGAAACGGCTAAGCCCGCATACCCATGTACGAGAATAGGCGAGTCTGTAGGAATGCTCTTTACGGATGACAAACCACTGGGTTTTCGTTTTGGCTTTACTAAAACATCCAAAGTTTTACAACTTTAATAAAAATTACTTTGTTTTTTAGGACGCCGGCATTGAAGTAAGGAAATTTAAAACTGGATTGTAAACTCTAAGGCTTCCGGTCCATGGTTTACTGGCTTCCCTTAGTCATCTTGCCCCACCAAGGCCGTGTTGAAACTTTTTGGATTCCCTAGTTCGTCTTGCCCCAACAAGCCATCTTGGAACTTTCTGTCTTTTCTTGGTCGTCTTACCCCGACAAGACCGTATTTGAATTCTTTGGCTTATTCCTGGTGGTCTTGCTTTAGCAAGGACGCCTTGAACTCATCTGGTTATTGGATACTCTATATTTACGAATTTCGGGTTTTTTCAATTTCCTGGCTATGGCTATTCTGGTTATTTAGGTCCTCGGACTCCTGCAATCCCGAGGTTATTCTGGTTATTAAGGTTATTCTAGTTGTTCGGTTACTATGGCTATCTTTCGAGTAACAATCCGGAGCGGACTTCAGTTTTCACTGGATTTTAGGCTTTTTAGATTCTAGTTTTATGATTAATACGATCTGGTACGATCGTGGATTTTTGGTTCGTTGGCTTTGATCTTCTGGTTAATACAATCTGGTGTGATTGTGCTTCTTTAGTTTTCTAGTTTTGAAAGTTCACATCGGACTTCTTCGGCTTTGGTTTCTGGATTTCTGGTTTTCTCGCAAAACACAGCTTCCTTCGATAAAAACACAACTTCCTTCAATCAAGCAAAACATGATTTGGAGGGCAAAGTGTTGACCAACGTTTTGAAAAATCAGTCACACATCAAGATAATGGTTAGTGACGCATTTAAGTTTAGAGAACATTGTCAGAAAACACAAAGCGATTTGGTTAAAGTCGCGACATGTTCAGAAAATATTGGAAATAGCGTTGATTCATTAAATCATCGTTAATAAAAACGGAAAATCTAGCATGGAAAAAATATGTGATCGACTCAGTTCGATCTTCTCAACTCCTTGAGCGTGTCGGCCCGTTCACATTGCAAAACTCATCGTGAAAATATATGGATTATGGAAAATTCTGGTTTTGCACACTTAAAAATAGTTGATTGACATGGTACGATTACATAAAATGGCTTGCGCAACTCACGGCATAGAGATTTAACACTTAGCAAATTTCGTGATCTGGCACACCAAAAAGTGGTGATTGACTTTGGCAGATCACTTAAAATCGCGTGTGACATTGGGTTGATCGGGTTTGGATTTTGGAAAGTCTTCGGACTTGGCACGTCAAAATGGTGCGATCGACACAGTGAAATCGTGGAAAACCACGTGTGAAAATGGTCTGATCAAGGGGAAATTCATATTAGGAAACATGAGTTTGGCTTGGAAAAATTCGTATCCTAGGGAGTCAATGCGAATTTTCGCTAAATGCATCGGTTGTGATGCGTAATCCCAAGAGCGCACATTGGGGATGAAAAATTCGGTTTTGGCTTGGCATGAGGTAGGACTCAAAATCTGGACTCGAAAATCATCGGATCGAGCCGGCTTCGGAATACGAAATCCTGGGTCTAGCAAGGGATATGAGATGTCGTAAAATGGTAGAAGTTTTGGCAAACTCAGTTTTACCGTGTGGATCACATGGTTTGGCCTCATCCGCACGCGTTGCTCAACTATATTTGGGATTAGATTTTTTAGAGCACTAAGATATAATTTTTTGGCTTTGGTTAGTTATTTGGCTATCTTTTTAGGATGTGAATATCGTATCCCCTTAGGGTATGAAACTCAGGATGATGCTCGAAAAACTAACCTATAAATACCCCCATGTTTGGCATTGAAAAGGGTTGGTTATTTCTTGGCATTTTGGACTTCTTGGAGTTCTCAAACACCATTAATGGTGGTCATTGTAACACCCCGGATATTTCTATAAATATTTGATTGTGCGTATATGTAAATATATGTATGGTCATTGATAATTTAAAAAAAATGTTATAAAGGTAATGCATGAATATATGTTAAAAGAAAAAGATTCATTCATTTTAAAAAGGTTAATGCATTAAATGCGCAAGTAAAAGGAAGAAATCAATGTGTAAATGCATTAATATAAAAACAGAGATAAGCAAGGATAAATTAATGAGACAATTTCATGCAACAATAAAAATAAGGAAAGATGTAAAGTTTTAATGCATGAAAAAAGAAAGACAGAGGAAGTTAACAATGTAAGCAATAAAGGTATGCAATAAATCGAAAGGAAAGATAAATAATCAATGTAATAAAATACATGCATATCATACATTAACGAGAAGATTAGTGCAAAGGAATGCAAGTAATGCATGCAATAAAGTGCATGTAATAAAAAACATTAATGAATTGATGGCATGCATAAAAATGGTTAATAAAGAGGGTATCATAATCAGTGCATATATATATATTAATATTAAAAAGCAAACGGAAGAAATAGGTGAATTAATAACATGCAATTAATTATGTGCATGTGAATATATGCATAAGTTAATATATTGAAAGTTATATTGTTAATGCATAGAATAATAAAAAGAATTGAGCGCATAAAAGTAGATTGCATTAATTACAATGAATTAATAAATAAATAAATGCATTAAAGGTAAATTGATTGATTGTAAAATAAGGATGTGCAATCAAAATAAAAAGAAAGTTAAATGCATGAATGAAATTAATTGATTGGAGAAAGAATGATATATGCAATGCAGTGTGAAAGCGGTTAAAAAGATGGTTTAATTAAAAAGATGGTGTGAAAAGGGGTTATGTAGAGAGGAGGTTAAAAAGAGAAAAACAAATATATAAATATATATAATAATAGTAGCACATGCCCCTGCGCATGGTCTATGGGTGCAACGCAACCTGGCTGTGTTGGCTGGGTTCTGGAATGTTCTTTTCTAGGGTGAGATGGACGGTTTAGATGAGTTTTTTTATTTAATCCTAAGGGCCCAGTTCTTCTAATCCACCTATAATAAAACCTTAAACCCACTGATTTATTCATCTAATTCTATGGCGACGCCATGGCCTCCTTCTTCTTCTTCCCCAAGAAATTCTTAAATCTAATCTCTTTTCTTCTCTCCAAATCTCTTAATAAAATAAAAGATTAGATTTAGAATTTCTTCTATTTCAAAATAAAGAGAAAAGGGATTTTGATCTACAATCTATGCCGCAAGAAAGGGAAGAACTTTGGATGCTAATCTAAATCAGACCTAGGAAAGCAAAAAATCGCTGTGAGTGGATCTAAATTAATTTTGTTGAATAATAGTAGATGTATCTTTTAGCAATTCCCTAAGTTAATTTGTTTCATTCAATTGAAATAATTTAGATTTTATTTTATGTGTATTATGTTCTTCTTCTTCCCCTTTCCTTTTTATTTTTAAGATTAGGCTAACTTCGAGCCTAATCCAAATCTCGCTGAAAAGCATGCACACGAACAAAGATTGGAATGCTGAAAATGATGTTTGGGAATTTGGGAATAATTTGTAATTGTGGAATAACATATAACATAACCTGAGATTGGAAAATTAGGGGAAATTGGCACATATATTAACCTAGAACATAAAAGAAAATATGTGTGATTAAAATTGAGAATGATTAGATATGCTTGGGTATGTTGAATCAAGAATTTATGCATGAATTTAATGTACATAAGAAAAGTTAGAATTGAAGACTTAGACATATGGGATTATAAGTTGAATTGGGATTTATGCATAAGAATGAGGGTTGACATGAATTAATTGTTCTAAGCAATAAGAATGAGGGTTGACATGAATTATTGATAACTTTAAAGAACAATTAATTTGGGTATAATTAGGTATAACTTATATACATGAAAAATTGGCATAATATATAATAAGGGTTATTGGCATAACTATGTACGAGATTATGTAATCATGGTAGAATTTATGTATCCAAATCAAATTGGAACCATAAACATTAAATTGGGTTTAAAAGCGTGAACATGAATTATTGGATTGGGATAAATAGGCATATAAAACCTAGATTGAAATTGTCAGTTAAAAGATGAACATGCCTAACCCGAGGTTAGATTGAGGTGCGGTGTAAGTCTGCCCGGAACCGTCCAGCACATCCAGCAACCACAACAACAGGTCTAACGTGAGAGGTTAGCGCATTAAGCCCAAAATCCAAGGTTAGAACGAGTTTGCGGTAGAAGTCTGCCCGGAACAGCCCAGCATATCCAGCAACAACAAGCAACATGTCTAATGTGAGAGGTTGAGTGCATTAATAAAAAGAATAATGCTATGAAACAAACATGTTAAGTGTGCTAAGGTTAAGTAAACGGAGGCGTATAGACAAACTTAACCAACGTAATAATGGGGAATGGTAGCAAAACTTAGTTAAGAAAACTAAGTAAATAACGATGGATTATGGCAACATCAACAGATACGAGTATAACTGAATGGGAAGATAATAGGTAAGCTTGTTACAAGACAAGTAAGAATTATAACGTAGGTTATAATGATCGATACAAAGATGAAATAACTTATGAAAGAATGCAAGCCGTACTTAATTGAAGATTAAGTAATCCGTGGGAACGGGAAAACATAAGTTATATGAGTAAGGGGAAAACTTATTAGTAAAACTTAGTTAAGATGACTAAGTTAATGAGTAAACGATAAAGATAATTTGTTAGTAAACCTTAGTTAAGAGAACTAAGTAAACAATCATGGAAAGTCATGTTAGTAAACATTAGTTAAGAGGACTAAGTAAACAGTTACAGAAAGTCGTGTTTAAGCTTGTTAGTAAACCTTAGTTAAGAGAACTAAGTAAATAATTAAAAGATTGCGGCTACATAAGAAATAGGGAAAGACTTATGAAAAATAAAACTTGGTAATTTAAAAACTAACATGGATGAGATAACCAAGTTAAAAAGAAAAACTAATGAGATAAAGCAAGCTTAAAATTAGAAGATTAGACTAAAGATCTAATAACATGAAAGGGTAAGGCGCTTGAACCAGTCCATACGATAGGGGATGAATAACCAAACACGGTAGATCATCACGATGTCGTAGGGCGCAAGGGGGAGCGAATGTCCATCTGATCATGCAGAAGGCTCCATGGGACTGGGTTACGAAGCACGCGGCTTCTAGGGATGTGAGGGTACTCTTGGTATCCCTCTGTGAGTGGCAGATGATACGCCTGTACTCACAGAGGTTAGGTCTGCATGGGAAGAACCAATGGGTATGCCTTGATTGCAAAACAAGAGGTAATCAAAAGACTAAGATGGACCAGCGTGATTCGGCAAGACCGGTTAGTGCCCTGTGATAGCAACTCGTCGTCTACCTACCATCTTTAGTCAGTACGTGAAGCGGAAAGGCGGAGAACTCCAAAAGACCATATACTTTGCTATCTAGTTATGGGTGAGGTTGGCCAATAGGATTGAAGAGCACATTGGCCGGGGTTATAGTTCTCATTCTTGATATTGTTGGGTGCCTTTCATTAGTTGAGGGAGGGGTCTAGTGGGACCATAGCTACTATAAAAGCAGACCTTAGCATCCGCATCAGTAGATATCTGAAAGCTCCCGACCGAGTTCTGTGTTTCTTGATTAGCCCTGCCACGGGACTCGGGCGCACATATAGAGAACATGTGCAAATAGACATCGAGTACGATTGACGATAAGTACGTGAGAAAAGTCTAGGTACACTCATGTCGCTCTGGGTGGTGTACCATAGACTAGAGGGCATTATTCGATGACAGAATCTAGTAGGATCTAGAATGGCAGTCCAAACGCTTACGTAACACAATGATGATAGTTTTATGCAAACATAGCATTGATATACATATGACATGTGACATTGGATAAGGGACTGCGTACATACGGTGGAGACCATGCGAGTAGAGTATACCTTAATTGGGGGTAGCTACATATACACTATATTAGGTTAATCTACTAGAGAGTAGATGGGTGCGACGTATGTGTAAGCCTTGAGTGCTAATAACACAAATAACCTAATAAATAAGAAAATATAATTGAACAATATATGTAGGATTATCCAAGAATTGTAGTTTAAATTCATTAACACAGAACCTATGTTCTGACCCCCTCCTTTTAACATTCGCAGGTTAGGTTCATGACAGAGACTCTATAGCTTTGGATACTGGTTTAGCAGTATTATTATTAAGGTAAAGCTATGTTTCAACTACATTATATTTTTTTCGTTCCGCTGTGAGATATTTTCCGAACTCTGACATGTTTTATGTCTCTGTCTTTCCTGTAGGATACCAGAGCAAACCAACTCGGGTTTCGATGGATTGGGTTTTTGAAAAAAAATCGGTTCGTCCGAATCCAGGTTGTTACATCTGGTATCAGAGCTTCGGTTTAGTGTTCCAAGGGAAATAGTGAGTGAGCATATTTGTATTTTCAAAAATATAAATATAATATATATGTGAACCTAAGTCCATAAAAGAGCCTACTAGGTAGAAAGAGTAAAATATGGAATGAGTTGGGATATTGGTTTGTACACTAAAGGAATGAATATAGAAATTTTAAGACCCTTAATTGGTTTGGTAGGAAAGTGTACAATATGATTTGGTATTGGAGAAAGAAAGTATCCCATAGGATGGAAACTGAAATGTTAGTATTTCAGAATAGTGGGTTTAGAAGTGAAACCTTATAAATTAGAAAAAAAGTTAGAATGTGGAAAATGGATTAGGAATATATATATATATATATATAGTTAAGAAGTGTCTAGGAAAGCCTAGTTGAGTTAAAGACCCACTTTGAGTCTAACCCAATGATTAACTTTTAAGAACTTGAATTTGTAAAAGTTTTTGCAAAAGAGTTTGTGGTGTTTTCAAGTTTTAATCTTAAAAGAATTTTTGATGTTTGATGAAAATATGTAAAGAACATATTTAGTGCATGTTAGGTTTTAAAGCAAAGTGGGGTATATATTTTGTAAAACAATGATTACTTGTTTAAAAAAGAATTCTCTCATGAAAAAGTTGCATTTTGTAAAGGAAGTTTTAAAATCTCTATTCTGTTAACATTAAATTTTGATTATTGATCTATAAAGAAATTTTGTCAGGAGGACAAAATAAGCTGTAGAGAGTAAGAATAGAGTAGATTGTTGCACCTTGTAGAAAGCAGCAAAAATTAACATAGGTAGAAACAATGTGAACCCGATTAAGAAGTAGTTGAGCTTGTCTACTCCAGTATTGTGATTTGAAAAAAAAATGTGTTTTGCAATTTTATTTTGTGACATGTTTTTATGGTTTGGCAAAAGCAAGTTTTGGAGAAGAAAATAGAGTTTTAACACTTTTAACTTTTGGAAGAAAAATGTAATGAAAAGAAAGGAAGCCAAACCATGTTTAAAAAAAAATGGAGTAGGTAAGGATTAGTGCCTAAAAAGAACGAGAGAAATAAAAAAAACATCTTGGAATGGTATAAAATTCCCGTAGAATGCATAAGCATTAAGAAACTTAGGTTTGTTGCTTGAGAAAAAGAAAAGTATAGGCTAGTAATAAACAGCATGGACTAGTAGTAATTACTAAGTAGTGAAGGGCAAGTAAGTGTGTAGATCTCGTTGTTTGGACTTGTGACCTAGTTCTAAGATTCTTGGCCCGTAATAGTAGCTGTGTAGAAAAATGGGAAGGCTTATTTGAAAAATAATAAACTTAAGTAATTGGACTAAATCAAATAAGCTAAGGAAGAGAATAGCCTAACTAAAAAGAAAACAACAAATTTAGTAAAGCAACAAATGTGATGGGAAAAGAAAATGAAAATCTTAAGAAAAAGATGAATAAAAATGAATTTTTTCTAAGATAAGTTGAAAAAGAAAAGAATTTTTTTTCTTATGTGGTTGTACTTGGATAGGAAAATAGGAAATCTTTATAGAATAGTTTTGTAAAAATCCAAGTACAATTAGAAAAGGTACATAAAAGAAAAACGGAAGATGTGAATTTTTCTGTTTTATACCTTTTGGTAACATAAGAAATCGAATTTAGAAAATTAGATTTTTCTAAATTTCGAAATTTAATGATGGTTGATCGGGTTTTGGATGCAACAATTGGATGAACTATGCTCTTACTTTGTAAGAGTGTGGGGAAATTTGGGTGAAAAATGTTTTGATTTTTCAAAAATATTGCATACATACAGAACTGAAAGTATATTTAAGATGCAAGCATCATGTTTAAAAAATATTTAAAAGTTTGCATACATATAGGTGGTACCAATTAAGCATACATTCTTTATTATGATATATTTCACTTTGCACATGCGCACGATGGTTGCAAAAATTGTATGCACACATGATGGTTTAATATTATGCGAGGGATTATCTATTTTACCCCTATCGAATTTCGGGGACGAAATTCCTTAAGGGTGGGAGAATGTAACACCCCGGATATTTCTATAAATATTTGATTGTGCGTATATGTAAATATATGCATGGTCATTGATAATTTAGAAAAATGTTATAAAGGTAATGCACGAATATATGTTAAAAGAAAAAGATTCATGCATTTTAAAAAGGTTAATGCATTAAACGCGCAAGTAAAAGGAAGAAATCAATGTGTAAATGCATTAATATAAAAACAGAGATAAGCAAGGATAAATTAATGAGACAATTTCATGCAACAATAAAAATATGAAAAGATGTAAAGTTTTAATGCATGAAAAAAGAAAGACAGAGGAAGTTAATAATGTAAGCAATAAAAGTATGCAATAAATCGAAAGGAAAGATAAAGAATCAATGTAATAAAATACATGCATATCATACATTAATGAGAAGATTAGTGCAAAGAAATGCATGTAATGCATGCAATAAAGTGCATGTAATAATATAAAAAAAAACATTAATGAACTGATGGCACGCATAAAAATGGTTAATAAAAAGGGTATCATAAGCAGTGCATATATATATATATATATATTAAAATACAAACGGAAGAAAGAAGTGAATTAATAACATGCAATTAATTATATGCATGTGAATATATGCATAAGTTAATATATTGAAACTTATATTGTTAATGCATAGAATAATAAAAAGAACTGTGCGCATAAAAGTAGAGTGCATTAATTACAATGAATTAATAAATAAATCCATTAAAGGTAAATTGATTGATTGTAAAATAAGTATGTGCAATCATAAATAAAAAAAAAGTTAAATGCATGAATGAGATTAATTGATTGGAGAAAGAATGATATATGCAATGCAGTGTGAAAACGGTTAAAAAGATGGTTTAATTAAAAAGATGGTGTGAAAAGGGGTTATGTAGAGAGGAGGTTAAAAAGAGGAAAACAAATATATAAATATATATAATAATAATAATAATAGCACATGGCCCTGTGCATGGTCTATGGGTGCAACGCACCCTGGCTGTGTTGGCTGGGTTCTGGAATGTTCTTTTCTAGGGTGAGGTGGACGGTTTAGATGAGTTTTTTTATTTAATCCTAAGGGCCCAATTCTTCTAACCCACCTATAAAAAAAACCTTAAACAAACTGATTTATTCATCTAATTCTATGGCGACCCCATGGCCTCCTTCTTCTTCTTCTTCCCCAAGAAATTCTTAAACCTAATCTCTTTTCTTCTCTCCAAATCTCTTAATAAAATAAAATATTATATTTAGAATTTCTTTTATTTTAAAATAAAGAGAAAAAGGATTTTGATCTACAGTCTACGCCGCAAGAAAGGGAAGAACTTTGGATGCTAATCTAAATCTGACCTAGGAAAGCAAAAATCACTGTGAGTGGATTTAAATTACTCTTATTGAATAAAGCAGATGTATCGTTTAGCAATTCCCCAAGTTAATTTGTTTAATTCAATTGAAATAATTTAGATTTTATTTTATGCGTATTCTGTTCTTCTTCTTCCCCTTTCCTTTTTATTTTTAAGATTAGGCTAACTTCGAGCCTAATCTAAATCTCGTTGAAAAGCATGCATACGAACAAAGATTGGAATAGTGAAAATGATGTTTGAGAATTTGGGAATAATTTGTAATTATGGAATAACATATAACATAACCTGAGATTGGAAAATTAGGGGACATTGGCACATATACTAACCTAGAACATAAAAGAAAATATGTGCGGTTAAAATTGAGAATGTTTAGATATGCTTGGGTATGTTGAATCAAGAATTTATGCATGAACTATATGTAGATAAGAAAAGTTAGAATTGAAGATTTAGACATATGGGATTATAACTTGAATTGGGATTTATGCATAAGAATGAGGGTTGACATGAATTAATTGTTCTAAGCAATAAGAATGAGGGTTGACATGAATTATTGATAACTTTAAAGAACAATTAATTTGGGTATAATTAGGTATAACTTATATGCATGAAAAGTTGGGCATAACATATAATAAGGATTATTGACATAACTATGTACGAGATTATGTAATCATGGTAGAATTTATGTATCCAAATCAAATTGGAACCTTAAACATGAAATTGGGTTTAGAAGCATGAACATGAATTATTGGATTGGGATCAATAGGCATATAAAACCTAGATTGGAATTGTCAATTAAAAGATGAACATGCCTAACCCGAGGTTAGATTGAGTTGCGGTGTAAGTCTGCCTGGAACCGCCCGGCACATCCAGCAACCGCAACAACAGGTCTAATGTGAGAGGTTAGCGCATTAAGCCCAAAACCCAAGGTTAGAATGAGTTTGCGGTAGAAGTCTGCTTGGAACCACCCGGCATATCCAGCAACCGCAAGCAACATGTCTAATGTGAGAGGTTGAGTGCATTAATAAAAAGATTAATGCTATGAAACAAACATGTTAAGTGTGCTAAGGTTAAGTAAACGGAGGCGTATAGACAAACTTAACCAACGTAATAATAGGGAATGGTAGCAATCCTTAGTTAAGAAAACTAAGTAAATAACGATGGATTATGGCAACATCAACAGATACGAGTATAACTGAATGGGAAAATAATCGATAAGCTTGTTACAAGACAAGTAAGAATTATAACGTAGGTTATAATGATCGATACAAAGATGAAATAACTTATGAAAGAATGCAAGTCGTACTTAATTGAAGATTAAGTAATCCGTGGGAATGGGAAAACATATGTTATATGAGTAAGGGGAAAACTTATTAGTAAAACTTAGTTAAGATGACTAAGTTAATGAGTAAACGATAAAGAGAATTTGTTAGTAAACCTTAGTTAAGAGAACTAAGTAAACAATCATGGAAAGTCATGTTGGTAAACCTTAGTTAAGAGGACTAACTAAACAGTTACAGAAAGTCGTGTTTGAGCTTGTTAGTAAACCTTAGTTAAGAGAACTAAGTAAATAATTAAAAGATCGCGGCTACATAAGAAATAGGGAAAGACTTACGAAAAAGAAACTTGGTAACTTAAAAACTAATATGGATGAGATAACCAAGTTAAAAAGAAAACTTAATGAGATAGAGTAAGCATAAAATTAGAAGATTAGACTTAAGGTCTAATAACACGAAAGGGTAAGGTGCTTGGACCAGTCCATACGATAGGGGATGAATAACCAAACACGGTAGATCATCACGATGCCATAGGGCGCAAGGGGGAGCGAACGTCCATTTGATCATGTAGAAGGCTCTAAGTGACTGGGTTACGAAGCACGCGGTTTCTGGGGACGTGAGGGTACTCTTGGTATCCCTCTTTGAGTGGCAGATGATACGCCTGTGCTCACAGAGGTTAGGTCTACGTGGGAAGAACCAATGAGTATACCTTGACTGCAAAAAAAGAGGCAATCAAAAGACTAAGATGGACCAGCGTGATTCAGCGAGACTAGTTAGTGCCCTATATAGCAACTCGTCGTCTACCTACCATCTTCAGTCAGTAAGTGAAGCGGAAAGGCGGAGAACTCCAAAAGACCATATACTTTGCTATCTATTTATGGGTGAGGTTGGCCAATAGGATTGAAGGGAATAGGGGGCTGGGATACCAGTTCTCATTCTTAATATTCTTGGGTGCCTTTCATTAGTTGAGGGAGGGGTCTAGTGGGACCATAGCCACTATAAAAGTAGACCTTAGCATCTGCATCGACAGATATCTGAAAGCTCCCAACCGAGTTCCGTGTTTCTTGATTAGCCCTACCACGGGACTCGGGCGCACATATAGAGAACATGTGCAAATAGACATCGTCTACGATTGACGATACGTCCGTGGGAAAAGACTAGGTACACTCATGTCGATCTGGGTGGTGTACCATAGACTAGAGGGCATTATTCGATGACAGAATCTAGTAGGATCTAGAATGGCCGTCCAAATGCTTACGTAACACAGTGATGATAGTTTTATGCAAACGTAGCATTAATATACATACGACATGCGACATTGAATAAGGGACTACGTACATACGGTGGAAACCATGCGAGTAGAGTATACCTTAATTGGGGGTAGCTACATATACATTATATTAGGTTAATCTACTAGAGAGTAGATGGGTGCGACGTGTGTGTAAGCCTCGAGTGCTAATAACACAAATAACCTAATAAATAAGAAAATATAATTGAACGGTATATGTAGGATTATCCAAGAAGTGTAGTTTAAATTCATTCACATAGAACTTATGTTCTGACCCCCTCCTCATAACATTCGCAGGTTAGGTTCATGACAGAGACAATATAGCTTTGGATACCGGTTTAGAAGTATTATTATTAAGGTAAAGCTATGTTTCAGCTACATTATATTTATTCATTCCACTGTGAAATATTTTCCGAACTCTGACATGTTTTATGTCTCTGTCTTTCATGCAGGTGTAACGACCCAGAATTTTGGGGCTAATTTAAAAAATTTTATTTTAGAAATTTTAAGGGAATTTTTAATATTTAAAGTAATTTACTTTAAATAAGAACGACTAAAAATTTACTTTAAAACAAATAAATTCAATTTAATTATAAAAGGAGTTTAAAACAGCGCTGTAGTTTGAAATTTTGAATTTGAACTTTGACTGACCATACCGGATTCATTTTAAATCTGAATTGAACGAAACCAGAAATATTTAAATCTGTTTAATCATATCTTTCCAACGATCTGAAAAACTAAAATTCCGTTTTAAAAACCAAAAGTTATGGCCAATTCAATTTTTAGAAAAGTCGCTGTAGAATTTATATATATATTATACAGGGCCCGAAAGGCTACTTTTCACATAGGAAGGAATTTCGACTCGAAACCACTTCCATTGAGTTCGGAATGACGTTTCTGCATTGAAAAACAGTAAACACTTATATATTTTGAGTTTTGGAATTTATTTGTTTAAAAATGTATTTTTAATATTAAATATATTGTCCTTAAAAATAGTCATTTTTCAAACAACCTCAGTTTTCGACGAAACCACTTTTGTTGGAACCGGAATGTCAAATTATTGCTAGATTTCAATTTTCATAATTTTTCGAATTAATATGTGAGCGTGGCAAAAGAAAACGTGTTTTGTCAGTTTCGGTCAAATTTAATCAGCTTAAAAATGGCCATTTTTCAAACGGTTTCAGAATTCGACGAAATTAGTCTCGTTAGAACCGTATCGTCAAAACATAACTAGAAATAATTTTTTTGTAATTTTTAGAGTCAGTATGTGGCCTCGGTAATTTAAAATATACGTTTGAATTTAATAATTAAATGATTTATAATTTAATTTAAAGAAAAACACATCGTAACAGCCTAATTGGGTTACGAAACATATTTAAATGTGTCCAGGATGGGAGTTATTAGCTAGGGGCAACACTCGTTGGGTTCGGATTGGAGTTCGTATAAATAAACAAGTAAAATTGGGATTTATTGAATTAAATAATTAATTAATAAATATAAAATACGGTATATATACGCTAGGATATACGCCAGCCCTAATTCATTTCCTGTAGCCGCCGTATAGCACTTCCAATAGCTATGGAGCTCCGAAATTCGTTCATCAATTTCTCTCAAAATACATCGAAATAAAACATGAATTCAACCCAATATTAAAGAGAATTCTCCACTCTTCAATTTGGTATGGCTATGATCGGTTTTAGTGGCGCGAAGCGGGAGGAATTGCCTCCCAAACCGTCGGCGTTTGGGTCGGAGGGCTGGTGCGAGCTGCACCTCCTTGGCAGGCGCGAGGTGGCAGGGTCGAGGCGTTCGGAGTGAGGCACTTGGATCGAGCTCCGGTGGTCCCTAGGTCGGCGTGCAAGGAGGGTTTCACTTCGAAGGATGGGTTCGGCTTCATACGTGATTTCCTGGAAGAAGAAGAAAGGATGAGCGGCCATATATTTTCTTAATCAAAGGTTAAAGCAATTATAATACTAATTATATAACTAATCATTATTTTAATCGCTCGATGCTTAAATAATCGTAACTTATTCATATGAGGTCGGAATCGGACAAACTGAATTTCGTTGGACTCGTATCAGAAAACTCTACAACATGAAGTTGACCAGAGCTTGAACAGAGCACTTTGAAATTTCAGATCTAAATGGTTTGGTGAGATTTCTTCATTTTTTAAAATTAAAAATTAATTATTTATTTTATTGTGAAATTTATGTTCATTCTTTATAAAATTCAAGTGGTGTTATGTGTGTGTTGACTTTGTTGTATTGAGGTGGATCAGTTAATGAAATTGTGTGTATCATGATTGTTGCAAATTATAAAATATTATTCTTTGTTGAATTAAAACAACATCTTTGTCAAAAGAATAATTAGCAAAGAAATCAACATTTTTGTCAAAAGAAAAATTAGCAAAGAAATCAACATTTTTGTCACTTGGAATAAATGAAATAAAAAGGATTTAAAACAAAATCATGATTTGTTTACATTAAAAAGAACAAAAATTTAAAGTGTCTTTTTATTTGTGTTCCTTAACACAAGTAAATCATGAAATTCAAAGTGTCTTTTATTTATATTCCTTAACATAGATAAAACATAGAAATTAAAAAGAACATTTTTATTTGCATTCTTCGATGCAAATAAAACATGAAAATAAAAGTTGTATTTTTGTCTGTGATTTTAGATGCAAACAAAACCTTAAAATAAAATGTTGATGTAAAAGTTGCATTTTTACTTTAAAATTAGAGATTACCTTTTTATGTACATTTTGGTTATAAATAAAAGAATAGATTTTTGTTGAACATTCTTTTTTTAAAAAAAAAGAATGGATTTTTGTTGAACATTCTTTTTCAAATAAAAGAATATATTTTCGTTAAACATTCTTTTTCAATTAAAAGAAATTATGTTTTTGTTATCATATTAATTACAACAAGAAGTGTAGGATTAGAAATGAAAATCATATTTTTGTCAAAATATGATTATTGAAACGAAAATCATATTTTTGCCAAAATATGATTATAGAAATAAAAAACACATTTTTGTGAAAACATGATTATAGAAATAAAAAAAATCATTTCTGTCACTTTGAAAGGAATGAAGTAAATTCATTCATTTTTGTCATATTTAAAAGAATTAGCATTTTTGTTAACATGAAAAGGATTAGAACAAATTGAATATTTTGAGTACATAAAAGGAATCAACAAAATGAATATTTTGATTACATAAAAAAAAGATTAGGAAATAAAAATATACATTTTGTTAGAAATATAATACATGATTAAAAACATACATTTTATTTGTATTAGAAGTTACAAACAAAATTCACATTTTTGGTTTGCATTAAAAGTTTAATAAACAAAATTCTCATTCTTGTTTGCATTAGAAATTTACAAACAAAATTCTCATTCTTGTTTGCATTAGAAATTTACAAACAAAATTCCCATTTTGGTTGCATTAGAGATTTATAAGCAAAATTCTCATTTTGTTTGCATTAGAGATTTATAAACAAAATCATCATTTTGTTTGCTTTAAAAGCTGATGAACAAATCATCATTTTGCAAATTAAAGAAGTATGAATTGCAAATGTATATTTTTATACATTAAAAAGGACTCAAATGAAAATGTATATTTTTATACATTAAAAAGGAATCAAATGAAAATGTATATTTTTATACATTAAAAAGGAATCAAATGAAAATGTATATTTTTATACATTAAAAAGAATGACATTTTTGTCAAAACTTGACTCATGAAAAGAATTAGATCAAAATCAGCATTTTGTTTACATTGGAAAGATTATACAAAATTATCATATTTTGTAACCTTGAAAAGATTATACAAAATTATCATATTTTGTACATTGGAAAGATTAGACTAAATCATCATATTTTGGTCATTAAAAAGAGCTACACCAAAATATACCCTTTTGATCATTAAAAAGAGTACACTAAATATACATTGTTGGTCACTGAAAAGGACTACACGAAAGATATGAAAGTCAAGATTTTTGGAATTGAAATATATGTCTGTGATACTGAAATGTTTGATGTGTTAAACATATTGATGGTATATCCACACTAAATGTTACACTCCCATTTACAAGTTACCCGACTTGTTTATGTGATTGGGACGATAATTTTCAAACATCGCCCAAGCGCACAAATGATTTATGATTTGTTTGATGGATGAAACCCCACACGGGTATTGAGATGATTTTGGATACACACTAATCCCAATATTTAGTTATATGTCAATCAATGGATTGACAGTCTGTGATTAGCGTCAGTTATTTACTTTAATGCTCACACAGTTATAGATTCCACTTTGGTCGTCATTTGGATGTTTGATAATTACTTATCATGATTGTCGATTCCATACAAAATATATGGTTTTTGGTTGAGTCACATTCCAATAAAGTATATTGTAGAAATATAAATATGAAAAGAATATTTTGGAAAAAGAATATTTTTTGAGAAAATATATTTTTATTGAAATAAACTAGTTCTTGATTAGAATAAATCATAAAATTTAGATCTAATGAGTTTTCCAGTTTGTTAAGATTTATTTGAAGTTAAATTAAATAAATTAAGTAAATTAGATTTTGAGTTGTCGTGAATAGCGTCTTAAATAACACTATTCTTAACCCTATAGTAAAAGAATAATCTTTTATTTTAGATTACTAAAGTTTTCAGTTATATTTAATAACTGGAATAAGATGAAATGTGAGTTGGGTTTATTGTGAACTGTGTTTTTAAGCGACATATGTTCTTTAACTCAACTGACAGTGAAAATATGATTTGGAATTTATAAATCTTTTATTAAGATTTAAATGGGAATTTTCCAAAATTAAAGTTTTCCAATTTAATATATTAAACTGGAATTGAATAGAATTCGAATTAATTATAACCGGGATAAGCTTCGGTAGAAGAAGGCCGATACTACGTATGGATTTTAAGAGGCTTTGCCGTTATTCCATTTATATTATTGGTTGGATACAGAAAGTTATTACGATTATATATCGATTTGATTTCTGTGAAGATTCCATATTTGAGGGAAGATGATTTAGGGTTTACCGTGAACTATGTTTTAAATGACATTAGTTCTTTAACCCAGTTAAGAATAAGATTAATTTCTTAAATTTGAATAATCACTGAATAATGATTTTTGATATTTAAAACCAAATTGTGTTTTAATAAATCTTTAAAGGAAAGATTTAAGTGCAAATGTAAAGAATTTATCTTTGATAGAATAATTTGAATATTTTATTTAAAAGAATATTCTGAATTGGAATGAGGCGTTGGATGTGTTTTTATAGTACTCGATTTTAATTATAAAATACGAGAGTTATTCGGAAAGACCGGGTTTAACCCATTCTGAATAATTTCTACGACGATGAAGAGTCGAAGATGAAGACGGTGGTTGAAGACCGATGATCTTCACATCGAATGGATGTGTTGCTACAGAGACCCTGATGGGAGTAGCTACCTTGAAGGGGCTTCAGTGGTGGCCGTCCGGACTATTGTTGATTGTTCGGATTTGGTTTTCGCTCAGACCCAGAGCATAAGCTAGTAAATGGATGCGTGTCTGACATTGGATTTCGTTCCATGTGAATTAAATCGATTTCTGTTAATGTATGTCTATTTGGTGGTGGAGGATTTATTCTCTACTTAACACCCGGGTATATATTACATAGTGATTGATCGCATGGTGTGAATTGTCAATGTGGCACACCAAGATGAAAATGATCAAGGCTTTTGTTGAAAAGAAGGGCCTTGTGGGATGATCAAAGCATAGCCTATTACGGCATAGCTTTGTGTATATCGTTGACTTCGCGAGCCTCACACCCCGGTATGAGTCAAAAACGGGATATGGACTGCAGGAAGTGCACATGTTTCTTTCTAACTAGTGGTAGTGTCAGTGCTTTAACACGGCCTGGCATTTTACTTATGTGGATGATGGGTTTTGAGGCGCCTCGGATTTTTATAGGTCGATAGTGGTCATATTATAGGTTCAAAGGAACCGGGAAACGTGTGTTCAGGCATAACCAATCCACTGCCGATAGGCGGGGACCGGCCCTGAAGATCCAAGGGTTCACTGCGGGGGATCCTGAGGCATTTGCTAGAGTGTCTCGAATCGGAGAGGAGCTTGCCCCTAGCCTCGACTCATGATGGAAATCCAATTTCCAAAACGACCTTGCGGTTTTGAATGTAGAACTAGTATGGCGACATGATATATGGTACCCATGCCGTCTATGATTGATATTTATGATTGAAATGTTTTATTAAAACATATACACACTAATATTAAATTCGTTTTATCGTATCAAGCATCTTTGACCATTATAAGGTAAAACCCTATCCTCCGGTTTGCGTTGCATTGTGTGATGGGACTTGGGTCTTATAATGTTTTCATTTTTCTAAAAAGCATTCCGTTGTTTAACGTTTTAATTATTTTATGCACTGGCAATCCAATGGAGTAAACCCGTTCCGCGTTAGCGGCGTGGTCCTATGATTAGCCTTATTATTAGATAAGTTAAGTTAAGATTTCTCATACCAGTCCCATGACTGACCTGTAGTTTGTTTCACTGGCAAACTCGGGTGCCCATATTTTCCACACGGGCAGTCGAGTAGCTTTTGCAGATATATTTACAGGATCCTGGATTACTGTTGAAGCAGTATTCGGAAAGCTCTGTATCCGTGTATTCCTTTCAGTTGTATATTTGTATTATTTTTCCGCTGCTATTTAAATGTAATTTGAAACTCTGATATTATTGTATTTCTTTATGGAATAAGTATTCATACTTTGTTACATTCTTGTACTCTGATGTAATTGTTGTAATCGGCAATAAAATGTTCTTCAGTTTGTGTTCTGATGTGTATTGTTCTCAAGGCAATATGGTCTTTCCTTTACGGGGAAGTTTTGGTCGTCACAGTTGGTATCAGAGCTTTGGTTTATAGAGCTCGAGAACAAGGCACATTAGAACCGAACGAAAGAATTCATCAGAGATTGGATTAATAATATCCAGTAAGAATAACTCGTTAGAGATGGGATCAGTAGTATCCTAGAACGAGTGTGAAGAGTATTATTTTCTTTTAAATAAAAATGAAAACAAATTTAGTTTTGAAATTTTTATCTTAAAATACGTATTTGAGTATATTATATTCTAATGTGGACAATCGAGTATATAAAGATTTCGAATATATGAGTAATTAACGGATATTCGAAGTTTTAATATACTGGAAAGATATAGAATCACACTCTAGTCGCCCGGAGGTAATTCTGGTGATAGGTCGACCATCGCCAGTATTTATGTTCGAGTCTCGAAGGTGGGATTTCTATATATTTCCATTGACTGGTATGAGAACCAACACTTAGTACACATTGCAATGATTTGCACTAAAAAATCTGTTTTTTAACTATATATTAAAGTAATATATTTGAAAAGTTAATCACCTAATTGATTGATGGTTGTGATGTTTGATAATTAGTTTCACAAATTAAAATATTAGAATGATAATTAATTAAAACCAATAAATAAAACTTAGTTGAGTTGGTTAATTAAACAACTTTTAGCTTCGTTCCTTTTCGAGGACGAAAAGATTTTAAGTGGGGGCGATTGTAACGACCCGGAATTTTGGGGCCAATTTAAAAAATTTTATTTTAGAAATTTTAAGGGAATTTTTAATATTTAAAGTAATTTACTTTAAATAAGAATGACTAAAAATTTACTTTAAAACAAATAAATTCAATTTAATTATAAAAGGAGTTTAAAACAGCGCTTCAGTTTGAAATTTTGAATTTGAACTTTGACTGACCATACCGGATTCATTTTAAATCTGAATTGAACGAAACCAGAAATATTTAAATCTGTTTAATCATAACTTTCCAACGAATCTGAAAAACTGAAACTTCGTTTTAAAAATCAAAAGTTATGGCCAATTCAATTTTTAGAAAAGTCGTTGTAGAATTTATATATATATTATATAGGGCCCGAAAGGCTACTTTTCACATAGGAAGGAATTTCGACTCGAAACCACTTCCATTGAGTTCGGAATGATGTTTCTGCATTGAAAAACAGTAAACACTTATATATTTTGAGTTTTGGAATTTATTTGTTTAAAAATGTATTTTTAATATTAAATATATTGGCCTTAAAAATAGTCATTTTTCAAACGACCTCGGTTTTCGACGAAACCGCTTTTGTTGGAACCGAAATGTCAAATTATTACTAGATTTCAATTTTCATAATTTTTCGAATTAATATGTGAGCATGGCAAAAGAAAACGTGTTTTGTCAGTTTCGGTCAAATTTAATCAGCTTAAAAATAGCCATTTTTCAAACGGTCTCAGAATTCGACGAAATTAGTCTCGTTAGAACCGTATCGTCAAAACATAACTAGAAATAATTTTTCTGTAATTTTTAGAGTCAGTATGTGGCCTCGGTAATTTAAAATATACGTTTGAATTTAATAATTAAATGATTTATAATTTAATTTAAAGAAAAACACATCGTAACAGCCTAATTGGGTTACGAAACATATTTCAATGTGTCCGAGATGGGGTTTATTAGCTAGGGGCGACACTCGTTGGGTTCGGATTGGAGTTCGTATAAATAAACAAGTAAAATTGGGATTTATTGAATTAAATAAATAATTAATAAATATAAAATACGGTATATATACGCTAGGATATACGCCAGCCCTAATTCATTTCCTGTAGCCGCCGTATAGCACTTCCAATGGCTATGGAGCTCCGAAATTCGTTCATCAATTTCTCTCAAAATACATCGAAATAAAACATGAATTCAACCCAACATTAAAGAGAATTCTCCACTCTTCAATTTGGTATGGCTATGATCGGTTTTAGTGGCGCGAAGAGGGAGGAATTGCTCCCCAAACCGTCGGCGTTTGAGTCGGAATTGGGGGCGGAGGGCTGGTGCGAGCTGCACCTCCTTGGCAGGCGCGAGGTGGCTGGGTCGAGGCGTTCGGAGTGAGGCACTTGGATCGAGCTCCGGTGGTCCCTAGGTCGGCGCGCAAGGAGGGTTTCACTTCGAAAGATGGGTTCGGCTTCATACGTGATTTCCTAGAAGAAGAAGAAAGGATGAGCGACCGTATATTTTCTTAATCAAAGGTTAAAGCAATTATAATACTAATTATATAATTAATCACTATTTTAATCGCTCGATGCTTAAATAATCGTAACTTATTCATATGAGGTCGGAATCGGACAAACTGAATTTCGTTGGACTTGTATCAGAAAACTCTACAACATGAAGTTGACCAGAGCTTGAACAGAGCACTTTGACATTTCAGATCTAAATGGTTTGGTGAGATTTCTTTTTTTTAATTAAAAATTAATTAATTATTTTATTGTGAAATTTATGTTCATTCTTTATAAAATTCAAGAGGTGTTATGTGTATGTTGACTTTGTTGTATTGAGGTGGATCAGTGAATGAAATTGTGTGTATCATGGTTGTTGCAAATTATAAAATATTATTCTTTGTTGAATTAAAACAACATCTTTGTCAAAAGAATAATTAGCAAAGAAATCAACATTTTTGTCAAAAGAAAAATTAGCAAAGAAGTCAACATTTTTGTCACTTGGAATAAATGAAATAAAAAGGATTTAAAACAAAATCATTATTTGTTTACATTAAAAAGAACAAAAATTTAAAGTGTCTTTTTATTTGTGTTCCTTAACACAAGTAAATCATGAAATTCAAAGTGTCTTTTATTTATATTTCTTAACGTAGATAAAACATAGAAATTAAAAAGAACATTTTTATTTGCATTCTTTGATGCAAATAAAACATGAAAATAAAAGTTGTATTTTTGTCTGCGATTTTAGATGCAAACAAAACCTTAAAATAAAATGTTGATGTAAAAGTTGCATTTTTACTTTAAAATTAGAGATTACCTTTTTATGTACATTTTGGTTATAAATAAAAGAATATATTTTTGTTGAACATTCTTTTTTTTAAAATAAAAGAATGGATTTTTGTTGAACATTCTTTTTCAAATAAAAGAATATATTTTTGTTAAACATTATTTTTCAATAAAAAGAAATTATGTTTTTGTTATCATATTAATTACAACAAGAAGTGTAGGATTAGAAATGAAAATCATATTTTTGTCAAAATATGATTATTGAAACGAAAATCATATTTTTGCCAAAATATGATTATAGAAATAAAAATCACATTTTTGTGAAAACATGATTATAGAAATAAATAAATAAATCATTTCTGTCACTTTGAAAGGAATGAAGTAAATTCATTCATTTTTGTCATATTTAAAAGAATTAGCATTTTTGTTAACATGAAGAGGATTAGAACAAATTGAATATTTTGAGTACATAAAAGGAATCAACAAAATGAATATTTTGATTACATAAAAAAGATTAGGAAATAAAAATATATATTTTGTTAGAAATATAATACATGATTAAAAACATACATTTTATTTGTATTAGAAGTTACAAACAAAATTCACATTTTTGGTTTGCATTAAAAGTTTAATAAACAAAATTCTCATTCTTGTTTGCATTAGAAATTTACAAACAAAATTCTCATTCTTGTTTGCATTAGAAATTTACAAACAAAATTCCCATTTTGGTTGCATTAGAGATTTATAAACAAAATTCTCATTTTGTTTGCATTAGAGATTTATAAACAAAATCATCATTTTGTTTGCTTTAAAAGCTAATGAACAAATCATCATTTTGCAAATTAAAGAAGTATGAATTGCAAATGTATATTTTTATACTTAAAAAGGAATCAAATGAAAATGTATATTTTTATACATTAAAAAGGAATCAAATGAAAATGTATATTTTTATACATTAAAAAGAATGACATTTTTGTCAAAACTTGACTCATGAAAAGAATTAGATCAAAATCAGCATTTTGTTTACATTGGAAAGATTATACAAAATTATCATATTTTGTAACCTTGAAAAGATTATACAAAATTATCATATTTTGTACATTGGAAAGATTAGACTAAATCATCATATTTTGGTCATTAAAAAGAGCTACACCAAAATATACCCTTTTGATCATTAAAAAGAGTACACTAAATATACATTGTTGGTCACTGAAAAGGACTACACGAAAGATATGAAAGTCAAGATTTTTGGAATTGAAATATATGTCTGTGATACTGAAATGTTTGATGTGTTAAACATATTGATGGTATATCCACACTAAATGTTACACTCCCATTTACAAGTTACCCGACTTGTTTATGTGATTGGGACGATAATTTTCAAACATCGCCCAAGCGCACAAATGATTTATGATTTGTTTGATGGATGAAACCCCACACGGGTATTGAGATGATTTTGGATACACACTAATCCCAATATTTAGTTATATGTCAATCGATGGATTGACAGTCTGTGATGAGCGTCAGTTATTTACTTTAATGCTCACACAGTTATAGATTCCACTTTGGTCGTCATTTGGATGTTTGATAATTACTTATCATGATTGTCGATTCCATACAAAATATATGGTTTTTGGTTGAGTCACATTCCAATAAAGTATATTGTAGAAATATAAATATGAAAAGAATATTTTGGAAAAAGAATATATTTTGAGAAAATATATTTTTATTGAAATAAACTAGTTTTTGATTAGAATAAATCATAAAATTTAGATCTAATGAGTTTTCCAGTTTGTTAAGATTTATTTGAAGTTAAATTAAATAAATTAGATTTTGGGTTGTCATGAATAGCGTCTTAAATAACACTATTCTTAACCCCATAGTTGAAGAATAATCTTTTATTTCAGATTATTAAAGTTTTCAATTATATTTAATAATTGGAATAAGATGAAATGTGAGTTGGGTTTATTGTGAACTGTGTTTTTAAGCGACATATGTTCTTTAACTCAACTGACAGTGAAAATATGATTTGGAATTTATAAATCTTTTATTAAGATTTAAATGGGAATTTTCCAAAAGTAAAGTTTTCCAATTTAATATATTAAAATGGAATTGAATAGAATTCGAATTAATTATAACCGGGATAAGCTTCTGTAGAAGAAGACCGATACTACATAAGGAATTTAAGAGGCTTTGCCGTTATTCCATTTATATTATTGGTTGCATACAGAAAGTTATTCCGATTATATATCGATTTGATTTCTGTGAAGATTCCATATTTTAGGGAAGATGATTTTGGGTTTACCGTGAACTATGTTTTAAATGACATTAGTTCTTTAACCCAGTGAAGAATAAGATTAATTTCTTAAATTTGAATAACCACTGAATAATGATTTTTGATATTTAAAACCAAATTGTGTTTTAATAAATCTTTAAAGGAAAGATTTAAGTGCAAATGTAAAGAATTTAGCTTTGATAGAATAATTTGAATATCTTATTTAAAAGAATATTCTGAATTGGAATGAGGCGTTGGATGTGTTTTTATAGTACTCGATTTTAATTATAAAATACGAGAGTTATTCGGAAAGACCGGGTTTAACCCATTTTGAATAATTTCTACGACGATGAAGAGTCGAAGATGAAGACGATGGTTGAAGACCGATGATCTTCACATCGAATGGATGTGTCGCTACAGAGACCCTGATGGGAGTAGCTACCTTGAAGGGGCTTCAGTGGTGGCCGTCCGGACTATTGTTGATTGTTCGGATTTGGTTTTCGCTCAGACCCAGAGCATAAGCTAGTAAATGGATGCATGTATGACATTGGATTTCGTTCCATTTGAATTAAATCGATTTCTGTTAATGTATGTCTGTTTGGTGGTGGAGGATTTATTCTCTACTTAACACCCGGGTATATATTACATAGTGATTGATCGCATAGCGTGAATTGTCAATGTGGCACGCCAAGATGAAAATGATCAAGGCTTTTGTTGAAAAGCAGGGCCTTGTGGGATGATCAAAGCATAGCCTATTACGGCATAGCTTTGTGTATATCGTTGAGTTCGCGAGCCTCACACCCCGGTATGAGTCAAAAACGGGATATGGACTGCAGGGAGTGCACATGTTTCTTTCTAGCTAGTGGTAGTGTCAGTGCTTTAACACGGCCTGGCATTTTACTTATGTGGATGATGGGTTTTGAGGCGCCTCGGATTTTTATAGGCCGATAGTGGTCATATTATAGGTTCAAAGGAACCGGGAAACGTGTGTTCAGGCATAACCAATCCACTGCCGATAAGCGGGGACCGGCCCTGAAGATCCAAGGGTTCACTGCGGGGGATCCTGAGGCATTTGCTAGAGTGTGTCGAATCGGAGAGGAGCTTGCCCCTAGCCTCGACTCATGATGGAAATCCAATTTCCATTACGACCTTGCGGTTTTGAATGTAGAACTAGTATGGCGACATGATATATGGTACCCATGCCGTCTATGATTGATATTTATGATTGAAATGTTTTATTAAAACATATACACACTAATATTAAATCCGTTTTATCGTATCAAGCATCTTTGACCATTATAAGGTAAAACCCTATCCTCCGGTTTGCGTTGCATTGTGTGATGGGACTTGGGTCTTATAATGGTTTCATTTTTCTAAAAAGCATTGAGTTGTTTAACGTTTTACTTTATTTTATGCACTGGCAATCCAATGGAGTAAACCCGTTCCGCGTTAGCGGCGTGGTCATGTGATTAGCCTTATTATTAGATAAGTTAAGTTAAGATTTCTCATACCAGTCCCATGACTGACCTGTAGTTTGTTTTACTGGCAAACTCGGGTGCCCATATTTTCCACACGGGCAGTCGAGTAGCTTTTGCAGATATATTTACAGGATCCTGGATTACAGCTGAAGCGGTATTCGGAAAGCTCTGTATCCGTGTATTCCTTTCAGTTGTATATTTGTATTATTTTTCCGCTGCTATTTAAACGTAATTTGAAACTCTGATATTATTGTATTTATATTATGGAATAAGTATTCAAACTCTGTTACATTCTTGTACTCTGATGTAATTGTTGTAATCAGCAATAAAATGTTCTTCAGTTTGTGTTCTGATGTGTATTGTTCTCAAGGCAGTCTGGGCTTTCCTTTACGGGGAAGTTTGGGTCGTCACAGCAGGATACCAGACGTAACACCCCACCTCCGTTAAGGTCATTCACAAAGGTAATGCCTTAACTTTGGTGTAGCATTTTAGTAAACAGAAACAGAATACTACAAGACAGATAAACAGTACTTGAAAAATTATAACTTTATTTCAAACAAAAGCTTGGTTACATCCTTTCAAATCACAATATCAGAATTCAAGTACAAAATATCAGTCTTGTACAAAAGCCTTCAGAATGCATAGTTTAAAATCATAATCCCCACAGAAGAAGACAAGCCATACTTTAAGCACTGCAAGTGGAAGAAATCTGGATCAAGCTAGAGTATTCCCTTCTACAAAACCTGGGGGGGAAATGGAAGAAAAGAGGCGAAACAACAAGGGTCAGACAAAAGTCTGGCAAGTCCAGTGATTTTCAGTTATGAACAGATAATAATAACATGACATGAAAATAAAACTGGATGAGAGATAACTGTAACAGATGTAGCAGATATAACAGAAGAACAGAATGATATAAGCTATTGCTTTACACTTCTCTGCACTAATACTAGTATAACCGAATTAGGTGTCACCCTAATGTCTAAACTAAAACAGAAACGGGTACAGAATAATTTAATAGAAACAGAATGCTAATAATGGGCCTTTACTACCCGATCAGAAACAGACAGAAGCAGAAATAGATTAATCCCTACGAAAACAGAATGTAGAATTAGGTGTACACTAGTAATGGGCCTTTACCACCCGAACAGACGGTACCACGCAGAAACAGACAGGTGTTACCACCCAACAGAAACAGACGGTACCAACAGAAACAGACAGAACTAAGTGTACCCTAAAACCCTACCCCAAGCGATCGGCTCCCTAATACATAAATATCCTTTGTCGGCCCCACAGTAGGGTGTATCTCTCCCTAAAGTGACAACCAATTGGCACAGACCTATTTACAGATGTCACGGCGTCTTACATCCTCAGAGGCAGACCGGGATCCATGCACGCACATGACCCGGTTGGAACGCACCATCAACACCCCTCGCCATTATCAGAATGAACCGCTTATAATTAGTTCAGTAAGCGTGCCCGGACCCTACCTACTGTTGGGTCAAAGTTTTGATACCAGAAAGGGTTACTGACTAATATGGGTCCCAAACAACAGATGACACAAGTAATTCCCCTCCTAACCTTGTGTCCCCAGACTAACAGATTTCAGATTAACTTGTTTACAAGTTCAGACATACAGAATTCAGATCAACCAGTTCACAGACAAGTTTTCAGACTAACGGATCAAATATACAGATTTAACAGACTTACCGATTAACCAGTTACAGATTAACAGACTTACAGATTTGTCTAACTTTGTAATTGGGCCTATAGATTCACGGAACAGATTTATTAAATTCATCAGTCTAGTGGGTTTAATCCTATCCACCCAACACGTTTTAGACATCATGTTTATCTCAGATTTTCATTAATTAATTATTAATGCCCAGACCTCTCACATTAGACTGACAGTTTGCGGCTACTGGTTAGGCCAGTTGGTTCCGGGCAGATTTCTGTCGTAAACTGAGTCTAACCTCGGGTTTCAAGCACGTTATGACTAACTTCTCACATTAGAACCTATTGTTTACGGCCACTGGAATATGCCGGGCGGTTCCGGGCAGAATTACGCCGCAAACTCATTCTAACCTCGAGTTAGCCATGTTTATCTTTGCGGCCAATTAATTAATTAATGATTTACCATTTATACCCATGCCTAATATACATGTCAATTATTCATAGCTAATTCAGATTATGTCAATAACAGACTGAATATATCAACTTAACAGACATAGCAGATAACAGGTTTAGGCGACTTAACGGATTCAGCAGATTAAGCAACTAGCAGATTTAGCAGATAACAGATTAGGCATCTCAACAGATTTAGGTTGGCATTTTTAACAGAATTAGCAGATGACAGATTTGGCAGATGAACAGATCTAGCAGACTAGGTAGTAGGGCAGAACTAGCATATTAAGCAATATAACAGAACTAGCAGATTAGGCAAATATAGCAGAACTAGCAAATTAGGCAAATATAACAGATTTAATCATTCCTTAAAGTTTCACAACATATCTTGCCTAATTATAAATCTTGCCTAAGTTCACATGCATAAATAATAGTCATGATTCACAATATGATCATATACCCCATGTTTGCATTAAATTTGCATGTCACGGATTAAGGTCATAATTTACAAGTCCCAATTTAGTTCAATTTGCCTAGTACAAAAGATTCACATATAAATTATACCAAATATAGCTATTGACAAAAATCTCCTACTTAGGTATTATTCACATTTGATAGATATCCTACTTTAATGTAAATCTTTATACCTAAACCATATTTTCTTTGTCTCATGTCATATGTTAACATACCATGGTTCCTCTTCTTCCAATTCACAGAATATGCATAGATCTAAATCTAGTTTACAACCTATGTCCTTTTTCTTAAATCAGTCACAGATTAACCAACTTCTCAAGTCGTATGTTCAATATTCTTTATGCCACAAACTCAAGTCATAGGTTCAATTATATGCCTTAGATTTATGTCCTAAGTTCCAAGTTCAATCTATGTTCTTTCCTCAACTCAGTCACATATCGGTCATGCCCATTTCATGCATTATTCATTTTGTTGTCCCAAATATTTTAGCGTATGTTAATCTCTTAGGAGATTGGCACAGGCTCGTAGTAGCCTGGCTATAGAACAGAAAGAAGAAGAGATACAGAATAAAATAGATCAGAACAGAACATACACAATCTCAAATTCAGATTTACAATCATGTCACAATTATGATTAAAGTTTATATCGGAAAATAACTGCACTTGCCTTGGTTGGATTCTAAAAGAAAAAGGTGTTGTAGTTGTTCTCTTTTAATCCTAATCAGAATTGGAGGAAGAAGAAGCACAAGTCCTAGCTTAGGTTTCAGCAGAGTAGAGACGCCATTGATTTATTTATTTTTAGAGAGGAAGAGAGCAATGGACGCTAGAGAATTGTATATGAGATTTAGGTTTAGGTTAGGGATGTATATATAGGTGTAGGAAGTTATTTAGGACCATTAGATTAACCCTGAATCATGAGAACCATTCAAATGCAAAATCTGCATTTGAGCGAATCGGCCCACGGGATGACAGCCAAACACCCTAGATTAACCCCTAGTCGACCCAGCAAGGCTCGGGTCGACCTCAAAAATGGGCCGGTTCGGTTATTCCCCCTTCCAATTAGCTGTTTTGAACCTTTTTTGCATGTTTATTTATTTAATTTTTATATATATCAATATATATTTCTCTCATATGCATATAAACTTCAAGGCTTAATAACTTCTTCATAATTAACCATTTTTATTTTTTATATTCTCAGAAAATACGGGGTGTTACACCAGAGCAAACCAACTCGGGTTTCAATGGATTGGGTTTTTGAAAAAAATTCGGTCCGTCAGAATCCAGGTTGTCAAAGTCATCATCACCTCCATGACTATTGGGCATACCTTGGACTTCTAAACGTTACATAAACGTTTGCCTACAACTTTTGGGTGTTCAGTTGGACTTTTGGAATGCTTTTGGACATTTTTCCATACTTCTGGACGTTAATGCACACTTTGACTCAATGAAGTAGAAGAAGGACATTTTTGTTAAAGTTGTGAATTAACAAGCTATTTGTTATTCAATTGTACAACTTTGTATACACTAATTGTCCAAACTTGTACAAACTTTGTAATTGCCAATATTATGATGAATGGTTACTATGAAGTGAATGTAGGTGTTAGTGATGAACCGTTATAAAAGTTGTGTGTTCCCTTTACATTTCTCTATTTTTGGATATTCGGATTACAAGTTTACACCTAAGCTTACACTCGGGAATTAGGGTGCACGAATAACCACTTTCCCTCGTCAACAGATAAAATTTACCATTAACTTAAATAAATTACGTGATTTATGACTACTAAATGAATATAGAAAAGTATCTTTAGAAATGCAAGTGAATGAGAATGAATGGTTATGTTATTAAAGGAAACATTCATGAATAATAAAAGTTTTTCAAAATCTAGAATAAGATTTAAGTGCGAGATTTACAATACACATGGCAATAAAAGTTCTAATAAAAATTTGGCTATATGAAGAGGTTATTAAGATTTATTGCTAAAAGATATACAGACCTATGTTTCAAAAAGGTATTTTGAGAAGTAACAACATATTTTAAAAATATAGCAATAAATGTCATTAGATATTATATGAGACTTAATTATTGCCTAATTCGATTTTTGGATATTAAATGAAGATTCTATTTTCAAAAAATAGGATGTGCATTTATTTTACTGGCCATTATTTTATTTTATGTAAAACCTTAAAATGTTTACCATTCTTGAAAGATGTTAATGCTGACATTCAAATTGTTAATAAATATAAGTGTTAAAAAGGAAAAGAAATTCGTTTTTATTTTAGAACATTTAGTAAAGGCTTCCAAAGATTTGAAAGTTTGAAAAGAAGCAATCTGATTCCTTATTGTAACATTTTTGAAATAAATCGAATTCTTAATAAAGAACGTTTTATCAAAATAAAGCATGTATTCATATTTAGTTTAGCAGCCATTAAACTATCACAAATATTTATATTTTGGAGGAAAATGCCAAATTTAACAAATTGGGTTTTGATGAGACACTAAACACCTATTTCAAAATTTGTGCAAGTTTGAGAAATAATAATGATATGACAATGGTCAGAAGGATATATCTATTTTGTAGAACTACTAAAATTACACTTTATGAGAAGAAATTATTATTTAGTAAATAAGGGTAGCAAATTAAGTAAGTTATAATTAGGTTCTAGGACTATGTAAGAATAAGTTGTACAACCTAATCAGGAAACTTAAGTGTCAGCCCCAAAGATCTATATTTGAAGAGTTAGTGAAATATAACGATTTCCAGAATCAAAATTTCAATGTAAATTGATTTTCTCTAAATAGTTTAGATTAGGAATTTGTACGATTATGATTGTATCTAGCGATTAGAAATTCATAAGTATAACGTAACTTATGTAGTTCACGATTTTTGAATTTTGGATCATGGATACTAATTGCAAATTTAGTGGGCAATGAACTTGTAATTAATGAAGAGAATTTTGGGGTCTGATTTAAAAGTTAATTTATTGGGAGAAATGGATGTATTTTCAATCTTGGAGTAGCTTGAAGGAATTAAATAAGTATTCATGGAATAGTCTTCTTTTGTGTATATATTAAAATAAGGATCACATTTATGAGGAAGATAAAGAAGGTAGAATTAAAATAATGGATTGGAATATCAAAGAATTGGGAATGAAGTATTAAGACCTTAGCACTATTTAGACCACTTAATTGTCGGACAAAACTTGCAAAAGAATTTTGTTTAAACTGTGATTGCTAGTGATTCCCCGTGTTGATTGGATAAGTGTATAAAGTGGTATAAGTAATGAATCCTCGTCTATGCTGGTGTTGTTTGGAATTTTAAACACCTTATCAAAAAATTTGAGTTATATAGATAAGAGATAATTTCATGGGGACACTTAACTAAGTGATTTACAATATATTGAATTGAGAAACTAGTGGTAGAATTAGATTTTCAGCCAACAAAGATGAAGTGTATTGGCCTCGTAACTTTTGGAATATTGAGTGACGAAGAAATTTTGCCTTAAAGAATATCATCCTTTAGAATAAGAATTTAATGCATGAGATTAAGGAATGGATTTAAAAACTGGGTTTGTATTGGCAATTTTAGCTTGAATATGACCGTGTTTTGGTTTGCTTAAGAGTATTTGTTTAATTTTTATAAATTATCCCTTTTGTCGTTTTTCACAAAAATCCTATATTTGAAATTAAACTGAATATACATAAAAAGAAAAGGGTATGATATTTAATTTTACATCTTTGCACGTAGATTATACTATCCATTCAAAGTAAAACAATACAAATTCCTTATAATTTTAAACATGTCAATATTATTATTTGGGAAAATTTATGGAATTATAGTAAAGGACTGATTGGAATTTGAATTCTAGCAAATTAGAGACTAGAAAAATATTTTTGTTATTAATATAAACTAGGATGTTAATTATTTAGATTTACAAATTTTGGTTTAGGAAATTATTGAATTTTCGGATCACGACTCATTTGAATACTGGAGGGCAAACTAAAGAGATCGCCAGAGCTTGGAGGATGAAAGGAAAAGTTTGCATCTTGAATCTCTTCGATGATAAAAATAATAATTATGTTTAGGATTAATATAATTACTTTTGATGGTTGAGGTAGTGCCCTTGATGTATTTCAAGGAGGCTTAATAGATCATCAAAGGGTTAGTGGGATAACCATTAATATATTTACCAAACCAAAATTGTGATTGCACAAAAAGTCCAATTTGATTAGGCAGCTTTTGAAGGTTAGAAAGTCGGTATTCTATGTTGGGCTTTCCCAATATTAAGTAAATAAAATATATTATCGGTGGTAAGAGCCTATGGAGAATTTATACTCCTGTATTTAATAAGATACCTTTGCACTATGACAAATTTTGGTAGGGCCTAATCAAGAAATGGGGACAAAGATGGAACCCTTGACGTCTCGTGCCATCACAAATATTGTGGTGCATAGGATTTTAAGGTTCTGCAATATTTAGTTAGATTCGTTCGAGTACATTTAGAGGGAAATTCGATGGATGGCATGAAAATTTTACATTTTGCAGCCTTTCTCGGAAATTTTAGGATTTTATAGTTGCATTGTGGTGGATAGATTAAATGGTAGGAATTATCTACAACACAAATACACCGAGCACTCATGTAGAAATTATATGCATGTTAGGGTGCTTTGCATACATACAACATAACATGTTACACTTACATGCTAGGACTAAGTACAATTTAGCAAGTCTACAGTACATAATCATATCGAGTAATGGATATTTTGATAACTTGTGTGTATAACATGTTTGTTAAAGCGAGTTGTGTTTTTCTCACTTTAAGGAAAGATTTCAGGACGAAATCTCTTTAAAGGTGGGGGAGAATATGACACCCTATAAAATATACCCTAATTAGACATAGATAATTAAATTAAAACTATTAAATTAATAAATATTAATGGACTAAAAATAAGAATTTTGGATAATTGAGAATTAGGCCATGAGAATATAACTATTGTATTCGTCGCAAAATTCTGATTTGTTTTTATAATTTATTTATCGAAAACGGAGTCCGCATGAACAAGTTATTAATAAGAAAGTTATATGTAAATTATATAAACACTAGATTTGAAATTCAAACTAAATGAATATAAATCTAAAATATAATAAATATTCCCTATAGATTTGAATTTATGTGTGAATATATATATAAGAGGGGAAAAGAATAGTTAAACAACAGAAAGAATCAATCAGATTTAGTAATGTAATTAATATAAGATAACAAACAGGGAGACAAATATCCCAACAGTGAACCTAGAAGTTGGGTCGACCTCCCCATAGAAAGGGGCCGACATAGGGATCGAATGCCCTCCTAGGGATGAGTACGACCATCTTCCTAGTCAAGGGTGGGGAGAGGCAGTTTGTGTCGAGGATTTTCATACAGTTTTGCTTAAACGGACTGTCCGGATGAAATATAAATAATCCTACGGTCCACTCACACACTAGAAACTGTAAAAAGACCACTAGCCTCTTTCCTAAACCCTACATTTATTTTCTTCTATGCTTCCATTATGTCTCTCTGCCATTTTCTTAATTCTAGAAATAGGTTTGGTTTCTTGCCTTCTGCTAACATATATTCTATCTCTTCTAAATCTGATTTCTTATATATAGAATCTGGAATTAAGTCTAACATATATATATATATATATATATATATATATATATATATATATATTAGGAGGAGGATTTGGAGTACGTTGATTCGAAAGGCTCAATCCAAATTTGTTAGATTCTACTGAATTCACTATTTTTATCTTCCTTTTACAGTGAGTGAAAATTACATGAGATTACAATTTTCTATATGATGTTAGTGTAGATTTGGGTTGTTATGCCAAAAGGGGTTTGGATTTGCACAAAAACAAAATGTAAAAAAATCCTCCAAATCTCTTATAATTTGCAAAAATGGTCAATCAATCGTTGTATATTGGGTTTTGGTTATTGATGTAATAAAAGATAGGCTTTTGGGTATTGTACAGTTTCTAATATTGGTCTGAGTCACTTTCTTATAAAAAAATAGAAATTCATGTGTGTGTATGCAAATGCATAAGACTTGAGTATTGTAGATTTAGTTGGTTTAAGCATCTATTTCTAAAATAGAGAGTTTAAATGTATTATATACGAATCAAAAAAGTCTCAAGTGACTAGGGTCTTAAGACTAGGGTCCGTAATAGGGTCTTAAGTGACTGAAGGGGTCCACCCATAAATAAATACATGTATAATGGCCTTAATCGACCAAATGGTAGGTGATAATAAATACACCTGTATAGATAAGCACGTGGGCCTTAAGTGACATTAGAGTGGTCCACGTAATTAATAATGGTATCTACGTGTTGAATTCGCGTAGACATAATTTGATGAATTTATGCTGCCAAGTATAGGAAATAGACATTCCTTAAACTTATATGATTATCAGTAGAACTTATTGTTCTGACCCTCTTCCTCTTGACGTATAAATAGGCTAGTCGGTGGAAATACTAGATTTGTGAAGTCATGGAGATTTGATCCTGGCGAAGGAGATTCAATAGCTTATAATCATCATCATCAGGTTTGGCAGATTATTGAATTCACGGGATATTTTTATTATTGATGTACCCTTGTGAAAAATAGAGATTTGATTTAATCAACATTTCTATGGCTTTAATTTAATGGTACATATATTCTCTGTTATAAATTTTTATCCCTTCCGCTATGAGATTCCAATGTCGCTTTAGTTTAGCTCTGTTTATGTAATCCTGATTGGAATCAACGATCCATTTAGAATGACTCTAATTTCCAATGAGCCTTTTCTGGGTCGGAATTTAGGCTCATTCCGGGCGGGTTGTTACAATAGAAGCAAAAATCATCCTCTCATACTTAAAACTAAAAGTCCAAAGGGTGAGGATATGAAGGTTGATCACGAGGGAAAGCTTAAGAACAAGGAAGAGCCATATGGAGGTCAACTGCCAGATGATATGACCCGCATCCAGTGAAATATCCCGATGAATACACTTAAATCAAAGGTTAAATGCGAAAGGTATTATGGATTCGCTTAATACCAATGAAAAGAGGACTACTGCTGCACATGTAAATAGTAATATAAGGGTTGCCCCATTTATTGAGGAGAATACGTCTGTCGTTATCCAATCCTAAGTAAAGATTCCTATTACCAAATATCATGGAACTACAAACCCTAATGATCCCCTGATGACCGCCGATAACCAAGTTGATATGTATAGTGCTTGCGGAGCAATCCGATGTAGATTATTCCTCGTAACACTTCAAGGAGTTGCCACTACGTAGTATCAACAATATCGCGATGAGGCTATATACTCATGGAAAGTGTTAACGTCAAAAGTTGGTCACTAGTGATAGTCAACCCCCAATCGTGTGATAAACACACGAACAATGATTATAAAATGTAGAAAAAGTAAAAAGAACGGGGTGCACACACAGAATTTTTATAGTGGTTCGGCAAAGACTGTGCCTATGTCCACTTTATATATTATTTCTCTTTTTTGGATTATAAATACAATTGCTTTTTTCTATTTGAAGAAGAGAAAGAAGGCGGCTAACTCCTCTTCCTTTTAGGATAGACTGAGAGAAGTGAACTCCAAAAATGAAGTGTAAAGGAGTTCGAAGAAAAAAAAGTCCTTTCCTCTTTAAGCTTTGAGGTATTTATAGGTGGAGATAGTAGCTTGGGCTATTGTGATGTGGTCCGGCCATTCCGGGAAAGCCTGGACACGTGGAGCTCATCAGTTGGTTTGAATAGCGGCCGGAAGACTGATTCCACTATTCATAAATAGTATCCTCGGAAGTTGCGGCTGATGTGGCATCCACTGTGAGGTATATCAAAAGTAGAGCTTTGTCCGGATATGGTTTGACCACTTTTATTGCCTTGAAAGTCAGGATATATGGTGGAATAGCTCTGTTGAAGATTTCCACGCTGGCCCGAGATATTTGGTCGACGCGCCTTATATGGAAACGAGATGCTCAGTCGACTAAAAGAGCGATTCTTCCAGAGTGAGCTATCAACGGGTGAAGCCGGACTTGGGCCGATATGTGACTGCTTCGAATCGTGCATCTACTGGGCTTCCTGAAACGCGGCATATATCCAGTTGCGCGTTTGGGCTTCAATTTGGCTCGTTGAGGCTCTTGCCAAAAAGAGGGTTAACACTTTGCCCCTCAGAATGCATCTTCGTCGATAGAGGGAGGTGTGTTCTGAAATCTGAACCGAAGCACAAACGCTCGAACAGCTATGGTCATGCCAGACCATATTAAGGCCAGAGAACCGACGGTCCCGATGTTGTATTAAGGCCAGAAAACTAACGACCATACTTGGTCGTATTAAGGCCGGAAAACCGACGACTATCGGGAACTATATTAAGGCCGATATGATGATTTCTATCTATATGAGAGTTGGTTCCTGCAAATACAAAATAAGTCATTCTCGTTTTGGAGAATGTTGATGGATCGAGCATTTCATTTCACTTGGCTTTGGAGGGTGGCGAACATTAACCATGTTCGGCTTAGTGGCGAACATTAACCATGTTCGGCTTAGTGGCGAGCATTAACCATGCTCAGCTTAGTGGCGAACATTAACCATGCTCGGCTTAGTGGCGAGCATTAACCATGCTCGACTTAGTGGCCAACATTAACCATGCTTGGCTTAGTGGCGAACATTAACCATGTCCGTCTTAGGGCAATTGTTTTTTTATGCTCGACTCATGCTAAGTTAGCATGTCCAGCGAGCTATGATCACTCGTGGTGTAAAAAGAAAAGAAAAGAGAGAGTATAATCCATACTCGTATTTAAAAAACATGACCTCACCCGATTAAAGGAGTAGGTATCTTAGAAGAAGGTGGTGGGCTTTCGCGCTGACCACATAAACAAGGGGGAGAGCATTATCCATGCTCGGCTTAGAGGTTTTCAAACATGATCTATGTTTGCAAAAGATAATTTATAACTACTAAATAATTATTACAAAGAAAAGAAACTCTACGAGGATAGCGGTTGATTCCAGAGCATGCCTAGGAGCTAAATCCTAACCCCATACATGTGTACATCAAGTTGTCCTTATTATTGAAATAAATACATCAAAAGAAAAGAATATAATTAATGATAATGCCGCGAGTGCTAGTCTCAGGGTCCTTTCCATTTCTAGGAGCTCGAGGACCAACCTGAAGAGCTTGTGCAAAAGGTCGCGGCGGCACGGCCGGGGAGCGATTTTTGACATATTTGAGAAGCTCTCCTTTTCTGACTCGTCCTTCGATGAGATCGCGCAGATGTCGGCATTCGTTTGTATTATGTCCAGCTACATTGTGGAATATACAGTGCTTGCCGGAATCGAGTTCCATCTGGGTTGGCTCTCGTCGAGATAGTCTTGGAATGGGTAAGGATCCTCGTATGTCGAGCAAAGAGGAATTGAGCTCGGTGTATTGGTCATACTTATTTTCATTCCGAGATCGCACATTGTGCTCGCTCTTCTCCGGGTCCTTTCCTCTTCCTTTATTCTGGCCGTTGCCGTTGAATGGACCTTGTTGTTTGGCTACTAGGACCTCGAGGCTCTCCAATTCAAGGCTGGCATCCTCTTGTCGGAGGAATCGCTCTGCCTCGGAGTAAAAGTCATCTATATCCTTGGGTGGATCTCTGGTTAAAGAGATTGAGAATTCTGGTCGATTTTGAACTCCTGCGATGGCGGCCATGAGCACCATTGATGGCTCAGGCCGATCGACAGATGCTACGGCCGCGTTGAATCTTTCAAGGAAGGATCTGAGCGTCTCTCCGGATCGTTGCTTGATGGTAGATAGGAACATAACACTTTTCGGTCGAGATATATAGTCGAAACTGCTCGACGAAGCGGGTGACTAGAGTGTTCTAGCTGTCGATCGACTCCGTTGTCAGTTGTCGAACCCACATGCTAGCTATGTCTGTGAGAAAGAGGGGGAAGCACTTAGCCATGACGTTGGTCGATGCGCCAAGCACTTCCATATGTTGCATGTATCGCATGAGATGGATGATCGGGTCAGTACGACCGTTATATGGCTCGATAGCTGGGAACTTGAAGTCGGAGGATATCGTGAGTTTCTGATTTCCCTGGTGAAGGGGCTGTGGTTGACATTATCTATGTCTTGCTGCGAGGAATTGCCCGAAGTAAAACATCGGATGATGCTTACAAGTTAGCTCCCATCTCCGAGGAGTCGTTGCCATGAATTTAGCTCTGCATTCTAGAAAGCTTCTGTGCGGGGGTCTGGCAAAAGCATGCTCGAAAGGGCGGTCGTTGACTGGGTTCGACCTCCGAGAGTTAAGTGAAGGTGTGAGGGAAGGTGAAATCTGGTAGGTGGTTCTGGGTAGAATGGCCCCTCTGGAACCTAGTGAGTAGTTAGTCGAGCCGTACCAATAACAGAGGGCCTAGGCTGATTCAGCATAGCATGTGATGTTCGGAGCTCGGGATGCCCCCATTTGGAGTGAGGTTAGGAGGGTCTACGGTAGCGTTTCCTTCCACCACGGTGAGGACCGGTACAATAGGGTGGCCTCCCTCGTTCGAAGGGAAGGCTGCACCAGCTCTTCGTTGAAGGGGAAGAGTGGTTAGACTGGTCTGAGGTAAGATTCCGGGTTGTAATGGGAATAGCATTGATTCTGATGGACCCGGAGGCTGCTCGACTGGTTCGATAGGTCGAGATATTCCCAAAGTGGAGGCACAGTGTTCGACCGATCTAGTTCTTGATCGCCTACCGCCTGAGGTTCTGCTGCTACAGCTGCGTTGGTCGTTGGATGTGATACTCCTGGTTGTGATCGATCGGTTGGTGGGACCAAACCAGGATGAAATAAAGGTGTAGCCTGATTAGTGGCCTGATTTCATGCAAGATGAAGGTCAATTGTTGCCCCAGTCCCGCCGGTGGAGGAATTGATGTTGAAGCGTTTAATCATGTCTCCAGTCGACCGAGAAGGTGATCCATCAACTGCTGCTGTCGTTCGAGGAGTTTACCCTGAGATGCCATTTGTTCTCTGAATTCGACCATCATCTTATCCATGTCATCCCGAGTAACATGTCGAGATACATCTTCGTGAGAGGAAATTTCGAGACTTACTTCCATGGCATTGTTATCGCCAGCATCGACAGTTGTGGGGCGAGAGGATGTTGCATCTTTCTTTCGCTCGTTCGCCATAACCAAAAGTGAGCAGAGGCTCTAACAGAATATCAGTGTGCTCCCCCTTCCTGGCGCGCCAAAGTGTTGACGTCAAAAGTTGGTCACTAGTGATAGTCAACCCCCAATCATGTGATAAACACACGAACAATGATTATAAAATGCAGAAAAAGTAAAAAGATTGGGAAGCACACACAGAATTTTTATAGTGGTTTGGCAAAGAATGTGCCTACGTCCACTTTATATATTATTTCTCTTTTTTGGATTACAAATACAATTTCTTTTTTCTATTTGAAGAAGAGAAAGAAGGCGGCTAACTCCTCTTCCTTTTGGGAAAGATTGAGAGAAGTGAACTCTAAAAATGAAGTGTAAAGGAGTCCGAAGAAAAAAGTCCTTTCCTCTTTAAGCTTTGAGGTATTTATAGGTGGAGATAGTAGCTTGGGCTGTTGTGATGTGGTCCGGCCATTCCGGGAAAGCCTGGACACGTGGAGCCCATCAGTTGGTTTGAATAGCGACTGGAAGACTGATTCCACTATTCATAAATAGTATCCTCGGAAGTTGAGGATGACGTGGCCTCCACTGTGAGGTATATCAAAAGTAGAGCTTTGTCCGGATATGGTTTGACCACTTTTATTGCCTTGAAAGTCATGATATATGGTAGAATAGCTCTGTTGAAGATTTCCACGTTGGCCCGAGATATTTGGTCGACGCGCCTTATATGGAAACGAGATGCTCGATCGACTGGGAGAGCGATTCTTCCAGAGTGAGCTATCAACGGGTGAAGCTGGACTTGGGCCGATATGTGACTGCTTCGGATCGTGCATCTGCTAGGCTTCCTGAAGCGCGGCATATATCCAGTTGCGCGTTTGGGCTTCGATCTAGCTCGTTGAGGCTCTTGCCAAAAAGAGGGTTAACAGAAATAATTCTCTTAAGAATTTTCCTTATAGTTTTCCATTATGAAAGACCCCAATGTTCTTTATACAATGGTTGCTAAGATTACAAAGTAGCCTTGGGAGCCTTGGAGAATGCATCTAGAAATTCAATGACGAAGCGATAAGAGAGAAGGGGATAAATGATTCAGCTAAATTGATAGCTATTCATTTTGGACTTTAAGAAAAAATACACTTTTTATAATGATCTCATTGTAAATGAATGTGAAGACCTGCAAGAATCTTACCTTCGTACTGATAAGTTCGCATGCATCGATGAGATTTATAATGCCAAGAAGAATGGTCTGATGCCTAAAAAAGGAACAAAACTTGACTTTGACCGGAACTCAAAACGAAAAAGATAGAGGGATGACGACAATAACTCGGTGGCCCTGAATAATCCTATATCCTTTACTTACTCTACAACGGAGAGTAAAGTAAACATCCTATCCCATTCAAAGTTCAGACAAATTTGAAGAGAAAAAAGGTAATAACTACTGCATTTATCACAAAGAGAATGGCCATGGAACCAATGAATGTATAGCCTTAGCCATTATTATTCAAAGGATCATGCGAGATGGACATCTATACAAATTTGTTCAAAATGCTCAGAATATTTCAAATGATAACAAAGGATACAAAAAGCCCTCCGATGGGTCTTCAGTTAATGTTGTTAAGGAGGACGTCTAGGAAATATGTCCACCTCCATATCAATGTTATCCATGGGTGTCCAAATATTAGCAGAAGTATCAAAGGGTTATAAAGTCACTATATAACGAAAGCTAGGAACAATGTATTCTCAATTCAAGAGACGACGTCGATCATCCTTCGAGGGGGATCCATATGCATATTTTGGTGGTGACTTCGCAAAAGCTCCAAAAGGGAATTTAACACCCTCATGACCTCTTAATGATCAATGCCGAGATAGGACAATCCATAGTCATCAAAATTTTGGCCGACATTGGAAGTGCCATCAATGTTATCTTTAAACATGCTCAAATAGTACAATCCATGGATCCTTGTGTGATGACTTTCCTTCCTCCTTTTCAATTAAAGATGGTATTGAATATGTCACAACATCGCCACCAGGGTTGTAGAATGCAGCAGTTGAAATTCTTGTTCCATTGGTTTGCGAAACAACACGATGCATCACACTTTTACGCTTACAACTAGTAATCACCTACACCATATCATTAATAGTGCTAAGGAATTATTCAAATTTTGAAATAAATTTGACTTTATTTTTAAGCATCAAATGATTTTTGTAACAACCCAAATCTTTAAACACCAATTAATTTGGATAATTTATATAATTTTGAATATATTATTTGGAAAAAATGGTTTTAATATGATAATATGATGAATGTGACATTTATATTAAGTTGAAAACAAGTCTTGTCAATTTATAGTGTTTAACTAATTTATTGTATCGGAATATAATTATATAACTTGTTAAATTTGATTTGGTTAATCGTTTGAAATTATAATTTGATAATTTTAAGTTGGATTTTGAATTATTAAGTTTAAATGGGAAATTAAATGATAATATTGTCGGGTTTTGTTACCATTAGTCGTCGGTTGTCAGAATGGCTAATTAGTAATATATATATATATATATATATATATATATACTGAAATTTTGAAACACAAATGGATGTCACAAATTTGTAACACTATGAGGTTTTAGAAAAGTGTGACAAAAGTGCACGGTTTAGGACATAACAAGTGTCCTTATGTGTTGTCATTATGCGTGGACTTCTCATTCCATGTGTTCTTTTATGTTTTTCCTAATTTTCCCTTGCATAAGCCTATATAATGGACTCTCCCACCTCACCATTTCTCCATCCCATTCCAACATCTTCTTCTTGCATCTCCTTACCTCCTTTTTTCTACCTTGCCATGACTTCTTAGCCTCTCTTTCCTCCCCTTTCTTTCCCCTCTTTTCCCTCTCCACTTTTCAGCTTAGCCTCTCTCCTTTCTTCCCTCCTCCACCTTCCCTCTTTGGCCTCCCTTAGCTCCATCACCTTGGCCTTCCTCTTGCGCCATCACTCCTCCCCCCAAAGCCACCACCCACGACCAACTTTTCCCCATGGCCAACCACCCTTCCCTCTTGGCCCTAGCCTCATCCAACCTCCAACACCACCCCTAGATCATGCTACCACGACCTCCCCGTAGTCATCCTAGGCCAAGCGCCTCAACCTAAGTTCGGCCACTCCTCTTTCAAATATAAAAGAAAAAAGAAAAAATTGTGTATATATATATATTATATATGTATACATTATATATATATATATAAAGATTATCTAAAAGTCGACAAGGAAATACAGTCTGTCTGGAGCCAGTTCGGTTAGCTAGTTGTTCTACCGTAATGTTAGGTGGAGTGGAATCCCAAGGTGAGAACTACTTTAACCATGTTTCGTAACTATATCTAATTATGTTGATTGTTCTATGAATGGTTTCTCTATGATTTTCATAGATATTATAATCATAATTATTCATACTTGTACGAGCGCTAACTAATCGTAAACGCTTATAATTTATTAATGTTGTGATATGGTTGAATGGTTGCTATAAATGGTATTATGGTTGTTAATAGTGATGTCATGATGCACTACACATGTTACACTCACATATATGCAATTATATGGGTATTGGTTAAGTCTCATGCCAATCAGATAATACATATGAATAGTATATTCATTTAAGTATGAGGAAAAAATAAAAGTTGGATTTTCCACCCGGAATTGGATAGAGATGAAATTAAAGTGATTATGTTAAACTTTTGTAAACGTGGAAAATTATCTAAACAAGGATTTGGTATAAAATGTTATGTTCAAGTTCAAATCAATAAAATCGATTTCATTTTTGAAATTGCATTTGGGTTAATTATATTAGGAATGTTTGAAATTCAAACCGGATGTTTGTGCTTCATGAGCCACTCTCTGGGCTTTTGATTGTCAAAGTAGAGGATGTATGTGCTTTATTGGCCACTCTCTGGGACTATGTGTCCGGTGTGCTTGGCTAGCTGAAGCAAGGGCCAAGGACTTACCCGACCTCCCTCCAGGAGGCGCCTTACCCCTGCCATCATAGGCGATTATAAAGGCTTAGATGCTTAAACAGGTCATCGTAGACATTGTCTTAAGGCTTACTCTTTTGATGCTCTACCATGGCTATCGTAGGCGGTGATAGAGGCTTACACTCCACCCCTCCCCAAGGGTTGCCTTAACCTGTTCATCATAGGCACGGATAAGGGTTTTCATTCCCTTCTTCGGGTAACGATGAACTTAAGAAGAGGCAGGACGTGCTCTTCTGTGAGCAAAGGTAGGACGTGCTTAGTTCACAGCAGTGGCAGGGCATACTCTTCTACAAGCAGAGGCAGGGGAAGGCTAATTAGATGCTCCGTCCCGACCATTTCTTGCATGGATTGGAGGATTACGGTTTTGATGCTTTAACCTGCCCCTTTCTGATTTGGTCGCGGAGAAAGGCTAACACACCACCCCCTCCGAAGGGTGCCTGGCCATCTTGGTGGTGACAAAGGTTTTTATCCATTTATTCGTTTGACCCATCTTGGGTTATTCTGAATTTTAGGAAGGTTTCCATACCCTTTGTTTTGTAAATAATTCTCTTTTTTGGGTAGGCCGTTGCTAGACTTAACTCGACTCCTTTATAAAGTCCTGCAATCGACCTTGATTAAAGAACTTGATAATCATTCCTTCAAGAATTCTGCAGTGGTTGGTTTCATGTCCATTCATTATATGATAATGGTAGTAAAGTCCTCCCAATTTCCTTTCGTACTTGGCCTTCTTCTTTGTGGATGGCCAAAAATTAAGCTCATGCTTGGTTAGGAAATAGATAATTCCCATAGAAGTGGTAAGGTGGCACCCACTAGGTAGTCTTCATATGAATTTCTTCACCTATCATTGAAACTTAGCCTTTTTGCTACTTGACCTTGTTACTTCATCCATATCTTTGTTTCTTCTCTTCAAAGTGCATTGAGATTGCAGTGTTATCTTTTCAGTCCATTTGGAAGCAAAATGGTTGAAAATCTCATTATTCCTTGTTCGAATATTTTCCTTCAATCTTTTATGGATAGCTCTCCTATATAAGAAAATAGGTTATACTCCATTGATGTAGAACTACTTAGGGTAAAGGTTGGGATATGACCTATGTAGGAAGGGTTGTTGCTACAATAATCAGGATCATATTGTTCTACTTCCTTTTTACACTAGATGATTCGCAAAGCTTCCATTCTTAACTTTTGTTATTCCATCACTCTCGGGTCAGTAATATCTGATATAGCCATTTGAGATTCAGAAGATTCTTGTTGGGACCCTTTGCCTTTAGTCTTGCCTCTTCAAAGTTTAGTCCATTCTGGGACGGAACACCACAGTTATAATTGTGGTTGTTAACCACAAGGTTGGGACCTTCCTTTAGTCTTGCCTCTTCAAAGTTTCGTCAACACTGGAGATAGGTCTAAGGAAGTGGACCTAAAGGAAACATAGTATTACTTAGTTCCTACAATCTTTAGTTAGTTCGTCATTTCCTAGATATCAAGTTCTTAAGCCCGAAGATTATTACTCTTCCCTCGAGGGGCGAGTATCACGCTTGCGAGACTCAACAACCAACAATTACCTTGGGATAAGGGTTCCCTAACCACAACACAAGTTGGGAAGCTAAATGGTTGGTAGAAGGGTATTTTCAGTAATCTTGAGGAAAGGTTAAGGCTTGTATAGAAAATCCTTGTCGCGAAGAAAGCATAAAGCAATATGCGAAAGAAATAGTTGGATAAACCATAAGAATTATGCTAAGTGTCAATCCATTCTTATTGCTCATTGATTTGAGTACATAAATGTTTACAAAGGAAATCCCCAAATCAATTTAGAAATTAGGGTTTTTCCTCTCCAAAACAATACAAGATTGGTGTAACAACCCGAAATTTTGGGGCCAATTTAAAAATTTTATTTTAGAAATTTTAATGGATTTAGGATATTTAAAATAATTTATTTTGAATAATAATGGCTAAAAAAAATATTTTAATCGAAGTTAAAACAAATAAATTTAATTTAATTATAAAAGGAGTTTGAAATAGCGCTGCATTTTGGGAATTTGAATTTAAGCTTTAACTTAATATACATAACTTGGTAAATGTTTTAACATTAAACCATATGTGCGTCGTATAAAATTGAGACCGACTGATTGATTGTGGCTGTGATGATTTAATTTGTGTAGAAAATAAAAATCAGATTTTTATCGCATATGAACATAGGTAGAGTAGGAAAAAAAATTTATCAAAAGGATTTGTGTTAAAACTAAAAATCAATTTTGTCAAATTAGATTATTGTTAGCGAGATAAAAATATTCATGTAACATACAGTTGCCATTTATATTAGAAATTACAATTGTTACTATCGTTAGAAATTTACTTCGTTATAAAAATGATGTCATATCGTTAGAATGTACATTAGAATTAGATTGTCATCTTTATGATAAATGTTTCACTAGAATTGTCAAAGAAAAAAAATAACGTTTTATATATAGAATTGTTACATTATTTAAAAAAAAAGGGACATTCTATATGAAATGTGACATTAGTTAAAAAGAACATTTTGTGTATAGAAATGTTACATTAGTTAAAAAAAAGAGGCATTTTATATTAGAAAATTTACGTTAGATGGAAAATAACATTTTTTATTAGGAATGTTAAATTAGATAAAAAGGGTCACTCTTTTTTTTTTAGAAATGTTAAACTGGAACAAAAATGTCACTTGGTCAGAAATATTATATTAGAATATATAAAGGTTATTCATGTTAGTATTAAAAGTGTCATTTATGTCGTATTATAAATGCCATGCTACAAAAATGACATTTATTAAGAATAACATTTTTGTTATAATATGTCACATTAGAAAGGAAATGAAAGTTTCCTTCTCTAACTATCCCCATTAATTAAGTAATTTAAAGAAAGGAAATGAAACATTTTTCCCTTCCCCTCATAAATTGATTACATTAAACCAAAGAAAATGGAAAGTTTCATCCCTAAGTAAATTTAAGAATTAAATAAATTTATTAATACAAAAAAAAAAGAGATGGACTAATTAACAAAAAAAAAACTTGACTAAATATGAGTCCAATGTTAGATTAGGACTAAGTTGGTAACGTTTGAAATTGAGTTAAGGATTGAATAATGGAAATTAATGGACTACATTAAATTTGATTAATTCCTATAATTAATATTGTTGTGTTAAATATAATTTATGAAACCAAGAAATTTATAATGTACGTAAATGATTCCTATAACTAATATGAGCCTTATTGTAAGCTAGTAACGTTTGGGTTTGAATTAAAGATGAATACCAAAAAAATTGAATGATTTATTTATATAAAATACATAATATAACATAAATGCTTTCCTTTTAATATTAAATACATTCATGGAGTTAATTAATTAATTAAATATCCAGTATTTGAATCGGTGAAACATGTGGACCGTTTCTTTCGTGATCTAAGGAAATTAACGCATTCTTTTTTTTACCGTGTCCTTTCATGTATCTCTCCTTGCGCCTTTCCCCTTTTATAAAAACCGTTCCCTCCCCTTTCTTTTTATCACTTTCCCCTTTACTCTTTTTTTTTCTCAGTCAAACGTTTTCCCCAAATCCATCCTCATCGAAAATTAAATCTTGCAAATCAATTGGCGGCCTCCAAAATCTTTGCTCTTCCCTTCCACCATTCGTTGTCACCGCATTCCACCATCGATATGCAACCGCAACAACCACCCGAGCCACCGCAGTCAATTCCCACCCGCCACCCTCCATTGCCTGTCGAAAGGTTCGGCCTTTGTTCCTGAAGAAGAAAGAAGGGCAGCGTTCTGATCGTAAAAACCAGATCTACATTGCTGGACTGAAAAAGGACCATTTTGAACTATTTGGAATTAGGATCATAATCTACAACGAATGTGAGAATCCTAATTTATTAAATTAATTAAAATAGTGAAATCATGATCTGTTGTTATTATTATTGATCTGTGTTGTGGTGATGTAAGATATATAATGTTTGTGTGAATTGTAATGTTCTTGTGCTGTGTTGGAATGTTAGTCCAGATCTGTATTTTTGTGTAATCGTAATATAGTTCTCATCTTTATTCTAATTTTTCTCTTTACTTTATTTTGTTTTGAATCTTTTATATTTCAAAATAAAAAGGAAACAAAGGTTCATATTTTGATTCACAAAATTAAAACAAGATTTGATTTTTTTTATATTTTTTTTGATTTACAAAATAAAAAGCAAAGGTTTAATTTTTAATTTGAGTTATCCTAACCATGATAAAATTTGGATCTTTATTCTAAAAACAAAAATTTGGATCTTTGTTTTAAAAACAAAAATAAGTTTTTCTCTTTTTGTTTTGAACACGAAAATAAAGACTTGCTCTTTTTTTTTGTTTTGAAAATAAAATTTTAGATTTACTCTTTTGTTTTGAAACAAAAATACAGTTTAGTCTCTTTGATTTTGAAAACAAAGTAAAGTTTTAATCCTTTGTTTTTGAAACAAGGTAAAACAAAGTCGAATCTTTATCGTATTTTATTTTTAATAAAAGAAAGTTTGATCTATATAAAAATAAAAGGAAGTAAAAGTTTCATTTTAATTTACAAAATAAATTAGAATCTTTAATGTGTTTACAAAATCAATGAAAAGGTTGAATTTTTATCTTGATTTCCAATATAATTAGAAAAGTGAATCTTTATTTTTGATTTACAAAGATTAAAGTTTGGTTTAATGAAGATTTGCTATTTTATTTCAATTCACAAATATAGAAAATAAAGATTTAATGTCTTATTTGATTTACAAATAAAAGTAAGATGAGGCCTTATTAGTGATTCACCATATGTAATGACATCAAAAACTATCGTCATGTTAATATTATTGTAATGACACCAAAAACTATCGTCATGTTAATGTTATTGTAATGACACCAAAAACTATCGTCATGTTAATGTCATTGTAATGACACCAAAAACTATCGTCATGTTAATGTTATTGTAATGACACCAAAAACTATCGTCATGTTGGCCTTGTTGTAATGACACCAAATACCATCGTCATGTGGATATAGTTGAATGAACCAAACATTCGCATTAGAAATTATATTTATATTTGAAATGTTGGCACTAGAAAATATGTCTACATTAGAAATAAAATTCACCTTTTATTTGCATCTTACAATGCAAACATAAAATAAAAAAAGAAACATTGTTTTTCCAATGTAATGATAATATAAAAGAAACATTGTTTTTCTAAGGTAAGAATAATAGAAAAGAAACATTCTTTTTCAATGAAAAGAAAATAAAGGAAACATTGTTTTCAATGTAAAAAAAAACATTGTTTTCAATGTAAAAAGAAAATAAAAATTAACATTGTTTTCAATGTAAAAAGAAACATTGTTTTCAATGTAAAAAGAAAATAAAATTAACATTGTTTTTCTAATGTTATGGAATTAGAAAAGAAACATTATTTTCTACGTTAAGAAAATAGAAGAAACATTATTTTCTATGTTAAGGAAATAAATAGGAAACATTATTTTCTATGGAAAATAAAAAGGAAAGTTACATTTTTCTATGTAAAGAAAAATAAACAGAAAGGATTATATTTTCAATGCGAAGAAAAAGAAAACATTTATTTACATTTGACGTAAATAAATAAGAATTAGAAAAGAAAACATTTATTTACACTTATGTAAATAAATGAGAAAATCAGTATGCTTCACCCGAGGTTGGATTGAGTTGTGATGTAAACCTGCCCGGACCCGCCCGGCTGTCCAGTAATCACAACAATATCCATCCAATGTGAGAGGTTAAAGCATATATATTAATTTTCTAAATTTACATTTTATATATGTAAGTTACTTCAAAATATTTAGTGTAAATAAATAAAACATAGACAAAGGAAGACATATATATATTTACGTTAGGTAAATAAGAGATTAAATAAATTACATTTTTATATGTAATTAAAAGAATATATTTTACACTGTAAAGAAATTTACATTTATATGTAATTAAGATTATAAGAAATAAAATTACATTTTTATGTAATTAAGATTATAAGGAAGAAAATTACATTTATGTAATTAAGAATAAATAGAAAATAAAGAACAAATATGTGAATAAGAATTTATTTACATTTTCTTATGTAAATAAAAAGAATAATAATAATTATTATGTGAATAGGATTTATTTACATTTTTCTTATGTAAATAAAAAGAATCAATTTGTAAATAGTAATTATTAACATTTTCTTATGTAAATAATAAAAAGAAAGGTTAGAAAAGAACTAACATAAGATATTCTTTTTATGTAAAAAGGGAATATCAGAAAAGAATTAAAGAAATACAATTATTTACATTTGCTATGTAAATAGGATTTGCAAAGGAAATTGAAACCATTTATTTACAAATAGTGTAAATGAATATGAATAAGAAATTAGATACATTTATTTACAATTAATGTAAATAAATATAACAAAAGTAAAAGTAAAACATTTATTTACATTTAGGTAAATAAGTAAAAAAAGATAAGAATATGTTTATTTACATTTAGGTAAGTAAATAGGGTAAGAAAAAGAATGTAATTTATTTACATTTAGGGTAAATAAATTAAAACATAGAAAGAACATAATTTATTTACATTCAGGTAAATAAAACAAAATATAGAAAAAAAAGAATAATTTATTTACATTTAGTGTAAACAAAACAGAGTTATTAAAAGTGATATTTTTATCGTCATTTAAGATGCGATAAAAAGAATAGACTTTTGAAATTGGAATAGTCAAACGATTTATATTTATATATATAAATATAAATTATAAATTAAACGGAATGCGCGCGGCAGTTCGCGTATCGGCAATCGTAACTTTAAACGGTTATACAGAGAGATCCGACCGTCGGATTTTCCCAAAACTGGAGCCGTTTGGACCGCTTTGGGAAGATCTTTCCAATGACATAAATTTCGCCAAAATCCAACGGTTAGATTTCAAGATATGTGTAAATCAAATTTGGTTGAAAACAACGCCAGGGTCGCCCATCGACCTGAAGCGTCGTTAAATTATTTAGGCTATTTTTATATAAATAAAAATAGCGATAGGTCATTATCAAATATTAATAACAATATGAAATGTTTTCAAATTTTATATATATATATATATATATATATATATATATATATATATGCGAGAATCATTTGAGAAGACCGAGTTCAATCTCATTTCAAATGATTATACGACGTTTTAAATCTAAGAGTTGAAGACGGCGATTGAAGACCGACGATCTTCACATCGAATGGGTAACTAGCGTTGAGGTCCTTGATTGATTTTCTCCTAAGACGGGGCTAAGATGGTAGTTATCCGGACGTAGTGTTGATTTGTACGGATTTGACTTTCGCTCAGACCTAGAGCATAAGTTTATAAATGGAATGTATGTCTGACGTTGTAGTCCTTTATACTACATTCGTTGATCTCTGTTAATACATATCTGCTTGGTGGTTAACACCCTTCTCTGAGACATATGAGCTTAGAGTTTATATATTGGCAGAAATCAATGGTATAGTATGGACTGACAATGTGGCATGCTAAGATGCATTGATCAAGGCTTTTGTTGAAAAGCAGGCCTTGTGGTTGATGATCAAAGCACGGCCTGTTTAGGCGTAGCTTTGTGTATAGTGTGACTTCGCGAGCCTCACACCCCGGTATGAGTCAAAAACGGGATACGGACCGTAGGGAGTGCACACGTTTCTTTCTAGCTAGAGTGATGTCAGGGACCTACCAGCGCTGACATTTTACTTATGTGGATGATGGATTTTTAGGCGTCTCGTTATTTTTATAGGCCGTTGGTGGTCATATTATAGGTCCAAAGGGACCGGGAAACGTGTGTTCAGGCATAACTAATCCACTGCCCATAGGCGGGGACCGGCCCTACCGCTTCCAAGGGTTCACTACGGGGAATCCTGAGGCATTTGCTAGAGTGTCTGGAATCGGAGAGGACCTTGCCCCTAGCCTCGACTCATGATGGAATCCAAATTTCCAATACGCCCTTGCGGTTTTGATTGTAGAACTAGTATTGGCGACATGCTATATGGTAACCATGCCGTCTAGGATTGCTACTTATGATTCAAATCTTTTTATTAAAAACATATATACACTAATAATAATATCAAATCCGTTTTATACGTATCAAGCATCTTTTGACCATTATAAGGTAAAACCCTATCCTCTGGTGTGCGTTGCATTGTGTGATGGGACCTGGGTCTTATAATGGTTTCATTTTTCCAAAAAGACATTGCGTTATTTCTCGATTTACTTTGGTTTATGCACTGGCAATCCATAGGAGTAAACCCGTTCCGCGAAAGTGGCGTGGTCCTTGGATTTGTCTTATTAGTTATGTTAGTTTAGAATTCTCACACCAGTCCCATGACTGACTCGTAGTTTGTTTCACTTTGCAAACTCGGGTGCCCTCTTTTCCACACGGGCAGTCGAGTAGCTTTTTGCAGATATCTATTCTTTTAGCAGGATCCTGGATCGAAGCCTAAAGCTGTGTCCAGAGCTTAGTAGTCTTCCGCTGTTTACTGTATTTTATTTAATGTATTAAATCTTTTGTAGTTTATCTTCCGCTGTAATTTTATTTCAATGTACTCTGATATATTCTGTACTCTGATGTAACATTATTATAATGTAATAAAAGTCTGTTGTTATTGTTCTGATGTATTGTATTCCCAAAGTTAAAGTATTCGAAGATTTCCAACCTTTGTGTCAGACCTGTGTGGTTTATGGTCGATTCAAAGAGCGGGAATTTCCGGGTCTTTACAGGTGGTATCAGAGCTCTGGTTAGCTCAAATCTTTGGGGTACAACTCGTTAGAACTGAACAAAGACTCATCAGAGATTGGATTAGTAATATCCAATAAGAGTACTCATTAGAGATAGGACCAGCAGTGTCCTAGAATGAGAAAACTCATTAGAGATGGGGTTAGTAATGCCCTAGGATGAGTTAAGAGTGATAAGCTTATAATTAAAGTATTTTAATTATATATAATCTATTTTTGAAAATATGATTTTAAATATATAAAAGTATATATATTTGATAAGTTAGTCAACAAATAAAATTAATAAAAGAAAATTAAAATTTGGTTAGATAATTAAACAACTTTTACCTTAGTTCCTTTTCGAGGACGAAAAGATTTTAAGTGGGGGAGATTGTAACAACCCGGAATTTTGGGGCCAATTTAAAAATTTTATTTTAGAAATTTTAATGGATTTAGGATATTTAAAATAATTTATTTTGAATAATAATGGCTAAAAAAAATATTTTAATCGAAGTTAAAACAAATAAATTTAATTTAATTATAAAAGGAGTTTGAAATAGCGCTGCATTTTGGGAATTTGAATTTAAGCTTTAACTTAATATACATAACTTGGTAAATGTTTTAACATTAAACCATATGTGCGTCGTATAAAATTGAGACCGACTGATTGATTGTGGCTGTGATGATTTAATTTGTGTAGAAAATAAAAATCAGATTTTTATCGCATATGAATATAGGTAGAGTAGGACAAAAAAATATTTTTTTATCAAAAGGATTTGTGTTAAAACTAAAAATCAATTTTGTCAAATTAGATTATTGTTAGCGAGATAAAAATATTCATGTAACATACAGTTGCCATTTATATTAGAAATTACAATTGTTACTATCGTTAGAAATTTACTTCGTTATAAAAATGATGTCATATCGTTAGAATGTACATTAGAATTAGATTGTCATCTTTATGATAAATGTTTCACTAGAATTGTCAAAGAAAAAAAAAACGTTTTATATATAGAAATGTTACATTATTCTAAAAAAAAGGGACATTCTATATGAAATGTGACATTAGTTAAAAAGAACATTTTGTGTATAGAAATGTTACATTAGTTAAAAAAAGAGGCATTTTATATTAGAAAAATTACGTTAGATGGAAAATAACATTTTTTATTAGGAATGTTAAATTAGATAAAAAGGGTCACTCTTTTTTTTTAGAAATGTTAAACTGGAAAAAAAAATGTCACTTGGTCAGAAATATTATATTAGAATATATAAAGGTTATTCATGTTAGTATTAAAAGTGTCATTTATGTCGTATTATAAATGCCATGCTACAAAAATGACATTTATTAAGAATAACATTTTTGTTATAATATGTCACATTAGAAAGGAAATGAAAGTTTCCTTCTCTAACTATCCCCATTAATTAAGTAATTTAAAGAAAGGAAATGAAACATTTTTCCCTTCCCCTCATAAATTGATTACATTAAACCAAAGAAAATGGAAAGTTTCATCCCTAAGTAAATTTAAGAATTAAATAAATTTATTAATACAAAAAAAAGAGAGGATGGACTAATTAACAAAAAAAACTTGACTAAATATGAGTCCAATGTTAGATTAGGACTAAGTTGGTAACGTTTGAAATTGAGTTAAGGATTGAATAATGGAAATTAATGGACTACATTAAATTTGATTAATTCCTATAATTAATATTGTCGTGTTAAATATAATTTATGAAACCAAGAAATTTATAATGTACGTAAATGATTCCTATAACTAATATGAGCCTTATTGTAAGCTAGTAACGTTTGGGTTTGAATTAAAGATGAATACCAAAAAGATTGAATGATTTATTTAGATAAAATACATAATATAACATAAATGTTTTCCTTTTAATATTAAATACATTCATGGAATTAATTAATTAATTAATTATCCAGTATTTGAATCGGTGAAACATATGGACCGTTTCTTTCGTGATTTAAGGAAATTAACGCATTCTTTTTTTTACCGTGTCCTTTCATGTATCTCTCCTTGCGCCTTTCCCCTTTTATAAAAACCGTTCCCTCCCCTTTCTTTTTATCACTTTCCCTTTTACTCTTTTTTTTCTCAGTCAAACGTTTTCCCCAAATCCATCCTCACCGAAAATTAAATCTTGCAAATCAAATGGCGGCCTCCAAAATCTTTGCTCTTCCCTTCCACCAATCGTTGTCACCGCATTCCACCATCGATATGCAACCGCAACAACCACCCGAGCCACCGCAGTCAATTCTCAGCCGCCACCCTCCATTGCCTGTCGAAAGGTTCGGCCTTTGTTCCTGAAGAAGAAAGAAGGGCAGCATTCTGATCGTAAAAACCAGATCTACATTGCTGGACTGAAAAAGGACCATTTTGAACTATTTGGAATTAGGATCATAATCTACAACGAATGTGAGAATCCTAATTTATTAAATTAATTAAAATAGTGAAATCATGATCTGTTGTTATTATTATTGATCTGTGTTGTGGTGATGTAAGATATATAATGTTTGTGTGAATTGTAATGTTCTTGTGCTGTGTTGGAATGTTAGTCCAGATCTGTATTTTTGTGTAATCGTAATATAGTTCTCATCTTTATTCTAATTTTTCTTTTTATTTTATTTTGTTTTGAATCTTTTATATTTCAAAATAAAAAGGAAACAAAGGTTCATATTTTGATTCACAAAATTAAAACAAGATTTGATTTTTTTTTTTTTTTGATTTACAAAATAAAAAGCAAAGGTTTAATTTTTAATTTGAATTATCCTAACCATGATAAAATTTGGATCTTTATTCTAAAAACAAAAATTTGGATCTTTGTTTTAAAAACAAAAATAAGATTTTCTCTTTTTGTTTTGAACACGAAAATAAAGACTTGCTCTTTTTTTTGTTTTGAAAATAAAATTTTAGATTTACTCTTTTGTTTTGAAACAAAAATACAGTTTTAGTCTCTTTGATTTTGAAAACAAAGTAAAGTTTTAATCCTTTGTTTTTGAAACAAGGTAAAACAAAGTCGAATCTTTATCGTATTTTATTTTTAATAAAAGAAAGTTTGATCTATATAAAAATAAAAGGAAGTAAAAGTTTCATTTTAATTTACAAAATAAATTAGAATCTTTAATGTGTTTACAAAATCAATGAAAAGGTTGAATTTTTATCTTGATTTCCAATATAATAAGAAAAGTGAATCTTTATTTTTGATTTACAAAGATTAAAGTTTGGTTTAATGAAGATTTGCTATTTTATTTCAATTCACAAATATAGAAAATAAATATTTAATGTCTTATTTGATTTACAAATAAAAGTAAGATGAGGCCTTATTAGTGATTCACCATATGTAATGACACCAAAAACTATCGTCATGTTAATATTATTATAATGACACCAAAAACTATCGTCATGTTAATGTTATTGTAATGACACCAAAAACTATCGTCATGTTAATGTCATTGTAATGACACCAAAAACTATCGTCATGTTAATGTCATTATAATGACACCAAAAACTATCGTCATATTAATGTTATTGTAATGACACCAAAAACTATCGTCATGTTGGCCTTGTTGTAATGACACCAAATACCATCGTCATGTGGATATAGTTGAATGAACCAAACATTCGCATTAGAAATTATATTTATATTTGAAATGTTGGCACTAGAAAATATGTCTACATTAGAAATAAAATTCACCTTTTATTTGCATCTTACAATGCAAACATAAAATAAAAAAAGAAACATTGTTTTTCCAATGTAATGATAATATAAAAGAAACATTGTTTTTCTAAGGTAAGAATAATAGAAAAGAAACATTCTTTTTCAATGAAAAGAAAATAAAGGAAACATTGTTTTCAATGTAAAAAGAAAACATTGTTTTCAATGTAAAAAGAAAATAAAAATTAACATTGTTTTCAATGTAAAAAGAAACATTGTTTTCAATGTAAAAAGAAAATAAAATTAACATTGTTTTTCTAATGTTATGGAATTAGAAAAGAAACATTATTTTCTACGTTAAGAAAATAGAAGAAACATTATTTTCTATGTTAAGGAAATAAATAGGAAACATTATTTTCTATGGAAAATAAAAAGGAAAGTTACATTTTTCTATGTAAAGAAAAATAAACAGAAAGGATTATATTTTCAATGCGAATAAAAAGAAAACATTTATTTACATTTGACGTAAATAAATAAGAATTAGAAAAGAAAACATTTATTTACACTTATGTAAATAAATGAGAAAATCAGTATGCTTCACCCGAGGTTGGACTGAGTTGTGATGTAAACCTGCCCGGACCCGCCCGGCTGTCCAGTAATCACAACAATACCTATCCAATGTGAGAGGTTAAAGCATATATATTAATTTTCTAAATTTACATTTTATATATGTAAGTTACTTCAAAATATTTAGTGTAAATAAATAAAACATAGACAAAGGAAGACATATATATTTACATTAGGTAAATAAGAGATTAAATAAATTACATTTTTATATGTAATTAAAAGAATATATTTTACACTGTAAAGAAATTTACATTTATATGTAATTAAGATTATAAGAAATAAAATTACATTTTTATGTAATTAAGATTATAAGGAAGAAAATTACATTTATGTAATTAAGAATAAATAGAAAATAAAGAACAAATATGTGAATAAGAATTTATTTACATTTTCTTATGTAAATAAAAAGAATAATAATTATTATTATGTGAATAGGATTTATTTACATTTTTCTTATGTAAATAAAAAGAATCAATTTGTAAATAGTAATTATTAACATTTTCTTATGTAAATAATAAAAAGAAAGGTTAGAAAAGAACTAACATAAGATATTCTTTTTATGTAAAAAGGGAATATCAGAAAAGAATTAAAGAAATACAATTATTTACATTTGCTATGTAAATAGGATTTGCAAAGGAAATTGAAACCATTTATTTACAAATAGTGTAAATGAATATGAATAAGAAATTAGATACATTTATTTACAATTAATGTAAATAAATATAACAAAAGTAAAAGTAAAACATTTATTTACATTTAGGTAAATAAGTAAGAAAAAGATAAGAATATGTTTATTTACATTTAGGTAAATAAATAGGGTAAGAAAAAGAATGTAATTTATTTACATTTAGGGTAAATAAATTAAAACATAGAAAGAACATAATTTATTTACATTCAGGTAAATAAAACAAAATATAGAAAAAAGTATAATTTATTTACATTTAGTGTAAACAAAACAGAGTTATTAAAAGTGATGTTTTTATCGTCATTTAAGATGCGATAAAAAGAATAGACTTTTGAAATTGGAATAGTCAAACGATTTATATTTATATATATAAATATAAATTATAAATTAAACGGAACGCGCGTGGCAGTTCTCGTATCGGCAATCGTAACTTTAAACGGTTATACAGAGAGATCCGACCGTCGGATTTTCCCAAAACTGGAGCCGTTTGGACCGCTTTGGGAAGATCTTTCCAATGACATAAATTTCGCCAAAATCCAACGATTAGATTTCAAGATATGTGTAAATCAAATTTGGTTGAAAACAACGCCAGGGTCGCCCATCGACCCGAAGCGTCGTTAAATTATTTAGGCTATTTTTATATAAATAAAAATAGCGATAGGTCATTATCAAATATTAATAACAATATGAAATGTTTTCAAATTTTATATATATATATATATATATATATATATATATGCGAGAATCATTTGAGAAGACCGAGTTCAATCTCATTTCAAATGATTATACGACGTTTTAAATCTAAGAGTTGAAGACGGCGATTGAAGACCGACGATCTTCACATCGAATGGGTAACTAGCGTTGAGGTCCTTGATTGATTTGCTCCCAAGACGGGGCTAAGATGGTAGTTATCCGGACGTAGTGTTGATTTGTACGGATTTGACTTTCGCTCAGACCTAGAGCATAAGTTTATAAATGGAATGTATGTCTGACGTTGTAGTCCTTTATACTACATTCATTGATCTCTGTTAATACATATCTGCTTGGTGGTTAACACCCTTCTCTGAGACATATGAGCTTAGAGGTTATATATTGGCAGAAATCAATGGTATAGTATGGACTGACAATGTGGCATGCTAAGATGCATTGATCAAGGCTTTTGTTGAAAAGCAGGCCTTGTGGTTGATGATCAAAGCACGGCCTGTTTAGGCATAGCTTTGTGTATAGCGTGACTTCGCGAGCCTCACACCCCGGTATGAGTCAAAAACGGGATACGGACCGTAGGGAGTGCACACGTTTCTTTCTAGCTAGAGTGATGTCAGGGACCTACCAGCGCTGACATTTTACTTATGTGGATGATGGATTTTGAGGCGCCTCGTTATTTTTATAGGCCGTTGGTGGTCATATTATAGGTCCAAAGGGACCGGGAAACGTGTGTTCAGGCATAACTAATCCACTGCCCATAGGCGGGGACCGGCCCTACCGCTTCCAAGGGTTCACTGCGGGGAATCCTGAGGCATTTGCTAGAGTGTCTCGAATCGGAGAGGACCTTGCCCCTAGCCTCGACTCATGATGGAATCCAAATTTCCAATACGCCCTTGCGGTTTTGATTGTAGAACTAGTATTGGCGACATGCTATATGGTAACCATGCCGTCTAGGATTGCTACTTATGATTCAAATCTTTTTATTAAAAACATATATACACTAATAATAATATCAAATCCGTTTTATACGTATCAAGCATCTTTTGACCATTATAAGGTAAAACCCTATCCTCTGGTGTGCGTTGCATTGTGTGATGGGACCTGGGTCTTATAATGGTTTAATTTTTCCAAAAAGACATTGCGTTATTTCTCGATTTACTTTGGTTTATGCACTGGCAATCCATAGGAGTAAACCCGTTCCGCGAAAGTGGCGTGGTCCTTGGATTTGTCTTATTAGTTATGTTAGTTTAGAATTCTCACACCAGTCCCATGACTGACTCGTAGTTTGTTTCACTTTGCAAACTCGGGTGCCCTCTTTTCCACACGGGCAGTCGAGTAGCTTTTTGCAGATATCTATTCTTTTAGCAGGTTCCTGGATCGAAGCCTAAAGCTGTGTCCAGAGCTTAGTAGTCTTCCGCTGTTTACTGTATTTTATTTAATGTATTAAATCTTTTGTAGTTTATCTTCCGCTGTAATTTTATTTCAATGTACTCTGATATATTCTGTACTCTGATGTAACATTATTATAATGTAATAAAAGTCTGTTGTTATTGTTCTGATGTATTGTATTCCCAAAGTTAAAGTATTCGAAGATTTCCAACCTTTGTGTTAGACCTGTGTGGTTTATGGTCGATTCAAAGAGCGGGAATTTCCGGGTCTTTACAGGTGGTATCAGAGCTCTGGTTAGCTCAAATCTTTGGGGTACAACTCGTTAGAACTGAACAAAGACTCATCAGAGATTGGATTAGTAATATCCAATAAGAGTACTCGTTAGAGATAGGACCAGCAGTGTCCTAGAATGAGAAAACTCATTAGAGATGGGGTTAGTAATGCCCTAGGATGAGTTCAGAGTGATAAGCTTATAATTAACGTATTTTAATTATATATAATCTATTTTTGAAAATATGATTTTAAATATATAAAAGTATATATATTTGATAAGTTAGTCAACAAATAAAATTAATAAAAGAAAAATAAAATTTGGTTAGATAATTAAACAACTTTTACCTTAGTTCCTTTTCGAGGACGAAAAGATTTTAAGTGGGGGAGATTGTAACAACCCGGAATTTTGGGGCCAATTTAAAATTTTTATTTTAGAAATTTTAATGGATTTAGGATATTTAAAATAATTTATTTTGAATAATAATGGCTAAAAAAAAATATTTTAATCGAAGTTAAAACAAATAAATTTAATTTAATTATAAAAGGAGTTTGAAATAGCGCTGCATTTTGGGAATTTGAATTTAAGCTTTAACTTAATATACATAACTTGGTAAATGTTTTAACATTAAACCATATGTGCGTCGTATAAAATTGAGACCGACTGATTGATTGTGGCTGTGATGATTTAATTTGTGTAGAAAATAAAAATCAGATTTTTATCGCATATGAATATAGGTAGAGTAGGACAAAAAAATATTTTTTTATCAAAATGATTTGTGTTAAAACTAAAAATCAATTTTGTCAAATTAGATTATTGTTAGCGAGATAAAAATATTCATGTAACATACAGTTGCCATTTATATTAGAAATTACAATTGTTACTATCGTTAGAAATTTACTTCGTTATAAAAATGATGTCATATCGTTAGAATGTACATTAGAATTAGATTGTCATCTTTATGATAAATGTTTCACTAGAATTGTCAAAGAAAAAAAAACGTTTTATATATAGAAATGTTACATTATTTAAAAAAAAAGGGACATTCTATATGAAATGTGACATTAGTTAAAAAGAACATTTTGTGTATAGAAATGTTACATTAGTTAAAAAAAGAGGCATTTTATATTAGAAAAATTACGTTAGATGGAAAATAACATTTTTTATTAGGAATGTTAAATTAGATAAAAAGGGTCACTCTTTTTTTTTAGAAATGTTAAACTGGAACAAAAATGTCACTTGGTCAGAAATATTATATTAGAATATATAAAGGTTATTCATGTTAGTATTAAAAGTGTCATTTATGTCGTACTATAAATGCCATGCTACAAAAATGACATTTATTAAGAATAACATTTTTGTTATAATATGTCACATTAGAAAGGAAATGAAAGTTTCCTTCTCTAACTATCCCCATTAATTAAGTAATTTAAAGAAAGGAAATGAAACATTTTTCCCTTCCCCTCATAAATTGATTACATTAAACCAAAGAAAATGGAAAGTTTCATCCCTAAGTAAATTTAAGAATTAAATAAATTTATTAATACAAAAAAAAAGAGGATGGACTAATTAACCAAAAAAAAAAAACTTGACTAAATATGAGTCCAATGTTAGATTAGGACTAAGTTGGTAACGTTTGAAATTGAGTTAAGGATTGAATAATGGAAATTAATGGACTACATTAAATTTGATTAATTCCTATAATTAATATTGTCGTGTTAAATATAATTTATGAAACCAAGAAATTAATAATGTACGTAAATGATTCCTATAACTAATATGAGCCTTATTGTAAGCTAGTAACGTTTGGGTTTGAATTAAAGATGAATACCAAAAAGATTGAATGATTTATTTAGATTAAATACATAATATAACATAAATGCTTTCCTTTTAATATTAAATACATTCATGGAATTAATTAATTAATTATCCAGTATTTGAATCGGTGAAACATATGGACCGTTTCTTTCGTGATCTAAGGAAATTAACGCATTCTTTTTTTTACCGTGTCCTTTCATGTATCTCTCCTTGCGCCTTTCCCCTTTTATAAAAATCGTTCCCTCCCCTTTCTTTTTATCACTTTCCTCTTTACTCTTTTTTTTCTCAGTCAAACGTTTTCCCCAAATCCATCCTCGCCGAAAATTAAATCTTGCAAATCAAATGGCGGCCTCCAAAATCTTTGCTCTTCCCTTCCACCAATCGTTGTCACCGCATTCCACCATCGATATGCAACTGCAACAACCACCCGAGCCACCGCAGTCAATTCCCAGCCGCCACCCTCCATTGCCTGTCGAAAGGTTCGGTCTTTGTTCCTGAAGAAGAAAGAAGGGCAGCGTTCTGATCGTAAAAACCAGATCTACACTGCTGGACTGAAAAAGGACCATTTTGAACTATTTGGAATTAGGATCATAATCTACAACGAATGTGAGAATCCTAATTTATTAAATTAATTAAAATAGTGAAATCATGATTTGTTGTTATTATTATTGATCTGTGTTGTGGTGATGTAAGATATACAATGTTTGTGTGAATTGTAATGTTCTTGTGCTGTGTTGGAATGTTAGTCCAGATCTGTATTTTTGTGTAATCGTAATATAGTTCTCATCTTTATTCTAATTTTTCTCTTTATTTTATTTTGTTTTGAATCTTTTATATTTCAAAATAAAAAGGAAACAAAGGTTCATATTTTGATTCACAAAATTAAAACAAGATTTGATTTTTTTTATTTATTTACAAAATAAAAAGCAAAGGTTTAATTTTTAATTTGAATTATCCTAACCATGATAAAATTTGGATCTTTATTCTAAAAACAAAAATTTGGATCTTTGTTTTAAAAACAAAAATAAGATTTTCTCTTTTTGTTTTGAACACGAAAATAAAGACTTGCTCTTTTTTTTTTTTTTTTGAAAATAAAATTTTAGATTTACTCTTTTGTTTTGAAACAAAAATACAGTTTTAGTCTCTTTGATTTTGAAAACAAAGTAAAGTTTTAATCCTTTGTTTTTGAAACAAGGTAAAACAAAGTCGAATCTTTATCGTATTTTATTTTTAATAAAAGAAAGTTTGATCTATATAAAAATAAAAGGAAGTAAAAGTTTCATTTTAATTTACAGAATAAATTAGAATCTTTAATGTGTTTACAAAATCAATGAAAAGGTTGAATTTTTATCTTGATTTCCAATATAATAAGAAAAGTGAATCTTTATTTTTGATTTACAAAGATTAAAGTTTGGTTTAATGAAGATTTGCTATTTTATTTCAATTCACAGATATAGAAAATAAAGATTTAATGTCTTATTTGATTTACAAATAAAAGTAAGATGAGGCCTTATTAGTGATTCACCATATGTAATGACACCAAAAACTATCGTCATGGTAATGTCATTGTAATGACACCAAAAACTATCGTCATGTTAATGTCATTGTAATGACACCAAAAACTATCGTCATATTAATGTTATTGTAATGACACCAAAAACTATCGTCATGTTGGCCTTGTTGTAATGACACCAAATACCATCGTCATGTGGATATAGTTGAATGAACCAAACATTCGCATTAGAAATTATATTTATATTTGAAATGTTGGCACTAGAAAATATGTCTACATTAGAAATAAAATTCACCTTTTATTTGCATCTTACAATGCAAACATAAAATAAAAAAGAAACATTGTTTTTCCAATGTAATGATAATATAAAAGAAACATTGTTTTTCTAAGGTAAGAATAATAGAAAAGAAACATTCTTTTTCAATGAAAAGAAAATAAAGGAAACATTGTTTTCAATGTAAAAAGAAAACATTGTTTTTAATGTAAAAAGAAAATAAAAATTAACATTGTTTTCAATGTAAAAAGAAACATTGTTTTCAATGTAAAAAGAAAATAAAATTAACATTGTTTTTCTAATGTTATGGAATTAGAAAAGAAACATTATTTTCTACGTTAAGAAAATAGAAGAAACATTATTTTCTATGTTAAGGAAATAAATAGGAAACATTATTTTCTATGGAAAATAAAAAGGAAAGTTACATTTTTCTATGTAAAGAAAAATAAACAGAAAGGATTATATTTTCAATGCGAAGAAAAAGAAAACATTTATTTACATTTGACGTAAATAAATAAGAATTAGAAAAGAAAACATTTATTTACACTTATGTAAATAAATGAGAAAATCAGTATGCTTCACCCGAGGTTGGATTGAGTTGTGATGTAAACCTGCCCGGACCCGCCCGGCTGTCCAGTAATCACAACAATACTTATCCAATGTGAGAGGTTAAAGCATATATATTAATTTTCTAAATTTACATTTTATATATGTAAGTTACTTCAAAATATTTAGTGTAAATAAATAAAACATAGACAAAGGAAGACATATATATTTACATTAGGTAAATAAGAGATTAAATAAATTACATTTTTATATGTAATTAAAAGAATATATTTTACACTGTAAAGAAATTTACATTTATATGTAATTAAGATTATAAGAAATAAAATTACATTTTTATGTAATTAAGATTATAAGGAAGAAAATTACATTTATGTAATTAAGAATAAATAGAAAATAAAGAACAAATATGTGAATAAGAATTTATTTACATTTTCTTATGTAAATAAAAAGAATAATAATAATTATTATGTGAATAGGATTTATTTACATTTTTCTTATGTAAATAAAAAGAATCAATTTGTAAATAGTAATTATTAACATTTTCTTATGTAAATAATAAAAAGAAAGGTCAGAAAAGAACTAACATAAGATATTCTTTTTATGTAAAAAGGGAATATCAGAAAAGAATTAAAGAAATACAATTATTTACATTTGCTATGTAAATAGGATTTGCAAAGGAAATTGAAACCATTTATTTACAAATAGTGTAAATGAATATGAATAAGAAATTAGATACATTTATTTACAATTAATGTAAATAAATATAACAAAAGTAAAAGTAAAACATTTATTTACATTTAGGTAAATAAGTAAGAAAAAGATAAGAATATGTTTATTTACATTTAGGTAAATAAATAGGGTAAGAAAAAGAATGTACTTTATTTACATTTAGGGTAAATAAATTAAAACATAGAAAGAACATAATTTATTTACATTCAGGTAAATAAAACAAAATATAGAAAAAAAGTATAATTTATTTACATTTAGTGTAAACAAAACAGAGTTATTAAAAGTGATATTTTTATCGTCATTTAAGATGCGATAAAAAGAATAGACTTTTGAAATTGGAATAGTCAAACGATTTATATTTATATATATAAATATAAATTATAAATTAAACGGAACGCGCGCGGCAGTTCGCGTATCGGCAATCGTAACTTTAAACGGTTGTACAGAGAGATCCGACCGTCGGATTTTCCCAAAACTAGAGCCGTTTGGACCGCTTTGGGAAGATCTTTCCAATGACATAAATTTCGCCAAAATCCAACGGTTAGATTTCAAGATAAGTGTAAATCAAATTTGGTTGAAAACAACGCCAGGGTCGCCCATCGACCCGAAGCGTCGTTAAATTATTTAGGCTATTTTTATATAAATAAAAATAGCGATAGGTCATTATCAAATATTAATAACAATATGAAATGTTTTCAAATTTTATATATATATATATATATATATATATATGCAAGAATCATTTGAGAAGACCGAGTTCAATCTCATTTCAAATGATTATACGACGTTTTAAATCTACGAGTTGAAGACGACGATTGAAGACCGACGATCTTCACATCGAATGGGTAACTAGCGTTGAGGTCCTTGATTGATTTGCTCCCAAGACGGGGCTAAGATGGTAGTTATCCGGACGTAGTGTTGATTTGTACGGATTTGACTTTCGCTCAGACCTAGAGCATAAGTTTATAAATGGAATGTATGTCTGACGTTGTAGTCCTTTATACTACATTCGTTGATCTCTGTTAATACATATCTGCTTGGTGGTTAACACCCTTCTCTGAGACATATGAGCTTAGAGGTTATATATTGGCAAAAATCAATGGTATAGTATGGACTGACAATGTGGCATGCTAAGATGCATTGATCAAGGCTTTTGTTGAAAAGCAGGCCTTGTGGTTGATGATCAAAGCACGGCCTGTTTAGGCGTAGCTTTGTGTAAAGTGTGACTTCGCGAGCCTCACACCCCGGTATGAGTCAAAAACGGGATACGGACCGTAGGGAGTGCACACGTTTCTTTCTAGCTAGAGTGATGTCAGGGACCTACCAGCGCTGACATTTTACTTATGTGGATGATGGATTTTGAGGCGCCTCGTTATTTTTATAGGCCGTTGGTGGTCATATTATAGGTCCAAAGGGACCGGGAAACGTGTGTTCAGGCATAACTAATCCACTGCCCATAGGCGGGGACCGGCCTTACCGCTTCCAAGGGTTCACTGCGGGGAATCCTGAGGCATTTGCTAGAGTGTCTCGAATCGGAGAGGATCTTGCCCCTAGCCTCGAATCATGATGGAATCCAAATTTCCAATACGCCCTTGCGGTTTTGATTGTAGAACTAGTATTGGCAACATGCTATATGGTAACCATGCCGTCTAGGATTGCTACTTATGATTCAAATCTTTTTATTAAAAACATATATACACTAATAATAATATCAAATCTGCTTTATACGTATCAAGCATCTTTTGACCATTATAAGGTAAAACCCTATCCTCTGGTGTGCGTTGCATTGTGTGATGGGACCTGGGTCTTATAATGGTTTCATTTTTCCAAAAAGACATTGCGTTATTTCTCGATTTACTTTGGTTTATGCACTGGCAATCCATAGGAGTAAACCCGTTCCGCGAAAGTGGCGTGGTCCTTGGATTTGTCTTATTAGTTATGTTAGTTTAGAATTCTCACACCAGTCCCATGACTGACTCGTAGTTTGTTTCACTTTGCAAACTCGGGTGCCCTCTTTTCCACACGGGCAGTCGAGTAGCTTTTTGCAGATATCTATTCTTTTAGCAGGATCCTGGATCGAAGCCTAAAGCTGTGTCCAGAGCTTAGTAGTCTTCCGCTGTTTACTGTATTTTATTTAATGTATTAAATCTTTTGTAGTTTATCTTCCGCTGTAATTTTATTTCAATGTACTCTGATATATTCTGTACTCTTATGTAACATTATTATAATGTAATAAAAGTCTGTTGTTATTGTTCTGATGTATTGTATTCCCAAAGTTAAAGTATTCGAAGATTTCCAACCTTTGGGTCAGACCTGTGTGGTTTATGGTCGATTCAAAGAGCGGGAATTTCCGGATCTTTACAATTGGGGAATGAGAAAAGTCCCCCAAAATGTGACCTTTGGGGCCTTATTTATAAACAAATCGGGACCGCTTCTGATGTTGGTCCAACAGAAGGCTATTTCAGGTATGGCAGCAAGGTGTCGGCCTCTGATTCCGGTTGCCATGGTCTTGGTCTTTGGAGCCTCTCTTTGATGTTGCTTACCTTCCGTATCGATACCAAGCCCGTTGGTACAAGTAGCTTTAGGCATGGCTTTTGGCTTTGGGCAACAAGTTTCCGGTTTTGCCTTTAAGTCTTCATAGTTTTTGCTTTCGTGCTTCAAACTTCCCATGCCTTAGGAACTGTCACCCCTTTTGGTATCGACAGTAAGCGAGTTAGTGTGGATAGCCCTTCTTCTCAGAAGCTTTGGTTTGCTCTCAGTGAATCTCTGGAGTGGGTTTCGGTCTTTTGGAAGGATGCTTTCGGTACATCTCCTGTTAGCTCCTTGAGTTGTTTCTCAGTGATCGGCAAGTTTTTACTCCGATAGCTTGCCTTCGGAATGTTTCTCTTATGTTTCGGCTTCTTGTGCCCTTGATGTCTCCACCTCCTTTTGTATCGACACTAAGTAAATTAGCATTGACGGCCCTTTCATCTTCCTTAGTTTGTCTTGGTGCCTTCTGCCATGTTTTTGGTTTTGAATTAAAAGCCTTCGTCCTTTATTTCTAGCTGCTTCTAACTCTAAGTGATTTGCCTTCGGAATTGAGCTCATATTAGGTGCTTTCGGAGTTGTTGTTGCTTTGCCACCATCTCCTTTCGTATCAAACCGAGCTTTTCTTTTCTATGCTGGTGCCAATAGCCTGTTGACTCAATTGTTCTCCTTATGATTTCAATTTTAACCTGATGTCAGCTCTATGCTTTTGGATCATTTTTCTGCGCTAGTTGTGGTCCGATACCCCTTCACCGACAACTGGTTTCGGTGTTGAATTTGGTAGTAACAATATTTATTAAGAATAAATATTTGAATTATAAGTTGAAATATTGTTTCAAAAAGGGAATATATATATATCAAATGGGTTTCTAACTTATTTTAAAGTAAATCGGATTAGTTTTAACATGAAATTATAATACAATTAGAATAGAGTTTGTTGTGCTGCAATAGTTCATGAATTTCGACCATCTACTTCAATTCAGTATACCGAATGCAAATCAAATCGGATTTCCTCGAAATGAAAAACATTAGCTTTCTAATAATAATAGTTTTCAAATAAAGAAGAATATTTCAAAGTTCAATGTATAATTTTCAAGATATATTCAAATCAATTTAAAATAACCGCGGTAGTGTAGTTCTATGACCAAAACGGGAAACAACTATTTTTAAATTATTAAAAATATGTAAAATCATTATTGAATATAATAAATTATTTAAAAACGATTTAAATTTAAAATATTATGTTTTGGATAATAAAAAGGATATTTTAAATCAAACTAGTTAATATAAGCCATTTTGAAACACTTTTGCGACGCTTTGCAACGCTTTTGAAATTTAACGGTTTTAATATAAGGATTACTATCCAAATATTTTGTAAAAAAATTCAAATAGATAATTAAGTGTTTAAATGATAATGATGTTGTATTTGAAATATAGTCTTAAGAAGGTTAAATATCTATCCAATTATAAATCAATTCAATTTAAATGGAAATAATCAACGGATATTTAATATTAAATTCCGTAGTTAAAACGTATACTATTTGAGTAATTTAATAGGTATTTATACCATTATTATACTTATAGTATTTGTTGATTATGAGAATTGATATAAGTTGGGATAATTTCCACACGAATCTTATATGTAATATATATGTTTTGGTTTAGCCTGCGGGAAGCAGTGCAACATGGTATGGGTTCTCGCTTTGTGTTTGGTGGCAAGAAGGAGATTCTTACCCCTACATGTTCTAGGAAAGGTTGGTCAGGCAGTCTGGAGGACTGGCCCAAGAGTCGGGAGGCTGACCGTAAAATCTAAATAGAGGTACCCATTGTAATGCCATGGTGGGAACTACCACTGAACGATGGTTGAATAGCCTAGTTCCGTTACAACATGGTATCCAGCTTTGGTTTATACAAAGCTTATGAGGTATGACTCATTAAGACTAAAAATGAAAACTCACCAGAGATAGGATTAATAATATTGTAGGAAGAGTAACTTATTACAAATAGGGTCAGTAATGCCCAAGAATGAGTTTGAGAGTATTATATGGCGTATTTGCAACATAAAATTGGTTTCAAAAGATTATATTTTAAATATAAAAGAATATGTTTTATATATTGTTGGAAATAACTTGGATGATTAAGGAATAGTTAAGATGGCTGAATTTTGAATATGGACATCTTATGATTAGAATTTCACAATTTAACTAAAGATATTCATGTGGAATTGTAATTAGAGTAAATAATCCAAGCATGAAAATCTTTGTAAATTAAATAAGGTTGAGAACTTGGTTAAAAGAGTGTTTGTAATTTGTAAAATAATTAAAAATATAGGTTAAACCTAAGTATTCAGATTGAAATAGAAAAGATAAGAATTATTGACAATTTTGGACAGTCAATAAACTCTGTAATAAGTTTTGGTAAAGGAATGAATTTAAAGTTAAGAAGTTTTGAATGTGAAGAGTAGCGATAGGCTATGGGTAGTGGTATTGATATGGCATTTTAAAATTATATACTTATTCTTATTTCTCAAAGTTCGTGGACGGAAATTTCCTTAAGAAAGTAGTCTTATCTTTTCAAATTTCTTTTCATTAGTAAATAATCTAAGAAGATAAAACGATTCGAAAAAGGGGTAAACTAAGGATAACCAAACATAAAAGAGCTTAAACTATTAATAATCCTTATAATAATTTGGACCAGGGATCAGAGTACTCGACAATTTTTGACAGTCGACCATTCTGGGATACATTTGAGTAAGAAATAAAATGCTTAAGTACAAATACCCTATGAATTAAGTTTTGCAATGTGACTAAAAGGTATCTGTATTAGAAGTAAGAAGTTATATAAACCAGGGTATTTGATAGTGTAACGTTTCCACATAGAGTAAAATAATGGTTTTGGGTACTTTTAAAATTAAAATGAAATAAGTTTCATAAATTTTGAATTCAAGATAATTAGTAAGTTAAGATCAAATCCTAGAAAAACAATTCCTAACTTTAAAATTACTTGTTAATGATAGGGATGTAAACCATTAGGAGTTAGGGAGTATCTAGCTCAATTCATTTCCTGTAGTGACGGGGGAATATATTTTTTTGATATGTAGTTATCTTAAGTGCACATTAAGATATTTTTGGGTTGGGAATTTTGTTGTTGTATATAGACCACCTCAAGTATGTGGTACATACTCAGGTGGGTAGGACGACTATTGCTTGTACCTTTTTGTACTCGGGTATGAGTATTCACTTTGCTGGGACATTCTGTTATTGACTTATGCACATTGTTAAAGTATTCTACCCTTCATTTCAATTGTGAGGATGAGATTTCTTTATTCTTTTCTAAAAACAAAGATTTAATTAAAATTTTAATATAAAGATAACGACCTTGAGTTTAAAAAATCTATAAGTTATTTTTAAGATTGTTTGTATAATTACAATTTTAGAGCAACCTCCCCTTTTTGAGGACGAAAAGCTTTTAACGGAGGAGAATGTAACAACCCAAATTTTTGAACCCCAATTAATTTGGATAATTTATATAATTTTGAATATATAATACAAAAAAATGGTTTCAATATGATAATAAGCTGAATGTGCCATTTATATTAAGTTGAAAACAGGTCTGGTCAATTTATAATGTTCAACCAGTTTATCGAATCAGAATATAATTCTACAACTTGTCAAATTTGATTTTGTTTGATCGTTTGAAATTATAATATGATAATTTTAAGTTGTATTTTGAATTATTAAATTTAAACATGGAAATTAATTGATAATATTGTCGGGTTTTATTAATACTAGTCGTCGGTTGTCAGAATGGCTAATCGGTAACATATATACTGAAATTTTGAAACACAAATGGATGTCACAAATTTGTAACACTAAGAAGTATTAGAAAATATTGACTAAAGTGCATGGTTTAAGACTTAAAAAGTGTTCTTATGTGTTGTCATTATGCATGGACTTCTCATGCCATGTGTCCTTTTTATGTTTTTCCTAATTTTCCCTTGCCTATATAATGGTCCTTCCCCCTCACAATTTCTCCATCACATTCCTACATCTCCTTACCTCCTCTTTTTCCATGGCTTCCTAGCCTCTCATTCCTTTCCTCCTCCCCTTCCTTTCACCTTTCCATTTTCGGCTTAGCCTCTCTCCATTCTTCCCTTCTCCACCTTCACTCTTCGGCCTCTCTTAGCTCCACCAACTTGGCCTTCCCCTTGCGCCATCACTACTCCCCCAAAGCCATCACGTACGGGTAAGTTTTCCCCACGGCCAACCACCCTTCCCTCTCGGCTTTAGGCCTCTCTAACCTCCATCACCACCCCTAGCTCACGCCACCACCACCCACGGCCTCCCATTATCTACCCTAAGTCGAGCCCCTCTACCTAAGTTCGGCCATCCCTCTTCCAAATATGAAAGAAAAAAGTATATATATATATATGTTATATAAATATTATCTAAAAGTCGGTAAGGAAATACTATCTGTCTGGAGCCAGTTCGGTTAGCTAGGTTGTCCTACCGTAAAGTTAAGTGAAGTGGAACCCCAAGGTTAGAACTAATTTAATCATGTTTTGTAATTATATCTATGTGTTTTTCTTTAAATGGTTTAATGGTTGTTCTGTGATTGTCGTAGATATTATAGTCATCATTATCATACACATACGAGCATTAACTGGTCGTAAATGCTTATATTCTATTTATGCTGTGATATGGTTGTATGGTTGCTATGAATGTTGTTATAGTTGTTAATAGTGATATCATGATATACTGCACATATTACACCCACACATATGGGATCATATAGGTATTGGTTAAGTCTCATGCCGATCGGATAATATATATGAATATTATATTATGGAAATTTACGTGAAGGGCTTACTAGCCAGGCCAAATTTTTTTAAAGACGCGGATTTGAAACAATTATTTTCCAGGACAAATTGATCGTTTGATTCTTATATCAAATTTTCTTTCAGTTTTTTCAATCGATCGCAATTATTTCTTCTCAAATCAAATCGGCTTTCACTTTATCTTCTGAGGTGATCTTCTTAAGCAGTCTTCTCAAGTAAGGATAGGCCTCCAGTGTGTGACCGATGCAGGAAGGCGACGAGGTGTTGAGGTGAGTTTCGGATTGTTATTCAGATGTAGAACTAGTATGTGATTGGGCAATGTTTACATTGATGATATGGTAAGGTAGATATAAATCGCCGTGGCTAGTGTGATGTCGGTGAACTGGAGAAGATGTTGGTGATTGGGTTGATGGTTGTCAAGGAGGATGGTTGGCTATTTGGAAGTGTGATGAAGCAGTTGTTAAAGGAAGGATAAGAAGTATGGTTGTTGGGTGTATACGAGATTGAAAGGAATTGGTAATTTACTTGAATTTACTAATGATTTTGTAATGGCTGATGTTGAAACTTTGATGATGAATTTGATAATGAATTTCTAATGGCTGATGATGTTATTCAGATAACTGAGCATGAGTTTGTAATTTGTAATATGGTTCTACTTCTTTTTGAAGAAAGATAAATCATTTTATCTTTTATTGATAATATTTTCAATTTACCTGAATTTATTGATAATTTTGTAATGGCTGATGTTGAAACTTTAATGATGAATTTTATATTGAATTTCTAAAGAATGACGATATTATTCAGATAACTGAGCATGAGTTTGTAATATGTAATATGGTTCTACTACTTTTTGAAGAAAGATAAATCATTTTATCTTTTATTAATAATATTTTTAAGGTCATGACATAATTTGTTATTAACAGTATATTGTATCTACATGAGGATATTTCATGTACTATCACATGTTACTATTCGTTTGTAATGCTCTATGAAGAACGATAAATAATACGTAGTAATATTTAAAAAAAATATGCAGTAGTAACATATTTTCAACAAAAGATAAATGCTTTTCTCTTTCTTAACTGAGCATTAAAATCCAATTGGCCATTGAAAATTCATAATCATTTATCAGAATTTCATCATCAAATTAACATCAATTGTGTTACAGCTTACTAGTTAACATTAGACATTACAAATTCATCATCAAAATGAATAAGATGAATGTAAATATCAGTTCTCAAGTAAATCCTACATGCTGTGCACAATATATTAACATCATTTCTCAGGTAAATCAAGTATATTAACATCAGTTCTCAGTTTGAATGTAAATATAATTAAAATCAAGTATCATTTACAAGAATTCCAAATTTTGAATCCAATGTTCTTTATTTATGTTTTCTTTTATTACTCTGGCTATCCCAAAGAATTTTATCATATCGGTTTGTCGTATTAATGAATATGATAATTACTTTTATCTTTTTAATTTGTGTGATCAACAAGATTATATTATGTAATGTTATAACTAAAAAGATTATACTATTTTTTTCTAACAGTTGAAACATGTATACCTTTTCTCTTTTAATAAAAAGGATAAATATGTTGGTCAATTTTTTCAGTATGCTTGCATTGATTGGGAAATTTTTCAGATGCGGACTCATGAGAAGGGCAAGGGAGTGTAGTGCACTTTTAGGATATTTTTTACGAGCTGCTATTTGGGAAGAGCAACTTCGTTCAAAAAGCCATTGAAGTTTCCATAAGCTCCAAATGTGAGCTTTGCAGCAAGGCATTTGCTAAGATGGTTAAATGTGAAGGAGCCTCAGCAAAGGTTGAATGTAAAGCAGCATCATTTCTTTCAAAGCGTAAAGTGAGCTTTGATTAGGTGTGTAGTCCTACTTGAAGTTCCTAGAGTTCAGGTTATTAAGAATGGATTTGTGGTGGTTGATGTGGAATACCGATGGTGCATATATGGACATGGATTTCTTTTGTTGTAGATGTATATTGTTTGTATTTTTTGATTATTTCGTTTCATTTCATTAAAGATAATGTGTTGTTTGTTTACAAGAGTTCTGCATGATGCTATTTTGATCTACATTTGTAACAAAACGATGAAATAAATTTTATTTCCTTAAATTTGTTCATCTTATATGATTTATGTTTGGTTTTAACAACATTGATTTTAGAGCATTGTCACCTGCAATTTAAATTTCTTTAGCTTTTTAGGTTTGCATACCAGCAAAAGGATTGTTTACAGCACTACATCCTTCAAGTAGTGAATGGTTGTTATTATGCTTTTAGCATGTTACCTTTTATGGTTTGATTCATTAATAAGCACAAAACAGAATAAAACAATAAATAATATACCACGCGCTTATCCCCAACTATTGAACAATTGAAATTAACAAAAGTTGGAATGAACGCAAAAACATCAATATAGAGTTGGAATGAAAACACAAGTTGTGTTGCAGCATTTTAAAAAATGGCAATGCATACCAATCAATAAAAACATAGCAAAATAAATCTGATCAAAATTAAAAACATAAAGATAAAAGCTTTTAACTTTTTTATAAGTACATTTCAGGTGACACAATAATAAGACCATTAGACATTTCAATCATTGTGAAATAAAAATGTCATTTAATATAGATCATCAGAAATTAATAAGACCATTAGTCACATAATACTAACATCATGCAATATGACCATCAGTCATGTAATAAGACCATTATACTATTAGACATTAGACCATCAAGTAAATTTAACTTTGAAGTGTTCAAGTTGACGAGTAGAATTTTTCTAGCGTCTAACAATGCGGCTCATCATGCAATATGTCAGATACCGTACTTGCTCTAACTTTGTCCATGTCTTCTTGTGGGATGCATTAATAATATATGTTCCTTTTGCCAAAGCACCCAAGTTCATGATAACATACAATGCACAGTCATATCTATTGTAAGAAGAAAAAAGATTAAGTAACTTGGGAAGCTAAACTAAAAATAACTTGTGGAAGTTAAAATGATTTCTAATGTCACTTCAAACAATAGTTAACTTGATGAGTGGCAAAGTGGGAAATTGAACTTCATGTAATTACTGTATCCAGATAAGTATGAGCTTCATTTAATTCATGTCTGTATTCTCAAGTATATAACTATTAGTTATTGAGTCATTAAAGCAAATAAGTATGAATAATTACCTATTGTGTTATTGAGCACAATCTGCAAGACAAAGGACAGCTGAATTCTTTGTATTTTCTTTACATTCTTTAGTTTGAAGTTTCTTGTTAATTTCATTCACAATCTTTTGCTTTTTTTATAATAAAAAGATTTAATGATTTAGTAAACATAGAAAAGCATAAAATTTTATGTACATTTTGATGAAGTAGAAAATGAATTACAATTATCATAGCCGCCTTTTTGTGACTGCTGTTAAATCTTCGATTCCTTGATCTATTGCATAAGGAATCATAAAAAATCCACACTGATGTTTGAGGTTCAAATTGTATAAGAGTCCAATGCGTATTATTATGGACTGGAAATAACACCGTACAATACATTGGATCTGTTAGTGCTCGAATGACTGCTGGAGTAAACATATCTTTTTTTACATTTTCTACGCCATAGATAACACCGTTCTGTTAATAGAAACGACTGTTGTAGTTGTACAAAACTTATTTATTAATGAATCATTAGATGAACGTATAGGAAACTAATTTTACCGTTATAGTCGTATTTATGTAAGTTATGCTTGAACTTTTATCCTTTTCTCTGGACTTCTGAACCAGTTCCAATCTATTATCTAAACAGAAAATCAGTTAGATAATTTAATATAAAATTAACTTAATATTATTATTTTGATACGTTACAGAGGACTGAGTAATATTTTAATATATTTTAATATAATTATAAAATCAATTATCTAGATAGAGATAACAATTTATTTTTATTTTTGGAACATACCATGACGTATGATGTGTCACATAAAGTAAATTTTAATACAAGGCTAGAATAACACTTGGAAAATTGAGACGACCCAAACTCGCCCTTACGGGAAATCCCAAATTGATTTGAGAACACGACAAATTAGAACACAAACAATAGAACATTTCATTGCTTATGACAACAATTACATCAGAGTACAAGAATATAACAGAGTATGAATAAATAATATACATCAGAAAAATATCAGAGACTAAAATACATTACATAGCAGCGGAAAAATAATACGTAACACAATTGAAAGAGATACACGGATACAAATCTTTCTGAATATAGCTCCAACTGTAAATCCAGGATCATGGAAAAGATATATCTACAAAATCCAGAGCTACTAGCTGCCCGTGTGGAAAATAGGGGCACCCAGAGTTTAGGTTAAAACAATAAACTCCAGGTCAGTCATGGGACTGGTGTGAGAACTAAAACAGTTATTTAAAACTTCACTTTAGAAATAAAGTAAATAAAGGGACCACACCATATAACATGGAACGAGTTTTCTCCCAAGAATACCAGTGCATAGAGCATTTTATAGACAACGCAATGCTTTTCGAAAAATGAAGCTATTATAAGACTTAGGTCCCATCACACAATGCAATGCAAGCCGGAGGATAGAGTTCCCCCTTATAATAGCCAAACATGCATGGTACGTTTTAAAAAAATTATTTTGATATTACTATAAGTGCATAGTGTATAAAATAGCATCAAATACAAATGTATCAATCATAGATGGCATGGGTACCATATATCATATCGCCATACTAGTTCTACAACTAAAACTGAAAGGTCACATATTGGAAATTGGATTCCATCTATGAGTCAAGGCAAGGGATGTACTCCTCGCCGGCTTCGAGACACTCTAGCAAATGCCTCAGGATTCCCCGTAGTGAACCCTTGGATCCTCCAAGGCCGGTCCTCTCTTACGTTTGAGGATTGACAATTCCTGAACACACGTTTCCTGGTCCTATCAAACCTATCAATTGGCCACTAGGGACCAATATCTGAGGCGCCTCGCATTCCATCATCCACACAGGTAAAAATAAATAAATGTCTAAGCTCCATACCATGCCACCACCCATAGTTAGAAAGAAATGTCATGCACTCCTTAGGTCCCTTATCCTGTTTTTGACTCATACCAGGTGTGAGGCCCGCGAATTAACGCTATACACAAAACTATGCTATTTAAAGTCGTGCTTTAATCATCAATCACAACACTCTTCTTTTCAATAGAAGCCTTGATCACTGCATCTTTGCATGCAACACTAACAATTTACGCCATGCAACTGATGTCTATCGATATATAACCTCTAAGCTCGTACGTCTCAGAGAAGGGTGTTAAGCAAGAGAATAAATTCTCCGCCACCAAACAGATATTTAATAGAAATCAATTAACACAGAATAAAATCCAATGTTAGTGGGTCTGAACGAAACCGGAGGAACCTTATTCCTCGTCCCATTTGTCCAATACAGAAGAGAGATCCTCGCATATCTGGTCGATCTCCAAGTACGTCTGGACGATCACCACTTATTACTTTGTCTGGGTATACAGCCCAATCAAGCGCCAGTAATCATCCAAATGATGTGAAGAACTCCGGTCTTCAACCACCATCTTCGTCGTCGACTTTTAGTCGTCGTATAAGTTATTCAGAATGGGATAAACCCGGCATTTCCGAATAACCCGCATATTTTATAATCAATAATCAAGTGCTATAAATACACATCATACGCCTCGTTCCAATTCTGAATATTCTTTTATTCAAATATTCATATCCTTTGGAAAAGGTTCCCATTAATTTTATCAAATATAAATTCTTTTAAATTTATACTTTAATCTTCCTTTGGATATCAATTCTAAACCAAATTAAGGTTTATCAACTAGTTAGGATTATCGAGCCTTACTGAAGTAACCATTTATTTATTAATCCCAATCCCAACCTATTCATCCCATAGAGCAAAATTGGTAATGCTCCATATCTAACACCACGGTGTTATTGGTAAATTTAATTACCATTTCACGTTCAAATCTAATTAAAGATTTAACTATCGCTCAGAGTAAAAACTGGTGGTACTCCATTCTCGATCATTTCCCAAATTTGATAATTTAAATTACCACATTCACATTTCAATCTAATTAAAGATTCATTAATACTTCACTTAGTTCTAATCTTCCAACAACCAATATTTAATGATTATTTAACTTTTGAAACACCAACATGCTACATCGACAATCTACACCGTACCACTGATTTCTGCCAATATATAACCTCTAAGCTCATACGTCTCAGAGAAGGGTGTAAAGCAAGAGAATAAATTCTTTGCTACCAAACAGATATATATTTAACAGAGATCAACGAATACAGTTCGAGATACAATGTTAGTCCTGTCTTTAACTAGGTTAAAGAACTAATCTCATTTAGAACACAGTTCACGATAAACCCAAAATCACATTCCATTAACTATGGAATCTTCACGGAAAACAAATTAATATATAATTGATATCAATTTCCGTATTCTACTAATAATATAAATGGAATAATGACAAAGCCTTTTAAATTCCATATATATTAACGGTCTTCCTCCACAGAAGCTCACTTCGATTATTACCAAATCGAATTCCATTCAATTCCAATTTAATATATTTAATTGGAAAACTTTACTTTGGAAAATTTCCATTAAATCTTAGAATAAAGATTTATAAATTCCAAATCACATTTCACTGCTAATTGGTTTAAAGAACGAATATCATTTAAAACACAGTTTAAACCCACATTCCATTTTATTCCAATTACGAAAATTAACTGAAAACTCTAATAATCTTAATTAAAAGATTTATTCTTTTCACACGGGATTTAAGAACAGTGTTGTTTAAGACATCGTTTACGACAAACCCAAAATCCAATTTGATATTAAATATAAGGCTCTAAACAGAAATTATATTGGCTTACATTCAATATCAAATTCTGAAACCAACTCATATCGTATGGAGAATAACGATAAATATCCATCTTCCAAATTCCTCCACAATATATGTATAGTCACAGAATCCAATATCGAAATATCCCAAAGATGATTTCTATTCAAATCCATTCCAATTTATATATTGGAAATTTCTAGTTTTATTAAAACCCTTTATAAATCCAATTAATTTATTTAAAAATCATTAGATTTCAAATCTAGTTAATAACTAGTTCGTTTAGATAAAAATATATTTTTATCTTTACAAATGTGGAATTTTTCATCCAAATTCTTTTCAAAACATTTATTATGATTTTACACAAATTATTAATATTTTTAATAATTTTATCAAGGCCCGTATAGTGGTTTCCAATAACGGCCACCGAACTGCATCCATAGCGACCTTTTCCAAAATTGATTTGGACATTCCAAATCCAACCGTTAGATTTCAAATCTCTTATATTCATTGGAAAGCTCATTTCGATACAAACCCAACGTTTCCGATTTTAGGAGAATCCAACGGTCGGATCTCCCGTAATGTCAACTCGAAGTCAACGATCGAAATTCGCAAACGATCGCGGCGCAACGCGTTCTATTCAAGCCATTAATATATATATATATATATATATATATATATATATATATATATATATATGTATATGTATATGTATGTATGTATGTATGTATGTATGTATAATATTTCGTTCAAAACGTATTTTATAAATTTGTGTTAAAAACGATTTCCACTTTCATTTCAATTTTAAATCAAAATTGAATACTCCTTATCATTATAATATTTAAATGATAATATTTTCAAAATATCATATTTTGAAATAATTTCCTTTTCAATATTCATTATAAAAATGAATAAAATCGATATAAATATCATCCGCGTCAAAATGGCGCATAACTAATCAACACGGCTTCATACATTTCAATATTTTCGTGTCCATCCAAAATCGGACATCAAATTCACATTTTAATCCTTGACTGAATATTATTTTAAAATATTCGTTATTTTAAAATATTCGTTCTTTCTGAATTGGAATCAGACACAGTTAATTACCATATAATGTTATTTATATGGATTTCATACAACACATGTACACAACAATAATTATACACAGTCAACCATCATCCAGAGTGCATTACACAACTGCATAAGCATTAAATATAAATAATTAATGCTTACAACAATCTGTCAACCAATCGATTGACACACAACTAAATAATTGGGATTAGTGGATGCCAAATATCATCCCAATACCCATGTGGGTTTTCAACCAACAAATACTGAATATTATTTTTGCAGTTGGGCGATGTGTAAAATTTATTGTCCCAATCAATATCAGTTAAATGGGTGTACATATACAAATCGTCCGATTTGTAAATGAATGTTCATTTTCATTTCAGGAGAATTTTATGTCGTTCATATATATGTTAAAAATCATATTTTTTAACGATAAAATATTTATTTAAACACTTGACTATTTTATATAGTTCATATATTCAATAAAAATGTTAAGTTTATTGTTCAAATATTTTATTCAGCACATGAATATTTTATACAGTTCATATACACATTAAAAAATATATTTTTTATGAAAAAATATTTATTTCAGAAAGTTTTGGCCTTATAACGGTGTGATATTAAAACTGGAGTAATGTCTAGCATTACCGCTCTCCTGATATTGGCTCGCGCCATACACAATAATCAATCCAATCCATAAACCACAATACAATTCATTTCACCACAATACAATCAATTTTCCCAAAATTTAATCTAAACAAACATCCATGGTTTGTACAAAAATAGTGTCAGGTGCTACTAAGCACCGTCTGCAACCTAGTATATATTTAACTGTAAAATAAATTGAGTGAGAAGGTGTTCTCACATTGGGTTCCACTCCGCCGTTATTTTCTAACGCTCTAATTTGTTGTTCTGATTCCAGACTTTGCAAACGTGCTCCAATCTTCATGCCGTCTTTTGTTCTAGCTTAAACGCGCCATTCCGGACAGCTTTTTCCTGTGGCCTTTCTTTCGAAAATGCTCCATTTTGCCAGAATTCGCGAAAAGACCGTATTTGGATAGTAGACTTTGGACGCATTTTCTGAACAACCCCGCAATCCAAAATATGGCTTCCATATACCCAAATCGAAGAGAAAATCGTGATCTTTGATTTTGGCATTGTGGAGTTTTGGTCAGAAGCGCACCATTTGAGAGTTATGGGTTGTGGAAGCTAAGGGTGTTATTTGCAAAATTGAAAATATTAAAAATTGGGTTTTAAATCGGAGGGGCCCATTGGTTGGCCGTTGGTGGCGGGGGAAGTGGATGGAAGGTCGGGGAGGGCGTAGAGGGGTGCGCCTGACCGGCGGTGGGGCAGTGGTGGCAGTGGCGGCGGGTTTCAGCGGGTTTGGGGTTAGGGTTTAAACAAGAAGGAGGGGAGAGAGAGGAGAGCGGCGGACGAAGTGGTCGGGGAAGGTGGCGGCTGGTTTGGGGGTGCGGCGGGGCGTCCGACGGTGGGGAAAGGGGGGCGACGGGGAAACGATGGATCATTTTTTTTTCTTTTTTTTTTCCGTTGACCTTGAAGAAGAGATGGGGGGTTTTATATAATTTATATATATATATATATATAATTATTTTAAATTCTAAGAAGTTACTTTTCATTTAAACTCCAAATCGAACCCACCGACTATCGTCCCTAGCTAATTACCTCCATTTCGAACACAAAGAGATATGTCCCGTAAGCCAATTCGACTGTTTCGATTAGTTTTCATCAAAATTAAAATATAAATTAATATAACGTTCAAAATTTATTTCAACGTACATTTTAATTCACAGGGGCCACATATTGACTTCAAAAATTCCAGAAAAATAAATCTACCTATGTGTTGATGATACAGTCCTAACAAAACTAATTTCATTGAATTTGGAGGTCGTTTGAAAAATGGCCATTTTCCAGTCGATTAAATTCAAACTGAAATTACCAAATGCGTTTAAATTCACCACGCTCACATATCAATTCCAAAACTTATGAAAATTGGAATATAACAATAATTTGACATTTCAGATCCAACAAAAGTGGTTTCATCGAAACGGAGGTTGTTTGCAAAATGGCTATTTTTAAGGGTTATTTATATATTAAAAATATATATATTCCATAGCGACTGTTTTAAATTTTAAACTGGACATAACTTTCTCTTCATATTATTAAATCTATTTTTTTACATTTGTTAGAAAGATATAATTAAACAGATTCAAATGTTTCTGGATTTACTGAAATCCGATTTATTTTGAATTGTGTACATTCAATTGAAGTTTAAAATTTAAACATCCTAATGATTTTCTTTAAATGGGTGGTGTCAAGGTCGAAATGTACAAGTTTTGAACTAGAATTACACAAATTATTTTCCAGACGATTAAATTTAAACTGAAATTATCAAATGCGTTTAAATTCACCATGCTCACATATTAATTCTAAAAATTATGAAAATTGGAATCTAACAATAATTTGACATTCTGGATCCAACAAAAGTGGTTTCGTTGAAAACGGAGGTCGTTTGCAAAATGGCTATTTTTAAGGGATATATATTATATAAAATTCCATAGCGACTATTCTGAATTTTCTACTGGACATAACTTTCAATTCCCGTTACGAAATCTGGATTCTTCACATTCATTAGAAAGATATTATTCAACAGATTCAAATATTTCTTTTTTTACAGAAATCCAATTTGTTTTGATTCTTGTACATTCATTTGAAATTTGAAATCGAATTTTCAAGCTACCGTGCCATTACAGGCTCGTTATATAATTAAAATGAATTTATTCGTTCTAACTTCGTTTAAAATAAATTTTTAGTTGTTATTATTTAAAATAAATCATTTTAAATATTCAAAATCCATTAAAATTGCTAAAATAAAATTTTTAAATTAGTTCCGATTATTCGGATTGTTACATCAAGGTGAGTGATTAAACCCACTCACATCTAACTAAAATATTTGATTATTAGTAAAATTAAATTCATGTCATGGTATGATTGTATTGTTTGCTGTTTGATTGTTTGAATTGCATATTTATGTTAAATCTGCATGGAGTGTATGATTAATTTAACTGTTATATAAATTGTACTGTTATAAATTAATTTCTAGTTTATTTTTTAAGAAAAGGAAAAAGCACCTCATACCTAATGACTAGTAACTGATATTATTGAACTACTTAGATGTGTTAATTTTTATGTATGCCTTGAATTTATATATTTAATGTATTACTATGAAATTCATCTTGTTACCGCTATTGTTTATATATGTTATTGATTTCTGTTGATTAATCCCAACTATTACCCAAGATGTTACGGGCATCAAATAAACCCGGGACTAATCATTAAAACGAATTAAGAACATAGGTTGAAATGATAAATACCTATGACCCTGATATGGATTGAAATGATATATATCCTTTCCCAAAATACTAAAATTAAATTTTAAGTATTACTTGGCCATAGGATAGGAAATTATATACGACCACCGGTTGGTTAAATAAAAAATGTTTTTTTAATCTTGAATTTTTGAATATTATATAAAAAATGTTTTTTTTTCTTGAACTTTTGAATATTATTTTAAAGAAAAAATGTTTTTTATCTTGAATTTTTGGAATATTGTTTTAAAGACAAAATAAATGATTTTCTTTAAATTTGAACTTTGAGCTTTGGAATTAAAATTTTCAATTTTAATAGAACTCGTAAATGTGAATACTGAAGTTGAAACTAAATTGAATATAAATATAAATTTGTCGAAATTGAATCTTTGATATTTACTTTAAATTAACTAGACTTATAGTAATAATTGAACTGTGAACTTGAGATTTTTATAAATGGAAATTCAAAGTGAGAATTATAATTGAAATTCAATTATTTAAATCGAATTATTAAATCGATTTGTTGAATCGAATTGAAATAAAATGTGAAGTTGAATCGATTTGAATTAAGATATCAAAATTTAGTCGAATTGATTTGAAACTGAAATATGATTTCCTGTTTGGTTAAATTTTTGAATAAATGATTCTAATTCCAACTATAGTATTTTTAAACCATTTTATAAACTATTTTATTTTTATAAAAATATTTTTCTTTATAAACTATTTACCTTATAACTATTTTATTTTATTATTTATTTTAAATTAACCATTTTAATATTTAACTATTTATTTTATAAACTATTTCAATATTTTGCCTATAGATTTTACTAAATTTGAAATACTATTTTAAATACAAATTATTTATTTTGACACTATTTATATTATATATTTAAACTAAAAAAATATATTTTTTACTCCTTTAAAATAATTTTAAAGTTGGAATTGTTTCAAGATTTTAAATTTGTTAAAATGTAGATTTTATAATGAATAATATTCCATCTTGAATATTGAAATGATTTTGTTGAAAATCTGATATTTTGATATAAAGTACGAACCCCTTTGAAATATAAAAGAACTAACCGGTGTGAAAAATGTAAACGATTGGTTGTTAAAGAGACCAGGATCGGATATTGTCATACTCTCTTTCAATTTCGAAAACCACTTTAACAATTGTGTACGCGGTGGAGTTCTAGAATGAAATAGGATGGATTTAGAGGCAATTACAAAATTTGAAGAAAGAGAACGATGATGGATAGCCTTGACTTCGGGTCATAATTAAAATGACTAAAACAGGAGCCATACCCCGGTTAATGTGAGCTAGCTCCTCTTAGCAGACATGTTTCTTCGATACCACATATATTACTTTGTGATTGATTGGCGCCTTTGATTTTGGGAGTATTGTTTGGAGTGGGTGGTAGTCGCGGCTATGCGTTACCACTGGCCTGGGTCCGCAATCCGGTTGAATCACTACTAATGGGTATTGCCTTGATGTCGTGTCATATTTATCCTAATTGAGCCCCCTACAATTTTGATTTAATGTTGTCGTATAGCGGCGAATCCCTATCCACCGACCGTTACTGGTGTTTTATATGCAATGTTTACGACAACGTGTAAGCGGTGTAAGGGTAAAAATGTAATCACGCTTACGCTATTTTAATATTTTATATTTAACCATAGACACTATTATAATAATGTATTATATTATATAGTATCTGGTTTAATGGATCCTTAGAAGATGAAAATTCCAGTAACATCTCTAAAGTTATTGCACTCATATTATCGCATAAATTTGATTTAACTAATATGAGAATATTTTAGTTTTGATCCGAGTGTTTTTATCTTTTCATTTATGCTCGGGTCAGCCCGAGTTTTCAGTTATTGAAGATACCACTATGGAGATGAAGATGGAGCTCAACAGACATATTTATTACTATTTATTCCACTGCAAATATTGGTATGTTTATGACAGTTAACTTTGATAATCGTTGTAAATGTATAATCAAATGTATGTTTTAACAGCTTCATGAACTGTTATTTAATTATTATATTTTGTCCTTCCGCTGTGAGATTCCGTGTTTGTTTTTCTTCTTATCTTCTTTTTCTTATATAAATCTCAATAATAATCCATATTTTTGATTTGTTTAAGTCGACATTGAGGATCATTGTCGATTTGAACGGGCAAAAATCCTGAATGTTACTTTTGGTATTAGAGCTTTGGTTTAGCGAAAACCTTGGCTTTATTTGGGATTAACTCATTAGAGATAGGGTGGTAATACCTAAGAATGAGTTTGAGTGTATATGAGAGGGCGTACTTGTAATTTTGATATAAAATGATTTTGTATTATGTTCATTTGTTCTGTTAAGTATTTATGAATTCTGGTTGGTACTTGGGACGCCAATGTATCGATAGGGATTTCTAAATATTCGAATAGGGCTTATTGACATAATACTGTTTTGAATTTTATATATATATATATATATATATAATTATTTGAAAATATATGAATGTTGATGATAATATTAAATTTTCATCATTTATCGTTCGATTAATTAATAATTAAAACCAATGGTTATTGAATGGTTTAAGAAAAATCAAATATTGAAAATTTATTGAAAATGAAATAAGAAGTAAAATAGGAATTTGAGAATTTAATATCGGTTGATTTTGTAATATTGATTTGCAAATGGTTTGAAATGATTTGTTTATATTTTAAAAGTTGTTTCATATAGAAATTGTTTTAAATGAGTTATTAAAAAATCTTGTCTTTGGAAGTGATTTCGGTGATGAGTGAACGCATCATCAATGTTTATTTTCAAGAGTCTAAGGAGAGAGACATTTAATATTTTGTACATTGTTTTACGAAATTGAACTTTATTTAAATCCTTTTATAGTATGGTTTTATGTAAATGTTATATTATATGAAATATTTCAAAAAAAATCGATTTGAAAAGAAACCCGAAATTTAATTCTTGAAATCTTGAATAATTAATGAAATGAAATAAACTTAAATTTTCGAAACTTCTGAATATTATGAATATAAGAGAATTATAATTAAAATAAAAATCTTAAGAATTGGATAATAAATTGAAATGAATGGTCACCATTGAAACTTGTGTAATAACAAATTCATTTCTATAGCATGAATAACTTACCAATTAATTAAGAAGTTAAATGTTATAAGAATAAACAATTAAATAATGAAAATATTAGAATGGATAATTAACGTGAAAAATTGATTGGTTATATATATATAAATTAAATTAAAACGAGCTCATTGCATAGTGGTAGTTCGTAATTTTACGAATTAAAGTTTAAATGAATGTATAGAATCCAAAATAAGTCAGAATTCTTTAAAACGAGAATCTTTCGATTCTATTGGATTACTGTTTTCTAATGAAAAAAAATTAATTTCATGTAATAACCCGGAAATTCGAGCCAATTTGAAAATTTTATTTTGGCAATTTTAGCAAATTTTGAATATTTAAAATGATTTATTTTAAATAATAATGACGAGAAATTTATTTTAAATAGAATTAGAAAGAAAATTCATGTGTTGGATAGAAAGAAAATTCATGTGTTGAATAAAAATATAAATTCATGTGTTGAATAGAATAAATATTCATGTGTTGAATAGAATAAATATTCATGTGTTGAATAAAAATAAAAATTCATGTGTTGAATAGAATAAATATTCATGTGCTGAATAAAAATATAAATTCATGTGTTGAATAAAATATATATTCATGTATTGAATAGAAATATAGAATTATGTGTTGAATAGAATAAATATTCATTTGTGAATAGAATAACGAAGTTATTGAAATATATAAAGCCGTGTTGATTAGATATGCGCCATTTTGACGTGAACAATATTTATATCGATTTATTCATTTTTATAATGAATATCAAAAGGGAAGTGATTTCAAAATATAATGTTTTGAAAATATTATCATTTATAGATTAATGATATGGAATATTCAATTTCGATTAGAAATTGGATATGAAGTTGAAATCGTTTTGAAAACGAATTTAAAACGATTTATAAAATACGTTTTAAAAAGGAAATCGATGAAATATATTATATATATATATATATTATATATATAATGGCCTGAATAAAACGCGCCGCGCTGCGGCAGTTCGCGAATTTCGACCATTGACTTCGAATGGAAATTACGAGAGATCCGAACGTCGGATTCTCCTAAAACTGGAACCTTTTGGTTCGTATCGAAAAGAGCTTTCTAACGAATATTAGAGATTTGAAATCTAACGGTTGGATTTGGAATTATGTCCAAATCAAATTTGGAAAAGGTCGCTGTAAGTGCAGTTCGATGGCCGTTGATGGAAATCTACTTTACGGGCCTTGATAAAATTATTAAAAATAGTAATAATTTGTGTAAAATCATAAGAAATGATTTGGAAAGAATTGGGATGAAAATTTCCATATTTGAAAAGATAAAAATAGATTTTTATCGAAATGAACAAGTTTTGAACTAGAATTATAACCGAATGTAATATTATCTTTTTTATAAGGTAATTTGGGTTAATAGCACTCAAGGCTTACACACACGTCGTATCCATTTACTTTCCAGTGAATTAACCTAATACAGTATATGTATAGCTACCCCCAATATCGAGGTACACCCCATGGAACCCCACTCGCATGGTCTCCACCGTAACGCTATCGCAGTACACGCAATCCCTTATCCTATGCCGTAGTGACGTACGGATAACAATGTTACATTCCGCATATATATATATATATATATATATATATATATATATATATATATATATCGGTGCTATGCTATGCAAACGTATGGGCTGCCACCATTATTCGAATCAGACTCCATAACGGAGTAATGACCAAAGTCTATGATACACCACCCAGAGCCGATATGCATGTATCTAGATTGTCCACCATACGTATCTTCATTTGTAGCTCGATGCCTCAATCGCAAGTCCCCTAATGTGCACCGAGTTCCATGGCAGAGCGATACAAGAAACACGGAACTCGATCGGGAGCTTTTCCATACCTGTACAGGCCCACCTTTAATAGCCTCCAAATACAGATATTCCTAGAGTATGTTTTCCATGGTGGCTATGACCCCACCCCGGCCCCTCCCTAAACTAGTAAAGAGTACCAAAGCTAAGTGACCGCCCCTACGCAAACAATCTAAACATCCATGTGGCATCTCCCCTCAACCCCGTACCCCGATAGTGAAGCGTGAAATGGTGTCTTAGGTTTAGCTCGAGTCTTTCCGCATCCCACTGGTTGTCGATGACGGGTATCCAACGATCTACTATCCTTGGTTGTGACCTCTCTCTCTCTCTGCCTTCTCGTGAGACAACCGCCGAACTACCCTGGTATCACCACGTCACAGCATTCTGACTGCATAGCTACATCTGCAGTCAAGGCCCACCCACCTAGTAGTTACGCGCAAACCCAACCTCTGCGAGCACAGCCTAAGACATCTGTCACCGCATAGAGGAATACCAGGGGCACCTTATGTACCTTAGGAAGCCGCGTGCTTCCCCTTCCAGTCCTTTGGAGTCGTCAAACAATCAGATGAATGTGCGCTCACCTTGTGCCTTATAACACCTCGATGATTTACCGCGTTAGGTTATTCACCCTCATACGTGCGGACTGGTCATGGCGCCTTCCTTTAATATGTTATTAGACCCTATGTCTAAACATTATTTTACGCATTTGTCTCACCTCATCAGGTTTCTAGTTAACTTGGTTATTCCAATTCATATTGAATTCTTATTCAAATTACCAAGTTTCTCTTGCTTATTAATTTCATAACTTAATCCATTTAAGTTTATTAATAAGCCCACAACATGTTATTCTCTAGATTATGGCCCAAGGTCTGTAATCCACAATCTCTTTTATATTTTTGTTTGATTTCATTATTACAATAACTTGTTTTACTTAATATGTAATTAAGTATATCCAATTCACATGTTTTCTAATTAACATGTCACTTACCATTTATGATTAAATATAACGTATTTCATTTCATAAGTTTTCCTCATCCTTTCTCATTTAATCATAATTCCATTTTACATTGTCAATACAACTTATCGTTGTTTACTTTTTTACTTAGTTCTATTAAATAAGGCCCATTAATAAGTTTCTCTACCCGTTTGTTATAACCTATGTTATAATTTCCTCTTGTCCCTAGGACAAGCCTAAACATTATTATCAATGGGTTTCAGGCTTCCAAGCTTACAGATTACTTAATTTACAATTAAGTACAACTTCTTATATTTCATATATTTTCCCCCTTTTCTCAACTGGTTTTCGGTTTTCCCCATTTACCGATTATTTAATTTGTAATTAAGTGTCCCTTATCTTATTTCACCCGTTATTCAATTTACTTGTTAGTTTATTATAACCTAGGTTATAATCTTCACTTGTCCCTAGGACAAGTCTACCTATTATACAACATTTTCATTAATGTTATTTACTTTAATAGGTGATTATCATTCCCACTTTTTAAACCATTTTCTTTCACTGTTGTATTCCAGTATCCTTCGTTCACTATAATATATATATTCCTTATTTTAATTAAGGAAAACACTTCATGCACCTTATCAGTTTGATAGAAGGAATTAGTGATTTATTTTCATAACGTATTCCCATCTAAATCCGTGGTAGCAAGTAATTTCTTTACACTTCTTACTTTTGTTACTATGGCCTACTTGCAAGCACGTTCTCAGAAATAGGTCATTTAGGGAAATACATCACTTTTCCTTTGTATCACACTAACTCAGTTCATTACATCCCTTCCTTTCCTATTTTCCGAATTAGACATTTAATTACCATTATTACCATTTATTCATATCTTGCCATATACATATATTTATATATGTAAGCACTAAACCTCTCACATTAAGCCTACACTTGTGGACGCTGGATTTGCCGGGCGGGTCCGGGCGGACTTCTACCACAAGTTGACTTAACCTCGTGTCTTAGCACCATTACATATTTATTTTATTTTATTTTTGCACTTAGGCCTCTCACATTAGGTTCAACATTAATGGCTGCTGGATATGCCAGTCAGGTCCGGGCAGACTTCCGCTACTAATGCAACCTAACCTCGTGTCGTAAGTGTAGTTTCTAATTGTAATCCTAGGCATATTCATTCTTTTACAATTTTACCTATTTAATTATAGTTGTTTGTACCCCTTTCCCAATTCGTATTTTTCATGTGCTATATGCCCAAAATAAGTCTATAATCATAGTTTGTTTATGCCCAAACTATATACATGAAATCAATTCTAACATGAAACCATTTAATCATATAATTGTGCCAATTCATACAAGTAAGGGTTCATGTGACAAATTAACATGTAGTGTGAACAACGCTAGTTTCTAACCATTCTTAGAAAGTTGTTTTTCAACATGTAATCATTCCAATAATTCAATTGATACAACATATGAATTTCTAGATCTATTCATATTAACGTCTCAACTTGTTGTAACAACAATTTATAAATAAACTGGCAATTTCATAATTTATTAAAAGGGGAATGCTAAACGATAGTCATAACATTATCTAAAGGCTATAATTTAAACCCACTCGCCTTTCATGCTTTCCCCAAATTTTGGATCTAATCCATTCTATCATCCATGGTTTTCCTTTCCCCTTTAATTTGTTTTGAAACCTAATAACGTGGATCGACTATTTTCATTGAAAGAGAAGGGAAAGAAAATAGGAAGAATATGACTAGATTGCATCAAGAACGTTACCTTTCTTTCCACGTAATTCTGAACGCTTTTTAATAAGAACATAAATCTCTTCCGTCCCGATCTTAATTTAAGATTTTCTAATTTATAAATCTAAATTTCCAATTTATAAATCTAAATTTCCAATTTATAAATCTAAATTTCCAGCGTAGCCACCAAATTATGAGATTTAGGGTTAGGTTTAGGGTCTTATTTATAGGAGTAGCGGAGCAACCAGGACCCTCAGATCAAATTTTAAGATATCCAAACTGAACATGTTAGAACAAGATTCTGGACAGGTGGGTCGACCTCTAGGTCGACACCCCTGTAGGTGGGTCGACCCATAGGTCAACCCCCCTGTTGGTGGGTCGACCCCTAGGTCGAGCCCCAACGGTCCATTTTCCCTTCGAACTCTCCCGCCCACGATTTTGATTTTTGAACCCATTTTCAAATTTTATAGATAAACTTTTTTATATATACACACACATATAAGCTCCTTATATGTATACAAATTTCTAACGCTCATAACTTCTTCATACGGTGTCCGTTTTATGCAAAGCAGGTGTCTATCTTGACCAGAATTTCGAGACAGATGCAATGGCGCAGTCGGTTTTACTTAATTCTGAATATTTAATTAAATTATTCTTATTTTATTATCCTACACTAAAATTACGGGGTTTTACAGCAGTTATTAATCATAAATAACATATATAAAACCTAGCACATAGTACAATCTACGAGAATGCCCTAGGACAATTATTCAAATCGGTTTTTAGGTTATTACGCATTCAAGAGAATAAACCTAGCACAGTAACAGTGCCTGATAAGGAATAGGAACAAAAAAACCAACAGAAAGTGTCGTTGGTGACAGGATCGAAGACTGGAAGCGACAGAATCGGCTTATAGCGGTGGCTTTGTTGAACTATCTGAGCAGAGAATAAACGGAGGAGGGGAGAGGAATAGCGAAATCAGCTTATAGGGGTGGCTTTATTGAACTGTCTGACATTAAGTAAATAATTTATGGTGGCAAAAGAAAAGGGGAAGTAGATTGAATAAACGTCAGAGGATATAACCTAGGGTTCTTCATCGAAAGTGATTTTGGGGGGAAAGGGAACGAAGCTTAAAAAATTTCTAAGTACGAGCGGGAAGGAAAAGAAAATCAATGGACATGTTTATTTTGGACTACGCACACCATTTTTCTTAGGCGGGAAGCTAAATTTTTTTTTTTTCTGTGATTATATTATGAATGAAAACATATTTACTTGCATTTGCGAATAAACGCCACAGGTTTTTGCAACAAAAAATTAATTTTCTAGTAGTGTCAACAATAACAACACGCTATTCAACCAAATGTTCATGAGCAACAACACCAAACTTTTTAGTTAGATGACTATGGCAACAATTGCAACATGATGTATATCCTACTAAGTCAGAACTGTACGATATGAGCCAAAGGTAAGTATTGCATATTAGTTTAGTTTGCTAATACTCATTGAAATGTAAGATGTAACTGAAATGCATTTATTAACAGACTGATTGAAGAATCTGAATTAGATTGGGGTGCAGGGCCTTTAGAATAGACAAATGATCTAAATAAAGACATAGTTATCGAAGTAAATGACCATATTGATTGTATGGTGGTTGCCACGAAAACTGCTGATGATACATGCTGGATGCAACGAATGGAAGTCAACAATGAACCGTTGGACTATGACTTTCCAAACACAGAAAATCACAAAGATGTTGGTGCTGAGGTTCAATTGAAAGTACCATTGGGCGATGATCTCTACACAACTTAAATGATGACCAGATCCATAGTGGATGATCTAGAGTTTTCAGGTGAAAAATTCTCAACTTCTTGCATACAAAATGATTTTCCTATTGGGATGGTATTCCAAAGTAAACAAAAGTTGCTAGGCCAACATACGGAGTGATCTACTCTACATAGTGTTTCGTACAAGTCGATCAAGTTGAATAAAACAAAATATAGTGTTGTATGTAATGTTGATGCTACATGTCCATGGAGAATACATGCTATAGTGTTGGAGAAATCTTAAACGGGATGGCGGGAAATCAGAAAGCTGGCTTATGAACATAACTGTGTCAACCCTATGATTAATTTCAACCACAAGCAAGCCACTTCTGGATTTCTTATGTCCAAAATCATGTCTTTTGTGAAGACTGATTTGGATATCTCAGTTGGTACGGTCTAGGTGCTTTTCGACTACCAACTCTTCATCAAAATCAGTTACATGAAAGCTTGGTGAATGTTGAATAAAGCATTGGAAAAAATTTATGGTGACTAGGCTAAATCATATACGAGTTGTCCTCAATATTTTGAGGACATAAAAAGAAGCAATCCAGGTTTAGTAAGACATATATCACACAATGATGTTGGGGTATTTGATCATGCTTTTTGGGCAATTGGTCTTTGTACAGTAAGTATAAGGGAACACTGCTTGTTGCTACTGCGGTTGATGCCGACGACTGCCTTTTGCCACTAGCTTATGGAGTTGTCGAATCTGAATCATATGATAGTTGGGCCTGGTTAATTTCATGCATCCAAGAGTTCATTTATAGTATACGAAATTGTCACATTACTTTTATATCTGACATAATGAAAGGGATCCCAAAAGCACTGCAAGAAAGATGGCAAGAACCGCACAAATATATGTTCGGTGCAAGACATCAAAAAGCCAATTTTCAAATTGCGTGTTATAGAGAGAAGAGACTATCATGCTTGTTTTATGCTGCTTTGTGTGCATTACAAGTAGCTGAGTACACTATAATCAAAGACTGAATCAAGGCAACTAATCCATGGGCGCATGACTAGATTGGACAAAGCCTAGGGAATTCTAAAAAAAACTGGGCACTTTGAAGAGATGACGGTGGTCGCTTCCATGTTATGACAACCAATGCATCTAAAAGTTTTAACGGTGTACTAAAAGGCTCCAGGCCGTTGGCTATAAAGCGTTGGGTTGCAAGGACGTTCTTACGATCAGTTGAATATTTCTATAAGAGGCGGGAAAAATAAGAGACTCTGTAGACAAAACTTACTCCAAAATGGGAAGCTAAAATTGAAGCTCGTGCTATTGAAGCATGTCATTGTAGACTCGTTCGATTTGGTCAATCTAAATGGCAAGTGATTCATTATTACAGAGATGAATATGAAGTTGATATTGAAAGTTCTCATTGCTCCTATACATGCAACATCCCACTTCTACAGAAGATACTGTGTGTTCATGTGATGGCGGCTTTTTCAGCACAAGTTTTGGTACAAATAGAGCACATCATGTGACACCCCACGTCCGTTAATGTCACTCAAGTTTCATGAAGCGCAATAGGTAAATAGTACATAAATTCACAAGACATATATAAAATAAGCAGCGGAAATTTCAACTTTATTATTGAAAATAAAACATCGTCTCAAAACAAATTACGTCATTAAACCAGTTATGTCAAAAACCAAGAAACTCAAATTTGTCTCATAATGCAAAATAACAAGGTTCCATAATATAAAACAATATCCCTCATAGCATGCCATAATATAGTAGAAAGTAAGTTAAAGTGGTACATCTCAGAAAGTCTAGATCCAAGCCGAAAGAGAAAGACTTAATCATTGAGGAGTGCTACATCTCTGAGGACCTGGGGGGAAGGAAGAGAAAGAAGCAAAAACAAAGGGTCAGCCATAAAGCCTAGCGAGTCCAGTGATTTTCAAATATGCATAAAATAGAGATACCAAGGCAGATAAACAAGACTGGATGAGAAAGTACAGTATCATATAAGGCAATAGGTAAACAAGATAAACAGAACAGCAAGATAAATAGTGATCGAGCAATTCTTCTCATTTATATCCCTGACAGTAGGGTGTATCACTCCCTAACCCAGCAACTTATATAACACAGACCTATTTACTGGTGTTACAGCGACTTAGTTTCCCTAGTCGGACTCATGCACCCTCATGACTCCTCCGTATCGCGCCCTAATCCATCTTCCCCATTTGAACCTCTTATTATCTAGTCCAATAAAGTGTGCCCTGGCCTCTACCTAGTGCAAATCCCTCTAACAAAATACCAACAGGGATACTGACTTATATTGGTTTCCACACAGCAAGATTGACACAAGCCAAATCCCCTAAGCTTGTTCCCGAAGTAACTAGGATTTAAGAGTTCCCAAAACAGGATACAACCGCAGAACGAGTGACCTATTAGCTTATTAATAATCAGGTTTAACCTAGCAGGTTTAGGTTTACTAATAAACGTGGTTGTAATATTACATGTTATTATGTGTGTGCAACCCTTCCCCAAAACACCTGCCCACATGTATGTATAATTACTATTGTAATTTAGTTTACCTAACCTACATTTGGTACTTACATTATTTTAACATGTCCTTTACTTAATGTCTATTTAAGTCAAATCTAATATGTTTATACGTATGCATACTATTCCATTCAATTATATCACCAAACTACGACATGTACAAGTTTATCATATTACTCTTTTTTATTATATAAATAGCCCTTGGAAAGGTTATGTTATTTCCATTCAATCTCCCCCACTTAAAATCTTTCCGACCTTGAAAAGGAACGGAGCTGAAAGTTGTTTAACTAACCAACGCAACTTTCATTCTGGCTTTCATTCTTCAACTTTTCAATTTCTAAGAATTTTCTAATTTCTCGAAAATTTGGCTAACACCCTAAATTTTCAAAAAAATTCGCCATAACCTCCTTTGTACGGGTTGATATTTAAAACCGCAACTTTCCTCACAGTGCCCTCGTCAATCCAAAAGAAAAAGCCAAGCGGCATGCCAATCGGCTCATAAAATCATCAAACCCAAGAAATACAATAAACATGTACCTATTTGTCGGGCATACAATTTTATTCCTCTTCTTAGCTTCCGTGCTATGACCTGTTCATTATATACACATGTACATGTATGCCATTCCAATCAATTTTCAATTCAGTTCAATATTTGATTCGATTTGGCTAAATTTACCTTTCCATGATCTTATTGGTTTTATTGTTCCAACATTTTAATTAGTCAAACTAATAATCACACAACACAACCGGCAATCAATTAGTTGATTAAATTTTCAAACATATACCTTTCTATATACACTTAAAAATCACATTTTTAGTGCCAAATCACAACAATAGATCCTATCTATGTTTTGGTTCTCACACCAATCAATTGGAAATACATAGATATCACACTTTCGAAACTCGAAAATAAATATTGATGATGGAGCTCCATCATCAAAATCATCTCTGGGCGACTAGAGTGTGATTCTATATCCATCCAGTATATTTGAGGCTTCGTATACATGTGGATCAGACATATATTAAAATATCTATATGCCCGATAGTCCAAAATCAATTTAATATAAATTACTCAAATACGTATAATAAAATTTAAACTTTCAAAACAAACTTTGTTTTCATTTTTATTTTAAAAATAACACTCTTTAAAACTCATTCTAGGGTACTACTAATCCCATCTCTAACGAGTCATTCTCATTGGATATTCTTAATCCAATCTCTGATGAATTCATTCATTTGGTTCTAATGTGTCTTGTTCTCGAGCTTTGTAAAACCAAAGCTTTAATACCACATCTGAAATGACCAAAACTCGCCCTTACGGGAAAGCACGGATTGAGTTGAGAACACGACAAATTAGAACACAAACAATAGAACATTTCATTGCTTATGACAACAATTATATCAGAGTACAAGAATATAACAGAGTATGAATAAATAATATACATCAAAAAAGTATCAGAGATTAAAATACATTACATAGCAGTGGAAAAATAATACATAACACAACTGAAAGAGATACATGGATACAAAGCTTTTCGAATATAGCCCCAGCTATAAATCCAGGATCCTAGAAAGGAAATATCTGCAAAAACCAAAACTACTAGCTGCCCATATGGAAAATAGGGGCACCCAGAGTATAAGTTAAAACATTAAACTCCAGGTCAGTCATGGGACTGGTGTGAGAACTAAAACAGTTATTTAAACTTTACTTCAGAAATAAAGTAAATCAAGGGACCGCGCCGTATAACACGGAACGGGTCTTCTCCCAGTAATACTAGTGCATAAAACAGTTTGTAAACAACGCAATGCTGTACGAAAAATGAAGCTATTATAAGACTCAGGTCCCATCACACAATGCAACGCAAGCCAGAGGATAGAGTTTTCCCTTATAATAGCCAAACATGCTTGGTACGTTTTCAAACAAATTACTTTGATATAACTATAAGTGCATAATGTATAAAACAACTTCAAATATAAATGAATCAATCATAGACGGCATGGGTACCATATATCATGTCGCCACACTAGTTCTACAACTAAAACCAGAAGGTCACGTATTGGAAATTGGATACCATCTATGAGTCGAGGCAAGGGATGTACTCCTCGTCGGCTTCGAGACACTCTAGCAAATGCCTCAGGATTCCCCGTACTGAACCATTGGATCCTCCAATGCCGGCCTTCTCTTACGTTTGAGGATTGGTAATTCCTGAACACACATTTCCCGGTCCTATCGAACCTATCACTTGGCCACTAGGGACCAATATCGAAGGCGCCGCGCATTCCATCATCCACACAGGTAAAAATAAATAAATGTCTAGGCTCCATACCATGACACCACCCATAGCTAGAAAGAAACGTTATGCACTCCTTGGGTCCCTTATCCTGTTTTTGACTTATACCGGGTGTGAGGCTCGCGAACTAACGCTATACACAAAGCTATGATATTTAAAGCCGTGCTTCAACCATCATCTTATTACCTTGTCTTGGGTGTCAGACAGACATCCATTTACAAGTCTGTTCTTCAACCATCGTCTTATTACTTTGTCTTGGGTGTGCATCCCAATCATGTAACACCCCTCTCGAAAAGATAACAAAAAGATCTTTTAGGATAGTGGTTAGTGCGTGGTGTTGCTTTCCGGGAGGTCGTGGGTTCGAATCTTGCGGGTGTCACATTTGGTATCAGAGCCTATACCCAGCCGGAATTGTGTGTGTAATGCTGTGGATGTCAGTCGGTTTGGTACTGATGCGGGTTACACGCACAATGCCTGGGTGGTGAGTGATATGAGCCAACGAGGACGTTGGTCTCTTTAAGGGGGGTAGTATGTAACACCCCTCTCGAAAAGCTAACAAAAAGATCTTTTAGCACAGTGATTAGTGCGTGGTGTTGCTTTCCGGGAGGTCGTGGGTTCGAATCTTGCGGGTGTCACAAATCAAGACATCAGTAATCATCAAAACGATGTGAAGAACTCCAGTCTTCAACCATCGTCTTCATCGTCGACTTTTAGTCGTCATATCGGTTATTAAGAATGGGACAAACCCGGTCTTTCCGAATAACCCCTATATTTTATAATCAATAATCAAGTGTTATAAAAACACATCATGCGCCTCATTCCAATTCTGAATATTCTTTTATTCAAATATTCATATCCTTTGGGAATGGTTCCCATTAATTTTATCAAATATAAATTCTTTTAAATTTATACTTTAATCTTCCTTTGGATATCAATTCTAAACCAAATTAAGGTTTATCAACTAGTCGGGATTATCGAGCCTTACTGAAGTAATCATTTATTTATTAATCCCAACCCCAACCTATTCATCCCATGGAGCAAACTGGTAATACTCCATATCTAACACCACGGTGTTATCGGTAAATTTAATTACCATTTCACGTTCAAATCTAATTAAAGATTTAACTATCGCCTGGAGTAAAAACTGGTGGTACTCCATTCTCGATCATTTCCCAAATTTGATAATTTAAATTGTCACATTCACATTTCAATCTAATTAAAGATTCATTAAAACTCAACTTAGTTTTAATCTTCCAACAATCATTATTTAATGATTATTTAACTCTGGAAACACCAACATGCCACATTGACAATCTACACTGTACCACTGATTTCTGCCAATATATAACCTCTAATCTCATACATCTCAGAGAAGGGTGTTAAGCAAGAGAATAAATTCTCCGCCACCAAAAAGAAATTTATTTAGCAGAGATTAACGAATACAGTTCGAAATACAATGTTAGACATGTAATCTTGTCTTTAACTGGGTTAAAGAACTAATGTCATTTAAAACACAGTTCACGATAAACTCGAGAGAGCTTGCAAGTCCAAGATCTGGTCTTCTCTAGAAAATGAGAAAACGAATAAAGAGAAAAAAAATACAACATTTTTGTTATTTGACCAACCATCAGAAGATCCAAAATCACATTCCGTTAACTATGGAAACTTCATGGAAAACGGATCAATATACAATCGATATTGAAACTTCCCCGTAAATAAAACCCCGGATTGAGTTGAGAACATGACAAATCAGAACACAAACAGAAGAACATTTTATTGCTTATAACAACAATTCCATCAGAATACAAGAATATAATAGAGTATGAATAAATAATATACATTCGATAAATATCAAAGATTTAAAATTACATTTAAATACATAGCAGCGGAAAACTAATTCAAACACAACCGAAAGGAATATACGGATATACAGCTTTTCGAATATCATTCCAGTTGTAAACCAGTATCCTGTGAATATAAATCTGCAAAACCAAAACTACTAGCTACCCGTGTAGAAAATAGGGTCACCCAGAGTTTAGGTTAAAACAATAAACTCCAAGTCAGTCATGTGACTGGTGTGAGAGCTAAAACAGTAATTTAAAACTTTACTTTAAAATCAGGTATATCAAGGGACCACGCCGTATAACACGGAACGGGTTTCCTCCCAAGAATATTAGTGCACAAAACAAAAAAACGCAATGCTTTTTGAAAAAATGAAGCTATTATAAGACTCAGGTCCCATCACACAATGCAACGCAAGCCGGAGGATAGGGTTTTCCCTTATAATAGCCAAACATGCTTGGTACGTTAAAACAAATCATTTGATACTATTATAAGTGCACAGTGTATAAAACAACTTCAAATATAAATGTATCAATCCTAGACGGCATGGGTACCATATTTCATGTCGCCAATACTAGGCTCGACAATCAAAACCGAAATGTCATGTATTGGAAGTTGGATTTCCATCTGTGTAACGACCCAGAAAATCTGAACCAATTTAAAATTTTTTAATTGGCTAAAATAATGGATTTTAAATATTTAAAATAAATATTTTAAATAATGGCGATGGAAACTGAGTTGGAATCGACATTTGAAAACGAATATAATTAATTATAATTATATATAGAATTGAAAATGGCGCGGTAATTCGATAATTCGATTTCTAACTTCAATTGAATATACCGGGTGCAAACCAATCCGGATTTTAGTGAAACCAAAAATAATGGAATCTAATTGATTATATCTTTCTAACGAATCCGGCCAATCGAAATTTGATAGCGGGAATCAAAGGATATGGCCAGTTGAAAATTCTGAATAGTCGCTATGGAATTCAGGCCCTTAAAAATGGACATTTTGCAAATGACCTCGGATTTCGACGAAACCACTTTTATTGGATCCGCAGTGTCAAGTTATTGCTAGGTTTCAAATTTCATAATTTTTCGAATCAATATGTGAGCGTGGCAAAGGAAAACGCGTTTGACCAGTTTCTGTTGAATTTAATCGACTGGAAATTGGCCATTTTGCAAACGGTCTCAGAATTCGACGAAACTAGTTTTGTTAGGACCGTATCGTCAATACGAAGCTAGAAATTATTTTTTTGGAATTTTTCTAGTTAGTATGTGGCCCCGGTAATTTGAAAAGTGCGTTTAAAATTCAATATAATGATTTAAAAGAAAATTCAAAAGGGAACTGGCTGTAACGATCAAATCAGTTTGCGATACATATCCCATTGTGTTCGGAATGGGGGTAAAACGCTATGGGCGACAGGCGGTGGGCCTCGTTTAGAGGTCGTATGTGAAAGTCAACTTTTTGAATAATTAAAAAAAAATATATATATATTTTTATTCCCTCCCTCCCTCTTATCTTCTGCTTCCCCCCCCCCCCCCCCGTTCGTTATAAAACATAACAGAAAGAAAAGAAAAAAACCAAATCGCCAGCCCCCCCAACCTCGAACGCCGACGAAGAGCCCCCCCCCCCCTTGAAGCCATCGCCTCCCTCCATCGCGTTCGAGACTCGAAGTCGCCCACCGCCTTTCCTCCGTCGAAGCTCGAAGCCGCCGCCTGCTCCTCCTGCCGCCGACGAAGACGAGCATCGCTCCCCCCCCCCCCTTCGCAGCTACATCGGTAAACTTTTTATTTATTTATTTATTTATTTTCTTTTTTATTTTATTCTTTAAAAACTGATTTGTTTTTAGGAAAAAAAAACAGATTATTAAAAAGATTTAAAAAACCGATTTGTTTAAAAAGAATTGAATACTGGTTTTAATTAAAATTAAAAACTGAATTTTTTTTAAAAGTTAGAACAGAATTTTTTTTTTAAAGTATAAAAACTGAAATATTTTTATAGGTATAAAACTGATATTTTTAAAAGTATAAAACTGTTTTGTTTTAAAAAGTTAAAAACTGATCTATAAAAAAATAAATAATAAAAACTGCATTTTTTATACAGTTAAAAACTGAATTTTAAAAGATTCAAAAACTGCATTTTTATAAAAGAGAAAAACTGATTTTATTTTGAACTTTAAAATAGGAAAAAGGTTTAATCTTTTAGTAGAAAAAGATTTGAACTTGCAGAAGTAAAAATCATATTTTTATATGTGAAAGCAAAAGAAAAAAAATCATATTTTTATATATTGAATAGCGTAGTAAAAATTCTATTTTTACATATGCAGAGAATACGGGTGAAAGCGACAAATAGGCGAAGATTTCTATTAAGAAGAGTCGTGAAGTTGGATAGCTATTGGTGAGATTTCTGATTTAAAAATAATTATATATGTGTTGAAAATGAAAGTGAATAGCTATATATAAATATCTATATATCTATATATATATATATATATATATATATATATATATATATATATATATATATATATATACGCCCCTCGTCCACAAACCATGGACGATATTTATTGGTTGAAATTGTTGTGGAAATTTGATTGATAGCGATTGATTGTTTGGGATTGTTTGTGATTGATATTGGTTGATAGCGGTTGAAAAATACCCATTGGTGGTTGTGAAATATTTGGTTGAAACCACTTAGGATTAGTTTGTGGAAATGAAATAAATATATACATGCCGCCTGCGTGCGAACTAGATGCATGATTCCCATTGTCAAAAACCGCGAGGTTTTAAGGTAGAGCGAGGAGCCGTACTAGGGACGGTGCCGGTGTAACTACCCTGCCGTTATGCTGCCGAAATTTTGAATAATATTTGTGTGTTTGAATTATTTTCATGTGCTTAAACTATATTTATTCATTGTATAGAAAACATTCATGTGTTGAATTGATATTCATTCGTTGTTTAGAAATTCATGTGTTGAATGGTATTCATATTTTGAAATAAATTGTTCGATAATAAAAATCACATTTTTATCTATATATAAAAACTATTGAAAACATTCATGTGTTGAATTGATATTCATTCGTTGTTTAGAAATTCATGTGTTGAATGGTATTCATATTTTGAAATAAATTGTTCGATAATAAAAATCACATTTTTATCTATATATAAAAACTATTGAAAACATTCATGTGTTGAATTGATATTCATTCGTTGTTTAGAAATTCATGTGTTGAATGGTATTCATATTTTGAAATAAATTGTTCGATAATAAAAATCACATTTTTATCTATATATAAAAACTATTGAAAACATTCATGTGTTGAATTGATATTCATTCGTTGTTTAGAAATTCATGTGTTGAATGGTATTCATATTTTGAAATAAATTGTTCGATAATAAAAATCACATTTTTATCTATATATAAAAACTATTGAAAACATTCATGTGTTGAATTGATATTCATTCGTTGTTTAGAAATTCATGTGTTGAATGGTATTCATATTTTGAAATAAATTGTTCGATAATAAGAATCACATTTTTATCTATATATAAAAACTATTGAAAACATTCATGTGTTGAATTGATATTCATTCGTTGTTTAGAAATTCATGTGTTGAATGGTATTCATATTTTGAAATAAATTGTTTGATAATAAAAATCACATTTTTATCTATATATAAAAACTATTGAAAACATTCATGTGTTGAATTGATATTCATTCGTTGTTTAGAAATTCATGTGTTGAATGGTATTCATATTTTGAAATAAATTGTTTTATGATAAAAATCCTATTTTGTCACCTATATGAACTATATAGAAAAATAGCGTTTTGAAATGAATCGTTTTACAATAAAAATCGCATTTTTATTGTATGCATAAATCGTTGAAATGTGAAGTGTTAAAAATAGCCACTTGTTCAAAATAAACATATATGAGTTGAAATATTCATTAATTAGCTAATGAAATGATTTGCACCTATTTATGTAACATTAGAATGAATGGAGTTTTTAAACCAAATAGAAATCAAATATGAAGTCGAATAGAAATTGAAAAATGATATGAACTGTATATATATGTACATGCAATATTCATTGAACAGGTTATAGCAAAGGGGCTAGAGAAGAGGAATAAAATTTTGTGCCCGACAAATAGGTACACATTTACTGATTTGTTTGGGTGATGATTTTGAGCCTGTTGGCTAGCCGCTTGGCTTTTTCTTTTTCTTTTTGAGATTAGAAGGACCAGGACGCTATTTGCGATTTCCCGACGCTCCCGGTGCAGGGGAGGTTATGGCGAAATTTTTCCAAAATTTAAGGTGTTAGAAAATTTTTTGAAGTGAAAACGATATGGAAATCATTGAATGAACTATATTTATATAGATATATAAATATAAATAAAATTAAAACGAAACGAAGCCGTGCAGTTCGTATTTCGAAACCGTGATTTCAAACGACTAGTACGGGAAATCCGACCATTGGATTTTCCCGAAATCTCAACCGTCGGGTTCGCCTTGGAATAATCTTCCCAACGGCACCAACTTTGTAGAAATCCAACGGTTGGATTGTCTGGAATGTTTAATTCAAATCTGAAGAAAAACAGCGCCAGAAACGATTATATTTATTTATATATATAAATATAATTATATTTAATCGAATAACGACGCTGCAGTTCGTATTTTGAAATCGAAATTTCAAACGATTGTACCGGGAGATCCGACCGTCGGATTTTCCCGAAACTGGAACCGTTGGATTCGTTTTGAAAAACCCTTTCTAATGATGTAAATTTTGTGATGATCCAACGGTTAGATTTTCAGATATGTGTAAATCAAATCTGAAGAAAAACAGCGCCACGGCCGCCTTATGGCCCGAAGCGTCGTTTTGAATAAAATGGCTATTTTAAAATAAATAAAAATAGCGATAAATAGTTATAAAATATCGTAAGCGATATGGAATGGAAATAAACTGAATTTGCTTGATTTATGTGATGTTTGATGGTTGAATGTGTTTGGTGTGAAAACTATATAAAGAACACAATTGGTGTTGTCGAATAATTTAACCATTGAAATAAATCGATTTGAAATTCTAAATATACGTGAATTATTTGAAAAGGCCGAGTTAATTCTCATTTCGAATAATCGACCGACGATTGAAATTCGAAGATGAAGACGATGGTCGAAGACCGGAGATCTTCACCTCGTTTGGATGGTAACCGAGGTCCTGATTGGGAGGCATCCCGAAATATGGATAATGAGTGGTGATCGTTCAGACGTACGTGTTGATCAAAGGGTTTGCGAGGTATTTAGTGCCTCCGGTTTCGTTCAGACCCAGAACGGACTTGTAAATGGACTGTGTGTCCGACATTGGAATTTGTTCTGTGTGATTGATAGCCATCAGTTGCACGGGGTGAATTGCCTGTGTGGCATGCTAAGATGCAGTGATCAGGGCTTTTGTTGAAAAGCAAAGTCTTGTGGTGATGATCAAAGCACCGCCTGTGTGGCATAGCTTTGTGTATAACGTGAATTCGCGAGCCTCACACCCCGGTTTGAACCTAAAACGGGAGGAAGGACCTCAGGGAGGGCATGCGTTTCTTTCTAGCTAGGGTGGTGTCAGTGACCTACCAGCCCTGACATTTATATACTTTTCACCTATGTGGTTGTTGCTGTTGCGAGGCGCCTCGGTTTGATCGGACGATCCGGGTCCGATGGAGTCATTCGTTGGCTCGTTTACGCCCCAAAGGGCAGGGAAACGTATTGTTCAGGCATTTTAATCCACATCGGTGGACCGGCCCTGTCGCTCCAAGGGCCCACCTGAGTCTGGGTCCTGTGGCTCGGGCTAGAGAGTCACGAATTCGGTAAGGACTATCTTTTGCCTTGGTTCATGACGGAAATCCAGTTTCCAAATACGACATCGTGCGGTTTTGATTGTATACCTATATATGGCGACATAGTGGTATGGGGCATTAATGCCGTCTATGATTGATAGTTATGATTTGAAATTGATTTCAAAGCATATAAACACTAGCAATAATATCCAATGCCTTTGTTTTATTCGTATCAATCATATTTTGGCTGTTATAAGGTAAAAACTCTATCCTCCGGTTTGCGTTGCATTGTGTGATGGGAACTGAGTCTTATAACGGCTTCATTTTTATAAAAAGCATAGCGATGTTTAAAAGAAAGATTTGTTTTAAAGCACTGGCAATCCAATGGAGTAAACCCATTCCACGAAAGTGGCGTGGTCCTGTGATTAGCCAATTATATATGTGTTGAGTGGATTTCTCATACCAGTCCCATGACTGACTCGTAGTTTGTTTCACTCTCAAACTCGGGTGCCCCTTTTTCTACACGGGCAGCCTTATATTCAGGTTTAGCTGGTTCTTTCTGGATAGCTGGAGCTGAAGATGGATTCTATCATTTATTTCTTTTTATGTTGTTCAGCTCCTATTGTACATATTTTGTTTATTTCCGCTGTAGACATTTATGTATAGCTGAACTGTATTTGTACTAAGTAAGATCCTGTATACTGTGTAACTCTGATGATTACTTTTATCCAGTATATTTTGTTGTTCATTCGGGTGTATTTATTTAATTCTGTTCTGCTATTATCTGTTTCTGTGTTATATTCCCAAAGATAACCTTGTTTCCGTGAGAACGGGAAATCGGGTCGTCTCAATCTGTGAACCAAGGCAAGGGATCGTCCTTACCGCTTTGAGACTGTCTAGCCCGAGCCTCAGGAACAGCTACAACTGCACCTAGGAGCCACAGGGCCGGTATATACGAAGTGGATTAAAATGCCTGAACAATACGTTTCCCCACCCTATGGGGAGTAAATTTGGTCAGTATACGACCAAACCATCCATCGGCCCCCGCAATGACCGATATAATTGAGACGCCTCGCTATCCATCATCCACATAAGTAAAACGTCTGGGCGTGCAAAACCCAGACACCACTCCTAGCTAGAAGGAAACGCATGTCCTCCCTGGACCCTTCTCCAGTTTTTAGTTCACACCAGGGTGTGAGGCTCGCGAATTAATGTTATACACAAAGCTATGCTATATCAAAGTCGTGCTTTGATCATCAACCACAAGACTCTGCTTTTCAACAGAGGCCTTGACCATTTGCATATTAGCATGCCACACTGACAATTCATGCCATGCAACTGATGTCCATCGATCACACAGAACGAAGTCCAATGTTAGACACACATCCATACAAGTCCGTTCTGGGCTTGGACGAAATCGGAGGCACCTTATTCCTCATCCCATATGTCCAATACAGAAGAGAGGTCCTCGCATATCCGGTCGATCTCCAAGTACGTTTGGACGATCACCACTTATTACCTTGTCTTGGGAGTACAGCCCAATCAAGACATCAGTAATCATCCAAACGATGTGAAGACCTCCGGTCTTCAACTACCGTCTTCATCGTCGACTTATCGTCGAATCAGTTATTCAGAATGGGTATAAACCCGGTCTTTCTGAATAACTCGCGTATATAATAAACAAGTGCTATAAAAACACAACATACACCTCATTCCAATTCTAAATATTCTTTTATTTAAATATTCATATCCTTTGGGAAAGGTTCCCATTAATTTTATCAAAGATAAATTCTTTAAATTTATTATTTGATCTTCCTTTGGATGTCGATTCGAACCAAATTATGGTTTATCCAAACTAGTCGGGATTAGCGAACCTTACCGAAGTAATCATTTGTTTAATTTTCCAATCCCAACCTATTCATCCCATGAAGCAAAACTGGTAATACTTCATATCTAACACCACGGTGTTATCGGTAAAATTAATTACCATTTCATGTTCAAATCTAATTAAAGATTTAACTATCGCTTGGAGCAAAACTGGTGATACTCCATTCTCGATCATTTCTTGAATTTGATAATTTTAGTTATCATATTCACATTTCAATCTAATTAAAGATTCATTACAACTCCACTTAGTTTTAATCTTCCTAAAAATAATTATTAATGATTATATAACTTGGGAAATCATATCCTGTCTTTAACTGGGTTAAAGAACCAATGTCATTTAAAACGCGGTTCACGATAAACCCAAAATAACATTCCATTTTATTTCAATTACTAAATATAACTGGAAATTCTAATAATCTTAATTAAAAGATTTATTCTTTTCATGCGGGGTTTAAGAACAGTGTTACTGAAAACCCCATCCCATCAGTCTCTAACCGTAAATTAGTAAGAGAACAATTCCTTAAGTATTAATCCCAAAGGCCGAAACCAACATCAGATCAATACCCAGGAAACCATTCAACTTAGCTAATCTCCAGTCAGTTTCTAATTTTCTTAACTCCATTGGGTTTAAGAACAGTATTATTAAAGATACCATTCACGGCAAACCCAAAATCTCATTCCATTGTTAATCGGGTTAAAGAACAAGTTTTATTTAAAACACCGTTCACGATAAACCTAAAACCCAATTTCAATTTAATTCCAATTAAATGTTAATTAATTGGTAAACTTCGTTAAATCTTAATAAAAAGATTTTTTTTCCTCAACAGGGTTTAAGAACAGTGTTAATGAAGACATCATTCACGACAAACCCACAGTCCAATTTGATATTAAATACAAGGCTCTGGATAGAAAATATATTGGCTTATATTCAATATCAAATTCTGAAACCAACTAATATAGTATTGGAATAACGATATATATATCTCCCAAATTCCTCCATAATATCTGTATAATCACGGAATCCAATATCGAAATATTCTGAAGATACCTTCGATTCAAATCCATTCCAATTCTTATATTGGAAATTTCTGGTTATATTAAAACCATTCACAAATCCAATTTATTTATTTAAAAATTATTGGATTTCAAATATAGTTCATAACTCGTTCATTTTGATAAAAATATATTTTTATCTTTTCAAATATGAAATTTTTCATCCTAATTCTTTCCAAATCATTTATTATGATTTTACACAAATTATCGATATTTTTAATAATTTTATCAAGGCTCGTACAGTCGATTTCCAAAAACGGTCATCGAACTGCACATACAACGACCTTTTTCAAATTTGATTTGGACATAATTCCAAATCCATTTGTTAGATTTCAAATTTCTTAATTTTGTTGGAAAGCTCTTTTCGATACGAACCCAATGTTCCAGTTTTGGGAGAATCCGACGGTCGGATCTCCCGTAACGTCAATTCGAAGTCAATGGTCAAAATTCGCGAACGGTCGCGGCGCGACATGTCCTATTCAGGCCATTTAATATATAATATATATATATTATATATTTCGTCGATTTCCATTTAAAACGTATTTTATAAATCGTTTTAATTTCGTTTTTAAAAACGATTTCAACTTCATATTCAGTTTTAAATCAAAATTGGATATTCCATATCATTAATATATAATTGATAATATTTTCAAAACATTAGATTTTGAAATCACTTCCATTTCGATATTTATTATAAAAATAAATATAGTCGATATAAACATCGTTCACGTCAAAATGGCGTTAATCTAATCAACACGGCTTTATATATTTAAATATATTCGTGCCCATCCCAAATCGGGCATCAAAATCAGATTTTGATCTTTTACTGAATATTATTTTAAAATATTCGTTATTTTAAAATATGCATTCTTTCTAAACTGGAATCAGACACAGTCAATTACCATATAATGTTATTTATATGGATTTCATACAACACATGTATAGAATCACAATGATAAACAATCAACCATCATCCAGAGTGCATTCTACACTGCATAAGCATTAAATATAAATAACTAACGCTTATAACAGCCTGTCAACCAGTCGATCGACATACAACTAAACAATTGGGACTAGTGTACGTTGGATATCATCCTAATACTGGTGTGGTGTTTAAATCGACAAACACTGAATATTATTTGTGCAGTTAGGCGATGTGTAAAATATATCGTCGCAATCAATATCAGTCAAATGGGTGTACATAAACAAATCGGCAGATTTGTTTATAAATATTTTTTTCAGCACATGACTATGTTATACAGTTCGTATATACAATAAAAATGATATTTTTATTATTCAAATATTTTATGTCATACAATACAATCAACAATCACAATACTGTCCATTTCCACAACATAATACAACCAAACAAACAAGACGTCCATGGTCTGTGGACGACGGGGAGCAGTACATATATGCAGTTATAAAATAAATAACTGTACAGAAATAACTTTAGTGAGAGAGTTCTCACAATGAACAGTTTTAATTTCTGGATTTCTGTTCACGTTCAAATTTCCCTGAAATTCTAAAGTGCTCTATTTCCGTTCTGGTCAGTTCCATGTTGTAGCTCCCGTTGAGATGAGTCCAACACTTCTGAAATCATCTGATTCTGATATCATACGAGCTAGATATGATAATATTTACGTTAAATACTTTATTGAATGATAAAATATTAATTAATTACTTAATTAACCACTTAACCAATTCTTTAACCTTCTCCTTCTACTGTAACACGTCTTTCAGAGGAACCCAACCATTGAACGCAACCTCCCCCAATCGCACGCTCTACAGCCACCTCATCGACGATCGAACTTCACTCCTCCAACCGCCCTCGCGCCAGCCCCCCCGGCTCTAATGCCTCCGAATTCGATCCCCTCTTGGTGCCCAAAATCCACCGCGAACTCTACTCCTTTGAGCAATAAAATCTCTCCAACCGCTTCACGAGACACCATCAAACTTGTATTGAAATAAAGAGCAAACAAAGATCTTCAATTTCCGCTTCAATATCAATAGGTAATTCGAATTGTTTTGGGAGGATTTAGGGTTTCAATTTGGGACAAAATCGGCCATTGGATCGTTGCTAGCGGCGGATTCATGATGAATGGGAAAACTAGGGTTTTATTTTTATTTTATATATATATATATATATATATATTATTTTATTTCCAAAAATGTTTGTGTAACCATACGATCTCCAAATCAACCCCAACGACTGACGTTCCTAGCTAAACACCCTTATTCTGAACGCAATGGGATATGTCCCATAAGCCAATTCAACTGTTACAATCGGTTTTTCTTTAAATTAAAATATAAATTAGTATATATTGAATTTGATCGTACATTTTAATTTACTGGGGCTACATACTGACCCTAAAAAATCTAGAAAATTTATTTCTAGCTTCGTATTGACAATACAGTCCTAACAAAACTAATTTCGTCATATTTGGAAACCATTTGAAAAATGGTAATTTTCTGGTCGATCCAAATTGACTGAAACTGACAAAACACGATTTCTTTTGCCATGCTCACATATTAATTCCAAAAATTATGAATTTTAAAATCAAGCAATGATTTGAGATTATGTATCCAACAAAAGTGGTCTCATCAAAAACGGAGGTCGTTTGCAAAATGGCTATTTTTAAGGGCTATATTTTCATAGCGACTATTCTGAGTTTTCAACTGGGTGTAACTTTTTATTCCCGCTATGAAATTTCAATTTTTCAGATTCGTTGGAAAGATATTTTCAAATAGATTCAAATATTTTTGGTTTCGCTAAAACCCATTTTATTTCGTATCCTGTACATTCATTTGAAATTTAAAATCGAATTTTCAAACTACCGCGCCATTTCCAATCCCTTTTATAATTAAAATAAATATTTATATCCCAACTTCGATTCAATTAAATAAATACGTTCTAATTCTATTCATAATAAATTTCTTGTTGTTATTATTTAAAATTAATCATTTTAAATATTAAAATTCATTAAAATTTCCAAATTAAGATTTTTAAATTGGTTTTGATTTTCCGGGTTGTTACAATCTTCCCCACTTAAAATATTTTCGTCCTCGAAAAGGAACGGAGTTGAAAGTTGTTTTTTCTAATCAATTCGACTTTCATTCTGGCGTTAATTCTTCAACTTTTCAATTTCTAAAAATTTTCCAATTCTTCAAAAAATTTGGCTAACACCCTAAATTTTCGAAAAATTTCGTCATAGCCTCCTTTGTACGGGGAGCACCGGGAAAATCCCCAAACCGCACACAGGCCCTCTCATCTCAAAGAGAAAAAGAAAAAGCCAAGCGACTAGCCAATCGGCTCATAAAATCATCCAAACCCAATAAATTAGTAAACATGTACCTATTTGTCGGGCATACAATTTTATTCCTCTTCTTAGCTTCCCTGCTATGACCTGTTCAACTTATATACATGTATATGCATGTAATCTCAAACAATTTTCCAATTCAGTTCAAATTTGATTCTATTGGTCTAAATTGTTCAAAATTTAATAGATCAAACCAATAATCAAACAACATAACCAACAATCAATTAGTTGATTATCGTTTCAAATACATAACTTTAGATATATATACAAAAATCGTGTTTTTGATGCCAATTCACAACAATAAACCCTATCTTGTTTTGGTTCTCACACGAGTCAATTGGAAATATATAGATATCCCACCTTCGAAACTCGAACACAAATGCTGATGATGTCTAGACTATCATCAGAATCGTCTCCGGGCGACTAGAGTCTGATTCTATATCTACCCAGTATATTTGAGACTTCGAATACACGTTAATTACGCGTATATTCAAAATCTCCATATACTCGATTATCCAAAATCAATCTAAAATAAATATTCAAATTCGAATAATATGGTTTAAATTTTCAAAACAAAATTTGTTTTTAATTTTTATTTTAAAACAACACTCTTCACACTCATTCTAGGATACAACTAATCATATCTCTAACAAGTCATTCTCATTGGATAATACAAATCCAATCTCGGATGAATTCTTTCATTTGGTTCTAATGTGTCTTGTTCTCGAGCTCTGTAAACCAAAGCTCTAATACCAGCTGAAACGACCCGAAACTTCCCCGTAAAGGAAAGCCCGGATTGAGTTGAGAACACGACAAATCAGAACACAAACAGAAGAACATTTCATTGCTTATTACAACAATTCCATCAGAATACAAGAATATAACAGAGTATGAATAAATAATATATAAATATTATAGATTTAAAATTACATTTAAATACATAGTAGCGGAAAACTAATACAAACACAACTGAAAGGAATATATGGATACAGAGCTTTCTGAATATCATTCCAACTGTAAACCAGGATCCTATGAATATAAATCTGCAAAACCAAAATTACTAGCTGTCAGTGTGGAAAATAGGGGCACCCAGAGTTTAGGTTAAAACAATAAACTCTAAATCAGTCATGTGACTGGTGCGAGAGCTAAAATAGTTATTTAAAACTTTACTTTAAATCAGATATATCAAGGGACCACGCCGTATAACACGGAACGAGTTTCCTCCCAAGAATACTAGTGCATATAACAAAACAGCGCAATGCTTTTTGGAAAAGTGAAGCTATTATAAGACCCAGCTCCCATCACACAATGCAACGCAAGCCAGAGGATAGGGTTTTCCCTTATAATAGCCAAACATGCTTGGTACGTTAAAACAAATCATTTGATACTATTATAAGTGCATAGTGTATAAAATAACTTCAAATATAAATGTATCAATCCTAGACGGCATGTGTACCATATGTCATGTTGCCAATACTAGGCTCTACAATCAAAACCGAAATGTCACATATTGGAAGTTGGATTTCCATCTATGAACCAAGGCAAGGGATCATCCTTACCGCTTCGAGACTGTCTAGCCCGAGCCTCAGGAACAGCCGCAACTGCACTTAGGAGCCACAGGGCCGGTCCACACGAAGTGGATTAAAATGCCTGAATAATACGTTTCCCCGCCCTATGGGGCGTAAAATTGGTCAGTATACGACCAAACAATCCATCAACCCCCACAGAGACCGATATAACCGAGGCGCCTCGCTATCCATCATCCACATAAGTAAAACGTCTGGGCGTGCAAAGCCCAGACACCACTCCTAGCTAGAAGGAAACGCATGTCCTCCCTGGATCCTTCTCCAGTTTCTGGTTCACACCGGGGTGTGAGGCTCGTAAATTAACGCTATACACAAAGCTATGCTATATCAAAGTCGTGCTTTGATCATCAACCACAAGACTCTGCTTTTCAACAGAAGCCTTGACCATTTGCATCTTAGCATGCCACACTGGAAATTCACGCCATGCAACTGATGTCCATCAATCACACAGAACGAAGTACAATGTCAGACACACATCCATACAAGTCCGTTCTGGGCCTGAACAAAACCAGAGGCACCTTATTCCTCATCCCATATGTCCAATACATGAGAGAGGTCCTCGCATATCCGGTCGATCTCCAAGTACGTCAGGACGATCACCACTTATTACCTTGTCTTGGGTGTACATCCCGACGAAGACATCAGTAATCATCTAAACGATGTGAAGACCTCTGGTCTTCAACCACCATCTTCAACCATCGTCTTCATAGTCAACTTATCGTCGAATCAGTTATTCAGAATGGGTATAAACCCGGTATTTCCGTATAACTCACGTATATAATAAACAAGTGCTATAAAAACACAACATACGTCTCATTCCAATTCTGAATATTCTTTTATTTAAATATTCATATCCTTTGGGAAAGGTTCCCATTAATTTTATCAAAGATAAATTCTTTAAATTTATTATTTAATCTTCCTTTGCATATCAATTCGAACCAAATTATGGTTTATCCAAACTAGTCGGAATTAGCGAACCTTACCGAAGTAATCATTTGTTTAGTTTCCCAATCCCAACCTATTCATCCCATGAAGCAAAACTGGTAATACTTCATATCTAACACTACAGTGTTATCGGTGAAATTAATTATCATTTCACATTCAAATCTAATTAAAGATTTAACTATCGATTGGAGCAAAACTGGTGATACTCCATTCTCGATCATTTCTTGAATTTGATCATTTTAGTTATCAGATTCACATTTCAATCTAATTAAAGATTCATTAGAACTCCACTTAGTTTTAATCTTCCCAAAATTCAGTATTAGTGATTATATAACTTGGGAAATCATATCCTGTCTTTAACTGGGTTGAAATACGGTTCACGATAAACCTAAAATCACATTCCATTTTATTCCAATTACTAAATATAACTGGAAATTCTAATAATCTTAATTAAAAGATTTATTCTTTTCATGCGGGGTTTAAGAACAGTGTTACTGAAAACCCCATCCCATCAGTCTCTAACCGTAAATTAGTAAGAGAACAATTCCCTAAGTATTCATCCCGAAGGCCGAAACCAACATCAGATCAATACCCAGGAAACCACTCAACTTAGCTAATCTCCAGTCAGTTTCCAATTTTCTTAACTCCATTGGGTTTAAGAATAGTATTATTAAAGATACCATTCACGACAAACCCAAAATCTCATTCCATTGTTAATCGGGTTAAAGAACAAGTGTTATTTAAAACACCGTTCACGATAAACCCAAAACCCAATTTCAATTTAATTCCAATTAAATGTTAATTAATTGGTAAACTTCATTAAACCTGAATAAAAAGATTTTTTTTCCTCAACTAGGTTTGAGAAAAGTGTTAATGAAGACACCGTTCACGACAAACCCACAATCCAATTTGATATTAAATACAAGGCTCTGAATAGAAAATATATCGGCTTATATTCAATATCAAACTCTGAAACCAACTAATATCGTATTGGAATAACGATATATATATATATCTCCCAAATTCCTCCACAATATCCGTATAATCATGGAATCCAATATCGAGATATTCCGAAGATACATTCGATTCAAATCCATTCCAATTCTTATATTGGAAATTTCTGGTTATATTAAAACCATTCACAAATCCAATTTACTTATTTAAAAATTATTGAATTTCAAATCTAGTTCATAACTCATTCATTTTGATAAAAATCTATTTTTATCTTTTCAAATATGGAATTTTTCATCTTAATTCTTTCCAAATCATTTATTATAATTTTACACAAATTATCGATATTTTTAATAATTTTATCAAGGCCCGTATAGTCGATTTCCATAAACGAACATCGAACTGCACTTACAGCGACCTTTTCCATATTTGATTTGGACATAATTCCAAATCCAACTGTTAGATTTCAAATTTCTCATATTCGTTGGAAAGCTCTTTTCGATACGAAACCAATGGTTCTGGTTTCAGGAGAATCCGGCGGTGGATCTCCCGTAACGTCAATTCGAAGTCAATGGTCGAAATTCGCGAACAGTTGCGGAGCGGCGCATCCTAATCAGGCCATTTAATATAATATATATATATATATATATTTCGTCGATTTCCATTTAAAACGTATTTTATAAATCGTTTTAACTTCGTTTTTTAAAAAATGATTTCAACTTCATATTCAATTTTAAATCAAAATTGAATATTCCATATCATTAATATATAATTGTTAATATTTTCAAAACATTAGATTTTGAAATCACTTCCATTTCGATATTCATTATAAAAATGGATATAATCGATATAAACATCGTTCACGTCAAAATGGCGCTAAACTATCAACACGGCTTTATATATTTAAATATATTCGTGCCCATCCCAAATCGGGCATCAAAATCAGATTTTGATCTTTTACTGAATATTATTTTAAAATATTCGTTATTTTAAAATATTCGTTATTTTAAAATATTCATTCTTTCTAAACTAGAATCAGACACAGTCAATTACCATATAATGTTATTTATATGGATTTCATACAACACATGTATAGAACAACAATGATAAACAATCAACCATCATCCAGAGTGCATTCTACACTGCATAAGCATTCAATATAAATAACTAACGCTTATAAAAGCTTGTCAACCAATCGAACGACATACAACTAAACAATTGGGATTAGTGTACGTCGGATATCATCCCAATACCCGTGTGGGGTTTAAATCAACAAACACTGAATATTATTTGTGTAGTTGGGCGATGTGTAAAATATATCATCCCAATCAATATCAGTCAAATGGGTGTACATAAACAAATCGTCCGATTTGTTTATGAATATTTGTTTCAGCACATGACTATGTTATACAGTTCATATATACAATAAATATGATATTTTTATTATTCAAATATTTTATTTCATACAATACAATCAACAATCACAATACAGTCCATTTCCACAACACATTCAAACAAACAAGTCGTCCATGGTCTGTGGATGACGGGGAGCAGTTCATATATGCAGTTATAAAATAAATAACTGTACAGAAATAACTTTAGTGAGAGAGTTCTCACATTGAACGGTTTTAATTTCTGAATTTCTGTTCGCGTTCAAATTTCCCTAAAATTCCAAAGTGCTCCATTTCTATTCTAGTCAGTTCCATGTTGTAGCTCTCATTGAGACGAGTCCAACACTTCTGAAATCATCTGATTCTGATATCGTACGAGCTAGATATGATAATATTTACGTTAAATACTTTATTGAATACTTAATTAACCACTTAACCAATTCTTTAACCTTCTCCTTCTACTATAACACGTCTTTCAGAGGGACCCAACCATCGAATGCAACCTCCCCCCATCGCACGCTCTACAGCCACCTCATCGACGATCGGACTTCACCCCTCCGACCACCCTCGCTCCAGCCACCCCCAGCTCTGACGCCTCCGAATTCGATCCCCACTTGGTGCCCAAAATCCACCGCGGACTCTACTCCTTTGAGCAAGAAAATCTCTCCAACCGCTTCACGAGACACCATCAAACTCGTATTGAAATAAAGAGCAAACAAAGCTCTTCAATTTCCGCTTAAACATCAATAGGTAATTTGAATTGTTTTGAGAGGATTTAGGTTTTCAATTTAGGACAAAATCGCCCATCGGATCGTTGCTGGCAGCGGATTCCTGATGAATGGGAAAACTAGAGTTTTATTTTTATTTTATATATATAAATATATATCTATATATATTATTTTATTTCCAAAAATGCCCACGTAACCATACAATCTCCAAGTCAACCCCAACGACTGTCGTTCCTAGCTAAATATCCCCATTCTGAATGCAATAGGATATGTCTGGTAAGTCAATTCGACGGTTACAATCAGTTTTTCTTTAAATTAATATATAAATCGGTATATATTGAATTTGAACGTACATTTTAATTTACTGGGGCCACATACTGACTCTAAAAATTCTAGAAAAATTATTTCTAGTTTCGTATTGATGATATGGTCCTAACAAAACTAATTTCGTTAGATTTGGAGAACGTTTGAATTTCTAGTCGATCCAAATTGACTGAAACTAACAAAACACGTTTTCTTTTGCCATGCTCACATATGAATTCCAAAAATTATGAATTTTGTAATTTAGCAATAATTTGACATTCCGGATCCAACAAAAGTGGTCTCGTCGAAAACGGAGGTAATTTGCAAAATGGCTATTTTTAAGGGCTATATTTTCATAGCGACTATTCTGAATTTTCAACTGGGCGTAACTTTTTGTTTCCGCTATGAAATTTCAATTTTTCAGATTCGTTGGAAAGATTTTTTCAAATAGATTCAAATATTTCTGGTTTCGCTAAAATCCGGTTTATTTCGTATCTTGTACATTCATTTGAAATTTGAAATCGAATTTTCAAACTACCGCACTAATTCCAATTCCTTTTATAATTAAAATAAATATTTATATCCTCACTTCGATTCAAATAAATATATACGTTCTAATTCTATTCAAAATAAATTTCTTATCGTCATTATTTAAAATAAATTATTTTAAATATTCAAAATTCATTAAAATTGCCAAATTAAAAATTTTAAATTGGTTCTGATTTTTCGGGTTGTTACAGATATCAATTTCCGTATCCGACTAATAATATATATAGAATAATAACAACGCCTTTTAAATTCCATATATATTAACAGTCTTCCTCCATAGAAGCTCACTTCGATTATTACCAAATTGAATTTCATTCAATTCCAAATTAATATATTTGATTGGAAAACTTTACTTTGGAAAATTTCCATTAAATATTACAATAAAGATTTATAAATTCCAAATCACATATCACTGTTAATTGGGTTAAAGAACGAATGTCGTTTAAAACACAGTTCAAAATAAACCCAATTCACATTCCATTTTATTCCAATTACCAAAAATAACTGGAAACTCTAATAATCTTAATTAAAAGATTTATTCTTTTCACACGGGGTTTAAGAACAGTGTTATTTAAGACACCGTTCATGACAAACCCAAAATCCAATTTGATATTAAATATAAGGCTCTAAACAGAAATTATATCGGCTTACATTCAATATCAAATTCTGAAACCAACACATATCTTATGGGGAATAATGATATATATATATATCTTCCAAATTCCTCCACAATATCCATATACCCACGGAATCCAATATCGAAATCTCCTAAAGATGATTTCTATTCAAATCCATTCCAATTTATATAATGGAAATTTCTGCTTTTATTAAAACCCTTTATAAATCCAATTTATTTATTTAAAAATTATTGGATTTCAAATCTAGTTAATAATTAGTTCATTTAGATAAAAATATATTTTTATCTTTACAAACGTGGAATTTTTCATCCAAATTCTTTCCAAATAATTTATTATGATATTACACAAATTATTAATATTTTTAATAATTTATCAAGGCCCGTACAGTCGGTCTCCAATTACGGCCACCGAACTGCATCGATAGCTACCTTTTCCAAATTTGATTTAGACATAATTCCAAATCCAACAGTTAGATTTCGAATCTCTTAAATTCATTGGAAAGCTCTTTTCGATACGAACCCAACGGTTCCGGATTTAGAAAAATCAGATGGTCGGATCTCCCGTAATGCCAATTCGAAGTCAATGGTCGAAATTCACGAACGGTCGCGGCGCGACGCGTTCTATTCAAGCCATTAATATATATATATATATATATATATATATATAATATTTCTTTCAAAACATATTTTATAAATTCGTTTTAAAAACGATTCCCACTTTCATTTCAATTTTAAATCAAAATTGAATACTCCTTATCATTATAATATTTTCAAAATATCAGATTTTGAAATAATTTCCTTTTTGATATTCATTATAAAAATGAATAAAATCGATATAAATATCGTTCGCGTCAAAATGGCGCATAACTAATCAACACAGCTTCATACATTTCAATATTTTCGTGTCCATCCAAAATCGGACATCAAAATCACATTTTAATCCTTGATTGAGTATTACTTTAAAATATTCGTTATTTTAAAATATTTGTTCTTTTTGAATTGGAATCGGACACAGTCAATTACCATATAATGTTATATGGATTTCATACAACACATGTATACAACAATAACTATACATAGTCAACCATCATCCATAGTGCATTACACAACTGCATAAGCATTAAATATAAATAATTAACGCTTACAACAGTCTGTCAACCAATCGATTGACATACAACTAAACAATTGGGATTAGTGTATGCCAAATATCATCCCAATACCCGTGTGGGGTTTCAACCAATAAATACCGAATATTATTTGTGCAGTTGGGCGATGTGTAAAATTTATCGTCCCAATCAATATCAGTTAAATGGGTGTACATTTACAAATCATCCGATTTGTAAATGAATATTAATTTTCATTTCAGGAGAATTTTATGCCTTTCATATACACGCTAAAAATTATATTTTTAACAATAAAATATTTATTTCAACACTTGATTATTTTATATAGTTCATACATTCAATAAAAATGATATTTTATTGTTCAAACATTTTATTCAACACATGAATATTTTATACAATTCATATACACATTAAAAATTGTATTTTTAATGAACAAATATTTATTTCAGAAAAATTTCAGCATTATAACGACGCGATATTAAAACCGGAGCAATGTCTAGCATTACCCTTCTCCTGATACTAGCTCGCGCCATACACAATAATCAATCCAATCCACAAACCACAATACAATTCATTTCACCACATTGCAGCCAATTTTCCCAAAATTCAATCCAAATAAATACCCATGGTTCATACAAAAATAGTGTTAGGTGCTACTAAGCACCGTCTGTAACTTAGTATATATTTAACTGTAAAATAAATTGAGTTAGAAGGTGTTCTCACATTGGGTTCCACTACGTCGTTATTTTCTAACGCTCTGATTTGATGTTTTGATTCCAGACTTTGCGAACGAGCTCCAATCTTCATGCCGTCTTTTTTTTCTAGCTTAAACGCGTCATTCCGGACAACTTTCACCCGGCCTTTCTTCCGAAAATGCTCCATTTTGCCAGAATTCACGAAAAGACAGTATTTGGACAGCAGACTTTGGATGCGTTTTCTGAACAACTCTGTAATCCAAAATATAGCTTCCATATACCCAAATCGAAGAGAAAATCGTGCTCTTCGATTTTGGTATTGTGGATTTTTGGCCAGAAGCGCACCGTTTGAGAATTATGGGTTGTGGAAGCTCAGGATGTTATTTGCAAAACTGAAAATATTAAAATTTGGGTTTTTAATCGGGGGGCCCACTGGTTGGCCGTTGGTGGCGGGGGAGGTGGTTGGAAGGTCGGGGAGGGCGATAGGGGTGTGCGCCTGAACGACGGTGGGGCAGTAGCGGCGGGTTTCAGGGGGTTTGGGGCTAGGGTTTGAACAAGAAGGAGGAGAGAGAGGAGAGAGGGGGAGGGGTGGTCGGGGGAGGTGGCGGCCGATTTGGGGTGCAGCGGCGTGTCCGGCGGTGGGGAAAGGGGGCGACGAGGAAACGACGGACCAGTTTTTCTTTTCTTTTTTTATCCGTTGACCTTGAAGAAGAGAAGGGGGTTTAATATAATATATATATATATATAATTATATAATTATTTTAAATTCCAAAAATTTACTTTTTCATTTGAACTCCAAATCGAACCCATGGACTGTCATCTCTAGCTAACTACCCTCATTCCGGACACAATGAGATATGTCCCGTAAACCAATTTGACTGTTTCAATCAGTTTTCATCAAAATTAAACCATAAATTAGTATAACATTTAAATTTGATTTCAACGTACATTTTAATTTTCCGGGGCCACATACTAACTCCAAAAATTACAGAAAAATAAATTTGGCTATATTTAGATGATACGGTCCTAACAAAACTAATTTCGTCGAATTTGGAGGCCGTTTGAAAAATGACCATTTTTCAGTCGATTAAATTCAAATTGAAATTACCAAACGCGTTTAAATTCACCACGCTCACATATCAAATCCAAAACTTATGAAAATTGGAATATCACAATAATTTGACATTCCGGATTCAAAAAATGTGGTTTCGTTGAAAACGGAGGTCGTTTGCAAAATGCCTATTTTTAACTGCTATTTATATATTAAAAATATATATAAATTTCATAGCGACTATTTTAAATTTTGAACTGGCCATAACTTTCACTTTATATTATGAAATCTAAATTTTTCACATCCGTTAGGAATATATAATTAAACAAATTCAAATGTTTCTGGTTTTACTTGAATCCGGTTTATTTTGAATTACGTACATTCAATTGAAGTTTAAAATCAAATTTTCAAACTACCAAGCCATTTTAGGCTCGTATTATAATTAAAATAAATTCATACCTTCTAACTTCGATTTAAATAAATTTTTAGTCGTTATTATTTAAAATAAATCATTTTAAATATTCAAAATCCATTAAAATAGCTATAAAAAAATGGTTTTGAAAATCCAGGTTGTTACAAAAATATCATAACATAAGTGCAGCTTTAGTATAAAATTTTAATGATCATCTGCATAATCAAATAATTTGAAGCAAAAAGGAAATGATTGAACAGAACAATACAAGGTAGTTTGAAACATAAATTACTTAAAAAGATAAATATACTTATCCTTTGGTCTACTTGTTTTTATATGGAAAAATAAGCTATTCCATAAAGTATTTAAAATAATAAACATATTTCATAAAGTATAATAGATTTACAATCTTATTGAAAATAATAATATGTATAAATCATATGGGAATAATAAAAACTATTTAAAAAGATAAATATATTTATCTTTTGTCTACTTTATTACGTAAAGTAATGTTGAAAACGGTATATATATTATAAATAAATAGATTTAAAAAAAACTTGTAAGTATATACAAAAATATTATTTCACAATTTTCATTAGAAAATTAACATGAATATTAGTTTTTATAAAAACATATAACTTATTTAACAAGATAATTGTGTTTATCTTATTGAAATGGTATAAACATTAAAATGACATGATCATCTAAACTTCTTAGTTTCAACATACGATAAATTCTCTTAGTCATGATAATATGAAAACATATGATAAAGATATAATATGCATATTATCTTGTGTAAAAACATATAGCTTCTTTAAAAAGATTAATGTATTTATCTTTAGAAAATATTATAAATATTAAAGTCATAAGATTGTTTGAGCTTCTTAATTGCAGCATATCATAAATTCACTTACTCATAATCATATAAAAACATATAATAAAAATATAATATTTATATTATATTGTGTGAAAATTTGTAAATTGTTTAAAGACAAATGTATTTATCTTCTGGAAACAATAATCATATTAAAATTATATTGTAACGACCCGGATTTTTGACCATTCAAATCGACAATGGTCCTCAGATGGCGACTTAAATACTCAAAAATATAGATAGTTATTGGGATTAATATGAAAAAAGAAGAAAACAATCATAGAATCTCACAATGGAAGGAAAAAATGTAATAAATAGATAACAGTTTGTGAAGCTGTTAAAACATACATTTAATTTTACATTACATGAATTTATCATAGTTAACTCATAAAACATACCAATATTTGCAACGGAATAATAATAATAATACTTATGTCAAGCTCAATCATCATCTTTATAACAGTGTCTTCGATAACTGAAAAACTCAGGCTAACCCGAGCACAAATGTAACACCCCACCACCTCCGCTAGGGTCACTCACAAAGGGAATGCCCTAGTTTTGGAGGGGTATTATCTAGTAAACAGGCACAGAGATAACACAAGACAGAACATAGATAAAATAGAGTATATAAAGCAGCGGATATAAACTTTAAAACCAAATCTCATTACTGAAAAATAGAGTCAAAACCTCTTACATCAAAATGCCAAGTCATTATTTCATTACATCAAGTTCTAAAGAAGCAAAGTACTTAAAACAACATTAGGAAAATATTATTCCCCAAAAAGTGCATGAGTGCAGCCATAGCATAGCTCAAGACCAAACCGTACATGAGCTGTCAGAAAGCAAGCAAAGTCCAAGCTAAGAGCTAGAGTTTTCTCCCTGAGAACCGGGGGGAAACGAAAGACAAAGAGGCAAAAGAAAACGGGTCAGTCAAAAAGACTGGTAAGCCCTAGTGACTATCAGCATAGAAACTAGTAAAGTTAACAAGACATGAATAAACTGGAATTAAACATAGGAATGATGATAGGTCTGACATGATAACTAAGCTAACAAGATAACTCAAGTCTAACATTGCGTATTCAAGGTTCGCCATACCGACTATACTGGTATACTAATCCCGTGTCAACTATAAATCAAGAAATAATCCCTTGGCCCAATATCGTGAAGTGACCCAATTCGGGGTCCAACGGTATGATCTAATCGATCGGCTCCCTACAAGTCTAGCTCGTCGTGTGCCTGTGTCATACGGCCCTTTCACGAATGAAGTCACCTGTGCTAGGTCCACCATAGGGTGTATCAAGCCCTAGGGTGCCAACCACCGACACGAATCAAGAATGCACAGATAATCCTACTGATGCCCAATGCCTGCTTTTTCAACTTCGGACTAAGTGCACGACCCTAGTCCGCCTGAACCTACAATGGCGCACCAACTCAGCCGTCGTTCTGGTCGCTTACAATCAGCCCAGCAATCGTGCCCCACCCTGCCTAGTCCCAGGGTACCGTAATACATCTAGTGGGTTACTGCTGAAAAGGACCGCGTAACTAGGGTTTCGTTCAACAGGTTAAGTTGTCATTTAAAATCGAGACTTAACCCCACCTACGTGTCATGTCAAATTGACTAAGTGTGTCGTTCTAGTTCAAGACTTAGTCCTACGAATCATGTGTCAGGTTGGTTAAGTGTGTTTAAGCGGTTCATGACTTAACCCTATCAAATCAACGTGTCAAATTGGTTAAGTATATTCAAGTGGTCCATGACTTAACCCTATCCAGTGGCATTAATTTACTTAATGCACCCCTAACCTCTCACATTAGACTTGGTTATGGTTACTGGATGTGCCGGGCGGGTCCGGGCAGTTTTACACCATAACCTAGTCTAACCTCGGGTTTAGAGTGCGATATGACCAACTACTCACATTGGGTCCTATTGTTTGCAGTAACTGGATTCGCCGGGCGGTTCCGGGCAAATTTATACTGCAAACTCAACCCAACCTCGAGTTGGCCACGTTCAAGTTATCTAAGTGTCATGTCCCAAATTCCTATTTTCAAGTATAATTTCATGTCAAGTTCATGTTCCTATCCAAGCTCAAGTTATAACGATATTCATGTTTTCAAGTTCATACTAAATTCAGGTTTTCCTAAACTACCCAAATCGCATCCCCAACGCTCGTGAATTCGAATCAAGGCAATAGATGTAACTAGGGAATAACATAACAAGGATGGGTATAAAGTGGCAAAGGTGATTTCAAGGCAAGCATGGTGTAACTTGAGATATGATCATAACATCACTGGCATATGAAATAGGGTGATAAACATAGCAATAAATGACATAAGATGATAATCCTAAACTTGTGACTAGCAATAGTTTCAACATCACAGGCATGTTAAAATAATGGACATGATAGGGTTTAGGTTATGACATGAACAGGCCCCTAAATCAAGTTCTTATCAGTATTCCACAAATCAAGGTTCAATATGAACGGTACTAGGTTCAAGGTGAATAGATCTAGGGTGAACAAGAGTAGATCTAAAATAATAGATCAAAAAGGAATAGTCATAGATCAAAGATATACAAGAGTAGGTCTCAAGTAGTTATCATGTTTATGTTCAACTTCAATTTACACATGTCCATATTAAGTTTAGAGTTTAGATCTAAGAGTAACTGGGGCCTACAGATCGTGGTTTTTGAGAACTAAGAACAGAAATTGTCGTAGGATCGTTGTTGAGATGTTGATCTATTCCCTTGAATTGTTATAGAAACGTTGGCCTTCGATTTGGATCTAGTTTGAATGTTTAAGCTTCAAGTTGGAGGCGGCGGCCATGGTTCAAGAGGAGACTTAGCAGCATAATTGTAACACCCCACCTCCGCTAGGGTCACTCACAAAGGGAATGCACTAGTTTTGGAGGGGTATTATCGAGATAACATCACAGAATTATCACAAGACAGAACATTAATAAAAAAAAAATTAAGTAAATAGCGGAAGAATTTATGAGCAAAACAGAACTTCATTTTATTCCAAAATAAACCATGTCTCTTACAAACATTTCAAATAACTTCATTACAACTGTCTTGTAATAATAGCCAAAGAAGCAATAACTTAAAAACAGAAAAACAGCTTATTCCCCAAGTGCAGTAAAAAGAAGCAGCCATAGCAAACCGTACATGCTGAGCCAAAGCAAGTGATATCCAAGCTAAGAGCTAGTGTTTCCTCCCTGAGAACCTGGGGGGGGGGGACGAAAGAAAAAGAGGCGAAAGGAAAAGGGTCAGTCATAAAGACTGAGTAAGTCCTAGTGACTTTCAGTGTAAAAACGGTTAAAACAACCTGTCATGTATGAATTGGAACTAAACTTAAGAATGGTGTCAAGGTGAACAAGATAGACTAAGGTGATCAGGATAAGTCAAGACAAGTCAAGTAAAGCATCACATGTTCGAGATTCGTTGCATCGACTGTACTAGTATACTAAGCCCATATCACAAGTTAATCACGAAATAAATCCCACGGCCCAATATCATGAAATGACCCTGAAACGGGGTCTGACCCAAGTACGGGGTCCTATGGAGCGATTATCTAGTCGATCGGCTCCCTACAAGTTCTAGCTCGTCAAGTGTCTGTGTCATACGGCTAATCACGAATGTAGTCACCTGTGCTGGGTCCACCTTCGGGTGTATCAGCCCTAGGGTGTCAACCCCTGACACGATTCAAGATGCACAGATAAATCTACGGATACCCAGTGCCTGCCCCGGAATACGTGCACGACCGTAGTCCACCGAACCTACACTGGCATACCCCACTGCCGTCGTTCACCTCTTACAATCATCCCAGTAATCGTGCCCCACCCGGCCTAGCCCCAGGGTACCTTGATACATCTAGAGGGTTACTGCTGAAAAGGGTCGTGTCTAGGGTTTCGTCTAATAGATTAGGTCATGTAATTCGTGACCTAACCCGCCTAACCGATTAAGTCATGTAATTCGTGACTTAATCCTTTTCTAGTCTAGTCATGTCAAGATGGTTAAGTATGCCATTTAATTCGTGACTTAACCCGCCTACGTGTCATGTCAACTTGGCTAAGTGTTGTCGTTTCAAGTTCATGATTTAGCCCTACAAATCGTGTTCAAGTTGGTTAAGTTGTCTTTTCATGTTCATGACTTAACCCTAATTGGCATTAATTGATTGGTTAATGCACTGAACCACTCACATTGGATCCTATTGTTCGTAGCCACTGGATTTGCCGAACGGTTCCGGGCAGGTTTACGCTACGAACTCAACCCAACCTCGGGTTTCAAGCGCGATGTGACCAACTACCCACATTGGATCCTATTGTTTGTAGCAACTGGATTTGCCGGGCGGTTCCGGGCAGGTTTACACTACAAACTCAACCCAACCTCGAGTTGGCCACTTTCTTGTTTTCTAAAGTCATGCCCATGTTCTTATCAGATTCGTGCTATTTTCATAGCATGTTCATATGTCAATTTCGTGCCCAACTAAGGCATGTTTCAAGTCAAGTCATAGAATATTCAAGTCAAGTTTTTCGTTCCATATTTCATGTTCTACTTATGCCAAATTTCATGGTTTATGATTATAACCAATTCAAGTTTTGCCTATTCTACCCAATCGTATCCCCAACGCATATAAACGTACTTCATTCACAAGCATAAACAATTCAAGAGATAAAGGGGAATAATACCAAACATGTGATAGGCATATGTGACAATTCCACCATCACTTGCATAATAAACAGGCTATAACATATCACATGGTTTCGATACTAGCATGATGATAACTTGGCATAGTAATGGTTCCAACTTAGTTCAACATGATGAATTCAACTTTACATCATAGGCATAATAATCATTGCGGGCATAATAATAATTTTATTACAAACATGAAACATTAAAGGCATGGTAATTCTAATAGGCATAGTGGATTCCAATTTAGTATTTTTAACATAATGATTCTCATCTAGCATTATAAACATAATGATTCCAACTTTTCATCATAACATAGCAATTCCCAATTTGTCATTAACATGATAGGTATATTAACATCACATGCATAGTTTCATTAACATCATAGACATGGTTTAATTAGCATCATAGGCATGGTTTAATCAACATGAGGATTTCAATGAACATAATGATTCCATGGACATGTATTTGTTCAACTTGCAATAAAATTAAGCCCAAGTGATTCATAACAACATCAACATCATGATAAGTTTAACTTGCAACATTAACATAGCAATATTCCCAAATTTTGATTCAAAGTTAAACAATATAAACATGGATTAATAATAGTTCTTAAATCCGGTTTCAATTCATAGCATGTCCATGTTATTTTAGCATTTTTGCCTAAAAAGTGACTTAGAACTTACAATATGAAGCAAGCAATCCAAATCAAAACTTTAAATCAAATAGCCCCAAATCCGTTGTCTAAAGCGTCGTAGTTGTTGTAGCTTCTAGTTGTAGCCTTCAAGAATCGTCCTTCGTCTTCTATAATTTTGTTCTTTGTATTTTTAATTTAGAGTTCTAGGTTTAATGGCAGCTGCATGAGTGCTAAAATGAAATAGTATGATTTAGGCTAGGTCTTAGGGTCTTTAAATAGTTGTAGGCAACTCATTTAGGCCATTAGATCAACCCCAGAGTCAATCCGGACCATCAAAACACATACCGGGCTTCAAAAATGGGTTCTGGGCCAAACCAGGCCGACCAGGTCGACCTGTACAGGGGGGTCGACTCTAGGGTCGACTCTAGGGTCGACCTGGCCTGGGGAGGTCGACTCTAGGGTCGACTCGGTTCTGTCTGCCAGAAAGTCTGCTGAAATTTGTTTTGGCCATATCTTGGTCATACGGACTCCGATTTTCGAAAACTCGGACTCTATTTCGCGTATTTTTTCGAGAGGAACGCAATGGTGAAGTCCATTTTACCTAATTCCTGATTCTTAAATTAATTATCCTTATTTTATTATCTTTTCCGTTACACACACCGTTACCGAACTAATTTTTCTTCTCTTCCAAATATTAATTAATTCTTCTTATGCATCGCCATTATTTACCTATCTAAACATATTTTTATATGTTTTATTTCATTTTTAATTATACCTTGATTTCTTGTTTTCACATGTTGTTAAAATTCGGGTTGTTACATTCTCCCCTCCTTAGAGGATTTCGTCCCCGAAATCTCCAAGTTAAGAAGAATGTGTCCTACCATCCATCATCCATCTACTCAAAACATCATCCATTAGCAATCATTGTCCTTAAAAGATTTCTAATGTTGTATGAACATATGCAGAAAGTGTGTGTATATGTTCCTTATCTAATGCAAATGATCAGGCCTGATTGATCCTTTCAAATGCAAACTATGTTTAGTGAAATGAATCCAATATGTATGCAAAATTTTCATATTATAATTCATAATTTCTACATGAGTGCACAAACATTCAATCATATGCAAAAACCAAATGATAGCACAACCAAGTTTCCAAAATAAACACTCATGCATATGCAAGTATGAAACTGTGACTGAGCCGATCTAGTGCCTAATGTGTATTCATGCATCCACGAGCAACCACTTGCGACCACTTGCAACCATTACGCAATCATAACATGTTTCAATTACATGTTTTGTAACACCCCACTCCCGCTATGATCACTCACTAAGGGAATGCCATAGCATCGGTGGAGTATTTTAGTGAATATAGAACAGAAAAATTACAACAAGACAGATATAAATAGTACTTGAAATTTTAAAACATCATCTCATAACAGCGGAAGTAAAACATGTCTGGTTACATCATAAAACCACAATAAAGGTCAAGTACAATATCCATCAAAATAAAGAAGTACATAATCCCACTCTCATACAATAGCCAAACAAAAGAAAAGATAACTGGATAACTGGAGCTTTACATCTATCCAAGCTCCTAAAGACTGGAACAGCAATCCGATCAAGCTCCACTACTGCTAGGATCCACCGTAGGACCTGAGGGTTGGGAAAAAGATAAAAACAACGGGGTCAGACATAAGTCTGAGCGAGTCCTATAACTTTAACAATACAATCGTTAAAGTAACCAGAGAAGACATAAACTGATATACGGTAACATATAGGGATGAATGGCTACCCTAAGCAGTCAACTGAACGAAGATAAAGGATAAAGACGCATCTACCCTCCCTAAGGTAAATTACTAAACTGCACCACACCAGTCGTTCCTAACTTAAAGGTTGATCCCACCCAAGGACTTATAAAATTTACTAATTAGTACCTGCGTACCCCTAGGTGACCAAGTAGGCGCCACGGGGCCCTACAATCCACTAGGTGTACACACTACTTCCCATTCGATCGGCTCCCTAACGTAGATACCCGTGCTGGCCCCACCGTGGGATGTATCATTCCCCAATGTGGCAACCTGATGAAACTAAAGGTGCACGGCTTATATCTACTCGATGCAACAACGGCTTACCTACCAGCCCGGGCCCACTCACGCATATGAAGCCCGTTGGACTTGCGTTGCCACCGCTAACCCGTTTGCCTCTTACAGTCAAGCCCAGTATGCGTGTCCCGTCCTCGACATGGGTCGAGCCCACAAAGATACGTATGGGTTACTGGTTGAAATGGGCCTCCACAAGCTACCCACCTAAGCTTGTCCCTTTTTCTAGTATATCCCACTTAACCCTTTAATCATGTTTTAATTACATGTTCTATTTTGGTTAAGTATTCTAATCGTATTTTCTATTGCCACCCAAGGCAACCACTAGATTTTCTCATGCCACCCGAGGCACCCACTTAACCCCTCATGTCCCTCTACATGCTAATGTGGTTAAGTGTTTCTTAATTAATTAATTAAGAACGTAACCTTTGTAAAGACCTCTCACATTAGACTGTCTTTTATGACCGCTGGTTAAGCCGGTTGGGTCCGGGCAGCCTTATGTCATAACAGAGTCTAACCTCGTGTCTTTACATTAATTACGTATTTAGTTTGTGCCTAAGACCTCTCACATTGGGCTAACATTTGTAGCAACTGGTTAAGCCGGTTGGGTCCGGGCAGTTTTACGCTACAACTGAGTCCAACCTCGTGTCTTAGTCAATTAATTACACCTAATTAATCACCCTCATAATTTTATATTAATTATCCCTAATTAATCAAGTTTTCTTAACATGGGTAGACCTAACTTAATAGGTAAATTCCCATGGGGTAGACCTAACTCAATAGGTAAATTCCCAACACATAGTATGGGTACACCTAACCAAATAGGCAAATTCCCATACTATGTTTATTTATTTTGTGTTATGCATAATTATATTAATTTCACACAATCTTATTAACTTATGCATTTAATTACCCCATCGTTCCCACGTAATTTCGTTCATGATATAACACATATAAAAGGTGTCAACTTGCATATGAATGAACATGTTTCAAAGGTGCCATCTTGCATATTAACAAACACATAACTTGCATATGAACTTGCATAACATGTCACATAACTTGCATATAATATGTCACATAACTTACATATTCATTTTGCATAACAAACTTGCATATTAGCTTATAGACTTGCATAATGTGTCATCATGAACTTGCATATTAATAAACATGTAACTTGCATATTTACATACATGTAACTCGCATATTAACAAACATGTAACTTGCATATAAAGAAACATGTAACTTGCATATTTACATACATGTAACTTGCATATTAACAAACATGTAACTTGCATATTAACAAACATGTAACTTGCATATTTACATACATGTAACTTGCATATTAACAAACATGTAACTTGCATATTAACAAACATGTAACTTGCATAGCATATTACCATGAACTTGCATAACATGCATATGATTATATAGCCCACAACTTGCATATTTAGCATCATGCAAACATAACATACATCATATTAAACTTGCATAAGCTTACATACTCAACATGCATAAACATAAGATTAATGCTAACATCATATCATATGATTCAAAGCTCATTAACCCACATACAAAACCATAAATCTCATCACATCTCATCTAATTAGTTTACCAAAAGATCATCAAAGTGATAGAAACTCACAACTAGCAACTTTGAACACCAAATGAAGAAGATTAAGATGCTAAGAAGGGATTAGAAGTTGATTAGAGAGTGATTAGTATGCAACCCTCTTCATAAAATTAGTGGAGGCCATGAGAGCTAGCATTTTGCCATAGTTTAGTCACTAGGTTTAATTATGAATGAATTAGGGTAGGTTAGGGTCTTATTTATAGATTAGGCAAGTGTTTTAGGCCATAGGATTAACCCTAGATTCAATCCAAGCCATCAAAGCATGTCTTGGGGAAGAAGTCAAGTGTAGGAACCATCTAGGGCCTTTAGATTAAAGATGGACCATGAGAACCATTCAAATGCAAAATCTGCACTTGAGCGAATCGGCCCACGGGTTGACAGCCAAACACCCTGGATTAACCCCTAGTCGACCCAGCGGGCTCGGGTCGACTTCAAAAATCGGCCGGTTCGGTTATTCCCCTCTCCCAATTCGCTGTTTTGAGCATTTTTGCATATTTATTTATTAAATTTTCAATTATATATATATATATATATATATATCAATATATATATATATATATATATATATCTACACAACCCATTTCACTTAATTAAGTATACTTTAATTTGGGAATTTTCGTGAAACTTCGCGAGGCCATATCTTGGTCATACGGACTCCGATTTTCGAAAACTCGGACTCTATTTCGCGTATTTTTCCGAGACGAACACAATGGCATAGCCCGTTTCCCTTGATTCCCATTTTAGAATTAAATTCTGCCTCGATTTATGTTATTACAGGTTATTGAAAATACGGGTTGTTACATTCTCCCCTCCTTAAAGGATTTCGTCCCCGAAATCTTCAAGTTAGGAAGAACGTATCCTACCATCCAATCATCCATCTACTCAAAGCATCATCCACGAGCAATCATTGTCCTTACAAGATTCTAAATGCTGGATGGATATATGCAAAAGTGTGTGTATATGTACTTACCTAATGCGAAAATCAGGCGGTTACTGATACAGTAAACCTCCTTAATGCAAACCATGATAGTGCCATGCATCCAATATGTATGCGAAACCCTATTGACACATACAAATTTCTACATGCGTGCACAACCATACACAAAAATGCATCATCCATATGATAACACAGCCATGATACATCCATCAATCTAACTACCACATCCATTTATGCAATATGCAACATGAAGTGACTGAGCCGATCTAGTGCCTAATGTGTGTGTATATGCATCCACGAGCAACCACTAGCAAACAATTGCATCCATATGCATCCATCAACCATAACATGTTTCAAACACATGTTTCAACCATAGGTTTTACCCTATCTAAAGGTCATAGGTATTAGCGAGAGGATATACTAAAGATAAGATAAGTACTAGACAAGCAATAAAGGAGAAGTTAAAAGACATACTCTCAAAAAGAAATGGATACAAAGAACGCATCTTTGCTTCCGTCTCCCAAGTAGCATTGCTTTCGTCATCTCCCCACTGCACTTTAACTAGCTGAACTTCTCTGTTCCTCAACTTCCTAGTTTCTGACCCAAGGATGCGAGTAGGAGCTCGTCGAATCGTCGCATCACGCTCTACCTCTACATCTCTAAGCAAGCTCGGCTCTACCACCTCCGCGGTCTCATGTAAGCACTTCCTCAAATGTGATACATGGAATACATCATGAACACCACTAAGTCTGTCGGGCAACTCCACCCTATATGCCATCCGTCCAATCCTTTCCTTAATAGGAAACGGCCCAACAAATCTCGGTGCTAACTTCCCTACGGACCCAAAGCGAACAACATTTCTCAATGGAGATACTTTGACAAAAACCATGTCCCCAACCTCAAACTCAAGATCCGTCCTTCTCCGATCCGCATAAGATTTCTGTCTATCTTGCGCTGCTTTCATCCTTTTTCGAATTAAATCAATCTTCTCTGAAGTCTCTCTAACCATATCCGGCCCAAGCAAGATCTTATCCGTAGATTCCCACCAACATGTAGGAGATCGACAAGGCCTTCCATAAAGAGCTTCGAAAGGAGCCATACCAATACTGGACTGAAAGCTGTTATTATATGCGAACTCCACCAAAGGAAGATGTTCTTCCCATGTACCTCCAAAATCCAAGATACAAAGCCTCAAAAGATCTTCTAAGATACGGTTCACCCTCTCAGTCTGACCGTCCGTCTGAGGATGATATGCGGTGCTCAAACACAACTGAGTCCCTACCGCCTCTTGCAAACTTCTCCAAAACTCACTAGTGAAAATAGGATCTCGATCACTCACAATGCTGGATGGTACGCCATGCAATCTAACAATCTCTCTAACATAGACTGAAGCAAGCCATGGAGCGGTCCTCTTACTCTTTACGGGTATAAAATGGGCACTCTTGGTAAGTCTGTCTACCACAACCCAAATTCCCGTATTGCCCTTCCTCGATCTCGGTAACCCGTCGATGAAATCCATCGAGACACTATCCCACTTCCACTGTGGAACTTCCAATGGGTGTAGCAACCCACCGGGTTTCCTTTGCTCCACTTTAACTTGTTGGCACACTAAGCATCTAGCCACATACTCGGCCACATCTTTCTTCATACCGGCCCAGAAGAAAACTCTCTTCATGTCTTGGTACATTTTGTCTCCACCGGGATGAATAGTCATTCTTGAACGATGTGCATCATCCAAAATAGCCTTCTTCAAACCCTCATCTTGCGGTACACAAAGTCTACCGTCTCTATGCAACCATCCCTTATCATCTATGGTGTATCTACCCAAATGGCTGGACGACTCCCCACTTATAAGCTTCTCTACCAACACAACCAACTGTGGGTCGTCTCGCTGAGCCTCGCCAATCCGTCTCAAAAGAGTAGGTCTAACCTCCAAGGATGCCAACAAACCAGGTACAAAATCAACAGAAGGTCTGAAGTCAAACAAAGAAAGAAACTCCAAGCTTCGTCGTTCCACGAACAATGGACTCAAAGATAGCCTTTTTCTACTTAAGGCGTCTGCCACCACGTTACCCTTACCAGGGGTATACGCTATCTCGAAATCATAGGATGCTAAGAACTCCATCCACCTTTGCTGTCTTAAGTTTAAATCCTTCTGAGAGAATAAGTACTTCAATGATTTATGGTCGGTGAACAACTCGAATCTCTCACCAAGAAGATAATGGCGCCAAGACTTAAGTGCGAAAACATTCGCGGCCAACTCTAGATCATGGGTAGGGTAATTCTTCTCATGCACTCTCAATTGTCTCCCTCCATAGGCTATTACCCTTCCCTCCTGCATCAAGACTGCGCCTAATCCTGTTCCACAAGCATCGGTATAAACAACAAACGGCTTACTCCCATCTGGAAGCACTAAAACTGGAGCGGTGGTCAAAGCTCTCTTTAACCGTCGGAAAGCATCATCACAATCTACATCCCATGAGAAAACCAGATTCTTCTTCGTCAAGCGGGTTAATGGGGCTGATATCTTCGCGAAGTCTTTGATGAACTTCCTATAATATCCTGCCAACCCCAAGAAACTTCTTACCTCGGTAGCATTTCTAGGAACTTTCCAATCCTGGATAGATACTATCTTTGCGGGATCCATAGCTATCCCTTCCTTAGAGACCACATGCCCTAAGAATCGCACTTCTCTTCTCCAAAAATGGCATTTAGAGAATTTAGCTTTAAGACTATGCGCTCGAAGAGTCTCCAACACTTCCTTGAGATGTAAGGCATGCTCTTCTTCATTCTTGGAAAAGACCAAGATGTCATCCACAAAAACTACTACAAACTTATTCAGATACTCTCTGAACACTCTACTCATGAGATCAACAAAGTATGCGGGGGCGTTTGTCAACCCAAATGGCATCACTAGCCACTCATAAAAACCATCCGGAGTCCGGAAAGCAGTCTTCTCTATACTGTCCTCCGCCACTCTTAACTGATGAAACCCTGTAGCTAAGTCCATCTGCGAAAATACTGACGCGCCAACCAACTGATCAAAGAGATCATCTATCCTCGGTAATGGGTGTCTATTCTTCTTCGTGAGCTTATTAAGTTCCCTATAATCCACACAAAGTCTGAGGGACCCATCCGCCTTCGTGGCAAACACTACTGGAGCTCCCCACTCCGATATACTTCGCCTTATGAACCCCTTCTCAAGCAACTCCCCTACTTGCTTATGAAGTTCTCTTCTCTCACGAGGAGCCATGTGGCGTACTGGCAAAGACACTGGTTTGGCATTATCCACCAAATAAATTCGGAAATCTATCTCCCGCTTCGGAGGCAAACCCTTTACTTCTTCAAACACATCCGGATATTCCCGGACTACTCTGACAGAACACAAACTCTCGACCGAAGCATCGAGCGATTCAAGATAACTTAGCAAAACAGATTCCATGGGATTGCAAGAGATCTCGAGAGTGTTACCCAAGCGGGTCATGAGCCTGACAACTCTCCTTTCGCAATCAAGAACGGCACCATTACTGGATAACCAGTCCATGCCCAAGATCAACCCATAGCCCGTGAAGCCCAATACAAAAGCATCACATCTAAACTCAACGCTAAGTATAGAAATCTTCAAACCCAAACATATCATAGACAGATATATGGAGCCCCCAATTGGGTTTGAGACAACCAAGGGATCATCAACTAGACTGGTGTCTAAGTGCAGTGACTCAACTAACGATGATGAGATAAAAGAATGCGATGCGCCAGAGTCAAACAAAGTACGAACTGGATGATCAAACAGAAAAACCAGACTTTCAACGGAAATAGTTCTACCTCTCTGCTGAATCGGTGGAACTGAGAGAACCTGAACTTGCCCCCCTGACTGAGGTGGTGCTATAAGAGCTTGCACCTGGCCTCCTGAGGTAGACCCCGTCTTCTGCCCCTTCTTTGGGCAGTTTTTCACAAGATGCCCTGCTTCACCACAATGAAAGCAACCGGTCTTCTTCTTTTTGCGACAATCCTTACTGAGGTGTCCTGGTGTTCCACAATTGAAGCACTTCTTCTTCGTCTTCTTTTTGTCACCATTGCCTTTTCCGCCCTTGCCTTGTTGTTGCTGTTGCGGTTTCTTCTGATCCCCCTTTTTCTCTGGTGCCTTAGAATTCTTATCATCCTCATGCATAAGTGCCATGTAGACAAGCTTCTCAAAAGTGGCCCCCATAGGAATGTGAGTCATAGCTATTCCTTGCAATGGTTCGTTCAAGCCTCTAACGAACCTCAAAGCCTTCTTCTCCGGTGTATTCACCAACTCTATGCCAAACCTTGCTAATTGATTGAATTTGTTGACATATTCTTTCACCGTGAGATTCCCTTGCTTCAAATTCAAGAACTTCTCCATAAACAGATTCTCTTCCGCCCTTGAGAGAAACTTAGCCCCAAACCTTTGCTTAAAATCTGCCCAAGATTCAACAGGGCGTTCTCCATTAGTGACCTCCCACCAGAATGAGGCCTCTCCCTTCATTAACCAAGCCGCCAACTTGACTTTCTTTCCCTCTTCCACTTCAAAGATATCTAGCAACTCTTCCACTTCCTTAAGCCAATCTCTAGCCTCTACGAAAGTCTCTGAACCAAGAAAAGGTTTTCCTCCTATAGCCTTGAACTCCTTGCAAACCTTAGCAAAATTATCCACTCTAGGCTGAGGAGGAGGAGCGGTTGTCTCTGGTGTAGTAGCATTGGCCGGACCCGCAGCCGCGGCCCTAGCCTCTTGCAACCTCCTATACCATAGTGGTATAACTAAACCCTCCGGGATGTTAAGATCTTCAGCCATGCTGAAACGAAAGAGGAAAGATTCAAAAAGGAGATTCCGAAAGATAAAGATATGGCTATTGGGGATTATGCTTTTCTTTTTCAAAAACTTTTTCTCTTAGAAGACATGCTTTTAAAAATACTTTCTTCGAAAATACTCTTAGAAAGTAGTTTTTCTCAAAAATTTTATCTGTTCTGGTAACCTTAAGCTCTGGTACCACGTGTAACACCCCACTCCCGCTATGATCACTCACTAAGGGAATGCCATAGCATCGGTGGAGTATTTTAGTGAATATAGAACAGAAAAATTACAACAAGACAGATATAAATAGTACTTGAAATTTTAAAACATCATCTCATAACAGCGGAAGTAAAACATGTCTGGTTACATCATAAAACCACAATAAAGGTCAAGTACAATATCCATCAAAATAAAGAAGTACATAATCCCACTCTCATACAATAGCCAAACAAAAGAAAAGATAACTGGATAACTGGAGCTTTACATCTATCCAAGCTCCTAAAGACTGGAACAGCAATCCGATCAAGCTCCACTACTGCTAGGATCCACCGTAGGACCTGAGGGTTGGGAAAAAGATAAAAACAACGGGGTCAGACATAAGTCTGAGCGAGTCCTATAACTTTAACAATACAATCGTTAAAGTAACCAGAGAAGACATAAACTGATATACGGTAACATATAGGGATGAATGGCTACCCTAAGCAGTCAACTGAACGAAGATAAAGGATAAAGACGCATCTACCCTCCCTAAGGTAAATTACTAAACTGCACCACACCAGTCGTTCCTAACTTAAAGGTTGATCCCACCCAAGGACTTATAAAATTTACTAATTAGTACCTGCGTACCCCTAGGTGACCAAGTAGGCGCCACGGGGCCCTACAATCCACTAGGTGTACACACTACTTCCCATTCGATCGGCTCCCTAACGTAGATACCCGTGCTGGCCCCACCGTGGGATGTATCATTCCCCAATGTGGCAACCTGATGAAACTAAAGGTGCACGGCTTATATCTACTCGATGCAACAACGGCTTACCTACCAGCCCGGGCCCACTCACGCATATGAAGCCCGTTGGACTTGCGTTGCCACCGCTAACCCGTTTGCCTCTTACAGTCAAGCCCAGTATGCGTGTCCCGTCCTCGACATGGGTCGAGCCCACAAAGATACGTATGGGTTACTGGTTGAAATGGGCCTCCACAAGCTACCCACCTAAGCTTGTCCCTTTTTCTAGTATATCCCACTTAACCCTTTAATCATGTTTTAATTACATGTTCTATTTTGGTTAAGTATTCTAATCGTATTTTCTATTGCCACCCAAGGCAACCACTAGATTTTCTCATGCCACCCGAGGCACCCACTTAACCCCTCATGTCCCTCTACATGCTAATGTGGTTAAGTGTTTCTTAATTAATTAATTAAGAACGTAACCTTTGTAAAGACCTCTCACATTAGACTGTCTTTTATGACCGCTGGTTAAGCCGGTTGGGTCCGGGCAGCCTTATGTCATAACAGAGTCTAACCTCGTGTCTTTACATTAATTACGTATTTAGTTTGTGCCTAAGACCTCTCACATTGGGCTAACATTTGTAGCAACTGGTTAAGCCGGTTGGGTCCGGGCAGTTTTACGCTACAACTGAGTCCAACCTCGTGTCTTAGTCAATTAATTACACCTAATTAATCACCCTCATAATTTTATATTAATTATCCCTAATTAATCAAGTTTTCTTAACATGGGTAGACCTAACTTAATAGGTAAATTCCCATGGGGTAGACCTAACTCAATAGGTAAATTCCCAACACATAGTATGGGTACACCTAACCAAATAGGCAAATTCCCATACTATGTTTATTTATTTTGTGTTATGCATAATTATATTAATTTCACACAATCTTATTAACTTATGCATTTAATTACCCCATCGTTCCCACGTAATTTCGTTCATGATATAACACATATAAAAGGTGTCAACTTGCATATGAATGAACATGTTTCAAAGGTGCCATCTTGCATATTAACAAACACATAACTTGCATATGAACTTGCATAACATGTCACATAACTTGCATATAATATGTCACATAACTTACATATTCATTTTGCATAACAAACTTGCATATTAGCTTATAGACTTGCATAATGTGTCATCATGAACTTGCATATTAATAAACATGTAACTTGCATATTTACATACATGTAACTCGCATATTAACAAACATGTAACTTGCATATAAAGAAACATGTAACTTGCATATTTACATACATGTAACTTGCATATTAACAAACATGTAACTTGCATATTAACAAACATGTAACTTGCATATTTACATACATGTAACTTGCATATTAACAAACATGTAACTTGCATATTAACAAACATGTAACTTGCATAGCATATTACCATGAACTTGCATAACATGCATATGATTATATAGCCCACAACTTGCATATTTAGCATCATGCAAACATAACATACATCATATTAAACTTGCATAAGCTTACATACTCAACATGCATAAACATAAGATTAATGCTAACATCATATCATATGATTCAAAGCTCATTAACCCACATACAAAACCATAAATCTCATCACATCTCATCTAATTAGTTTACCAAAAGATCATCAAAGTGATAGAAACTCACAACTAGCAACTTTGAACACCAAATGAAGAAGATTAAGATGCTAAGAAGGGATTAGAAGTTGATTAGAGAGTGATTAGTATGCAACCCTCTTCATAAAATTAGTGGAGGCCATGAGAGCTAGCATTTTGCCATAGTTTAGTCACTAGGTTTAATTATGAATGAATTAGGGTAGGTTAGGGTCTTATTTATAGATTAGGCAAGTGTTTTAGGCCATAGGATTAACCCTAGATTCAATCCAAGCCATCAAAGCATGTCTTGGGGAAGAAGTCAAGTGTAGGAACCATCTAGGGCCTTTAGATTAAAGATGGACCATGAGAACCATTCAAATGCAAAATCTGCACTTGAGCGAATCGGCCCACGGGTTGACAGCCAAACACCCTGGATTAACCCCTAGTCGACCCAGCGGGCTCGGGTCGACTTCAAAAATCGGCCGGTTCGGTTATTCCCCTCTCCCAATTCGCTGTTTTGAGCATTTTTGCATATTTATTTATTAAATTTTCAATTATATATATATATATATATATATCAATATATATATATATATATATATATATCTACACAACCCATTTCACTTAATTAAGTATACTTTAATTTGGGAATTTTCGTGAAACTTCGCGAGGCCATATCTTGGTCATACGGACTCCGATTTTCGAAAACTCGGACTCTATTTCGCGTATTTTTCCGAGACGAACACAATGGCATAGCCCGTTTCCCTTGATTCCCATTTTAGAATTAAATTCTGCCTCGATTTATGTTATTACAGGTTATTGAAAATACGGGTTGTTACATGTTTACATCCAAAAAGATTCTACCTATGGTTCTCAAGATAGGATCGAGGATAGAAACAAGATAAAACAAAGCATCTAGAAAAAGAAGTTAAAGATGTACCCCCAGAAGGTCCGGTCTGCTTCTTAGGGCAGTCCTTGTTGATGTGTCCAATCTCCCCACAATGAAAACATTCACCTTGCTTTCTCTTCCTCTTTCTACAATCCTTGGCTATGTGCCCTTCCGTACCACAGAAATTGCATTTCCTTTTATCACGTGAGTTGTCGTTCTTGCCTCCTTTCTCAGAGTCTACCTTCTTATTCTGAGAATCGTTGGGCTTGACCTCTTTCTTTCCCTTCTTATCTTCCTCATACAGTAGGGCCATATCCACCAAGCTTTCAAAGGTCACCTCCATGGGCACATGAGTCATGGCCAAACCATGTAGTGGCTCGTTCAAGCCTCGTGCAAAACGTAGCGCCTTTTTCTGAGGAGTGTTGACTAACTCCAATCCGAAGCGAGCAAGCTGATTGAAACGGTTCACGTATTCTTTAACTGTCATATTTCCTTGTTTAAGGGCTAGAAACTGTTCCATTTGGAGACTCTCCTCTGCCGATGACAAGAACTTAAGCCCAAATCTCCCTCTAAAGTCCGCCCAAGTCTCAATGGGCCTAGTAGCGTTGGTGACTTCCCACCAATAAGAAGCTTCCTCTTTCATGAGCCACGCCGCCAACTGTACTTTCCTATTGTCCTCTACCTCAAAGATAACAAACAAGTCTTCGGTTTCCTTCAACCAATTCCGTGCCTCAACAAAAGTCTCAGTTCCTAGGAAATCCTTTCCGCCCATGGCCTTAAAGTCCTTGCATATCTTTGAAAAAGCAGTTTCTCGCGGAGGTTGAGGAGGATGAGGAGGAGGATTGGCTGGGCCTGTCACATTAGCCCGAGCCTCGAGGAAACGACGGAACCAAGTGGGTATATTGACACCCTCGGGAAGATTAAGATCGTCGGCCATGATAAGCTGAAAATAAAAAGGAAAAGATTCAAACGAGGAAACAAAGATTGTGCTAATGGCTTTTTGGGGAATAGCCTTTTAAAATAAACCAACTTTTCTTGAAAAGTGCTTCTTTGTAAATGGTTTTTTTTTTCAAAAGGTTTTCAAAACTTTTGCCCAACCTTGGTAACCTTCTGCTCTGATACCAAGTGTAACACCCCACCTCCGCTAGGGTCACTCACAAAGGGAATGCACTAGTTTTAGAGGGGTATTATCGAGATAACATCACAGAATTATCACAAGACAGAACATTAATAAAAAAAATTAAGTAAACAGCGGAAGAATTTATGAGCAAAAATGAACTTCATTTTATTCCAAAATAAACCATGTCTCTTACAAACATTTCAAATAACTTCATTACAACTGTCTTGTAATAATAGCCAAAGAAGCAATAACTTAAAAACAGAAAAACAGCTTATTCCCCAAGTGCAGTAAAAAGAAGCAGCCATAGCAAACCGTACATGCTGAGCCAAAGCAAGTGATATCCAAGCTAAGAGCTAGTGTTTCCTCCCTGAGAACCTGGGGGGGAAACGAAAGAAAAAGAGGCAAAAGGAAAAGGGTCAGTCATAAAGACTGAGTAAGTCCTAGTGACTTTCAGTGTAAAAACGGTTAAAACAACCTGTCATGTATGAACTGGAACTAAACTTAAGAATGGTGTCAAGGTGAACAAGATAGACTAAGGTGATCAGGATAAGTCAAGACAAGTCAAGTAAAGCATCACATGTTCGAGATTCGTTGCATCGACTATACTAGTATACTAAGCCCATATCACAAGTTAATCACGAAATAAATCCCACGGCCCAATATCATGAAATGACCCCGAAACGGGGTCTGACCCAAGTACGGGGTCCTATGGAGCGATTATCTAGTCGATCGGCTCCCTACAAGTTCTAGCTCGTCAAGTGTCCGTGTCATACGGCTAATCACGAATGTAGTCACCTGTGCTGGGTCCACCTTCGGGTGTATCAGCCCTATGGTGTCAACCCCTGACACGATTCAAGATGCACAGATAAATCTACGGATACCCAGTGCCTGCCCCGGAATACGTGCACGACCGTAGTCCACCGAACCTACACTGGCATACCCCACTGCCGTCGTTCACCTCTTACAATCATCCCAGTAATCGTGCCCCACCCGGCCTAGCCCCAGGGTACCTTGATACATCTAGAGGGTTACTGCTGAAAAGGGTCGTGTCTAGGGTTTCGTCTAATAGATTAGGTCATGTAATTCGTGACCTAACCCGCCTAACCGATTAAGTCATGTAATTCGTGACTTAATCCTTTTCCAGTCTAGTCATGTCAAGATGGTTAAGTATGCCATTTAAATTCATGACTTAACCCGCCTACGTGTCATGTCAAGTTGGCTAAGTGTTGTCGTTTCAAGTTCATGATTTAGCCCTACAAATCGTGTTCAAGTTGGTTAAGTTGTCTTTTCATGTTCATGACTTAACCCTAATTGGCATTAATTGATTGGTTAATGCACCGAACCACTCACATTGGATCCTATTGTTCGTAGCCACTGGATTTGCCGGGCGGTTCCGGGCAGGTTTACGCTACGAACTCAACCCAACCTCGAGTTTCAAGCGCGATGTGACCAACTACCCACATTGGATCCTATTGTTTGTAGCAACTGGATTTGCCGGGCGGTTCCGGGCAGGTTTACACTACAAACTCAACCCAACCTCGAGTTGGCCACTTTCTTGTTTTCTAAAGTCATGCCCATGTTCTTATCAGATTCGTGCTATTTTCTTAGCATGTTCATATGTCAATTTCGTGCCCAACTAAGGCATGTTTCAAGTCAAGTCATAGAATATTCAAGTCAAGTTTTTCGTTCCATATTTCATGTTCTACTTATGCCAAATTTCATGGTTTATGATTATAACCAATTCATGTTTTGCCTATTCTACCCAATCGTATCCCCAACGCATATAAACGTACTTCGTTCACAAGCATAAACAATTCAAGAGATAAAGGGGAATAACACCAAACATGTGATAGGCATATGTGACAATTCCACCATCACTTGCATAATAAACAGGCTATAACATATCACATGGTTTCGATACTAGCATGATGATAACTTGGCATAGTAATGGTTCCAACTTAGTTCAACATGATGAATTCAACTTTACATCATAGGCATAATAATCATTGCAGGCATAATAATAATTTTATTACAAACATGAAACATTAAAGGCATGGTAATTCTAATAGTTATAGTGGATTCCAATTTAGTATTTTTAACATAATGATTCTCATCTAGCATTATAAACATAATGATTCCAACTTTTCATCATAACATAGCAATTCCCAATTTGTCATTAACATGATAGGTATATTAACATCACATGCATAATTTCATTAACATCATAGACATGGTTTAATTAGCATCATAGGCATGGTTTAATCAACATGAGGATTTCAATGAACATAATGATTCCATGGACATGTATTTGTTCAACTTGCAATAAAATTAAGCCCAAGTGATTCATAACAACATCAACATCATGATAAGTTTAACTTGCAACATTAACATAGCAATATTCCCAAATTTTGATTCAAAGTTAAACAATATAAACATGGATTAATAATAGTTCTTAAATCCGGTTTCAATTCATAGCATGTCCATGTTATTTTAGCGTTTTTGCCTAAAAAGTGACATAGAACTTACAATATGAAGCAAGCAATCCAAATCAAAACTTTAAATCAAATAGCCCCAAATCCGTTGTCTAAAGCGTCGTAGTTGTTGTAGCTTCTACTTGTAGCCTTCAAGAATCGTCCTTCGTCTTCTATAATTTTGTTCTTTGTATTTTTAATTTAGAGTTCTAGGTTTAATGGCGGCTGCATGAGTGCTAAAATGAAATAGTATGATTTAGGCTAGGTCTTAGGGTCTTTAAATAGTTGTAGGCAACTCATTTAGGCCATTAGATCAACCCCAGAGTCAATCCGGACCATCAAAACACATACCGGGCTTCAAAAATGGGTTCTGGGCCAAACCAGGCCGACCAGGTCGACCTGTTCAAGGGGGGTCGACTCTAGGGTCGACCTAGTCTGGGGAGGTCGACTCTAGGGTCGACTTGGTTCTGTCTGCCAGAAAGTCTGCTGAAATTTGTTTTGGCCATATCTTGGTCATACGGACTCCGATTTTCGAAAACTCGGACTCTATTTCGCGTATTTTTTCGAGAGGAACGCAATGGTGAAGTCCATTTTACCTAATTCCTGATTCTTAAATTAATTATCCTTATTTTACTATCTTTTCCGTTACACACACCGTTACCGAACTAATTTTTCTTCTCTTCCAAATATTAATTAATTCTTCTTATGCATCGCCATTATTTACCTATCTAAACATATTTTTATATATTTTATTTCATTTTTAATTATACCTTGATTTCTTGTTTTCACATGTTGTTAAAATTCGGGTTGTTACAATAATGGTGTTAGAAAGATTTGTTGTGGATTAGCCTAGGTCTTATGGTGTTTTTATAGTTGCAACAACTAGTTTAGGCCATAGGATAAACCCTAGAATCGATCTGAACCGCCAAAAATTGTCACAGGCCCTCAAACAAGCCAACAGGGTCAAGCAGGAGCAACCAGGCCCAAACCAGGTTCGGGGACCAGGTCGACACCCAAGTCGACTGCACAGTCGACCTGGTCCTGGGGGTGTCGACTGCCCAGTCGACTCCCCAGTCGACCTGGGGTGCTGGGCGGAAAATTTCCCGCCCAGTCTGTCTGGGTTTTGAAATTCAAATTTGAACTCGAATTCGAACTGTTTTGAACTCTGAAAATTTCTAAAACTTTGGGGAGCCATAATTTGGTCATATGGATTCCGATTTTCGAAAACTTGGACTCGATTTCATGCAGAATTCCGAGACGAACGCAATGGCGCAACCCGTTTCCCTTGGTTCTTATTTTAAAATTTAATTCTGCCTAGATTTATGGTTATAACACGTTATCAAAATACGGGTTGTTACATTCTCCCCTCCTTAAAGGATTTTGTCCCCGAAATCTCTAAGTTAGGAAGAACGTATCCTACCATCCATCATCCATCTACTCAAAACATCATCCACAAGCAAACATTGTCCTTAAGAGATTTCTAATGCTGTATGAACATATGAAAAAAGTGTGTGTATATGTTCCTTATCTAATGCAAATGATAAGGCCTGATTGGTCTTTCTAATGCAAAATATGTTTAGTGTCATGAATCCAACATGTATGCAAACAAATCCTAGTCACGTAAGCACTATATGTGTGCACAAACATTCATCCATATGCAACATTCATATGATAACACATTCAATTTCATCCATAAATAAGTATAAACACTCATGCATATGCAATATGAAAATGTGCCTGAGCCGATCTAGTGCCTAATGTGTGTTATGCAACCACGAGCAATCACTTGCAACCACGAGCAGCCATTCGCAAACATCAAGCATAACATGTTTCAAATACATGTTTACATTCATAGGATTCTACCTAAGGTTATCAAGACAGGATCGAAAGGATATACAAGATAAAATAGAGTATCTAGGGAAAAGAAGTTAAAGATGTACCCATAGAAGGTCCTTCTTGCGGGGCTTGCCCTTGCTTCTTAGGGCAGTTCTTGCTGATGTGTCCAGTTTCACCGCATTGAAAACATGCTCCTATCTTCATCTTCTTCTTCCTACAGTCCTGGACTATATGCCCGTCAATACCATAGAAGTTGCATTTTCTTTTCTCACGTGACTTGTCATTCTTGTTGTTGCTGTTCTTTCCTCCTTTCTCGGAGTCTACCTTCTTGTCTTGAGACTCATTCGCCTTGACCTTCTTCTTGCCATTCTCGTCTTGTTCATGAAGTAGGGCCATATTCACCAAGCTTTCAAAGGTCGCCCCCATGGGTACATGCGTCATGGCCATAGTGTGGAGTGGCTCGCTCAATCCTCGAGCAAAGCGTAGAGCCTTCTTCTCAGCCGTGTTGACTAAGTCCAAACCAAGCTGATTAAACATATTCACGTATTCCCTAACTGACATGTCCCCTTGCTTGAGTGCCAGGAACCTCTCCATCTGAAGGCTCGCTTCTGCGGATGATAAAAACTTAAGCCCAAACCTCTCTCTAAAGTCTGCCCAAGTCTCAATTGGCCTGGTAGCGTTGGTGACTTCCCACCAAAATGCAGCTTCCTCTTTCAACAACTATGCTGCCAACTGAACTTTCCTATGATCCTCCATATCGAAAATAACAAACAAGTCTTCAGTCTCTTTTAGCCAGTTTCGCGCCTCAACGAAGGTTTCAGTTCCAACGAAGTTCTTGCCGCCCATTCCTATAAAGTCCTTGCATATTTTGGCGAAGGCGGTACCCGGAGGAGGAAAAGGAGGAACCGTGGCCACCGGGGGAGGAGGAGGGATATCTGGCGGGCCCGCGCCGTTGGCCCTAGCTTCCAAGTATCTTCGGAACCAGCCAGGTATGGGTACTCCCTCTGGAAGGTTAAGATCAGACATGCTGAAAAGCAAAAAGGAAAAAGATTCAAACGAGGAAACAAAGGAAAGTGCTAATGGCTTTTGGGGAATAGCCTTTTCTTAAAAATAAAACTTTTCTGGAAAAATGTTTCTTTATAAACGGTTTTGAAAATAGTTTCAGAAGATTTTTAAAACTTTTGCCCAGTCTAGTAACCTTCTGCTCTGATACCAAATGTAACACCCCACCTCCGCTAGGGTCACTCACAAAGGGAATGCCCTAGTTTTGGAGGGGTATTATCTAGTAAACAGACACAGAGATAACACAAGACAGAACATAGATAAAATAGAGTATATAAAGCAGCGGATATAAACTTTAAAACCAAATCTCATTACTGAAAAATAGAGTCAAAACCTCTTACATCAAAATGCCAAGTCATTATTTCATTACATCAAGTTCTAAAGAAGCAAAGTACTTAAAACAACATAAGTAAAATATTATTCCCCAAAAAGTGCATGAGTGCAGCCATAGCATAGCTCAAGACCAAACCGTACATGAGTTGTCAGAAAGCAAGCAAAGTCCAAGCTAAGAGCTAGAGTTTCCTCCCTGAGAACCTGGGGGGGAAACGAAAGACAAAGAGGCGAAAGAAAACGGGTCAGTCAAAAAGACTGGTAAGCCCTAGTGACTATCAGCATAGAAACTAGTAAAGTTAACAAGACATGAATAAACTGGAATTAAACATAGGAATGATGATAGGTCTGACATGATAACTAAGCTAACAAGATAACTCAAGTCTAACATTGCGTATTCAAGGTTCGCCATACCAACTATACTGGTATACTAATCCCGTGTCAACTATAAATCTAGAAATAATCCCTTGGCCCAATATCGTGAAGTGACCCAATTCGGGGTCCAACGGTATGATCTAATCGATCGGCTCCCTACAAGTCTAGCTAGTCGTGTGTCTGTGTCATACGGACCTATCACGAATGTAGCCACCTGTGCTAGGTCCACCATAGGGTGTACCAAGCCCTAGGGTGCCAACCACCGACACGAATCAAGAATGCACAGATAATCCTACTGATGCCCAATGCCTGCTTTTTCAACTCCGGACTAAGTGCACGACCCTAGTCCGCCTGAACCTACAATGGCGCACCAACTCAGCCGTCGTTTTGGTCGCTTACAATCAGCCCAGCAATCGTGCCCCACCCTGCCTAGTCCCAGGGTACCGTGATACATCTAGTGGGTTACTGCTGAAAAGGACCGCGTAACTAGGGTTTCGTTCAGCAGGTTAAGTTGTCATTTAAAATTGAGACTTAACCCCATCTACGTGTCATGTCAAATTGACTAAGTGTGTCGTTCTAGTTCAAGACTTAGTCCTACGAATCATGTGTAAAGTTGGTTAAGTGTGTTCAAGAGGTTCATGACTTAACCCTATCAAATCAACGTGTCAAATTGGTTAAGTATATTCAAGTGGTCCATGACTTAACCCTATCCAGTGGCATTAATTTACTTAATGCACCCCTAACCTCTCACATTAGACTTGGTTATGGTTACTGGATGTGCCGGGCGGGTCCGGGCAGTTTTACACCATAACCTAGTCTAACCTCGGGTTTCGAGTGTGATATGACCAACTACTCACATTGGGTCCTATTGTTTGCAATAACTGGATTCGCCGGGCGGTTCCGGGCAGATTTATACTGCAAACTCAACCCAACCTCGAGTTGGCCACGTTCAAGTTATCTAAGTGTCATGTCCCAAATTCCTATTTTCAAGTATAATTTCATGTCAAGTTCATGTTCCTATCCAAGCTCAAGTTATAACGATATTCATGTTTTCAAGTTCATACTAAATTCAGGTTTTCCTAAACTACCCAAATCGCATCCCCAACGCTCGTGAATTCGAATCAAGGCAATAGATGTAACTAGGGAATAACATAACAAGGATGGGTATAAAGTGGCAAAGGTGATTTCAAGGCAAGCATGGTGTAACTTGAGATATGATCATAACATCACTGGCATATGAAATAGGGTGATAAACATAGCAATAAATGACATAAGATGATAATCCTAAACTTGTGACTAGCAATAGTTTCAACATCACAGGCATGTTAAAATAATGGACATGATAGGGTTTAGGTTATGAAATGAACAGGCCCCTAAATCAAGTTCTTATCTGTATTCCACAAATCAAGGTTCAATATGAACGGTACTAGGTTCAAGGTGAATAGATCTAGGGTGAACAAGAGTAGATCTAAAATAATAGATCAAAAAGGAATAGTCATAGATCAAAGATATACAAGAGTAGGTCTCAAGTAGTTATCATGTTTATGTTCAACTTCAATTTACACATGTCCATATTAAGTTTAGAGTTTAGATCAAAGAGTAACTAGGGCTTACAGATCGTGGTTTTTGAGAACTAAGAACAGAAATTGTCGTAGGATCGTTGTTGAGATGTTGATCTATTCCCTTGAATTGTTGTAGAAACGTTGGCCTTCGATTTGGATCTAGTTTAAATGTTTAAGCTTCAAGTTGGAGGCGGCGGCCATGGTTCAAGAGGAGACAAGCCAACAGGGTCAAGTAGGAGCAACCAGGCCCAAGCCAGGTTCGGGGACCAGGTCGACACCCAAGTCGACTGCGCAGTCGACCTGGTCCTAGGGGTGTCGACTGCCCAGTCGACTCCCCAGTCGACCTGGGGTGCTGGGCAGGAAATTTCCCGCCTAGTCTGTCTGGGTTTTGAAATTCAAATTTGAACTCGAATTCGAACTGTTTTGAACTCTGAAAATTTCTGAAACTTTGGGGAGCCATAACTTGGTCATACGGACTCCGATTTTCGAAAACTCGGACTCGATTTCATGCAGAATTCCGAGATGAACACAATGGCACAACCCGTTTCCCTTGATTCTTATTTTAAAATTTAATTCTGCCTAGATTTATGGTTATAACACGTTATCAAAATACGGGTTGTTACAACAAATGAAAAGAAAAAACACTCGGCTCAGAAATAAAATATTCTCATATCGGTTAAATCAAATTCATGTGATAATATGAGTGCAATAACTTAAGAGATGTTACAGGAATTTCCATCTCCTAAGGATCCATCAAAGTAGATACTATACAATACAATATGTTATTTTAATAATGTCTATGGTTAAATATAAAATATTAAAATAGCGTAAGCGGGATTATATTTTTACCCTTACGCCATTTATAAACATTATAGTTTATACAGTGTTGTAAACCTACCGTAAATTGGTGGCATCAGGGAGCACTCCACAGGTACATCGTCAAATCAAAATTGTAGGGGGCTTGATCAGGATAATATGACAAGGTACACGAGGAATACCCATGTTACGATTCTACCGATGTACGCCTAGATCGGTGGTAACGCATAGCCGTGACTACCGCCCACCTCGAAACACACTCCAAAATCAAAGGTGCGCACCAATCAAATCACAAAGTAATAGATATGGGTTCGAAGAAGTGTGTCCGATTCGAGGTGCAACCTCACTTAATCATAGTATAGCACCTGTTTTAGTCATTTTAATTATGACCCGAAGGTCAAGGACATCCATCACCGTTCTCTTTCTTCAAATGCAGTGATTGCCTCCAAATCAACCTACTTCATTCTGGATTCTCCACCAAGTACATAGTTGTTAAAGTGGTTTTCGGTATTGGCAGAGAGTATGACAATATCCTATCTCGGTCTCTTCAACAACCAGCTGTTTACATTTTTCACACCGGTCGGTTCTTTTACATTTCAAAGAGTTCATTCTTCATATCAAAATATCATATTTTTAACTTTAAACTCATTTCAATAACCAGGATAAAATATTCTCATAATAAGATCTTCATTTAAAAACCAAACTTAAAATCTTAAAACAATTCCAATTCCAAATAATTTGAATATTTAAAATAGTAGAAAAGTATGATAAAATAGTTTAGATATATATATATATAACAGTTAGGAAATAAATAGTTAGATAACAGAAGTTTAAAAATAAAATAGCGTTTATCAAAGTTTGTAAAATACATATATATGTAGTAAAATATGAAGTAGTTGTAAAATAGGTAATTGGTTATTAAAATAGTTTATTTAAATAGTAAATATATATAAATAAAATAAAAATAAAAATGAATAAATAGTTTATAAAGATAGTACAACATAAATATATGTTAAACAGAATAATTTAAAAATAAAATAAATATTTAGTAAAATAGCTTTATAAAATAGTTCAAAAATATTATAAATGGAATGGTATTGTTCCTTCCGAATAACTTGAAGTCATGTTTCAATTTCAAATCAATGCAGCTCAATTTCAATATTTCAATTCGATTCAACTTTTTCTTTCAAATAAATTTAGTTTAGATAATCTACCTCAAAATTTTAAAGTTTTAACATAGAGCTCTCATTTGGAATCATTTCAGTTTGTAGTAAATCTAGAGTTCACAAATCAAATATTACTTTAAATGGGGTTAATTTAAAGTAAATTTTAAAGATGGACAATTATTTAGATTTTTAAACAATTCAATTTCAATAGGTTCAATTCATGCTAAATTACAACCATTAGCTTCGATTTACAACAAAATATATATAATAATCATTTAACTTTAGATTCCAAAATTTTAAATTCAGTTTCGAAGGAAATCAATTCATAAAATCTCATTTATACTGCTTTTAAAACAATATTTTAAAATTCAAAGTTTTTTAGAAAAATTAACCAATCGATGTCCATATATAACTTTTACCCTATTGCCAAATAAAACTTAAAATTTAATTTTAGTATTTTGGGAAAGGATATATACCATTTCAATCCAAATCAAGGTCATGTATATTTATCATTTCAACCTACGTTCTTAATTCATTTCAATGATTAATCCCGGGTTTATTTGATGTCTGCAACATCTAGGGTAATGGTTGGGATTAATCAACAAAATCAATAAGCATATATAAACAATGTCAATAACAAGATGAATTACACATCAATATATTAAATATATAAATACAAGGCATCTATCAAAATCAATACATCTAAACAGTTCAATATAATATCAATTTACTAGTCATCAGGTATGGGGTTTTAAACTGGAAATTAAATTCCAACTATATAATTTATATTAATAATTAAATTAAATTATATTGTCTATGCATATTAACACAAATAAGCAATTTAAACAATGAAACAACAAACAATACAATCATATCATAACATGAACTTAATTTAACTAACAATCAAATATTTTAGTTACGTGTGAGTGGGTTTAATCACTCACCTTTGATTTCAACCGCGATTGAAATCCAAAATAATCCCCAAATTTTGACTGTCTCCAAATCAAACCAAACCATCTCCATTCATCCGAAATTTCGATCCGATCATAGTGAAACAAACCGCGAGCAAATCCAAGTTCGTATGTAAAAGTTATTAACATTTGAACAATGGAATTTTAAACGAATATAAAATAAAATAAGAAACCTCACCCTATACTTGCCACGTCAGCACCAACATCCTGCTCCTCCCTTTCTTCTTCTTCCCACTGAACACGTACCTATAACCGTTCATGGCAAAAGAACCAAAACTTCTCTCTACTAAAACTCCTAGTTCTCTCAACAAAAATTCAAACGAACGTATCCATAGATTTTATTTTTATTTTTGCTATCTCTTGCTCTCTATCATCACCAAGAACGATTCGAACAACCTGGCTAAAACGCGTCCTTTTAGGTTAGTGCATATCACTCTTCAAGTTGCGAAGCTTTTTTCTCCGGAACTTTTCAAAATTTTGCTACGATGTTCTGCTCGATACCATAAACCGAAGTACGATAACCAAAACACCTATTAACCTCCAAACGCATCACAAATCCTAACCCTAGCCTCACTGCCATTTCTCGCCGGTCTTGGAAACATGTTCGAGTTGTACGATTTTTATATGGGATTGAAACACTTGTCGAGATGAACTCGACGCAATTGGTTTTACGATTTTAGGATGCAAGAATGATTTTATTTTGATTTTTTATGAATATTTATAAATAGCGGGAATTGAAATTTCCATTTGAAAGGAACAGAAGATGTCAGCTACTATATTTTTTTACCGGAAAGGGTCGATTAGGTTTAGATGAAGATTAGGTTAAGATTTATGATTATTTATAAGCAAGAGAAATTCAATGGTTGCCTAGATTCTTAAAAAATCCAAATATGATTAAAATACTTCTGGTTATAAATTTTATTTACATAAAAACCCCAAAATAAATCATTTACAATTATAATAATTTATATGACTTTTTATATTTGCAATTTCCAATTTGAACAATTTAATTAACATGCTGAATTTTCCATCTCAAATTTATTAACATCCCAAAATAATATTTATATTAACTATTATACTTGTTAAACCATTGGGAAAAGGTTTTAAGTCAAATTCTTCTTTATTAAATTTCCATTTAAATCCATATAATAATAGCTTCCATATAATAACATCCAAGAAGCTTGGGAAGATCACATACATTAGGTTGACTTTTCATATAATAATAGCTTCCAGGCAAGTTTAAAAATGTCACCATTTGAGGCATTATATGGTAGGCCATGTAGATCTCCTGCATGTTTGATAAAGCTTGGTAATCGATTAGTGTTGGGTCCAAATATGATCCAAGAAGCTTCAGATAAAGTGGATTTCATTAAGAAGCGACTACAAGTGGCATAGAGTCGACAGAAGAGTTATGCAGATTCTAAAAGAAGAGATTTAACATTTTCTGTTGGTGATCACGTGTATTTGAGAATTTCTCCGATGAGAGGAGTAATTCGATTTGGGAAGACGGGGAAGCTGGCACCCAGATATATTGGCCTGTTTCCTATACTTGAGAGGAATGGAACTCAAGATTACAGGGTTCAGTTACCAGATTGGTTGCTCGGAGTGCATGATGCATTTCACATTTCTCAACTTCGGAAGCATGTGCATGATCCAGACTTAATCGTGGAAGAGGCAAATCACCCAATATTAGATATTACTCCGAGATTGACTGTGCATAAAGAGCCAATTAAGATTATTGGCAGAGAAACCAGAGTTCTAAGGAACAAGAAGGTGCATTTGGTCAAAGTACAATGGAGCGGAGATCCTAGAGATTGTATTTGGGAAACAGAGGATAGCATTTAACAGGCTTATCCCAAGTGTAGAGTGGATATCTCTGACTAGATCTATTGAGAGGTATATTTATGTTATGTTACATTACTATTTAGTTCCTACTTTGTTGTCATTTATTTTTCGGGGACGAAAAACTTTTAAGTGGGGGAGATTGTAGCAACCCGCATTTTTGGAACCAATTTAAAATTTGTTTTTAATTGATTTTCAAAGAGATTAAACATTTTGGATGAATTATTTTGAGAATTAATGACTTAAAACTTATTTTAGTCGAAGATAGAACGTATAGATTTAAAATTTAATTAAAACAAACGTGAAATGGTGCGGTAGTTTTAAAATTCGATTTTAAACTTTGAATGAATGTATAGAATTCAATATAAAACAGAATTTGATGAAACAAGAAACACTAGAATATTTTGAATTGTAATTTTCTAACGAAAGCAAGAAATGGAGATTTCACTTTATGAATTGTAAGTTATGTCTAAATTAAAATTTAGAATAGTCGCTATGGAATATTATATATAGTCCTAAAAGTCACATTTTGTATATGGATGAATTTGGACTCGAAACCCCTTCTATTGAGTTCAAAACGTCGTTTAGTTTTCAAAAACTATAAGCTTTGATATATTTCGAGTTGATGAAAATTGGGACTTGGGTTAGGGATTGGTAAGCCAACTTAGCTCACTCACTTAAGTGCCCCAAAATCAGCCCTTCTCCCTCATTCACTTCAACACTTAGACAAAATTAGAAAAATGGAGAGTGGAAAGGGAAATTAAAATTCCTAAGATAGGTTTTGAAAATCCAAGCCCAAATCAAGGGGAAAATCAAAGAGACAACTTGAGTAAGCTTCTCCATCTCCTTCTTCATCTTATCCTACTTGTTTCCTCCTTGATTTTTGACGATTCCTATGACCTAACTCTTAGGAAATCTATTTATATGTGCTTAGATTAGAGATTTACATGCTACATTGGAAGAGAGGGTGATTTTTCTTGATATTGGGTATATTCCTTGTTCGTAAACAATAAAAGGTGAGAAATTGAAACTGAAAGGGCTAGTGTTAGTTAACTATGTAGTAGTTGATTAAGTTTGGGTTGATAAAATGGCTATTGATTGATCATATAATTTTAATATGATGTCAAATGCTAAGTAGTGCAATGAAAATGTGATTATATATGTTATGGGTGAGTTATTCAACGATTCATATTAATGCTTCAAGCCTTATGCTTGTATAGTGTGCCTATGGAACGTTTGAATTGAGTATGTGCTGTGTATGCATTGGGTTAATTGCTTGGGTTGTTGATTTCCTTAATTTTATAATCGATATTCGAGTTGTATACGCTATGGGTGAAGTTATTGGGTGTACACATGCCCTTGTAGTTTCCGCTTTGCATTGTCAAACCCTCTTGTTCTAGCTCAAATCGCATTTGATAGCTTTGGTTTGGAATTTAGTTCACCTTTGAACTTAGGATCAAAATCATCGCGAATCTCTTGTATGAATGTGTGCATGTGTGTGTATGTGTTCTTAAGTGTTTTCGGTGAGCTAAGAAGGCTTCATTTTCATTAAGAAAACATTATAAGCCATCACCATTGATCCGAACTTGTCCGAAAACCGTTTGCACATCATTTTCTAGGCAAACATTTGCCCATGCTTCAGCTCAAACGTTTGTCCGGGAGAGGGACAGACGTTTGTACAAGATTTAGAAAAAAAAAATAATTGCATCAGCTCATAAGTCTGTCCAAACTCTCGGGAATTTTTTTTCTGACAATAGACGTCTGTCCAGGGGCCGACAGACATCTATTGGCTAAAAACTGCTATTGACCTGTGGAGACCACAGTCAACGGTTTAGGTCCATCTAGGCTCTTTTCCGGCCAAGTTTCGGCCCATTTCGACTTCGTTTGTGACTTGTCAGTTTCACTAATTCGTAGATTTCAGCAATCGATTATATTCAAAATCGTTTGATAAATTGTTTCAAATTATTTTAAGCGATTTAAAATGTGTGCAAACAAATTTTGTGGGGTTCGAAAAATAAAAATGGTTAAGTACGACTGGGCATGAAACCATATAAAATGAATGTTGGATATGATATGACTTGAGTATCTAATTCGACGACTGAATTGAATTCTCGACTAAACCTTGTTACATATGGTAATAAATGGTGAAGGCCAATGATTTAACCAAGGGAAAGATTTTGATTTGAAATTTATGCGAGAATTATTTGGAAAGACCAAGTTAAATCTCATTCCAAAAAATTAAACGACAATTAAAAGTAGAAGATAATGAAGATGGTGCAAGAACGACAATCGTCACGTCGAATGGATTACTACTGATGCCTTGGATATGGGTAGCTCCCTTGAAGGGGTTATAGTGGTAGTTGTTCGGACGTACTTATTGATTGTTCGGATATGCGAGGACCTCTCTTCTGTATTGGACATATGGAATGAGGAATAAGGTGCCTTCGGTTTCATTCAGACCCAGAACGGACGTATGAATGGATTGTGTGTTTGACATTATAGTGTGTGCAATGTCGTTTATCTCTGCTAAATATATATATATATATATATGTTTGGTGGTGGAGAATTTATTCTTACTTAACACCCTTCTCTGAGACGCACGAGCTTAGAGGTTATATATTGGTGGAATTCAACATGGTATGGATTGACAGTGTGGCATGCTAAGATGCAATTGATCAAGGCTTTTGTTGAAAAGTAGAGTCTTGTGGTTGATGATCAAAGCACGGCTTTAAGTAACATAGCTTTGTGTATAGCGCTAATTCGCAAGCCTCACACCTCGGTATGAGTCAAAAACAGGATAAAGGACGCAGTGAGTGCATACGTTTCTTTCTAGCTAGAAGTTTTATCATGGTATAGAGCCTAGACATTTTTTTACTTATGTGGATGATAGATTGTGAGGCGCCTCGGATATCGATCCGGCTAAAAGGTTCCGAGATAGATCGGATAGGACCGGGACATGTATTGTTCAGAATAACTAATCCTCAAACATAAGAGAGGACCAACCCCTGAAGATCTATAGGTTGACCAAGTGTGTAATCCTGGGTCATCTTGTTAGAGGTGATCTGAATCGGTAAGGAGACATCCCTTGCCTTGACTCATGATGGAAACCCAATTTCCAATATGACATTGTTTGGTTTTAATTGTAAACCTATATTGGTGACATAATATATGGTACCTATGTCGTCTATGATTGATACATTTATTTTGAAAGTGTTTTAAACCATCAAGACACTAATAATAATATCAAATGATTTTTGTTTTCTGCGTATCAAGTATGTTTGTCCCTTATAAGCTAAAACTCTATCATCAGGCTTGCGTTACGTTGTGTAATGGGACCCGAGTCTTATAACGGCTTCATTTTTCTAAAAAAAGAGTTGCGTTGTCTACTTGAGTTGCTTTATTTTATGAATTGGCAATCCAATGGAGTAAACCCATTCCTTTACATACGGTGTGGTCTTGTGATTTGCCTCATTCTTAAACAAGTTTTGTAACTGTAGAATTTCTCGTAACAGTCCCATGACTGACTCGTAGTTTGTTTTGCCCTTGCAAATTCGGATGCCCATATTTTTACATGGGAAGCCAAGTGAACAGGTGATTGGATTTCTTTTGGATATGCACCATAGCATTGGGTGCTCTTTTGGTTGAAGATGAAGACTTGTCTTTTTATCATTCCTGTTGAACATCTAAACACTATCTTATGTATGTATATATTCGATTCTGCTTTAGATTTATTATCTATAAGACGAAACTTGTTATGTACTAAGTATGATCCTGTAACTGTGTAACTCTGATGATGATTATGATTTCGCTATTTTGATATGATGTTAATTATTCTCTAATTTTATGTATTATGCTATGTTCTGTAATTTGCTGGTGTGATTAATGTGTTATTTTCCAAATACCGAGCTTGCCACCATGGAGCGGGGGTTTGGTTTGTGTCAGGCGTGGTATCAGAGCACTGGTTAACCTTAGCTCTGGAAGATAACATATTAAAAAACTCGTCAGAGATAGAATCAGTAGTATTCTAGGACGAGTAACTCATTAGAGATAGGATTATTAAAATCCTAGAATGAGTACATCGGAATAGCATATAACATGATCATTACATCATTATCCATTCATATGTCTATATGCTTTTGTCATTTAAGCTATCTTTTCTGTTGGCATGACTCTTTCCTTGCTATCCACAAAACTGATAGGAAATGAGTGGATGAGGCAGAGGCCAAGGAAGGGGCAATATCAACGTTGTTAATAATCAGCCTAATCTCGATGAGGGTGGATCAGTGGCTAATGATGAACCAGTGTTATCATCGCAACCATCTGATCCTAATGAAGTTGCCAAGAAATATAAGAACTTAGGCGGTGTGCCCTTCACAAACATTGGAACCGTAATGGAAGCTCAAGCTTGGTTGAGGTCTTGCGAACGAATCTTCGCGGGCGTAGAATTAGTAGATAACAGGAAAAGATTGTTGGCATCCTGGTTACTTAAAGATGAGGCCCTAATCTGGTGGGAAGCTTGACTGTAGGTGAGCTCGAAGTTGACATGAGTTGGGCGAGGTTTAAAGTAGTCTTTAAGGAAAGGTTTGTTCCCCGACAAGAAGTCGAGCGCTTGCATGATGAATTTGCTAATATCCAGCAAGGCGACATAACCATTCATGAGTATGTTAGCAAGTTTAATGAACTTTCTCGCTATGGACCAGAATTAATACAGGAACCGATCAGAAAGAACAAGCGATTCATTGACGGTCTTTAGAGGAGGTACCAAAGCAGAGTGATAGCCCACATAGAACTTCCATTTTCTAAGGTTGTCGAGATGGCTTGTATATATGAGGGTAACAATAAGAAAAGCTCTCAAGCAGATCGGGAAAGAAGTCAAGCTAGCAACAAGAGAAAGCTTCCCGGTAAGAAGCCTGAAACAAGTAAGAATGAAGCGTCTAAGCCTCAAGAAGATAAGCGAGCAAAGATTAAATGCTTCAAATGTGACCAATGTGGTCATTGGGCTAATCAATGCAAAGCTCCTAAGAGACCAACAAGAAATAAATCTGGCCCTAGTCAAAAACCTCGGGATACTAGGGAATGCTACAATTGCCATAAGATATGGCATGTTATCAAGTATTGTCCATTGCCGAAAAAGTCCGAAGTGGCTCATGTTTATGATGGTGTGAATGCACATGCTCCTTCTACTGGCAAAGGAAAGTCCGATGTGTTGAAAGGTACACTTAAAATTAAAAATATTCCTATTAAGTATTATTTGATAGGGGTGCATCACAAAGTTTCATTTCGAATAACATAGTTAAAAATTTAAATTTAAAATTAAGAGATCTTGAAGGATCCATTAGTATCCATAATCCTATAAGAGGTTCCCTTATTCTTGGTTTGTATTGTAGAGTGCCTTTCTCCTATTCTTTTTACCAATTTCCTTTTAATTTGATCGTCATGAATCTTTCTGAGTTCGATATCATACATGGGTTGAATTGGTTAACTAAGTATGAGGTTGAAGTTAAATGTGCTGAAAGAGTAGTTAAAGTAAAAACAAAACTTGGGAGTATTATTATACCATGCATAGGCTCAAGTTCAAATAGAAAAGAATTTTGGTCTGCTCTTGAAGTTTATCCTACTTCTATTGAGAATATTCTCATTGTTAGATATTATGTGGATGTGTTCGAAGAAGTTGATAGCTTACCTCCGCGAAGAGAAATCGATTTAGTTCCGAATGCAAGGCCAGTTGTGCATGCAATTTAAAGAATGACATTGAAAGAGAAAGAAGAGTTGGGTGATCAAACTCGGCAGTTGTTATGGAAAGGTCTAATTAGGCCTAGTTTCTCGAGTTGGGGAGCAGCCGTGGTATTCGTTCCTAAGTCAGACGGTACTCTCAAATTATGCGTGGATTACTGAGATTTAAGTAAGCAAATGTTGAAGAATAAATATCGATTACCATGCATTGATGATGTATTAGATTGCTTTAATGGAGCTCGAGTGTTTTCAAAGATAGACATAGCTATAGGTTTCCATCAACTGTGAATTGTCGAAGAATGTATTCCTTTGACATTTCAGAGGTCCAGACTTATTTTATGAGTGGCTAGTAGTGTCGTTCGGCTTATGTAACGCTCCCGCTTATTTTGTTGATTTGATGAATCGAGTATTTCGCGGAGTGTTGAATATTTGTGGTAGTTTTCATTAATGATATTTTAATCTTCTCTAAGTCAGCTAGTGAGCATGCGAAGCATTTGGAACAGGTTTTAGAAATTCTGAGAAAGAATGTATTGAAAGAAAAATTTTGTAAATGCATATTCTGGTAAGAAGAAGTGAAGTTCCTCGATCATGCCGTATCGAAGGAAGGAATTTCAGTGGATCCAGGCAAGATTATAGCCATTGGAGATTGGAAGCAACCTAACACTCCTATAGAAGTTAGAAGTTTTCTAGGATTGGACGGCTATTATCGGAAATTCGTTAAGGATTTTTCAAAGCTATCTACTCCATTGATGAATCTTACAAAGAAGCATGCAAGACTTAATTTGGACGACCGGATGTGAGGCAGCTTTCTAAGAGATGAAAGTAAGGTTGACTACTGCTCCAGTGTTGACTATTATAGATGGCTATCAAGATTTGACTATCTATACCGATGCTTCTCATGTAGGAGTAGGTGCAGTGTTAATGCAAAGAGGCCAAGTTGTTGCTTATGCTAGCTGTCAGTTGAAGACGCATGAGAAGAGATATGTTACTCACGATCTAAAGCTATTAGTCGTGCTATTCGCTTTGAAAATACAGAGGCACTATCTTTTGGGTGAGAAGTTCCAATTATATACAGATCATAAATCATTGAAGTATTTGTTCACCCAAAAAGACTTGAATTTGAGACAACAACGTTGGCTAGAATTTCTTGTAGCTTACGATCTAGATATTTTGTATACTCCGGGGAAAGCCAATGTTGTAGCGGACGCACTTAGCAAGAAGAATGCAATCATCGCTAATCTGATTATTACGCCTTCATTAATTGAGAAGATATCTGTTCTTCAAAAGAACGACAATTTTATTCATAAATTTTTTAAAAGAATCCAGCAAGGAAAAGTCTCGAGTTTCCAAGTTGATAGCAAGGGAATTCTGAGATTGTTAGGCCGAATCTGTGTTCCGAAGATTCCCGAGCTCAGAAGAGAGATAATGGATGAATGTCACAAATCCAAGTTTAGTATTCATCCAGGGGTGAGCAAGATGCATAACGATCTTAAGCGTACATTCTGGTGGAAGTGAATGAAGAGAGACATTTCTATATATGTTAGCCGTGTTCTACTTGCCAACAAGTCAAGAGTGATCAACATAAGCTTGCTGGATTGTTACAACCTTTAGAGATTCCAGAATGGAAGTGGGATCAAATTTTTATGGATTTCATTCATGGTTTTCCTAGAACCAAAAAAGGCAATGATAGTATTTGGGTTATAGTTGATTGTTCCACGAAGAGCAACCATTTTATTCCGGTGAAATCAACTAGAACAACTCAGAGTCTTGCTTATATTTATGTGAGAGAGATTGTTAGACTGCATGGAATTCCCAACAGCATTGTTAGTGATCACGATCCGATCTTTGTTAGTAAGTTCTGGGAAGCATTCCAATCTGAATTGGGAACCAAGATTAATCTTAGCACTGCATATCATCCTCAGACAAACGGCCAGACTAAGAGGGTGAATCGTATATTGGAAGATTTATTGCGGTCTTGTATTCTTGATTTTGGAGGATCTAGGGAAAATCACATACATTTGGTTGAGTTTTCATATAATAACTTCAAGGAAAGTATAAAAATGTCACCATTTGAAGCATTGTATGGTAGGCCATGTTGATCTTCTACATGTTGGATAGATCCTAGTAATCGATTAATGTTGGGTCCAGATATGATCCAAGAAGCATAAGATAAACTGGATTTCATTAAGAAGCGACTGCAAGCGGCACAGAGTCGACATAATAGTTATGCGGATTCTAAAAGAATATATTTAACGTTTTCTGTTGGTGATCACGTGTATTTGAGAATTTCTCCGATGAGAGTATTTTTTCGATTTGAGAAGACGGGGAAGTTGGCACCTAGATATATTGCCCCGTTTTCTATACTTAAGAGGATTGGAACTCTAGCTTACAGGGTTCAATTACAAGATTGGTTGCCCGGAGTGCATGATGTATTTCACATTTCTCAACTTTGGAAGCATGTACATGATCCAGACTTGATCGTGGAAGAGGAAAATCAACCGATATTAGATATTACTCTGAGATTGACCGTGCATAAAGAGCCGATTAAGATTATTTGCAGAGAAACCAGAGTTCTAAGGAACAAGAAGGTGTATTTGGTCAAAGTACAATGGAGCGGAGATCCATGAGATAGGGAAACAAGGGATAACATTAAACAGGCTTATCCCAAGTGCAGAGTGGATATCTCTGACTAGCTCTACTGAGAGGTATATTTATGTTATGGTACAATATTATTTAGTTCCTACTTTGCTGTTATTTCTTTTTCGGGGACAAAAAACTTTTAAGTAGGGGAGATTGTAACAACCCGTATTTTTGGAACCAATTTAAAATTTATTTTTAATTGATTTTCATAGAGATTAAATATTTTGGATGAATTATTTTGAGAATAAAGGACTTAAAACTTATTTTAGTCGAAGACAGAACGTATAAATTTAAAGTTTATTTAAAACAAACGTGAAATGGTGCGGTAGTTTGAAAATTTGATTTTAAACTTTGAATGAGCATATAGAATTCAATATAAATAAGAATTTGATGAAACAAGAAACACTAGAATATTTCGAATTGTAATATTCTAATGAGAGTAAGAAATGGAGATTTCACTTTATGAATTGTAAGTTATGTCTAAATTAAAATTTAGAATAGTCGTTATGGAATACTATATATAGTTCTAAAAGTCACGTTTTGTATACAGGTGAATTTGGACTCGAAACCACTTCCATTGAGTTCAAAACATCGTTTAGGTGTTCGAAAACTATAAGCTTCGATATATTTCGAGTTGATGAAAATTGGGACTTGGGTTAAGGCTTGGTTAGCCAACTTAGCTGACTCACTTAAGTTCCCCAAAACCAGCCCTTCTCCCTCATTCACTTCAACACTTAGACAAAATTAGAAAAATGGAGAGTGGAAGGGAAAATTATAATTCCTAAGGTATGTTTTGCAAATCCAAGCCCAAATCAAGGGGGAAATCAAAGAGTCAACTTGAGTAAGCTTCTCCATCTCCTTCTTCATCTTCTCCTACTCATTTCCTCCTTGATTTTTGATGATTCATATGATCTAACTCTTAGGAAGTCTATTTATATGTGCTTAGATTGGAAATTTGCGTGCTACATTGGAAGAGATGATGATTTTACTTGTTATTGGGTATATTCCTTGTTTGTAAACAGGCAAAGGTGAGAATTGAAACCAAAAGGGCTAGTGTTAGTTAACTATGTAGTAGTTGATTAAGTTTAGGTTGATAGAATGACTATTGATTGATCGTATAACTTTAATATGATGTTAAATGCTAAGTAGTGCAATGAAATTGCGATTGTATATGTTATTGGTGAATTACTCAAGGATTCATACTAATGCTTCAAGCCTTATGCTTGTATAGTGTGCGTATGGAACATTTGAATTGAGTATGTGTTGTGTATGCATTGGGTTAATTGCTTGGGTTGTTGATTTCCTTGCTTTTCTAGTATCGGAAATCTAAGTATAATCGATATTCGAGTTGTATACGCTATGGTTGAAGTTATTTGGTGCACACATGCCCTTGTAGTTTCCCTTCTGCGTTGTCAAATCCTCTTGTTCTAGCTCAAATCGCATTAGATAGCTTTGGTTTGGAATATAGTTCAACTTTGAACTTATGATCAAAACCGTCGCGAATCTCTTATATGGATGTGTGCATGTGTGTGTATGTGTTCTTGAGTGTTTTCAGTGAGCTAACGAGACTTCATTTTCATTTAGAAAACGTTATAAGTCATCACTATTGATTCGATCTCGTCCGAAAACCGTTTGCACATCATTTCCTAGGCAAACATTTGCCCATGCTTCAGCTCAGACGTCTGTCCGGGAGGGGGACAAACGTCTGTACAAGTTTTAGAAAAAAATAATTGCATCAATTCAGATGTCTGACCAAAAATAGTCAAAAATAAAATGGCCAGATGTCTGTCCACACTCTCGGGAATTTTTTTCCTGACAACAGATGTCTGTCCAGGGAGCGACAGATGTCTGTTGGCTGAAAACTGCTGTTGACCGATGGAGTTTCGGCTAAGTTTCCCGACCCTTTCCCGGTCGAGTTTCGGCCCATTTCGACTTCGTTTGTGACTTGTCATTTTCACTAATTCGCAAATTTCAGCAATCGATTTTATTCGAAATCGTTTGATAAATCATTTCAAATTATTTTAAGCGATTTAAACTGTGTGCAAACAAATTTTGTGGGGTTTGAAAAATAAAAATGGTTAAGTACGACTGGGCTTGAAACCGTATAAAATGAATATTGGATATGATATGACTTGAGTATCTAATTCGATGACCGAATTAAATTCTCGACTAAACCTTTTTACATACGGTAATAAATGGTGAAGGCCAATGATTTAACCAAAGGAAAGAATTTGATTTGAAATTTATGCGAGAATTATTTGGAAAGACTAAGTTAAATCTCATTTCAAATAATTAAACGACGATTAAAAGTAGAAGATAATGAAGATGGTGCAAGGCCAGCAATCTTCACATCGAATGGATTACTAATGATGCCTTGGATATAGGTAGCTCCCTTGAAGGGGTTATAGTGGTAGTTGTTTGGACGTACTTGTTGATTGTCCGGATATGCGAGGACCTCTTTTCTGTATTGGACATATAGAACGAGGAATAAGGTGCCTCCGGTTTCATTCAGACCCGGAACAGACGTATGAATGGATTGTATGTTTGGCATTGTAGTGTGTGCTATGCTGTTGATCTCTGCTAATTATATATCTGTTTGGTGATGGAGAATTTATTCTCTTCCTTAACACTCTTCTCTGAGATGCCCGAGCTTAGAGGTTATATATTGGTGGAAATCAACAACATGGTATGGATTGACAGTGTGGCATGCTAAGATGCAATTGATCAAGGCTTTTGTTGAAAAGCAGAGTCTTGTGGTTGACGATCAAAGCATGACTTTAATTAGCATAGCTTGGTGTATAGCGCTAATTCGTAAGCCTCACACCCCGGTATGAGTCAAAAATGGGATAAGAGACATAGTGAGTGCATACATTTCTTTCTAGCTAGAAGTTGTGTCATTGTATGGAGCCCAGCCATTTTTTACTTATGTGGATGATGGATTGTGAGGCGCCTTGGATATCGAGCAGACTAAAAGGCTCAGAAATAGGTCTGATAGGACCGAGAAACATATTGTTTAGGAATACCTAATCCTCAAATGTAAGAGAGGACCAGCCCTGAAGATCCATGGGTTTCCCAAATATGTGATACTGGGTCATCTTGCTAGAGATGATCCGAATCGGTAAGGAGACATCCCTTGCCTTGACTCATGATAGAAATCCAATTTCTAGTATGACATTATTCGGTTTTAATTGTAAACCTATATTGGCGATATAATATATGGTACCTATGCCGTCTATGATTGATACATTTATTTTGAAAGTGTTTAAAACCATCTAGACAATAATAAAATAAAATGTTTTCGTTTTCTGCGTATCAAGCATGTTTGTCCCTTATAAGGTAAAACTTTATCCTACGGCTTGCGTTGCATTGTGTGATGGGACCTGAGTCTTATAACGGCTTCATTTTTCTAAAAAAAGCATTGAATTGTCTATTTGAGTTGCTTTATTTTATGCATCGGCAATCTAATGGAGTAAATCCGTTCCGTGACATACGGCGTGGTCCTGTGATTTGCCTCATTCTTAAACAAGTTTAGTTTCTGTAGAATTTCTCATACCGGTCCCATGACTGGCTCGTAGTTTGTTTTCCCTTGCAGACTCGGATGCCTATATTTTTACACGGGCAACCAAGTGAACAGGTGATTGGCTTTCTTTTGGATGTGCACCATAGCATTGGGTGCTCTTTTGGTTGAAGATGAAGACTTGTCTTTTTATCATTCCTTTTGAACATCTAAACACTATCTTGTGTATGTTTATATTCGATTGTTATTTAGATTTATTATCAATAAGTTGAAACTTGTTATGTACTAAGTTTGATTCTGTAACCGTGTAACTCTAATGATGATTATGATTCCGTTGTTTTGATATAATGTTAATTATTCTCCAATTTTACATATTATGCTATGTTCTGTAATCTGCTGATATGGTTAATGTTTTATTTTCCAAAGACCAAGCTTGCCACCGTGGAGCGGGGGTTTGATTCGTGTCATATGATAATCTAAGCTTCTTTTTTACAACACATGATAAATTTTCTCAAGTCAAAATTATATGAAAATATATGATAGAAATATAATATGAATATTATATTGTGTGAAAACATGTAACTTCTTTAAAAAGATAAATGTGTTTATCTTCTTAAAATAATAAACATTTCCAAATCATATGATCGTTTGAGGTTTTTCCAGCATATGATAAATTTAAATGATGCCAGTAAGATGAAGTGTAAGTGGTGTTAGTGAAATGTACTATTACTGATGTTAGCAGTGGAACAAACCATGCACATATTAGTACTCACAATCCTTAACACATGTGTACACACATATATGTATAACCTCACACAAATATGTACACACTCATCACGCCATAACTTCCATTAATATAAAGGGGTTTTTACCATCAAGGACAAAAAGAATAGAAAATTATTTCTGAAGGACAAGGAAGCAAAATTTTATCCTCAAGGACAAGATTTAGTGTAAAGGTGGGAATTCAAGGGCCCATTATAAATTTTTCCTTTACACTAAAACTTGTCCTTATGGACAAAATTTTGCCTTCTTGTCCTTATGTAACAACTTTTTGTTCATTTTGTCCTTAGGGTATTTTCCTGTAATATGAAGTACTAACCTGGCCACTAATAAATCCACCGAAAATCATTTCTTCTAGCATATCCTTATGAATGTTAGTTAAGTTCTCGTCTTTGGAATCATAAGCCTGTACATTGAAAAGATAAAAACTTATAATTTAAGAATATGTTTTTTATTATTATTTTGGACAAACAATTTATTAATTAGAAGCCTCTTTAGTAAAAAAAAAAAAATTTAGACTAAATTTAAGTATATAATTTAACAAATAAGACAAATATATATACTTACTTGTTGTCACCAGTTATTTTGAAAAAAAAATTATAATCTTAATTTCTTCATTAAGCAAATATTTCAGGAGCTAACAATCTTCAATTTTTCTTTTGCTCTTCTTTTCATTGCTTTCAGGAATGATGACAGTGTCCAAATCTATTGGTTTTCTTCTTTTTCATATACATAATTTGGAACTTTTTTCCCTTGCATGCCTTTTCTTTGAATTTTTTTGCATTGAACCTGGTTTAATCTGCTTTCTTTTTCTTGTTTGTTTATTTTCTTCATCTTTTTCAAGTTCACGCTGTTTTGATTCTCCTTTGTCTTCGTCTTCATCTTCATCTTTTTCAACAACATTCATTTGTTCTCCTTTCCCATCATCCTTGTTCAATTGTCGTAGTGCATCAATATCTTGTGTGTTAATTACGTCATAAAAAGGAAAATCCTTTAAACTATTTATGTGACTGAACATTCTCTCTTCTGCATTTTCAGTCATATTGGCTACTTCTTTAAGTCTATTTTCAGTTTCTGCTCTCAATTTTTTTTTAATCTCTAATTCTCTTTCTTTAATTTTAAGCCTCTTTTCCAAGTCTATGACTTTCTTTTTCAAATTTCCAATTTCTTTTTCCGTTTCTTTAATTTGTGTTTGTAAAAACCTTTCACACTTCTCCTCTTTTTCCTTTCTTCTTCTATCATCCATTTTAATTTCTTCCATGGTTTATCTCACTTTCACCAGTAGTTTCTTTCACCATCTGTTATTTTTTTAAATCTTTTGATAACCTGAAAATAATAAAGAAAAAATATATATTATATACCGACGCAAAGAAGTAGATTTGTAGAATATTAATTTGTCAATTAAAACTATACAATCTAAAAGATTATATTATAAACATCAGGTGGAAAATGGGACAGTAAAAACATATAAAGAGAACTCATACGTTGTGTTTGTAAAATATTTTCAATTAATGCTCTTAACTTGTTCGTGTAAGTGGACGTAGTATGTATAAAATGCATGTTTTTAATGCTTAATCTGTTTCCAGAGTGTGCATATACTAGCATGCACATATAATACACAAACAGGTTAAATAATAACATTATCTCTCTAATCTAAACATAACAATAAAATCACATGATCACCAAGATAGTTTAGTTTTTTTTTAATACCTTTTTTGGCTCAATGGATTTAACTAATATGTTTTTCAACAACAATAAATTCCATTTTATTATTCTTAACCTTTCATTTCCACATCTCTCTTTAACCTTTATGATTTGTGTCCTTTCACAAAGCCAATACTGCCAAAAAAACAGATATTTATTTTTGTTATTAAATAGTTTCAATGTATATTATAAAATTTAAAATACATACCAATAATATCATGGAGCATTCAGGCATGTTTCTTGGGTCTTGAGCAATTTTCTCCACATTTTTGGACACGTGAGTGTGAACAAATTTTACCCAAGAAATTGAATTTAAGTTCTTTAAATTCAACAATTTCGGAATAAATCCCCATTGTGAGCAGAATTGGTTGTTGGGGAAGGAGAATGTGATGATTAGTAACAAAAGAAGCAATTTCACTAAATCTTCATCTCCGTTTCTTTTTTCAATCATTATCTTGATTCTCTTTCTCAAATTTGTTAATCCTCTCATTCCCCTTAAAATGTCGATTTAGAAAACTTAAGTACTCCTCATCCAAGTTATTCCTACTAATAACTCCAATTGAGAATACATCCTTTTCGACCAATGGAATTCCAAGTATTAAACTAACATTCTCTTCAGTCAACTTAAGACTAGTACCCCTTATTTTATATGCTTTCTCTTGCCTATCATATGATGTAATGACTCATCTAAACTTCGTGCGCTTTTCTGAAATTCTTTCTTTCTATTTTACCATCCAAAAATATATGAAAGAAAATTTTGAAACGTGTGCTATCTATATATGACATTGCAGTAGAAGAGAATATGTTTTTTTTTTAGTCATCACCTTAAAGAAAACATCTAAATTACACCTATAAGTTCCACTAATTGTTTCTCACCCCTTTTTTCCATTTCATATTGCTCAATATCGTCGTCAGTCTCGGTGTCTGAGTTGTCATCTAAATTTGCATATAGGCACCCTTTCAAAGGAGAGTAGTTAGATTCCTGAAGCTTTGGCTATGACTCAAGTATTATTCTTTCTGCTTCTATGAAATCGGATGTAGAGACCTGTTATACCAATAAAATCAAGAGAAATATTGCTAAATCATACGCAAGAGAATATTTCCATTTTTCTTTTGGTCAAGTATGTAGGAGAACAAATCAAGGAAGTTTAGATGATCATATGATTTTAATATTTATATTATTTTAAAAAGATAAACACATTTATCCTTTTAAACAATTTATACGTTTTCACACAAGATAATATACATACTATATCTTTATCATATGTTATATAATCATCTATTATCTGATAATCAAATGATTTTACAGGAATATAAAGATAATATAGTTCAGTTGCTGCACTTAATAATATAAAATTTATTTTACTTACTGTAGTAGTAGGTGGAAGGGTTGGCGGATTTTGTGTCGCCTGTTGTGTATATCGCAAAAAGAAGCTGACTGATTCTGAATATTAAAACACTGTTGTCTATTAATGTTGATAAAGATACACTGCTGTGTATTTTCAAATGCTTTTTTTTATCAGCGTAGCTTGAATTTCTTGTACGCAGTTTTTTTGCATTGAAATTTCAATTTTGTTATTCGACAAATTGTTAACTATGCATTTATCTTTTTTCCTACTTTTATATTTTTCTTTTTCCTACTTTTATATTATGAAAAAAACACAGCAATACAAATGATAAACATTTTTAAAACAGTTATTACTTAACACTCTACCAAAAATTTAATTAAGAAGTTAATGTTTATATGTTTTTTTAAATACATCTCTACATTTTTGGCTTCAAAAGTATTAATAAAGATATTTGTTATTAAATATTTCTTCCATGATAATTTCACAATATTTCTGAAAATAACTTGTATATATGATTGTGTAAAGACAATAATCATTTAAAAATATAATTTTATTTACCTTTTTCTTCTTTATCATCAATATAAAATATTTATAGTGATAAATTAATTTATCGTTGTACCTTAGTATGATAAAAAATATTAAAACATACTTATCTTTTTTTTTCATGCTCAATTGTTTTTTTAAGGATTTGACGAGTTATTTTTAATAAACTAGAGAGAAAATATATATCTTCCTGTATAAACTTGCAACACCTTCAAACAATAAATAACTACTTCCTATTTCTGGTTAACATAAAGTTTGCATGTACGTGCAAAATTAATTTTAAAATACAAATGCATATGATTCAAGCTTGTGAATATTAATATTTACCAATATACTTAAGACATATGGTATTTATAGTTTGAAATAACACTATGGTTGGTCCAATGTAGTTCTCCCACTAGCAGCTATATGGACCATTACATTCATGCATAATCTAAGTTTTCAATTGTGAAATAAAGTAAGACATGCATACACTAAATGCTTAGGTATAATTTAGTAAAACATATAAAATACACAAAATACCTTAAAAGATAAATATATTTATCTTTTGAGTAATCAAAAAGTAAAAAACTGTGAATACTAATCAAATAACAAAAAAGGAGTTACAATCACACAAAAAACACATAATAATAGTCGAAAAGTAGCGAATGCTAATGCTTAGAAACTTCGGTTACTTATGAATGCTAAAAGATGAAAACGTGGATTCATACCTATTGAGTCTTAGCGACTTTAGGGTTTTAGCTTGTTTGAGAATATCGACTTGTTTGAGAAGATCAAATTAGGGATTTAGGGTTTTAGGTACTTATGAATCAGCTTAGGTTTTAGGTATTCACGAATCGATTTAGGTCTTGTTTTTGAAGATCGGCTGTTTTGAGAAATAGGAGACAATCGTCACAAAGAAAAGAAAGCAGCACAAACTATTTTGTGGAGAAGAAACAGAAGAAAAAGACGGTAGAAATGGATGTATATTTTGAATTTTGTCCTGGAAAATAATTGAATCGAACATGTGTCCTAGAAACTAATTGTTTAACTAAAGTAGACCCTTATTGTATAATCGCCCTATAATTAAACATACGAATAATGTTTTACTATAACTAGGGATATTACACACATCCACTTTGATATCGAGCTTTCGTCTCTAAGTCGAGTGCGTGTGGTGGCTGATAAGCAGTCAAATAGCTGTCACCTTAATGATGCTCCATAGATCTTACCGGGGACCACAGAGGTTTAATTGGTACTTGATTTCAGGCACCTATGTATTTTTCTTTAGTACGTCTCGTATGGAAACCGTTCGTTGGCGATCTAGTTGATAGCAAATGGACTTTGTAAAGGTCAGTCAGGTTCCTTAACTAGCAACCGCAAGATAGATGTTCTTCATCATGTTATCTAAGTTATCTCTAGAATTGGGTCCATATTACTCAATATCACTGTAATTTTAGAATTTGTCGGTTGGATGGGCTTTCGATGTGTAAACTAGGTGACCAGTAGTCCTCCGAGAATAACATTCGCCATTTTGGCGAGATCCATGCGCAGTAAACCCCACCTCTATACCCATAATACCCAAGAGTATTACGAAGTAGTACCATCAGATAATATGGAGAATGAGGCTGTGGGGGGCACATACATGTAAATTTTCTTGAGCTAACATTGATACTTTTTAAAATTTCTGAAAAATTTCCGAAATAGAACTCACATGAACGTACACGGTTTATGTGCAAAGTGATAACACATGTGCCTCTAGGATAGAACAATACTTAATATGAAGAAACATAGTGGTCACAGAGTCAATGGCGATTAATATATATATATATATATATATATATATATATATATATATATATATATGCTATTTGGCATTTATTTATATATTAACTAGATTGACAATATACACATTTTTCTTATTACACATCAATGTAATAATCAATCCATTTAATACAAGATGATTAATATTATGCAAAATAATTACACTCTTCTGGGTCCAATAAATTACAAGTTGGTCTCAATCATCTGCAAATGACAACATAATCTAATTCAAGTGAATTTCATTCAAGAGTTATAACGCAATATAAAATCATCAAAATATCACAATCACATGATAGCTCACAGGCCATCAAAATATAATAACATGATGAAATCATAAACAAGAATCACATATGAAAATCACATCAAATATAAGAAAATCATAAAAGATTATATGGATCCATAACAATATTACCGAGACTCGGCAACGCCACACGTGCAATGGAAATATCATATACCAGTACTAAACAATTTTTGGCGCCTATAATTGAAGATACTCAGATCTCCATAGTCGGACTCTAAGGTCTAATGTAGGGTAGTCGCTCAGGACTACCTTGATAGCCGCTCAGGACTATCTAGTACTGGTAAGAGTATTATATAAAACGATAGTCTCATACCACTATGTTTATTAGTCTGTTTATTTAGTGCTCGTATAACACACATACCTTTCAATACTCTATATAACAAGTCTAATGAATAACCCGGATAGTGACACCGAAAGTCTCATACCAGACGGTTTCACAAAACCGTTTATTCAAATTTCTCATTACATCGATTATATAAATATTCTACATCACATAAAGAAATCGTCACTATATCTTATTCAAAGTAACCATCAAATTAAATCAGTGGTGAATTAATCAATATATAAGAGTTCACATAAGAAAAGGAAAAACAAAAATTATACAAAGAACGATTGAATTCAAGAATTACTTAAGAAAACACCTGCAAACTCGGATAATTCATAAATAAAACAAAATAAAATAAATAATATAACTCAAAAGATACTACAAATATTTGAGGAATGTAAACATTCATTACAAGTTGGTATAAATCTTTAAACATAACATGTAATGAAATAAACAAAATAACATGTCAATTACTATCTAAACACTATTTCATTAACGAAGGCCTCACAAATGATTTATTTATAGTAAAGGTAAAATACTTCAACTAGCCAAACAAACCAAATAGAACTATTTTAAAAGAAGGAATTCAAATAAAATGTACAATCTTGATAAAATATATTTAGTATAAATTTAATTATCATATTGATAAAATTATCCATATTATAAACAAAATGCTAACATTTGCTTAAAACCAGTTTTTTTTTCATACGTGCATATAGTTAAATTCATCCTATTTATAATTTGAGCTACTAATCAATATTTTTAAAATTGTATTGTATACATTAATTTATAATTTAGAATGACGTAATATTATATATACACACACATATAAAAGATGTTTCAAATTAAATTTAAAAAAAAAGATGTTTCAAATTATTTAAAATCATAGAATTGATCAAACGTCAAATAAACAATTTATGCGACCGTAATTTAAAAATTACAATGGACCATATCCCCTCAATATTTCAAACATCCTACCAACACATAATTCACCAATCGATCACCCAAATCAAGCAATCAATTTATTCATAACAATTTAAATTCAATAATCCAATCACCTAAGTAAAACAATCTTCAATTGATAATGATATGTAAATATATATAACTAGAATGGAGATAAAAATAGATGTGAGTGAAGGGAAACTTACCGAATCGAAGTCTAAACCCAACATCATCTACTTTTCTGTACTAAATCAAAACACTTCTTCCATCTTCTTCAAATCTGCAGCATCACGCGATTAGTCTCGTTCCTCGCATCAATTCGCACTCACCATCACCATTCAAACCATCTGCGCCGCTTGGGGCTTGACTCGAACCACCTCAGTTGTCTGACTAGATGCGCGCGTCCCAGGTGAACGCCAACGCAGATTTCGCGTCCTCCTTCAGCGTGGTTGTAACACCCCACCTCCGCCAATGCCACTCTTGCAAGTGTACTGGCTTTGGAGGGGCGTTAAACGAGGTAAACATGCATGCAGATATCACAAGACATAACATATAAGTAAAAACAGAGTAAATAAAGCAGCGGATAAAACTAACATTTCAAAACCATAGTCAAGTTACATCAAAGTACTTGGTCATTATTTTCCACAAAACATAGTCCAGAAACATCATCTGAAAACTGGAAAGAAAATCATAAAGTAACTATCCCCAAGGTAGAATAAAGCCATAGCGTGCTCAAGTCCAAACCGTACATGAGCTATCCAGAAAAGCAGCTAAAGATCCAAGCTAGGTACTAGTGTTCCCACCCTGTAAACCGGGGGGGGGGGACGGAAGAAAAGAGGCGAAAAAAACGGGTCAGTCAAAAAGACTGGTAAGTCCTATCTACTATTAGTATAAAAACTAATAAAGTTAACTGAGCATGTAAAACAGAGATGAGATGTAGGGTGATAACTGGCATGGTGAAAAGTTAACAAGATAGATCAAGTGTGGCATCGCATATACAAGGTTAAGTTGCACCAGGTGTGTACTAGTATTCCAATCCATGTCAAGTATAAACAAGAAATGATCCCTTGGCCCAAAGCTGGCCCACATCATGAGATGACCTAAATCGAGGTCCAACTACTCGGTCTAGTCGATCGACTCCCTATAAGCCTAACTCGTCAAGTGTCGGTGTCATACGGCCCAATCACGAAGTGTAGTCAAACTGTGCTAGGTCCACCCTAGGGTGTATCAAGCCCTAGGGTGCCAACCACAGACACAAATCAAGCACGCACAGTCTAAACCTACGGGTGCCCGTGTCTGCTTTTTCAACTCCGGACTATGTGCACGACCATAGTCCGCCTGAACCTACACCGGCGCACCTACTCAGCCGTCGTTTTGGTCGCTTACATGTCAACCTAGTAATCGTGCCCCACCCTAGCCTAGTCCCTAGGGTATCATGATACAATCAAGAGGGTTACCAGTGAAAAGGACCACGTAACTAGGGTTTCTAATGGGTTAAATGTGGTTAACCCTACCCAATCAAAATTGGTTAAGTGTACCCAAGGTTCATGACTTAACCCTATCAACCCATCGTGTTTAATTGGTTAAGTATTCAAGTGGTCCATGGCTTAACCCTATCATGTGGCATTAATTAATTTAATGCACCCAACCTCTCACATTAGACCTTGTTGTGGTTACTAGTTAAGCCGGGCGGGTCCGGGTAGCTTTACACCACAACATGGTCTAACCTCGGGTTTCAAGTGCGACATGACCAACTACTCACATTGGGTCCTATTGCTTGTAGCCACTAGTTAAGCCGGTCGGTACCGGGTAGATTTATGCTACAAACTCAACCCAACCTCGAGTTGGCCACTCTCATGTTTTCTAGAAGTCATGTCCAAATTCATGTTTACAAACATAATCACAAGTCAATGTTCATGTCATATTTTAAAATCATGTTTCATGTCATTAATATTAGCCAAACCCAACGCATTCCCCTCGCATGTACGTTTCGCATAACATGACATAGATCAAAAGAGGGAACTTGGCAAAACATGACAAAAAGGGCATAAAGTAATAAGGTTGGCCACAAGTTAAACATGGTGGCATATGAGGCATAAATATGTTCATAAGCTTGCATATTACATCATAGGCCTCAAAATATGCATGATATCAAACTTAAGCAAATAGGTGAAACATGATCAAAAATGACATAGGATGGTGGCTAGTGATTCGCATATAACATCATATGCAAGATAACACAAGGTTTATGAGAGTTTCTATGTTGCTTTATGCAACATTTTCAATCAAAGCTCATAGCATAAGGTAAAGGTGATAGATTTACAAACATGCATAGAATAAATTTATGAATAACATGATAGGATCAAAGCACATATCATACTTAGGCCCAAACTCAACTTGCAACATGTCATAATTAACTTCATAGTTAGAATCTAAGAGTAGTATAGGGCTTACAATGCTATGAAGACTAGAGTAAATATAAAATAAGATTGAAACGAAGCCACACTAGCAAATCCGCAACCAAAGACGATAAACTCCACTTCAAGACTTGAGAACAAGAAGGAATAACCCCAAAGACGAAGAAAGATGGCTCTTTTACTTAAGAAATCCTTTATGACATAGATTGATCTCATGAAGGAGGTGGAGGCCATGATTAGTGAACATTTGGGCAGCATTTAGTTGTAGGAATGATTAATGAAGGTTTAGGCTAGGTCTAGGGGTCTTTTTATAGAGATTAGGGGTAGTTTAGACCATAGGATTAACCCTAAAACGAATCTGAACCATGAACTCCCATCAGAAACCAACAAAAGAGGACCCAACATGCCAAAATGGTGCACCAGAAAAATTAGTCCGACCGGGGGGGTCGACCCCTGGGTCGACATGGGTGTCGACCCATTGGGGGGGTCGACACTGGTGTCGACACCTATGCCGACCCTGCCTGGGTGGGAAAATTCCCGCCCAGTCCGTTTTGGCTGAAATTCGATTCTGAATTCGAATTTGAACTGTTTTCGGGCTTAGAATTTTCTGAAAACTTTATTGGGCCATAACTTGGTCATACGGACTCCGTTTTTCGAAAACTCGGACTCTATTTCGCGTTTTTTCCGAGACGAACGCAATGGCACAGCCCGTTTCCCTTGATTCAGATTTTAGAATTTAATTCTGCCCTGATTTATGTTATAACTTGTTATTCTAAATATGTGTTGTTACATCCTCCCCACCTTAAAGGATTTCGTCCCCGAAATCTCTAAGTTAGGAAGAACGTATCCTACCATCCATCACCCATCTACTCAAAACATCATCCACATGCAGTCAATGTCCTTAACAAATTCTAAATGTTGTATGATTATATGCAAAGGTGTGTGTATATGTACTTATCTAATGCGAAAATCAGGCGGTTACTGATCCAGTAGACCCCCTTAATGCAAAATATGTTTGTGCAATGCGTCCATATGCATGCAAATTCCTAACATAACTTATAGTCTCTACATGAGTGCACATAACATCCGTCCATATGCAACATCCATGTGATAGCATACAAGTTTCATCCATGAATAAGCATAAACACTCATGCATATGCGGTATGAAAGTGTGTGAGCCGATCTTAGTGCCTAATGTGTGTCATGCATCCACGAGTATCCACTTACAAACACTTGCAACCACTTGCAAACATCAAGCATAACATGTTTCAAATGCATGTTTCATCCAAAGGGTTTCTACCTAAGGTTCTCATGACAAGGCTAACGAGATAACAAGATAAACAGGATAAACATGGATAGCAAAAAGGAAGATATGTTAAAAAAGGAAAAGAGATCGAGAATGTACCCTCAAAAAGAAATGGATAAAGCCCACGTATCTTCTCCTCGGTTTCCCAAGCTGCATCCTCTTCGGCTTCACTCCACTGAACTTTCACCAATTTGACTTCTCGATTTCTTAGCTTCCTGATCTTTGTTCCCAAGATACGAATCAGAGCTCTCCTCAAGGTTGCCACTTTCTCTACCTCCACATCTTCAAGAATGCTTGGTTCAACCACCTCAGTGGACTCATGTAGGCACTTTCGGAGATGCGAGACATGAAAGACATTATGCACTCCGGCTAGCTTCTCGGGCAATTCCACCTTATAAGTCATCCTTCCAATTCTCTCTATGATAGGGAAGGGTCCTACGAACCTTGGTGCCAGCTTCCCAACTGCTCCAAAACGTACCACATTACGCAAAGGAGAAACCTTCACGAAAACCATATCCCCAACTTCGAATTCTAAATCTGTCCTTCGCTTGTCAGCATAGGATTTCTGTCAGTCTTGGGCCGCTTTCATCCGTCTTCTCACCAATTCAATTTTCTCGGATGTGTCCCGTATCATATCGGGCCCAAGTATAAGCCTATCCGTTGTCTCCCACCAACAAGATGATGACCTACAAGGCCTCCCATACAAAGCTTCAAATGGTGCCATCCCTATGCTGGCTTGATAGCTATTATTATAAGCAAACTCTACAAGAGGAAGGTGGTCTTCCCAAGTACCACCAAAGTCAAGAACACAAAGCCTCAAAAGATCTTCTAGCACTCTATTCACCCTTTCGGTTTGGCCATCCGTCTGAGGGTGATAGGCTGTACTTAGATTCAATCGCGTACCCATCGCTTCTTGCAAACTACTCCAGAACTGGCTAGTGAAAATTGGGTCACGATCGCTAACTATGCTAGAGGGAACTCCATGCAACCGCACTATCTCTCGAAGATAAATAGATGCTAGCCATGATGCGGTCCTCTTGCTCTTTACTGGAATGAAGTGAGCACTCTTCGTAAGTCTGTCAACTATGACCCATATGCTCGTATTCCCTTTTCTTGACCTAGGCAATCCATCCACAAAATCCATAGAAATACTTTCCCACTTCCATTGCGGGACCTCCAATGGATGTAATAGCCCTCCGGGTTTCTTCGACTCGGCTTTCACTTGTTGGCACACCATGCACTTTGAAACATACTCTGCCACATCTTTCTTCATTCCAGCCCAAAAGAAAATGCACTTCATGTCCCTATACATCTTATCTCCTCCAGGATGTATAGTCATCTTCGAGTGATGCGCTTCTTCGAGAACTTTATGCACCAAGTCTCCTACTTGTGGAACGCATAGCCTTCCATCACGCCTTAGCTAACCCTTGTCATCAATAGTATATCTAGCAAGGTGACTAGACGTCTCACCACGAATCAACTTGTCCATGACCTCGACAATCTGCGGGTTTCCTTTCTGTGAAGCCCCAACTTGATCAAGAAGTATAGGTCTAAGCTCAAGGGATGCTAACGAACTAGTCATCGACTCAACAGCTGTGGTGAAATCAAAGGTTGCCAAGAACTCTAGGCTCCTTATCTCAACAAACAAGGGACTCAAAGTCAACCTACTTCTGCTTAGTGCATCTGCCACAACATTACCCTTGCCAGGGGTATAAGCTATCTCGAAGTCATAAGATGCCAAGAATTCCATCCACCTTTGCTGCCTTAGATTCAGATCTTTCTGTGAGAAGAGGTACTTGAGTGACTTGTGATCAGTATACAACTCAAACCTTTCGCCTAGAAGATAGTGGCGCCAGGATTTGAGAGCAAAGACGATCGCCGCCAACTCCAAATCATGAGTGGGATAGTTCTTCTCATGAACTTTAAGTTGCCTACCCCCATAACATATCACTCTTCCCTCTTGCATTAGAACAACACCTAATCCCGTGCCACATGCATCGATGTACACGGTAAACATCTTACCGCCATCGGGAAATGCCAAAACTGGAGCTGTAGTAAGGGTCCTCTTGAGCCTTTGAAAAGCAAGCTCACACTCTAAGTCCCATGCAAAAACTAAGTTCTTCTTCGTCAACTTAGTAAGAGGGGCCGAAATCTTAGCGAAGTCCCTGATGAACTTCCTATAGTAGCCTGCCAGACCGAGAAAGCTTCTTACTTCGGTTGCATTCCTAGGAGTCTTCCAGTCTTGAACTGCAACCACTTTCGCGGGATCCACCGCTATGCCTTGGTTAGAAACTATATGTCCAAGAAACCGAACTTCCCTTCTCCAAAAATGACATTTGGAGAACTTGGCTTTCAACTGATGCGCTCTAAGCGTATCCATCACTTCCTTGAGATGCCTAGCATGCTCTTCCTCATCCTTTGAGAAGATCAGAATATCATCCACGAAGACAACAACAAACTTGTTAAGGAACTCCCTGAACACCCTACTCATCAAATCTACGAAGTAGGCGGGTGCATTAGTCAAACCGAATGGCATGACAAGCCATTCAAAGAATCCATCTGGAGTCCTAAACGCAGTTTTATCAATACTATCCTCAGCCACTCTAAGCTAATGGAATCCGGTGGCTAGATCGAGCTGAGAGAAAACAAAAGCACCAACAAGCTGGTCAAAGAGATCATCAATCCTCGGTAACGGGTGCCTATTCTTCTTTGTCAGCTTGTTCAACTCTCGATAATCAACACATAGATGAAGTGAACCATCCGCCTTAGTAGCGAATACCACCGGAGCACCCCATTCAGAAATGCTTCGCCTAATAAAAAAATTCTCAAGCAGCTCCTTGATTTGCTTGCTGAGCTCTCTTCTTTCTCGTGGGGCCATGTGCCTAACAGGCAATGATACTGGCTTGGCATTATCAACAAGATAAATGCGAAAATCTATCTCTCGTTTAGGGGGTAACCCCTTAACCTCTTCAAAGACATCAGGATATTCCCGAACCACCCTTACAGATTGCAGATCATTGATGGACGAGTCAAGAGATTCAAGGTAACATAGCGTGACGGGATCCAGTAGGTTGCAAGAAATCTCTAGGGTATTACCGAGGCGAGTCATGAGCCTCACCATCCTATGCTCACAATCGAGAATGGCTCCATAACTGGACAACCAATCCATGCCCAAGATCAACCCGTATCCCGTGAACCCGAGAACATAAGCATTACACGTGAATTCTACGGTCAAGATAGAAATCTTCAAATCCACACAAATCATAGATAAATGGGCGGAACCCCCAATTGGATTTGAAACACTGACGAGATCCTCAACTAGACTAGTACTTAGGTGCAAACTTTCAACAATGTCAGAAGAAATAAAGGTATGCGATGCGCCAGAATCAAATAAAGTGCGAACAAGAAAGTCAGAAATATAAACAAGACTTTCTACAGAAATACTACCTCGTTCCTGAACTGGAGCAGTGTTGAGAGCATGCACTTGCCCTCCAGAAGGTCCTGCACGCTGATTCTGCCCTTGCCCTTGTCCTTGCTTCTTGGGGCAATCCTTGCTAAAGTGTCCAGTCTCTCCACAATGAAAGCATTCGCACAGCTTCCTCTTCTTCTTTCTGCAATCCTTGGCTATGTGCCCAACAATCACACAGAAGTTGCATTTTCTTGGGTCCTTTGCCTTGGCCTTGTTGCCCTTGTTGTTCTGATTGCTCTGATTTCCTCCCCACTTGGAGTCCGTCTTCTTGGTTTGAGTCTCATTAGTCTTGACTTCCTTCTTGCCATTCTTATCGTCTCCTTGAAGCAATGCCATGTCTACTAGGCCTTCGAAAGTGGCCCCCATGGGTATATGAGATAGGGCTAAACCTTGTAATGGCTCACTCAACCCTCGTGCAAAGCGTAAAGCCTTCTTCTGGGGAGTATTAACCATGTCCAAACCGAATCGAGCGAGCTGGTTAAACTTATTCACATATCCCCTCACTGTCATGTCCCCTTGCTTCAAAGATATAAACTTCTCCAATTGCAGATTCGCCTCAGCTGATGATAGAAACTTAAGCCCAAACCTCATCCTAAAGTCGGCCCAAGCCTCTATAGGTCTAGTAGCATTGGTGACCTCCCACCAATAAGCAGCTTCTTCTTTTAATAGCCATGCTGCCAATAAAACCTTTCTATGGTCTTCCACATCAAAGATAGCAAAAAGATCTTCAGTTTCTTTCAACCGATTTCTCGCCTCCACAAAAGTCTCCGTCCCAATAAAATTCTTGCCACCCATCGCCTTAAAGTCCTTACAAACCTTTGCGAAATCTGCTTGTGGATGCTGAGGAGGGGGAGGAGGAGGAGGAACCTCAGTTACGGTGGGGGTATTTGCTGGGCCCGCATCGTTGGCCCTAGCTTCCAAGTACCTCTGGAACCATCCGGGAATGGTTACTCCCTCGGGAAGATTAAGATCGGCCATGCTGAAAAAGGAAAAGATAGATTTAGAACGAGGAAACGAAGGATAGTGCTAATGGCTTTTGGGGAATAGCCTTTTAAAATAACTAGACTTTTCTTTGGAAAATACTTAATTGGTTTTGAAAATAGTTTTCCAAAAAGGTAAATTTTAAAAACACTTTTGCTCAAATCTTGTAAACATTATGCTCTGATACCAAATGTAACACCCCACCTCCGCCAATGCCACTCTTGCAAGTGTACTGGCTTTGGAGGGGCGTTAAACGAGGTAAACATGCATGCAGATATCACAAGACAGAACATATAAGTAAAAACAGAGTAAATAAAGCAGCGGATAAAACTAACATTTCAAAACCATAGTCAAGTTACATCAAAGTACTTGGTCATTATTTTCCACAAAACATAGTCTAGAAACATCATCTGAAAACTGGAAAGAAAATCATAAAGTAACTATCCCTAAGGTAGAATAAAGCCATAGCGTGCTCAAGTCCAAACCGTACATGAGCTATCCAGAAAAGCAGCTAAAGATCCAAGCTAGGTACTAGTGTTCCCACCCTGTAAACCTGGGGGGGGGGGGAACGGAAGAAAAGAGGCGAAAGAAAACGGGTCAGTCAAAAAGACTCGTAAGTCCTATCTACTATTAGTATAAAAACTAATAAAGTTAACTGAGCATGTTAAACAGAGATGAGATGTAGGGTGATAACTGGCATGGTGAAAAGTTAACAAGATAGATCAAGTGTGGCATCGCATATACAAGGTTAAGTTGCACCAGGTGTGTACTAGTATTCCAATCCATGTCAAGTATAAACAAGAAATGATCCCTTGGCCAAAAGCTGGCCCACATCATGAGATGACCTAAATCGAGGTCCAACTACTCGGTCTAGTCGATCGACTCCCTATAAGCCTAACTCGTCAAGTGTCGGTGTCATACGGCCCAATCATGAAGTGTAGTCAAACTGTGCTAGGTCCACCCTAGGGTGTATCAAGCCCTAGGGTGCCAACCACGGACACAAATCAAGCACGCACAGTCTAAACCTACGGGTGTCCGTGTCTGTTTTTTCAACTCCGGACTATGTGCACGACCATAGTCCGCCTGAACCTACACCGGCGCACCTACTCAGCCGTCGTTTTGGTCGCTTACATGTCAACCCAGTAATCGTGCCCCACCCTAGCCTAGTCCCTAGGGTATCATGATACAATCAAGAGGGTTACCGGTGAAAAGGACCACGTAACTAGGGTTTCTAACGGGTTAAATGTGGTTAACCCTACCCAATCAAGTTGGTTAAGTGTAACCAAGGTTCATGACTTAACCCTACCAACCCATCGTGTTTAATTGGTTAAGTATTCAAGTGGTCCATGGCTTAACCCTATCATGTGGCATTAATTAATTTAATGCACCCAACCTCTCACATTAGACCTTGTTGTGGTTACTAGTTAAGTCGGGCGGGTCCGGGGTAGCTTTACACCACAACTTGGTCTAACCTCGGGTTTCAAGTGCGACATGACCAACTACTCACATTGGGTCCTATTGCTTGTAGCCACTAGTTAAGTCGGTCGGTTCCGGGTAGATTTATGCTACAAACTCAACCCAACCTCGAGTTGGCCACTCTCATGTTTTCTAGAAGTCATGTCCAAATTCATGTTTACAAACATAATCACAAGTCAATGTTCATGTCATATTTTAAAATCATGTTTCATGTCATTAATATTACCCAAACCCAACGCATTCCCCTCGCATGTACGTTTCGCATAACATGACATAGATCAAAAGAGGGAACTTGGCAAAACATGACAAAAAGGGCATAAAGTAATAAGGTTGGCCACAAGTTAAACATGGTGGCATATGAGGCATAAATATGTTCATAAGCTTGCATATTACATCATAGGCCTCAAAATATGCATGATATCAAACTTAAGCAAATAGGTGAAACATGATCATAAATGACATAGGATGGTGGCTAGTGATTCACATATAACATCATATGCAAGATAACACAAGGTTTATGAGAGTTTCTATGTTGCTTTATGCAACATTTTCAATCAAAGCTCATAGCATAAGGTAAAGGTGATAGCTTTACAAACATGCATAGAATAAATTTATGCATAACATGATAGGATCAAAGCACATATCATACTTAGGCCCAAACTCAACTTGCAACATGTCATAATTAACTTCATAATTAGAATCTAAGAGTAGTATAGGGCTTACAATGCTATGAAGACTAGAGTAAATATAAAATAAGATTGAGACGAAGCCACACTAGCAAATCCGCAACCAAAGACAATAAACTCCACTTCAAGACTTGAGAACAAGAAGGAATAACCCCAAAGACGAAGAAAGATGGCTCTTTTACTTAAGAAATCCTTTATGACATAGATTGATTTGAGACACTCATGCTCTCATGAAGGAGGTGGAGGCCATGATTAGTGAACATTTGGGCAGCATTTAGTTGTAGGAATGATTAATGAAGGTTTAGGCTAGGTCTAGGGGTCATTTTATAGAGATTAGGGGTAGTTTAGACCATAGGATTAACCCTAAAACGAATCTGAACCATTAACTCCCGTCAGAAACCAACAAAAGAGGACCCAACATGCCAAAATGGTGCACCAGAAAAATTGGTCCGACCGAGGGGGTCGACCCTTGGGTCGACATGGGTGTCGACCCATTGGGGGGGGTCGACACTGGTGTCGACACCTATGTCGACCCTGCCTGGGCAGGAAAATTCCCGCCTAGTCTGTTTTGGCTGAAATTCGATTCTGAATTCGAATTTGAACTGTTTTCGGGCTTAGAATTTTCTGAAAACTTCATTGGGCCATAACTTGGTCATACGGACTCCATTTTTCGAAAACTCGGACTTTATTTCGCGTATTTTTCCGAGACGAACGCAATGGCACAGCCTGTTTCCCTTGATTCAAATTTTAGAATTTAATTCTGCCCTGATTTATGTTATAACTTGTTATTCTAAATATGGGTTGTTACAGTGGTCGACGGTAGTGTAAGGGGTGATCAATCCCTTTCAGCGGAAAAACCTCAATAGGATCTTGCAATGATGTGATAGAACAAATAGCTTAAAATGAATATAAATCTCAGATCACAAAAAAATTAAAGTCAACAGAGAACACACAAATTTATAGTTGTTCCACTATTGCGAGATGGTGTACATCCACTTCAATGGGGAAGAGATTTTATTAATATATTCAAGAAATTACAGAGTTTTTTAATGTAGAGCAAAAGAAATGAAGAATACAACGATCTCTCACAATGTAGCATCCTCTATATTTCTCTTTAAATAGAGAAAAAGTTACTTGGGGATGAAACAATTTATTTATGTAAAATAAATCAATTTATGGAAAATTAATATCCCATTAATTAATTGTTTGATTGATTGATAATTTTCCCTTTTCTCATCAATCAATCCCTTTTCCAATTTTAATCTCTTTCCGTTTCTTTTCTTCATGAAACATGGCAACTAATTAAATGACGAATATTTCCAATATCCCTTATTCATTAATATTCCTTCCATTTCTTTCCATTCATTCCTTGCACAAAACAGGTAACGAAATTACCATGCATATCTCCATAATTAATTAGATATGGAAATATTGTATCATTAAATTCCAATAATCTCTACCTTGATACAATATCTCATGCAACCTAGAGTCTCCATGTGAATGCTTCCCAATGAGTTCCTGCAAAAAGCCACCCCTCATTGCACTTTGTCAGTGAACTCCGGCAAGGTCACCGCCCACCAACAAAGTGTTGGAAGCATTCAAAAACAAGGTATACATTGTGCAACCAACTCCTATCTCTTCATACAAGAAGAATACCATATCTTCTCTTGACTTCAACCAAGTCACTCTCTTCCCCATTGTGCCACCATGTGGCACCTAGCACTTCATCAAGTGAATCAAGTTCGAGCAATGCTCGAACTTAGTAGCAGGTAATGCCTTCGTAAACATGTCTGCTGCATTTTCATTTGTGTGAATCGTCTGAAGACGAACTAACTTCTCCTCATTCATAGAGATAAGGAAAGACTCTCTTACCTCTATATGCTTTATTCTAGAACTGAAAGCCAGATTTTTAGCTAAATGAATTGCACTTTGACTGTCACAGTTCACCAAACAAGCATCTTGCATGAATCCCAAATCACACAATAACTTCTTCAAATAAAGTGCCTCCTTAGCTGCCTCAACTGCAGCTATCAACTCTGCCTCTGTAGTAGACAAAGCAACTATAGTCTGCAACCTCGCTCTCCAACTAATAGTTGTTCCTCCAAGTGTGAACACATAGCCTGAGGTTGACTTCCTTCTATCTCTATCTCCGGCATAGTCTGAATCACAGAATCCAACCAAGTTGAAATCCTTATTTTTGCCGCAAAAAACAAGCCCATAATCTGATGTTCCTCTAAGATATCTAAAAATGTACTTCACTGCCTCCCAATGCGATTTTCCCGGATTTGCCGTGTATCTACTAACTAATCCAACAGCTTGAGAAATGTCAGGTCTAGTGCACACCATAGCATACATCAAGCTACCTACTACACTGGCATAATGCACCTTCTTCATATAGGCCTTGTCCTTTTCTGAGATCGGAGAGCCCTGATTAGAAAGCTGTATATGCAAAGGCATGGGTGTACTGATAGCCTTTGCACCATCCATGGTAAACCAAGCAAGCACCTTTTGAATATATTCCTTTTGAGTAAGTCTCAAAAGTCCAAGCTTTCTATCTCTTTGGATTTCCATCCCCAAAATTTTCTTTGCTTCTCCAAGGCCTTTCATATCGAATTCCGCTGTTAATTTCAACTTCAACGCATCAATTTCAGCTTTATCCTTGGAAGCAATCAACATATCATCCACATACAAAAGTAAATACACCCAATTATTATTCTTTAAATACTTAAAATAAACACATGCATCTTTAGTACTACGATTAAAACCATGTGAAAGCATAAAAGAATTAAACCTTTTGTACCATTGTCTAGGCGATTGTTTTAGACCATAAAGAGATTTCTTCAACTTGCATACCCAATCTGACTTTCCATCTACAATAAATCCTTCTGGCTGCTTCATGTAAATGGTTTCCTCCAAGTCACCATGCAAGAAAGCGGTCTTCACATCAAGTTGTTCTAACTCCAAATCGTAAGCGGCAACTATTGCAAGTAGGATTCGAATTGAAGTTTGTCTAACAACTGGAGCAAATATTTCATCATACTCTAACCCCTTTCTTTGTGAAAACCCTTTGGCTACTAATCTTGCCTTGAATCTACCATAATCTTTTACCTTGAACACCCACTTGCAACCTATGGCTCGGCTTCCTTGAGGTGGTGGTACCAGATCCCAAGTCTTGTTCTTTTGCAAAGACCGTATCTCCTCTTCCATAGCGCAATTCCACTTCGAGTTGTCACTCAACTTCATGGCTTCTTCAAGGTTCAATGGTTCATCATGAATTACATGTAAAGCATACTCAAACTGATCATCAAGACTCAAATTTGCATACTGCCAATCTCCATATCTAATTGGAGCTCTCTTTGGTCTCTAACTAGCCCGAATGACTATATCGCCTGACTCTCCTTCAGCTCCACCTTGAACTCCACATTGAGCTCCACCTTGAGCTGAATCATCTTTAGCTTCATGACCATCACCATCACCACTAGAGGAAACCTGTGGATTATCACATGATGTATCTTCAACTGCTTCGTCACTATTATCAATAGTGATAGCTCTACTTTGGGTTTGAAAACTGGGAATCTCGGTCTTTTCAGGCTTCTCATTAGCTGAGTCTGAATCCTCTGATAAACCTTCCAAAGGTTTGAACATTGCTGACTCATCAAAAGTCACATGTCTGGAATGTATAACTTTCTTCATAATCGGATTCCAAATTCTATATCCTTTTATGCCATTTGTATAACCAAGAAAAACACATTTGGAGGCCCTAGGCTCCAACTTGTCATGTCCTGTATTGTGAACATAAACTAGACATCCAAATATACGAAAATAACTTAATAAAGTGCTTTTACCTCTCCATACCTCCTCTGGAATCTTCCCATCAATGGCTGAGCACGGAATCCGATTAATAATATGTGCTGCAGTCGAAATAGCTTCAGCCCAAAAACCCTTAGACATACCCGCAGTCAATATCAAGCAACGGGCCTCTTCAAGTAGAGTCCTATTCATTCTCTCAGCAACCCCATTGGATTGCGGATCACCAGGTGTAGTAAAATTCTTCTAATGCCACGCTGTCTGCAGTAGTCGAGGAATTCTTTGGAGACATATTCGCCACCATTGTCGGATCTAAGAATCTTCAATTTCTTTCCTGTTTTGTTTTCAACAAGAACTAACCAAACCTTAAACTTCTCAAATACTTCCGACTGAGCTTTCATTACATACACCCAAACCTTGCGCGAGTAGTCATCAATGAAGGAAACAAAATGATATGCTCCACCAATAGAAGTTGTAGAGTATGGCCCCCAAACATCTGAATGCACATAATCAAGTACCCTCTTAAAAGTATGCATGCTATCGCCAAAAGAAACACTGGTTTGCTTTGCCAATACACACTCCTTGCAAAAGTCCAACTTGTTGAAGATTTCTCCCTTGATCTTTTTCTTCTTACGAAGCAACTCTAAGTTCTTCTCCGAAGTATGACCTAATCTCATATGCTAAAGCTTGGTAGCATCCAAACTTTTAAAGCTATCGACTCCAACACATGATTCTCCATGGACAGTGGTACCCATTAGTAAATATAGATTTCGCACCATAACACCCTTCATCAATACAAGTGCCTCCCTAGAAACTCTCAAACCATCTTTGACAATGGTTATTTTGCATCCCAATGATGCCAATTGGCCTAATGATATCAATGACTTTCGAAGACCTGGGACATAACGAACATTTGAAAGTGTGCGAACAATCCCATCATAAATGTGAATGCGAACAAAACTAACTCCCATAGACTTGCATGTAGCATCGTTCCCCATAAGGATAGGACTTCCTTCTTTAGCATCAAAGGAAGAAAAATAATCTTTATTAGGAGTTATGTGAAATGATGCTCCAGAATCCAGATTCCAGTGGTCTGCAACATCTGATACAACCGTTGTCAACAAATCGCTACCGCCTTTCTCCATCACGATAGATGAAGAACCATCAGTCTTTTTCTCCAGATCTGGACAGTCTCTTCTCCAATGGCCTGGTTTCTTACAATTATAGCACTTTCCATCTTTAGACTTACTCCGCGAATTAGGCTTCCTAGAATTGGAACGCCCCATATTGTTCTTCACTTTCTTCTCTGCTCTTCCTCTCTCTGCAAATAAGCCTGAACTACTACTTCCTCCACTACTATCACCAACACCAAAGTCTTTCATCTGATCTCTCAACTCTTTACTGAGCAAACATGTCTTCACATCATCTAATTTCAGTATGTCTCTACCATAGATAAGGCTGTTAGCAAAACCAGTGTATAGCTCTGGAAGCGAATACAACAGAACCATTGCTTTTTGTTCTTCATCAATCTTCAACTCAACAGACTTCATCTTCATCAACAGGTCATCAAACACACTTAGGTGTGTCTTAATTGAATAACCTTCCTTCATCTTATAAAAGAAGAAAGTCTTCAATAGGATCAGGCGGTTGGTTAGGGATTTCTTCATGTAGAGGTCCTCCAACTTCTTCCAAATGCCTCTAGCTGTTGTCTCCTGACTGATTTCAGAAATTACATTCTTTCCCATAGCAAGCTGAAGAGTAGTAAAGGCCCATTCTTCCATCTCTTCTAATTCCACTGATGAAATATCAGCAGGCAATGTCTCTGTATCAAATACTACTCGATGAATGCGATTTCTTCTCAAAACTGCTTTCATCATCCACTGCCATTTTTCAAAGTCTCCTTCACCATTCCACTTCTCTATCGTCAACTGTGATCCTGACGCTACATAGGAGCCTCTGACGTATGGAGCAACTACTGGCACTGACATATTATTTGTCTTTTTTTCATCTCCTCCTGCCATTCTACCAAACACCTTCTTTGGGATTCTAGCTCTGATACCAGTTGTAAGGGGTGATCAATCCCTTTCAGCGGAAAAAGCTCAATAGGATCTTGCAATGATGTGACAGAACAAACAGCTTGAAATGAATATAAATCTCAGATCATAGAAAAAATTAAAGTCAACAGAGAACACACAAATTTATAGTGGTTTCACTATTGCGAGATAATGTACGTCCACTTCAATGGGGAAGAGATTTTATTAATATATTCAAGAGATTACAGATTTTTTTAATGTAGAGCAAAAGAAATGAAGAATACAATATTCAAGAGATTACAAATTTTTTTAATGTAGAGAAAAAGAAATGAAGAATACAATGATCTCTTACAACATAGCATCCTCTATGTTTCTCTTTAAATAGAGAAAAAGTTACTTGGGGATGAAACAATTTATTTATGTAAAATAAATCAATTTATGGAAAACTAATATCCCATTAATTAATTGTCATATGATTGATTGATAATTTTCCCTTTTCTCATCAATCAATCCCTTTTCCAATTTTAATGTCTTTCCGTTTCTTTTCTTCATGAAGCATGGCAACTAATTAAATGACGAATATTTCCAATATCCCCTATTCATTAATATTCCTTCCATTTCTTTCCATTCATTCCTTGCACAAAACAGGTAACGAAATTACCATGCATATCTCCATAATTAATTAGATATAGAAATATTGTATAATTAAATTCCAGTAGGTGGTGTCGATCCACAACATGTCGCACCTCAAGAAATCCAGTGCAATTCGTTTTTATTTATTTATTGCGATCTTAGGGCTGGGGATGGATATGGGAAAATGGGTTTCCCCTATTATTGTCTGATGTTCGGTTGGCTTCTGAGGTTTCCCGAGAAAGAACAACTGACATTGTGTTGGGCTTTAACTATTTGGGCTTATTTACACTAGACCCATATATTAGGCCACTTCATTTTTCATTCATTTTTTTAAGTAATTCTAAAATAAAATGATTCGCAACACATTATATAAGTTACTTCCTGATAATTGATTTTTTTTTTCAATCCGACGATCGTTTAATTTACTCGTTAACCCAGCATTCAATAAAATAAAATATCTATTACCCTATCATTTTATTTATATGATATTATTTGACAATTTCAGAACTATTTTAAATCCATTACAATTTGATTCACATTACGTTCGATAATTTGTCTGTTGTAACAGATAACTTCATTTAACTTAATGTTCGGTAATTTATTTGATAATCCAACATTCAGTATAAAATTATTATATTTTTTTCCTATTTCAATTATATATATAGTAAAATTACTTAATATCACAAACAACCTTTTCCGGTGTAGTCTATTTATCCGATTAGCAATTCGTCATAATTCAAAATTAACGCTTCTACTTAATTAAACACATGTACAATTTTGACAGGAAAAACAGGGTTTAGTCTATTTATCCGATTAGCAATTCATCATAATTCAAATTTAATGCTTTTACTTAATTAAACACATGTACAATTTTGATAGGAAAAACAGGGTTGTTACATGCGTCATCCATATATCTGAAAGGTGCTGTCAGGAATTGGGCCTCCTTGCATATGTTGTCATGATTGGAATGTTGAATTTGCTTGGAAACTCCGTGCATTGAATAATATCCGTGAATGGGTTATGGCTTTGGGAAGAATCCTAGTCGTCTCCAATTCGTTGTTGTTTTTCTCGAAACTAACCATCGAATCTTGGTTGTCGAGTCTGGACGATCATTGTTAGCCACTTCACAATGGCACGAGTTCATCTCCATTAGGTCCCTTTTTTAATTTATATCATACAACATTTCATTTAGACCAATGGATTTTTCTCCATTCGTTTCAGTACTAACCATTGATGGGGATCGACATGCCTCGTGGGAGTCGTTTCGGTGTGAGTCAAGGGTTCCGGATCGACATGCACGTAGTTAATGGGATCGACCCTTTTAGAGTGAATCGGGTCACCTTGGGCTGTGCGGCAAGAGTCAATGAGATGAAGGCCGATCCGACGCAATCTCGCCCAACCGACCTGGAGTGATGAGAAAAGGTCGATCCGTGGATAGGTTGCCATGCCGAACCGTGGTAGTAGGCAGTTAGGCCGAACAGGGGCAACGACCTTGCCGAACCTATGCAATGACCATGCCAGACCAGGTTAGAGCCTTCCAATTTTCAAGCATTTGTGAAATCCATCACTTCAAACAAGTTCTTATGTGTTGGTGCAACGTCTGTCTTAGTAGGTCTTTTTCCCCCTGCCATGGCTATTCCTTCCTTGTAGATTTAAGCAAATCCGAGTAGCTAGAAAACCAGGTAATTCAACTTTGGATCTCCCCTCAATGGACTATGACGTCCACTAGTAAATGAGAAGATCTGACATTTAAGAACCATTTATCTCTCGATGAAAGTACCAAAATGTTTACACCAAAAATGGTCCAAGCACCCTAGAATTGTATGTGGAGCATAAAATCTGAAGAAATAACAAGTTAAAACGAGAAAAAGCAAGAAAATAAGACTTATAGTGGTTTGGCCATAACAAGCCTACATCCACTTTCTCATCTAACTTCTTATTGAATGATTCTTTATGGTTACACGATTTCAGTTCAAAATCTCGTTCAGTACAATGTTAGTAATGGAGGAAGATAATATAAAGAGCCTAAAGATTCCGAGAATACCCAAAAAATGTCCAAGTCTATGTGTATTTATAACTACATTGGAATCTGGTTCGACCAGGAGTAGTGGTGTGAACATAGAAATCGTGGAACGAGTGGATGGAGTAGTGGAGCGGAGTTGGCCACGTCAATCACCCGCTGAAATTCGGTTCAGTCATGTTCGATTCGACGTATGCCATGCTGAATCGAGTCTATACCGACCTAGACATTTATGCTGCATTCTGAAGGCCGAGATAGGGCCAGCTGAGCCGGAAAGTAGCTAGTTGAGCTGAATAGAGGAAGTGTTGGTCTAGGCTATATGTTTTGGCGGAGCTGGAGTTATATATCTTGGTCGATCTGCAGCTGCTAGATTGAGGACATTGAACCGAAATATGATTGATCCAAGGCCATTTGTTATGCCAATCCAATATTTGCAAGCTTTTACCGATCCAAAGTAGAGATGATCGTCATGCCAATGCGAATTAACAACGTTTTCCGATCCGGAGCCATCAACCATGCCGAACAGGACTTTAACCATCCGAAATCCAAGCATTCGTGAACTCCGTTACTTTAACCACGCATTTTCGGGTTTGTTTAAGTCCATGCTCAAGTCTTGAGCGGTCCAATGATGAGAAGTCCAAAGCCTGACGACCTTGCAAAAAGGCGGATCAACAAGTACTAATAATATATTAACCATTAATTATTAACTAGTAATCAATTAAGTATAGATAATTAATTAGTAATAACTATATACTAACTATTAGTTCCAATTATTTAGTAGAAAATTAGTTTTGGACCCAAAATAATTACACAAAATCTGGACCCATTAGATCTCACATGATTTCCATTTATTATAAATGCAAGCGGCTATTGGGGCACAAAATTAGATACACAAATTACGAGTCAATGCATTTATTTTTCTTTACATGTAAGATGGAATTCATAGGGATATCTAATGGTTGATATTTCTTGTGTCTAAATTTATGTTACCATTTGTGTCAATAGACTTTATATGTATTTATGGATGTGTGTGTGTGTAATGACTTAAATGATTATTAGGCTTAGGTCCTTAAAATTGATCTTAATAAACAAAAAATCTTTTTTCATAAAAAAAGGTTTGTAAACTAGGTCTCTAAATTTAATACCTGAATAATTGTATATTATTATGCAATTATTCAGTGAATAATTGCAAAATTTAGGCAGTTGTATTCAAAACTATACGAATGTCTGAAATTATTCAGTGAATAATTACATATATTTTTCCTTTTCTTTTTGTTGAATAATTGTGAAAATGTCTGCAATTCTTGGATAAAAAAACATAAATATCTGTAATTATTTATTGAATAATTGCATAAGTTTGTACAATTATTTGTAGGGATGTTAATAGGATAGGACAATCCGTTGTACGACTCGGTCTGAAGAGTAAGATTTCCGGTGCGTGTCCGTACAACTCTCATTTAGGACTTGATATAGGACAATAAAATGTGTACAAAAATATGTCTATCCGAAGATGTTTGATGTCTTTTTTATTGTCCGAACATTGTTCGTCCGTTCTCCGGTTCGTACGAATAATGTCCGAGCAAACTTCTCGTTCGTTCCGTGTACGTGTCTTATAGGACATGACACGAACACCCCTCTGATCGGTTTGGTCCGCCGATTGACACCCCTAATTATTTGCATTTAATTCATTTAAGTCTGAAGAATTGATGTACACATTGGGATAAACATATTTGTTGCATTTAAGACACTTTACCTAAACACGATACTCAATCACGTCTTACTTTATGCATACCCGTGGCCAATGCGCGGCCCTTGGGCAAAGCGGCAGAATCATACGCTTTGGCCCCAACAAAACCTAGGGCACCAATTCAGTTCATCGATGCAGTAAAAAAAAGGGTATTCGCACGAACGAACCGCCCACCGATAGCAGCCCCAGCTCACCATCTAGGCGAAGAGCGAATAACGACACCAACTCAGACTACACCTCCGGCTCTCCAAGGCGTCAAGCGCATCGGCATAGCGATCCCAAATAACCGAGGGCACAGTCAACTCGGTAGACGAATAGCGCATAAACTCGATTTCAGATTGACAGATTCTCTGCTGAAAGCCGATTCATAAAGGTACAAAATTGATTTTTCTAGGTACAAAAATTGTGTTGTTGAGTTATTTACTTATTACTTGCTGAGTAGAAGTTGCTGTAGCCTGTAGTGTAATTTAGTTGTACATGGTTTTGTAAAATGGAATTGTGAACAACATTTTGTTGTATGCTACAGTGCAAATCAAATTTTGATCTTTTATTTTAGGTTAGTCGTAGTGTACTTGATTTAAGGATTAATTTGTAGTTTTGAACATTTCATGATAATTAATATGAATTAATTCAAAATTCGGATAAATTAATTCAAAATTCGGATATGCAATTTGATATTTGGCATAACTGATAAATTTATAACAACGATTTATTTTGTAATAGTTAATGAACTTTTTAATGGTCAGCTAGCGTATAATTTATTGACAAAAAATTGTATTTTCATAGAAAGTCGAAGTCAGAGTTTTTTTGTCCAACCGGCTAGTTAAAAGAATTTTTGCTTCAAATTATCGTTGAAAATATTTTTGGTAAATTATAACTAGTAGATTACGCATTTATAATTTGATTTTTTTTGTTCTATTATTATATTATAATAATCATTAATATATAGTATTATCGCTCGGTGTTACTTTTATGGTGTTTGGAATGCTTTAAAAAGAATCTGAACATGCTAAACAAAGTTAGAAAAAAGGCTTGAGGAACTCACTAATTCATATAAAGGTGCACTTAATAAAATTTTCATCAAAAATAATCCAGTGTCTTATCTTTGTTTCACTATGTCATAAGAAAGATTAAATAGTTCGGTACTTTTATCAGTTGAGCAAGATATGATCAATGAACTCGAATATGATCATATTATCAGTAATTTTGCAAGTCAGAAAGCTAGAAAAAATGTTCGTTAGTAATTAGTATTTTTTATTGTTGTATAACTTGAATTATAATTACGAATAAAGTTATTTTCTTTTTTTCTTCTTCTTGTTATTTTTAAACAATATAAATTGTTTTGATGTAGTACATTAGCTTCTATATAAGGGCCTCATTTTCACGTTTTGCTTTAGGTACCAAAACTCTTAGGACCAGACCTGGTGGCCATGGAGGCAGCTCTGCTAAAATATTCCCCATCTTATTGCTCTGCTCATTTTTTATTGAAATCCAATAGCAAGGCTTTTGATGGCCATTCGCTTTTCAATGGCTCGACTAATTTCCCACTTAAATCGTTAACTCGTAAAGATAGAGTCTTTGGATCACTTAAGACGAGTTCGAACAAGTTTGCAGTTTCTCCAGGTATATGTTACTGATTTTGAAGCGTTTTGACTAGTTATTAATTCGATTATATACGTGGAATGTTGATTGAAGTGGGTGAACAGAAGTTCTTCTTTTGAAAGGGTTTATATGTTACTGAACTATACAAATTGGTAATGCGCATAGCTTTGGTATATGCATATGGAGAGACGCTTATTTCGGCTGGATGAAGATTTATGGACACGAGAATATTTTAACGTTATTTTTAATTCCGGCCTCAAAAATAAGCTTTTATTACTTTTATTTTTTGTGCAGAGAATACCACATTGTATTGCTAAAAGCATCCATGCGTTTGCTTTCTAATGCCATGATCCGGTTGCCCAAAACACAAATCTGGGTGCATTTAGCACCACATCCCCATGTGGAACTAAAAGCGTCCCAGCTTATAATTTCTACTACCATATCATGGTTTTAGAATGTACAAAATCGGGTGCTTTTAGCAGCGCACAAGATAATTGTAAATTCTATTTGAAGACCAAGAAGCGCTTGAATTTTAACTGATTTTTTGAGTAAAAAAAGTTGGGAACTTGGATGCTCTTAGTTTCTTCATGCATCTTTGGGTAATAATGATAAGGGTTCTAATGTGAAAACACTTTCTTTTAAGTTTGGAAACTATATGGTCGTTCCTCACGAGAAATAAGTTTTAGAAGACACAATTGTTTTTAAATTCAGCATACTTACAGAGAAATCTGCAAACATTTGCAGTCCGTTTACTGTAATCACAAAAAAACTACAAAATTTTGCAGTCCTGTTTTTAAAAATAGTTTTGATAGTATAATTGATTTTTGAAAAAAGCATTCTTTTAACCGAGGAAAAAAGGCGTGCTTTGAAACATATTTTTGAGAATGGCTTTTCAGGTTATGAAACCAGAAAAAGGGACAGATCCTAATTTTTACTATTTTAAATATTCCTAAAAATGTTTCAAATAGTCAAAGTAGTCAAGGCGAAAAAGCCCCAGGCCCTTGCCTAGTGCTTTTTGGCGCCTAGGGCTTTTTTGGGCGCCTTGAGCATCAGTTTTGCTGTTTTACAGCAAAAAAAAACTGCACTTAAAACACAGCATAAAACTCAAATTTTGGCTTTCAAAAAGTGCATATAAATGCAATATTGAGATTTAAACATCATATCATCATTATAGACCAAACAAAGAAGGCATAAAGCCATTCTCTTTAAGTCTACAAACAACTTAGAGTCATAAATAGAGTTTTAATTTTCTTAAAAACAGTCGTCTTATTTTATTTATTTTTAAAACTGCAGTTAAAAGAAAGATAAAAAAGGAAAAAAAACTGCACTTCAAAGTTCAAACTGAATGAAAAAAAAAACACCTAAAAAGATGCACTTCAAAGTTCATACTGAAAAAAAAACTTGCAAAACTACAGTTTTGATTATATAGAACAAACCGCACTTCAACAAAATAATGCAGTTCAAACTGAAAAGAATGCAATTCAGGAGAAAAAAAAACTGAACTTAAAACAGAAAAAAAAAACTGCACCTCTGAAAAAAAAAACCTGCACTTCTTAAAATATAAAAATACAAAAAACTGCATTTCTTAAACAAAAAAATAAATAAATTACAGCACTTATTCAAAAAACTGCATTTTAATTTTAAAAACAAAGCACTTTCCCTAAAAATAAAAATAAAAATAGCAGCAGCTCGAAATCGAGATTCTCAGGTGGGCTCAAGCTTTGGATGGTGGCGGATTTGACAAGGCGGAGATGGATGAGCAAAATCGGCTATTAGTTGATGTCAAAATTTGCAATTCCATCTTTTTTTCCTGGTTCAACGTTCACAATTTACCCTAGTTTCATGAAGTCGGGCTCGGTTTTGGGCCTGGAGCATGAAAAAAAAAAATCAAATTTCACTGATGCTCGCCTTTTCTGGAGCTTAGCGCCTAGGGCTTTTTGACGCCTCGAGCGCTTTTTTAGCGCCTCAAGCACGGCTGGCGTCTCGATGAGGTATAAAGCCCTAGGCTGGCGCCTAGGGCTTTTTGGCGCCTAGGCGAGCGCCTTGATAACACTGCAAATAGTAACTCTTGAGTAATTCCGAGTGAATAGTAAAAAAGTAAAAAGTATTTTGATTAATATTTTGAAATTGTTATGAAATTTAGTTACAAATTTCGACACAATTCATAAGCTAGTATTTATTGCTTGACTTATCTAATTACCATTTCTAAGTCAAAATATTGGTGGTGTTTGGTTTATATTGTGTTTTGTGTTTTCAACATTAATTACGAAAATAAGAAGAGTTGAGGGACAACTGAAGAAATGGAAGAACAATGAAGGGAACAATGGGGGATGGAGAAACAATGATGGTATGAGTTGTCTCTCGTTCTTCCACTATTTCCCAAACAAGGAAAATAAATAAAAGGTATTTTCTATTTCGTGTGTCAATTTCATTTTCTAAAACAGACGTTTTCATGATACACATGCGTCGTTCGCATTTTTATATGGACGAAAATCCAAAACTACAAACGGTTAACCAAATACCACTAGCTGTTGAAAAAAAATACTTCAAATCATAAAAATAATTTATCAACTTCTTTTGCTACTTATAAGAGTGTCCCAATGATTGAGGTAGTAAGTTTTACTGATATGACCATATTAATACTTGTTGCTTTCTCAAAAATGAGCATTAATATGGGACGCACCCAGGCTTCAAAAACTCAGTTGAAGTCCACTTAGGGACATGGGTTAAAACTAGAGTAAGCCCCGTCTACATTGCCTCTTGTAAATGCTTTTCTCTCTCTCTCTCTCCATCTCATTTTAAATTTAGAAATTTACCTTTCATCTAATAATTTTAATTTGAACCTTTTCAAAATGGAGTAGAGATGCAAAGCCTTAATGATGTCGTTCAAACTTAAATTAAAAACCAAAAACTAGTTGATAACCGAAATACCTATCAGATCCCAAATAGACCCAAAGCTCAAGGTCCTGCAAATGCTATTTGAATACCTTTCAGTTCACAGATATATAAACATGACATTTTGCTGATCGCTCAAAAGAAGTTCAACAATGAATTCAATGTTGGTGAAAGAGAAACATAGATGTAGAAGCAGCAATTTGTGTATTGTGTTTTAAGTTTTATGTGCTATGTGTTATGTTGTGTTTCATTTTTATTCCATACTACAAAGCAGGGGTGTTTCACCAAGCAGAAGAACTGCGCATCCATACGTATGGGGTGCGGGGGGACATGACGGGGTGCGCCACGAGGCGTGTCCCCGTATTTCAAGGTAGGGGTGCGGGAAAAAGGGTGCGGCAAGGACAAAGAGGTAATTATTTTTATCGATTTCGATACTTACCACAGAACACGTTGCCCTCGTCGCTCTATTCGAACCCTAATTCCATCGCTTGCCCTCGTCGCCTTAATTCCATCGCTCAATTCGAGCCCTAATTCTGTCGCTCTACTGTTCAATTCGAGCCCTAATTCCATTGATCGGTTCTGATTTGGAGCTTCAAATTCTTTGTTTGAGCGATTTTTTTTAACAGGTATCATTTTTCTAACAGGTATCGTTCTTTTTTTTAACAGGTATAGTTTTGGTGCAATTTAGCTTTTTTACCTATGGATATCTTGAGATACGGGAACCTACACCTAAATAGAAATATTGCTCAAATACTGGGCTTGTTTGTGTGTTATTAATGGTCTTTTTTAATTCCTCTTCTACCTGAAATGACTTTTTGAAATTTGGAATAGGCATGGTCTTTTTTCTCCTTTTTCCAACACTTCCTTTCCTCTTAACTACTGGATGAATTATGTATTTGGCTATTTAACATGTTGAACTTATTTATTTGACTATTTTGTTTAATTAAAATGCATCCGTTGGATTATATTTATATATAAAATATATTTTTAATATCTTAATATTTGCCGTATCCTTCCGCACCCGAATCCTCATATTTTTGAATTTGCCGAATTCCCGTATCCTCGTACCGCGCACCCGCACCAATGCTTACTAGATTCCATTTCCATATGATGTTATATGTTTTCTGTCATAATCTACGTTATATTCCTTGCAATGCTATATGTTACGTGTTTTTTATGATGTAGTTTATTAAATATAGCACACTTTTTTGTGTGAAGTTATTTCTTATTGTTTGGAACAAAGTAATATTTCAATCGTATGGAATAATAATTACCATATAAATCTAAGAAACGTACACAAAAAAAAAAAAAAAAAAAAAAAAAAATAGATACAAAGATAAAATAATTACCCTCCTTTCTAGAACCAACTTATAATGATTCCTTGCTATTACGTCAAACATCTTGTCCTCAATAAGTATGCCTCAGTTAGCTCATTTTGGAATGATTCAATTTCATTTTGTGTTGTAAGTGTTGTAAACTGCATTTAACAGCTTTATGAGGCTGAATTCCATTGAGCTTACAACTGTACGCAAGTGATGCGTCCAAAATAAGATGACCAACATCATTACATGTTCTAACAGCAGATACCAGGGAAACAAATCGACATTCAAAGTAATTTGATATTGACCTCGCTTGGTGTTGCTCTTTGTCATTTATTTTGTTTTTCTTGTATGTTTCGGTTGACCCATTGTTAAAAAAGATATCTGATTGAATTGAATTTTCTAGTGTATTATTTATAACTGGAGGGTGTTCAATGTAGTTGTTACAACAAAATCATAGTAGTTAAGGCGCGCGCCTAGGCGCGCCTAGGCGCGCCTAAGGCGCAGGCGCAAGGCCTGCGCCTTGCAGATTGTCGAGGCGCCTCCTCTAACGGAGGCGCACAAAAGGCGCGCTTTTGGAGCCTTTTTGCGAGGCTCCAGGCGCAGAAAAGCGCGCCTCGACAACATTTAGGGTTTTCCAACCCATTTGAGCCAAGTCGACATCGACATCGAACAAAAAAAAACACCTAAAACCCTCAGCCTCTGTCGCAACCGAAATCAAAGTTCGATTTTAGGGTTTTTTTGTGATTCGATCTCGAAATTTGGGTTTTTTCGTGATTTTAGGGTTTTATTCCAGGTGTTTTTAAATCTCGATCTCGAAATCTGGTAGTGATTTTAGGGTTTAAATCGAAGTTGCAGGTTTTTTTTTAGTGATTTTAGGTTTTTAATTTTTAATATATGTGGTGCGCCTTTTTTAAAAAGTCGCACAAAAAAGCCCCGGGCTCAAAAAAGCCCCGGGCTCAAGCCGTGCGCCTTTGTGCGCCTTAGCGCCTTAACTACTATGAACAAAATAACACATTCTATTTCATATTCAAAACTATTTGGGACAAAACATGAGAAACACATATTGACATTGTGTAGAGGTTTTCACACTAGCAAAATAGTATACCAAAATACAACTGGAGGGTGTTCAATGTAGTTGTTACAACAAAATAACACATTCTATTTCATATTCAAAACTATTTGGGACAAAACATGAGAAACACATATTGACATTGTGTAGAGGTTTTCACACTAGCAAAATAGTATACCAAAAATTATATGAAAAACGTATAAGATGTGAATAAAAAATACGGAGATATATAAGGAAAGCAGTTGAAGCCATTACACTTACCCGAGCTTTCGATCTATCCAATTCTGCGGTAGCAATTTTAGGGGTATATCACCTTAAAGCTACCCTAATACTTAAATACACCCATGTTGGAGATGCTTTAAGTTATTTCTAGACGCCCTCTTAATTACATTGCTTATTGATTTATTCACATCACATTAAAGTTGGTAAACATTGAAAATCATAAAAGTTGGTCAAATAAGTACCTTTTGATGACTAACTTTTTAGTTTTTTGATGAAAACTCGAAATATCAACCATCCTATCAATTTCATACCGATCTGACCCCTTTTTTTTCTTCCAGAAATTAGATTTATTTATTTCTTTTGGAAATTGAAGAAATTTGAAACAAAGAATTAAATCACAATTTTTTTGCTGAACTTAGATTTTGCTTCACATTAGATGTTATTAGGGTTATAAAGGGTAGACAATGGAAGAAAAGAAGGGAGGGATAATTTTCTTAGAAAACTATGAATGTTAAATCATATTCTTTGGATGCTAGATTTTTAATATTTTAGTGTATAGTAAGCAAATATATGTTTATGGATTTTCTATAAAAATTTCGATCCTATACATATATCTGGAACTCTGCAATTCTGTGAATGACGAACAGGTGCATGCCTTTTAGATTTACCTTATACAATTGTGCGTTTCAGAAATAATTATCTGTTAACTCTGCAAACGACTCATCCTTTGTGCTTGGTAGTCTTGATGTTCTTTGAACTTTGAGGTATTTGGTAAATACTGACAGCCTTGCTTTCTTCCGCTTAAATTTTGGTGATAATCATACGTCTCAAAAAATTGAACTTCAGACCCTCGGAGATTTGAATTCAAACCTGACTACACAAATAATACAACCATAGTTGTGAAAGGCGCGCCATGGCGCACGGCGCGGCTTGGGGTTTGCGCCATTTTGCTTGCGCATATGAAAAGGCACGCCAAATGGCGCAAATGGCATGCAGCGCATAAATGGCGCGTGGCGCGAAATGGCGCGCCTTTTCTATATTTTATGGTTTTTTTTTCCGCTTTTCATACTGTAATTACTACTACAAATACTCGTACCATCACTACTACTATTACTATTATTATCATAATGGCATGAAATGTAAAATAACTTTGTTAATATCTTTTCTTCAGTTATATGAAAAAACCATTACATCATTAACGAAGAAAAAATAAATCTAAATGATATGGATGAGGAAGATCCTTAAGCTTATGAATCTGATGATACAGACATTGATTTGGAAAATATAATTATTGTATTACATTTAGATTTCTAGTTTATCATTAATGTGTATTATTATTTTGGATTTGAAAACTATAGTGCTTGAAATTTTAAGCTTTATGTTTTTTTTGTAGAATGCATAAAAGTCTTTGTTGCATGTGTTTTAGCAAAAAACATTGATTTTTTTAATTAAAATATTAAATTTATTTAAAAAGAGTAAACATGCGCAGTAAATTAAAAAGGCGCGAGCTATTTGTCGCGCCGTGCGCCAAACCTACAGAGAGAGTTTGTGCCTTTTTGCGTCGTGCGTCATTAATAACACTGAATACAACCAATGACATTATCACCGTTGGCATCGTTTATTAGCGATTTCGCATACATTAGTTACACTGTTTTTTTTTATTCACATGGTTGGAGAAGTATCCATGAATTCAATATGTTGGAAAGATGAACAATGGAGTGACATTACAGTTCCCATTATTTCTCCATTTTGTTATTAAGTCATCAACTACTCATGTTTGTAGTTAGTATTAAATGCTTCACTCCACATGTTTGAACCACTACTGACTATTACTACTTCCACAACCAATATAGTGGTAGTGGTGACGACGGTGGTAGCGGTGGTGGTACCAGTGGTGGCGAGAGCAAGTATGCATGATTTTAGTTTTGTTGAAGTTTTGAATGAAATATCCTATGGTCCTACATCGCCAAACTTGAAAAAAGTATTCTAGTAGCCTCCTCATTAGGAGGTTGGGGCTTTGGGGCACCCAAATGTGTGCTTTGTTGTGGGGAGGGAAGTCATGCTTCACCACCACACATGCACGCCGCCGCCGACCGAACCGGGCCGATTTTTAACAGTTGCAGGCTTCGGTCTAAACAACCATCTCGTGTAGAAATATTCTGTTTTATCTTGGGAAACATTGCAAATAAAAGTTTTAAGGAAATTGCTAAGGCAAGTCTCAAAATTCCATTTGTTTTGACAACTTGTTCGTTGATTTACTACAGTTTTATACTAGCAGTTGTAGTATATTGTCCCCCGTATCTAACATGTTTAACTTGAACCTCAACTGACTATGAAACATTTTATTATTTGCAAAGTTTTAAAACGTAAAAGGTGTACATGAGGCGTTTTCAGATCTACGAGGCGAGGTGTACGCCTCGAAACATTGAGGCGTAAGCTTTCGGGTAAAAACAAAATGCAAAACAAATAAAGAAATTCTAACACTTTAAATTCACTAATGCAAAAAATGAAAAACAAATAATTTAAGATCTGACTTTTACCAAGTATATATATTTATTATAGATTAAAAATAAATAATCAAAACTCGTATGATTCAAATTTTGATTTCTTAAAACAATTTGAAGAGATCACATCAAACTCCAATTTTGATACGTTCTATCAATTCAAATCGATTTGCAATTATTATTTTTTGAGATTTAACAAAGTTTATTGAAAAACATTCTTTAAATAACAATGTGAAAATTCATTACATTGTTCATGATCATTATTTCATAAACAATCTTACTTGATCATGTCGATATTGAAATTGAAAAGTAAAAAAATGCCAATTTTTATTTTCTTAAATTTTGTCATTTTTTATTTCCATTAAATAATTAAAGTAATAGCTTTTATCTATGTCAATATCTGCAACTAAAGATAAAAATGTTTTTAAGTTATATGCCCCAGCTGTTTGAGGCGTGCGAGGCGTACGCTTTATGCGCGCTTTGTATGCCTCAAGTTGTTGAAGCGTAAGCTTTAGAGCAAGGTTTGAAATTCCATTTTCCGGTTCTGTTCCGGTCATGTAAAAATTTTGATATTCCGGTTCCGTTCCGGAAATTTCGGGAATTCCGTTAAAATTCCGGTTTGTGAATTCCAGTATTTTTGTTTTCTTAACTTGCTTCAAGTTATGTACAAAACAGACGATATGCTGCAACAATGTACACAATGTAGTGCTTTTAGTTATAGAAATTATGTTAAGCTTCACAGAGATTTATTTATTAACTATTTTATTTCTTAAAATACTAATTTACACAATGTTTAAAAGAATCAGCCCATAACATTAACTTAAACAAGCTAATATAGTTGTTCTTGTACAAGAAGCCCAATAAATAAAGTCCAGAAAAATGATCCTAGTACCAACGTTGCAAGCTTCTTATGTTCTGAAACCCTATTACTAAAATTGGATAGCTACGTCTTTCTCCTTCAGCCGCCTGCTTCTTTCCTTCTCTCACGCACAGCTCTATTCCGCTTACAAAGAAGAGTAAAAAAAATATATAGCTTACAACGTTGTAAGCTTGACTCTTCCTCTCTCTCACGCACAGCTCAATTCCGCTTCTCTTCACCTCTTTCTCAAACATCCGTAAATTTTAATTTTTGTGTTTTACAGTTTTTCACCGGAAACGGAATTAGGGCCGAATTCCGGTCCGGTCATCGCCGGAACCGGACCGAAATTCCGGTGAGCCGGACGGAATTTGGAACCATGCTTTAGAGGTAAAATGCCTTTTGGAATAAGCCTCAATGCGTTTTATCTCTTATTTCCTCGAGGCGGGCCTTGAGGCGAGTATCGAGGTGGTGTTTTTTAAAACAATGGTTATTTGACATGCTCTCGATACAAATTTAAGATATTTTGGGCTTATTGTTCACCAAAGAACCCTTTTCTTAGTCAATGTCTTGCTGATTCCTACTAGCACATAAAGTGAAGATCCTCTTAGCATGATATGTATAGCTTTGGTAAATTGGTATATCGTGAGGATCAGAATCAGATAACATTTACACAACGAGGCCTTTTCTTTGTGTATCCAGTCTTTAAATGCTTGGAGATGGTTTTTATTTTTTGAATTATATATCATTTAATTATATATTAAACGAACTTGCAGTGGCAGTGGCAACTGACGCGTCATCTAAAGTTATTGATGGAAAATCAATAGCAAAGCAAATACGTGAAGAAGTTGCTTCTGAAGTTGCAAAACTGAAGGATATGATTGGCATAGCTCCTGGATTAGCAGTCATTTTAGTAGGTACTAGGAAAGATTCACAAACTTATGTGAGAAACAAAAAGAAGGCTTGTGAAGCAGCAGGTATCCAATCTTTTGAAGTTAACTTACCTGAGGATTGCAGTGAGGAAGAAGTATTGAAGCATATCACACATTTCAATAATGATCCATCAGTTCATGGAATTTTGGTTCAGCTTCCTCTTCCTAAGGTATGATGGATCTTGTTAATGCTTTCCTTTTTATTTTGTCATTGATGTTATCTTCTAAGTTAAATGATGCTATTTTGTCATTGAGAATGCAAACCCTTCACCTAGGCATACGGTGAAGACTCGTGTTTACGGTATTCTTTATTTTCCTAATTGTTTAATTTTATCAACTGTATGGATTTGCCATTGTATCTCATTTAACTTTTTAACAAATCACAAATAATTCATGATATAGGGGGTAGAAGATAATGTTAGGGAATGAATTTTGCCTATTGATAAGCTATATCTATAAATATCTAGAAAAATTTAACCTTTTCTTTGTCATAAAATTTGAAATGGCATTTAGTCCTATTCTTGGGAAACAATTTTAAAGGATATTTACAGAAATACCACATTGACCACTGCCGCCAGGCTAGCTCATACACAAACTATTGGTGGTTTGCATTCCTGGTCGTTTCGGACCTACGTTTATGTATGTGTTGTGTCTGCATGAGTGCACACACGCATGTGCATGTATGCGTGCGTGTGCCATTGTCATGACACAACGTGAATATGCTCAGATTCGTACTATTTTACTTCCTACTTCCCTGGTCACGTTATAGTGTTAATTAGAAATGTTGCAAGACCTTATGGTTTATTTCATACTGATTTCGCAGCATATAAACGAGCACACAATTATTAGTGCTGTCAGTATTGAGAAAGATGTGGATGGATTTAACCCACTAAATATTGGTTGTCTTGCTCTACAAGGCAGAGAGCCTTTGTTTGTTCCTTGTACACCTAAAGGATGCATGGAATTACTGCATCGACACGGCGTTGCAATTAAAGGGAAGAGAGCAGTTGTTATTGGGCGAAGCAACATTGTTGGAATGCCCGCTGCATTGTTGTTACAGGTATATTTATATTTTTCTACTGTTATTTTCATTTTCATATTACAAGCTGTGTGCGCATATAGCACTGGCTTGCATTTCGGCAAAATTGGTCTATTTAACAGACTGCATAAAAAATGATTATATATATATATATATATATATATTTATATATATATATATATATATATATATATACGCACGCACGCGCGCGCACACACATAAATGTATATACACATAACATTTACATGTATATATGTGTGTGTGTATTTCACATCCCGGGTATGCTGATCATACTCGCCTGAAATTTGCCTATTTAAGCAGTGTAATGACAAGTTTACAAGTACCATACCAATACTGAACAGTTGATAACCAATACTGAGCTAGATAGGTATGCTAGTCTTATTAGTATGGGAATGGTAATTTACTATTGTTAGTGGTAAATATAGCATCAAGAAAATGTGGAAACCAGCGGTAACGATAAATCTACCGGTCAGTTTTTCTTAACTATTTAAATTAATAACAGCCACAGACGCTTTTGAAGGTATACCGGTTTTAAGTAGTCTGTAGCTTTATCTATGATGATGATCTTTTTTATTTATATAAGTTTTATTTGATTCAATGTCTAAGATTTGCAAAACTATTATTTGATACTGTTGTAAATAATTTATACCGAATCAAGAAGATTCTGATTTTGTTTTGTTAGCTAAACAAATCGAAATGTTGATACAAATGATAATGGAGTTAGAATTAAAAACATAATATTTATATTTCTATTATTGTCATAATATTAATGCAATAATGTATAATGTACTCGTAAGTTTATCATTATCAGTCAGCAGTTTACCAATTTATTGGTAAATCAAAGATTATTTTTCAAATGCTAACGTTAAAATATCTATAATCATTTTTGAATAACCAATAGTACTAGCATGGTAACAAATTTTTCGTATCAGTAACCGTTACCATTAACATAACAGTCCTAATTTAAGTCCTAACCGTATGCTTTGGACGATTTTGGCAGAGGGAGAATGCAACAGTCACAGTGGTACATTCTAGAACAAGCAACCCAGAGGAAATAGTGAAGCAGGCTGATATCGTAATTTCAGCTTGTGGAATCGCTAACTATGTTAGGGGTAGTTGGCTGAAGCCTGGTGTTGTTGTTATAGACGTTGGAATAAATCCAGTTGATGTAAGTTCCTGTCTTCTACTTATGCCTTTTATGTAAATCCCGATCGGACTTATTTACTGGGTATATCATGTATTTTTGGTGCAAGCTCTTCAAACAGAAAACTGCAACTTAACAAGGGTACTGCATTGTCAACTTTTGTATGGGAAATTTGCACCAGAGAAGTCCAAGTGTGTGAATTAATCTACTTTGACATATAATGCTGCATGCAAGCATTAGATGATCAGCAATGCATTCAGGGAAACCGTTGATCTAATATTTCATTTTATATACTAAAATACACAAAAAATAACGATAATCTGATAAAAATCAAACAGATAATTGTTGAATAGGTATATGGCCATATCTGCACCCGTACCCCTTTTTTTGAATACTGGATAATTTTTCATATTTCGAATAAGAATACAAGCGGATTTCAATTTTTTGGATACTCATTGACAGCCTTTCAAGTAGCATGCATAAATTTTGATTGAAACAAACCGAGTAATTTGTAGACATTTTTATCCATATCATCAAGAGCTGATATAAACTGAAATCAACAAATCTAACTGTAAAAATTTCACAATCTTTTATACATATCATATGATTATGTAACCTTGTCAGATTTTTGTTTATACTTCTGTACCATATATAAAATTGTGAAGAGATGGTAATTATGTGAAATGTGTTGTTTCTTTTGTCTTAGGATGCAGAAAGCCCTAGAGGTTACAGACTAGTTGGGGATGTGTGTTATGAAGAGGCGTGCAGCGTAGCATCTGCTATAACTCCTGTTCCAGGAGGAGTCGGACCCATGACCATTGCTATGCTGCTGTCAAATACTCTGATATCAGCCAAAAGAATACACAATCTGAAGTGATGTTACATCATATTTATACAAGAAGGCGATGAAATCAAATTCTTATTGTCAGAGCTTGATTGCTCAAACTTGGTAGTTGGAATTCCAGTTTTCCCTGCATTGTAAGATGTTTACAGACATTATAAAGGAAATGGAAATTTCCATTTGTCATGATTTTCCAACAATTTTGATGTATTCAATGGAAGATAATAACGGATCATTGCTATAGTTCATATTGGTATCATCTGATATCAACTTAATTAAACTGGTCAGCCTTTATCATTAACGTTGTTTTTTTTCATGAGTGAAGTCAGGTATAAAATTTATTTGTTGCTCATATATCTTTGATGTCTTTGATAGCGTATGTTTCTGATGGAAATGTTATTATCAAAGTTATTATATACATATGGTGCTAAGGGCACTTCAATTTTCTCTTTTTATTACCATAACTAAAAAATACTACAAAAATTACCTTTTTTTTTGCTTAATACCTCAAATTACAAAATTGGGGTTATCACCATTTGTACTTATTTCTACCTCTCAGCTTCAATCCGTCTATTCTTACTCTTTAGGCTATCATGATTTTTGTTTTTGACATATTCATCCATTTTTCCTTCACTAAATTCTACACTACCACAAGAATGACCACTTATTTTATATTTACTTAACATGATTTCTGTTAAAAATGCATGACTTTTGGTTGTTAATGGTATGTTGTAAAACTGAGATGATGTCAGCCCTTACGGTCTGTGAATCTACTCTACACGACTGTTAACAATTTATGAGTGGTTGATGTTTGGTTTTGATGAACAATAACATTGTATTCTGAATGGTTTCAAGTAACCCTAATTTAACACTACTGACAAAATGTTTTGGTATACCATCTGTGGATATACCAACAATATCTTAAACATTCTGGACTTGTTGAGGAAAGCGGCAACCGCAACCGTTAGATTAAAAGCCTTAAAATTGAGGCATAAGGTATTGGCTGATGGCTAGGGTTTGATCTATTGTTCAAGAGTTTCCTTCATGCAAATTTTTTAATCTCCACCAAAGAATTTTCTAAAGAAACAATTGTTGCAGTAGATATACTTTGATAATCAGACTTCTTAATTCTATGAACATCTCAAGGGACGCGGTACTAACAAATTACAGATTGGACTTATCAATTTGCAGATTGATCACAAATTTCACAAAATTTAATAGCTCCAGATCACATATGGATATAAGCAGCCAATTTCACCAAATATTCTTAAGCATTTTCATCACACTAAGGTAAGAACGTTTTTATATAGCTTGGGGAAATGCAAAACAAAATGGAACTAACAATCTCAGGTTAATTGAATAATTACTTTCGCTGGATGCACGGTGCAAATGCTACTGAACTTGTTGAGGATAAAGGCAACACAAAATGTACGCTTACAAAGATTCAGCGTTAATACAGATATTTATCTACATTAATTTGAATGACAAATAACAGCACCATAACAAACTTTTGACAATAGATAAGATTTGAGCAGGTAGAAATTTAGTATTTACCAATTTACACAGTAATTAATTTTTTACTATGCAAAAGAACGAAGAGAAGAAAACGATTTAAGCTACAACTGAAATAATTAAACCAAAACAGACCTTAAACATTACATGGTGATCGAAGGATTCAAGCGCAGTCGTACTATTAACTTAAAATCAAATTGAAACTTTACAAAACCACAAAATAATCAAAGGTCTAAAAGCGAACGGTTCTTCCAGATCTAACCGCTGGTGAATTTGGTAACAGCCTTGGTACCTTCAGAAACAGCATGTTTTGCAAGCTCGCCAGGGAGAACGAGACGAACAGATGTCTGAATCTCACGAGAAGTGATAGTCGGCTTCTTATTGTACCTTGCCAACTTTGAAGATTCCTGAGCAAGCTTCTCAAATATGTCATTAATGAAAGAATTCATAATTCCCATGGCTTTGCTTGATATTCCGATGTCAGGATGCACTTGTTTCAACACTTTGAAAATGTAGATCTTGTACGTTTCTATGGACTTCGCCTTCCTCTTTTTCTTCTTGTCGGCGGTTGCTGAGGATGCTTTCGCAGGGAGCTTCTTTTCGGCTCTGGGCTTCTTGCCAGCAGGTGTTTTTTCAGCGGTCTTCTTTTCCTCTTCGGGTTTCTTCTCTGCGGGTTTCTTTTCTGCTTTGGGTGCCATCGCAAAAGCTAGGGTTTTGAGAAATGGGATTCGATTTGAACAATTGGGGGGAAATCTAGACTACAATGGAGAATACTAAGTTCGGTGACCGGTGCCTTATAAATGCGTAAAACTGGTTGTTGATTAGACGAAAGATGATGTTGCGGATCGTAATTTGAAGCGTTAGATTGTTGTACTATCGATGGTTGAGATTTGTAATTGCATTGAGGGACGAGGATTGATGAGCTGGATCCTCAGAGTTGTGTTTTGCGGCAACTGTGCTTGTTTGTCCTGTAAATCACTCAACTAGGTACCAACGTTTATTTGTTAACCAAATATAATTATGGTTTAATTTTGATAGTTTATCGTGCCTTTTATTTCAAAACTATTTTAGTCTGCCTATGGGGTTTGATTTTCGATATTTGGAAATTGAACCAACAATTCAAATGCAGTTTAATAGTTGACTCATTTTAAAGCCAGATGAATGCCGCTAATATTAGTTTTCTTATTTTTCTTCTACTATTGTTAGACCAAAAAATGATTCTAACACCCAATAGACTAGTATAACCGTACAACGGTGGGAAAACCGACCGATTGATTATATAATTTTTTTTAAAAAATCTGTTATATTTTCATATTAATATACAAAAATATGAATGAGTTAAAAAAAGTTGTGTTTTTATTTTTATTTTATATTTAGATATATCAATATATATATATATATATATATATATATATATATATATATATATATATATTGTAGTAGAAATAGGATATTAATGGTGGATCCGAAGTAGATTTGAAATGTAATTGTTTATCCCTTAAGAATCATACGTGCATTGAAGGATTAAGTCTGTGATTAAAACCGTAAGACGAGCACTCACAAGGTTCGCTTAAGAATCATATCTTTGATAGCGCATGTTTTTGATGGAAATGTTACTATGAAAGTTATTATATACATATGGTGCTAAGAGCACCCTAATTTTCTCTTTTTATTACCATAACTAAAAAATAGCACAAAAATTACCTTTTCTTTTTTCCTAATACCTCACATTAAAAAATTGAAGCTACCACCATTTGTACTTATTTCTCCCTCTCAGCTTCAATTTGTCCGTTCTTACTCTTTAGGTTACCATGACTTTTGTTTTCGACGTGTTCATCTATTTTATCTTCACCGAATTCTACGCTACCACAAGAATGAGTGCATGAAAATAAAAAAGTGGTGAATAAAGATCGAATTTACCAAAATAGAAGAAGAAGTGAATTTTGAAATCGCGAAAAGCAGCGACAGTAAAGAAATGAATGAATTAAGGTTTTAGATTAGGGTTGAATACATGATTATTTTGACTATCAATGATTAAGTGAGAGATTAGAAATAAATCAATGTGGTATTATGAAACATAGAAAACTTAATATGTTTTAATTGTGCTAACATGAAGAGGTAATTGGGGGTGCGCTTAGCATCACACTATACATATATGGGTTGTCTCTTCCCCTTTAAATGCTGGCCATGAGTTCTTCTTTAACTAATATTATTTTTGAAACGACCCAAACTACCCCGTAAAGGAAAGCCAGATTGAGTTGAGAACACGACAAATCATAACACAAAACAGAAGAACGTTTCATTGCTTATTACAACAGTTACATCAGAGTACAAGAATATATCAGAGTATAAATAAATATTACACATTGGAAATACAATATCAGAGATTTAAATTACATTTTAAATAGCAGCGGAAAAATAATACAAAATACAAGTGAAAGAAATACACGGATATAGAACTTTCCGAATATAGCTTCAGCTGTAAACTAGGATCCTGTGAAGATAATATCTACAAAACCAAAACTACAAGCTGCCCGTGTGGAAAATAGGGGCACCCAGAGTTTAGGTTAAAACAATAAACTCCAGGTCAGTCATGAGACTGGTGTGAGAACTAAAACAGTTATTAATCATTATTTTAAAAGTGGTGAAATCATGGGACCACGCCATATAACACGGAACGGGTTTACTCCACATGAATCTTAGTTTAAATTAAAACAACGCAATGTTTTTTGAAAAAATGAAGCTATTATAAGACTCGGGTCCCATAACACGATGCAATACAAGCCGGAGGATAGAGTTTTCCCCTATAATAGCCAAATATGCTTAATACGCGAAATTTCATCTTTTATTATTATTACTATAAGTGTACAGTGTCAAAAACAACTTCAGATATAAATGTATCAATCATAGACGGCATGGGTATCATATATCATGTCGCCATACTAGTTCTACAATCAAAACTGCCTGATGTCGCATTGGAAGTTGGATTTCCATCTATGAAACAAGGCAAGGGATCGTCCTTACCGAATTCGAGACAATCTAGCCTACCATGTCTCAGGATACAGCCGCAACTGCACCTTGGATCTTCAGGGCCGGTCCACAAATACTTTAGTGGATTGGTAATGCCTGAACAATACGTTTCGCTCCCCTATGGGGCATAAATCTGATCCACTAGGGACTTAATATCTGAGGCGCCTCATTCTATCATCCACATAAGTAAAATGTCTGGGCTCCATACTATGACACCACTCCTAGCTAGAAAGAAACGTATGTTCTCCCTGTAGTCCTCTCCCGTTTCTGGTTCATACCGGGGTGTGAGGCTCGCGAAGTAACGCTATACACAAAGCTATGCTAATTAAAGCTATGCTTTGATCATCATCCACAAGGCTCTGCTTTTCAAAAAAAACCTTGATCCATGCATCTCAGCATGTCACATTGTCAATCCATACAATACCATTGATTTCTTCCAATATATAACCTCTGAGCTCATACGTCTCAGAGAAGGGTGTTAAGCAAGAGAATAAATTCTCCGCCACCAAACCGATATATATTTAGCAGAGATCAATGAATACAGCATAAAGGAATACAATGCTAGACATATCATCCATTTACAAGTCCGTTCTGGATCTAAACGGAACCGGAGGCACCTTATTTCTCGTCCCATATGTCCAATACAAGAGAGAAGTCCTCGCATACCCGTCGATCTCCAAGTACGTTTGAACGATCACCACTTATTACCTTGTCTTGGGTGTACGGCCCAATCAAGACATCAGTAATCATCAAAACGATGTGAAGAACTCCGGACTTTCCGAATAATTCGCTTATTTTATAATCAAGTGCTATAAAAACACATCATACGCCTCATTCCAATTCAGAATATTCTTTTAATAAAATATTCACATTATTAGGGAAGGGTTCCCATTAATTTATTCTTTGATCTTCCTTTTAACATCAATTCAAAAGATTTTATTAACTAGTCGGGATTATCGAACCTTACCACAATAATTATTTATTTATTAATCCCAATCCCAACCTATTCTTACCATGGAGCAAAACTGGTAGCACTCCATATCTAACACCCACGGTGTTATCGGTTAATTTATTTACCATTTCACGTCTAAATCTAATTAAAGATTTAAATATCGTCTGGAGTAAAACTGGTGGTACTCCATTCTCGATCATTTCAAGAATTCGACAAATTTAATTATCTCATTCCCATTTCAATCTAATTAAAGATTCTTCAAAACTCTAGTTCAGTTTTAATCTCAAAAATCATTACTTAATGATTATTCAACTTTTAGAAATTAATCTTATCTTTAATTGGGTTAAAGAACTAATGTCATTTAAAACACAGTTCACAATAAACCCAAAATCATATTCCATTAATTATGGAATTTTCATGGAAAACAGATCAATATATATAATCAATATAGACTTTCATATCCAACAAATAATATAAATGGAATAACGGTAAAACCTTTTCAATTCCACATATAGTAACAGTCTTCCTCCACAGAAGTTTACTTCGATTATTACCAAATTGCATTCCATTTCATTCCAATTTATTTAATTAAATTGGAAAATTTTACTTTGGGAAATATCCATTAAATCTTAATAAGGAGATTTATAAGTTCCAAATCACATTTTACTCCAATTACAAAATATAATTGGAAACTCTAACAATCTTAATTAAAAGATTTATTCTTTTCACACGGGGTTTAAGAACAGTGTTATTTAAGACACAATTCACGACAAATCCAAAATCCAATTTAATATTAAATACAAGGCTCTGAATAGAAATTATATCGTCTTATATTCAATATCGAATACTGAAAATAACGGATATCGTATTGGGAATAACGACATCTGTATCTTCCAAATTCCCATAACAATATCCGTATAACCACGGAATCCAATATCGAAACATTCCCAAAATTATTTCTCTTCCAGTCCATTCCAATTTACTCATTGGAAAATTCTGGTTATTTTTTAAAACCATTTCAAATCCAATTTATTTATATCTAAAAATAATTAAATTATTATTCTAGTTAATAACTAGTTCATTTTGATAAAAATATATTTTTATCTTTTCAAATATGGAAATTTTCATCCAAATTCTTTCCAAATCATTTATTATGATTTTACATAATTTTTAATAAATTTTTTAAGGCCCGTACAGTAGTTTCCATTAACGGCCACCGAATTGCATCCATAACGATCTTTTTCAAATTTGATTTGGACATAATTCCAAATCCAACCGTTAGATTTCAAACTTCTAATATTCATTGGAAAGCTTTTTTTGATACGAACCCAACAGTTCTAGTTTTAGGAGAATCCGACGGTCGGATCTCCCGTTACGCCAAGTTAATGGTCGAAATTCGCGAATAGTCGCTGCGCGGCGTAGTGTGATCTATTCAGGCCATTAAATATGTGTATATATATAATATATATTATATATATTTCACTGATTTTCAATTAAAACGTATTTTATAAATCGTTTATATATTCGTTTTAAAACGATTCCAACTTCATTTTCAATTTTATATCAAAATTGAATATTCTATATTTTTATCATATTAAAATGATAATATTTTCAAAATATTAAATTTTGAAATCACTTCTTTTCGATATTCATTGTAAAATGAATAAAATCGATCGTTAAAAAAGGGTTTAACTACATAGCTATTTTTATTGTTCAAAAATATTATTCAACACATGAATATTTTATATGGTTTATACATTCAATAAAAATGATATTTTTATTGTTCAAAAATTTTGTTCAACACATAAATATTTTATATGGTTTATACATTCAATAAAAATGATATTTTTATTGTTCAGAAATTTTATTCTATACAAGAATATTTTATTTACTTTATTAACATGGTAAAAATAATACTTTTAATGTACAAAAATATAATTCAACAAATGATTAATTAATTTTCATTAACATGTTAAAGATGACATTTTTAATGTACAAAAATATAATTCAACCAATGATTATTTTATTTCATTAACATGTTAAAAGTGACAATTTTCAATGTACAAAAATATAATTCAACCAATGATTATTTTATTTTCATTAACATGTTAAAGGTGACAATTTTTTTTATCTAACAAAATGTATTCTAACACCTGCTTCTTTTATTGGTTTATACATACAATAAAAATGTGATTTTTATCGCTAAAACATTTTATTTTAAAATATTCTTTATTGTAAAAGACTCTTTAACTTTAAAAAATCCTTTATTTTTAAAGATTCTTAATTTTAAAATATTCTTTATTTTAAAATGTTCTTTATTTAAAAATGCTCTTTTATTTCTGAATCGTAATGCGACTCAATCAATTACCATATAATTTCAGTTATATGGATTTCATACATCGCATGTATGCAACAATAATGATAAATATCATCAAACAATCCATTCACATCCAGAGTGAAATTTACAACTGTGTGAGCATTAAAATAAATAAATAACAATCATCAAAGCCTATCAATCATCGATTGACATACAACTAAATAGTGGGACTGGTGTATGTCAAATATCATCCCAATACCCGTGTGGGGTTTCAAACAACAACAGTTTATTTAAATAAATCATTGGTTTATAAATTTAACCAGTTCTAATTCAGTTTGAATTATTTTCTATTTAGTCAATTTACACTGTTTAAATTATAAATAAATCTTTATTATTTAATTTCAACTAGCACATTAATGTTACAATTATTTTTAATATGTTAAACACTTCAACATCACAAACAACACACAATACAGTCAATTTAAATCGTCCATGGTTTGTGGACGAGGAAAGTGATCTAACATGCACTGTATACAATTTATAATAATTAAACTGATAAAAATCTACCCTGGCAATTCTATATATTGTTCAGTTATGAAAATAAATAAATAACTGTGCATAATTTTTAGTGAGGAGTTCTCACCTTTGGTTTCCACTCCGTCATTCTTTATTGGCAATCTATTCGCTTCCAGTTGGTTCCATCGCCATCTGTTTCATGCGGTTGATGTTAAAAATCACATTTTTATACTGCGGGTTTTTTCTTCTTTTAAAGATCATTCTATTTATATTTTTAAAATCAGCGTTATATATATATATATATATATATTAAAAATCATATTTTTGATTTAAAATTATTTTATAATAAAAATCACATTTTATGATGCTATATCTATTTTGAAAACAACGCTAATTTTATTTTCTAAAACAATGCAAATTTTATTTTCTAAAACAATGCAAATTTTAATTTCTAAAACAATGCAATTTTAATTTCTAAAACAATGCAATTTTTAATTACAACACAAAGTGATTTTTATTTACAAAACAAAGTGATTTTTATTTACAAAACAAAGCGATTTTTATTTACAAAACAAATTGATTTTTAATAATGTTAATTTTTTTTAGAGCAAAAATGTGTGATCTTCTAAAAAGAAGAGAGCACACGTATATATTAAATAATAATGTTAATTTATATTCTAAAAACGTTATCATACAATTAATTAAATAATTTATTAAGCGTAATTAATTTAATTAAGGGTATTACCCTAATCATGTTTAGCAAAACGCTGTAGTTTCCTTCTGACCCTGTTCACCAAAACCCGTCGCCCTCTAGGTTTACATCCCGTCGCCGCCATGATCATCAGACTCCCGATCAGATGCCTCCACCTGATGCGCCTCTTCAAGCTCCATCTCCTCCCCCCACTCGCGACCAACTCGAGGCACTCCAGGCCTCTGAAAATCTATGCGAACGTCGTGACTTTCTGACCGTATTCCGGCGAGATCGAGACACCATAGTTGATCACACCCGTACCAAACTCAAGCCCTCTCGAAGCTCTTCCATTTTCGCTCAGATTGTTTCTTGAATTAGTGACTGGATTTCGTGAAAATTGGTCGAAGAACTGAACATTTTTGTGCGTTCGATCTGAATAGTGGCGGCGTCGATTATGAGGAGGACTAGGGTTTTAAGGTCTTATATTTATACTAATAATATTTATTAATATTTTAATTCATAATTTTTTTAATGTCACGAACTCCATTCTAAACCCAACGACTGTCGCCTCCAGCTAAATACCCACACTTCGGACACAATGGAATATGTTTCGCAAGCCAATTCTATCGTTTCAGACAATTTTTCTCAAAATTAAATTATAAATCAATATATATTGAATTTTAAACGTACATTTTAATTTACTGGGGCTGTATACTGACTCCAAAAATTATTTCAGTTCTGTTTCGACAATACGGTCCTAACAAAATTAATTTCGTCGAATTTGGAGGCCGTTTGAAAAATGGTCATTTTCTGGTCGATCCAATTAGACTAAAATTGACAAAACACATTTTTCTTTTGCCACGCTCACATATTAATTCCAAAACTTATGAAAATTGGAATCTAGCAATAATTTGACATTCCGGATCCAACAAAAGTGGTTTCATCGAAAACGGAGGTCGCTTGTAAAATGGCTATATATTATATTAAAATATACATATAAATTCCATAGCGACTATTCTGAATTTTAAACCGGACAAAACATTCAATTCCCGCTATGAAATATGGATTTTTCACATTCCTTAGAAAGATATAATCAGACAGATTCAAATATTTCTTGTTTTACTGAAATCTGATTTATTTTGAATCCTATACATTCAATTGAAATTTAAAATCGAAATTTCAAACTACCGCGCCATTTAAGGCTCGTTTTATAATTAAAATAAATTTATACGTTTTAACTTCGATTAAAATAAATTTTTAGTCGTTATTATTTAAAATAAATTATTTTAAATATTAAAATCCATTAAAATTACTAAAATAAAAATTTTAAATTGGTTCACAATTTCCGGGTTGTTACAATCTCCCCCACTTAAAATTTTTTCGTCCTCGAAAAGGAACGGAGCTGAAAGTTGTTTAACCAACCAACTCAACTTTCATTCTGGCTTTCATTCTTCAATTTTTCAGTTTCTAAGAATTTTCTAATTTATCAAAAATTTGGCTAACACCCTAAATTTTTGAAAAATTTCGCTATAACTTCCTTTGTACGGGTTGATATTTAAAACCGCAACTTGCCTCACAGGGCCCAATCAGTCCAAAAGAAAAAGCCAATCGGCTCATAAAATCATCCAAACTCAATAAATTAGTAAACGTGTACTTATTTGTCGGGCATACAATTTTATTCCTCTACTTAGCTTCCCTGCTATGACCTGTTCAATGTGTACATACGTACATATAGGCAATTCCAAACAATTTTCAATTCAGTTCAACATTTGATTCAATTTGACTTAATTTATCATTTATTCTCATATTGTTTAAATTAATTAACATTCCAATATTTTTATTAATTAAACTAATAATCATATATCACAACCAACAATCAATTAGTTAATTAAATTTTCAAACATATATCTTTTATATATAGTCAAAAATCATGTTTCAGTGCAAATCACAAATAAATAACCCTATCTAGTTTTGGTTCTCACACCATTCAATTGGAAATATATAGATATCCCACTTTCGAAACTCGAACACAAATACTGATGATGGAGCTCCATCATCAGAATTATCTTCGGGCAACTAGAGTGTGATTCAATATTTATCCAGTATATTAGAGACTTCGTATATCCGTTAATTACGCGTATATTCAAAATCTTTATATACTCGATTGCCTAATTTAGTTCAAAATAAAATAATATACTCAAATACGTATTTAAAGATAAAATTTTCAAAGCTAAATTTGTTTTTATTTTTATTTTAAAGATTAATACTCTTCACTCATTTTAGGATACCAATGATCCCATCTCTAATCAGTCATTCTTATTGGATATTACTAATCCAATCTCTGATGAATTCTTTCGTTCGATTCTAATGTGTCTTGTTCTCGAGCTCTGTAAACCAAAGCTCTGATGCCAAATGAAACGACCCAAACTACCCCGTAAAGGAAAGCCAGATTGAGTTGAGAATACGACAAATCAGAACACAAAACAGAAGAACATTTCATTGCTTATTACAACAATTACATCAGAGTACAAGAATATATTAGAGTAAAAATAAATATTACACACTAGAAATACAATATCAGAGATTTAAATACATTTTAAATAGCAGCGGAAAAATAATATAAAATACAACTGAAAGAAATACACGGATACAGAGCTTTCCGAATATAGCTTCAGCTGTAAACTAGGATCCTGTGAATATAATATCTGCAAAACCAAAACTACTAGCTGCCCATGTGGAAAATAGGGGCACCCAGAGTTTAGGTTAAAACAATAAACTCCAGGTCAGTCATGGGACTGGTGTGAGAACTAAAACAGTTATTAATCTTGATTTTAAAAGTGGTGAAATCATGGGACCACGCCGTATAACACGAAACGGGTTTACTCCACATGAATCTTAGTTTAAACTAAAACAACGTAATGCTTTTTGAAAAAATGAAGCTATTATAAGACTCAAGTCCCATAACACATTGCAACACAAGTCGGAGGATAGAGTTTTCCCTTATAATAGTCAAATATGCTTGATACACGAAATTTCATCTTTTATTATTATTACTACAAGTGTATAGTGTCAAAACCAACTTCAAATATAAATGTATCAATCATAGACAACATGGGTATCATATATCATGTCGCCATACTAGTTCTACAATCAAAACCGCATGATGTCATATTGGAAGTTGGATTTCCATCTATGAACCAAGGAAAGGGATCGTCCTTACTGAATTCGAGACAATCTAGCCTACCATGTCTCCGGATACAGCCGCAACTGCACCTTGGATCTTCAAGGACAGTCCACAAATACTTTAGTGGATTAGTAATGCCTGAACAATACGTTTCCCTACCCTATGGGGCATAAATCTGATCCACTAGGGACTCAATATCCGAGGCGTCTCATTCCATCGTCCACATAAGTAGAACGTCTGGGCTTCATACCATGACACCACTCCTAGCTAGAAAGAAGCGTATGTTCTCCCTGTAGTCCTCTCCCGTTTCTGGTTCATACCGGGGTGTGAGGCTCGCGAAGTAACGCTATACACAAAGCTATGCTAATTAAAGCTATGCTTTGATAATCATCCACAAGGCTCTGCTTTTCAACAAAACCCTTGATCCATGCATCTCAGCATGTCACATTGTCAATCCATACAATACCATTGATTTCTACCAATATATAACCTCTGAGCTCATACATCTCAGAGAAGGGTGTTAAGCAAGAGAATAAATTCTCTGCCACCAAACAGATATATATTTAGCAGAGATCAATGAATACAACATAAAGGAATACAACGTCAGACATACCATCCATTTACAAGTCCGTTCTGGGTCTAAACGGAAATGGGGGCACCTTATTCCTCGTCTCATATGTCCAATACAAGAGAGATGCCCTCGCATACCCGTCGATCTCCAAGTACGTTTGGATGATCACCACTTATTACCTTGTCTTGGGTGTACGACCCAATCAAGACATTAGTAATCATCAAAACGATGTGAAGAACTCCGGTCTTCAACCACCGTCTTCATCTTCGACTCTTGGTCGTCGTATTAATTATTCAGAATGGGTTGAACCCGGTCTTTCCGAATAATTCGCGTATTTTATAATCAAGTGCTATAAAAACAAATCATACGCCTCATTCCAACTCAGAATATTCTTTTAATAAAATATTCACATTATTAGGGAAGGGGTCCCGTTAATTTATTCTTTGATTTTCCTTTTAACGTCAATTCAAAAGATTTTATTAACTAGTCGGGATTATCGAACATTACAACAATAATCATTTAATTATTAATCCCAATCCCAACCTATTCTTCCTATGGAGCAAAACTGGTAGCACTCCATATCTAACACCCACGGTGTTATCGGTAAATTCAATTACCATTTCATGTCCAAATCTAATTAAAGATTTAACTATCGTCTGGAGTAAAACTGGTGGTACTCCATTCTCGATCATTTCAAGAATTCAACAAATTTAATATCTCATTCCCATTTCAATCTAATTAAAGATTCATCTAATTAAAGATTCTTTAAAACTCTAGTTCGATTTTAATCTCAAAAATCATTACTTAATGATTATTCAAATTTAAGAAATTAATCTTATCTTTAATTGGGTTAGAGGACTAGTGTCATTTAAAACACAGTTCACGATAAACCCAAAATCATATTCCATTAATTATGGAATTTTCATGGAAAACAGATCAATATATATAATCGATATAAATTTCCATATCCAACCAACAATATAAATGGAATAACGGCAAAACCTTTTAAATTCCACATACAGTAACAGTCTTCCTCCACATAAGTTCACTTCGATTATTACCAAATCGCATTCCATTTCATTCCAATTTATTTAATTAAATTGGAAAACTTTACTTTGGGAAATATCCATTAAATCTTAATAAGCAGATTTATAAGTTCCAAATCACATTTCACTTTACTCCAATTACAAAATATAATTGGAAACTCAAACAATCTTAATTGAAAGATTTATTCTTTTCACACGGGGTTTAAGAATAGTGTTATTTAAGACACCACTCACGACAAACCCAAAATCCAATTTAATATTAAATAAAAGGCTCTGAATAGAAATCATATCGACTTATATTCAACATCGAATTCTGAAACAAACGAATATCGTATTGAGAATAACGATATCTGTATCTTCCAAATTCCCATAACAATATCCGTATAACCACGGAATCCAATATCGAAATATTCCGAAGATTATTTACTTCAAATCCATTCCATTTTACGCATTGGAAAATTCTGGTTATTTTTTTAAACCACTTCAAATCCAATTTATTTATTTCTAAAAATAATTAAATTATTATTCTAGTTAATAACTAGTTCATTTTGATAAAAATATATTTTTATCTTTTCAAATATGGAAATTTTCATCCAAATTCTTTCCAAATCATTTATTATGATTTTACATAATTTTTTTCGTATTTTTAATAATTTTATTAAGGCCCGTATAGTCGGTTTCCAATAATGGCCACCGAACTGCATCTATAGCGACCTTTTTCAAATTTGATTTGGACATAATTCCAAATCCAACCGTTAGATTTCAAAGTTCTTATATTCATTGGAAATCTCTTTTCGATACGAACCAAACAGTTCCGGTTTTAGGAGAATCCGATGGCCGGATCTCCCGTTACGCCAATTTGAAGTTAATGGTCGAAATTCGTGAACGGTCGCTGCGTGGCGCGGCGCAATCTATGCATGCCATTAAATATATATATATATATATAATATTATATATATTTCGTTAATTTTCAATTAAAACGTATTTTATAAATCATTTATATATTCGTTTTAAAACGATTCCAACTTCATTTTCAATTTTATATCAAAATTGAATATTCTATATTTTTATCATATTAAAATGATAATATTTTCAAAATATTAAATTTTGAAATCGCTTCTTTTCGATATTCATTATAAAATGAATAAAATCGATCGATAAAAAGGGCGTTTAACTACATAACTATTTTTATTGTTCAAAAATATTATTCAACACATGAATATTTTATATGGTTTATACATTCAATAAAAATGATATTTTTAGTGCTCAAAATTTTTATTCAACACATAAATATTTTATATGGTTTGTACATTCAATAAAAATGATGTTTTTATTATCAAAAAATTTATTCTATACATGAATATTTTATTCACTTCATTAACATGTTAAAAATAATATTTTTAATGTACAAAAACATAATTCAACAATTGATTAATTAGTTTTCATTAACATGTTAAAGATGACATTTTTAATGTACAAAAATATAATTCAACCAATGATTATTTTATTTTCATTAACATATTAAAGGTGACAATTTTCAATGTACAAAAATATAATTCAACCAATGATTATTTTATTTTCATTAACATGTTAAAGGTGACAATTTTTCTTTATCTAACAAAAATGTATTCTAATACCTGCTTCTTTTATTGGTTTATACATACAATAAAAATGTGATTTTTATTGTTAAAACATTTTATTCTAAAATATTATTTATTGTTAAAGATTCTTTATTTTAAAAATATCCTTTATTTTTAAAGATTCTTAATTTTAAAATATTCTTTATTTAAAAATGCTCTTTTATTTCTGAATCGGAATGCGACTCAATATATTACCATATATTTTCAGTTATATGGATTTCATACGTCGCATGTATGCAACAATAATGATATATAATCATCAAACAGTCCATTCACATCCAAAGTGAAATTTACAACTGTTTGAGCATTAAAATAAATAAATAATGCTCATCACAGCCTGTGAATCCATCAATTGACATACAACTAAATATTGGGACCAATGTATGTCAAGTATCATCCCAATACCCGTGTGGGCTTTTCAAACAACAATAGTTTATTTAAATAAATCATTGGCTAATAAATTTAACCAATTCCAATTCGGTTTGAATTATTTTCTATTTAGCCAATTTACACTGTTTAAATTATAAATAAATATTTATAACTTGATTTCAACTAGCACATTAATGTTAACATTATTTTTAATATGTTAAACACTTCAACATCACAAACAACACACAATACAGTCAATTTAAATCCTCCATGGTTTGTGGACGAGGAAAGTGATCTAACATGCACCGTATACAATTTATAATGATTAAACTGATAAAAATCTACATTGGCGATTCTATATATTTTTCAGTTATGAAAATAAATAAATAACTATGTAGAATTTTTAGTGAGGAGTTCTCACCTTTGGTTTCCACTCCGTCATTCTTTATTGGCAATCTGTTCGCTTCCCGTCGGTTCCATCGCCATCTGTTTCACGCGGTTTATGTTAAAAATCACATTTTTATACTACAGGTTTTTTCTTTTCTTTTAAAGATCATGTTATTTATATTTTTAAAATCAATGTTATATATAAATTAAAAATTATATTTTTAACTTAAAATTATTTTATAATAATAATCACATTTTTATGATGCTATCTCTATTTTTAAAACAATGCTAATTTAGTTTTTTAAAACAATGCAAATTTTATTTTCTAAAACAATGTAAATTTTAATTTCTAAAACAATGCAATTTTAATTTCTAAAACAATGCAATTTTTAATTACAAAACAAAGTGATTTTTATTTACAAAACAAATTGATTTTTATTTACAAAACAAAGTGATTTTTATTTACAAAACAAAGTGATTTTTATTTACTAAACAAAGTGATTTTTGTTTACAAAACAAAGTGATTTTTATTTACAAAATAAAGTGATTTTTAATAGTGTTAATTTACATTTTAAAAATATTATCATACAGTTAATTAAATAATTTATTAAGCATAATTAATTTAATTAATTAAGGGTATTACCCTAATCATGTTAAGCAAAACGCTGCAGTTTCCTTCTGACCCTGTTCACCAAAACCCGTCGCCCCCTAGGTTTACAGCCCGCCACCGCCATGATCATCAGACCCCCGATCAGATGCCTTCGCCCGATGCGCCTCTTCAAGCTCCATCTCCTCCCCCCAGTCACGACCAACTCGAGGCACTCTAGGCCACTGAAAATCTGTGCGAACGTCGTGATTTTATGACCGTATTTCGGCGAGATCGAAACATCAGAGTTGATCACACCCGTACCAAACTCAAGCCCTTTCGAAGCTCTTCCATTTTCGCTCAGATTGTTTCTTGAATTAGTGATTGGATTCCGTGAAAATTGGTAAAGAAGAATTGAACATTTTTGTGCATTTGATCTGAATAGTGGCTGCGTCGATTATGAGGAGGGCTAGGGTTTTAAGGCCTTATATTTATACTAATATTATTTATTAATATTTTAATTCACAAATTTATTTGTTTAATGTCACGAACTCCATTCTAAACCCAACGACTGTCACCCCCAGATAAATACTCACACTCCGGACACAATGAAATATGTTTCGCAATCAAATTCTATCGTTTTAGACAATTTTTCTCAAAATTAAAATATAAATCAATATATACTGAATTTTAAACGTACATTTTAATTTATCGGGGTTATATACTGACTCCAAAAATTACAGAAAAATTATTTCTAGTTTTTTTTGATGATACAGTCCTAACATAATTAATTTCATTGAATTTGGAGACCGTTTGAAAAATGACCATTTTTTGGTTGATCCAATTTGATTGAAATTGAAAAACGCATTTTCTTTTGCCACGCTCACATGTTAATTCCAAAAATTATGAAAATTGGAATCTAGCAATAATTTGACATTCCCGATCCAACAAAAGTGGTTTCGTCGAAATGGAGGTTGCTTGTAAAATGGCTATATATTATATTAATATATATATAAAAACTCCATAACGACTATTCTGAATTTTAAACTGAACATAACTTTCAACTCCCGCTATGAAATTTGGATTTTTCACATTCGTTAGAAAGATATAATCAGATAGATTCAAATATTTCTTGTTTTACTGAAATCTGATTTATTTTGAATCTTGTACATTCAGTTGAAATTTAAAATCGAATTTTCAAACTACCACGCCATTTCAGGCTTGTTTTATAATTAAAATAAATTTGTATGTTCTAACTTCGATTAAAATAAATTTTTAGTCATTATTATTTAAAATAAATTATTTTAAATATTAAAATCCATTAAAATTGCTAAAATAAAAAAATTAAATTGGTTCAAAATTTCCGGGTTGTTACAATTTTGTCTTTCAGGTAGAAGATAATATTAGTTAGTGAGGAATTTGTGGTGGAAACTCAAGGGAAGCAGATATAGAAAAAAGGAGATATAGTCGATCTTTGCTTTACGTACACACGTGTGTATAGACAGACACACACATTGAATGAACCATTTCCTATTTAAGATCTTAATCTTCAGATCTTTCATTGTTGTTAATCTCACATGTAAACATAACTAGATCCAAAGTTAGGTATAACTGATCTTTGCCTTATACACACATGTGCATGCATGTATGTATATGCATATATATATATATATATATATATATATATATATATATATATATATATATAAACCATTTATTGTTTAAGATCTTAATCTTCGAATAATCTTCGAATCTTCCATTGATGTTAATCTTATATGTAAACATAACAAGATCCAACAGTCAACATGTATATTGTTCCACTTTTAGTCTTTATGATCAAATAGCTGCTAAAAATAAACGTTTCAAAAATCTATTATCTTACAAATGGTCGATATCTCAATTTTAGATCTCCCGTTGATGTTAATCTCATATGTAAACGTTGCGAGATCCAAAAATCAACATGTATATTGTTGCACTTCTAGTTTTATTATCAAATAGCTACCAAAACATAAACATTTCAAAAGATATTATTTTACAAAAACCTTTTTTTTGGGCCAAAAATGAAGATATATGTAAACAAAAATCGAAGAAAAGCTATCATTATCCGATGGCTCACAAAACTAATCAATAATGTTCAATAATACACCATTGAATCTGTAACGTCCCATATTTTTGGTAGTCAAATATTTAATTTAATTTATTATTTTAAATATTGATTTAGAAGCAGAAATGGATTTTTTATATAGAAATTCATGTATTAAAGACGAAGTTCGAACATAAATTTAGATTTAATTATAAACGAACTCGTAATGTCGCCGTAGTTTGTAATATTTAGGTTTGAACTTTAATTGAATATACATGATCCGATATAAGTCAGATTTATATGAAATAAGGATCGTCTGGATTTGTTTGATTATAATTTTCTAATGAAATTGAAAAATCAAAATATAATATTATAGATTGCTAGTTATGTCAAAAACAAATTTTAAAATAGTCGCTATGAAATCGTTTATAAACTATAACTTTTATTTAATAAGTTTAAAAAGTATTTTTATATAAGTTGATATCGTTTAACTCGAAAATGTTAATGTTGAGTTTTAAATTAGTATTAGCTTATATTTGAAGTTATATATATAATTCTATTTGGATATATATGATAATAATAATTTATTATTATTTAATTGGATTGTTTTGGAATTATATATATATTTATTGATATTATATAAGCCTTAAGAATAGCAATTTTGCAAACGACATCGGTATTCGATAAAACGAGTTTCATTGAATCCGTAACGTTGATTTTTTGTACGAAACCAAATTCCATGGTAATCTGATGTCGTATGTGACAACGGTAGCCATAAACGCTTAGTCGTTCTGTATAGTGCATAATTAAATAAACTTAATTTAAACAGGTGAGTATTTGTGTATAAGTTGAACAAACGATCGAGTTAAGCTACGAAACTAATTCCATTGAATTTGTATTGACGTTTAGAGTCAAGATAGGTAGGTAGTTCATTATTTTTGAAGACCAGGTATTTTGGTGCCTAAAATAGCGTTGTTTTGCGTATAAAATATCATTTCGGGAAACAGTCTCGGAATACGACAGAACTTGTGCCGTTGGATCCATATTAGTTAGTTATTATAGAATTTCAATTTTCGTATTGATCGAACTTACCATTTGATCGTGCGAATGGTAAACGCTCATATTTTTGTTTAATCATTTTATTGATTAAATTTGGAATTTAAGAATAACTGATTTTCTAATGAACTCGGATTTTATCGAAACTATTTTTATTAAATCCATAGTGATTAATTATTGTAAGATTTCAAATTTCAAGTTAACTGGATTTAATCTGTGATTGTATGCAATTTAAACGTGTGTCGATTCATGTTTTGAATTATAAGCGAACTTTTACAAACGACCTCGGAATTTGACGAAACTTATTCCTTCGTGTCCGGAATATTGTTTTATGCTAAGATTTCAATTTTTATCTCGATCGGAGATCATATATGAGTGTTTTTCCACGTTACTTCATGCTGAAGTTTCGTTAAATTAAAATTATATATTTATATTCCCTATAAATACCCCACTATAGCAAACCTAACCGTTTTGGTCAAAGAAATTGTGTGTCGCAACACACATAAACAGTCGTCTCTTACATCGTTAATGGCTAGAAATAATCGAAAGTTCTTTCCCTAAAATCTTGAAATCCTTCACTTAAATCGAATACTTCTAACTAGAAACTTGTTTAACGTGTCGAGATTTGGACATTGGTCGGTGATGATCGTCTCTGGTGAATCACGGTGGCTAGAACGACACCAGAAAGGCACGACTTTCGATGGGTTATCACATGCGAACGACAGTGTTTGGTGGAGCAAGGCTTTAGCCGGAAGAAAGACGCGCTGGGGTGCATCGATCGGTGCCGTCAGATCAAGGTCTGATGGACCAACGATGATGCAGAGGTGAGATGAAGTCGTGTGTAATGAAGATGGCAGCGGGGTTATCAATTTGAACGAAGCATTATAAGGAGAAGTCGGCCATATTATTTTCATAACAATGCAATTAGTTATTTAATTAAAGTGATTATAAAATAAATTATATAATTAAATTATATTAACTTTAAATATTAATAACTCACTCATATGTGGTCAGAATTGAACAAACCAAGATACTTTGAAACCGTATTGACGAACACTACGCCATGAAAAAGAATTGGGCACGTCTGGAATCAACTGGGATTTTCAGTTAAATTAAACGCTTCAAGGTGAGTTTACTCACTTAGTTTGTCCTACTTATATTTTATATAAGTCGAGTTTATAATTATGTGTTATGGTTGCTTATTGTTGTATGTCTGTTAAATATATTTTCATACATTGATTGAATTGATGAAATTAAATGTTTGTTTAATTTTAGTGAAAACCCAAATTGTTGTTTTAACGATTGTAACAAATTGAGGCAACTTACCTTATTGGTCACGTTTATAATATAAACGTGTTTAATTCAATGGATTGTTTAAATTGTATTATTAGTGTTAAACAAAAGGATGATATAAAATTGTTGTTATTGACTATTATAAAAATTAATAGTTAAATTGAATTGAATGAGTTTATTTGAGGTAACCTATTTGGATGCAGGGATTAACAGGTTGGAAGGATCCAACTGGATTCATCACCAGTAGTTGTTAATTTTTTTATATATTATAATATTTGTTGAAATATGAATTTGTGATGCGGGAATTGATAGGTCACTGATATCGATAATGTTTATCAGTATGATTTGTTGTGTTCATTTAAATGTGAAATTGATTGACAAAACATTTATTTCACGGTTTGGTACTTCAGTAGACATTTGTCTCTTTAGTACCGACAATAAAATAAAAGATTTTTGGAATCTATGTTAAATCGATTCTAAATGTTTTCAAAGTTATATTTTTATATATTTTAAGTATGACATTTGTTTTAAAAGTAAACATCGACGTTTTATTCACATTTTTATAATCATTTAAACTATAAATAATGGAAATCCTAAGATATTATTAAATAAATGGTTAAACGTTATATAATTGGCAATGAATTTAAGTATAATGATCGTGTTAAGGATGTAAAATATCGTAAATAGAATTTATAATATTTATATTGGGATGGGTTAAAGGAAATATAAGCATACGTGAATTGATTAAGAAGAGTTGGAAAGTGAATATTTTTGTAACAATCGAACGTTTTTACAACGCTATTTATAAATATGTGATTAAATAACATTTCGTGAATGAGATTAGCGAATAAACAAAATTGGAAATGGGATATTGATTTGGAGTATGACTGGATTTGGGAAAATACTTAATAACTAAGTTTTCAAGTTAAGATTTTCTGAAAGGAGTTATAAATGGGAATGTGTATATAAACTGAGTTATACGAGGAAAGAGTTGTGAAATGGATTTCCAAAATAAAGGAATTTGTAAATGGGAAGCATATTGAAATGAAAGGTTAAGTATATTGAAATGAAAAGTTAAAGTTTTTAGAAAAGATTAATGGTTTTGATGAATAAAAGGATAAACGGTTTTGAAAATGAAATCTATAAGATTTGTTTTCAGAAGTTAAGTTGAACTATTTTGATTAATATTATGAAATGATATTTAAAATGAAGTTGGAAATGATTAATGATATTATAAAGAAAGTTAAGTAAGTTTTGAGATGTTAACCCGAATGGCTAAGTTACTGATAATCATAAATTTTAATAATAAAGATTATTGTTTTCGTATATGATAAGGAATTCGTAGACTGTAACACTACTATTATGGGAAATGTTTTCTGAAGGAATATGATGTGGTTTTTAAGAAATCGAAACTTGTTGTACGTTGGTTGAGTCGAGTAACTTTCGAGGTGTCAATCTGATGTTGGTTTCGGCCTTCGGGGCTGTATACTTAGAGATTTATTCACATACTAATTTACAATGGGAAGTTAGTAAAGTAGAAATGAAATGATAATTGATATTATTATATTAAATAGGAAAAGTGAAACGTTTTCCTAATATTGCAAGATTTAGGAGTTTTAATTAACAAATGGTTAATTAAAGAGGCTAAATGATGCTGGGTATTGAATCAGTGAATTCATTTTCTTTTTATGAATGAGTGGTTGTTTATTTGATAGTTAAATAATCGATCATCGATCTGGCCTATACGATTGTTGGTATGGAAAGACCGGTATCGAGTTTATATTCGAAAACCATTCCAATCCAGCGAATATGTGGAAGATGCTGATTGAAGATGGAGCAATTGAAACCGTGGATCTTCATGAGTGGAAGACCCACTTGTTGAATTTCTCTACATTGCAACCAGAGATATTTTGGTAGTCATTCTGTCGTGAATGAAATCTGCGGATTGCAAGGACTACTCGCTACTGATCCTTAAGGTGATTCCTATGTATGGATGTGGTAGGAGGGTCCCTTCGGTTCATCCTGTTATTGTATGACTTGCATGGATGGATGTCTTACAGAGTATTTTCATTGGGGTCGCGTACGTTGATTTATTTGAATGTAACATAGTTGGTGGCGAAGAAGGAAACTTCTCTTAGCTTAACAACCAGACTATTTTTTTGAAAATCAATTAGTGATTTTTGGGGGATCTAACAATGTGGTTTTCAAAGTGAATGAAGACGTGATATTCAAAAAGGTAATAGTAACCTTAAGCCTCATCAACCGGAAAACGACAAAAATCGGGCAGGTAGCATGGCTATGTGGGTCACTCCCATTAGGGTGTATTATCACCATCTGGAGAAAATTTATTTATTCCTTCTATCACTTCTGCATATCTCGGGAACCGACCAATATGCTCGGGTCAGACCGAGTTTTACAGGTTCAGGTTAGGATGCTACAGACTTCAGAAGATACACTGGAGGAATTCAGACGTGTTAGTGTATATTCTGTTGTGTGTTGTATATAAGAACATAGTATTATAACTCCCTAGGTGCAGGGGTTATATGTTGTACTCTGATGATTGTAAGTATTATTTCAAGCTCTCGTTAAAAATTTATTTCAATATTTTATTTTATTCCGCTGCAATGTGAGACTCTGTGTTGTGTTGGTTCTTCTTCTTTTCTTCTATTCTAATTTTTTCTTATCTTTTCTCACCCTATAAATTCCTTATATTAACTAACTGGTGTTTTCGATACTTGGGTTTTGGCAAGTAATACGGGTTTATGTATTATTGTCGAAATTCGAGCATCGAATTCGGTCGGGTCGTTACAGAATCGAAACTAGCCGCTATACAAAATAAATACAAGCCAACATACTACGACAAAGACGCAGTACCACAGTAGACGGGAAAACTAATAAATAATACAATTTCCGACTAAGGGGAGGACCACTAGCAAGCCACAGCCCGTAGGGCACCAAACACATGCATTAGCTGAAAAACTCACCAAAAACCTCGGCACTGACTAGAGAGATAAAACAAAAGATAAAACCAATCTCCAGTTCAAAACCAGCATCCCAAATATACATGTCCATAGATCCACCGTAAGAACATCCGTTCGGTGAAGCAGTCTAGTCTCCAGTCAAAACTTAGAATCCAAAGACAACAGAATACCTAAAAAACCAATCTCTCACCCCACCCCTGTGCGAGGTCTACGCCTGGAAGATATGCTGAAGTTACAGATAAGGGGAGTAAATGAGCCTAGGATGACTTCCGAGAAAGGTATACCTTTGAACACAAGGGATATGTCACCGGCCATAGATATGGCGATTTTATGAGATCTCATGGGGGGATCATCATAGATCGCCTTGTTTCTAGCACACCAAACAAGCCAACAAATGTAGCATGGAATGATACAGTGAAGAATCAAACGAACCTGCTTTCCCGATCCTTTGGCCCAATATTGTTGATGGGTGGTGGGATAGGAATCAGGAGAAGTAGCAAGATCAATTGAGTTCTCGAAGTGTGCAAATACTTAGCTGGTCAAATCACTATCAAAAAATAGGTGAGGAAGAGATTCTTTGGAAATGCACCTAGATCACAACACTAACAACGAGAAGCTAAGGAGATGCCGAGACACTTGATATTACCGGCTAATGTTAAAGCATCAGTAAGGACTTTCCACATAAGAAGGAAACCTAAGGACGACCTAGCAATTCTAAATGACTTTGAAGATTGGGTTTCTAGGGACATGAGATCTAGCGAAGTTCTAGGCAGCCCTAAGCGAAAAGATTTTGTCTTTTCAGGAAAAGCCTTGCCCGTAGCTATCGGTAAACGATTTAACCGACTGCACCCTCTCCACGTCTCACTGGCGTAGGAAGGAGTATCATTGAAGTCTAAGGGGAGAATACATCTATATTTAGCATGGAGAAAAGAGGCACAAAGAGAGCTATTAGCTTTTAATTGAATCCATAGCTTGTAAGCGTAAACCTTGCAAACGTCTTAAGGTTTGCATAAACCAAGCCCTTCCTCACTTTTGGGGAGGCAGATAGTGTCCTATGAAACCCAAATATTGTTCTCTTTCATTATCTTTACTTTCCAAAAGTAAGAAAAAGCCAAGGACCGATAAGAACGAAAGGGCAAGGAAGTCCGCATCATCGCTATGAAGAGGTAGGAGCTAAGCGAATCAATCACCGATTTGGTAAAGACCAAGCGATCTGCTTGAGAGTGGTGCACTAAGTTCCAAAGATGATACATCCCCTAGCTACACCAGCTATGGGGTCGAAAAGAGCATTCAAATTTTTCTTTAGTATACCTCGATATGAAAGTTATTCAAGGGAAGAGAGAAAACCTGAAAACTGAACGAATCAGAGGGCCATTCTACCTGAGTAGGGGATATCCTGGAAGAGACGACCAAGCAACTTTCCAAGGATATAATTTTTTGTTCCAAACTAGTTTTCTATAGCTGAAGGAAACTCAAAAGATGACGTAAAGAGTTCCCTTGGCCGTTAGTGAAGATCACTATGTCATCCGTGAAAAAAAGAGAAGAGACCGTAGGGCACACGAGAGAGATGCAAAACCTCTTTATCTTCCCAATAATGGTAAGGGTGTGAGTACCTCGGATAAAGGATTTAGCAGCTAAAATGAACAAAGTAGGAGATGGAGGATCACCTTGTCTCACTCCTCTACTAGAAAGAAAGAAACCCTTGTAAACTTCATTGACAAAAACAGAGTACCAACAGTTTGAAATGAGGTGCCAAATATGACAATAAGACTTTCGAAGAACCTGAAGGCACGTAAAGATCGAATGATGAAAAACCTTGACAAGCAGTCATAAGCCTTGGCCATATCGAGTTTCTCCACTACGTTCGACCTACGAACCTTCCATTTGATCAGGGATATCAACTCCTGAGCAACCGGCACATTGTCAATGATCAATCGGCTTTAATGAAGCCATCTTGAGAAGATGATATGACTCTATCTAACAAAGGGGTGATTCTGCTAGCTAATATCTTGGAGATGACCTTTTTAGAGAAATTACAGAGACTGATTCGTTGAAAGTCTGAGGTGACTGTGGGGTTGATAATCTTAGGAATGAGAATTAAATTTATGGAATTCGAACTTTTGGGGAGAATCTCCCGCGAGAAGAAATATTGAATGGCTAGAGTGAGATCGCAAGAAATGATGTTTTGGGATCATCGATAGAAATGGATGTTGAAGCCAACGGGGCTACCTGCTCTATCCTTGTTAAGAGAAAACACGACCACCCAAATTTTTTCCACAGAAGGAGAATAGATGAGGATAGGGTCATCGGACACAAGTACAAGTTTGGGAATATGAGAAAGCAACCCTGGTTCGATGACATCCACCAAGGGAGTTTGGAGAAGCGACTGAAAATGGTCAAGAAGTACCTCCGCTGCTTCGGCATAAGAAGAAAAGAGAGAGTTATCTGACCAACAAAGCCGTTGGATTGTATTTTTTTTCTTTTTTTAATAAGAGAATGAAATAATTTAGATTAGCATCGCCGTCAATGGCCAATTTGATCTGAGCTTTTTGCTGGAGAAAGAAGTTTCAATGGAGAGTTCACAATTGAATAGATGCTAGGCTGATAACCATAAAGAATGGTTAGGAGAGGGAACGACATTGAAAGCCGATTCAGCAAAAATAATCACTTCTTCCTCCACTCGCACATGATCAAAAATGTTTTTGAACACATTTTTGTTTCATGATTTGAGGCTATAGCTTTAATACGTTTTAATTTATGAGCAAATTATGTAATTGAATTCCCCGAAACCTCCATTGCCCAGCACTAAACAATAATGGAAAGGAAAGCGTGATGAAAAGTCCACATGTTTTGGAGGCGGAATGGTTTAGGACCTAAAAAAAGAAGGGAGAGTGTAATCACCTGCCCAGAGTGGGCCTAAATTTCGACCAAGAAAAGGCCTATCGAAACTTAGAACCACTCTAAATGCATCATTGGTTCCTATAAGGAATTACATTTGTACAAAATAACATATAATATAACGTGATGGAATCTCATATAGCGGAACGAAAAAGTACAATACCAAATAAGATGTACCATTAATTAAAAGCCACCGGTTCAGATACAAATTGTTAAATACAATTATTCATAATGGTACATCATCATTATTCATAATCTAGAGTTTACATAAGCAAAATAGCAATAATGGCTAATAATAATATAACAGACTCAACGCCTTCTTCCTCAAGTTCCATCATCGTTTCGGCCATCAGGTTGCTACCCCACCTAGTAACCTATTGGATATGTTAAGGAGAGGGATCAAAACATAAAATCCTGTGTGACTGAAAATAATATTTGCTTAAAGACCATACCTTAGATTTGGCAGGTTTTGTATATGTCAAGGTATGTCTACGAAACACATAAGTAAACACATACAAGGAAGTATTTTAATCAATGAGGTAGATATCCAAATCAATCACTTAAGACCTCGATTGATGCATTTAGGGTGAAGACCCAACGAGGTGGACATTCTCGGTCACTTAAATCCCATTCTAACATATTTATTGAGGGTAGATTCTCATGATCTCTTATGACCGCAAGGCAGACCGTAGCCACTTAAGACCCCGTCCTAATGCATCAACATTCTTAATTATGTATTCTCATAGACGTAGTATCTCGTCTCTTAGTACCGGTTTAGGGTAGGCCTACATGTAACCTTTTAAGACCCCCTCGGTGGACGTCTCATATTCTTAACTGATATTATGGTAGAACACCTATGCCCCTTAAAACTTCCCTTAGACAGTTGGTGAGATAAATAGCATGCTACGTCCCATGTATAACAACCATGTCCCTAGGTTGTCCCTCACAAAGCTCCTATAGGTAGTGGACATTCTGGTAGACTACCCTACTCCGTTATAGCCATGACTAAACCAATTTTTAGAGAAGGAGGACCAATAGACCAACTTCAAATCTAATAAGGGCGGGTCCCATGACTTTGGTCCAAAATCCAAGGAATAAACCTTTGAAATGGTCCTAGTCCTAACAACTTAAGACTCAAACTAGATATAAGAAGAAAGTCACCACTTAAGACCTTCTCAAGGCATGATAAGCCTACCTATTTACGCACATAATAGGTATATATGTACACTAGACCTTAAACCATTACTTATAGATGCTGGATATGCCGGGCGGTTCCGGGAAGACTTCTACTACAAGCACGCTTAACCCAGTGTCATAGCGTACTAAGTTAAATGGCCTATAGCACCCAGACCTTTCACATTAGCCACTTGTTCTTGCTGGATTTGTTGGTTGGTTCCGGGCAGACTTCTACCACAAATGACGACTAACCTCATGTCTGTGTGTCATTATTTAATATATATATATATATAAATAAGTCATTTTATACACACACAAGCAACTATTTATATGGGGACATTTCAATTTCTGACCTTACTCTAGTGTATTTATTACGTCATTATTACATTTATGTTGATAACGCTATACAAATATAATATTAAATACGTATTATAAACGCTAATTTCCGTTCGAATAAAGAAATATTTTAACAGTATAAATTGTCAATTCGAACTACATTAAAGCCATACAAATTTTCCATTTAGAATGGAAATCCAAACCTATTCGAATAATAAAACTAAATCAAATCCAAACCTTTTTACATCACAAACACTTATAAATAAAAATGATAAATTAAATCAAACAAAAGTAAATCACCAAAAATGTTCTTCATTCATAACTCAAACAAATTAACAAACCTAAACATTTATTGAAATTTTTTGCAAAAAATATATAAAAATAGGAGATTTGGGGTTTTTACAATTTAATGTTATAGTGAATCCAAATCTCCCTAGGCATACTAATCAATATAAAAATCTACAAAATGTAGAGTATGCATAAACAATCATTATTTCCGCTCACAACGATTTTGGAGAAGAGATAACACTGATTGAGATGCTGAATTCAGCGTTCTTCGATTCTATTACGGATATATATAAGAGAACTATATAGCTTTGAGCCTCATATATAAATTATGCGGAATTCCAGAATATAACCTAAATGAGATTAGATTAGAAATGAAAATAGGTTTGGGATGGAAGAAAAACCTAAACTTCTAGAATGACATCACAATGGGGGCATAGAGAGAATGAGGGTTTAGAGATTTGTCAAATGAGTTTGGTGGTATTTATATGTGTGTAGATGAATAAAAACCGTCAGATTAACATAAGCTTAATCCAGGCTATCTATTTTTTTAAAAAAACCAAAAACTCCTCCAAAACCAAGACACATTGGGCTCTGGCAGCACCAGGTGGTCGACCTCCCCCCTAGGATGGCGGTTGACCAGCGGTCGGGACCCCTTCTAGGGGGCGGTTGACTTCGTGGTCGCAATATTGGCTAGTGGCCTGCGTTTAAGGTTGTGAAGGTAATTTTTATATAACGTTATTTATTTCATTTATGTCTTGCCTTTTAAATGTTATTCTTGTCCCATGTTGTACACTTATATATACACTCAATTTCAAATCGAATGGAATATTCCAATCACTTATTTATTGGCCATACTTTATTTCATATATTTATATTACAATTTGCATTTCAAACATTATTGCATAAATATTTACCGCACTTCTTTTAAATGCAATTCTTTCATACGGGCCCAGATTCTGATTTTCATTAATTATATATTATTAATTTGTTTAGGTATATTTTTGCAGGGTGTTACATTCTTCCCTCTTAGAATAGATTTCGTCCTGAAATCTATTTGAAGGGGCAAAATCACAACTCGCTCTAAACATCCATGTTGTACACCCATATTGTTTTAAATTAATCCATAAGCATCCATGACTCGCAGTGATTTTGAACTGCAGACTCACTAAAATGTGCTCAATCTTATCGTGCATGTGAGATAAGTGATGCAATATGTATGCAAAACATCATATTATGCATTTCTATATGAGTGTCTTGTTCCATTGTGTTGCACCCATTTCCCTAACGTCCAATGTAGCAACAACAATGCATCCATAAACGTAATTTGGAGGAAAATTATCTGAGAAAAGCTCTGGTTGGGTCTGTCTCATCTTATCCTCAGTCTCTCATGTGCTTTCTGCACGATCATTCCCCCATTGTACCCAGATGAGGTGAACAAATTTATTGTGGAGCCTCTTGATTCCGTGCTCTTCAATCTTTGTAGTGTCACGAAGCACCCTAGACCCCAACTGGTGTTTTCCTATGTCCCCAGTCTCATCAAGCTCGAGTCTGATAATAGAATCATGAAGGCACTTTCTTAGATGAGATACATGAAAAACATTATGGTTCCATGACAGGCGCTCAGGAAGATCCACCCTATAAGCCAAAGATCCTATCCTATCGATGATTCGAAAAGGCTCGATAAATCTGGGAGACAACTTCCCAGTCTTCCCAAATCGAACATTCTTCTTAAAAGGGGAAACCTTAACAAATGCCAAGCCTCCTACATCGAACTCATGTTCCCTCCTCCTCTTATCAGCATATGATTTCTGAAGGTATTAGGCTGCCCTCATCCTATGCCTAATAAAGGAATTCTTCTTCGTGGAATCACAAACGAAGTCTGGTCCGAGTAAAACCTTGTCGGTAGTCTCCCACCAACAAGTTGGTGATTTGCATGGCCTACCGTAAAGCGCTTCAAAAGGGGCCATACCAATGGTTGCTTGGTAAATATTTTTACATGTAAACTCCACAAGTGGTAGCTGCTGCTGCCAAACTCCTCCAAGGTCAATAATGCAGGCTCTAAGCATGTATTCTAGGATCCAATTTACTCTTTTCATCTGTCCATCAGTTTGTGGGTGGTAAGCTGTGCTTAAGTTGAGAGTCATTCCCAGTGCTTCTTGTAAACTTCTCTAAAATTCACTCTTGAACAAGGGGGCTCAATTGCTCACTATACTGGATGGGATACCATGCAATCTGACTATCCCTGACATACAATAGGGCCAATGAAGTTGCAGTCCTATTCTTCTTGATCGGTGTAAAGTGACATTCTTGGTCAAACGGTCTATTATAACAAAAATAACCTCGTTTCCCTTCTGACTTATTGGGAGTCCATCCACAAAATCCATGGAAATATGTTCCCACTTCCATGTGGGAATTTCTAAAGGTAACAACAAACCTCTGTGCTTTCCTTGCTTCGCTTTTCCTTTTTGGCACGCCAGACACTTGGCCACAAACTCAGTTGTATCTCTTTTCATCCATTCCCAATGAAGATTTCTCTTCATATCCTTACACATTTTATCTCCACCGAGGTGTAAGGTCATCGACGACCTATAACACTCCTCAAAAATTTCGTTTTTTAACTCCTCATCCTTAGGGATGCAAAGTCATCCATCCCTAAGCAAATTTCCGTTGTTGCCTATTGAATATCTGACTGAATGGGGGAAAGGTCTCGTTCTTCCCCACTTTCTCCTTCAAGTTTCTTATCTCTTCATCAAGGTCTTGCATGCTTCAAATCCTTCCTCTTATAGTGGGTCTAGTAAGCGTAACTCCAAGAAAACTACTAGAAGCTACTGGTGAGGGTTGCAAGTTATAGTTAGAGAGAAACTCCAATTATTTCCATTCCAAAATCGCATTCAAGGATGCATGCTTCCCACTCAACGTATCCGCCACGATGTTCCATTTTCTTGGGATATACTGGATCACAGAATCAAAAGGGGAAATGTATATCATCCATCGTTTCTATATAGATTCAGGTCACGTTGAGAGAATAAATACTTTAGGGATTTATGGCCAGTAAAAGCTCAAAATTCTCCCTTAGAAGATAATGCCTCCACATTTTTAGGGTAAACATTACTGCGGTTAAATCTAGGTCATGAACTGGATATCTCTTCTCGGGGTCCTTGAGTTGTCACCTAGCATGAGCAACAACCATTTCCTTCTTACATAAGAACCACTCCTAAACCGGTTTCGCATGCGTTAGTGTAAACTGTGAACATCCTTGAGCCATCAGGTATAATAAGAACTGGCGCACTATTCAATACTTCCTTTAATTTCTTAAACTCCACATCACACTTATTACTCTAAGAAAATACCAAGTTCTTTTTCGTTAGTTGAGTTAAAGGAGTAACAATCTTTGCGAAGTCTTTAATAAACTTTCAGTAATACCCAGCTAATCCAAGAAAGCTTCTCACTTCCATAGCTTTTCGATGTACTCTGCATTCCTTAATTGCCTCGATCTTCGTGGGGTCTGCTGCCAAGTATTTGCTTGACACGATATGTCCCAAAAATCTAAGTTCTCCTTTCCAGAAATGACACTTTGAAAATTTTGCTTTCAACTGGTTCTCTCTTAATATCCCTAGGACCTGTTTTAAGTGACTTTCATGCTCTTTATGATTCTTAGAAAATATAAGGATATCGTCCACGAAAACTACCACAATCTTATTCAGAATTCCCCTAAATACTCTACTCATGCGGTCAACAAAGAAGGCATATGCATTCGTCAATCCGAAGGGCATAACTTCCCATTGGATTAATACACCCAGAATCCTAAATGCGGTTTTATCCTTACTGTCCTTCAAAATTCTTAATTGACGAATCCAGTTGTAAGGTCTAATTGAGAAAATACTCAGGCTCCTCCCAAGTGGTAAAAAAGATCATCAATTTTGGGTAAAGGGTACCTATTCTTCTTGGTTATCTTATTAAACTCCCTATAACCCATACAAAATCTTAGAGATCCATCCGCTTTGGTGGCAAAAACAATATGTGCACCCTATTCAGATGTACTTCGTCGAATGAAGCCTTTTTGAAGAAATTCCAAAATATGTTTATCCAATGCTCTTCTTTTTTTGGTGCCATAAGCCTTAAGGGTAAAGCTACTGGTCTAGCATCATTCTCTAGGTCAATTCGAAAAGAGATTTCCCTATAGGGTGGAAGTCCTGTGACTTCCTCAAAGATATCCAAAAACACATATACTATAGGGACCAAAGATGTCCCTTCCGAACTTGGAGATAACGTATATAATAGGGCTTTATCCTTTCTAATATCACAAGGAATTTTCAGACTACGTCCTCCTTGGCTCCTAAGATGAACAATTCTCTTCTGGTAATATAGGAGGACCCCATAAAATGGTAGCTAATCCATACCTAGTATATAATCATAGCCCATAAAATTAAATGCATATGCTTCGCAGAGGAATTCGACATCGTCGATATCCAATATTAGGTCCTTACAAATCAACTCAAGATAGTTGGCTCCTCCGATAGGGTTGGCCGCCTTTATCGGATTACTATTGATAGATAAGAATGGTTCAACAAATCAACTAGTTTCTTAGAAATAAAAGAATGGATTGCTCGTGAGTCAAACAAGGTATATACCGAAATTCCTAAAATAGAAGTTATACGTTTTAGCGTGGGTTGACCTTGATCTCTTGGGGTCGGCTCTGTATCGGCGCTGCCTCCAATGCATAATTCTGACCTCTCTAAATAACTTTCGGCTTTGGGAAATCCCTAGACAAGTGTCCTTCCCATGGAAATTGTAGCATTTTCCCTTAAACTCTTTATTCTCCAAAGCAGTCCTGCAATCCTTGGCCTCATGGCCCTCGTGGTTGCACCTCGTACAAGTCTTAGTTTCCTTCTTAAACTTGCACCATTTCTTCTTATTCTTCCACCATTCCTTCATCTTATTCTTATTGGAACCATAATTTCCTTTTTCCTTATCACTATTCTTATTCTCCTTAGATCCCTCAGCTATGCATAAAATGGCCGTCTTTGTTAATGTTTCAAAGGTTGGTCTTTGTTAATGTTTCAAAGGTTGGTCCAAACGTCACTTGGGGCAACAAAGTGTCTTTCAATGGGGAGTTCAATCCTTAACCAACCTTAAAGCCTTGCTCGTTGGGGTATCCACCAAACTCCAACCAGACTTACTTAACTCAATTAACTCATCCACATACTCTTGTAGACTCAAGCTTCCTTGCTTGAGATGGGTAAATTTCACTAATTGGATCATCATCTCGGTTTTTGGTAGAAACTTTGCTTCAAAGCATGTCTTGAATTCAGCCCACATAAATACTCGCCCCACATTCTCTTCAAATATTAGGTTCCACCATTCGAGATCTTCTCCTTTTAAATGCCAGGCCGTAATCTTCTCTTAACTTCATCGAGCCATCCCCTGGCCTCAAAAATCCTCTTGTACTCCATTATCCAAGCTTGAGCACTAACAAAACCTTTTGTTCCTAAGAATGGTTTCCCACCAAGGTTTGATAAACTCTTACAAAATCGAGGAAAGTCAAAGGCTACCTCAGGGGAAGGAGCCGCGGGCACTGCTGGGGTGGGATCAGCAACAGGGACTTGCTCCAAAGTACAAAGATACTGTTGGAACCATTCTGGTAAATACTGCGGTCTTACCTGGTTTCCCTATTCGGAAGGATTATCAGCCATTCTATTATTTGAAAATGAAAAGGAAGAATCCTTTCAGCGGATACTCCTGTGACAGTATTTAGGCTGAAAAGGGAAGAAAACGATAAAGTTGCCTAGTATAGTTGTGTATGCTTATTGGGGTAGATATATATAATATATATACTTTGAAAACCTTTTCCAAAATACAAATATGCCTCTCATACGTATAGTTTTCCTATAATCGGGCAACCTAGGCTCTGATACCAAATGTTACCACCCACCCGGAGTGAGCCTAAATTTCGACCCAAAATAGGCCCATCTAAACTTAGAGCCACTCTAAACGAACCGTTGGTTCCTATAAGGAATTAAATTTGCACAAAATAACAGGTAATATAACGTGATGTAATGTCACACAGTGAAATGAAAAGTATACTACCAAAATAAGATGTACCATTAATTAAAAGCCACCGATCCAGATATTGATTGTCAAATACAATTATTTATAATGGTACATCATCATTGTTCATAATCCAGAGTTTGCATAAGAAAAATAGTAATAATAGCTAATAATAAAATAACAGCATCATTGTCTTCTTCCTTAAGTTCCATCATTGTTTCGGCCATCAAGTCACTACCCAACCTATTAACTTGTTGGATATGTTAAGGAGAGGGGTCATAACATAAAGTCTTGTATGACTAAAGATAATATTTTCCTAAAGACCATACCCTAGATTTGGAAGGTTATATATATATATATATGTCAAGGTATGTCTACGAAACACATAAGTACACACATATAAGGAAATATTTTAATCAATGAGGTGGATATCCGAATCAATCACTTAGGACCTCGATTGATGCATTTAGGGTGAAGACCTAACGCAGTGGACAATCTCAGTCACTTAAAGCCCATTCTAACATAACTATTGAGGGTAGATTCTCATAATCTCTTATGACCGTAAGGCAGACCCTAGCCACTGAAGACCCCGTCCTAATACGTCAACGTTCTTAATTATGTATTCTCACAAGTAATATGAGAAGCAGCATCTCGCCGCTTAGTACCGGCTTAGGGTAGATCTACATGTAGCCATTTAAAACCCCTCCGGCAGACGCCTCATATTGCTACTTAACTGATATTACGATAGAACACCTATGCCACTTAAGACTTCACTTAGAAAGTTGGTGAGATAAATAGCATGCTGCGTCCCACGTTTACCAGCCCTGTTCCTAGGTTGGCCCTCACAAAGCTCCTAGAGGAAGTGGACATTCCCGTAAACTACCCTACTTCGTTATCGCCATGACTAAACCACTTTTTAGAGAAGGAAAACCCATATACCAACTTCAAATCTAATAATGGAGGGACACATGACTTTGGTCCAAACCCAAAGAATAAACCTTCGGAATGGTCCTAGTCCTAACCACTTAACACCCAAACTAGATAAAAAGAAAGTCATCCACTTAATACATACTCAAGGCGTAGTAAGCCTACCTATTTACACACATAATAGGTATATATATACACTAGAACTCTCACATTAAACCGTTACTTGTAGATGTTGGATATGCTGGGCGGTTTCGGGCAGACTTCTACTACAAGTGGGCTTAACCTCGTGTCATAGTGTACTAAGTTAAATGGCCCATGACACCTAGACCTCTCACATTAGCCAAACTAACTTGTGCTTGCTGGATTTTCCGGTTGGTTCTGGGCAGACTTCTACCACAAATGACGACTAACCGTGTCTGTGTGTCATTATTTAATATATATAAATGAGCCATTTTATACGCACACAAAAGCAACAATTTATATAGGGACATTCAAAATCTAACCTAACTCTTGCGTATTTATTACGTTATTATTACGTTGATTACGCTATATAAATATAATATTAAATACGTATTATAAATGCTAATTTCCGTTCGAATGAAGAAATGTTTTAACGGTGTAAATTGTCAATTCGGTCTATATTAAGGGCATACAAGTTAATTCCCATATCAAACCGCTAAATACATGGCATAATGGTATAATTAATGGTAGCATTAATGGGGAAAACAACAACATAACTATCAAAACTTGCATCCTAGGCTTGTTAGAATAATTCAGATAATGAATCAAGAATAAGGTGTAAATTCCGTTCAACACACACACATACACACACACACACACACACACATATATATATATATATATATACATATATTTAAATATATACATAGACCTCTATTTAATCCAATTTACCCTTTCCCATGTTACACATAAAAATATTGACATTTGATTTGTTTCAAATCTGAATACGTTCAAATTATCCATTTATAATGGAAACCCAAACCTAGTCAAATAATAAAACTAAATCAAGTCCGAACCTTTTTACACAAGCACTTTAAATTAAAAATGATAAATCAAATCAAACAAAAGTAAATCACCAAAAATGTTCTTCATTCATAACCCAAACAAATTCACAAATCCAAACATTTATTTAACAATTCTTGTGAAACATATATAAACATAGGAGATTCGGGGTTTTTACAATTTGATGTTATCGTGAATCCAAATCTCCCTAGGCATACTAGTCAATATGAAAATCTACAAAAAGTAAAATATGCCTAAACAATCATTATTTTCACTCATAGATATTTTAGAGAAGAGATAAGACTGATTGAGTTGTTGAATTCAGCGTTCTTTGATTCTACTACGGATCTATATAAGAGAATCATATAGATTTAAATCTCATATATAAATTATATAGAATTCCATAATATGATATAAATAAGATTAGAATAGAAATTAAAATAGGTTTAGGATAGAAGAAAAACCTATACTTCTGGAATGATAGCAGCAGGATGGAGGTATAAAGAGAATGAGGGTTTAAATATTTGTGAGATGGGTTAGGTGATGTTTATAGGTGTGTAGATGAATAGAAACCTTTAGATTAACATAGGCTTAATCTAGGCTATCCATTTTATTAAAACCAACCTAAAACACCTCCAAAATCAAGCCTCATTGGGCTCTGGCCGCACCAGGTGGTCAACCCCTTCCCTAGGAGGCCGATCGACCGGCAGTCGACACCCCTCCTAGGGGGTGGTCGACCTCCTGGTCGCAGTATTGGCCAATGGCCTACGTTTAAGGTTGTGAAGGTAATTTTTATATAATGTTATTTATTTCATTTATGTCTTGCCTTTTAAACGTTATTCTTGTACCCTGTTGTATATTTATATATACACATGATTTCAAATTAAATGGACTATTCCAATCACTCATTTATTGGCCATACTTTATTCCATATATTTATATTACAATTTGAATTTCAAACAATATTGCATATATATTTACCATAAAACTTCTTTTAAGTGTAACTCTTTCATACGGGCTCAGATTCTGACATATTATATTTGAAATTTGATCAGAATCTTGTCACGAATATAACTACGATATATTCATGGCCAAATTTCTAGTGTTAAAAAAATCCATTTTTCATACCATTTATATATTAATATTAATTACCGATTTTCATTAATTATTATTATTATTTATTTGTTTAGTTATATTTTTATGGGGTGTTATAGAGAGCATTTGAAAATCATGGGAGCATGATCTGAGTTGATACGATGAAGACGTTCCAAGGTAAAGTCACAGGGCTGCTCAAACCAACCGTCATTGCCAAACACTCTATCAAAACGAGAGAGGATCTTATTGGGTCCTTCTTGGTTATTACACCAAATACATGTTGACCCGACAAGTGACACCTCTGAAAGACCTGAATGAAGGATAAAAACATTGGAATCCTCTACAATAAGACGATTAAGCTGAGATCCTCCAAGTTTCTTAGCCTGATCGACAACGACATTAAAGTCACTGCCGATGGCCAAGTTGATGCTCGATGAAGAGATGATAGATAGAATGTTTCTCTATAATGCTTTCCTATCTAGTCTATCACATCATACATAGACAATGTAGAAAAGGAAAGGTTCGATAGACGAAGGAGAAGAGCAAGAGAGCACAAGGAGTTGGGACGAGTCAAACAAAAGCTGAACAGAGATATTTGTATCTTATGTAGTCCAGATTTGGTTAGTAGTGTTATAACAACCACCCCCAAAATGTAGATGAAGGATCAAGGAGCTAAGCACTTTTATCCCCACTAAGGGTTGAAGAAGTGCTATAATACGAATGGAATGTTTCTTAACAACTCAGAGCAGTCTAGCAATGAAGGCATCATCACCTGCACCATGAATATTCTAGAAAAGACAGTTAGCCATGAGGGAAGGAAGACTAGAAGAACGGGATAATATGAATAAACAGATTAATAGAGAAATCCTTTAGAAGCTTAAATGAGATACATATTTCTTCTAGTGATTCTGAAGTTAAGTTCCTTAGCGGATTAAGCCCTAGTCCTAGTTGTACACGGAATGGAGATCAACATTGGCCCCTTTTAAAACGATGCTTGGTAATAGAAATATTATCTAATATGTGAGAAGATGAAGATACGTTAGACTTATTAAATTTTATGATGGGTCTACAGTTGGAATAGTTTAATAGTAGACAATGGGCACTATCTTCAGCTAACCAGGTTGAACACTAGTTGATTAGTCAAAATTTGTCTAGACTGCCACAAGGGGGAATCAAGAAACCCAGAGGTAGTAAATGTTGGGATCGCTACGGTGGAGGTCTCATTGACTGTTTGATGGTTATCGCTGCTAAGTTATCATGAGCTTGGTAAGCTAGCGGAACGATAGTGGACCAAAATAAGCAGAAACAATTGGTGGAGAAAGCTGACACAAAAGAGTAAACACGAAATACAAGTGTAGATGGTTGGGTGGCAACAACCAAACCAAAGCCTATCACAAAACAATGCATTGTAGAAAGGAGAACACCCGAAAAAGATTGACCTGGGTAGAGGTAAAGTGGCGTAGATGAGCCGGCAAAGCTCAACGAGCCTAATGCATCAGTTAACACACTAGAGGCATTAACAATAGCCTTGATAACCTGACTTGACACTGATATATCATTATTTGATATAGTGCCACTAACGAGAGCAACCCAATACCACATGAACCCGAACGGGTGATGGTCAACAATGGAAAATAGGAACGAAAAGTGGAAAATGCTAATGTATTTTCTCTCAAGGAGACAAACAAACCCAACTCAGAATTATGACAGTACGAAAAAACATGCAAACAGTCCATACAATGCACCACAAAACAAATGGCAATCCAGCAATCGATCAATCATATTCAAATAATTGCTGACATCCACGACTACCCATACCGCAATCAAGTGTATGCTTGTAGTTTGTACTCCAACAATGTTCGAACGACTATTGAAAACCCAATAAAAGTAAAAAGGCATACGTTGTTGGTTATTCGTTATCAAACTAACATGCTGGTTAAGCATGGGGGATACCAAACAATACAACATGCATCCACACCCAGTCATAGTCAAAACCAGCACCAATAAAAACAGATAGACACAAATGAGAATCTCCACAAGCAATATTGAAAATATAAGGGGCAACAAAAGACAATACTTGCCAGCAAGAAAAATCAGTTGAAACACAAACAACAAGGTCATCAACACGGAGACAAAAATCATAATGTACCTTAGCGCCACACTTTATTAACCGATTATTACTAGAGTGATAGTGAAGTTCGACTCTTGCCTCGCTAACCCCCAATGGTATTGGTTGCATAATGCCCATATCGATGGCTTTATCGTTAGCTATCCCATAGGATCGACCTTTTTTTGTTGTTCTCCAAGATTTATAATCATAACATTGTGAAAGAGCTGATGTAACTAACAGTTCTTCACAAACAACTTTAGGATGAAGGTCGCCAAGCATAGTGAACACGTTAAACGTGATCATGGAAGAAGCGAATTAGGCCTAAGACTTGGTAGCCTCGACACTATCAGAATTAATGTAGCTCGCTTCCACCCCCTTAATCTTTGCTTTAACACATTCAACCGCCGTCTAACAACCCCTGTAAGCTTTTGTAGGGCATGACACCGATGTAGTCAAACTTGCTGGCCAAGGAGGTACTTCGAATTAGAGCATGAACCCTCCGATCAGAAAGACCAAAGCGATGAAAATCGCCAACAATCCCAAAGTAGCTATTCGATAACTTCACCTTTCCCATGTTGATTATGATAGTCCACCTTCAGAGTGGCTATCCATGGTTGTCCTAAGCCTCAGATATGCCATTATTGCAAGAAGGTAGGGCATTGGCTGTTATGGTGTCCTTTTGCTCCTATGAATGCTAAGTTTGGAAAGCTTAATGTAGCGGATGCTTGGTTCATCTTAACCTTGAGGTACATCTCCTTCTACTCTTGAGGGTTCTTTACTATTCCTTGATTGCTCGATCTAAGATTTATTTGGTACGGGTGCATCACATTAATTCGTATTGAAAGAACTCGTAGATGCTATTTCTTTGGATGTAAATTGTCTTATGACTTCATTAAGCATTGCGAATCCTATCAACAGATCCACAACTATGACGACTTGCCCCACACCAGCCGACATTTCCCCGAAATGTGTTGTGCCAATGCTCGACTTGCCCGGGACGGTCGTCAAAAGAAAAGGGTTTGAAACCATGGATCACCAAAGAACCTGTAGTATATCTCACAACGCATGGAATAGAATATAATAGAAACATAACTTGATATAAAACAGGTGAGACAGTGCATAAGCTGAAAACTAAACCATATCCATCAGAGTAGCGGAATCCAAAAATACAACTTATGATCCAAACCATTATTACAACTTCAAATTACTACCTCTAAAGAAAAATAGAAAAGGTAATTACTAATGCCCAAAGTAGTGACCAACAACAACATAGGGAAAATATATGTAAATAGTACGTGAAAGCCTCTTGCTTGTCTCCGGACAGTTACTCGTGCATACCACCTAACCAGTCTCTAGTCTGCTCGTTTAGGAGCACCCAGAGTAATAAGAAGAGATATAAAACTCTGGGTCAGATGAAAGTCTAGTATGAGCGATAACAACAAAGCAAAAGAATAATAGGTATAAATAATAATACCTAAACCTGGACCTGCAACTAAAGAGTTAGCACAACAAGATGTACAGTACTCTAAGGTAACACTAACATAAAGTGTAAAGTGGAAGTGCATATGTCATGGTGATAGAAAACATCAAACATAGCAATCATCCTCACATCTCTCACTCAGTGCATAAAGCATACGATATCCACCACTTTGATCACCAAATCCTATGATATCCACCACTCTGATCACCAAATCCTTTGCTATTACTACTACCACTTTGCCCCTTTTGGGGCCATGACGACCCCACCGCACTGGTCCATAGTCAACGACCCTTTGCTACGATCACTTTACCCTTTGGAATCCTGACGACTCCACTGCACTGATTCATAGTCGTGCTATGATCACTTTGCCCTTTGGAGTCATGACTACTCCACTGCACTGATCCATAGTCAACAACCCCTTGCTACGATCACTTTGCCCTTTGGAATCCTGACGACTCCACTGCACTGATCAATAGCCATGCTACGATCACTTTGCCCTTTGGAGTCATGACTACTCCCCTGCACTGATCCATGGCCTATAATCCGTCTCTCAGTGGTGAACCAAAGTTATGGATATCGATAACCCCTTTGTACACTTCCCGCAGAAAAACCCAACTCATGAAGTTAACTCGTTGGTTCCCATCTAGGTCCTGAGTTCTAAGTTCTTATTTGGACTAGCTTTGCATCTCGGATTTTGGTCATCATCTCGGTTTGTGGTTCAGTTTCCACTCAGTTTGCGATACGCAACAGCTTGCGGTTCGGAGTATGCTTGGCTCGTGATCCCATTCGGGTCGTGATCTGGGGTCAGCTCCTAGGTCCTAGTCAGTCCATGGTTCGTGAGTGCTTCGTCAGGGTTCGGGTCGCGATCTTCATCACCATCACAGTTCTTTTGTTCGGTTCGTGATCACGATTTGTGCTTTACGAGTGGGGTCGGTTCGTGGTGAGCACGAGTCGTCGCTTCTTCTCCTGGTCGTAGTTCTGTCCATGGTGCTGGAGCGGGTCGGTTCATGAAGGGGGTTCACTAGTGGGGGTTCGGCTCGCGCTGGTACTCCATGATCATGTCAGGTCGTGAGGGTGGTGTCACAATCGGGTCTGACCAATTTCCTGCAACTTTTCCAATGAGCTATTTACGCCACATAGTGGCGTTTTCGACTATTCTAACTTTTCTATACAATCACAAACCATACCAAACAGTAATAGCAACATATAGAATCAACCATAAACATCAAAACAGTTCATGTAAATATGGATTAAACATACCCAAAATCCATGTTTTCCCCTTAATCATGTTAAACTATATTTAGCAATAGGGTTAACAAACTTAATGCACATTAACCCAAATTTCTAACAGAGGCATAAAATAATATTAGAATTTCTACATATTTTTCCATATTTTTCTGAGTCATAGTTTCGCTAATTATCACTAATCACCCCTAATTAGCCGTAATTAGTGAATAAAGTGCAAATCACTCACCTTTGCCACAAATAAATTCAGATTTGAAACTCTAACTGATTTGACATGGATCCTAATGTATTCCAGCAGCTCTATCTCGATTTCTATGCTAATCTGCCTTAATTTGATGAAGATTTGGCTAATATGCGATTAGAAAGTGATTAAAGATGAATTTAGAAGGTGGAGGCCACTGCTAGGTTTGAAGAGATGATAAATGGCAACTGAAAAATGAATAAAACTGATTTCCCAAACCCTATCAGCCTTCCCATAACCCTAATCCCGAAATGGGCTATGGGCCTAGCTGCTAATCACCCTATTTGGCTCGATTAAGCTGTTTTTCACCTTCCAAACCTTATTTCAGTCATATCTCCCAAACGGTAAGTCCGCCTGATTAATACAATCACTCTACGGAAAGGCAAACCATCGTCCGAATCCAATGGAAGTGGTTTCAGGTCAAAACCCCTTACCAATCAAAAGTTATAGGCTAAAAAATATTCAATAGGGGCAAAACGGTCATTTAAAATTCGGCAAAAATCATGAACATGGGAAATGACCCCAATTGTCGTTTCCTAAAGTTACATGACCATACGACTTCATACGTAAGTAAAATATTCTGCGATTCTCCAATACGTAGAATGTGGGTCGTTACACTCTTCCCCTCTTAAGAAATTTCGCCCCCGAAATTCCTTAACCAAGAAAACATACAATGGGTCCCGCATGCCTATCAATCATTTGCAACAATCAAACATACATAATAAACACAACAAGTCTATTCTAGTATGCGAAATAACTATATCGCGACTAAAATCTTACCAGCCAAAGAGTTCTGGATATGACTTCCTTATGCTCTCCTCGGTTTCCTAAGTATAGTTTTTCCCATTATCTCCCCACTGGATCTTAACCAGTCTCACCGTCTTCCTCCGAAGTTGCTTCGTATCGTGTCCGATAATATGAATCGGTCTGCGGTTTCCAAATGCCTCGGGTTCTACCTCGATATCATCTAGCCGATCTGGTGAGATAGTCATCTCAGAATCATGCACGAACTTCCTTAACTGGGAAACATGAAACACATTGCGCACTCCCGCCAACTTGTCTGGTAATCCAACTTTATACGCTAAATTCCCCACTTGCTCGAGAACTGGAAATGGACCAACAAACCTTGGTGCCAACTTACTTCTCCTGCCAAAACAAATCACACTCTTTAATGGAGAGATCTTGACGAATACCAGGTCGCCAACGGAGAATTTCAAATCTCTTCGCCTTTTATCAGCATAACTCTTCTGCATATCTTGGGCAGCCTTCATTCGCGGTTGAATAACTTTGATTTTATCTGAAGTTTCTCTTATTACATCCGACCCAAGCACAAATTTCTCACCAGTTTCCAACCAACATGATGGTGAGTTGCACGGTCTTCCATACAAAGCTTCAAACGGAGCCATACCAATACTGGACTAATAACTATTATTATATGAAACCTCAACCAGATGCAAATGGTCATCCCATAACCCTCCGAAATCCAATATACAAGCCCTTAAGAGTTCCTCTAATACATGATTCACTCTCTCTGTTTGACCGTCAGTTTGGGGATGGTACGCGGTATTGAGATGTAATTCTGACCCTAAAGCCTCTTGTAAGCTCTTCCAAAACCCACTGGTAAATAATGGATCTCGGTCACTCACTACCTTTAGGTACTCCATGAAATCTCATGTAACACCCCGTGATTTTAAATATTAAAATTAAAGAATTGAAGAATACTTAATTTCAAATGTGAGAATTAAGGGAAACGGTTACGCCATTGCGTTCGTCTCAGAATTCTGCTTGAGATAGAGTCCAAGTTTTCAAAAATCGGACGTCGTATGAAGAAGTTATGGCCCTCGGAACTTTCAAAAATTTATATAAAAAATTCAGAAAATTAAATACCAAAGCAGGTCGACCAGGGGGTTGACCTACCCTAGGCCAGGTCGACCTGGGGGTCGACCTCCCTATATGCAGGTCGACCTGGAGCTTGATCTTGGATCTCTTTCTCTCTCTTTTGGAATTGCTTGGATTCCTGAAAGTAAAGTTTAGCTCATCTCTTTTATGGATACTTGTGTTGGGGTTATGCTTTTTACTTTATGTACTCAGAAAACAATTTGTCAAGATGGATATTAAGTGTACTTGGTTTTACTGTTGGTTTATGAAGTTGTTGTAATCAAACTATTTCTCCGCTGTAATAAAAGTTGTTTTAAAATTTTCAAGTACCAATGAGTGTATCTGTCTTGTTATATTCTGTTCTATACACTAATAATGCTCCATGAAAGTTAATGCATTCCCTTTGAGAGTGACATTAATGGACGTGGGGTGTTACATCTCACTACACACTTCATATACAATTCTGCTAACTTAGCTTCCGTTCTATTTGACTTGACTGGTATAAACCTTGCGCTTTTGGTTAATCGATCCATAATCACCCAAATACTATCATGCCTGATCTAGTCCTTGGTAACCATCAATGAGATCCATTGAGACTTGTTCCCATTTCCATTCGGGAATTTCCAACGGTTGTAACAAACCACTTGGCTTCTTTTGCTCGGTTTAACTAACTGGCAGTTCATGAACTTGGATATTAACTTCCCAACGTCTCTCTTCATCCCTTCCCAGTAGTAGGTCTTCTTCATGTCTCGGTACATTTTGTTACCACCAGGGTGTATAGTCAGTTACGAGTGATGACATTCTCTAAGCACTTCATCTCTCAATCCATTAACGTTGGGGACAACTGGTCTACCATTCTTTCGAAGCCATCCTTTTCGATCAAGTCCGTACCTATTCATTTCCTCACCACTGATCCTCATCTCTACCTTGGAGATGATTTCCAATAGGTTAGGATCGTCCCTCTGACTGGAACCACCCCGCTCAATCAAAGTCGGTCTGATCGTCAAACTTGCTAACATATCTGGATCCAATTCACACTTAGGTCTGAAGTCATATCCCGCAATACACTCCAATTGCTTCCATTCAAGAAACATAGCCCCCAAACTAGCATATCTTCTACTCAATGCATCGACTACCGCATTTCCCTTCCCGGATGTGTATGCGATACTGAAATCATATGAAGCTAAGAACTCTAACCATCTCTGCTGACAATGATTTAAACCCATTTGAGAGAAAAGATACTTTAATGACTTATGATCGGTAAACAACTCGAATCATTCTCCCAAGAGATAATGACTCCACATATTCAACGCGAATAGATCGCTGCCAATTCCAAATCATGGGTAGGATATCTTTTCGCATGCAGTTTTAGTTGCCGACTAGCATAAGTTACAACCCTACCTCCTTGCATCAGTACAACACCTAGTCCGGTACTACAAGCATCCGTGTATACCGTCATCTTTTCATTCCCCTTAGGAATAACTAACACTGGTGCGCACGTTAACTTCTCCTTTAGGCTCTTAAATGCATTCTCACACCTTTCGTCCTAGACGAAAGCTTGATTCTTCTTGGTCAACTGAGTTAACGGTGCCACTATTTTGGAGAAGTCTTGGATAAACTTTTGATAATATCCAGCTAATCCCAAGAAACTTCTCACGTCCGTTGCATTCTTGGGCGTAGACCAATCTACTACCGTAGCCACATTCGCAGGATCTACGGCAATACTGTAACAACCCGGAAAATCAGAACCAATTTAAAAATTTTAATTTGGCTATTTTAGTTGATTTTGAATATTTAAAATAAATTATTTTAAATAATAACGATCAAAAATCTATTTGAATCGATGTTGGAAAATAAATATATTTTAATTATAAATAAGGCCTGAAATGGCGCGGTAGTTTGAAAATTTGAATTCAAACTTTGACTGACTGTACCGGGTGCAAAATAAAACGGATTTTAGTGAAACCAAAAATATTTAAATCTATTTTTGATTATCTTTCTAACGAATCTGAAAAATCAAAATTTCATAGTGGGAATAAAAAGTTATGGCCAAATGAATTTTCAAAAAGGTCGCTATGGAGTTAATATAGCCTGTGAAAATAGCCATTTTGCAAACGACCTGCGTTTTCGATAAACCACTTTTGTTGGATCCGGGATGTCAAATTAATGCTCGATTTCAAACTCCATAATTTTTGAATTTCTAATGTGAGCGTGGTAAGGGAAAATGTGTTTGGTTGATTTCAAACAAATTGGATCGACCAGAAAACGACCACTTTTCAAACGGTCTCAGAATTCAACAAAACTAGTTTTGTTTGGACTGTATCGTCAATACGAAGCTAGAAATATGTTTTCTGGAATTTTTGGGATCAGTATGTGTCCCCGTCAAATTGAAATGTATGTTCAAATCAAATATTGAATGTTTTACATTTTAATTTGAAGAAAAACTAACTGAAACAATCGAATGGGCCTACAAAACATATACCATTATGTTCGGAATGGGGGTATTTAGCTGGGGACGACAGTCGTTGGGTTTGGATTGGAGTTCGTATGTGGTAAGGGGTATTTTTGGATTATAAAAATATTTAAATAAAAAATATGGGCCAATCATATTTATTTCTCTTTCCCCGCTAAAAAACCCGTAACCCCCTTACACGAACGGCGGAAACACCTCCATCCCTTCTCTACTCTTTTCCTCTCGATCCACACAATAAAACACAACGACCCAGTTGAGTAATTTGTAGTACTCCTCACACTTTTCAAATCCACATACGGTTTGAATTTTTTTGTTGCGTGTTGAGGGAGATCCAGGCCTTTGAAGTCTCGCCGTTCGAAGCTCCACCGAGACCAATTCCGACCGTCGATCTGAGCAACTCCACCAGGCGCGGGAAGCCCTCTCCAAGAACTATGATGTGGTATCATCTGATCTTCGTCAAGTGCTTCAGATTGGAAGTTAATTCGAGACCTAGTTTTGAACGAAATAGAAAGGTAATGGCTTGAGTTAATTTAAATAGTTTATAGCACTTTAAAACGCTACGGATTTTGATTTCACGATAAAAATCATATCTTTTTCATATGTTGTCGAAATCAAGTGAAACAAGAGACATTGGACTCGTGTGGACGTCTTCTACATTTTTAGAAGAGATCAATATTTTTCTGAGCTTCCTACAATTTTTGGAGGAGTGGATCCCAATGTGAGATTTCTGAATTATAAACGATATGGAATGACGATGTATAAATTATACGGTCGATGTATGAGTTATATAAGCGATGTACACATCATGTATAAGCATTGTATAAGTTGTAAGTGCGATGTATAAGTTATATATGCGTTGTAAAAATCATATATGCATTGAATGGAAATGAAATCGAAATATATTTATATACATATATATATACTCCCCTCGTCCACAGACCATGGACGATATATATTGGTTGTGATTGTCTGGATTTTGGTTGATGTGAAATTTGGTGAATATCATGAATGGTTGATTGGAAATGATTGATTGTGGTTGAAATCCCAATAGGATTAGTATATGGGAAAATTCGTCTGCGTACGAACTAGATATTGAAATCCCCATTGTCAAAAGCTGCGAGGCTTTAAGGTAGAGCGAGGAGCCGTACTCGGGACGGTGCCGGTTTTAACTACCCTGCCATTATGCTGTCGAAATTTTCTGAAATATTTCTGTGTTTGATTTATATTCATGTATTGAAATATATTCATGTGATAGAGAAATAAAATGGTTTGAACGATTAAAATAAATTTTTTATCGAATAAATGAAATAAAATGGTTTGAACGATAAAAATAACATTTTTATCGAATAAATGAAATAAAATTGTTTGAACGATAAAAATAACATTTTTATCGAATGAATGAAATAAAATTGTTTGAACGATAAAAATAACATTTTTATCGAATGTTGGAAATAAATTGTTTTAACAATAAAAATCACATTTTTATCATCTATATGAAATATAAAAAATGATCGTGTTTGAAGTAAATTGTTTTAACAATAAAAATCACATTTTTGTCATCTATATGAAGTATATAAAATAACCATGTTTGAAATAAATTGTTTTGACAATAAAAATCACATTTTTATTATATATATGAATTTATAAAAATAGTCATGTGTTGAAATTAGTATTTGTTGGATAAAAATATCATTTTTATCACATATATGAAATGAAATGGTTTTGAAATCGAAGAACGGATTATATATATATATATATAAATATAATTAAAATAAATCGAGTAACGAAGCTGCAGTTCGTATTTTGAAACCGTGATTTCAAACGATTATTGCGGGAGATCCGACCATCGGATTTTTCTGAAACCGAAACCGTTGGGTTCGCTTTGGAAATATTTTTCCAACGACACCAACTTTGCAAAGATCCAACGATTGGATTGTTTGGAATGTTTAATTCAAATCTGAATGAAAACAGCGCCAGAATGGATTATATATATATAATTAAAATAAATCGAATAACGACACTACAGTTCGTATTTTGAAATTGTAACTTCAAACGATTGTACCGGGAGATCCGACCATCGGATTTTCCCAAAATTGGAACTGTTCAGCTCCTGTTGTACATATTATGTTTTGATTCCGCTGTAGACATTTTATGTAAAGCTGAACTGTATTTTGTACTAATTATGATCTTGTATACTGTGTAACTCTGATGAATATTACTTCTAGTATATTCTGTTGTGCATTATCTGGTGTATTTATATATCTCTGTTCTGCTGTTATCTGTTTATGTGTCATATTCCAAAGATTTCCCTTTCCACCGTGGAACAGGGGTTTGTGGTCGTCGCATCGTGGTATCAGAGCTTTGGTTAAGCTTAGTTCTGGAATATAACATATTAACGAACTCGTCAGAAATAGAACCAGTAGTATTTTATGACGGATCACTCATTTCAGATAGGATCAGTAATATCCTAGAATGAGTGGAGCAGAATGAAATACACCCCGATAGACACATTTACATTGAAGTATATGTCTCTATGCTTTAAAATACCTTTTCTGTTGACCTGACACTTTGTCTGCTATTTGTAGACATAGAAAAATGAGTGGTAGAAGCAAAAGAAATAATCCTGTGGTTTAACAAACTAATGAGCCAGTTGTGCTCCCTCAGCCATGATTTGATATGGAAGCTCTATTGAAGAGATATCAAAATCTGGGTGGAGTACCGTTCTCGGGCTACGAATCCATTAATCAAACTCAAGCATGGATGCGTTTTGCCAAGAGAATATTTGAAGGTTTCAAGCTGAGAGATGATCAGAAAAGATTATTGGCATCTTGGGCTCTCAAAGACGAAGCGTTAATCTGGTAGGAAACGGTTATTAAAGACAATCCAGAAGGTGATATCACCTGGGATAGATTCAAAGAAATTTTCAATGCAAGGTTTATTCCTCCGGAAGCAACTGAGCGGTTAAGTGATGAATTCTACTATATAATACAAGGAGACATGACCATTGCAGAATATCATAAGAAATTCAATGAAATTTCTCGTTTCGCCTCGCATTTAATTCAGAATCTAAAGATGAAGAATCTGAGGTTTATTAACGGGCTTCAAAGAAAGTATCAAAGTATGGTAACTGCACATGTGCAACAACCTTTTTCTGAAATGATATACATGGCTTATCAGTATGAAGATCTGGATAAGCAAGGCCTTTTGGAAGATGAAGTGGAATGTAGTTCTAGCAATAAAAGGAAATTTGAAACTGATAGCCTAGAGGCATGTAGATAGCCAGAGACAAGTGCGCATCCTGAAGCGAATACAAAGGCTGAAGGCAATAAGAGGCCAAAGGCCAGTCAGAGAAAGATAAAGACGCTGGTATGTATAAAGTGTAATCAACAAGGGAATTCGATAAGGAAATGTAGATCTTCGAAAAAGGAAGGATCTAATTCTAAGGACAAGTTTCAAGAGGTTAGAAAATGCAATCTTTGCCATCAGGCTGGCCATCTTTCAAAGGTTTGCCATCTCTTAAAGAAATCTGAAATAATACAAGTGAATGAAGTAGCAGAAACTTCAACACCTTGAGCTAGTCAGGAAAGGCCAGATGTTTTAGAAGGCACGCTTAATGTCAGAGATATTCCAGTTAAAGTATTATTTGATACAGGCGCGTCGCGAAGCTTTATTGCAAGTAACGCGGTTAAGAAACTGGATTTGAATTTGAAAAAGCTCAAAACACCCATGACTGTCCATAATCCTGTCGGGGGTTCCCTCGATCTTAGCTGGATTTGTGGGGTGCCTGTCTCCTTTTCCCGTTATCGGTTTCCTACCATCGCGATCGTTATGAATTTTACCGAATTCGATCTTATTCTGGGATTGGATAACCAAATATGAAGATGAGGTTAAATGAGCCGACAGAGTCGTTAAGGCGAAGATTAAACCGGGAGACTATATAACCATTCTGTAGCACCCCACCTCCGCTAGGGTCACTCACAAAGGGAATGCACTAGTTTTGGAGGGGTATTATCGAGATAACATCACAGAATTATCACAAGACAGAACATTAACAAAAATTTAAGTGAACAGCGGAAGAATTTATGAGCAAAACAGAACTTCATTTTATTCCAAAATAAACCATGTCTCTTACAAGCATTTCAAATAACTTCATTACAACTGTCTTGTAATAATAGCCAAAGAAGCAATAACTTAAAAACAGAAAAATAGCTTATTCCCCAAGTGCAGTAAAAAGAAGCAGCCATAGCAAATCGTACATGCTGAGCCAACGCAAGTGATATCCAAGCTAAGAGCTAGTGTTTCCTCCCTGAGAACCTGGGGGGGAAACGAAAGAAAAAGAGGCGAAAGGAAAAGGGTCAGTCATAAAGACTGAGTAAGTCCTAGTGACTTTCAGTGTAAAAACGGTTAAAACAACCTGTCATGTATGAACTGGAACTAAACTTAAGAATAGTGTCAAGGTGAACAAGATAGACTAAGGTGATCAGGATAAGTCAAGACAAGTCAAGTAAAGCATCACATGTTCGAGATCCGTTGCATCGACTTTACTAGTATACTAAGCCCATGTCACAAGTTAATCACGAAATAAATCCCACGGCCCAATATCATGAAATGACCCTGAAACGGGGTCTGACCCAAGTACGGGGTCCTACGGAGCGATTATCTAGTCGATCGGCTCCCTACAAGTTCTAGCTCGTCAAGTGTCCGTGTCATACGGCTAATCACGAATGTAGTCACCTGTGCTGGGTCCACCTTCGGGTGTATCGGCCCTAGGGTGTCAACCCCTGACACGATTCAAGATGCACAGATAAATCTACGGATACCCAGTGCCTGCCCCGGAATACGTGCACGACCGTAGTCCACCGAACCTACACTGGCATACCCCACTGCCGTCGTTCACCTCTTACAATCAGCCCAGTAATCGTGCCCCACCCGGCCTAGCCCCAGGGTACCTTGATACATCTAGAGGGTTACTGCTGAAAAGGGTCGTGTCTAGGGGTTCGCCTAACAGATTAGGTCATGTAATTCGTGACCTAACCCGCCTAACCGATTAAGTCATGTAATTCGTAACTTAATCCTTTTTCCAGTCTAGTCATGTCAAGATGGTTAAGTATGTCATTTAAAGTCGTGACTTAACCCGCTTACGTGTCATGTCAAGTTGGCTAAGTGTTGTCATTTCAAGTTCATGACTTAGCCCTACAAATCGTGTTCAAGTTGGTTAAGTTGTCTTTTCATGTTCATGACTTAACCCTAATTGGCATTAATTGATTCTTTAATGCACCGAACCACTCACATTGGATCCTATTGTTCGTAGCCACTGGATTTGCCGGGCGGTTCCGGGCAGGTTTACGCTACGAACTCAACCCAACCTCGGGTTTCAAGCGCGATGTGACCAACTACCCACATTGGATCCTATTGTTTGTAGCAACTGGATTTGCCGGGCGGTTCCGGGCAGATTTACACTACAAACTCAACCCAACCTCGAGTTGGCCACTTTCTTGTTTTCTAAAGTCATGCCCATGTTCTTATCAAATTCGTGCTATTTTCATAGCATGTTCATATGTCAATTTCGTGCCCAACTAAGGCATGTTTCAGGTCAAGTTATGGAATGTTCAAGTCAAGTTTTTCGTGCCATATTTCATGTTCTACTTGTGCCAAATTTCACGATTTATGATTATAATCAATTCAAGTTTTGCCTATTCTACCCAATCGTATCCCCAACGCATATAATCGTACTTCGTTTACAAGCAATAACAATTCAAGAGATAAAGGGGAATAACACCAAACATGTGATAGGCATATGTGACAATTCCACCATCACTTGCATAATAAACAGGCTATAACATATCACATGGTTTCAATACTAGCATGATGATAACTTGGCATAGTAATGGTTCCAACTTAGTTCAACATGATGAATTCAACTTTACATCATAGGCATAATAATCATTGCGGGCATAATAATAATTTTATTACAAACATGAAACATTAAAGGCATGGTAATTCTAATAGGCATAGTGGATTCCAATTTAGTATTTTTAACATAATGATTCTCATCTAGCATTATAAACATAATGATTCCAACTTTTCATCATGACATAGCAATTCCCAATTTGTCATTAACATGATAGGTATATTAACATCACAGGCATAGTTTCATTAATATCATATACATGGTTTAATTAGCATCATAGGCATGGTTTAATCAACATAAAGATTTCAATAAACAGAGTGATTCCATGGACATGTATTAGTCCAACTTGCCATGCAATTAAGCCCAAGTGACTCATAACAACATCAACATCATGATAAGTTTTACTTGCAACATTAAAATAGCAATATTCCCAAATTTTGATTCAAAGTTAAACAATATAAACATGGATTAACAATAGTTCCTAAATCTGGTTTCAATTCATAGCATGTCCATGTTATTTTAGCGTTTTTGCCTAAAAAGTGACATAGAACTTACAATATGAAGCAAGCAATCCAAATCAAAACTTTAAATCAAATAGCCCCAAATCCGTTGTCTAAAGCGTCGTAGTTGTTGTAGCTTCTAGTTGTAGCCTTCAAGAATCATCCTTCGTCTTCTTTAATTTTGTTCTTTGTATTTTTAATTTAGAGTTCTAGGTTTAATGGCGGCTGCATGAGTGCTAAAATGAAATAGTATGATTTAGGCTAGGTCTTAGGGTCTTTTTATAGTTGTAGGAAACTCATTTAGGCCATTAGATCAACCCCAGAGTCAATCCGGACCATCAAAACACATACCGGGCTTCAAAAATGGGTTCTGGGCCAAACCAGGCCGACCAGGTCGACCTGTAGGGGGGGTCGACTCTAGGGTCGACTCTAGGGTCGACCTGGCCTGGGGAGGTCAACTCTAGGGTCGACTCAGTTCTGTCTGCCAGAAAGTCTGCTGAAACTTGTTTTGGCCATATCTTGGTCACACGGACTCCGATTTTCGAAAACTCGGACTCTATTTCGCATATTTTTTCGAGAGGAACGCAATGGTGAAGTCCATTTTACCTAATTCCTGATTCTTAAATTAATTATCCTTATTTTACTATCTTTTCCGTTACACACACCGTTACCGAACTAATTTTTCTTCTCTTCCAAATATTAATTAATTCTTCTTATGCATCACCATTATTTACCTATCTAAACATATTTTTATATATTTTATTTCATTTTTAATTATACCTTGATTTCTTGTTTTCACATGTTGTTAAAATTCGGGTTGTTACATTCTCCCCTCCTTAAAGGATTTCGTCCCCGAAATCTTCAAGTTAAGAAGAATGTGTCCTACATCCATCATCCATCTACTCAAAACATCATCCACAAGAAACCATGGTCCTTAAAAGACTTCTAATGTTTTATGAACACATGCAAAGAGTGTGTGTATATGTTCCTTATCTAATGCTAATGATCAGGCCTGATTGATTTTCTAAATGCAAAATATGTTTAGTGAAATGAATCCAATATGTATGCAAAATTTTCCTATTATAATTCATAATTTCTACATGAGTGCACAAACATTCAATCATATGCAACAACCAAATGATAGCACAACCAAGTTTCCAAAATAAACACTCATGCATATGCAAGTATGAAACTGTGACTGAGCCGATCTAATGCCTAATGTGTATTCATGCATCCACGAGCAACCACTTGCGACCACTTGCAACTATTTTGCAATCATAACATGTTTCAATTACATGTTTACATCCAAAAAGATTCTACCTATGGTTCTCAAGATAGGATCGAGGAGATAACAAGATAAAACAAAGCATCTAGAAAAAGAAGTTAAAGATGTACCCTCGGAAGGTCCGGTCTGCTTCTTAGGGCAGTCCTTGCTGATGTGTCCAGTCTCCCCACAATGAAAACATTCACCTTGCTTTCTCTTCCTCTTTCTACAATCCTTGGCTATGTGCCCTTCCGTACCACAGAAATTGCATTTCCTTTTATCACGTGAGTTGTCGTTCTTGCCTCCTTTCTCGGAGTCTACCTTCTTATTCTGAGAATCGTTGGGCTTGACCTCTTTCTTGCCCTTCTTATCTTCCTCATACAGTAGGGCCATATCCACCAAGCTTTCAAAGGTCGCCCCCATGGGCACATGAGTCATGGCCAAACCATGTAGTGGCTCGTTCAAGCCTCGTGCAAAACGTAGCGCCTTTTTCTGAGGAGTGTTGACTAACTCCAATCCGAAGCGAGCAAGCTGATTGAAACGGTTCACGTATTCTTTAATTGTCATATTTCCTTGTTTAAGGGCCAGAAACCGTTCCATTTGGAGACTCTCCTCTGCCGATGATAAGAACTTAAGCCCAAATCTCCCTCTAAAATCCGCCCAAGTCTCAATGGGCCTAGTAGAGTTGGTGACTTCCCACCAATAAGAAGCTTCCTCTTTCATGAGCCACGCCGCCAACTGTACTTTCCTATTGTCCGCTACCTCAAAGATAACAAACAAGTCTTCGGTTTCCTTCAACCAATTCCATGCCTCAAAAGTCTCAGTTCCTAGGAAATCCTTTCCGCCCATGGCCTTAAAGTCCTTGCATATCTTTGAAAAAGCGGTTTCTCACGGAGGTTGAGGAGGATGAGGAGGAGGATTGGCTGGGCCTGCCACATTAGCCCGAGCCTCGAGGAAACGACGGAACCAAGTGGGTATATTGACACCCTCGGGAAGATTAAGATCGTCGGCCATGATAAGCTGAAAACGAAAAAGGAAAAGATTCAAACGAGGAAACAAAGATTGTGCTAATGGCTTTTTGGGGAATAGCCTTTTAAAATAAACCAACTTTTCTTGAAAAGTGCTTCTTTGTAAATGGTTTTCAAAAAAAAAAATTCAAAAGGTTTTCAAAACTTTTGTCCAGTCTTGGTAACCTTCTGCTCTGATACCAAATGTAGCACCCCACCTCCGCTAGGGTCACTCATAAAGGGAATGCACTAGTTTTGGAGGGGTATTATCGAGATAACATCACAGAATTATCACAAGACAGAACATTAACAAAAATTTAAGTGAAAAACGAAAGAATTTATGAGCAAAACAGAACTTCATTTTATTCCAAAATAAACCATGTCTCTTACAAGCATTTCAAATAACTTCATTACAACTGTCTTGTAATAATAGCCAAAGAAGAAATGACTTAAAAACAGAAAAATAGCTTATTCCCCAAGTGCAGTAAAAAGAAGCAGCCATAGCAAACCGTACATGCTGAGCCAAAGCAAGTGATATCCAAGCTAAGAGCTAGTGTTTCCTCCCTGAGAACCTGGAGGGGGGGGGGGGGGGGAACGAAAGAAAAAGAGGCGAAAGGAAAAGGGTCAGTCATAAAGACTGAGTAAGTCCTAGTGACTTTCAGTGTAAAAACGGTTAAAACAACCTGTCATGTATGAACTGGAACTAAACTTAAGAATAGTGTCAAGGTGAACAAGATAGACTAAGGTGATCAGGATAAGTCAATACAAGTCAAGTAAAGCATCACATGTTCGAGATCCGTTGCATCGACTTTACTAGTATACTAAGCCCATGTCACAAGTTAATCACGAAATAAATCCCACGGCCCAATATCATGAAATGACCCTGAAACGGGGCCTGACCCAAGTACGGGGTCCTACGGAGCGATTATCTAGTCGATCGGCTCCCTACAAGTTCTAGCTCGTCAAGTGTCCATGTCATACGGCTAATCACGAATGTAGTCACCTGTGCTGGGTCCACCTTCGGGTGTATCAGCCCTAGGGTGTCAACCCCTGACACGATTCAAGATGCACAGATAAATCTACGGATACCCAGTGCCTGCCCCGGAATACGTGCACGACCGTAGTCCACCGAACCTACACTGGCATACCCCACTGCCGTCGTTCACCTCTTACAATCAGCCCAGTAATCGTGCCCCACCCGGCCTAGCCCCAGGGTACCTTGATACATCTAGAGGGTTACTGCTGAAAAGGGCTGTGTCTAGGGTTTCGCCTAACAGATTAGGTCATGTAATTTGTGACCTAACCCGCCTAACCGATTAAGTCATGTAATTCGTGACTTAATCCTTTTTCCAGTCTAGTCATGTCAAGATGGTTAAGTATGTCATTTAAAGTCGTGACTTAACCCGCTTACGTGTCATGTCAAGTTCGCAAGTGTTGTCGTTTCAAGTTCATGACTTAGACCTACAAATCGTGTTCAAGTTGGTTAAGTTGTCTTTTCATGTTCATGACTTAACCCTAATTGGCATTAATTGATTCGTTAATGCACCGAACCACTCACATTGGATCCTATTGTTCGTAGCCACTGGATTTTCCGGGCGGTTCCGGGCAGGTTTACGCTACGAACTCAACCCAACCTCGGGTTTCAAGCGCGATGTGACCAACTACCCACATTGGATCCTATTGTTTGTAGCAACTGGATTTGCCGGGCGGTTCCGGGCAGATTTACACTACAAACTCAACCCAACCTCGAGTTAGCCACTTTCTTGTTTTCTTAAGTCATGCCCATGTTCTTATCAAATTCGTGCTATTTTCACAGCATGTTCATATGTCAATTTCGTGCCCAATTAAGGCATGTTTCAGGTCAAGTTATGGAATGTTCAACTCAAGTTTTTCGTGCCATATTTCATGTTCTACTTGTGCCAAATTTCACGATTTATGATTATAATCAATTCAAGTTTTGCCTATTCTACCCAATCGTATCCCCAACGCATATAATCGTACTTCGTTCACAAGCAATAACAATTCAAGAGATAAAGGGGAATAACACCAAACATGTGATAGGCATATGTGACAATTCCACCATCACTTGCATAATAAACAGGCTATAACATATCACATGGTTTCAATACTAGCATGATGATAACTTGGCATAATAATAGTTCCAACTTAGTTCAACATGATGAATTCAACTTTACATCATAGACATAATAATCATTGCGGGCATAATAATAATTTTATTACAAACATGAAACATTAAAGGCATGGTAATTCTAATAGGCATAGTGGATTCCAATTTAGTATTTTTAACATAATGATTCTCATCTAGCATTATAAACATAATGATTCCAACTTTTCATCATGACCTAGCAATTCCCAATTTGTCATTAACATGATAGGTATATTAACATCACAGGCATAGTTTCATTAATATCATAGACATGGTTTAATTAGCATCATAGGCATGGTTTAATCAACATAAAGATTTCAATAAACAGAGTGATTCCATGGACATGTATTAGTCCAACTTGCAATGCAATTAAGCCCAAGTGATTCATAACAACATCAACATCATGATAAGTTTTACTTGCAACATTAAAATAGCAATATTCCTAAATTTTGATTCAAAGTTAAACAATATAAACATGGATTAACAATAGTTCCTAAATCCGGTTTCAATTCATAGCATGTCCATGTTATTTTAGCGTTTTTGCCTAAAAAGTGACATAGAACTTACAATATGAAGCAAGCAATCCAAATCAAAACTTTAAATCAAATAGCCCCAAATCCGTTGTCTAAAGCGTCGTAGTTGTTGTAGCTTCTAGTTGTAGCCTTCAAAAATCATCCTTCGTTTTCTTTAATTTTGTTCTTTGTATTTTTAATTTAGAGTTCTAGGTTTAATGGCGGCTGCATGAGTGCTAAAATGAAATAGTATGATTTAGGCTAGGTCTTAGGGTCTTTTTATAGTTGTAGGAAACTCATTTAGGCCATTAGATCAACCCAGAGTCAATCCGGACCATCAAAACACATACCGGGCTTCAAAAATGGGTTCTGGGCCAAACCAGGCCGACCAGGTCAACCTGTAGGGGGGGAGTCGACTCTAGAGTCGACTCTAGGGTCGACCTGGCCTGGGGAGGTCGACTCTAGGGTCGACTCTAGGGTCGGCTCGATTCTGTCTGCCAGAAAGTCTGCTGAAACTTGTTTTGGCCATATCTTGGTCATACGGACTCCGATTTTCGAAAACTCGGACTCTATTTCGCGTATTTTTTTGAGAGGAACGCAATGGTGAAGTCCATTTTACCTAATTCCTGATTCTTAAATTAATTATCCTTATTTTACTATCTTTTCCGTTACACACACCGTTACCGAACTAATTTTTCTTCTCTTCCAAATATTAATTAATTCTTCTTATGCATCACCATTATTTACCTATCTAAACATATTTTTATATATTTTATTTCATTTTAAATTATACCTTGATTTCTTGTTTTCACATGTTGTTAAAATTCGGGTTGTTACACATTCCATGTGAAGGTTCGAATTCTGATAGAAAAGACTTTTGGGCAACTTTGGATGTTTCTCCTGCTCAATTAGAACTTGTTCCTGTCGTTACGGAGAATATTCCAGTCGACATAGAAAATATCCCTGTCGTGAAGAACTAGCGGCTGTGTTCGAAGAAGTTGTTTGCTTATCTCCGCGTAGAGAAATTGATTTCAAAATCTCTTTAGTTCCGAATGCAAGGAAAGTAGTCCACGCTATTCGAAGAATGACCTTGAAGGAAAAATAAGAGCTAGAAAGTCAAACTCGACAGCTTATATAGAAGGGTCTGATCAGACCTAGTTTCTCTGATTGGGGAGCAGTAGTGGTATTTTTCTCGAAGTTAGACGGTACTCTCAGATTGTGTGTGGATTATCGTGACTTGAATAAGCAAACGCTGAAGAATAAATATCCATTCCCTCAGATTGATGATCTGTTAGATCGATTGAATGGCGCACAAGTGTTTTCACGAATGGACCTAGCTACAGGTTTCCATCAGCTTTGTATTGCCGAAGAGTGCGTTCCTTTGACAACATTCAGAGGTCCGGATTTATTCTACGAATGGTCAGTAATGCCATTCGGCTTATGTAACGCTCCAGCTTATTTTGTCGATCTAATGAACAGGGTATTCAGAGAAGTATTAAACAAATTCGTACTGGTTTTCATTGATGATATTCTAATCTTCTCTAAGTCAGAGAGCGAGCATGAAAAACATTTGGATAGTTGTTAGAAATTCTCAGAAAGAATGTTTTAAAAGCAAAATTTTCCAAATGTATATTCTGGCAAGAAGAGGTAAAGTTTCTTGGCCACGTTGTATCAAAGGAAGGAATTTCTGTGGATCCCAGTAAAATCACTGCTATTTAGAATTGGAAACAGCCTCGTACACCCACAGAAGTCAGAAGTTTTCTTGGGTTGGCCCTTTATTATTGAAACTTTGTTAAGAATTTTTCGAAGATATCCAGTTCCTTAACAAAGCTTACTAAGAAACATTCGAGATTCAACTAGACTCCCGAATGTGAGGCAGCTTTCCAAGAGCTGAAGTTAAAATTGACAACTTCTCCAGTGTTAACAATTATTGATGGCAATCAAGACTTGAAAGTCTGGACTGATGGTTCTAAAGAAGGTCTCGGTGCAGTATTAATGCAAAGAGGCCAGGTAGTCGCTTATGCTAGCCGTCAATTGAAGCCACATGAGAAAAATTATGCAACTCACGATCTTGAATTGTTAGCCATCGTGTTTGCTATGAAAATCTGAAGGCATTATCTATTGGGTGAGAAATTTGAATTATATACTGATCATCAATCATTGAAATATTTGTTCACCCAGAAAGATCTGAATATGAGGCAGCAACATTGTCTAGAATTTATCGCAGCATATGATCTTGATATTTTATATACTCGAGGAAAAGCCAATGTTGTAGCTGATGCGCTCAGTAGGAGGAATGTGATCATCGCCAGTATTATCATTACACCATCGTTGATTGATAAAATATATATTCTTCAGAAAGACGATAGTTTTGTTAAAGAGATGACCAAAAGAATTCAAAGGGGAGAAGTCTCCATTTTCCAAGTGGATGGCGCAGGAGTTCTGAGATTGAAAGGAAGGATTTGTGTTCCCGATAACCCTGAGCTCAAAAGAGAAGTAATGGACGAGAGTCACAAGTCCAAACTGAGTATCCACCCAGGGGTTAGTAAAATGTATAATGACCTCAAGCGAACTTTCATGTGGAAGGCGATGAAAAGAGATATCTCTATATATGTTAGCCGGTGTTCTACCTGTCAGCAAGTCAAAAGCGATCAACAGAAACTCGCTGGATTGTTGCAACCATTGGAAATTCCAGGTGGGAAGTTGGAACAGATTTCTATGGATTTCATAGATGGTTTACCTAGAACAGGAAAGGAAATGACAGTATTTGGGTTATCATAGATCGTTTCACGAAGACCTCCCATTTCATATCTGTCAGATCGAATAGAACTGCTCAGAGTCTGGCGCAAATTTATTTCAGAGAAATTGTTAGACTGCATGGAGTTCCCATGAGTATTGTTAGTGATCGTGACCCGATTTTTGCTAGTAAATTCTGGGAAGCATTCCAAGCAGAATTGGGAACGAAACTGAACTTGAGCACCGCTTATCATCCTCAAACAGATGGCCAAACTAAGAGGGTGAACCGTATTCTAGAAGATTTATTGCGGGCTTGTGTTATTGTTTTTGGCGGATCAGGGGAAGACCACTTGCATTTGGCTGAGTTCTCATACAACAACAGCTACCAAGTGAGCCAGACAATGTCACCATTCGAAGCATTGTATGGTAGACCATGCCGATCCCCTACTTGTTGGGTAGAACCTGGAAATAGACTTGTATTGGGGCCAGATATGATTCGCGAAGCTGCAGATAAAGTCGATTTCGTTAAGAAACGATTACTAGCGGCTCAAAGCCGACAGAAGAGTTATGCAGATTCGAGAAGAAGAGATTTATCATTTGCTGTTGGTGACTATGTATATTTGAAGGTATCTCCGATGAGAGGAGTAGTCCGGTTCGGTAAAACAGGGAAATTAGCACCTAAATTTATTGGTCCGTTTCTTATTCTAGAATGGATTGGAACTCTCGCTTATAGAGTTCAATTGCCTGATTGGTTTCCTGGAGTACATGATGTATTTCACGTATCTCAACTTCGAAAGCATGTACATGATCCAGATTTAGTCGTGGAAGAAGCCGCGCAATGGGATTTGGAAATTACTTCAGAATTGGCTGTGAGAAGAGAGCCGATAAAGATTATTAGCAAAGAAATCAAAGAGCTGAGGAACAAGAAGGTTCACTTAGTCAAAGTGCAGTGGAGTGGAGATCCGCGAGACTGTACTTGGGAAACCGAGGAGAGCATTAAGAAAGCCTATCCCAAGTGCAGGGTGGACATCTCTGATTAACTCCGGTGCAAGGTACATTTACCATATTTTGCATTTCAGTATTGTTTTCTACTTTACTGTTGTTTCCTTTTCATGGATGTAAAATTTTAATTATATAGTCTGAATGATTTTAAAAGAGTATATGAATTAATTAGTATATTTTTGAAGAGTTAAAAATAAATTGATTGCTGTTTGTGTTGTGTGGCTAAGAATTTGATTATCAAATTATTGGAATGATAGTTAATCTAATCTATAAGAGAATGAATGGTAAATTTATTCGATTAAATAAAATATTGAACTGATTAGAGAATTGATTAGAAATATATACATGTACATTATATATGTTTGAACAGGTAAATGGATTAGCTGTTGAGTAAAGAATTTATTTGCGTGCCCGACAAATAGGTAAACCTTAATGAGTTGGATGCGCAATTTTATTATTTTATCAACTCTGTGAATGCCATTGGATGCGGAGTGCTGGTTGTTCTGTGTGTAATAATAAACGTCGCCATAGGATAGTAACAATTAATTTTGAACTACACTACATGGCATACTTCTTGAAGATAACATACTTCATCATATACCACATATGCATTTGGAGCTTGTACCATACGAGCTAGAGGCTTGTATGGCGATGACTATATATTACAGGTTGAACTGATGACTGACATGGACTATATAAAATTTAACGGTAAAATGCAAGATTAATAAAAACCCCACACGGGTCTGGAGATGATAATAAACACGTCTCTCTAGTCATTAAGGCACAAAAACTATTTATAGGGTGACGAGAATTTATTCTCTGGAGTTATAATCTATACATACTCCCTTGTGGATACCAGAATATATCACTATAAATATGTGTATGATTATTAGGATTTATTGGGTACCTAATACAACCCAATAAATTTCCAAAACCCTCCCCGTACAAAGGAGGTTATGGCGAAAATTTAGGGTGTTAGCCAAATTTTTGAAGAATTAGAAAATTCTTAGAAACTGAAAAGTTGGAGAATGACAGCCAGAATGAGAGTTGAGTTCGTTAATTAGACAACTTTTAGCTTTGTTCCTTTTCGGGGACGAAAAGATTTTAAGTGAGGAAGACTGTAACAACCCGGAAAATTAGAACCAATTAAATTTTTTTAATTTAGCTATTTTAGTGGATTTTGAATATTTAAAATAAATTATTTTAAATAATAATGATCAAAAATCTATTTGAACCGATTTTGGAAAATAAATATATTTATTTTAATTATAAACAAGGCTTGAAATGGCGCGACAATTTGAAAATTTGAATTCAAACTTTGACTGACTGTACCGGGTGCAAAATAAAACAGATTTTATTGAAACCAAAAATATTTAAATCTGTTTATGATCATCTTTCTAACGAATCTGAAAAATTGAAATTTCATAGGGGGAATCAAAAGTTATGGCCAAATGAATTTTCAGAAAGGTCGCTATGGAGTTAATATAACCCGTGAAAATAGCCATTTTGCAAACGACCCCCGTTTTCGACGAAACTACTTTTGTTGGATCCGGGATGTCAAATTATTGCTAGGTTTCAAATTCCATAATTTTTGAATTTCATATGTGAGCGTGGCAAGGGAAAATGAGTTTGGTTGATTTAAGTCAAATTGGATCGACCAGAAAATTGCCATGTTTCAAACGGTCTCAGAATTCGACGAAACTAGTTTTGTTGGGACCGTATCGTCAATACGAAGCTAGAAATGATTTTTTTTGGAATTTTTGGTATCAGTATGTGACCCCGACAAATTGAAATGTATGTTCAAATCAAATATTGAATGTTTTACATTTTAATTTGAAGAAAAACTGACTGAGACAATCAAATGGGCCTACGAAACATATCCCATTGTGTTCAGAATGGGGGTATTTAGCTAGGGATGACAGTCGTTGGGTTTGGATTGGAGTTCGTATGTGGTAAGGGGTATTTTTGGATTTTAAAAATATATAAATAAAAAAAATATGGGCCAGTCATATTCATTTCTCTCTCCACGCTAAAAAACCCGTAACCCCTTACCCGAATGGCGAAAACACCTCCATCCCTCCTCTCCTCTTTTCCTCTTGATCCACGCAATAAAACACAATGACCCAGTTGAGTAATTTGTAGTACTCCTCACACTCTTCAAATCCATATACGGTTTGGATTTTTTTCGTTGCGTGTTGAGGGAGATCCAGGCCCGTGAAGTCTCGCCGTTCGAAGCTCCGCCGAGACCAATTCCGACCGTCGATCTGAGCAACTCCACCAGGCGCGGGAAGCCCTCTCCAAGCCGTATGATGTGGTACCATCTGATCTTCGTCAAGTGCTTCGGATTGGAAGTTAATTCGAGACCTAGTTTTGAACGAAATAGAAAGTTAATGGCTTGAGTTAATTTAAATAGATTATAGCACTTTAAAACGCTATGGATTTTGATTTCATGATAAAAATCCTATCTTTTTCGTATGTTGTCGAAATCCAGTGAAACAAGAGACATTGGACTCGTGTGGACGTCTTCTACATTTTAGAAGAGATCGGATATTTTTTTGAGCTTCCTACAATTTTTGGAGGAGTGGAACCCAATGTGAGATTTCTGAATTATAAACGATATGGAATGACGATGTATAAATTATACGGTCGATGTATGAGTTATATAAGCGTTGCACACGTCATGTATAAGCGTTGTATAAGTTGTATGTGCGATGTATATGCGTTGTAAAAATCATATATGCGTTGAATAGAAATGAAATGTATTTAAATGAAATTGAAATATATTTATATACGTATATCTATATATACATATATATACTCCTCTCGTCCACAGACCATGGACGATATCTATTGGTTGTGATTGTTTGGATTTTGGTTGATGTGAAATTTGGTGAATATCATGAATGGTTGATTGGAAATGGTTGATTGTGGTTGAAATCCCAATAGGATTAGTATATTGGAAAATTCGTCTACGTACGAACTAGATATTGAAATCCCCATTGTCAAAAGCTGCGAGGCTTTAACGTAGAGCGAGGAGCCGTACTCGAGACGGTGCCGGTTTTAACTACCCTGCCGTTATGCTACCGAAATTTTCTGAAATATTTCTGTGTTTGATTTATATTCATGTACTGAAATATATTCATGTGATAGAGAAATATAATGGTTTGAACGATAAAAATAACATTTTTATCGAATGAATGAAATAAAATGGTTTGAACGATAAAAATAACATTTTTTATCGAATAAAAGAAATAAAATGGTTTGAACGATAAAAATAACATTTTTATTGAATAAATGAAATAAAATTGTTTGAACGATAAAAATAACATTTTTATCGAATGAATGAAATAAAATTGTTTAAACGATAAAAATAACATTTTTATCGAATGTTGGAAATAATTTTTTTTAACAATAAAAATCACGTTTTTATCATCTATATGAAATATATAAAATGATCGTGTTTGAAGTAAATTGTTTTAACAATAAAAATCATATTTTTGTAATCTATAGGAAGTATATAAGATAATCGTGTTTGAAATCAATTGTTTTGACGATAAAAATTACATTTTTATTATATACATGAATTGATAAAAACAGTCATGTGTTGAAATAAATATTTTTTGGATAAAAATATCATTTTTATCATGTATATGAAATGAAATGGTTTTGAAATCGAAGAATGGATTTTATTTTTATATATATATATATAATTAAAATAAATCGAGTAACGAAGCTGCAGTTCGTATTTTGAAACCGTGATATCAAACGATTATTATGGAGATCCGACCATCGGATTTTCCTGAAACCAAAACCGTTGGGTTCGCTTTGGAAATATCTTTCCAACGACACCAACTTTGCAAAGATCTAACGGTTGGATTGTCTGGAATGTTTAATTCAAATATGAATGAAAACAGCGCCAGAATGGATTATATATATATAAATATAATTAAAATAAATCGAATAACGACGCTGCAGTTCGTATTTTGAAAACGTAACTTCAAACGATTGTACCAGGAGATCCGACCGTCGGATTTTGCCAAAACTGGAACCGTTGGATTCGTTTTGAAAAGATCTTTCCAATGATATAAAATTTGTAAAGATCCAACGGTTAGATTTTTAGATATGTGTAAATCAAATCTGAAGAAAAACAGTGCCATGGCCGCGTTATGACCTGAAGCGTCGTTTGAATGAATTGGCTATTTGTAAATAAATAAAAATAGCGATAAATCGCTATAAAATATCATAAACGATATGGAATGGAAATAAACTGAATTTACCCGGTTTATTGGATATTTGATGGTTGAATGTGTTTGACGTGAAAATTACATTAAAGAACATAATTATTGATGTCGAATAATTTAACCATTGAAATGAATTGATTTGAAATTCTGATATGCGAGAATTATTTGAAAAGACCGAGTTAATTCTCATTTCAAATAGTTGATCGACGATTAGAAGTCGAAGATATGAAGACGTTGCAAGACCGATGATCTTCACGTCGAATGGATGGCTACTGATGCCTTTGATGGGAGTTGCTGCCCTGACGGGGTCATAGTGGTGGTTGTCCGGACATACTTGTGGATCGTTCGGATGTACGAGGTATAAGGTGCCTCTGGTTTCGTTCAGACCCAGAATGGACTTCTAAATGGATGTGTGTCTGACGTTGTATATTGACAACGTGACATGCGGAGATGCTGAGATCAAAGCTTTTGTTGAAAAGCAGAGCTTTGTGGTTGATGATCAAAGCACGACTTTAAATAGCTAGCTTTGTGCTTAGCGTAGATTCGCGAGCTTCACACCCCGGTATGAGCTAGAAACGGGAGAGGACCTCAGGGAGGACCTGCGTTTCCTTCTAGCTAGGAGTGGTGTCAGTGTTTTTACACGGCCTGACATTTTACTTATGTGCGAGGCGCCTCGGTTAGTTCGGTCTCTTCGGAGCCGATAGTCTGGTCGGGATTTGACCAGTTTTCGCCCCATAGGGCGGGGGAATGCAGCGTTCAGGCATTTTAATCCACTCCGTGTGGACCGGCCTTGACGATCCAAGGGTCACTCAAGCTTTGATCCTGAGACATGGTAGGCTAGATTGTCTCGAAGCGGTAAGGACGATCCCTTTTCCTTGGTTCATGACGGAATCCAATTTCCAAATACGACATCGTGCGATTTTGATTGTATACCTATATATGGCGACATAGTGGTATGCGACATTTATGCCATCTATGATTGATACTTATGATTGAAATTATTTTTGAAACATATAAACACTAGTAATAATATCAAATGCTTTTGTTTTTTTCGTATCAAGCATATTTTGGCCATTATAAGGTAAACCTCTATCCTCTGGTTTGCGTTGCATTATGTGATGGGAACTGAGTCTTATAATGGCTTCATTTTTATAAAAATCATTGCGATGTTCAAATGATTTACTTGTTTTAAAGCACTGGCAATCCAATGGAATAAATCCGTTCCGCGTTAGCGGCGTGGTCCTGTGATTGGCCTTATTATTAAGATAAGTTAAGTAGATTTCTCATACCAGTCCCATGACTGACTCGTAGTTCGTTTCACTTGCAAACTCGGGTGCCCCTATTTCTACACGGGCAACCTTGTATTCAGGTTTTAGCAGGCTTTGTCTGGATAGCTAGAGCTGAAGATGGATTTTATCATTTCTTTCTTTTTATGCTATTCAGCTCTTGTTGTACATATTATGTTTTGATTCCGCTGTAGACATTTTATGTAAAGCTAAACTGTATTTTGTACTAAGTATGATCCTGTATACTGTGTAACTCTGATGATTATTACTTCAATATATTCTGTTGTGCATTATCTGGTGTATTTATATATTTCTGTTCTACTGTTATCTGTTTTTGTGTTATATTCCAAAGATTGCCCTTGCCACCGGGGAATGGGGGTTTGGGGTCGTCGCAAATACCATTCTCTGAAACAACATGGCCCAAGAATCTCACTTCCCTCCTCCAGAAGTGACACTTATAAAATTTTTCTTTCAATTGGTGTTTCCTCAACACCTCCATCACTGTACTCAAATGTTCCTTGTGTTCGTCCTCTGTCCTCGAATAAACTAGGATATCGTCCACGAACACAAGAACAAACTTATTCAATTGATCCTTGAATACCCTATTCATAAGATCCTCAAAATATGCTAGTGCATTGGTCAACCCGAATGGCATGACCAACAACTCATAAAATCCAAACAACATTCGAAATGCCATTTTAGGTATACTCTTAGCTGCTACTTGGAGATGATGAAATCCTGTCGCGAGATCTAACTGGGAGAACACTCTTGCTCCATTTAATTGATCAAAGAAATCATCTATCCGTGGAAGAGGATACTTATTCTTCCTCATCACCTTGTTCAACTCGCGGTAGTCTACACATAAGCGAAGGGAACCATATGCCTTAGTGGAAAATACAACTAGTGCTCCCCACTTAGAAATACTTCTTTGGATAACTTCCTTCTTCAAAAGATCGCCAAATTGCACTTCGAGCTCTCACTGCTCCCTTGGTGCCATACGACGAAGTGAGATCATTATAGGTCTGACATCTTTCACTAAATCAATCCGAAACTCGATCTCTCGGTATGGTGGAAGTCCGGTCACTTCCCCAAAGATGTCCGGATACTCGCCAGCAATAGGCATACCTAACAACTCAACATGCAGGATGTCAAGGGAATTTAGAAAACTAGCCATCACCCCATCACTAGGTAGGTTACCAAACACCACCTTCCACCCATCATCCGCTCTAATGGTCACCGAAGACCCCGCACAATCTACTACCACCCCATACCTTTGGAGCCAGTCGACTCCTAAAATAATGCCAAACACAGTAAAGCCCAAAACAAAGCAATCACAGGAAAACATACATCCATGACTCGATAAAACCAAATTACGACAAATCATACTAAGGCTAGTCGAACCACCGATTGGATTCGTCACAACTAAAGGTTTATCGACAATCTCGGGTTCCAATTCCAACTTATCTACCAGGTCACTAGATACGAAGGAATGGGAAACCCTGGTATCATACAACACTCGAACAAAAACATCATAAATAGAAAGCATACCTTGAATAACGACGCACTTTCCCTTCTGCGCCGCAGTTGGGGCATTCGACGAAGAAGGAACAACATTGATAGCATATGCTTTCACGATCTACTTCTCTTTAGGGGGTTGGGAACATTTATCCTTGAGATGTTCCACTTGGCCACAGTTGAAGCACTTCCTGTTTGCTGGCTTTGCTCAACAATCTCTAGAATAATGGCCCTTTTTGCCATAACTATAACACTCGATATCTTTCTTATCCCTCTTTTTCTGACCATCCTTGGTTTGATTCTGTTTCCTCTTATTCTAGGAATTATTCTTGCCTCCACCGCTTGCATGCGGTTTTGGCTTCTCTGCAGATGTAATAGCAACCTCGATCTTCGACTTAGGGTAAAGGCTCTCAGATCTCAATGCCTTTCCCATAATAGACTCGAATGTCTCATCTATATGATTTATCAGCCTTTCCTCCAAGTACTCATCTAAGCCAGTTATGAACTTCTCATTCTTCTTCTCAGAAGTATCGATAAGAGATAATCCATATTTCGATAAAGTATCGAATTCAGTAATATATTCTAAGACTGCCCTACCATTCTGCTTAAGCTCCAAAAACTACCTAAACAATTCTGATTTCTGAGCAGTTGGAATAAACCTGTCACCGAAGTGAGTCCTAAACTGATTCCAGATAACTTGTTCCTCGGGAGTAGCTACTTTAATAGCATTCCACCAATTCATAGCCCGTCCTTGCAGTTGACACGATGCTAACTTTCTTTTCATGGCATCATCGATTCCCAAATCCTCGAAGATGCGCTCACAACTATCAAGCCAATCTTGAACCACCGTAGTCGATTCCGTTCCATGGAACGACTTGCCACCAAGACTAGTATAATCCTTGTTAAGCTTGGCCAAATCATCTCTAGGAGCCTGCACCGCCACCGTTAGCAGCATTAGGAACTGCTCCCTGAACTTCCCTAAGCATCTCTCGCATGAAGGTAGTAAACATCGTCCTCATATCAGGGGACATTCCTATCATTGGCCCCTAAACCCGTACTCCTCGTATATTGGCTCATCGTTCAGTCTGTAAAGAGAAAACGATTAACCATCTCTATAGTGGTGCCATTGCAGTTGACTTCAACTTTAGATATACTAATAATATATATATATAGCTTTTGAAAACCAAAATATCACAAATGCGCGCTCTCATATACGTATACTATGTCTCCCTGATGTCTTCCCCTAAGTTAACTACGCAACCTAGGCTCTGATACCAAGTGTGATGGCCCGCCCCGCACCAGCCGACATTTCCACGAAATGCGTTGTGCCAATGCCCAACTAGCCCGGGACGGTCGTCAAAGAAAAGGGTTTGAAACTATGGATCACCAAAGAACCTGTAATATATCTCACAGCGCATGGAATATAATATAATAGGAACATAACTTGATATAAAACAGGCGAGACAGTGCATAAGCTGAAAACTAAACCATATCCATCAGAGTAGCGAAATCCAAAAATACAGCTTATGATCCAAACCACTATTACAACTTCAAAATACCGTCTCTAAAGAAAAATAGAAAAGGTGCACTACTAATGCCCAAAGTTGTGACTAGCAACAACACATGGAGAATATATGTAAATAGTACGTGGAAGCCTCCTGCTCGTCTCCAGACAACTACTCGTGCATACCACCTAACTTGTCTCTAGTTTGCTCGTTTAGGAGCACCCAGAGTAATAAGAAGAGGCATAAAACTCTGGGTCAGACGAAAGTTTAGTAAGAGCGATAGCAGCAAAGTAAAACAATAACTGGTATAAATAATCATACTTGAACCTTGACCTGCAATCAAAGAATTAGCACAACAAGATGTACAGTAATCTAAGGTAACACTAACATAAAGTGTAAAGTGGAAGTACACATGTCATGGTGGTAGCAAACATCAAACATAGCAATCATGCTCACATCTCTCACTCAATGCGTAAAGCATACAGACAAATCCTTTGCTATTACTACGACCCCTTTGCCCCTATTGGGGCCATGACGACCCCACCGTATGGTCCATAGTCAACAGCCCCTTGCTACAATAACTTTTCCCTTTGGAATCCTGACGACTCCACTGCACTGATCCATAGCCATGCTACGATCACTTTTCCCTTTGGAGTCATGACTACTCCACTGCACTGATCCATAGTCAACAACCCCTTGCTACGATCACTTTGCCCTTTGGAATCCTGACGACTCCACTGCACTGATCTATAGCCACGCTACGATCACTTTTCCCTTTAGAGTCATGACTACCCCACTGCACTGATCCATAGCCTATAATTTGTCTCTCAGTGGTGAACCAAAGTTATGGATATCGATAACCCCTTTGCACATGTCCCGCAGCAAAGCCCAACTCATGAAGTTAACTCGATGGTTCCCATCTAGATCCTGAGTTCTAACTTCTTTTTTGGACTACCATTGCATCTTGTATTTTGGTCATCATCTTGGTTTGTGGTTTAGTTTCCATTCAGTTCGCGATACGCAACAACTCGCCGTTCGGAGTACGCTCGACTCGTGACCCCATTCGGCTCGTGATCTGGGTCGGCTCGTGGGTCCTATTCAGCCCACGATTCATGAGTGCTTCATCAGGGTTCGGGTCGCGGTCTTCATCACCATCACGATTCTCTTGTTCGGTTCGTGATCACGATTCGTGCTTCACGAGTGGGCTCGGTTCGTGGTGAGCACGAGTCGTGGCTTCTTCTCTTGGTCGTAATTCGGTCCGTGGTGCTGGATGGGTCGGTTCGTGAAGGGAGGTTCACGAGTGGGGGTTCGGCTTGCGGTGGTACTCCACGATCGGGTCGGGTCGTGAGGGTGGTGTCACGATCCAGTCTGACAAATTTCTTGCAACTTTTCCAGTGAGCTATTTACGCCATACCGCGGTGTTTTCGACCATTCTAACTTTTCTATATAATCACAAACCATACCAAACAGTAATAGCAACATATAGGATCAACCATAAACATCAAAACAGTGAATAATCATGTAAATATGGATTAAACATACCCAAAACCCATGTTTTCCCCTTAATCATGTTTAACTATATTTAGCAATAGGGTTAACAAACTTAATCCACATTAACCCAAATTTCTAACAGAGGCATAAAATAATATTTTAGAATTTCTACATATTTTTTCATATTTTTCTGAGTCATAGTTTCGCTAATTATAACTAATCACCCCTAATTAGCCATAATTAGTGAATAAAAGTGAAAATCACTCACCTTAGCCACAAATAAATTTCAGATTTGAAACTCTAACTAATTTGACATGGATCCCAATGTATTCCAGCAGCTCTATCCCGATTTTACGCTAATCCGCCTTAATTTGATGTAGATTTGGTTAATATGCGGTTAGAAAGTGATTAAAGATGAATTTAGAAGGTGGAGGCCATTGCTAGGTTTGAAGAGATGATAAGTGGTGGCTGAAAAATGAATAAAACTGATTTTCCAAACCCTACCAGCTTTCCCATAACCCTAATCCCGAAATGGGTTATGGGCCTCACTGCTAATCACCCTAATTGGTCCGATTAAGCTGTTTTTCACCTTCAAACCTTATTTCAGTCATATCTCCAAAACTTTAAGTCCGTTTGGTTAATGTGACCACTCTAGGGAAAGGTAAACCATCATCTGAATCCAATGGAAGTGGTTTCAGGTCAAAATTCTTTACCAATCAAAAGTTATAGACGAAACAAGATTCACCAGGGGCAAAACGATCATTTAAAATTCGGCAAAAATAATGAATATGGGAAATAATCCCAATAGTCATTTCCTAAAGTTACACGACTATACGACTTCGTATGTAAGTCAAATAAATAATCTACGATCCTCTGATACATAGAATGTGGGTCGTTACAACAACCCTTAGCATGTTATGTGAGGATGTTGAAATATTTGTTTGTTCTTCTTCTTGCATGCATCTACATGTGATTTATTTCCTTGGTTTTGACATAACATTGGTTATGGAAAGCACTGTTGGATATGAAGCCAGAATTTTATGTTTTGAGAGGATTTATATCTTCATCATCCCGACTCACTAGCCCAACTATCTCTTATTATACAGGAGGTTGACTACTAGTTCGAACCATCTTTATTTGCTCTTGATTCTTGCGATGAGGATGATATATCTCAAATTCCAGTTTTTTTTGGTGATTTTGGCGATGTATTTGAGCTTGTTTCAGGTTTGCAACCCAAGCGGGCGATTGAATTCTACATCGATCTTGCTCCAAGTGCACAACCAATTGGTCAACCTACTATTAGGATGTTGACTAAAGAGAACGAACAACTTAAGAAGCAACTATTAGAGCTCGAAGCTAAATAGTTTACCAGTCTAACTGTTTACTGAGTGTCGCGCACTGTAAGAAAAAGTACAGTTTTACCTATGCCAAAATGACATAAGGGCGGCGGGGGGGGGGGGGGGGGGGTAGGTAAATGCAGTAGCTACATAACACCTAGGTCAATATTAGCGTGAGTAAAAACTGCATTGGTAATAATATACCCACGTCTTACCTACGCCATCCATTGGGTTGTTTACTATGCCGTACCTACGTCATTATTTGTCTACGTCTTTCCTACGCCATTTGAACGTCTTGCGTTTCCTACGTCTTTTTTAGCCCATTATTTAGCTGCGGTTTACCTATACCATTGCTTTTTACGATTTACCTACTCTATATACACATTTTTTTAAACACATTAGAATTAAATTACATACACCCTTCCTAGGCCTACTATATATCTTTTTCTAAAGTAATTTTAATATATCATTATCATGTTTTGTTTCACTATATTAAACAAAAACTAAATCAACTCATTTCATATCTATATACATTCAAGATTAATATCAAATCATTAATCATCAATTAACTTTAAATATCTAATTAATATTACAAAGTCAAAATTACAATAGTCAAGTTCTCATCTTCATTAAATACAACCATATTATAACTCATATTCTGCCAACAAAATAATTACAACCACATATAACTTACACATAAAAAAACCGAGTCTCACGGTTCACGACCAAAGCCACAACCTGAACCCCTCCCTCAACCAATCACCTGTCTCTACATCCTCTTCACTTGCTCAACCGACTGCACTTGTACACAACAAAACAACACATCAGGGATCATCATAAGTGTAAATGGAATTCTAGTCACATATCTTGATGTTTTCATTGATGATTCTGCTGCTTTCACTCAATGTATCATGTAAGGACTCCTCATCTCTACTCTCCAATTAGCGTATGAAGATAAAATTAATGTACAATAATACTTCTGTAGGTGGTTCTTCAACGATAGTGCCACAACCGCCAAAGTTTATGCTATTTTATCTAAATAAAGTATTAAAAGAAACATACTTAATAGTTAAAGATTAACCTAAACTTATATAACTTGAAATATCAAAATAATTTCAAAGATTTCTACATATTTTTACCTTCCTATGGCCAATATCAAGGCTAGAAATGTCTACAGATGAGCAATTGTTGCCTTTTCAAGTTATTATGACTCATTTCTCTGGCAGACCAATTAGGTGTATGCAATATTTAATTTGCATATTAACAAGGTTAAATTAAAATTATATCAAAGCGATTTAACAAATTGACCTGATGCTTGTTGGATATGCAAATGATAAATATTGTGGGTTTTATCTAATACTAGGGCATTTCTATTACATGCAACCATACATGCTCGAAAGAAAGAAATTAATCGATAACTTATACCAGATCCATTTGCAACTTATACCAGTTTTATTTTCAACAGTTGAATCTGGCCATTGCCCAAAGTCTATAAACTAAGAACAGTATTATGTGAAAATAAAACAAAACAAAAGATATGATAGCTCAAAGTTTTCTGCATATAAACCTTGATCAAGATGATAAATAACAAGACATTCGTATAAACTGATACTTATGCTCGGATGGTATTTAAATCGCATGAAAACTAATTAGTTTCATAGCACCTACAGGAGCTATTCAAAGGGGAAAAAGTCGAGTAGTGGGAACCAAAGTTAACACCACAGATATAGCATGTAAACTAACATGGGATCAAATCAGTGTGCAAAACAATGTGCTGGATTGGTATAAAATACAAGGAATAGTCTGTGCCTTCTTAGAATGTTAGCATATGCATTATCCACTTGATTAAAAAAGCTTAACATGAAAAACAAAGTGACAAATAGTGCTGTAACAATAATTCTCTATGTCAGTTAATTCAAATTGAAACTGAGACAAAAGAACTTCTATTTTCTAATAGGATATACATAAACGACCACTGGACATCATCCAGAATAAAATTGTTAAACCATTCGTATGATAAATGAAATACTTGAGATTATTGATGCAGCCAAACATCAAGCGTATAAATTTGATAGATACCGCCTTGATGATCATCGTTTGGCATACTTGAAGCAAACAAAACATCGAAGTATTTAACGAAGTTGAAATGCAAACTATATCAGAATCGTACTCGTTATACAAGACCGATACAAAATAACCAAGCGAACATAAGAGGCAAAAAGAAATCTGAATATGATTTTTGGTTTTTTTGGCAAAGAAAGAAGGGAGTTGTAAGAATGGAGAGAAGACATACCCATGGGAAAGTACTAAGTTCAATCAGCTGGTTATTCTCGAAGTAGCTGCTCTCGACTGACTGTTTCTCCGCCACCGATTTCTCGAATTGGTTGCCCTCCGCCACTTAAAACCCTAAATCCCCAAATGTGTTTACCACTAGAATCATACTTTTGTTTGCGATAGGGAAGAATTTCAAGCTTAGGTACAATTTTATCTCCATCCACTAACGGTTCATCTCTGCTCTCCCTAACGGGAGACTTTGCTTTCGGCTGGGTGCACTTGATAACGACCCTAACCTTTTCCTACCCGCTGTCTATTAGTATAAAATCAGGCTGAAAACCGTAATATGGACTGCAAATGTAGGCAATCCCGTATAAAATGAATCTAAAGCTCATCTCACCTCAGGTGGACAACTGACCCTGCAGGACTCCTCAAATCAACAAATATAGACTTCAAATATTAGTGGTGCAAGCTATGGTTTTATGCAGTATAATGGAAATTTTATATTGTTTAGTGGTTCTTATGTAGTATGGCAGACGTTTGGGTCTCCATTAGCTCAAGCAGAAAACTAGCAATCTTCAGCATCCACCACTAGAAACTGCAGTCCATCAACCTTCCATCATCAAACACTACCATTCCTTACCCTACAACTGACCTCAAACTAATAACCGACCATGAAAATCCAACACTTCACAAAACAATCCAATTTCAACTCCACCCTTCTGCACCAACCCACAAACACAATACTGCCATTCACCAATTTTCCTGTACATCAAACAACCTGCAAATCAACTCATCCTGAGCAACACCTCAATCCATACCAAAATTCACTATTACCATACCAAACTGCAGTTGCAATACCACTCCTTCTCATTCAACTGGAAAAACCAATCTGAACTCATCTCCACAACATTCAACTCAGCACCAAGCACTACCCACTTCCATCCGTTACAACATCCACTTGCACGCGTTCCATCAATCACCTATATAACTGCCCCATCAATCACCTATATAACCATCCACTTCCATGCATCCTAAACAAAACAGGCCAAAACAAAACCCTCTTAAATAGCTATACTACGAATCTCCTTTAACTATATCCACCAACAAAACAGCTGCGATCAGCTTCTTCCTAACAATATTCATCTTCATAGCAATTCACTTACAACAATCACAAACCAGTTCACATTCAGAACCATCTCAACTAGCAATCCGAAACCCTTGCATCAACTTCCTAGATCCACTAACTGCCTTGCTAGACGCCCACTCAACTTCCCATACCCCTCATACAAAACCAACCTCCACTATTGTCAGCAACCATTAGCCATAATCACTAGTGCATCAAACGAATAGCCAACATCTTCTATGCGCTTACAATAAGAAGAAACTGCCTGCCTCCTCCATTTATACATTCATCTCCGACTACCCGCTCAACCCAGTTCTCTCCAGCTTGCTACCACAAATCACCAAACTACCATCTCCATATAGACATCCCAAACAAGCTCCGGTACTATTTGCTATGACCAGAACCAAATCAACCACCTTTAGCAAGCACTCTTGTGTGTTAGCTGAGCAATTTAACGAACGTAAATTATTGTTTCAAAATCTGTGTTATTCTTTTTATTGAAGTATATTTACAACAAAAGTAAAATGTTTAATTTTACTTTTCTCAACAAAAGTAAAATGTAAATAAAGTATCAATCTTCTAAATAAAAACAGCCTGCTAACTCACAATATAAAACAATCTCATAAATCAGAATATAAAGGAATTTAGGAAACATCAAACTAGATAGATCATAAATGTTCTTTTATAATTATCCATGCTATATTCAGATATTTCAAACCAGTCGCCATATAACGATTACAACACCTCCTCCCTCCCCCCTCCCCTCTTTCCTGTACTATTTGCTATGAACCAAATCAACCACCTTTAGCAAGCACTTCTGTGTGTTAGTAGGTTATGTAAATTATTTATATAATCAGGTGATTTATATAAATAATTTAACATAATCACGATTCATATTTCTTCCAAAAAAATATTTGATTAAAAACATGTTGGTAGGTGACATTGACCGAGAACAATGATACACTAAAGCTGACACATCAGATTTAATTTTCAAAACATGTAATATAACGGTAAGTAGCAACGTTGTTTTGAAGACGAATTTGGACTTCTCTTTTACAACAAATTAGCAAATAAGAAACTTATCTCAAATCAGTATTTGAACTTTAGTTTATAAAAAAATTTAATTTAATTACCCTTATGTGGACTTGAAATATAGCTGTTGCGAATCATAAATATAAATTATGAGTCATGCTACAATACTCAAAAAAGTTTTTGTCAAAAAGTAAGAAATATGGATAAATCCGGAATTCAGGGGTGATATGCATTGAATTCGGAAGGAGGGGGAGGGGGAGGGGGTATTTGTGTAATTTCGGGGGTGAACCTCCTATTTTTTTGTCTTTGGTGTATTTTTTGACAAAAACTGTTTTTGTCATAGTAGCATTTTTGATAAATTATAGATTAAAAACCGCAGGCTGTATCAATTGTAAAAAAATATTTGCCAAGATGCATTCAGATACCAACTTAACAACAGTATTACATACAATACAAAGGAAGCATCAATCAAGATAAACTTTAACATCAATTCCATTATCAATCAAACTCTGAACAACTGCTCTTATCTTGCCTTCGAACCTATCTCTTTCTCTAGGAGTATACGCCGCAGTATAAACATCTGCTTCTTTTGCCCTTTCCGCTAATATTCTCCCAATGGCTAAACAAGCAGGTACGTCCGATCTAGCCTGAAGTGCAGCTTTAATATCTTTTGAATTAGTGCCAGCTACTGCAACTTGTTTGCTTGTAACCCTGTGAGTAAGGGATGCAGGCACAAATCTTTTTGATATGAATACACCAAGAGAGAAAGGTTCCAGGAAAGCTATTGTGCGTTGCTTGAATGATATGTGCTTTTGTGGGTTTTTGGATTTCTTTTCTTTTTGGTATGTGTAGGGCCGGCTGTTGTCACCGTCTAGGAAATCTTCTTCTCCGAAGAAGCTCCTTGGAGATGAGAGAACCTTAGTGCCAAAAGGACCCATAGGAGCATCCATATCAAAAGCCTTCCTTCCCTCGAGCCAAGCCAGCAGTTCCTCGCGTTCCATACCAGTAACAACCGGTGACACTTCCCCCGCTTTCGTCTTCAAATGATATTTGGTAGAGGAGAAGCGATTCAAAGAAGGAACTGCAAAGTTTGTTAGGGTTTGAACAGGAATAGGGTTCCGGCGGCTGAGAGATCTCCATGAAGCTAGGGCTTGGTAATTGGATGAAGCTCTTCTCCACATGGCCGAGTTCGCTTTTATGGTGTTGAAATGTTTGTATAACTTATTTTACTTCGAGAAACGAGAGTTTATTTTGATGTCTGATCTGAGAAACGGGAGCGTGGAAACGGAGAATCAGGAGCTGGGAATAGCTGAAAGTGGTACCGTCTTCTCTTTTTGTTGACCTTGTCTGGTCATCAAAAGTTGAAATCTGATCTCAATCTGACAAACACAATGGATTATGTGAGAATTAAGAGGCATAATTTAAATATTGTACTTCAAATATTACACCGTCAAAATTGTACAGTATGCTAAAGGATGTTAGGTTGGGATTTAAAAGAAAGCATACTATATTTACATGCAAGTGTGGATGTGAATGTAAATTTTACGACACATATGGGTAGGTCGATAATTTTTTGGTGCAAACATGTATCTTAATGCATGTATCAAAACCTAACCATAAGCATGATATTGGAGAAATACACGAGTTTATTATATTCTTGGCATTTGAATCCAGGTATCACGTAACGGACTTTATAGCTGCATTCTCTTCCCTTTGGTGCACAGCAATACCAACCATAAGTATGTCTATATTTAGTAGCACAAAGTTTTCAAATCCTCATAATAAATATTATAAAGCAGATCCCAATTATATTATCATACACTCGGTGGATATTCACTTATGCTCATTGCTTATTTTTGCACTATGCTCAGACGATATTATCGTAAATCAATTTACACTACGCTCATTGCTTATTTTTCCATCTTTCTCCTTTCTCTGCTTCGTACTACAGTTAAAATAATATGGTAGTAAAACCTATGTAAGGACCTGGAGGAAAAAAAAAAATACTAAAGCAAAATCCATACGCATTGTAAGAACTGAAAAGGATGGTCAAGCTTTAGTCTCAGAAAGGCCCAATGTAGCATTGCATGTAACTTAAGAAGAATTACACAATAAAAACTCAGAAACAAGAATGCAAATAACAGGTCTTTTGTTTAATTCTCTAAGCAATTTACAGTTTTAAGCAGAGAAAGTGGAGCTAAGGCATAGAAGACCAGATAATATTTTTGACCACATTTTAATAACATTGATGTAATGTTTAGTTATAAGCATATTTACTCGTTTCTTTAGTACACTAACCTTTTGGCGTATATCAGTATATGGTCAGCTCTAAGCTTTTATAAACAATCACTAGCCATACTAGTTTTTTTAATATGCAAGTACATGTAACGTATGGTGTTTTTGTTATTTTTCTCCTTGAGCGTGGTGTTTTCTTACAATTGAATGGTCAAAAAGTACAATCTTCCTATCCAAATCCTAAATGCCTGTGATTTCCCATTTCATTGACTGACATTTACTGGCGTATTACTTCATAATTAGCCATACTAATTCTCTGTCTTAACTCTTACTCGTGTTTAAGCACATGCACATATTGGAAATCAAAGTAAATCAAAGCATACGACCATGTACTGTACATCGCTCTGCATTAAAAAGTATATGACATTTTGTTGGAAAACAATGGCTGAGGCGCGGACTAGGTCGCTTTCTTGAAGACGATTCGGCGATTTGGTCAGAGGTGCAAACCAATTCGTTCCTTCGCCGCCGCCTCTAGGATAAAACAGCCTCTAAAATAGTAACTGATTTGCTTGCACAAACAAATCAGTGCAGATTTGCACTTTCGGGAAAAATACTGCTCGAAATTTCTTAGAAGTTTTAATGGCGGCTGAGAAGAAGAGAATATAAAATTCGGTGTTTTTCTCGTCTCAGATAAAATAGTATATATAGAACGAGAATTAGGTTTTGGGAGCAAATATCGGATCTGCTAAAATTTCGGGGGGGATTAATTATTTTACCGTTGCAAAACTTTTCCGTTGCAGAATAAATATCGGTGCGCAAAATAATTTTTCCATAAAAAAACGGTTCGAAAACAACTAAGTTTTATGGTCCAAAAATATAAGTGCCTACACCACAAAGCCCGGGCCCGGACCCGGCCCGGGCCGGTCGGTCGCGCGTGTGTGGTGGTCATGATGCATGATCTCCCTCCTCACAACAATGCATGTATTGGGAGCCCAAGACCCCAACATGGCTTCTTAGAAACAAGTATAAATCCTTGCCTCTTCCCTATAATCTCATGATGTGGGACTACTCAAACATAGGAGCCATTCATACACTTATTCAATCATTTTTAATAATTCACATAATGTTTGTAAAACATTTCCAACAATCCCCCACTTGAATTTTTAAAAATATTTTCGAGCAGTTTCTTAAAAAACATAAGATTGTGCATAAACAAAGGTGTCCAAGGACTTGAACCTTTGCATAGTGAGTAAGATTCAGTTTTTACTAGAGTGACACGTAGTCTTGAACTCTATTCCTGACATCAAACCACACACAACCTTTTCTATAGTGCAATCAGATAAGCCCGTGCATTTATGGCCCTGCACGTCTATCCCAATTTAATGAATGCTCTAGAAGTTTTGCCCAAACTTCATAGGAAACAGCCACATTTCCACATTCACAAAGGTGAGTCTATCAAGAGCACTCCTGAAGGTAGGTACTCCACTCCAAATAGAGTATAGATCTCATTAAGAGTTTCTATTAACTCATCCTCTAATCACTTCAGGAATACATGCTTCTTGGTTTATTAAATAGCATGTTCAACTCATATCACTACACAACTTGTTATTACCCATTGAACCTAGTTCTTGGGATCTCCAGTCATTTAGGTCGGGTTACCATTGTGCGTGACTCAACAATCTAAGGGCAATAGTCCCATTCTTTTAGAAGAGTTATGGACGTTCTCTCTGGACAGTCCTTTCGTCAAAGGATCTGCCAAATTTTCCTCACTACGTACGTAATCCACTCTAACGGTACCTGTGAAAAATAGTTCTCTAACAGTGCTGTGGTTACGACGTATTTGTCGTCTCTTACCGTTATAGTAACGGTTCTGAACTTTTGCAATAGCCGCGGTACTATCGCAGTGTATCAACACTGCTGGTATCGGTTTTTCCCATAAGGGAATCTCAGCTAGTAGATTTCTCAAATATTCTGCCTCTTCACTAGCTGTAGCTAGTGCTATCATCTCAGACTCCATAGTAGACTGAGCCAAAATAGTCTGTTTCTTGGATTTCCAAGAAACAGCTCCTCCAGCGATGCTAAATATGTAGCCACTGGTCGCTTTAGAATCATCAGATAAGGTATTCCAGTCTGCATCAGAATATCCTTCAAGTACAGCTGGAAACCTTTCATAATGTAATCCAAGGTTCATGGTTCGTTTAAGGTATCTCATTACCCTTTCAATAGCTTGCCAGTGCTCTATACTAGGTCTACTGGTAAACCTGCACAATAATCCCACGACATAGGCAATGTCGGGTCTAGTACAATCAGTGGCATACCGAAGGCTGCCAATGATGCTCGCATAATCAGACTGTCTTACACCTTCACCAGTGTTCTTAAATAACTTTACACTGTGATCATATGGCGTACTTGCAGGTTTACAGTCAAAGTAATTATATTTCTTTAGTATCTTCTCAATGTAATGAGATTGGTCCAAAGAAATTCCCTTTTCTAACCTAGTAATCTTAATACCAAGGATTACACTCGCTTCACCTAGATCTTTCATATCAAAATTGACACTTAATAAGGATTTGACTGAGTTTATGGCATGAATATTTGACCCAAAAATGAGTAGGTCATCTACATAAAGGCATATAATAGTGCAAATGTCATTCTCAGATTTGTAATAAATGCATTTGTCACTTTCATTAACTTTAAAACCATTTGAAATGATTAAGTTATCAAATTTTTCATGCCATTGTTTAGGTGCTTGTTTTAAACCATATAATGATTTATCCAATTTACATACTTTATGTTCTTGACCATGTACTACAAATCCTTCAGGCTGGTCCATATAAATTTCTTCGTCTAATTCACCGTTCAAAAAAGCAGTTTTAACATCCATTTGGTGTATAAGTAAATTATGAATGGAAGCAAGTGAGATTAATACCCGAATGGATGTTATTCTAGTTACAGGTGAAAAAGTGTCAAAGAAGTCTATATTTTCCTTTTGTTTAAAACCTTTAGCTACTAGTCGTGCTTTATATTTATCTATAGTGCCATCAGGTTTTAATTTCTTTTTAAGTACCCATTTACAGCCTATAGACTTACAACCAGGGGGTAAATCTACCAAGTGCCAAGTCTTATTGGATTCTAAAGAATCCATCTCATCGTTTATAGCCTCTTGCCAGAAATCGGCATCTAAAGAAGATAAGGCTTCTTGGAGGTTTATAGGATCCTCCTCAACAGTAAAAGCACAAAAATCTGAACCAAAGTCTTTTATGGTTCTTGCTCTTTTACTTCTTCTAGGTTCAGCTTCAGAACTTTCATTAAGTTCTGTTCTAATAGGCATATTTGAAGTGCCCCCACTATTCCTTAATTTGAAAGGAAATTTAGTTTCATAAAAGTCGACATCATTTGATTCAATTATATTATGTGCATTAAGGTCATAAAATCTATATGCTTTGCTGTTAATAGCATAGCCTATAAATGCACATTCATATGCTCTACTTGCCAATTTTATTCTCTTAGGGTCTGGAATGCGAACATATGCTAAACAACCCCAAGTTCTAAAGTATGAGACATTGGGTTTATGATTCTTTAAAATTTCATAAGGTGAAATTTTATTCTTAGATTTAGGGATTCTATTCAGAACGTAGCATACAGTCAATAAAATATCCCCCACCAATGTTTTGCTGCACCAGAATTTAATAATATGGCAACTACTAGCTCGGTAAAGGTCCTATTTTTCCTTTCTGCTTTACCGTTCATTTCAGGTGAGCAGGGTGCAGTTCTCTCATGTACTATACCATGTTGTTTATAGAAATCCAGAATAGAATTAGATTCATATTCTGTTCCTCTATCACTACGAAGTCTCTTAATTTTTCTATTTGCTTGATTCTCAATCTCAGTTTTGAATGTTTTAAACATGTCAAAAGCATCACTTTTATTTTTCATAAGATATACATATGTGAAATCAGAGCAGTCATCAATAAAAGTGATAAAATAACGATGTCCCTGTCTAGTTAAAGTGCCATCAAGTTCACATATGTCAGAATGAATCAAGTCTAATGGTTCAGAAACTCTATCAACAGATTTGTGAGGTTTCTTTGTGATTTTAGCTTGTGTACAGAATTCACATTTATCAGATTCAGATTCTGTCATTTTAGGTATCATATCTAGGGTGCTCATATTACGAATAATTCGATTATTAACATGACATAATCTAGAATGCCAGATATTAAAATCACACAACATGTAAGTAGAAGTAGTCACTTTATTAGATTCAACATTCAGTTTAAACATACCCTCACAAGCATAACCCTTTCCCACAAAAGTTCCCTTATAAGTAAGAGTGTACAAATCAGCCCCAATAACTTGAGTGAAACCAGCCTTATTAAGGAGGAAGCCAGAGACCAGATTCTTTCTTATCTCTGGAGTGTGAATAACATCTTTCAGAATTACAGTTTTTCCAGAGGTGAACTTGAGTTCCACGTTTCCAATCCCCGCAACTGTAGTGGTGTGAGAGTCTCCCAACAGCACTTTCTGATTTTCAGCAGCCGTGTATGTAGAGAACAAGGCACGATCATAGCAGACATGGCGTGAAGCACCAGTATCTACCCACCAGCCCTCTGATCCACCAACAAGGTGAATCTCAGTAACCATAGCCGTAAGAGGCTCCTCAGTCAGGTTAGCCTGCGGTGCAGAGCTTGGCCTGTTCCGACACTTTCGTGCCATATGACCTGGTTTTCCACAGTTGTAACATAGAAACAACTGTCCAGAGTCATTCTTTTGGGTTGGTTTCTGCTGTCCTTTTGGGTTTCCTTGCGGATTCCCATTCTGTTTGTTGCGCCTGTTCTGATTCTTAAATGATTTCTGATTTGGTTTCAGAACAGCGGGAGTGGTCTTCTTAGTGCTGTTGTTATTGACAATCAGCACCTCTTCTTTCTGGTCTTGCTTGCGTGCTTCCTCCTCAATACGGAGGCGTGTAATCAAGCTCTCTAAGGAAAATTCCTTAGTCTTATGTCGCAAAGTGTTCTTAAAATCTTTCCAGCTAGGGGGTAATTTGTCAATGATAACAGCAATTTGAAATTGTTCGTCCAAGACCATACCTTCGGAGATGATCTCATGAGCTATTTTCTGAAGCTCATGAGACTGCATCTCTACCGATCTATCATCAGTCATCTGATACTTTAGGTAGCGACTTACAGCGTATTTCTTTGCCCCTGCCTCCTCTGTGTCATATTTCTTCTTTAGTGCTTCCCAGATCTCCTTTGCCGTCTTTTCATCTGAGTTACAATAATCATACAGATCATCGCTCAGTCCATTCAGTATAAAATTCTTGCATAAGTAATCCTGTTCAGTCCAGGTCTGCAGTTGCTTTGACTGTTCAGTCCATGATGCCATCTTTGCTGCATCAGTCTCGTCAGGCTTGTCTGGTAGCTGCGGTTTTTCAGCAATCAGAGCAGCCACCACCTTCCTGATCGTGAGGAAGAACTCCATCTTCTGACGCCAGTGCTTGAAATGCAAACCTTCGAACTTGAAAGGAGCAGCAGTGACCAGAGGGACGTGAAAAGCAGAGGGAGGAGCAGAATCGTCCATGGTTGAGTTCGAGGCCATTGTTTCAGATCGTCTTCAAATTGTTGGAAAACAATGGCTGAGGCGCGGACTAGGTCGCTTTCTTGAAGACGATTCGGCGATTTGGTCAGAGGTGCAAACCAATTCGTTCCTTCGCCGCCGCCTCTAGGATAAAACAGCCTCTAAAATAGTAACTGATTTGCTTGCACAAACAAATCAGTGCAGATTTGCACTTTCGGGAAAAATACTGCTCAAAATTTCTTAGAAGTTTTAATGGCGGATGAGAAGAAGAGAATATAAAATTCGGTGTTTTTCTCGTCTCAGATAAAATAGTATATATAGAACGAGAATTAGGTTTTGGGAGCAAATATCGGATCTGCTAAAATTTCGGGGGGGATTAATTATTTTACCGTTGCAAAACTTTTCCGTTGCAGAATAAATATCGGTGCGCAAAATAATTTTTCCATAAAAAAACGGTTCGAAAACAACTAAGTTTTATGGTCCAAAAATATAAGTGCCTACACCACAAAGCCCAAGCCCGAGCCCGAACCGGGCCGGATCGGGTCGGTCGGTCGCACACGCGTGTGTGGTGGTCATGATGCATGGTCTCCCTCCTCACAACAATGCATGTATTGGGAGCCCAAGGCCCCAACATGACTTCTTAGAAACAAGTATAAATCCTTGCCTCTTCCCTATAATCCCATGATGTGGGACTACTCAAACATAGGAGCCATTCATACACTTATTCAATCATTTTTAATAATTCACATAATGTTTGTAAAACATTTCCAACACATTTTTTCATACCCCAAACTTGGGGTTGAAACCAAATCAGTAAATAAAAAGCATGAGATCTGTTATCAGATCCAACAACTACTAGAATAGAAAATCGAAAACAACTGATAGAATGTTAAACCCTAAATCGAAAACAACAATTTCACAATTCAACAAACATACAACACCAATTAGCGCAATATTGGGATGAGTAAGAATAAAAACCTGATCGGATGTGACAGTCTGAAGGAGGGCGGTCGACTCGAGGGAAGGCGGTGGCCGGTCCAAGGGGAGGCGGCGACGCTAGGATACGGGTGTTGGGAGGGGATTTGTGTTTCTTATCTGGTGTCCCAGTAGCCGCTCCTTGCTTTATTTGCTGGGATTGTCAAAGGAACTCCATCTTTTTCAATTTTTTAATTTTTGATGAATTGTTAAGGAGGGTGGAAGGACAAAATAAGTTAGTCCTCTCTTAAGCAAATAATTAAAAATTTCATTACTATCCCCATAACCCTCTTATACCTGCATATATACTTAAACAAAAACTCACACCAACATTACCCATATACATACAAATACATAACACATAAGCCCTCGTAACAGAGCAAAATTAATGCATACCTGCACATAACTACATAAATTTAAACACTTAAGCATAAGTCAGACCACACTTGCATGAATTCAAACACTTAAGCATAAGACAGACACTTATTAACACTTCTTACTCTAATAAGATACATGAATAATTAACTTTGCAAATTGCAAAATAAATTTTGAAACAATATACAATGACCTTCTATTATTCAACTAAAAAGGAAAATAACAAGAAATAACAATCAGAACGAGATCCACCTCTTTCAACTCCTCTGATTAAACAAAGTTCATATAATCTCAGTATTCCAGTTTAAATCATGTATTTATCACTCATATATGTGTATGTATATATATATATATAAAATAAATAATAATAATTGTAGTTGCATGCATCTTCTATTTGGTGATGAATATAAATAACGTAGCTGATTCCTACAGGCAAGTATCTAAAGAAAGTCAATATCGAACATATCCAAAACTCAGCCTGGAATTATGACAAGTAATTAACAAATTAAATTATAGTTAATCACCGCGTTTCTAATTAATTAAGGTTACGAGGGACAGTTTAGTCCATGTTTATTTTAAAATAAAAAAAAACCAAATCCTCCTGTAACAAATTTTGTTTAAGGTGGAGTCCCCTTAAAAATGTACTCCCCTTAACCAAAAGTGGAGTCCTTTTTACAATCCCATATTTATTTTGTTGTAGAGGAACACATGAACGATAACAAATAAGGTTATAGCTTATTAATTGAGAAATTAAGTACTAATTAATCATTGTAGTAATGGTATATAAGCTTATAATTGATTAGTATAACAATGATTAATTTTATTTTTTTTGTCCTGTAGAGTTGGCATAGGAAATTTCTTACGCCGTTACTACGTCAACTAGAATTTGTAAAAAAATAACATTGGTGTAGGAATGAGTTTCCTACGTCATTTCTATACCATTACCTCTTTCTATGTGTTTCTTACATCTTATCTACGCCCCGCATTTTGGCGTAGGAACAACATTGAAAAATTTATGTAGAAAATTGAAATGTTTTCTTGTAGTGGTGGTTTTTTTTGTAAAGAAGTCTAATGACACTCTTAGGCTGTGCATTGACCATCACAATCTTAACGAGTTAACCATCAATAATCACTATTCATTGCCGAGGATCGACGATATGTTCGATCAGTTAAGTGGCGCTAAGATCTTTTCTTAGCACAACTATGCCATCAGATTTCACCCGTTACGAGATGTAGAGGACATCATTATTCACATAGCATTCTGCACTCGATATGGTTCATATGAGTGGCTTGTCATGTCGTTTAGTTTGACATACGCCCTAGCCTATTTCAGTGATCTTATGAATCGAGTACTTTCGGAATATCTCTATAAGTTCTTGGTTTTCATCAATGACATTCTTGTTTATTCGCAGTGAGAAGCTGACCACGCTCGACATTTGAGGACTGTGTTGAGTATACTTCGCAACAGTCAGCTAAAGACCAAATTCTCCAAGTGCCACTTTTGGGAGAATAACGTGAATCTTCTAGGCCACGTATTATCTTCTGATATCATTTCGGTTGATCCTTCAAAGATCGAAGCCATTCAGAACTGAAAGAAGTCCGAGAAAGTCTCAAAGATAAGTAGTTTCCTTGGATTGGCAATTTATTACCATTGATTCATTAAGGACTTTCCGCATCGTGCTTCCCCTCACTAGCCTCATAAGAAAAGGTGTTCATTTTATTTGGTCATACAATTGTGAAGCTTCTTTTTAGAAATTGAAATTTGGTTGATGTGAAATTTGGTGAATATCATGAATGGTTGATTGGAAATGATTGATTGTGGTTGAAATCCCAATAAGATTAGTATATGGGAAAATTCGTCTGCGTACGAACTAGATATTGAAATCCCCATTGTTAGGGTTTGAACAGGAATAGGGTTCCGACGGCTGAGAGATCTCCATGAAGCTAAGGCTTGGTAATTGGATGAAGCTCTTCTCCACATGGCCGAGTTCGCTTTTATGGTGTTGAAATGTTTGTATAACTTATTTTACTTCGAGAAACGAGAGTTTATTTTGATGTCTGATCTGAGAAACGGGAGCGTGGAAACGGAGAATCAGGAGCTGGGAATAGCTGAAAGTGGTACCGTCTTCTCTTTTTGTTGACCTTGTCTGGTCATCAAAATTTGAAATCTGACCATAATTTTTTGGTGCAAACATGTATCTTAATGCATGTATCAAAACCTAACCATAAGCATGATATTGGAGAACAACATGAGTTTATTATATTCTTGGCATTTGAATCCAGGTATCACGTAACGGACTTTATAGCTGCATTCTCTTCCCTTTGGTGCACAGCAATACCAACCATAAGTATGTCTGTATTTAGTAGCACAAAGTTTTCAAATCCTCATAATAAATATTATAAAGCAGATCCCAATTATATTATCATATACTCGGTGGATATTCACTTATGCCCATTGCTTATTTTTGCACTATGCTCAGACGATATTATCGTAAATCAATTTACACTATGCTCATTGCTTATTTTTGCATCTTTCTCCTTTCTCTTTTTCTCTGCTTCGTACTACAGTTAAAATAATATGGTAGTAAAACCTATGTAAGGACCTGGAGGAAAAAAAAATACTAAAGCAAAATCCATACGCATTGTAAGAACTGAAAAGGATGGTCAAGCTTTAGTCTCAGAAAGGCCCAATGTAGCATTGCATGTAACTTAAGAAGAATTACACAATAAAAAACTCAGAAACAAGAATGCAAATAACAGGTCTTTTGTTTAATTCTCTAAGCAATTTACAGTTTTAAGCAGAGAAAGTGGAGCTAAGGCATAGAAGACCAGATAATATTTTTGACTACATTTTAATAACATTGATGTAATGTTTAGTTATAAGCATATTTACTTGTTTCTTTAGTACACTAACCTTTTGGCGTATATCAGTATATGGTCAGCTCTAAGCTTTTATAAACAATCACTAGCCATACTAGTTTTTTTAATATGCAAGTACATGTAACGTATGGTGTTTTTGTTATTTTTCTCCTTGAGCGTGGTCTTTTCTTACAATTGAATGGTCAAAAAGTACAATCTTCCTATCCAAATCCTAAATGCCTGTGATTTCCCATTTCATTGACTGACATTTACTGGCGTATTACTTCATAATTAGCCATACTAGTTCTCTGTCTTAACTCTTACTCGTGTTTAAGCACATGCACATATTGGAAATCAAAGTAAATCAAAGCATACGACCATGTACTGTACATCGCTCTGCATTAAAAAGTATATGACATTTTTATCATACCCCAAACTTGCCAAACTTGGGGTTGAAACCAAATCAGTAAATAAAAAGCATGAGATCTGTTATCAGATCCAACAACTACTAGAATAGAAAATCAAAAACAACTGATAGAATGTTAAACCCTAAATCGAAAACAACAATTTCACAATTCAAGAAACATACAACACCAATCAGCGCAATATTGGGATGAGTAAGAATAAAAACCTGATCGGATGTGACAGTCTGAAGGAGGGCGGTCGACTCGAGGGAAGGCGGTGGCCGGTCCAAGGGGAGGCGGCGACGCTAGGATACGGGTTTTGGGAGGGGATTTGTGTTTCTTATCTGGTGTCCCAGTAGCCGCTCCTTGCTTTATTTGCTGGGATTGCTAAAGGGACTCCATCTTTTTTGTTAGGAGGAGTACAATTTTTTAATTTTTGATGAATTGTTAAGGAGGGTGGGAGGACAAAATAAGTTAGTCCCCTCTTAACCATATAATTAAAAATTTCATTACTATCCCTATAACCCTCTTATACCTGTATATATACTTATACAAAAACTCACACCAGCATTACCCATATACATACAAATACATAACACATAAGCCCTCGTAACAGAGCAAAATTAATGCATACCTGCACATAACTACATAAATTTAAACACTTAAGCATAAGTCAGAGCACACTTGCATGAATTCAAACACTTAAGCATAAGACACACTTATTAACACTTCTTAGTCTAATAAGATACATGAATAATTAACTTTGCAAATTGCAAAATAAATTTTGAAACAATATACAATGACCTTCTATTATTCAACTAAAAAGGAAAATAACAAGAAATAATAATCAGACGAAGATCCACCTCTTTCAACACCCCTGATTAAACAAAGTTCATATAATCTCAGTATTCCAGTTTAAATCATGTATTTATCACTCATATATATATATATATATATATTAAAAATAATAATTGTTGTTGCATGCATCTTCTATTTGGTGATGAATATAAATAACGTAGCTGATTCCTACAGGCAAGTATCTAAAGAAAGTCAATATCGAACATATCCAAAACTCAGCCTGGAATTATGACAAGTAATTAATAAATTATAGTTAATCACTGCGTTTCTAATTAATTAAGGTTACGAGGGACAGTTTAGTCCATGTTTATTTAAAAAAAAACCAAATCCTCCTTTAACAAATTTTGTTTAAGGTGGAGTCCCCTTAAAAATGTACTCCCCTTAACCAAAAGTGGAGTCCCTTTTACAATCCCCTATTTATTTTGTTGTAGAGGAACACATGAACGATAACAAATAAGGTTATAGCTTATTAATTGAGAAATTAAGTACTAATTAATCATTGTAGTAATGGTATATAAGCTTATAACTGATTAGTATAACAATGATTAATTTTAATTTTTTTTATCCTGTAGAGTTGGCATAGGAAATTTCTTACGCCGTTACTACGTCAACTAGAATTTGTAAAAAAATAACATTGGTGTAGGAATGAGTTTCCTACGTCATTTCTACACCATTACCTCTTTCTATGTGTTTCTTACATCTTATCTACGCCCCGCATTTCGGCGTAGGAACAACATTGAAAAATTTATGTAGAAAATTGAAATGTTTTCTTGTAGTGGTGATTTTTTTGTAAAGAAGTCTAATGACACTCTTAGGCTGTGCATTGACCATCACAATCTTAATGAGTTAACCATCAATAATCACTATTCATTGTCGAGGATCGACGATATGTTCGATTAGTTAAGTGGCGCTAAGATCTTTTCTTAGCACAACTATGCCATCGGATTTCACCCGTTACGAGATGTAGAGGACATCATTATTCACATAGCATTCTGCACTCGATATGGTTCATATGAGTGGCTTGTCATGTCGTTTAGTTTGACATACGCCCTAGCCTATTTCAGTGATCTTATGAATCGAGTACTTTAGGAATATCTCTATAAGTTCTTGGTTTTCATCAATGACATTCTTGTTTATTCGCAGTGAGAAGCTGACCACGCTCGACATTTGAGGACTGTGTTGAGTATACTTCGCAACAGTCAGCTAAAGACCAAATTCTCCAAGTGCCACTTTTGGGAGAATAACGTGAATCTTCTAGGCCACGTATTATCTTTCGATATCATTTCGGTTGATCCTTCAAAGATCGAAGCCATTCAGAACTGAAAGAAGTCCGAGAAAGTCTCAAAGATAAGTAGTTTCCTTGGATTGGCAATTTATTACCATTGATTCATTAAGAACTTTCCGCATCGTGCTTCCCCTCACTAGCCTCATAAGAAAAGGTGTTCATTTTATTTGGTCATACAATTGTGAAGCTTCTTTTTAGAAATTGAAGGCACTTCTCACTCATGTATCTATTCTAATGGTGAACTAAGACCTCATCGATTAAAACGATGCTTGTCATTGTAGCCTTGATATCGTGCTTATGATGCAAGATTAGGTAGTTTCCTATACTTCTAGGGAATTACGTCTGAACAAGGTTCGATACGCTACCCACGATTTGGAGTAGACTGCCAATGTCTTTGCATTGAAGATATGGCGTCATTACCTTTTGGTCGAGCATTTCATTCTCCATACGGATCATAAGTCTCTCAAGCATTCAAGGAGCCGAACATGCGACAACAATGTTAGCTTGAATTCCTCGCTTCCTATGACTTCGATATCCATTACACCAGTAACACCCCACACTTTTTCGAGACCGAATTTCAACATAAATCAAAACTCAAACGCATCCAAGCATGAAGAGTATATATCTGGTACATGTAAATAATGAGCATGAGCATAATCAAAGTAAAATAAAACTAACTCACAACGGAAGCAAAATAAGATAACTGTTACTACAAGAATTCATAATGGCGATATCGAAACCAAGACAAAATGAAGGGTTATCGTAATGGAGTCAACACCAAAATAGAAGCCTGGGAAGAGTTCGATCAATACCAATGCAAAGACTTGTAGAGGTGGAGCAGGTTCCGATAGAAAAAGATCTATAAGGAACAAAGCCAACACCGAAAAGAAGAGGACAGAAGTAGAGCCGGCACCAAGAAGTAGAGACATAGAAAGTAGAGCAAGCATTCAGAGCTTGGAATGAAGTCACCGAAACCGATACCGAAATAGTAAGATTGGGAATATGGAGTCGATACCAAGAATATAGAGGGTATCGGCGAAGACGACACCGGAAGAATGATTTCGTAAGTGTGTTATTGACACCAACATAGGGGAACAAACAACTTGGTGCAAATATCAGGAAAAGAAGGAAATAAAGGCACGTTTCCGACACCAACATGCAATGAGCAGTTAGCTTGGTGTTGACACCGAAGAATGAAAGAAAATGCATGAAGTCGATTCCATGACAAGGAAAGCAGCGGGTTTACATGCCGTTACCAAAGTAATGAAGACAGAAAGACGAAACCGTAGCCCCAAAGGTGGAAACATGGAGTTGGTATTCAAAGTGAAAGCAGCAAAGACGGAACCAAATACTGAGAACCATTGTCATGGGAGGTGATACCAAACACTGAGAAAAGGAAGCAATTAAATTGGCACCAGATATGTAAGCTGGAAGTACGATACCTAAGCCAAATCCATGAAGGGGAAGCAATGAAGATGTTGGAAGCAAAAGAGCGCTATCAACATCAACAGGCTTGGTGACGATACCATTGCACAAAGGCGACACCCATAAGTACAAGCAATGAGGGATTGAAGCCGACACTGAAACCAGAAAGCATTGACCTGGGACGATATCAAGAAGATGATACAAAAGAGGGTCTAAATCCTCTATAAATAAAACCTTAGGGTTCACATTTTGGGGGATTTTCCTCATTTCAAAATCTTGTACTCGATTCTAAGATACAAAACCCTAATTTTGAAATCAAATTGGGGATTTCTCTTGTAATGTTCCATGTACTCCACCAATTGATCAATAAAGGAAATATTTAGCACTCACAATCAATTGCATATGTCTCTCAACTATTAATTCGAATTCAAAAACTTAAATTGGAAATAATTGTTGAACCATCCCCGATGAACAATTTAGCCCAACCAGCAACAACTTATGAAACCCTTATCCCACGATAACTTTGTCTCCCTAAGTATTGTAAGTGTGATACTCACCTGTTGAAGGAAGAGTAACAAATATTCAAACTTGGGACACTAACGTCTAGGAAACGACGAATTAAGTTGAGCTTGGAAAGATTAGATTACACCAAGGTCTGCAACCGTAATCCTACATTCGGGTGTTGACAATTTTTATAGTTAACATTTTGGTGCTAGAAGGAGGGCTTGAACCTTCGGTCCTCTAGGTAATCTAACTCATCCCCAGTTATTCCACCCTTTTGGTTAGACATTGAAGAGTTAGACCATGGATAAAAGGTCCCAACAAGGTCTTCTACTTCAGACATCTTCGATCCGAGAGTTATTGAAGAACAAAGGCTAAGAATGAAAGCTTTGCAAATCATGAATGAGAAAAGGTAAGTGTCACAGTAAAACCCTGACCGCTGGAGCATAAACACTTTCCATATAGGACCAACCCCCATCTATGCTTTAAGTGACTCGACATCAAAATAATATAGCTTATTCTCACACATGAAAGAAGTCATTCAAGCGCAAGCAAAGGGAACTATATTCGAACAAGAAATAATGAAGGATTTCAGCCGCTTAACTTCAAAATGGTCTAAGAAAGTTGCACTTCAGCCTCGATGTAACACCCTGCATTTTTAACTCAAGATAATAAAATAAGGATAACTTAATTATATATTCAGAATTAACTGAAACGAACTACACCATTGCGTTCATCTCAGAATTCTGGTCAAAATAAACACCTGGTTTGCGTAAAACATACACCGTATGAAGAAGTTATTAAGGTTTGAAATTTGTATACGCATAAGAGAAATATATATGAATAAAATAAGTTCCAGTCAAAATAGTTCAAAATTCGAGCAGTAGGGGGAAGCGGGAAAATTCATGTCCATGGGTGTCGACCCCATCGAGGAGGTGTCGACCCCTGGGTTGACACACCAAGGGGGGGTCGACCCCACTACCGCAGATCTGGGCAGATTCTTCTGCACGAACGTGGACTATTTCTATTACCAAATACGTTGCTAAACACCTATAAATAAGCGTGTAGAGCCTGCCCTAAATCTCATATTTCTGAGACAATGAAGAAGCTCTGCCATTCCTCTTCCTCCTCAAATCCATTCAGAAAATTAAGATTATTAGTTTAGGAAAATTTTTGAACGCAGATCTGAAGGAAAGGAACGTATATTTGTAAATGGGTGTTCAGATCTCTTATCGAAATGAGGTAATTCCTAGATCTGGTCTATTTTCAATTCTCTTCTCTTTCTTCCCTTTTTCTTTTAGTAAAAAGTTATGAATCCATGGTTGTTAGGTTCTGAATCCAATTAGGGGAAAAACCATGGAATGATAGATCTGGACCAGATCCAGGATTTGGAAATCATATGAGATGAGTGGATTTAAGTTATATCATTTTTGATAATGATATATTATCGTTTAACATTCCCTATTATCGTACAATGTGAATTTGCTAGAATAATTTAAAGTATTGAAATGTTATTATAACATGTTGAAATATGATATGTTGAAATGTTTAAATATATGTTAAAAGGATTAAAGTGACGAATATGACATGTTGGAATATTAATATGCTAATACTAATATGTTGGAAAATTCATATGTTGAAATATAAACTTGTCAAAATATGTGTAGCGATTACTATAGTTTCAATTTCATGTTAATTTGTGACATTTATGTACCCGGACTATTAACGGCAGGAATTGAGAACATTACATGTTAGTTTGTTTGATTTGAACAATTACATGATTAAACGATTACATATTAGAATAGAATTTATCGTATCCTAAAAAGAACATGCGATATTAAAGGGGTTAATATGATGACATGTAAGATATAGACTTAAAAGAGTGGAAGCGACTAAATTATATAGAAAATTTACAGTAAATAGGAAACTGTAATCGCGCTTAGACACGAGGTTAGATTACACTTGTGGTAGAAGTCTGCTTGGAGCCACCTGGCATATCCAGCATCCACATGTGGTAAATCTAATGTGAGAGGTCTAAGTGCATAAATAAAACATGTAGTGGTGCTAAGACACAAGGTTAAGTCAACTTGTGGTTGAAGTCTGCCCGTAATCACCCGGCGAATCCAACATCCACAAGTGTAGGCTTAATGTGAGAGGTCTAGTGCATAAATATATACATATATAAATATATGTAAATAGCAGGACTAATAAACAACATTAATTGGAAATAATGAAAATAAATGGAATTGAATGAAAGACACAACAATAAAAGGATTGGAATAAACGGGGAATGATAATAACCTATTATAAATAAATTACATTAATGAGAATGTTGTATAATAGGTTGACTTGTCCTAGGGATAAGCGAAGATTATAACTTAGGTTATAATAAACTAGTAAGGAAATGAGATAACTGATGAAATGAGATAAGTGACACTTAATTGTAAATTAAGTAATCAACAAATGGGGAAAACTGAAACTAGTTGTTTGTAATAAGTAGAGAAAAGGGGGAAACTTTATGAATTACAAGAAGTTGTACTTAATTATAAATTAAGTATTCTATAAACTTGAAAATATGAAATCCGCTGATAAGGATAACATGTTAAGGCTTGTCTTAGGAAAAAGTGGAAATTATAACATAGGTTATAATAAATGGAAAGGAGACTTATTAGTAAACCTTAGTTAAGAGAACTAAGTTAATAAGTAAACAGTGATAAGTTGTAGTGACAGTATAAGATGGAATTATGATTGAATAAGAAAGAATGAGGCAAACTTATGAAATGAAACAAGTTATATTTAATGATAAATAATGACTGACATGTCAAATAGAAAACATGTGAATTGAGATATACTTAATTGCATATTAAGTAGAACATGTTATTGTAACTTTGAAATCAACAAGAATATAAAGGAATTGTGGATTACAGACCTTGGATCGCAATCTAGAGAATAACATGTTGCGGGCTTATTAATAAACTTAAATGGGTTAAGTTATTTGACTTAAATTAATAAGCAAGAGGAACTTGGTAACTTGAATAAGAAGTCGATATAAATGGGAATAACCAAGTTAAATGGAAACCTGATGAGGTAAAGCAAGCGCATAAAAGAACGTTTAGACATAGGGTTTAATAACATATTAAAATGAGGCACTTGGACCAGTCCGCATGTTTGAGGGTGAATAACGCAATGGGGTAGATCATCATAGTGTCATGAGGCACGAGGGAAGAACACATTCGTCTGATTATACTATCGGCTCCGAAGGACTGGAAGGGGAAGCACGCGGCTTCCTGAGATACGTAAGGCGCTTCTGGTAGTTCTCTGTGTGGTGGTGGATGTTTAGGCTGTGCTCGCAGAGGTTGGGTCTGCGCGTTACTACCAGGTGGGTGGGCCTTGACTGTAAAAGTAGCTTTGCAGTCAGAATGCTGTAACGTAGTGACACTAGGGTGATTGGGCGATCGCCTCAACGGGAGGCGAGGTCAGGACCAACAAAGATAGTAGATCATCGGGTACCCATCATCGGCAGCTAGTAGGATGCGAAAAGACTAGAGCTAAACCCGATAGTCCATTCACCTTTCACTATCGAGGTACGGTGGTTGAGGGGAGACGCTAACTGGATGTTTAGATTGTTTGTTAGGGGTAAGTCGCTTAGCTCTTGTAGTCTTTACTAGTTGAGGGAGGGGACGAGGTGGGGCCACAGCCACCATGAAAAACAGACCCGAGGGATATCTGTATATTTGAGGCTGTTAAAGGCAGGCATGTACAAGTATGGAAAGGCTCCTGACCGAGTTCCATGTTTCTTGTATAGCCCTGCCATGGAACTCGATGCACATTATGTGCAGTTAAGGCATCGAATACGATTGACGATACGTACTTAGGAAAGTCTAGATACATGCATGTCTGCTCTGGGTGGTGTATCATAGAATTGAGGGCAATACTCTGGTATGGATTCTGATTCGATCGAAGGTGGCAGTCCGCACGCTTACATAGCATAGTAATGACAGATATATGCGGAACGTAACATTGTTATGTAGAGATCCGTACGTCACTCTGGCGTAGCATGAGGGACTGCGTTCATTTCTGTGGCATTATGGTGGAGACCGTGCGAGTGGGGTACCATGGGGTGTACCTCAATATTGGGGGGGGGGGGGTAGCTACATATATACTATATTAGGTTAATCCACTGGGAAGTAAATGGTTACGACGTGTGTGTAAGCCTTGAGTGTTGTTAACCCAAGTAACCTAATAAATAAGAAAATGTGATTGAACGGTATATGTAAGATTATCCAAAGTGTACAGTTTAAATCTAGTCACTAGAACCTGTGTTCTGACCCCCTCCTCATAACATACTCGCAGGTTAGATTTGTGATAGAGACATGATAGCTTTGGATACTGGTTAGGCAGTATTATTAATATGGTAAGGCTATACTTTGATTATACTATATTTTATCTATTCCGTTGTGAGATATTTTCTGAGCTCTGACATATTTTATGTCTTTGTCTTGTATGCAGGATACCAGAGCATACCAACACGAGTTTCGATAGATTAGAATTTTGAAAAAAATTCAGTCCGTCGGAATTCGGGTTGTTACACTCGAGATACATTAAAAGAGGACTTGATGATAAAGATGAAGCAACAAAGCTAAGTACCAAAAGGGCTAAGTTCTGACGTCGAAAGGGAATCTTTGAGTCAAGACTACCTAAAGAATGCAACCTTATTAGATCTATCGAGATTGTCTACTTCCTAACCAAACATGAGCTTAATTTTTGGCCATCATCAAAGAAGAAACCCAAATATGAAAGGAAATTAGGAGGGTCATATTGCCATTACTGTATGATGAATGGACATGAAACCAACCACTGTAGGGTTCTCAAAGGCACGGTTATTAAGTTCTTTTATTAAGGCCAATTGAACAGATTTGTAAAGAAGACTTATCTTGTCCTAGCAAGGGATTCCTTGAAGAAAGAATATCTACATGGTTGGGAGTGCGAAAACCTCCTTAAAATTTTGGCACTATCCGAAATGGGTAAAGCTACCTACGACGGTAGAAAATCTTTGTCCGTGCCTAGATGGCCAGGGCAAGGCACCTTCTGAAGGGAGGTGGTGTGTAAGCCTTTATCCGCTCCCAAACCAGGAATGGCAAGGTTAAAGCATCAAAAGAGTAAGCCTCTGTCCGCGCTAGCAATGGCCAGGCTAGAGCATCTAAGCACTTAAAACACGCCCTGCCTTTGCTTTAAAGATGAGCACTCCCTGCATCGGCTTCGACTAAGCACATCCTACCTCTACTCTAAAATGAGCACGCCTTACCTCTGCTTATGACACGTCACGTAGAAGGGAACGAAAACTCAAAGGGAGCACTTAAAGCACGCTATGCCTTTGCTCTAAATATGAGCACGCCTTGCCTCTACTTCGACTAAGCACGTCCCGCCTCTTTTCTAAAGATGAGCATGTCCTACCTCTGGTTATGTCTCGTCTCGTAGAAGGAACAAAAGCTCAAAGGGAGCACTTAAAGAACGCTCAACCTCTATTTACATCTCGTCCCGCAGAAGGGAACAAAACTCAAAGGGAGCACCTAAAGCACGTCCTACCTCTACTTTAAAGAACAATCCTGAAATGGGCGTTAGAACTTCCAAACCCGAATCTGGGTTTCGGGTCTTCTATCTATGTTTTCGAAGGTGGTTTTCTGGTCTTCTATTACAATTACCCGAATCTGGGTTTCGCGTCTTTTATTTATGTTTCCAGATGTGGTTTTCTGGTCTTCTATTACATATACCCAAATTTCGGTTTCAGGTCTTCTATCTATGTTTCCAGAAGTGGATTTCTAGTCTTCTAATACAAATACCTGAATATGGATTTGGGTCTTCTATCTATGTTTCCAGAAATTGTTTTCTGGTCTTTTATTACAAATACCTGAATCTGGGTTTTGGATCTTCTATCTATGTTTCCAAAAGTGGATTTCTGGTCTTCTATTACAAATCCTGAATCTGGGTTTGGGGTCTTCTATCTATGTTTCCAAAGGCGGTTTTCTGGTCTTCTATTACAAATACTCGAATCTGGGCTTCGGGTCTTCTATCTATGTTTCCAGAGGTGGATTTCTGGTCTTCTATTATGAATGCTTGAATATGGGTTACATAACTTTTATTTATGCTTCTAGAAGAGGATTTCTGGATTTCTATTTTAATACCTAAATCCGGGTCTCAAGACTGTAATTCTTATTGCCTAAAAAACAGGTTTCTGGGATTCTGTTACACAAACTCAAGTCAAAGCTTTGGACCTTTTCCTCATATTTCTAAACAGATATTCTGTACTTATAATACTTTCAAAGATGGATTCTTTTATTGCATTATTCAAACACCTAAATCTGGGTTATGGATTTTCCATTCTCATTTCCAGAAGAGGGTTTCTAGACTTCTATTGTCTTGTCCAAGTATGGAATTCGGGCCTACTATCTTATTTCTGAAGAGAAGATTTTTAAATCAATACTTGGGGGTTGCATCTTGGGTCTTCTATTTTGGAACCTTTTAACGAAGGTTATGATTTCTCAATATCTCACACAAGGAGGTTTTCTAAACTTATATACATAAAATTGCTATTACTTATTTCAGCAAAATATAAAATAAAAATGATCATATTATTCTATCACGGGTTTCATCTATTACTTGGTTTTGATCCAAATGGTGTCTAACATAAGATGAGCCAATTATTGTATACATCCTACTCTAAGCAAAAGACTAACACAATAATGTTATGTGTTGAATTTTATGTAGAAAAACATATGAGAAATTCTGAATGTAGATATTCAAAACAAAGACAAAAGCCATGCACAATACAATGTATACGCAAACCACAAATTTATTCACCAAAACATGTTGGAAAATGGTTATATCCATAAGATGGATAACAATGTAATATTTGTATAAGAATTCTAAGGTTTTCGGGATCAAATCCTCGGAAACATGATTGCAAGTTATTTGAAAAAGTCCCGATACATGAAACTGCTTTCTCAACCTTGCTCAATGAATTGACAGACAGAGTAAGTGTGGAATCGAAGGGGACTTCAAATCCTTTAGGAGTATAAGTGGGAGGACATTTGTAATAATCCCATTTTCCAGTCGGAGGACTATTATAACAACCTAGAAAATCAGAACCAATTAATTTTTTTATTTTGGTTATTTTAACGGATTTTGAATATTTAAAATGATTTATTTTAAATAATAACGACGAAAAATTTATTTTCAGCGAAGTTAAAATGAATAAATTTATTTTAATTATAATTCGAGCCTGAAATGGCGTGGTAGTTTGAAAATTCGATTTCAAATTTCAAATGAATATACATAATTCGTTTTAAGTCGAAATTGGACGAAACAAGAAATATTTGAATCTGATTAACTATATCTTTCTAACGGATCTAAGAAACTGGGATTTCACTTTATAGGGTGTAAGATATGTCTAGTTTAAAATTCAGAAAAGTCGCTTTGGAATTTATATATATTTTAAATATATATAAAGCCCTTAAAAATAGTCATTTTGCAAACGACCTCCGTTTTCAACGAAACCACTTTTGTTGGATCTGGGATGTCAAATTATTGCTAGATTCCAAAATTCATAATTTTTGGGATTAATCTGTGAGCGTGGCGAAGGAAAACATGTTTTGACAGTTTTAGTCAATTTGGATCGACCAGAAAATGGCCATTTTTCAAACGGTCTTCAAATTTGATGAAATTAGTTTTGTTAGGACCGTATCGTCAATACGAAGCTAGAAATAATTTTTCTAGAATTTTTAGAGTCAGTATGTGGCCCCGGTAAATTGAAATGTGCATTTGAATTTAAAATATAATGATTTATAATTTAAATTTAATGAAAACTGATCGCAACGGTCGAATTGGCTTGCGGGACATATCCCATTGTGTACGAAATAGGGATAATTAGCTAGGGGCGATAGTCGTTGGGTCTCTTTGAGGTTCAGATAAAAAATCAACTTTTTGGAGAGAAAAATAAATAATAAATAAATTATAAAATACCTCACCCCTCTCTCTCCCTTTCCTCTCTCATTTCAGAACGATTTAAAAAAAAGAGAAATTAAAAGGGGGAAACCCGCGTGCCGCCTCTCCACGCCACCACTACCATCGCCTCCAACGCCGGAGCGCTCCACCGTCAGCCGCTCGACCTCGCTCCTCCCTCCTCAGATGGAAGTCTGCGACCCCCAAAGACCCGCGCCCACTTCGTGAAGCCCCACGCCCATGGCCTCCAAACCCGCCGTCGATGTCGCACCACCCCACCGCACTGCCACCCTTCCCTCCCACCACCTCCGACGTCCGCCACCCCTCCTCAGTACCCCCCTGCCGCGGCTATCTCCACCCCCACGAAACTTCCTGTAAGTTTATTTTTTATTTATTTACTTATGTTTATTTATTTTCTATATAATAAAGTGTGGATCTGATTTTTCTATATAACAAAGTATAGATCTAATTTTTTTTTAAAAAAAAAAACTGAAAAGATTATATTTTTATGTATGTAAAGATTATATTTTTATATATGTAAAGATCATACTTTTATACATATAAGGATTATATTTTTATACACATAAAGATTATATTTTTATATATGTAAAGATTATATTTTTTTAATGTTAGAGAAGATTATATTTTTCATGTTAGAGAAATACGATTTTTAATGTTAGGGAAGATTATATTTTTCATGTTAGAGTAATAAGATTTTTAATGCTAGGGAAGATTATATTTTTCATGTTAGAGAAATACGATTTTTAATGTTAGAAAGATGAGATTTTCATGTTAGAAAAATTTGATCTTTATTTATATGTTATGCATATAAAGAAAGGATTTTCAATTATATAAAAATACGATGTTTATATTTATGACTAGCGAGATAAAGAAACGTTTTTTATTTATATTTATAGAGAATAAAAATATGATTTTTATATATGTATGATAATACAAATATGATTTTTATATATGTAGCGAATTAAAAATATGATTTTTATATATGTAAATTAAAAACATAATTTTTATATATGTAGCAAAGTAAAAATATGATTTTTATGTATAGAACGTTAGAATAAAAATGTGATTTTTATTTGTATAGTAACAGAAAAAAACCTGATCATTAATATAAATATCGTTTGAAACAGATTGTGATGGAACTGGTGGAAAACAAATCCTAATCTGAACCGTTCAGAAATATAGAATGGAGGAGTGGATCCCAAAGGTGAGAACTCCTCACTATAATTTTTTCTATACAGTTATTTATTTTATAACTGCATATATGAACATATCCCCGTCGTCCACAAACCATGGACGACTTGTGCGATTGTTTAGTTTGGTTGATTGGGTTGCTTGGTTGAATTTGGTTTGGGGAATGAAATGGAATTGATTAGATCGGTATGTTTATGGTGTAGGCTATTATTAGACCGAGGATATGGTTAGGCCTTATCCCGTTCCTAGTATCGCGCCGTTATGCCACCGAAATTTTCTAAAATATGTTAGAACGATAAAAATATCATTTTTATTGTGTAAAGGAATCGAATAAATACTTTATCGTTAAAAATATAATTTTGAACGTATATATATGAATAAAATAAATATTCATTCAGACGATTTGTTTATGTACACTGATTTGACTAATATAGATTGGGACGTTAAATTTTACACGTCGCCCAACTACACAAATATTATTCAGTATTTGTTGATTGAAACCCCTCACGGGTGTTGGGATGATATTTGATGTAGACTAACCCCAATTGTTTAGTTGTATGTCGATCGATTGGTTGACAGATTGTTTTAAGCGTTAACTATTTATATTTAATGCTTATGCAGTGTAGAATGCACTCTGGATGATGGTTGATTGTTTATCATGACTGTTGTATACATGTGTTGTATGAAATCCATATAATCACATTATATGGTAATTGACTGTGTCTGATTCCAGTTCAGAAAGAAGGAATATTTTAAAATAACGAATATTTTAAAATAAGGAATATTTTAGAATAATATTCAGAAAAGAATCAAAATCTAATTTTGATGTCCGATTTGGGATGGACACGAATATATTTAAATATATAAAGCCATATTGATTTGATTAACGCCATTTTGACGTGAACGATATTTATATCGATTTTATTCATTTTTAGAATGAATATCGAAAAGGAAGTGATTTCAAAATCTAATGTTTTGAAAATATTATCATTTGTATATTATTGATATGGAATATTCAATTTTGATTTGAAATTGAATATGAAGTTGAAATTGTTTTTGAAAACGGATTTAAAATGATTTATAAAATACGTTTTGAAAGGAAATCGATAAATTATATATAATATTTATATTATATATATTTAGTGGCCTGAATAGAACGCGCTACGCTGCGGCAGTTCGCGAATTTCGACCATTGACTTCGAATTTATGTTACGGGAGATCCGACCGTCGGGCTCTCCTGAAACCGGAACCGTTGGGTTCGAATCGAAAAGAGCTTTCTAACGATTATGAGAAATTTGAAATTTAACGGTTGGATTTGGAATTATGTCCAAATCAAATTTGGATAAGGTCGCTGTAAGTGCAGTTCGATGACAGTTATTGGAAATCGACTGTACGGGCCTTGATAAAATTATTAAAAATATTAATAATTTGTGTAAAATCATAATAAATGATTTAGAAAGAATTGGGATGAAAAAATTCCATATTTGAAAGAATTAAAATATTTTTATCGAAATGAACTAGAATTATAATCCAATATTTTTAAATAAATAAATTGGATTTGAAATGGTTTTAAAGATAACCAGAATTTCTGATATACGAATTGGAATGGATTTGAATCGAAATTATCTTCAGAATATTTCGATGTTGGATTTCGTGATTATACAGATATTGTTATGGAAATTTGAATGATATTTATATCGTTATTTCCAATACGATATTTGTTGGTTTCAGAATTTGATATTGAATATTAGCCGATATATTTTCTATTCAGAGCCTTGTATTTAATATCAAATTGGGTTTTCGGTTTGTCATGATAGGTGTCTTCATTAACACTATTCTTGAACCTAAATGAGAAAAGAATAAATCTTTTAAGTAAGATTTAAAGAAGTTTACCAATTAATTTATATTTAATTGGAATAGAATTTAAATTGGACTTTTGGGTTTATCGTGAACGGTATTTTAAATAACACTTGTTCTTTAACCCGATGAACAATGGAATGAGATTTTGGGTTGTCGTGAATGGTATCTTTAATAATACTGTTTTTAAACCCAATGACGTTAAGAAAATTAGAAACTAACTGGAGATCAGCTAAGTTGAATGGTTTTCTGGGGATTGATCTGATGTTGGTTTCAGCCTTCGGGATTAATATTTAGGGAATTGTTCTCTTGCTAATTTACGGTTAGAGACTGATAGAATGGAATGTGATTTTGGGTTTATCGTGAACCGTGTTTTAAATGACATTGGTTCTTTAACTCAGTTAAAGACAGGATATGATTTCCTAGAAGTTGAATAATCATTAATAATGATTTTTGAGATTAAAACTGAATTAGAGTTTTAATGAATCTTTAATTAGATTGAAATGATCGAGAATGGAGTATCACCAGTTTTGCTCCAAGCGATAGTTAAATCTTTAATTAGATTTGAACGTGAATTGGTAATTAAATTTACCGATAACACCGTGGTGTTAGATATGAAGTATTACCAGTTTTGCTTCATGGGATGTATAGGTTGGGATTGGGAAAATTTAACAAATAATTACTTCGGTAAGGTGCGTTAATCCCGACTAGTTTGGATAAACCTTAGGTTTGAAATGATATCCAAAGGAAGATTAAAGAATAAATTTTAAAGAATTTATCTTTGATAAAATTAATGGGAACCTTTCCCTAAGAATGTGAATACTTGAATAAAAGAATATTCTGAATTGGAATGAGGCGTATGTTGTGTTTGTGTAGAACTTGTTTATTATATACGCGAGTTATTCAGAAAGGCTGGGTTAACCCATTCTGAATAACTGAATCGACGATAAGTCGAAGATGAAGATGGTGGTTGAAGACCGGAGGTCTTCACATCGTTTGGATGATTACTGATGTCTTGATTGGGCTGTACACCCAAGACGAGGTAATAAGTGGTAATCGTCCAGACGTACTTGGAGATCGACGGATATGCGAGGGCCTCTCCCCTGTATTGGACATATGGGGGAGGAATAAGGTGCCTCCAGTTTCGTTCAGACCCAGAACGAACTTGTAAATGGACTGTGTATCTGACATTGGATATCATTCTGTGTGATTGATGGATATTGGTTGCATGGAGTGGTTTGCCTATGTGGCATGCTGAGATGCAGTGATCAAGGCTTTTGTTGAAAAGCAGAGCCTTGTGGTTGATGATCAAAGCACGACTTTAATATAACATGGCTTTGTGTAGCGTTAATTCGCGAGCCTCACACCCCGGTATGAACCAGAAACGGGAGAGGACATCAGGGAGGACATGAGTTTCTTTCTAGTTAGAAGTGGCATCAGTGGTTTATAAGCCCTAACGAGTTTGACTTATGTGGTTGTTGGAATGCGAGGCGCCTCGGTTATATCGGTCGATCCGGGGCCGATAGAGTCATTTGGCTCATTTACGCCCCATAGGGCGGGGAAACGCATGTTCAGGCATTTTATTCCACTCCGTGTGGACCGGCCTTGACGATCCAAGGGCCCACCTGAGTCTGGGTCCTGAGGCTCAGGCTAGAGAGTCTCGAAGCGGTGAGGACTATCTTTTGCCTCGGTTCATAGATGGAAATCCAACTTCCAAATACGTGATTTTGCGGTTTTAATTGTAGAACTAGTATGGCGACATGACATATGGTACCCATGCCGCCTATGATTGATACATTTATGTTTGAAATTTTTTCTTCACTTATAGTAATAGTAAAAGATGAAATTTAGCGTACCAAGCATTCTTTGGCTATTATAAGGTAAAACCCTATCCTCCGGCTTGCGTTGAATTGTGTGATGGGATCTGGGTCTTATAATAGCTTCATTGTTCTTTATTTAGCATTGCGCTATTTGTTTATGCACTGGTATTCTTGGGAGGAAACCCGTTCCGTGTTATACGGCATGGTCCCTTGATTTACTTAACTTTAAAATAAAGATTAATAACTGTTTTAGTTCTCACACCAGTCACATGACTGACCTGGAGTTTATTGTTTTAACCTAAAATCTAGGTTCCCTTATTTTCTCCACGGGTAGCTAATAGTTGGGTTTTGCAGATATTATATTCATAGGATCCTGGGTTACAGCTAAAGGGATATTCGAAAATCTCTGTATCCGTATATTTCTTTCTGATATGTTTTGTATTATTTTTCCGCTGCATTAATGTAATTTAAATCTCTGATATTTTTTTGATGTATAATATTTATTAATACTCTGTGATATTCTTGTATTCTGATGGAATTGTTGTAATAAGCAATGAAATGTTCTTCTGTTTGTGTTCTGATCTGTCGTGTTCTCAAAGCAATCTGGGCATTCCTTCACGGGGAAGTTCAGGTCGTTTCAACTATCATAACCCTGAGATAATTTCGAGTGATATGTTCGAACCGCCTTTAAGAGCTCATCCTTCTCTCCACCCAGAAAATCAAATCAAAGCCGAGGACATTGGGTGTAAATCTTTTCAAGATCTCTAACAAAGCAATATCTTGCCAATTTTGAAGATTTGATAAGTAAAGAATTTACGTGGTATTCTTTCGTCGGTCTAACAAAGCTTCCTAAGAAATCCGTAGAAAGTAGACCCGTCGTAGGGAGTGAGTTCTAATAGAAGTAACAAGAAATAAAGAGAAGAAAATTCATTACAATAATATCAAAAGCTAAATGGAAACATATATTACAGATATTCTTCTTATTCACACAAAATAGATCTTTTGAAAGTTTCAGATACAAATATATTTTTGTTAAATTCAAGCTTATCTAAGAGCAAATCTTTGGGAATCGAATGGACTTGAGGAAGATTCCAGTAGGCTCTTGAATGAAGATCGATGCAGTGATCATCTAAGCATCTTCTGTGAAGGCGTATAAGAAAACCTCCACTAAGGTCACCTAAAAAAGATTTACGGTTTCATATCTGGTATAAAACTTGTATAAAAGATCCACCAAGATGTCTCTATATTCAATTTACATCCATAATAGAGTTGTTAATTCGGCATTCTCTTTCAAAAGTCTCTCACCACGCAGTCTAGCAGCCCTTAACCTGGGAGCTACTTCCTTTTCCTTAAATGGCATTAGTCTAGCAACTTTTTTATTAAGCCGGTGGTATTTATCCGACAGGGCATTAAATTAGCTCATTTGCTTACTTAGCTCTCTAGTGGGATGAGCTACTTCTGATCGTATTTTTTCGAGCTAGACATGCTTAAGGTTTAATATTTTCCTTTTCATCTAATAGGGAGGAAAGAGGATAATTATTGAGAATATGAACAAAGGAGGATACTATAAAAAAAATCATGCCTTAGAAATTGAAGCAAAAGCTTGGTGAGTCTCAACATTTTTAGCACTCTTTGAGCTCAGACCTATATCCTTCCCTTATGCGTCGAAAGGGTCAAGAGTTCCAGTTGGAAAGGCACCATGATCAAGGGTCTTGAGATTGATTCTTGTCATTTCATCCTAACCATTGGGAACTTGGAAGATATCATTAGCATCATTAATGTTATCACTACAATCGCTTCTATTTCCAGTAATGTCGCAACCTTTTAAACCATAGCCATCATCATTAATGCGGTTGGCATTTGCTGCTATAGCAACATCTTCCTCACCATCAACATCTGACTCTTCTAAGGGAATCTCATCTATAAACATCAGCTTTATCACATCAGTCTGCTCTCTCTCAGGAATGACAGTTTCGTCTTTTACCTAGTTTATATTTTTCATAAACCTTTCTACTAAAAGTGGATCAAGAGAGGAAAAGCTTAAGTCAGGGTATTTTCTTATGTTGTCTGCATAAATAAGCAGAAATGCAACCTCGAACGAGTTGACCATCATCTCATCTGATGTGGTTTGGAGTAAATAGGAAAACCTTTGTTTGGCATCATTAATCAAACTAATAGCCTTTGTTAGGGAAGCACCATTCTTCTCAAGTTTCCTCCTAATGGAGGTATTCTTCTCCTTGAAAAGAGAATTTGCTTCTTGTAGAGAAGAACGACTAGAATCAAGTGCAGTTATTTCTTCTTTAATTCTTCCCAAGGTTTCGTTTAAAGCTTCAATTTCTTCAGTTAAAGATAGATTGTTTCTTTTCTCCTTAGTCACTGAAGATTCTGTTTCAGCGAGGGTGACTTCTAATGACTCCTGTTCTTTATCGGACCCTCTCTAGCATTGGTAAGGGAAGCAATCTCTTCCTTGAAGAAAAGATTTTCTTCCTTAAGTTTTGATAAATCGGAAGAAGTCCCAGAAACACCTTGCAATAAGAACCATCGTTTGGTGACCTAAAGAAAGAAAGATATAACATAAATGAAGGGCACAATCGCAAGACCACAAGAAGTAGGAATTAAGAATCATACCGAAAGTTGTTGCTCGACAAGAGATTGATGATGGCTAGATAAATCAGGAATGGAAGATGGAAGACTGATACTAGAAAATGAAGATGAAGAGATAATCTATTTAACCAACATGTCAAATCCCTCAACAATTGAAGGTACAGAAGGACCTTGAGAGTTGAGGTATTCAGAAGGAAAAGAAAGTCTAATTACATGGTGGATCGCAATAAAAGATTTAGGAGTTTTAGATAAATAGATATCTGTTTGGGAAGCAACTTTTGGAGAAGTAGTTATGGCCAAATCAACATTCGCATTAGGACAAGAAGTTTGATTTTCAGAATCCTTGGATCTCTTGGATGGAGAACTCTTAGTGACTATATCTACAAGTTTCCTTTTAGCTGCTTCTCAAGACTTGAGCAGGGCGTTCCTGTAACGACCCGCATTTTACGTATCGAAGGATCATAAAATGTTTTTATTTAATTCCCCAATGGTCGAATCATTCTCATCTTTTAATATGTTGTTCATGGGGATGTGGGACATGTCCATGATTTTTACTAATTTTGTTTGTGACCATTTTCCCATGTTATTTTTGCTTAGGGCATAACTTTTGAATGGGATCGAATCAGGAGCTGGAATTGATTTCATTGAATCATAAATGGTGTTTCCAATTCCGTAAAGTGGTCACATTAAGTATTTGGCCGAGCAGTTTGGGGGGAATCACTGTTTTAGTGTTGCTTATTTTATGGATAGGCTAATTAGTCATTAGTGGGCTAATTAGTGAGGCCCATTAAGGCTAGAGGCTGTTGGCTATAAATAGGAGGGTAGGGGTAGAGAGAATAGTTTAGTTTCTTCATTCTCTCATTTTGTTGGGTGTCTATGATTCTCCGGCTTAACCAAATACACCTCCACTTCATTTCTTTCCATAGATTTGAGACCTAGGTGAAGATCAACATCGAGGAAGGGTAAATCGCATCAATTGAGTTGATTTAGAAGCCGTTCTTCACTGTCCGAATTAGATATTTGTTGGTTTGAAGCTATTTTGTGGATCTGGTGAGTGATAAGCATCTCTCACACTTATTCAATCAAGTATATGGGTTTTTTTTGATGTTAGATTCACTTATACAAGTTATTTTCACCTAGATCTAATTGAGGTAAGTGTATTTTGAATTCGGATCACACCATAGGATCTAAATTAGTTAATTATAATGGTAAATTCATATGTTAACATTGACATCAAATGTTTATGCAAGTTTAGATCCAATTATTGATTCATTGTTTTATCATGATTTGGTGAATTTAGCATGATTGTATGGTGATTAATTGTTGCGCTAATGATTGTTGATAATTGCTATTGATGCTTGTTGAAATTGGTCGATTTTGGTTGAGATGTGTGGATCAATAGATCAGGTCATTAGATTGTGTAATGATAGCATGGATCGTTTGTGAAGATTGCATGAATCAAATCATGGAGTGCAAATGATGGCCGGACGAAGTGTTGAAGAACGTTGCAGTGGATCAGATCGCACTTTGATGGATCGACAAGTGTGGAACGTGGCATATAGGATGGATCAACCAAGGTGGATGGGTTGGTGGATCGAGTATGTACATAGTGAAATGAATCGGTGAGAATTGTGTGCATGGATCACGTGGGACTGGACTGATGAAATGGCATGGATTGACTCAAAACGTGGGTCAGCAAGAAGTTGGATCGGCCCATTATTTGGCAACGGATCGGATGGTGGCAAAAAGTATGGATCCGTCAAGTGCGATCCGATGGATCGAGCAAGTCGAAGGATTGGGTAATTAATGGATCGCTGAGCAAAATGCTGAATCGATCAAAGGCGGTGCACTGTGGATCGCATGGTTTGGATGAGTGATGCACATATCAATCAGAGGTGATCCATCGTTGATCTGGACCGATCCATCGGTGGAATGGATCAATTTGCAAACTTTGGCCAAAGTTGTTGGATCGTGTGATGCGATCCATGGTGGATCGAGTGTGAATAAGGTGTGCGGTCCAGTGATGGATTGGTGGTGCGATCCAGATATGGATCGATTGTGATCCAATGATATGGGTCGACGGATGATCCATCTGATAGTGAACTAAATGAAGTTGGTTTTGGTTCGACGATGACTATAGCTTCGATGTGAGTTCAGATGGAATATTCAAAGTATCGTGAAGTATTCGTTGATCGTGTGATGAAGCAACGAAGTTGTGAAGACGACTCAAGATGATTTAAGCTCATGGATAATGATCGCTCGAGAAGGCACTTGAGCTTATGGATGTAGTAGTCAACGATGACGACTAGAGTTTTGAAGTGCCAAAGGGATCGTCATTATTTGGAGGTTCTAGAGGACTCAAAGTAGAGGTATAATAGAGATGCCTACAAGACTAGATGATTAGTCGAGTACCCTGGGCTGTCACGATGGGCCTAGATATGAGTCACGATGGCGTATGGAGTTTGCTAGAACCAGGGTTACCATTATCCCTTGACGGATGGCAAGTTGGGCCAATCATACGATTAACGATGAATTCAAGGCAAGGAAGACGTTGTTAGCCAGTGTCATGGATGTTATTGTTGCTTGTATCATCTTGTATGGGTTACTCGATGTCAAGGGAGATATTTCTTGGGTGCTTGTCTGATGTTGGTTTAGGCCTTCGGGGCTTGTGCTTGGGAGGTGTTGAACTTGATTAGAGTGGTCCATGCTTGATAATTGGTTGCTATGAATGTACTGTTTGCCTTCTTCTCTAATTTTTTGGGATGGCTATCACAATAGGTTGTGGAGGAGATGGGTTTGGGAATTCTTCTTTGTTGATGTGTTGGCGGATCAGATGATTGGACTACCTATTTCTTATATACTTTATTGATGATGTTAGATAGCTTTTTATCGCTCATTAAGACTATTGTATGAATCAAGGTTTTATGTTTCCTCTTATTACCTTGGGTCGTTCATCCATGTTGTGGATGGGCAGACTGAGTAGCAGGTAACATGTAGTAGATCTTGATGAGGACGTTGCTGTTGAGCGACGACGAGCTGGAGGTTATTTTATTCTATTCCTATATGTTGTTTCCGCTAATGTATGTTACCCTGAGTGAACCTGTAGTGAGGCTTATTATATAGATTCTGATGTGATCCAATGTTGTATGGATATTTTTGTGATGATATGAAATTAAGATTCTTCTCAATTGTGCTTTACTGTTACATCCTATTGTATATGTTCTATTATATTTTATCCCTGCGTTGTGAGTTATACGATAGGTTTCGTGTGTGTTATTCTACCCTGATGATCGTCCATAACTTCCTGGTACGTCTTTCAGTGCATTATTTCCTTTGTTAAGTGTAAGAGTTATAGGTGGTCATCACATTTGGTATTAGAGCTCTGGTTAATCGATTTTATCCAAAGCTCGTGGGCGTAATGAAGTATGAGAGACGTATGTATACTATATATTAATGTATAGAATTATAGCGCTTGAACTCCACTGAAGTTTTCTCATGTATGGACGAATCATTCTATTTTCAAATTTAGAATGAGTCGTTGATATTCGAGACATACTTCTAGGGAGGAGACTTTTACTAGAAGGGGAGATGGCGGTATACCTGATTACCCAGTTTTGTTCGAGGCCATGGTGGCAGCGACCATGAGAAGGGTACCCGCTCCAGAAGCAGCTGCGGTAGATGTTGTTGTTCAGGTGCCTAGGGTGATTGATTTTGCTAAGCTGTGTAAGGATTTCACTGCTCTTGGTGGGAAGCCGTTCAAGGGGACGGAGCCAATAGTCGTGATATTCAGAGACCTGGGTATTGAGGATGTGACTAGGAGGAAGCTTGCATCGAGGCAACTATAGGGTAGAGCTATGGATTGGTGTAACTCTGTCACTTTAGAGACTCCTAAGCATGAGATCACTTGGGATCAGTTCTGAGTCAAGTTTGAGACGAAGTTTATCTCTACCGCATAGAAGTTAGTTCTGTTCAAGAAGTTTGTTGAGCTAAAGCAGAATGGTCGACCAGTGTTGGAGTACGTTTCTAAGTTTGAAGCTTTGTCCATGTATGCTAGTTCGTATATTGAGACTCCTTATCAAAAGAACGAGAAGTTCGTCATGGGCTTGGATACATATCTTGGGAAGCAACTAGTTGATCATGTGGATGACCTTTATGTGAAGATCGTTGAGAAAGCTTTAAGGCACAATAGTTTGTTTCCCAAGGAAGAAGTTGTTGTTGCAACCAAAGAGAATCTGAAACAACAACAAGGTGGTAATAACAATAAAGGGAATGGAAAGAGGAAGCAACAAAAGCAGAAAGAAAAAGGTGGCCAGAAGAAGCAGAAAAGCGAGGTGATTTGCTACAACTGTCAGCAAAAGGGCCACTATTCCAAGGATTGTAAGAATCCGAAAGCTGAGAGGAAGTGCTATAACTATGGTAAGCCTGGGCATAACAAGAAGGATTGCCCAGAACCATCGAAGGGCAAGCAGATAGTTAAGGCGTATGCTTTGGAGGTTATGCCAACTTCTTCGAGAGATCGTACAACAGAGGAGAAAGGGAGCAGTGTTGTTGTTCAAGGTACGCTTTCTATCGGGGATGTTTCAGTTCGAGTGTTGTTTGATACTGGAGCATCGCATTCTTTTATTTGCAATGAGCTTGTGTGCCGCTTGAGTTTGGGACATGGTTTTTTGTAATAGACCATTGGTTGTGACTAATCCAGTTGGGGGTTCGTCTAGTCTTTATATGCTTTGTCGTGGTCTAGTGTTGTCGATTCATGGTTGCTCTTATGTGTGTGATTGCTTTGCTTTGAACTTTGCTGGGTTTGAGATCATTTTGGGTATAGACTGGCTCAAGCGGTATGTGGCTAAAGTGGATTGCGAGAGACTCAAAGTGACAGTCGAGAATGTGGAAGGGCGAATGGTTGTGATTCGATGTAAGCCAGAAGATGGTGTCTTCATAAGCTTTTTGTATTCGCTTGTGATTCCACGGGAAGACTTGTCATATGTGCCAATCGTTAGTGAGTTTGATGATGTCTTTGAAGAGGTCAAAGGTTTGTCGTCGCATCGCGAAATTGAGTTCTGGATTGATTTGGTTGAAGGAGCTAGACCTATCATTATGCCCCTTAGGCGGATGGCGCCTAGAGAACAACGAGAGTTAGAGGTGCAAGTACGTGACCTTTTGGGAGAAGGATTCGTTCGGAGGAGTGTATCCGAATGGGGTGCACCAATTGTATTTGCAACCAAGGCTGGTGGATCTTTGAGATTGTGTGTGGATTATCGTGAGTTGAACAAGGTACCTAAGAAGAACAAGTATCCATTGCCGAAGATAGATGACTTGTTTGATCAGCTTCACGAAGCCAAGGTGTTTTATCAAACGGATTCGGCGACGGGATTTCACCAGTTGAGAGTGGCAAAGGATGGTGTGCCGAAGACAGCTTTTAGGACACCTTTTGGTTTCTTTGAGTGGCTGGTGATGCCATTTGGATTGACCAACGTGCCAGCATATTTTGTGGATCTAATAAATAGGGTATTCAGAGATTAGTTGAACAGGTTTGTGCTTGTGTTCGTAGATGATATTCTGGCACTACAACAAAATATGATATTAATAATGCTAATTAATAACACGTAATTCTGAAGTGTTATTATTTACTTTTAATAGTTGATTTTATTTTGACTGTGTCACTGTGTAATGCTTTTCTCATAGATTATTCAGCGGTCTTCCATGCTTCCCTACGTATAACGCTCCCCCACGAAATTTTCTCTCTCCCTCCAACTTCACAAATTATCCTCTCTCTCCCTCCAAACCGATTTCTCCCCCTTCTCCCTCCAAAACCATTTCGTCTCACAAAGAATCAGCTTTTCAATCTCCTCACCCGATCGAAGAAAGAAAGCACATTCCATCTCCAATCTCCTCGACCGATATGCCGAAGCTAGGGCAGGTTCGCGACTTTTGGATATAATCTTTGATTTGGGTTCCGATAAGTGATTCCATATTAATTTAATCAATATTATCTGTAAATTCCTAATTTTTATGTTTCGGGTATGTATCTTATACCATCTTTTATCTATTTGAATATCTATCTCAGCTAATTATATATATATATATATATATATATATATATATATATATATATATTATTCAGCTTTTTTAGGCAATCACATTTTGATGTGTAACTGAGACAAGCCATGCCTTAAGTCGTTTTCAGATCTCGTGTAACCAAAGAAAATAAGGTGAGTAACCAATGAAAATAAGCCTTTGAATGATATGGACTTTCGTTATATGGAATATCTAAGATGGAGGTTTATTCAGTTGTGGAAATCTGAAGTACCAACCTGTTGGATGCATTTGAGTTTAAAATATTATAATCTAATTGTGTTTTGAGTGCTTAAATCATCACATGAGAGGATGAAAAGACTGATTTTGCTGTCATGATGCCACAACTGGACCTATTTAATTCAATCTCTACTCTAAGACCTTTTCATAAAAGGACATGTGAGAACATTTGTGAGTTTAAACTTTTTTCATTCTAGGAACAAAAGCCAAATTGGTGTGTTACCGAGTTGATCCTTTGGACTAAGTTTTTATTCTATGTCATGTCTATTGATTTATTTTTCGGTGCATTCTTTCCAAAATGACAGGGCTAATGTGTGAAATACTAAATCCACGACTTCAATTAGAAAGGGCCCCCAGTAAGCTTGGTGTAGGTCTCTCCTTTGGGGGAGATGTCATTAGAAAAGTTCGGAAGAAAATAATCTGGGTAAGCAGTTACGATGCAGGTCGTACTATCTAAGAAGATTTATGTGCTTGATCGTGATATCTGTTGTTATGGGTCCTGTTCGGTCACACGATAATGTTAATTGCCGTGTGAACTTAGTAGTTAGGTGATTATTAATGAACTGGTGTTATTGCTTTTTATGCTTGTTCAGAAGCTTACTATAGTTAATTTTTTTGCCTTAACCTTGTGCGTTTTCTGTTATTTGTATTCTCTATTGCGATATTGTTTGAAAATCATTCACACACTACACTTCAATTTTCAAGTTATTTATCATACCTTCATGTCTGTTGTTTTAGTGTGTAGTTGCTCTTTATTACAAATTTCCATGCAATTAATTACATATTCACATCTGGTGTTATTGAAATATTACTTATAAGCATCTTCTTATGGTCTACGCTAATTTGTATTATTGAAAATTTCTAATATAGTTAACCAAAATCTCACCAAAATGTGTTGCTTTTCCATATATGGTTGGCCTAACTATTTTTGGTTCTGTCTGAAATTATTCTATAGGTTATACCTATATAGCATAATTCAGAAATCTTAATTCCGTTCCTGTTGTTTCTTCCACATACGAAACTATTAACTTAGTCTTATAGTATTAGTTTTTGGTTGTGCCAAGCAAATTTGTATACCAATTCCTTATACATCAATTAAGATAATAAATCATGCATACTAACATTACATACTGTTTATTTCACTGTTGACCTCTACTGAAATATTCTGTTTTGGAGATCTATCTTACGTGAACTCGGGTATGCTCAAATCTATGGACTTTAAACTGTCACAAGTATCTTAAGATAGGACAATTTCAATAAGCTTAAGTTGTCCGTATATGATATGATGTTTGATTCCTATTATATAACTACATTTGATTGCCTGATTCAGGAGACAATAGTATAAATAAATGCAATACGTGAATTTGTAAGCGCTAAGTGGTTCAGTAAAATTATGTGTTTCAATCTGGTTTCTTCCAATCTGGTTTGCAAGTTCTCCTTAGTCATTGCTTGACTAAATATGATAATCGTAATTACTTATCATTTCTAAAAATGACATTTAACAAATATAAACTTTATTATTATTCTTCATAAAATAGTAATTATAGAGGGAAGTGAATAATGTATATTAATTATCACATAGGAATTTGTTGAATGTTTATTTTTAGGACTCATTTGATGAACCATTCAGTTGAAGATGGACCAAATCTGAGGAAGATGGACCAAATATGAGAACGGTGGTTTTAGGTATGTATTACATGTATACACTACTTTATGGATTTTTTTATAGAATAAAATCTGCTAAATCAGAGTACATTAAAAAGTAGCTTAAAAAGGAATGGTTACACAGTGAGTTGAATTTGCAATTTTTTGCCATAATTACTATTTAACATGATATAATATTACATGCCATAAGGAAACGATTGTAATATTTGTTAATAAAATTTTGAACATTGACAATTATAACTTCCTGTTTACGGGAAATAATGCAATTAGGTTTGCATTTTGTGGTACAAATATACATTTTTGTGTGTATTTGTCTGTTTGTACTATTACATGATGTCTACCAGCCTCAATTACCTAAATGACACTCTCTATTTTCTATTTAACTTTCTGTTAATACCTCTTTGTAGAATATAGCCCAATCCTGTAAATAATTACCACCAACAAAAGTCCTTTCTTTCTTTTTCCCTTTTTTGTTTCAAAATTACATATTCACTTTAGAAGCAACTACATTATCCGTTAGCTTCAAATTATTTCTCTTATTTCCCTAATTGGAAATTATAAAATTTTAAGCATATGCTTATGGTCCACGCTTTTTCCTGAATTTAGAAATATTACTATAACTTACTAAACAGTATGTTCTTTGACAATAACTTCCTACAAATATGTAGCTTCCTTTTTGTCAAAAAAATTATGCTACTTCATATTTTAGAAAATTCAAAACTATTTGAGAAAGAACATAAAAAACGTGTTGTTTTTCCGTATATATTTAGTCCATCCGTTTCAGTTCTATCTGGAATTATTATACAAGTTAATTTTTGTATCTACATAGAACAATTTGGAAATCTAAAATTATGTCCTGTTATATCTCTCAAATGCAGAAATATTATACTTAATTTTGGAGGATCAGATTTTGGCAGTGCTTAGCAGGCAGTATACTAACTACTTATACATCAGTTAAGGTTATAAAACATGCATGTTAATGTTCAATACTGTTCATTTCTTTGCTAACCTCTTGTGAAATATTCTATTTCTGAGATTTATTTTGTGAAAAAAGGGTTTGCTTACATCTATCAACTTTAAACTATCCCAAGTATCTGAAGATAGGACAATGTCAATATGCTTAAGTTGTAAGTGTATAATTGGATGTTTTATTCGAACTTATATAACTACATTTTATTGCTTAGTTCATGAGACAATAACATAAAAAAATGAAATAAATGAATTTTATAAGTCCTGCTTGTTTTAGACATGTCTTACCATTTCTATTCGATTTACTAATCTATGTATTTATTTTAACAAAATTTCTTCCAAACTGATTTGCAAATTCACCTTGGTCATTGCTTAACTGGATATGGTAATAATTATTTATTGTTCCCAAAAGTGGCATTTAACATATATAACCTTATTGTCATTTTTTAGGAAACTATAATTGTCGAGGGAAGTGAATAATGTATTAATGTAATTCAATCATCATTGATGAATTTGTTGAATGTTTATTTTTAGGACTTATTTGATGAACCATTTTGTTGGGGCTGGATAAGTGTCCTAGAAAAAAGGTTTCAAGGTATGTATTAAATGTGTACATGCATTTATGGATATTTTTAATGTTTCTTATAATATAAAATTTGCTAAATAGAGTGTATTAAAGGAATAACTTAAAAAAAATTCTTCTATCTATATTATAATTCCCACTAATTTTAAATGGTTCGACCGTAAAATACCGAATTTGCCCTTGAAATCTAATTATTAATTTAAAAAAAATTCTCATGAAATCCTTTGGACCATAAAACACCAAATTTAATTATTACTTCAAAATCACTTTCCATTAAATAATAAATCAATCATGCGGCAAGAATTATGGTATATTCTGAATTTTTTCCATATGAGAAATAAGTGATTGACATCTATTCGGAATTTAAATCGTCATTTCCTTTTTCTTTGACTTATTATATGAAATTAATTCTTCTGTGTATGCGAGAATTATGGTATATTTCAAATTTGTATCTATTCTAATTTAGCATATCATGAATTTAGCACATTTGGTACATTATTTTATTATATAATTTGTTCATTATATGCTAATTTAGCATATCATGAATTTTTTCCATGCAAAAAACAAGTGATTGACATCTATTCTAGGAATATATGATATTTTGTTGCCGATTTTGTATCTATTTCCTTAACGCCATGTTGGATAGAACTTAAGTGTATTTGTATTATTGGAATACAATGGTAATGGGTTTAAATACGTGTAATTATGTATTAATTAATGGGTTAAAATTGCAGGTACAAGATCAAAATGGACTATTGTATTTGTGCTAAGAATAACTATATATTTAATCAAACCGACTTTGTCGGTTTTTCTTAATTCTACTGAGCCTTCGATAACTTCCGTCCGTCTCAAGCTTTTTAACAATACCCATTTTGTCCTACTTCGAACGATGCATTAATTACAATGCCAGATGCATTAATTACAATGTCTATTGAATAACGATGCATTAATTACAATGTCAGATGCATTAATTACAATGTCTATTGAATAATCATGACATTATAATCTACGCGTAGACGTTATTAATTAATATCCACACTATTTTTTCTTAAATATTGTTAGTTTTTTATGTGTATCTTCAACTTCTATATTTTGTTAATTTCTATTTGTTTTTAAGCAAAAATTTTATTTTGTAATTACTAAGACGCGTATCGTAATTTTCAGGCAAATTGATCAAGCTAAGCAATTAATTACTTCAAAATTTTATGATGACTCAAATTTTTAAATCAAACGTTTTATGATATTTTTCCATTAACATTGGTTTCATTGGTTGTCAATATTGTATTTCCTTTTTTAGCATTTCTTGAATATATTTTTCTAATCATCTAACTACAATGTAATGTTCCCTAAATTAGATTTAGAAAAATATAACAAAGCATACCAGTTACACCTTCTGTTTTTGGCCTATTTATGCATTTATTTATGAGCATTAATGAGAATCCAAATATACCACTGTATATACATTATGTATTTCCTTTCGTTATGTTTTGGTAGATAGTTTTCATAAAGTAGCAGATAATTTTCAATATGAAATCGATAACAATCATATTAGGTAGATAATTTTCATGTAGTCAATCAAATTTAATGTTTTCACATGATTTCACGTACATCAAATTTTCAATATGAATTCAAGATTACCCAATGAGCTAGCAAAAGGATTTTTTTTTAAATCCAAATAATTCTGTATGACATTATAATCTACACATGGACGTTATTAATTAATATCCACACTATTTTTTCTTATATATTGTTAGTTTTTTATGTGAATCTTCAAATTCTTTATTTTTTTTGAAATTTTTGGCGTACAACCATCATTTTATATACAATTAGGCCAACGTTCCATGTTTGACACGTTATAATACATATAACTACTGCAAACCCAAACTGATTTGTCTGTTAGATTCACCTTAATTTAAATTTAAAATTTCAATAGTGAAATATAGATGTAATTTTGTAGATCAGTCTAGTTTTGTCCATAGTTATGAAAATGTTTGAATTAGCTAGCAATTTTTCAAATAGAAAATGTACACCTTTTTTGCTTTAAAATCCTTCATATGTAATTGATAAATTACACTAATTAAATGCGAAATTTTTCATGAATATTTATTTGTGTATTAAATCTCTGTGTTTGCATGATTGCTTAAAATAATTATTTTAAGTTTTTAATAATATATGTAATTTTTCTTCTATATACTGTGATTCATGTGTAGTTTTAAAGAAAAACCTGAGCAAAATAAATTCTTTTATTTGTAGTATTACAAAGTCGGTTTTCCCACCGTTATGCGGTTATACTAGTAGATATTTAGAGTATTGTGTTATCAAAATAAAACTTGATTTTTATACTTTTGATAACTCTTAAAGAAACATTTTCCCCAAAGAATTAAAGATGTTATTTTGGGAAGGATTTAGTACATGTTATTTTGCCTCATGAAATCCTTTGGACCATAAAATACCAAATTAAATTATTACTTCAAAATCATTTTCAATTAAATAATAAATCATGCGGCGAGAATTATGCTATATTCTTAATTTTTTCCATATGAGAAATAAGTGATTGACATCTATTCGGAATTTAAATCGTCATTTCCTTTTTCTTTGCCTTCCCAGCATTTAACCAATCGCTCCATGATTTTCAATTTTACACCATTATTTAGTGTCAATGATGCAAGTTATATTCTTTTCTCCTCCTAGTCCTATCCCTTATATCAGTTTAGCCTAATACCTATCGAATTTCCTTTTCCTTATATAAGTTTAGCCTATATCAGTTGATTCTGTCATTGTTTTCTTTTCCGTTTATAAGATTATGAGTAAATTGCACGTTCTCGCCTTTTTTCCTGACAGGTTCGATTATTGCGTTTGTACTGCCAGCTTTATTTGATCTGAAGTTTCATTTTTTTAACTTTTTTTCTCTTCTTTTCGGACAATTACTTAATTTGTTTTTTCACTATCTTTTTCGTTTCAGAAAATTACATTGGCGGTTCATGTTCTTCATACACTGAACACTTTTGGACTGTGAAAAATATTAACCGCTTTGACTGTTCATGTTCTGCAAATGATTTTCGTGTCTGGTGAAGTATGTTCAACTCATTTTCGCCATTGCTACTTCTATTACCAAAAATAACAAATTCCACATATTTTCTATTTTTTAAGTTGTTATAATAGTAAGCTTCTTTTGATTTAGTTACATTCATTGATTAACCTAACTCCGTTGTTTTACTAATTATATACAGTTCTTCGTTAGTTTTATTCAACGAGCATATTCATTGAACTTAGGCAAATACTTGCATAGCTACATTGACGAATAGTCCTTACTGTTACAAGGTATGGATTCATTGCTTGAATGTTTTTACTGCTATATATATATATATATATATATATATATATATATATATATATATATATATATATATATATATATATGTGCATATTTGTGCAATTCTTTAAACTTAGTATCAATTTTTAGATGTACTGCTCCATGCCTAGGCTATTTGTGTACCATATCCGTTCTGCAAAGCATGTGTGTTCCATGTCATTGATCATTTTAGTGAGAAAAATATGAAGTTGAAAGATTTAGGCTTTTAGTTTTACCTTTAGTGCATCCTTTCACATGTGCTTCGATTCTCTTACTCTATTTCACTTAAAATTAACATTTTCAATTTAATTATTGTAGAACAATCGTACAAACTCTTTTTCGTTTGTTTTTCTCATTGTTTCAACAAACCAAATATTTTTTTTTTTCGTTTTTTTACGTAGGTTGGGTAAGGTGAGGAGGAAACAAGATCTCTGCTAAAGTCTAAAGACAAGTTTTGATTCTCTAGCTCTAGCCCATTTTGTAGATTAGAAGCTACAGAAATTTCAATAGATTCTATACGAAGTGCTTTTTCTTCGATTTCACTATTTCATGTACATTTTCCTTAATTCCCAGCCTTTGTTGCTACTCATACCACATGCGCTTTTATTGATTCTACTTTTTATTTTAATATATAATTGTTTGATTATATGCTCTTTCTAGTATCACAATTATTGCATACCACATGTTGTTTATAGTATCTATTGACTGGCATTTTTACCTTGATTATAAACCTTTTTTGGTGCAGGATAAGCAACTATTGCAGTTTAAAAAGTTCAGCTGAAATGAGTAGTTTTGCATATTTTCTCAACAATCAGTGTCTTTTCCTAACAATCAATTGAGTAGCGACTGAACTATTTTGATTTTTGATGTAATATAATTTGGTTACCATAATTTTGTGGATCATAATTATTGAGTCCTCCTTTTATGAAAGTAAAAAAGGTATTCAAAGTAAATTTTGTCGTTGATTGCGTTTCTCTTTCCTCACATTGACATTTCTCCACGTTGCTTTCTCTTTCCTAATAGGATATGAAAAAAAGTTTCAAGTTGCATTAGGTCACACCTATTAATTTTAATGGATTTCCTTTACAGCATTTGCTTGAAAGAAATTAATTTTGTAATGTCGACAAACATGTACTTTTAAAAAAAATCCAGTCTTTGCATTCTTATTAGTAAATATCTACTTTTAGATATCATAATTGGTACACTTTTTTTTGTTATGCATTTATTTGTATGCAAAGATGAATAATTTCCTAGATTCATTTATATCCTAGATTTTGAAAAGTATTTTCTCTTGCACTATGGAACAAAATGGTGCATGACATGAGTTTTAGGTCTACATTGACAGAGAATTAAGGCATGATATCAACTTTAACTCCATTCACAAGGAGCTTATAAGAGAAACTGTATGGATATCTATCACAAAAAATATTTTGTTTGGTTCCCAAGTCGACCTAAATTTGAATACTATGTATTTAATGCATGCATATGATGGTACAATAATGTTTTCCAACTACTTTTTGTAGTTGCACTTATAACAGGTGCAAGTTTTTGAATCTACGATTTAACGATTGTAAACTCATTTGGTTCGTATAAAGTTAAGTTTTTTTTTCTTATTGCAAGTTTTTCCTTGATGACAAAGCAAATTAATGCGTGAAGCCTAAATAGTTGATATATCCCAACATAGGCATTGACTTATGAATTTGTATAGTCAGCATTCATCACATATAGTTCCTTAGAATATCTAACATTAAAGTAATTAAACTATGCAATAGTATAGATTAATTTGGAATTTACTAAAATGATGATCAAATTAGGCAATGCATAACTATACTAATTAATTCTCCTTAATAAAATTTTTTGTCTTCAACAATTTATTATTCTTCCATTTTGACAATGTCCTAGCTCTTACAACTATTATAAGTATAGGTTGTGCTTGAATCATAGAATGGATTAAAGATATGTCCATCTTCTTCATTTCACCTTCTATTAATATATGTGTTTTTAGTCCTTTATTTATGAAACTGTGTTCAAGTTTTCATGTTTTTGATATCTATTGTTGTTGATTCTGTTTGAAATTAAGAATTTTAACTTTAATTGACTATTTGTTCAACATGTTTAATAATGTCTCTGTATAATTTAATAGTCCCAGTACTTATGCGTTTGCATACGCTGATGTGCACAGTTATATTTGTTTTCATTCATTTGATTTGAGAGATCTAATGGTAAAATATTTATGACTATGCTTTCTTTAGTTTTGATTTTTTTATTGATTTTTGTATGCACATAACATATGTGAACATTGTGTGATTTTGTATTCCTAAATGGTTTTGTATTGCCAACAATGTTCATCAAAACCTTCAAATAATTCAAATGCTAATTTGGACCATGTGCAGCAAGTTTGTTTTCTCCCCTAAATATATTATCACATATTTCATAATTTAAAATTATTTATCATGCTGGCTATTATTTCCTTTCAATTCATATTAATAATTTTTTGGCAAAATTTTAATTTTTAGTTATGTATGTTGAGTATCAAAAAAGAGGACTCCCCCATGCGCATATGTTAATATGGTTGGAAAAAAGTGGTAAGAAGGATTTGAAGAGTAATATTGATAAGTATGTATGTGCAGAGATCCCTGATGAAGAGAAAGATCCATATGGATATGCGGTTGTTAAACAATTTATGATACATGGTCCTTGCGGACCTGGATTTCAATCACCTTGCATGAGGGGTTCTAAGTGTACAAGGAAATTCCTAAAAAAGTATGATCAAAAACTTTATTCAACTCTAAAATATAATTTTTTTTTGTATTTAACTCTAGTTTTCCTTTTTCAGGTATCGTTCAAGTACAATGTTTGATGATTGTATATTTCCAACTTACAGGAGAAGAAAAACCAAACATACTATTAGAGTTAGAAATACATATTTAGATAACCAGTGGGTGGTTCCTTATAATAGGGATCTTTTGGTTCGATACCAATGTCACATTAATGTTGAGATCTGCAATCACGGGCGTTGCATGAAATATCTTTTCAAATATTGTCTGAAGGGTCATGACCATGCCACTGTGTTAGTACAGTCCGAAAAAAGAAATGATCAACAATCCAGGGACAAGAAAACAGTAAATGAGATTAAAACATACTTAGATTGGAGGTAATTTGTACTAAAAGAATTGTATTTTAATTTACTCATGATCTTATATTTGTTTTGCTCTGAAAACTACTATTGATTAATGTATTTTTCTAATATGGATGTTTATTTTTATGTTGTAACTTGATTTTTTTTAAGTTAGAATGCCTCTTATACATAAAAAAATCTATTTAAAACTTAATAACAAATCATACATTAAGCAACAACTACTCATACATTGTTTAGAATACCATATATATATATAACTTAAAAAAAACTTAATATCAAAAATAAAAGAAAAATAAAGTACTGTAATCAATATTAGATACTTATTTATATTTGGCATTCTAAACAATGTATGAGTAGTTGTTGCTCAATGTATGATTTGTTATTAAGTTTTAAATAGATTTTTTTATGTATAAAAGGCATTCTAACTTTAAAAAAAATCAAATTACAACATAAAATAAACATCCATATCAGAAAAATACTTTAATCAATAGTAGTTTTCAGAGCAAAATAAATATAAGATCATGAGTAAATTAAAATATGATTCTTTTAGTATATATTACCTCCCATCTAAGTATGTTTTAATCTCATTTATAGTTTTCTTCTCCCCAGATTGTTGATCATTTCTTTTTTCGGACTGTACTAACACAGTGGCATGGTCATGACCCTTCAGACAATATTTGAAAACATATTTCACGCAACGCCCATAATTGCAGATCTCAACATTAATGTGACACTGGTATCGAAACAAAAGATTCCTATTATAAGGAACCACCCACTGGTTATAAAAATATGTATTTCTAACTCTGACAGTATGTTTGGTTTTTCTTCTCTTGTAAATTGGAAATACGCAATCATCAAACATTGTACTTGAACAATACCTGAAAAAGAAAAATTAGAGTTAAATATAAAAAATAATAATTATATTTTAGAATTGAATAAAGTTTTTGATCATACTTTTTTGGGAATTTCCTTGTACATTTGGAACCCTTCATGCAAGGTTATTGAAATCCAGGTCCGCAAGGACCATGTATCAAAAATTGTTTAACAACCGCATATCCATATGGATCTTTCTCTTCATCAGGGATCCCTAAACATGTATACTTATCAATATTACGCTTCAAATCCTTCTTACCACTTTCTTCCAACCATATTAACATATGCGCATGGGGGAGTCCCCTCTTTTTTGATACTTAACAACATACATAACTGAAAATTAAAATTTTGCCAAAACATTATTAGTATGAATTGAAAGGAAATAATAACCAGCATGATAAATAATTTTAAATCATGAATTATGTGATAATATATTTAGGCGAGAAAACAAACTTGCGACACATGGCTTAAATTAGCATTTGAAATATTTGAAGGTTTTGATGAACATTGTAGGCAATACAAAACCATTTAGGAATACAAAATCACACAATGTTCACATGTGAACCTTTTCAGATAATATGACTTAGCAATACAAAAGATCACACATGGCAACCATTTAGGAACTAAAGGCTAAAATCAACAGCTGTAATAACCCGGAAATCTGAGCTAATTTAAAAAATTTATTTTGGCGATTTTAATGAATTTTGAATATTTAAAATGAATTATTTTAAATAATAATGACAAAAAATTTATTTTCGATGAAGTTAAAACGAATAAATTTCTTTTAATTATATAACAAGCCTGAAATGGCACGGTAGTTCGAAAATTCGATTTCAAAATTCAAATGAATGTACAGGATTCAAAATAAACCGGATTTTAGCGAAACCAAAAATATTAGAATCTATTTGAAAATATCTTTCGAACGAATCCGAAAAATCAAAATTTCTTAGCGGGGATAAAAAGTTATGCCCAGTTGAAAATTCAGAATAATCGCTATGGAATTCTGGCCCTTAAAAATGGAAATTTTGCAAACGACCTCGGTTTTCGACGAAACCACTTTTGTTGGATCCGGGATGTCAAGTTATTGCTAGATCCCAAAATTCATAATTTTTCAAGTCAATATGTGAGCGTGGCGAAAGAAACGTGCTTTGACAGTTTCAATCAATTTCGATCGACCAGAAAATGACCATATTTCAAACGGTCTCGAAATTTGACGAAATTAGTTTTGTTAGGACTATATCATCAATACGAAGCTAGAAATTATTTTTCTGGAATTTTTAGAGTCCATACGTGGCCCCGGTAAATTGAAATGTACGTTCAAATTGAATATATATTGGTTTATATTTTAATTTTGATGAAAACCTATCGTAACAGCCGAATTGGATTACGAAACATATCCCATTGTGTTCGGAATGAGGGTAATACGCTTGGGACGACAGTCGGTGGGTTCGATTCTGAGTTCGAAACAAAAAGTTACTTTTAGGAAATATATTAAATAAAATATATTATATTTTATATATAAAGTCAACTCTATTCTCTCCTTCCCCTTTTCAATTCAAATCAGATCGAAAAAAAAGAGAAAGAAAGGGGAGGAGCCGCCGTCGCTCCTCCGTTCAGCACGCCACCGTGCCCTCCGGCGCGCCGCTGCAGGCGCAGCCACCTCCGAGCCCCCCTGTCTTCTCTCTCCTCGTGTTAAGCCCACGACGTAAAAACCCTAGACCCCCCCAGAACCCATCATACCGCCGCCACCCTCTACCATGCCTTCCCCATTCCCTGCCGACCACCAGACCATGACGTGCCGCCCTCGATCCTCCTTCAGCCACCCTCTTTGCGTTTAAATCCTCCACCACCCAAAGACAACGCCTCCTCCACCTCTTAGGGCGCTGCCACCGCCCGCAATGACACCACCCGACCACCTCAGCAAGCTCCTTCCTCCAATCCCTCTTAGATCCGAAAAGCAGTAAGTCTCCTTATTTATTTATATTTATTTTATTTTATTTCAGTTTTAAAATATAATAAGCATATAGAAAAATCTGATTTTTATACTCCTATTAGAGATAGAAATGCTAAGACTTTCGAAATTAAAAGATTCGATTTTATCAATAAAGATTCGATTTTTATCAATTAAAAGATTCGATTTATCGCTTGAAGGATTTGATTTTTATTTTACAAAGAACCATATAAAAATTTGGTTTTTAAAATATGAAGGGCTATATAAAAATTTGATTTTTATATATGTGAACATTGATTAAAAGAACTGATTTTTGATTTAATAAAAATGAGATTTTTAGCAAATAAAAATATGATTTTTATATAGTGGAGATAATAAAAATATGATTTTTATAAGGTGGAGAATATAAGAATACGATTTTTATATATGTTGTAGCAAAATAAAAATTCGATTTTTATATGTGTAGCAGATTGAAAATAGAATTTCTATATAATAGAGAATATAAAAATATAATTTTTTATTTATGTAGCGAAATAAAAATATGATTTTTTGTTATATATATAGTGAAATAAAAATGTGATTTTTATAGCGTTGAAACAAAAATGTGATTTTTAATATCAACTGCGTGAAACAGATGGCGATGGATCAGACTAAGATCAAAACGAAGTCCGAACCGTTCAGAAATAAAGAATGGCGGAGTGGAACCCTCGGTGAGAACTCCTCACTAAAATTTTCTATTCAGTTATTTATTTTATAACTGCATGTATAAAATGCTTCCCGCCATCCACAGACCATGGACGACTTATATGATTGTTTGTGTTGTGAAATTTGACTATTGATTGTGATGTGAAAAATATATATTCATGTGTTAAAATAAAATAAATATTCATTTACAAATCGAATGATTTGTTTATGTACACCGATTTGACTGATATTGATATGGACGATAAATTTTACACATCGCCCAACTGCACAAATAAATCTGTGTTTGTTGTTTGAAAACCGCACACGGGTATTGGGATAAAATTGGACATACACTAATCCCAATAATTAGCTGTATGTTGATCGATTGATTGACAAGCTGTTATAAGCATTAAATATTTATATTTGATGCTTATGCAGTGTAGAATGCACTCTGGATGATGGATTGCTGTTTTCATTGTTGTGATACACATTTGTTGTGTGAAATCCATATAATCAAATTATATGGTAATTGACTGCATCTGATTCCAGTTCAGAAAGAATGAATATTTTAAATTATGAAAATTTTAAAATAACGATATTTTGAAATAACGAATATTTTCAAATAATATTCTGAAAAGAATCAAAATTTGATTCTGATATCCGATTTGGGATGGGCACAAATATATTTAAATATATAAAGCCGTGTCGATTAGATTGATGCCATTTTGACGTGAACGATATTTATATTGATTTTATTCATTTTTATAATGAATATCGAAAAGGAATTGATTTCAAAATACCATGTTTTGAAAATATTATCATTTATATATTAATGATATGGAATATTCAATTTTGATTTGAAATTGAATATGAAGTTGAAATCGTTTTGAAAACGAATTTAAAACGATTTATAAAATACGTTTTAAAAGGAAATCGATAAATATATAATATATATATATATTATATATATATATATATAATGGCCTGAATAGAACGCGCCGCGCTGCGGCAGTTCGCGAATTTCGACCATTGACTTTGAATGGACATTACGGGAGATCTGACCGTCGGATTCTCCTAAAATCAGAACCGTTGGGTTCGTATCGAAAAGAGCTTTCTAGCGAAAATAAGAAATCAGAAATCTAACGATTGGATTTGGAATTATGTCCAAATCAAATTTGGAAAAGGTCGTTGTAAGTGCAGTTCGATGGCCGTTGATGGAAATCGAATGTATGGGCCTTGATAAAATTTTAAAAATATCAATAATTTGTGTAAAATCATATGAAATGATTTGGAAAGAATTGGGATGAAAAACTCCGTATTTGAAAAGATAAAAATAGTTTTTTATTGAAATGAACTAATTTTGAACTAGAATTATAATCCATTTATTTTTTAAAATAAATAAATTGGATTTGAATTGGTTTTAAAAATAACCAGAATTTCCAATATATAATTGGAATGGATTTGAATCGAATTTGTCTTCGGAATATTTCGATGTTGGGTTTCGTGATTATACAGATATTGTTATGAAAATTTGAAAGATATATATATATATATATATATATATCGTTATTTCCAATACGATATTTGTTGGTTGTAGGATTTGATATTGAATATGTAATATCCCACATTCTCTGTATATTAATTTTCAAGTTAAAATGAATAAAATGGGATAAAATTAGAGAAAAATCAAAATTTGTTGATTCTAATGATGATGATTATTTGAATGAAGTATAAATAGTTTTTTTTATTTACTTTATACTTAGAATTGTGGAAATTTGAAAATTTATATTTTATTTATTTAACAAATTTGAGTTGTTTAGTTTATAATGGAAATTCAAATTTAATTTGAAATGGAGAATTCTAAGCTGGGTAATAATAACTGAAAGTCAAACCTAAATTCAAATAAACAAATTTAGATTTAAAATGTGTGAAATTTATTTATAAAATTTATTTAAGTTGAAATTGGATTGAAATGGAATTTAATGAATATTTAAATTGAATGAAAACAGTTAATTGAATATTTATTTATTTAATGAACAATGAAATTTAACTGTTTTGGCAACCGTCTCGGAATCCGACAAAACCTGTTTATCGGATCCGGAACGGTGAATTTTGGTAGGATTCCAATTCGCGTTGCAATCAAACATGCCGGTTGGTCGTATTGGAGAAAATACGAATGGAATCAAAATGATAGGATAAATGGGTTTTTTCTAATGTTGGGCCTTATACATTATAAATAAACTCTCATGTCCACTCCATCAGCCTATTCTTTTGTACGTATACCTTTTCATTGCTCATCTCTTTCTCTAATGGCTGAGCTGGACTTCTAAACCCTAGATCAGTGCAAAAATACAAGCTCCAAATTCAAATCTCTTCAAACCCCAACAAATTATATATCAATTCGAAGCCCTCGACGATACGAACCTGCTGGTACCATTCAATTCGACATGCAGTGCTTCGTTTGGCCATAAATCACGGTCAAACCTTGTAAATCGCGGAACCCTAGCATGTAAATTAGGGGTTTTTGATTCAGGCTGCAATTGGAGAAATCAACTTATGGGTTTGGTAGAGATTCGTTAGTGGAGTCGATCCATGTTGGTTTGAAGGTCTAGAAGTTGTTGTGGTGGCCGAATTTGGTGGTTCAAGGTTGAAATAGGTGGTTCTAGGGTTCCATGTCGGCGACGATTCAGATCACCGGAGGCAACGTCGTAGCTATGGGGAGGCGCGGCTTCCAAGGAGCTTCACGCCGGAGGCGGTCAAGCATCTTCTAATGGTCGGAGGTGGTTGGATTTCTTGGTCAAAGTGCATGAGTTTGGGTTCTCTTTCAATGGGTTTACTGTTCACCGAATGTGAAGGAGTGGGAGAAATGGAATCCATGTGCTGACGTGTCAACTGGTGGTAGGGTGTGGAGAATATTTTACTAATTTTCATAAATTCAAAGTTCAAATGTTAAACACTGATAACTTTATCGTTTTAACTCAGATTTGGATGCGGTTTGTTGCGTTGGGATCATGGCAGAATTGTGGACGTTTTGGCACTAACCTGGCTGCGTTTGGAGACTGTAAATTTTTGGCCTCTAGTTGGACGTTCGATCAACTACGGATGCAAAGGTGAATGATTTTCTCACTCACGATGAACTGAATAATTCCCATATTTATTAAATTGAATATCGAAATAAGTTTGGTTGCATGGTTGTGTTGATTGTTGATATGTTGCTTAAAATTTGACATGCAAGGGTGGGGGGGGTGGGGGTGGGGTTAACATGCAAATAAAGTTGAAAATTAGTTATTTAAATATAATTACATTTCTAGTTGGAACCCCGACTCTTGTTAACCAGTGAAATGATCAAATAGTTACCATTTGAATAAAAATGGCTTTGATGGATGCATTGGTTGATTTGATTTCTGAATAGATATTGCCTGAAATGTCACTTTTCAGTGTATGGATGTTGTATGTTCATTTGATGATAAATCCCATTTACCCTTGATGTTACGGGCATCTAATAAACCCGGGATTTATTGATAAAATAAATTAAGAACACAAAGTGAAATGATAAATCTCTGTGACCTTGATTTGGATTGAAATGATAGATCCACCCCTGAAATATCGAGGAATTAAATTTAAATCACTTGGCCATTGGATAGATAATTATATACGGACATCGGCTGGTTAAATGATTTTAATTATTCGAATTTTACTCGATGGAAATTTTGTTCAAAGGAAATGTATCGAATTTTTGTTAGATTTCATTTTTCTTGAATCTTGAACTTTGAATGGATCAAAGAAATTTTTCTACAAAAATTTGGAATTCTGAATTTGGAACTGGAATATGATTTGAATTTTCAAAAATTTGAGGTAGACTCGAAATTTAGTAAATTCTTTTTGAATTTGATTTTGGGTAAAGAAAATCGAGGTTACTTGGAGAATGAAGACATCTTAAGATGAATATGGTTTTAAATTCTATAAATTTAAAGATGAGTTTGAAATGGTGTTTGAAACAAGATACGGAGCTATGTAAACTCCATTGAGACCGGAGTTAGATTCAAGTATTTGAAGTTTGGAAGGAAGGAATGATTGCTGTTGAAAGAAATTTATTATATATGTATACACTTCTTGATTCCAAACTAACTGTTCCTTCTTAAAAATTTATTTATTTTAAACTTTTCTATAAAACTATTTCGTTATAACTAAAATTTTCCTTATATTTTATTACTTAACTAATCTGTAAAACTTTTAAATTTTATATATATGTAGTGTTGAATTTCCTTATTTTATTCTAGCTAATATATTCCATATATATATATATATATATATATATATATATATCTTATATAAAGATTTTGATTTATAAGCACCTATTTTCACGTTATATTATAAATTGTAAATTTCTTCCGAATGGAAAGTGTTTGGATCTAAAACTATTGTTCAAATGGAGTTGAGATAAATTTTATTCTATTTGAATAGGAATCGATTTCTAAACCGATTTTGATATGGAAATGTAAATTATATTCTACTCGAATATGAATGGACCTCCTAACGGATTGAAATGAGTTGAAGTGAAAGTATATATATTCTATTTGAATATGAATGGATTCCGAACATAAATCAATTTGGAATAATTTGAAATCTTTGAGATAAAAATATATTCTATTTGAATATAAGTCGATTTTGAAATATTATATGATCATAATATAAGGATATGGAAATTTATTCTAATTTAGAATATAATCGGTTTGGTATGATATGACATTTTGATATGAAATTATATTCTATTTGAATATAAATTTGGTTCGAAATAGAATATGATATTTTGATATGAAGCGAACCTTTGTGAATATAGAAGAACCAACCGATGTGGAAAGATGTAAGCGTTGGTTGTTAAAGAGACCGGAGTCGACATAAGGCATACTCTCTGTCAGTGTCGATACCACTTTGACAACTGTGAACGTTATGACGTATCCATAAGGAGTATGATGACTTGGAGACGATTATTGAATCGAAGAAGATGAGCGATGAAGAAATAGCCTTGACCTTCGGGTCAGAATTGAAATGACTAAGACAGGAGCTATACCGTGACTAATTGAGGTGGCACCTTTGACCGGACACACTTCTTCAATACTATTCTATGACTATGATGACGATGATTTGGGCCCATTTATGATTTTGGGAGTGTGTTCCAAGGTGGGCGGTAGTGGCTGCTATGCGTTACCACCGGTCCGAGAGTGCAATTGGTAGACTCTTACCCTGGGCATTGCCTCGAGTGCCTTGTCATATTATCCTTATCGAGCCCCATACGATTTTGGTTTGTATCGTACCTATGGAGTGCCCTCTGATGCCATCGTTTACGGTGGGTGTGCGGTACTGTATAGACTACGGTATTATAAACGGTGTAAGGGTAAAAATGTAATCCCGCTTATGCTATTTTCAGTATTTATACTTTACTGAATAGACACTATCATAATAGTGTATTATACTATCTATGTATTAGTTTAACGGATCCTTGAGAGATGGAAAAATCCCGTAACATCTCTTGAGTTACTGTACTCATGACACTGATGTTATCTCGTATTTTAATTTGACTAATATGAGAATGATTTAGTGCTGATCTGAGTGTTTGTTGTGTCTTCTTTTATGAAATACGCTCGGGTCAGCAGATGTTGCAATTAGCGAAGACTTCAAATAGCTTGGAGGATGAAGACGAAGATTTGGTATACGTCTACTATATATAAGTATTTCCACTGCATTTTATTTTCGCTGTGCTCTGCAGAGATCTATAGATGTAACTCTGATAATCGTTGTATGGTATAGACAAATGTATATAGTTCAACTATTTTAAACTGTTAGTTATTATTATATGTTGTCCTTTCGCTGTGAGAACTCTGTTATTGTTTTCTTTTCTTTCTTCTTTTTCTTCTTATCCCAACAACTGCCTATATTTGTGATTTGTTTGGGTCGACATGTGTGGTTTATTGTCGATTTGAACGGTCAAAAATGTGGGTCATTACATTTGGTATCAGAGCATCTGTTAGCGATAACCTTGGCTCTGTTTGGGAGTAAACTTATTAGAGATATGGTTAGAAACGCCCTAGAATGAGTTGAGAGTATACATGAGAAAGGGTACTTGTATTTTCGATATAAAAAAGGTTTTTATTGTGTTGACTGGTTCTGTTGAATATTTATGGATTCTGGTCGATATATGGGACGCCATAAAATCGATATGAATTTCTAAATAGTCGAACAGAAGGGATTGACATAATACGGTTTTCGAGCTTATTTTAAAATTTTATCAAATATATTATTGGTTTTAAGTGTATATGCATTCGTTATTAATAGGTGGTAATATTTAGTCATTATCTATTATGGTTGATTTAACAATAAATTCAACGGCAAAGACAAGTTCACATGGTTTAAAAGGATTTGGAAATGAATGTATAAAAATACAATTGGGTAAATATGTCTGGAAAAATATATATATAGAAGTGAACTTGAAACTTGATCCTGGGATACTCTTGAAATGGTTTTTTCAAATTTTGAAATAATATCGTATTATAAGTTTTTTCGAAAGGGATGGTTTAAAGAATTTTAAAGGAATAATTGTGTTATCCCTTCTTGGACCTTAGAATGACATCGGTAACGAGTGCACGCATTATCGACGTTTATTTTGAAGCGTTTAAGTGGGGGAGACCACTCTGTACTTTCATAACTGGTTGGTAAAAGTTTTGGATTTAAATTCCACATGGTATAAAAGTATATTAAAAATATTAATGTATGTTATTTAAAGTGAATTTAAATTAGACCAGAACTGAAATTTCTAGGTTCTTTGTTAATTCAAGGATTTGGATTTAAAATTTCCTTGTATGGTATGATTTTTTATAAATGGTACAAAACCTGGAATCAAACATTTAAGTTCATCTTAATTAATGATATTGATTAAGTACTAGATTAACTCTATTATTAAAATTTTGATTTGAAATTAAGGAATGGATTTAAATATTAAGGACATCGGAAATACCATTTAAAACTCTTAAGTGCGATAATGAGGTTTAAATAAAATCTAAGTACTCGATCAAAGTGCTGGGGCAAATCAAAACTTAGTGTGAAACTAGGATTCGGCTTAGGTCAACCAAATAAAATTGGGTAACTCTGTTGAGTGAATAAACGATAATTGCTTATGGCCTGGGTAAAACTCATTAAGATTACATATCGAAAGTAAAACTTAGTATAGTTAATTAGGAGTAGAATGCAAATCAGTTGTCGAATGGAATAAAATTTCATTTGAGAAGGGAAATCGAGTTAAGTAAAGTTGATTTAGAGAAATTTGATAATAATAATGGTTGAGAGTGATATATTAAACTTGAATTATGAACAGTTCTTAACTAAATTCAGGATTCGAGAGAATAACAAATAAATCGGGTTAATGGAATAACTTTAATTTAAAAGGGAAATGGGAATAAGTGAGGGAGAAAATGATTAAAGGTATGAATCGAAGTGCTAGACAAATGAAATAAGATGCAAATGTAAATTGGCTTATTCGGAATAATGTAACGATTAAATGAATTCTAATTTGGGAGTTTTAGATATTGAAGGTGATATAAAATAAACAATCTGAGTTGGTGGATTCAATACAATGAAGTCAACTTAGGGAAAATAAATAAGTCGATTCAGAATTCAGGTAGATAATTGAATTGAGTAAGTATAATTTGATTCATACGAACAACTAAAGGTAAGTCGTTGAGTAAGTGATAACCAAATCTAATGGTCAAGTTTTTTCTAAGATTGGAAACTCCAATTTAAGTAAATCGATACTTAAAGGAATTTGGTTGAATTGATTAAGGCATGAAAGTGAATTTAAAATCTATCTTGGAAATATGGAATAAGGTATAAGAAAAGTTAGAAGATCAATAGAGAATTTGGTGCCTAGGAAAGAGATGGGTGATAAATTTTGGCAATTTGATTCATGTAAATGAGTTAAGGATTTAATAAAATTAAGTTGGTAGTAGAAGTTAGAATAAATACAAGTTTTAACTAGAATCAGTGCTTGAAACGAAAAGAGAAAATGGATAGAAAATTTATCAGGATAGGGTAAGAAAATCAAATGTGAATCCATCTCTTGAGCAATGAAGTGATAACATTTTGAAGTGTTTAAGGTTTACAAAATTTTGAATCCGGAAAGGTTGGAACTACCAATAAAAAAAAAATGATGAATCGACGTTAATGCAAAAATCTGAAATATACGTTGAGCTGAAGTAAAATAAGCATAACTTTTGAACGAATGATCGGAATTCGACGATTCCGGACTTTTCGTAAACCTTAGGAACCAAGCTAAAACTTTCATATAGCACCACGTCGAAATTCTCATGTTTAATAGGCCGAAATTCAAGTTTAATCATAATACCATGTGCAGGAAATTAAAAACAGAAGCGTATACCTATATTGTTTTGACCATAACTTCCTAATGGAGCGTCGGATTTCGATGTGCGAGTACAATTCGGAAAGCCCAGGATCTGAACTAAAACTTTTCCTTGATTTGCTAGGTGAAATTTTGCTGTTTAAAAGGTTAAAAACTGGGTTGAACAACTCAGGTCTGCAATTTTTGTGTATGAGCTGAAGCATTCGCCTTCACTAAAATAGTCATAGTTTTTGAACGAATTATCCGAGTTCGACGAATCCAGACAATTCGGAAAGCCTGAAATGAATGCAACGATCTTTGCCTAGTGCGCCTTAGTCAAATTCCAACATTTAATGGGTGATAAACTTCATTTTGTTTGCTGGCCTGTTATAAATATATTGGTTTTGGGGTTAAATGATTAATGTATGTTGTGTAAGTTGCATATGTTTATTATACATTGTATATATGCTTGAATCTCATGTGTATGCGAGTTGTAACAGGTGTAAGGAGTGTGCGCTACGCTTTGGAGCTCGCTTGCGCTAAATATTTAAAGTGTTAAGGTAATGAAATTGCAAAATAAACACTAAGAAGGTACGTATTTGAGTTATATAGTTTGGTAGTTACATATATATGGTGTTTTCCCCATTTTTGGGATGCCTCATCGTGGGATGAGATGTATAGTTGAGTCTATATATATGTTGTGATTTTCTGGACCTCTCCGTACAAAGGAGACGCTGCCGAAGCTTTTCGTGATTTCGGGAGTTAGAAAATTTTCAAATTTTACAACTATATAAATTATCTCATAAATAATATTTTATAAGTATGGATTTGAAAGTATGACTTGTTTAATACCTTACTTCGTTCTCTTTTCGAGGACGAAAAGATTTTAAGTGGGGGAGAATGTAACATCCCACATTTTCTGTATATTAATTTTCAAGTTAAAATGAATAAAATGGGATAAATTAGAGAAAATTCAAAATTTGTTGTTTTTAATGATGATGATTATTTGAATGAAGTATAAATAGTTTTTTTTATTTAGTTTATACTTAGAATTGTGGAAATCTGAAAATTTATATTTTATTTATTTAATAAATTTGAGTTGTTTAGTTTACAATGGAAATTCAAATTTAATTTGAAATGGAGAATTCTAAGCTGGGTTATAATAACTGAAAGTCAAACCTAAATTCAAATAATCAAATTTAGATTTAAAATGTGTGAAATTTATTTATAAAATTTATTTAAGTTGAAATTGGATTAAAATGGAATTTAATGAATATTTAAATTGAATGAAAACAGTTAATTGAATATTTATCTATTTAATTAACAGTGAAATTTAACTGTTTTGGAAACCGTCTCGGAATCCGTCAAAACCTGTTTATCGGATCCGGAACGGTGAATTTTGGTAGGATTCCAATTCGCGTTGCAATCAGACATGCCGGTTGGTCGTATTGGAGAAAATGCGAATGGAATCAATGTGATAGCATAAATGGGTTGTTTCTAATGTTGGGCCTTATACATTATAAATAAAATCTCATGTCTACTCCATCAGCCCATTCTTTTGTACGTATACCTTTTCATTGCTCATCTCTTTCTCTAATGGCTGAACCGGACTTCTAAACCCTAGATCAGTGCAAAAATACAAGCTCCAAATTCAAATCTCTTCAAACCCCAACAAATTATATATCAATTCGAAGCCCTCGACGATATGAACCTTCTGGTACCATTCAATTCGACATGCAGTGCTTCGTTTGGCTAGAAATCATAGTCAAACCTTGTAAATCGTGGAACCCTAGAATGTACATTAGGGGTTTTTGATTCAGGCTGCAATTGGAGAAATCAACTTATGGGTTTGGTAGAGATTCGTTAGTGGAGTCGATCCATGTTGGTTTGAAGGTCTAGAAGTTGTTGTGGTGGCCGAATTTGGTGGTTCAAGGTTGAAATTGGTGGTTCTAGGGTTCCATGTCGGCGGCGATTCAGATCACCAAAGGCGACGTCGTAGCTATGGGGAGGCGCGGCTTCCAAGGAGCTTCACGCCAGAGGTGGTCACGCGTCTTCTAATGGTCGGAGGTGGTTGGATTTCTTGGTCAAAGTGCATGAGTTTGGGTTCTCTTTCAACGGGTTTACTGTTCACTGAATGTGAAGGAGCGGGAGAAATGGAATCCATGTGCTGACGTGTCAACTGGTGGTAGGGTAAGGAGAATATTTTACTAATTTTCATAAATTCAAAGTTCAAATGTTAAACACTGATAGCTTTCTCGTTATAACTCGGATTTGGACGCGGTTTATTGCGTTGGGATCGTGGCGGAATTGCAGATGTTTTGGCACTAACCTGGCTGCGTTTGGAGACTGTAAAATTTTGTCCTCTAGTTGGACGTTCGGTCAACTACGGATGCAAATGTGAGTGATTTTCTCACTCACGATGAACTGAATAATTCCAATATTTATTAAATTGAATTTCGAAATAAGTTTGGTTTCATGGTTGTGTTGATTGTTGATATGTTGCTTAAAATTTGACATGCAAGTGGGGGGGGGGGGGGGGGGAGGTTAACATGCAAATGAAGTTGATAATTAGTTATTTAAATCTAATTAAATTTCTAGTTGGAACCCCGACTCTTGTTAACCAGTGAAATGATTAAATAGTTACCATTTGAATAAAGATGTTTTTGATGGATGCATTGGTTGATTTGATTTCTGAATTGATATTGCCTGAAATGTCACTTTTCAGTGTATGGATGTTGTATGTTCATTTGATGATAAATCCAATTTACCCTTGATGTTACAGGCATCTAATAAACCCGGGATTTATCGATAAAATAAATTAAGAACACAGAGTGAAATGATAAATCTCTGTGACCCTGATTTGGATTGAAATGATAGATCCACCCCTGAAATATCAAGGAATTAAATTTAAATCACTTGGCCATTGGATAGATAATTATATACGGACATCGGCTGGTTAAATGATTTTAATTATTCGAATTTTATTCGATGGAAATTTTGTTAAAAGGAAATGTATCGAATATTTGTTAGATATCATTTTTCTTGAATCTTGAACTTTGAAGGACTATGAATGGATTAAAGAAATTTTTCTATGAAAATTTGGAATTCTGAATTTGGAACTGGAATATGATTTGAAATTTCAAAAATTTTGAGGTAGACTCGAAATTTAGTAAATTCTTATTGAATTTGATTTTGGGTAAAGAAAATCGAGGTTACTTGAGAATGAAGACATCTTAAGATGAATATGGTTTTGAATTCTCTAAATTTAAAGATGAGTTTGAAATGGTGTTTGAAACAAGATATGGAGCTATGTAAACTCCATTGAGACTGGAGTTAGATTCAAGTATTTGAAGTTCAGAAGGAAGGAATGATTACTGTTCAAAGAAATTTATTATATATATGTATACACTTCTTGATTCCAAACTAACTGTTCCTTCTTAAAAATTTATTTATTTTAAACTTTTCTATAAAACTATTTCGTTATAACTAAAATTTTCCTTATATTTTATTACTTAACTCTAATCTGTAAAACTTTTAAATTATATATATGTAGTGTTGAATTTCCTTATTTTATTCTAGCTAATATATTCCATATATATATCTTATATAAAGATTTTGATTTATAAGCACCTATTTTCATGTTATATTATAAATTGTAAATTTCTCCCGAATGGAAAGTGTTTGCATCTAAAACTGTTATTCAAATGGAGTTGAGATAAATTTTATTCTATTTGAATAGGAATCGATTTCTAAACCGATTTTGATATGGAAATGTAAATTATATTCTACTCGAATATAAATGGACCTCCTAAGGGATTGAAATGAGTTGAAGTGAAAGTATATATTCTATTTGAATATGAATGGATTTCGAACATAAATCAATTTGGAATAATTTGAAATCTTTGAGATAAAAATATATTCTATTTGAATATAAGTCGATTTTGAAATATTATATGATTATAATATAAGGATATGGAAATTTATTCTAATTTAGAATATAATCGGTTTGGTATGAAATGACATTTTGATATGAAATTATATTCTATTTGAATATAAATTTGGTTCGAAACAGAATATGATATTTTGATATGAAGCGAACCTTTGTGAATATAAAAGAACCAACTGACGTGGAAAGATGTAAGCGTTAGTTGTTAAAGAGACCAGAGTCGACATAAGGCATGCTCTCTGTCAGTGTCGATACCACTTTGACAACTGTGAACGTTATGACGTATCCAGAAGGAGTATGATGACTTGGAGACGATTATTGAATCGAAGAAGATGAGCGATGACGAAATAGCCCTGACCTTCGGGTCAGAATTGGAATGAATAAAACAGGAGCTATACCGTGACTAATTGAGGTAGCACCTTTGATCAGACACACTTCTTCGATACTATTCTATGACTGTGATGATGATGATTTGGACCCATTTATGATTTTGTGAGTGTGTTCCGAGGTGGGCGGTAGTGGCTGCTATGCGTTACCACCGGTCCGGGAGTGCAATTGGTAGAATCCTACCCTGGGCATTGCCTCGAGTGCCTTGTCATATTATCCTTATCGAGCCCCATACGATTTTGATTTGTATCGTACCTATGGAGTGCCCTCTGATGCCATCGTTTACGGTGGGTTTACGGTACTGTATAGACTACGGTATTATAAACGGTGTAAGGGTAAAAATGTAATCCCGCTTACGCTATTTTCAGTATTTATACTTTACTGAATAGACACTATCATAATAGCGTATTATACTATCTATGTATTAGTTTAACGGATCCTTGAGAGATGGAAAAATCCCGTAACATCTCTTGAGTTACTGTACACATGACACTGATGTTATTTCGTATTCTAATTTGACTAATATGAGAATGATTTAGTGCTGATCCGAGTGTTTGTTGTGTTTTCTTTTATGCAATACGCTCGGGTCAGCAGATGTTGCAGTTAGCGAAGACTTCAAATAGCTTGGAGGATGAAGACGAAGATTTGCTATACGTCTGCTATATATAAGTATTTCCGCTGCATTTTATTTCCGCTGTGCTCTGCAGAGATCTATAGATGTAACTCTGATAATCGTTGTATGGTATAGACAAATGTATATAGTTCAACTATTTTAAACTCTTAGTTATTATTATATGTTGTCCTTCCGTTGTGAGAACTCTGTTATTGTTTTCTTTTCTTTCTTCTTTTTCTTCTTATCCCAACAACTGCCTATATTTGTGATTTGTTTGGGTCGACATGTGTGGTTTATTGTCGATTTGAACGATAAAAAATGTGGGTCGTTACAGAATATAAGCCGATATATTTTCTATTTAGAGCCTTGTATTTAATATCAAATGAGATTTGGGTTTGTCGTGAATGGTGTCTTCATTAACACTGTTCTTAAACCCAGTTGAGAAAAAGATTAAATCTTTTTATTTAGATTTAATGAAGTGTACCAATTAAATAATATTTAATTGGAATTGAATTGGAAATGATTTTTGGGTTTATCGTGAACGGTGTTTTAAATAACATTGTTCTTTAACCCGATAATTAATGGAATGTGATTTGGGTTGTCGTGAATGGTATCTTTTGTGACGGCCCGCCCCGCACCAACCGACATTTACTCCAAAAGTGCGCTGTACACATGTCCAGTTAGCACGGAACGGGTCGCCAGAAGGAAAAGGAAGAAGGAAATGGACATACAAAGGACCTGTAGAATGTCTCACAGTGCATAGAATAAAATATAATAACAACATACTTGACATAAAACAGGAGAGACAGTGCATAAGCTGAAAATCAGAACTAAACATCATAACAGCGGAAATTCAGAATACAGCTTATTACAACTTTCAAACTGTCTCAAAGCAAAAGTAAGATAAATGAGGTACACTACTAATGCCCAAGTAGCAACCACCAACGACACAGGGAGAATGTATATATATATATATATATATATATATATATATATATATATATATATATATCATACGTGGAAGCCTCCTGCCCGCCTCCGAATCAGCTACTCGCGCATCACCAGCTAACCTGTCTCTAGTTTGCTCGTGTGAGCACCCAGAGTAATACGAGGAGACATAAAACTCTTGGTCAGACATAAAGCCCGGTATGAGCGATAAGCATCTAAAGTGAACAATAACAAGTAGACTAAAACATACCTGAACCTGGACCTGCAACCAAAGAGTTAGCACTACATACTGTACAACACTCTAAGGTATCATATCAAACAGTGTAAAGATACGGAGGTGGGGGAGGTGTGCATGTCATAGGGATGGCAAACAATCAAACATAGCATCCATCCTCACATATCTCTCTCAGTGCGTAAAGCATACGATATTCACCACTTCGATCACCCAACATACCTTGCTACGATCACTTTGCCCCATGAAGTCATAAATGGCTTCACTGCACTGATAACGTAGCCACAAATCCTTCGCTATGTCCACTTTGCCCCATGGAGTCACAAGAACCCCACTGCACTGGCTCATAGCCTTACTAATCCTTACGTCCACTCTGCCCCATGGAGTCACAAAAACCCCACTGCACTGGCTCATAGTCTTACTACGCATCACTTTGCCCCTCAGGTTGTAATGACCTTACTGCACTGATAACGTAGTCTTGCTACCATCACCTTGCCCCCTCAGGTCATAATGACCCTACTGCACTGATAAGTAGCCCATCATTCATTTTTGGTGGTGAATCGAAGTTATGAACGTCGACAACTCCTTAGCACACGTCCCGCAGCAAAATCCAACCATGAAGTGAACTCATTGGTTCTCAACTGGACCCTGAGCTCTAACTTCCCATATTGGACTACCTTTGCATCTCGGGTTATTGGTCAATACTGGGTCGGGTCGGGTTCCTCCTCAAGTTATCAGTTCGGGTCGGTGTCCTTCATCCGTTCGGGTCGGGTCTCCTTCTGGTGCGGTTCGGGTCGGGCATTCCTCTGGGTTCGAGTCAGATGCTTCTCTTCGGGTCGGGTCGGGTGTCCCTTCTTGGTTCGTGCTTTCGATCCGTCTTCATGATCCCTTCATATGCTCCTATCCGATCCGCTTTCGTGCTCCCGCTCTGATTCGTCTTCGTGCTTCCGCTCCGATCCGTCCTCCTCGATCCGATCCGTCCTCCTCGATCCGATCCGTCTTCCTTTATCCGATCCGATCCCAGTTCAGCTAGCGTGGCCTTCCTTTTTGCCAATTTTCCCAAGTGTTAGGTTCCGATCCGATCGGGTTCCTCGCTCAGTTCAACATATCCGATCCGAGCCCTATGTCCGATCCGATCCGAACCCTGCACTGTTTTCTGAAACTGTTCCAGCAAGTGTTTACGCCATTCGACAACGTTTTCGACCATTCTAACTATTGAAATCAATCACAAAGCATTTCATACAGTCATAGCAACATGCATAATCAACCACAAACATCAAAACATCAACATGATAGGTTAAAATGGATCAAACATACCCAAAATCCCATATTTCCCCTTAAGCATGTTTAGGTGAAACTAATGATAGGATTAGCAAAACTTAACCAAATTAACCCAAATTCATATCAGAGGTCTAAAACATCATTTAGAAATTTATGAACATTTTTCCCGAATTTTATCATGCATAAATTCGCTAATTAGCACTAATCACCCCTAATTAGCCATAATTAGTGTAAAACTATGCAAATCACTCACCTTAGCCACAAAATAAACTCAGATCTGAAATAATTCTCTGATTTGATGTGAATCTCAATGCCAAACAGCAACTCCTATGTTGCTTTGGTGAAGATCTTCCTTGATTAGGGGTTGCTAAGCCAAATCCTTGACCAAAAGATGATTTGGAGGTGATTTAGAGATTGGAGGCCATTTTTAGGGTTCCTTGGTGATAAGTGGAGGCTAGAAAACTGAAATGGAATGATTCTCCATCTCATTTCAGCCCTCCCATAACCCTAATCCCGAAATGGGTTATGGGCCTACTCACTAATCACCCGATTTGGCCCGGTTAAGCAGTTTTTCACCCTCCAAACCTTGTTTCAGCCATATCTCCCAAACGGTAAGTCCGTTTGGCTATTATGACCACTCTACGGAAAGGTAAACCATCAAACGAATCTAATGGAAGTGGTTTCAGGTCAAAATTCCTTTCCAATCAAAAGTTATGGCCAAAACAGTACCAACTAGGGGCAAAATGGTCATTTAAAAATCGACAAAAATCATAAGCATGGGAAATGACTCCAATAGATGTTTCCCAAAGTTACATGACCATACGACTTCATACGGGAAAGAAATGAATATTCTACAATCCTATGATGTGTAGAATACGGGTCATTACACTCTTCCCCCCTTAAGAAATTTCGCCCCCGAAATTCCCTAATCAAAGCATACACAAAGGTCCTGCATGCCTATCAATCATAAAACAACAATCAAACATGCAAAGCAAGTAAAATAAGTCTATCCTAGCGTGCAGAATAACTAAATCGCAAAATAAATCTTACCAGGCAAAGAGTTCTGGATATGCCTTTATAATGCTCTCCTCTGTCTCCCAAGTACAATCATTCTCGCCCTCGCCCCACTGAACCTTGACTAGCTTCACCGCCTTCCTTCGAAGTTGCTTCGTATCGTGCCCCACAATACGAATCGGCTTGCGGTTCCCAACCGCCTCGGGTTCTACTTCGAAGTCCTCTAACTGATCAGGTGAAATAGTCATATCTGGGTCGTGAACGAACTTCCTTAGTTGGGAAACATGAAATACATTGTGGACTCCCGCCATCTTCTCTGGTAAGCCAACTCTATATGCCAAATTCCCGACTAGTTCAAGAACAGGGAATGGGCCAACAAATCTTGGTGCTAACTTGCCTCTCCTGCCAAATTGTATCACGCTTTTCAACGGAGAAATCTTAACAAACACCAAGTCACCAACGGAGAATTTTAAGTCTCTTCTCCTCTTATCGGCATAACTCTTCTGCCTATCTTGAGCAGCTTTCATTCGTTGCTGAATGACCTTAATCTTGTTTGAAGTTTCCCTCACCATATCTGGTCCAAGCACAAACTTCTCGCCAGTCTCTATCCAACATGATGGTGAGTTGCACGGTCTTCCATACAAAGCTTCATATGGAGCCATACCGATACTGGATTGGTAGCTATTATTATATGCAAACTCCACTAGATGCAAATGGTCATCCCATGATCCACCAAAATCCAATATACAAGCTCTCAAGAGATCTTCTAATATACGATTCACCCTCACCGTCTGACCGTCGGTCTGAGGATGATATGCGGTACTGAGATGTAATCTTGACCCTAGAGCCTCTTGTAAGCTCTTCCAAAACCCACTAGTGAACAACGGGTCTCGGTCACTCACAATGCTTTTGGGTACTCCATGAAATCTCACTACCCACTTCATATACAATTCTGCCAACTTGGATGCCGTCCTGGTCGATTTGACTAGTATAAATATTGCACTCTTAGTCAATCGATCCACAATTACCCAAATACTATCATATCCCGATCTAGTCCTTGGTAAACCATCGATGAAATCCATCAAGACTTGCTCCCATTTCCATTCGGGAATTTCTAATGGTTGCAATAACCCACTAGGCTTCTTTTGCTCGGCTTTAACTATCTGGCAATTCATGCATTTGGATATAAACTTCCCAACGTCTCTTTTCATCCCTTCCCAGTAGTAAGTCTGTCTCATGTCTCGATACATCTTATTACCACCGGGATGTATAGTTAGTTTCGAGTGATGACATTCTCTAAGCACTTCATCTCTTAAACCATTCACGTTGGGCACAACTAGTCTTCCATTCTTCCGAAGCCATCCATCTCGATCAAGCCCATACACATTTATCTCCTCATCGATACCCATCTCTAACTTGGAGATGATTTCCAATAGATTAGGATCGTCCCTCTGGCTGGAACCAATCCGCTCTATCAAAGTGGGTCTGATCGCCAAACTAGCTAGCATAACTGGATCCAATTCGCACTTTGGTCTGAAATCAAACCCCGCGATGTACTCCAGTTGCTTCCATTCAAGAAACATTGCCCCTAAGCTGGCATGTCTCCTGCTCAAGGCATCGGCTACCGCATTACCCTTCCCAGGTGTATATGCGATATCAAAATCATACGAAGCCAAGAACTCTAACCATCTCTGCTGACGAAGATTCAAATCTTTCTGGGAGAAGAGATACTTTAACGATTTATGATCGGTAAATAACTCAAATCTTTCTCCCAAGAGATAGTGTCTCCACATCTTCAACGCAAACACAATCGCTGCTAATTCCAAATCATGGGTAGGATACTTCTTCTCATGCGGCTTTAGCTGTCGACTAGCATAAGCTACAACCCTACCTCCTTGCATCAATACTGCACCCAATCCGGTACCACAAGCATCCGTGTATACCGTCATCTCTTCATTCCCTTTAGGAATGACTAACACTGGTGCTCGCGTCAACCTCTCCTTTAGACTTTTGAAGTCATCCTCACACACTCCATCCCAGACGAAGGACTGATTCTTCTTAGTCAACTGAGTCAACGGTGCTGCTATCTTGGAGAAGTCTTGGATAAACTTACGATAATATCCAGCTAATCCCAAGAAGCTTCTCACATCTGTTGCATTCTTGGGCGTAGGCCAATCCTGTACCGTAGCCACCTTCGCAGGGTCCACGGCAATACCATTCTCTGAAACAACATGACCCAAGAATCTTACTTCCCTTCTCCAAAAATGACACTTAGATAATTTCGCTTTCAACTGGTGTTTCCTCAACACCTCCATCACTATCCTCAAGTGTCCCTTGTGTTCCTCCTCTGTCCTTGAGTAAACAAGGATATCATCCACGAACACAAGAACAAACTTATTCAACTGATCTCTGAATACTCGATTCATAAGATCCACAAAATAGGCTGGTGCATTGGTCAACCCAAACGGCATGACCAACCACTCATAAAATCCAGACGGTGTCCTAAATGCCGTTTTCGGAACACTCTCATCCGCTACTCGTAGCTGATGAAATCCTGTCGCGAGGTCCAACTGGGAGAACACTCTAGCTCCTTCCAGCTGATCAAACAAATCATCTATCCGCGGTAGAGGATACTTATTCTTCCTCGTCACCTTATTCAACTCGCGATAGTCCACACACAAACGAAGGGAACCATCTGCCTTAGTGGCAAACACAACTGGTGCTCCCCACTCGGAGACACTCCTTCTAATAAATCCCTTCTTCAAAAGATTGCTGACTTGCACCCCGAGCTCTCGCTGCTCCCTCGGTGCCATACGACGAAGTGGCATCACTATAGGTCTGGCATCTTTCACTAAATCAATACGGAACTCAATCTCTCGGTGTGGTGGAAGCCCGGTCACCTCCTCGAAGACGTCCGGATACTGGCCAACTACGGGCACATCTGACAACTCATCCTGCGGGATGTCGAGGGAATTTACAAAACTAGCCATAACCCCATCACTAGGTAGACTACCAAACACTACCCTCCGCCCATCATCCGCCCTCACAGTCACCAAAAAGCCCTCACAGTCTACCACCACCCCGTATCTTTGGAGCCAATCGACTCCCAATATAATGCCATACCCAGTAAAGCCCAAAACAAAGCAATCACAAACAAACATACATCCATGACTCGATAAGACCAAATTCCTGCAAATCATACTAAGGCTAGTCGAACCACCAATCGGGTTCGTCACAACCAATGGTCTATCGACTATCTCGGGTTCCAGTCCCAACCTATCTACCAGGTCACTAGATATGAAGGAACGGGAAGCCCCAGTATCAAACAAAACTCGAACTGGTACATCATAAATAGAAAGCATACCTTGAATAACAACATTCTTTCCTTTCTCCGTCGCAGTTGGGGCATTCGACGAAGAAGGAAAAACATCAATAGCATATGCTTTCACAATCTGCTTCTCCTTAAGATGTTGCGGACACTTATCCTTATGATGTCCCACTTGACCACAATTGTAGCACTTCCTTTCCGCTGGCTTGGCCCGACATTCTTTAGCATAATGGCCCTTCTTACCACAGCTGAAGCACTCAACATCCTTCTTGCTCTTTTTCTGGCCGCCTTAAGATTGGTCCTGCTTCCTCTTATTCTGAGAGTTATTCTTGCCTCCACCGCCTGCTTGCGGCTTTGGCCCTTCTGCAGATGCAGCCTCAACCTTTGACTTAGGGTAAAGACTCTCTGATCTCAAAGCTTTTCCCACAATCAATTCAAAAGTCTCATCGATGTGGTTGATAAGCCTTTCCCCCAAGTACCCATCCAAACCAGTAATGAACTTCTCATTCTTCTTCTCAGGAGTATCAATGAGAGACAGTCCATACTTCGACAAAGTGTCGAACTCAGCAATATAATCAGAAACTGCCCTTCCGTTCTGCTTGAGTTCCAAGAACCTCTTAAACAATACTGACTTCTAGGCAGCTGGAATAAACTTCTCGCTAAAGCAAGCCTTGAACTGATCCCAAGTAACCTGATCCTCTGGAGTAGCTGTTCCAATGGCATTCCACCAATTCATCGCTCGCCCTTGCAGCCGACGAGACGCTAGCCTTCTCTTCATCGCATCCTCAAGACCCAAGTCATCGAAGATACGGTCACAGCTATCCATCCAATCTTGAACATCCGTGGCCGACTCCGTTCCGTGGAATGGCTTCCCACCAAGATTAGTGTAATCTTTGCACAACTTGGCGAAATCGACCCTAGGCGCCTGCACTACTGGGCCCACACCAACTCTGGGATTGGGAATTGCCCCTTGCACTTCTCTAAGCATGTCTCTCATGAGGTTAGTAAACATTGCCCTTATGTCAGCGGCATTCCCTTGGTTGGTCCCTCTACCAGCACCCCTCGTGTCTTGGCTCATCGTCAATCTGAAAAAAGGGAAACGATTAACGCCCCCATAGTGGTGCTAGTGCAGTGCGACTTCATTCTTATACTACTGATTGTAACACCCCACCTCCGCTAGGGTGGCTCTTGCAAGCAACTCTGACTTTGGTGGGGCGTTTTAAAACAAGGTAAACATGCATAATGATATAACAAGGCAGGACATGACATATATATATATATATATATATATATATATATATATATATATATATATATATATATATAAACAGAGTAAGTGGATAAAACAGCAGAAGATTTTTAAACCATTTCAAAACACAAGTCTTGGTACATCAAAATGTCAATTTCCCAAATAAACAAGTCTAGTACATAAAATAACATCATCTGAAACTGAAAAGGAAAACATAAAAGTAGCTATCCCCAAAGTGGAAAAACCATAGCGAGCTCAAGTCCAAAGCATACATGAGCTATCCAAGAAAGCAGCTAAGATCCAAGCTAGGCTCCTGTATTCCCTCCCTGAGAACCTGGGGGGGGGGGGAAACGGAAGAAAAGAGGCGAAAGAAAACAGGTCAGTCAAAAAGACTGAGTAAGCCCTGCTACGATCAGTCTATAAACTAATAAAGTTAACAACATGATGGAAACTGAGATGATCATAGATAACAACATACTGGCATGATAAATTAACCACAGTTAGATAGAGGTGTCATCGCATAAACAAGGTTAAGTTTTGCACCACGGTGTACTAGCAAACCAACATAACAGGTATTGATCCCTTGGCCCAAGCTTTGACCCAATAACATGAAGTGACCTTAATATAAGGTCCAACCAAACGGTCTAGTCGATCGGCTCCCTATAAGCCTAACATGTCAAGTGTTGGTGTCCATACGGCCCACATATGGATGTAGTCAGACTGTGCTGGGTCCACCTTCGGGTGTATCAAGCCCTCGGGTGTCAACCCCAGACACTGAAGCAATAATGCACAGTCTAAACCTACTGGTACCCGTGCCTCGAGTTTGTCCAATACCGGATTACGTGCACGTCCGTAGCCTGCCTGGACCCGCACCGCTGTACCACTCAGCCGTCGCTTTGGTCGCTTACATCAGTCCAGTAATCGTGCCCCGCCCTAGCCTAGCCTCTAGGGTTGTGATGATACCAAACTGGGATTACTGCTGGAACAGACCACGTTGCTAGGGTTTCCCAAGAGGGTTAAGTGCGATTTAACCCTTCACTAATCATGGATTAAATTGGTTAAGTGTAACCGACAGTTCACAACTTAACCCCATTTCAATCCCTCGAACCCCCAAATGGATTAAATTGGTTAAGTGTAACCGACAGTTCACAACTTAACCCCATTTCAATCCCTCGAATCCCAAAATTGGTTAAGTATTAGTGGACAATGACTTAACCCTAATCATGAGGCATTAATTGATTTAATGCACCTTAACCTCTCACATTAGACTTTGTTGTGGTTACCTAGTTAAGCCGGTGGGTTCCGGGTAGATTTACACCACAACTTGGTCTAACCTCGGGTCTTGGCACCACATGACCAACTTCTCACATTGGGTCCTATTGTTTGTAGCCACTAGTTAAGCCGGTAGGTTCCGGGTAGAATTACGCTACAAACTCAACCCAACCTCGAGTTGGCCATGCTTATGTTTTCTAAGTGTCATGTCCACTTTATTTCAAAACATAATTACAAGTCAACAAATACTTGGGTAGACCTAACTTAATAGGTAAATTCCCAAGGGGTAGACCTAACTTAATAGGTAAATTCCCAATCTTATATTTTCATGTATTTTAAGTTTACCCCCCCCCCCCAACGTCATTCTATCGCTTACATATTCGTAACAACGCATAAAGGATAGGAAGAGGGAACTTGGCATAACATACATGATGAACTTGCATATCACAACAAACATGCATAACGTGTTAGACTTGCATAACTTAGCATAGTGAACTTGCATATTACCATAAACATGCATAACATGTTAAACTTGCCTAACATGGCATATGGAACTTGCATAAACACGCATAACTTGTCAATCATGCATAACATGTCATTGTGAACTTTCATAAGCACGCATAACTTATTAAACATGCATAACATGGCATAGTGAACTTGCATAAGCATGCATAACTTATTAAACATGCATAACATGGCATAGTGAACTTGCATAAGCATGCATAACTTATTAAACATGCATAACATGGCATAGTGAACTTGCATAAACATGCATAACTCAATAAACTTGCAAATCATGGCTTAGTGAACTTGCATAAACATGCATAACTCAATAAACTTGCAAATCATGGCTTAGTGAACTTGCATAAACATGCATAACTCAATAAACTTGCAAATCATGGCTTAGTGAACTTGCATAAACATGCATAACTTGTTAATCTTGCAAATCATGGCATAGTGAACTTGCATAAACATGCATAACTTATCAAACATGTGTAACATGGCATATTGAACTCGCATAAGCATGCATAACTTATTAAACATGCATAAATCCCAACTTTCATCACATATTAACTTTAGAGTTTCTAAAATGAAGGTAAGAGGGCTTACAAATATTATGAAGACACAAATCTACAAGTAAAGATTAAGAAGCCCTTTCATGCAAGCATAAAAACCCAAAACAAAGCTCCAATAAGAAACATCCTTAACAAAAATCCCAAAAACTCTAGCTTAGCCAATAAAGCTTGCAACTTGATGATGTATGAAAGCTAATGATCATTCATACAACTTAGAAATGCTTGTATGAACATCAAAATCTTCATAGGAATGATTTTTGAAGAGGGTGGAGGCTAGGGTTTTTAAGTGGAGGCCATTTGAGAAATCAATTTGCCATAGTTTAGCTACTAGAATGAATAAATTAGGTTTTAGGGTAGGATTAGGGGCTTATTTATAGAAGATTAGAGTGTTTTTAGCCCTAGGATTAACCCTAGGTTAGTTTAGGTTCGTCAGATTTTGGAATTCTCTAGAACCAAGCCACAAGACCAGACCAAAACCCAAAATGGTGCGCCAGGCAAAACTGCCCGGCCACCCCGTGTCGACAGGGCTATTGACAGGGCTGTCGACACCCTCAGACCCCTGTCGACATGCCTGTCGACATGGGTGTCTTGGCGGGAGTTTTCCCGCCTGACGCCAGTTTGCCCTAATTCCCAACTTTGAACTTGAAATTCAAATCTGTTTTTACTTAGGAATTTTCTGAAAATTTCAAATGGCCTTAACTGGGTCATACGGACTCCGATTTTCGAAAACTCGGACTCTATTTCGCGTATTTTTCCGAGACGAACGCAATGGCATAGCCCGTTTCCCTTGATTCAGAATTTAGAATTAAATTCTGCCTCGATTTATGTTATAACAGGTTATTGAAAATACGGGTTGTTACATTCTCCCCTCCTTAAAGGATTTCGTCCCCGAAATCTTCAAGTTAGGAAGAACATATCCTACCATCCAACATCCATCTACTCAAAACATCATCCACGAGCAATCATTGTCCTTAAAGGATTCTAAATGTGGTATGAACATATGCAAAAGTGTGTGTATATGTACTTATCTAATGCAAAGATCAGGCGGTTACTGATACAGTAAACCTCCTTAATGCATATGTATGTTAGTGAAATGAATCCATATGTATGCAAATTCCTAACATAATTCATAGTATCTATATGAGTGCACATAACATTCATCCATATGCAACATCCATGTCGTAGCACAACAAGTTTCAACCACGAATAAGTGTAAGCACTCATGCATATGCAACATGAAGAGTGTGTGAGCCGATCTAGTGCCTAATGTGTATAATGCATCCACGAGTAACCACTTGCAAACACTTGCAACCACTTGCAAACATCAAGCATAACATGTTTCAAATACATGTTTCATCCAAAGGGTTTCTACCTAAGGTTCTCGTGACAAGATAAACACGATAAACTAGATAAACTAGATAAACATGGACAGAGAGATATGATAAAAAGAGATCTTAGAAGATAAGCAAGATAAACTCCTTTTTGGATTTCAAGAAATCCATTCAAACTCTGACATATAGTACTAACCGATGAGTCATAACCCCCTTATGGAGTTTACAACAGAAATAAGATCGAGAATGGGACCGAGAGGATATATACAAAAGAAAACTTGCAAGAAAGCTCCACAGGAAAACAAGGATCAAGGATGCACTCTTAAAAAGAGATATGACGCGCGTATCTAGTCTTCACTCTTCTTAGTCACGTTTCCTTGAGCTTAACTCCATTGTGCTTTGACCGTCTTTTACTTCATGATTTCTTGGCTTCCTAACTCCTATTTCCCAAATTCGAGTTGGAACTCATTTCATTATCGCCTCTCGTCTTCCTTTTCCACTTATTCTTCTTTCTGTATACTTGGCTTAAACATAACGGTAACCTCATGATTTCATGCAAGCTCTCCAAAATTCACTAGTGAATCCTGGATCTCGTCTACTTACTATAAAGTATTCCACGCAGCAGAACTTTTCTTGAAAATACCAATCCACGTTGCCAATTGCCCTTACAAACGTGATTTTCTATAACTCATGCTTAATCGAAATGAACCATCTGCCTATGAGTGATAGGCCATACCTAGATTCAGTTGCCTACCCATGGCTTCCTGTAGGCTATTTCAAAACTGGCCAACTTCTTGAGGGTAAACCGTTGCTAACCATGATGCAGTCCTCTCGCTCTTCACCGAACTGAAATGAGCACTCTTCGTGAGTCTACCTATTATGACCCACCTTCCCGTATTCCCTTTCTTTGATCTAGGTAATCTATCCACATAATCTATCGGGATGTTTTCACATTTCCCTTGCGGAACCTCCAATGGAGGTAATGGCCCGCCGGGCTTCCATGACTTGGCCTTAACCTGGTGGCACAACATGCATCCTGAGACCAACTCGGCCACCTCCTCGAGTGATGCGCATCTTCAAGAACCTTCTTTACCAAGTCTTCCACTCGAGGAACACATAATCTCTCATCGCGCCTTAGTCATCCCTTGTCATCTATAATATATCTAGCGAGGTGACTTAACATCTCGTCTCGAATCAACTGGTCCATGTTCTTGACTAACTGCGGGTCTTCTTTCTGTGAAACCCCCTTCTTGATCCAGAAGAGTAAGTCTAAGCTCAGGTAATGCTAACTAACTAGCCAAACGGAGAAAGCTTCTTACTTCAATTGCCCTCCTCAGGGTTTTCCGGTCTTAAACCGCAACCACTTTAGCGGAATCCACCGCTAAGCCTTACTTAGGAACTATGTGCCCAAGAAATCCAACTTCTTTCTTCCAAAGTGACATTTGGAGAACTTGACCTTCAACTGGTGGCTCTAAGCGTATCCATCACCTCCTTGAGATGTCTAGCATGCTCTTCCTCGTTCTTTTAAGGAGATCAAAATATCGTCTACGATGACCACAACAAACTTGTTCAAGGACTCCCTAAACACCCTACCCATCAAGTTCACGTAATATGCGGGTGCATTAGTCAAACCAAATGGCATGACTAGCCATTCTAAAAATCCATCTAGAGTCCTAAACGCAGTCTTGTCAATTCCATCCTCAGCCATCCTAAGCTGATGGAATCCGGTAGCTGGATCAAAAGAAAACAGATGCTCCTACAAGCTGATCAAACAAATCATCAATCCTTGGTAACGGTTGTCTATTCACGATAATCAACACATAAACGAAGCAAACTGTCCATATTAGTAACGAATACTACTGGAGCACCCTACTCGAAAATGCTTCGTCTCAGGAAGTTCTTCTCAAACAACTCCTTGACTTGCTTTATTAACTCTCATCTCGTGAGGTCATGTGCCTAACCGGTCACAAGACTGGCTTGGTATTACCAACCAGATAATGCGGAAATCTATCCCACGTCTAGGGGTAACCCCTTACTTCCCCCAAGATATCAGGATATTCTCGGACCACCCTCACAGATTGCAAACCATCGATAGACGAGTTGAGGGATTCAAGATAACATAACATGACGGGACCCATAGGGTTGCTAGAAATTTCTAGGGTATTACCGAGGTGAGTCATGAGCCTCACAACCCTATATACAAAAACCAAGAATGGCTCCAAAACAGGACAACCATTCCATGCCCAAAACCAACCTATATCCCCTGAAACCGAGAATATAAACATCCCATGAGAATTATATACTCAAGATAGAAATTTTCAAATCCACCCAGACCACAGACAAACGGGCAGAACCCCCAATTGGATTTGAAACACATACGGGATCATCAACTAGACTAGTACTTAGGTGCAAACTTTCAACTAGATCAGATGAAATAAAACTATGCGATGTGCCAGAATCAAACAAAGTACGAACAGGGAAAGTCAGAAAATGTAAACAAGACTTTCAACAGAAACACTACCTCTATCATGAGCTGGAAGAACGGTGTTGAGGGGATGAACTCGCCCTCCAGATAGTCCTGCATACTGAGTCTGACCTTGCCCTTGTTTCCTCGGGCAATCCTTGCTGAGATGTCCAGACTCACCACAATGAAAGCATTCGCCCCGCTTTCTCTTCTTCTTCCTACATTCCCTGGATATATGTCCAACTTTACCACAGAAGTTGCATTTCCTATTCTCTCTTAGCTTGTCCTTGCGGTTGTTGTTATTCTTGCCTCGTTTCCCGGAATTTACCCTCTTGCCTTGAGACTCATTCGCCTTGACCTCTTTCTTGTCATCGTTATCTTCTTCTTGAAGTAGGGCCATATTCACCAAATTCTCGAAAGTCGCCCCCAAGGGTATATGAGATAGGGCCAAACCATGTAATGGCTCGTTTAATCCTAGAGCAAAGTGTAGGGCCTTCTTCTGAGCTATATTAACCAAGTCTAAATCGACCCGAGCCAGTTGATTAAACTTATCTATGTATTCCCTAATAGTCATGTCCACTTGCTTCAGTGATAAGAACCTCAGTCCAAACCTTCCTCTAAAGTCATCCCAAGTCTCAATTGGCCTAGTAGCGGTGGTGACTACCCACCAACCTGCAGCTTCTTCCTTCAGCAACCATACTGCTAATAAAACCTTCCTGCGGTCACCTATATCAAAGGTGGCTAAAAGATCTTCGGTCTCTTTCAACCAATTCCTTGCTTCTACAAAAGTCTCTGTTCCACTAAAGTTCTTGCCACCCATCATCTTAAGGTTCTTACAAGTTTCCGCAAAATCCGCTTGTGGAGGCTGAGGGAGAAGAGGAACATCAGCTACGGAAGGAGGAGGAGGAACAACGGCCTTGACTGGAAAGACAACATTAGAGACACCCGGGACCGGTGCCGTGACTTCCAAGTACCGACGAAACCAATCGGGTATTGTTACTCCTTCGGGTAAAATGAGATTATCAGACATGCTGGAAACGGAAAGAAAAGAGTTCAAACGAGGGGTCAAAGGATAGTGCTAATGGCTTTTGGGGAATAGCCTTTAAAAATAACTAGACTTTTCTTTGGAAAATACTTTATACTTGGTTTTGAAAATAGTTTTTCAAAAGTTTTAAAAACCTTTTTATCCCTTCTCGTAAACCATATGCTCTGATACCAAATGTAACACCCCACCTCCGCCAGGGTGGCTCTTGCAAGCAACTCTGACTTTGGTGGGGCGTTTTAAAACAAGGTAAACATGCATAATGATATAACAAGGCAGGACATGACATATATATATATATATATATATATATATATATATATATATATAAATAAACAGAGTAAGTAGATAAAACAGCGGAAGATTTTTAAACCATTTCAAAACACAAGTCTTGGTACATCAAAATGTCAATTTCCCAAATAAACAAGTCTAGTACATAAAATAACATCATCTGAAACTGAAAAGGAAAACATAAAAGTAGCTATCCCCAAAGTGGAAAAACCATAGCTAGCTCAAGTCTAAAGCATACATGAGCTATCCAAGAAAGCAACTAAGATCCAAGCTAGGCTCCTGTATTCCCTCCCTGAGAACCTGGGGGGGGGGAACGGAAGAAAAGAGGCGAAAGAAAACAGGTCAGTCAAAAAGACTGAGTAAGCCCGGCTACGATCAGTCTATAAACTAATAAAGTTAACAGCATGATGGAAACTGAGATGATCATAGATAACAACATACTGGCATGATAAATTAACCACAGTTAGATAGAGGTGTCATCGCATAAACAAGGTTAAGTTTTGCACCACGGTGTACTAGCAAACCAACATAACAGGTATTGATCCCTTGGCCCAAGCTTTGACCCAATAACCTGAAGTGACCTTAATATAAGGTCCAACCAAACGGTCTAGTCGATCGGCTCCCTATAAGCCTAACACGTCAAGTGTTGGTGTCCATACGGCCCACATATGGATGTAGTCAGACTGTGCTGGGTCCACCTTCGGGTGTATCAAGCCCTCGGGTGTCAACCCCAGACACTGAAGCAATAATGCACAGTCTAAACCTACTGGTACCCGTGCCTCGAGTTTGTCCAATACTGGATTACGTGCACGTCCGTAGCCCGTCTGGACCCGCACCGCTGTACCACTCAGCCGTCGCTTTGGTCGCTTACATCAGTCCAGTAATTGTGCCCCGCCCTAGCCTAGCCTCTAGGGTTGTGATGATACCAAACTGGGATTACTGCTGGAACAGACCACGTTGCTAGGGTTTCCCAAGAGGGTTAAGTGCGATTTAACCCTTCACTAATCATGGATTAAATTGGTTAAGTGTAACCGACAGTTCACAACTTAACCCCATTTCAATCCCTCGAACCCCCAAATGGATTAAATTGGTTAAGTGTAACCGACAGTTCACAACTTAACCCCATTTCAATCCCTCGAATCCCCAAATTGGTTAAGTATTAGTGGACCCTGACTTAACCCTAATCATGAGGCATTAATTGATTTAATGCACCTTAACCTCTCACATTAGACTTTGTTGTGGTTACCTAGTTAAGCCGGTGGGTTCCGGGTAGATTTACACCACAACTTGGTCTAACCTCGGGTCTTGGCACCACATGACCAACTTCTCACATTGGGTCCTATTGTTTGTAGCCACTAGTTAAGCCGGTAGGTTCCGGGTAGAATTACGCTATAAACTCAACCTGTAACACCCCGAATTTTAGTTAATACTAAAATTCACTAATTACAGAATAAATAATCTTAAATGTGAGAATTGGGGGAAATGGGCTGTGTCATTGCGTTCGTCTCGGAAAAATACGCAAAATAGAGTCCGAGTTTTCGAAAATCGGAGTCCGTATGGCCCAGTTATGGCCCGATGAAGTTTGCAGAAAATTCAAAGCTAAAAACAGATTTAAAAATTTAAAATTCAGATTTTGGAATGGAACAAGCGGGGTCAGGCGGGAAAGTTCACGCCCTAACCATGTCGACAGGGCTGTCGACAGGCCTGTCGACAGGGGTGTCGACTTGCCTGTCGACTTGCCTGTCGGCATAGGCGCGGCGTCCAGAGAACCTGGGTGCACCAGGTTGGGTTTCAGGCTGGCTTGGAGGGCTGGGTTCTAGAGATTTCTTAAATCTAACGGACCTAATCTAACCTAGGGTTAATCTAAGGGCCTAAAACACTCACCTAATCTATAAATACACCCTAAACCTACCCTAATCCATACTAAAAATAGGAATGATGGCCTCATGCCGCCAAAATCAAACTTGAGAGAGCCTCCACTAGTTTATGAAGGAAGTTGCAAGCTAATCACTCTCTAATCAATCTCTAATCATCATCTTCTTCATATTTAGCAACTAATTCCACTTCATAAGTTTGCTAATCTTGGGTTTGGTGAGTTTCTATCACTTTAACATCAATTGCTAAAGTAAGTAGATTGGGTGTAATGAGACTTATGGTCTTGAATGCGGATTAGTGAGTTTGAATCATTTGTAATGATATGCATGTTCAATAAGTTGGTTTATGCAAGTATATGAATGCTTATGCAAGTGATGTATATGTTTAAATGCAAGTTTAACATGATATGCAAGTTATGCATGCTTATGCAAGTATGTGGATGCTTATGCAAGTATATGAATGCTTATGCAAGTTATGTATATGCTTAAATGCAAGTTTAACATGATATGCAAGTTATGCATGCTTATGCAAGTATATGAATGCTTATGCAAGTTATGTATATGCTTAAATGCAAGTTTAACATGATATGCAAGTTATGCATGCTTATGCAAGTATATGAATGCTTATGCAAGTGATGTATATGTTTAAATGCAAGTTTAACATGATATGCAAGTTATGCATGCTTATGCAAGTATGTGGATGCTTATGCAAGTATGTGAATGCTTATGCAAGTTATGTGTATGCTTAAATGCATGTTTAACATGTTATGCAAGTTATGAGAATGCTTACATGCAAGTTCAACATGTTATGCAAGATATGTGTATGATAATATGCAAACTCATATGCAACATGTTATGTGAGTCATGTGTATGATAATATGCAAGTTTGGGTTAAATGTAGTTGGGTTAATATATGCTCATATATGCAAGTTGACATCCTCTTAACCCATGATAAAGTTATATGCTAAGATGGGGTTAAACCCATGATATTTGTGATGGATCTTCCCTTTATTATGTCATGAAATGAGAATGATTTACGTGGGGAACGATGGGGTTAATAAATATGTTAATGATTGGGTATGATTAAGCATACCATAAAAATAAATTAACATAAGTGGGAATTTACCTATTGAGTTAGGTCTACCCCATGGGAATTTACCTATTGAGTTAGGTCTACCCATGTTATGAAAAACTTGATATTAATTAGGGATAATTAATATGGGGGTGATTAATTAGGTGTAATTAATCAACTAAGACACGAGGTTGGACCCTTTTGTAGCGGAAGTCTGCCCGGAACCGACCGGCCATCCAGCGGCTACAAATGATTGGCCCAATGTGAGAGGTCTTAGTCATAAATTAAAAACGTGATTAAAGTAAAGACACGAGGTTAGACCCTTTTGATGATAGAAGTCTGCCCGGAACCAACCGGCATATCCAGCAGTCATAAAAGACGGTCTAATGTGAGAGGTCTTTATGAGGTCATGAGCTTAATTAATTAATTAAGAAACACTTAACCATATTAGCATGTAGAGGGACATGAGGGGTTAAGTGGGTGCCTTGGGTGGCATGTGGAAATCTAGTGGGTTGCCTTGGGTGGCAATAGAAAATACGATTAGAATACTTAACCAAGTGGAAACATGTAATTAAACATGATTAAAGGGTTAAGTGGGATACACTAGATAAGTGACAAGCTTAGGTGGGTAGCTTGTGGGGGCCCATTTCAACCAGTAACCCATATGTATCTTATTGGGCTCGACCCATGTCGAGGACGGGACACGCGTACTGGGATTGACTATAAGAGGCCAAAAACGGGTTAGCGGTGGCAACGCAAGTCCAACGGGTTTCATATGCGTGTGTGGGCCCGGGCTGGTAGATAAGCCGTTGTTGCATCGTGTAGGTATAAGCCGTGCACCGTTGATAGTATTGGGTTGCCACTTTAGGGGAGTGATACACCCCACTGTGGGAACAGCACGGGTATCTACGGTAGAGAGCCGATCGCTTGGGGAGTAGTGGGGTACACCTAGTGGAGATAGGGGCAGACGGCACCTATGTGGTCAGCTAGGGATACATGAAACTACTAGTTATATCTTTCTTTTAAGTCCTTGGGTGGGATCAACCTTTAAGTAGAAATGACTGGTGTGGTGCAGTGAAGTAATTATCCTTGGGTGGGTAAATGCGTCTGTACAGTTATCTTAGTTTATCCTAAGTCTACCAAGCTGCTTAGTGTAGCCATTCATCCCCAGACATTACCGTATGTCAAGTTTATGTCTTCTCTGGTTACTTTAATGATTATTGTTAAAGTTATAGGACTCGCTCAGACTTATGTCTGACCCCGTTGTTTTTATCTTTTTCCCAACCCTCAGGTCCTACGGCGGATCCTAGCAGTAGTGGAGCTTGATCGGATTGCTGTTCCAGTCTTTAGGAGCTTGGATAGATGTAAAGCTCCAGTTACCCAGTTATCTTTCCTTTTGTCTTGGCTATTGCATGAGAGAGTGGGATTATGTACTTCTTTATTTTGATGGATATTGTACTTGACTTTTATTGTGGTTTTATGATGTAACCAGACATGTTTACTTCCGCTGTTATGAGATGATGTTTTAAATTTCAAGTACTATTTATATCTGTCTTGTTGTAATTTTTCTGTTCTATATTCACTAAAATACTCCACCGATGCTATGGCATTCCCTTAGTGAGTGACCATAGCGGGCGTGGGGTGTTACACGTGGTATCAGAGCAAAGGTTACCGGAACAGATAAATTTTTTAGAAAAACTATTTTTCTAAAAACATTTTTGGAAGAGATATTTTCAAAAACATGTCTTTAAAGAGAAAAGTTTTTGAAAGAAAAGCATAATCCCCAATAGCCATATCTATATCTTTCGAATTCTCCGTTTTGAATCATTCCTTTTTCGTTTCAGCATGGCTGAGGATCTTAACTTTCCGGAGGGTGTGACGGTACCAGTATGGTATAGGAGATTGATGGAGGCTAGGGCCACCACTGCGGGTCCAGCAAATATCCCTCCACCAACCGTAGCACCCGATCTTCCTCCTCCCCCTCCTCCTCGCACGGATACTTTTGCTAAGACTTGCAAGGAATTTAAAGCTATGGGAGGGAAACCTTTTCAAGGATCTGAAACCTTTGTGGAGGCTAGAGATTGGCTTAAAGAGGTGGAAGAATTGATAGATATCTTTGAGATGGAAGAAGGGAAGAAAGTCAAGTTAGCTGCTTGGTTAATGAAAGGAGAGGCCTCATTCTGGTGGGAGGTCAATAATGGAGAACGCCCCGTTGACTCTTGGGCGGATTTTAGGCAAAGATTTGTGGCAAAGTTTCTCTCAAGTGCGGAGGAAAACTTGTATATGGAAAGATTCTTGACTCTAAAGCAAGGAAATCTCTCAGTAAAGGAATATGTCAACAAGTTTAATCAATTGGCAAGGTTTGGCCTAGACATGGTGAATACACCGGAGAAGAAGGCTTTGAGGTTCGTGAAAGGCTTGAATGAACCAATGCATGGGTTAGCTATGACTCATATCCCTATGGGGGCCACCTTTGAGAAGCTAGTTGACATGGCACTCATGCATGAAGAAGAGAAGGGTCCCAATGCTAATAAGGCACCCGAGAAGAAGGGAGATCAAAAGAGACCTCAGCAACAACAACAAAACAAAGGTGGGAAAGGCAACGGTGGCAAGGGCAAGAAGAAGAAGTGTTTCAATTGTGGGACGCCTGGCCACCTAAGCAAGGATTGTCGCAAGAAGAAGAAGACTGGCTGCTTCCACTGTGGCGAAGCAGGGCATCTAGTGAAAGACTGTCCTAAGAAAGGGCAAAGGACGGGGTCTACCTCAAGAGGACAGGTGCAAGCTCTTATGGCACCGGGTCAGGCTAGGGGGCAAGTACAGGCTCTCGCGGTTCCACCGATTCAGGAAAGAGGTAGAACTATCTCCGTTGAAAGTCTGGTTTTTCTATTTGATCATCCTGTCCGTACATTGTTTGATTCAGGCGCATCGCATTCGTTTATCTCATCATCATTAGTTGAGTCACTGCACTTAGACACCAGTCTGGTAGATGATCCCTTGGTTGTTTCAAACCCAATTGGGGGCTCCACTTATTTGTCCATGATATGTTTGGGTTTGAAGATTTCTATACTTAGCATTGAGTTTAGATGTGATGCTTTTGTGTTGGGCTTCACGGGCTATGGGTTGATTTTGGGCATGGACTGGTTATCCAGTAATGGTGCCGTTCTTGATTGCGAAAGGAGAGTTGTTAGGCTCATGACCCGCTTGGGTAACACTCTCGAGATTTCTTGTAATCCCATGGATTATGTTATGCTAAGTTATCTTGAATCGCTTGACGCTTCGGTCGAGAGTTTGCAATCTGTTAGAGTGGTCCGGGAATATCCGGATGTGTTTGAGGAGGTGAAGGGCTGACCTCCGAAGCGGGAGATTGACTTCCGAATATATCTGGTGGATAATGCTAAACCTGTATCTTTACCAGTGCGCCACATGGCTCCTCGTGAGAGGAGGGAACTCCATAAGCAAGTAGGGGAGTTGCTTGAGAAGGGGTTCATAAGACGAAGTATATCGGAGTGGGGTGCTCCAGTAGTATTTGCTACAAAGGCGGATGGGTCCCTCAGACTTTGTGTAGACTATAGAGAACTCAACAAGCTCACAAAGAAGAATAGACACCCATTGCCGAGGATTGATGATCTTTTCGATCAGTTGGTTGGCGCTTCAGTATTTTCTCAGTTGGACTTAGCCACGGGGTTTCATCAGTTGAGGGTGGCTGAGGATAGCATAGACAAGACTGCCTTTAGAACTCCGGATGGTTTCTATGAGTGGCTGGTGATGCCATTTGGGTTGACGAACGCCCCTGCATATTTTGTTGATTTGATGAGTAGGGTGTTCAGGGAGTTCCTTAATAAATTTGTGGTGGTCTTTGTGGATGATATCTTAGTATTTTCTAAGAGTGAAGAAGAGCATGCCCTACATCTTGGGGAAGTATTGAAGACTCTTCGAGCACATAGCCTTAAGGCTAAATTCTCTAAATGTCACTTCTGGAGGAAGGAGGTGCGGTTCTTGGGGCACGTGGTCTCCAAGGAAGGGATAGCTGTGGATCCCGCGAAGGTAGTATCAATTCAGGATTGGAAGGTTCCGAAGAATGCTACCGAAGTAAGAAGTTTCTTGGGGTTGGCGGGTTATTATAGGAAGTTTATTAAAGACTTCGCAAAGATATCAGCCCCATTAACCCGCTTAACGAAGAAGAATCTTGTTTTCGCATGGGACGTAGATTGTGATGATGCGTTCTGACGGTTAAAGAGAGCTTTAACCACTGCTCCAGTTTTAGTGTTGCCAGATGGGAGCAAGCCATTTGTTGTCTATACTGATGCTTGTGGGACAGGGCTGGGCGCAGTCTTAATGCAAGAGGGAAGGGTGATAGCCTATGGTGGAAAGCAGTTGAGGGCACATGAGAAAAATTACCCTACCCATGATCTAGAGTTGGCCGCTATTGTTTTTGCGCTTAAGATTTGGCGCCATTATCTTCTTGGTGAGAGATTCGAATTGTTCACTGACCACAAATCATTGAAGTACTTGTTTTCTCAGAAGGATTTGAATTTGAGACAGCAAAGGTGGATGGAGTTCTTAGCATCCTATGATTTCGAGATAGCGTATACCCCTGGCAAGGGTAACGTGGTGGCGGACGCCTTGAGCAGAAAAAGGTTGTCCTTGAGTCCATTGTTCGTGGAACAACGAAGCTTGGAATTTATCTCGATGTTTGATTTCAGACCTTCCATTGATTATGTACCCGGTTTGCTAGCTTCCTTGGAGGTTAGACCTACTCTTTTGGGGCGGATTGGGGAAGCACAGAGGGACGACCCACAGTTGGTTGAGTTGGTGGAGAAGCTCATAAGGGGGGAGTCATCCAGCCATTTGAGTAGGTACACCCTAGACGATAGGGGGTGCTTGCGGAGGGACGGTAGACTGTGTGTACCGCAAGACGAGGGTTTGAGGAAGGTTATTCTTGATGATGCACACCGTTCTAGGATGACTATTCATCCCGGTGGGGACAAGATGTACCAAGACATGAAGAGGGTTTTCTTCTGGGCCGGTATGAAGAAAGATGTGGCCGAGTATGTCGCTCGATGCTTGGTGTGCCAACAAGTGAAGGCGGAGCAAAAGAAACCTGGTGGGTTGCTTCACCCATTGGAAGTTCCGCAATGGAAGTGGGATAGCGTCTCGATGGATTTTATTGACGGGTTACCCAGATCAAGAAAGGGTAATACGGGAATTTGGGTGGTGGTAGACAGACTTACTAAGAGCGCCCATTTCATACCTGTGAAGAGCAAGAGGACCGCTCCATGGCTAGCTTCTGTATATCTTCGAGAGATAGTTCGATTGCATGCGGTACCCTCTAGCATAGTGAGTGATCGAGATCCTATCTTCACTAGTGAGTTCTGGAGAAGTTTGCAAGAAGCAGTGGGGACTCAATTGTGTCTGAGCACCGCATATCATCCTCAGACGGACGGCCAGACTGAGAGGGTGAATCGTGTTCTAGAAGACCTTTTGAGACTTTGTATCTTAGATTTTGGAGGCACATGGGAAGAGCATCTTCCATTGGTGGAGTTCGCATATAATAACAGCTTTCAGTCCAGTATTGGTATGGCTCCTTTCGAAGCTCTCTATGGAAGGCCTTGTCGATCACCTACATGTTGGTGGGAATCTACGGATAAGATCTTGCTTGGGCCTGATATGATTAGGGAGACTTCTGAAAAGATTGACTTGATTCGAAGAAGGATGAAAGCAGCTCAAGATAGGCAAAAATCTTATGCGGACAAGAGAAGGACGGATCTTGAGTTTGAAGTTGGGGACATGGTCTTTGTCAAAGTGTCTCCGTTACGAAATGTGGTTCGCTTTGGATCTGTTGGAAAATTAGCACCAAGGTTCGTAGGGCCATTTCCCATTAAGGAAAGAATTGGACGGATGACATATAGAGTGGAGTTGCCCGACAGACTTAGTGGTGTACATGATGTATTCCATGTGTCCCATTTGAGGAAGTGCTTACATGAGACCGCAGAGGTGGTAGAGCCGAGCTTGCTTAAAGAAGTGGAAGTAGAGCGTGATGCGACTATTCGACGAGCTACTACCCGCATCCTTGGGTCAGAGACTAGGAAGTTGAGAAACAGAGAGGTTCAACTAGTCAAAGTGCAATGGGGAGAAGATGAGAGCAACGCAACTTGGGAGACGGAAGCGAAGATGCGTTCATTGTACCCATTTCTTTTTGAGGGTATGTCTTTACTTTCTCCTCTATCGTTGTCTAGTACTTATCTTATCTTTAGTATGTCCTCTCGTTAGTACTGTTTGACCTTTAGATAGGGTAAACCTATGGTTGAAACATGTGTTTGAGACATGTTATGGTTGATGGATGCAAGTGGATGCAAGTGTTTGCTAGTGGTTGCTCGTGGATGCATATACACACACTCTAGGCACTAGATCGGCTCAGTCACTTCATATTGCATATTGCATAAAATTGTGTGTAGGAAGCTATATTTATGGATGTATAATGATTGTGTTATCATATGGATGATGCATTTTGGTGAATGATTGTGCACTCATGTAGATATTGTATGTGTCGATAGGGTTCTCTCGCATACATAATGGATGCATGGCACTATCATGGTTTGCATATGTTCATACATTAGATAGGGAACATATACACACACTTTTTGCATATGCTCATACATTATTAGAAATTGTTTTAAGGACAATGGATGCCCGTGTTTGATGGATTGAGTAGATGGTTGTTTGGATGGTAGGATATGCATTCTCCTTGGCTTAGGGATTTCGGGGACGAAATCCTTTAAGGAGGGGAGAATGTAACACCCCGAATTTTAGTTAATACTAAAATTCACTAATTACAGAATAAATAATCTTAAATGTGAGAAATGGGGGAAACGGGCTGCGTCATTGCGTTCGTCTCGGAAAAATACGCAAAATAGAGTCCGAGTTTTCGAAAATCGGAGTCCGTATGGCCCAGTTATGGCCCGATGAAGTTTGCAGAAAATTCAAAGCTAAAAATAGATTTAAAAATTTAAAATTCAGATTTTGGAATGGAACAAGCGGGGTCAGGCGGGAATGTTCCCGCCCTAACCATGTCGACAGGGCTGTCGACAGGCCTGTCGACAGGGGTGTCGACTTGCCTGTCGACTTGCCTGTCGACTTGCCTGTCGGCATAGGCGCGGCGTCCAGAGAACCTGGGTGCACCAGGTTGGGTTTCAGGCTGGCTTGGAGGGCTGGGTTCTAGAGATTTCTTAAATCTAACGGACCTAATCTAACCTAGGGTTAATCTAAGGGCCTAAAACACTCACCTAATCTATAAATACACCCTAAACCTACCCTAATCCATACTAAAAATAGGAATGATGGCCTCGTGCCGCCAAAATCAAACTTGAGAGAGCCTCCACTAGTTTATGAAGGAAGTTGCAAGCTAATCACTCTCTAATCAATCTCTAATCATCATCTTCTTCATATTTAGCAACTAATTCCACTTCATAAGTTTGCTAATCTTGGGTTTGGTGAGTTTCTATCACTTTAACATCAATTGCTAAAGTAAGTAGATTGGGTGTAATGAGACTTATGGTCTTGAATGCGGATTAGTGAGTTTGAATCATTTGTAATGATATGCATGTTCAATAAGTTGGTTTATGCAAGTATATGAATGCTTATGCAAGTGATGTATATGTTTAAATGCAAGTTTAACATGATATGCAAGTTATGCATGCTTATGCAAGTATGTGGATGCTTATGCAAGTATATGAATGCTTATGCAAGTTATGTATATGCTTAAATGCAAGTTTAACATGATATGCAAGTTATGCATGCTTATGCAAGTATATGAATGCTTATGCAAGTTATGTATATGCTTAAATGCAAGTTTAACATGATATGCAAGTTATGCATGCTTATGCAAGTATATGAATGCTTATGCAAGTGATGTATATGTTTAAATGCAAGTTTAACATGATATGCAAGTTATGCATGCTTATGCAAGTATGTGGATGCTTATGCAAGTATGTGAATGCTTATGCAAGTTATGTGTATGCTTAAATGCATGTTTAACATGTTATGCAAGTTATGAGAATGCTTACATGCAAGTTCAACATGTTATGCAAGATATGTGTATGATAATATGCAAACTCATATGCAACATGTTATGCGAGTCATGTGTATGATAATATGCAAGTTTGGGTTAAATGTAGTTGGGTTAATATATGCTCATATATGCAAGTTGACATCCTCTTAACCCATGATAAAGTTATATGCTAAGATGGGGTTAAACCCATGATATTTGTGATGGATCTTCCCTTTATTATGTCATGAAATGAGAACGATTTACGTGGGGAACGATGGGGTTAATAAATATGTTAATGATTGGGTATGATTAAGCATACCATAAAAATAAATTAACATAAGTGGGAATTTCCTATTGAGTTAGGTCTACCCCATGGGAATTTACCTATTGAGTTAGGTCTACCCATGTTATGAAAAACTTTATATTAATTAGGGATAATTAATATGGGGGTGATTAATTAGGTGTAATTAATCAACTAAGACACGAGGTTGGACCCTTTTGTAGCGGAAGTCTGCCCGGAACCGACCGGCCATCCAACGACTACAAATGATTGGCCCAATGTGAGAGGTCTTAGTCATAAATTAAAAACGTGATTAAAGTAAAGACACGAGGTTAGACCCTTTTGATGACAGAAGTCTGCCCGGAACCAACCGGCATATCCAGCAGTCATAAAAGACGGTCTAATGTGAGAGGTCTTTATGAGGTCATGAGCTTAATTAATTAATTAAGAAACACTTAACCATATTAGCATGTAGAGGGACATGAGGGGTTAAGTGGGTGCCTTGGGTGGCATGTGGAAATCTAGTGGGTTGCCTTGGGTGGCAATAGAAAATACGATTAGAATACTTAACCAAGTGGAAACATGTAATTAAACATGATTAAAGGGTTAAGTGGGATACACTAGATAAGTGACAAGCTTAGGTGGGTAGCTTGTGGGGGCCCATTTCAACCAGTAACCCATATGTATCTTATTGGGCTCGACCCATGTCGAGGACGGGACACGCGTACTGGGCTTGACTATAAGAGGCCAAAAACGGGTTAGCGGTGGCAACGCAAGTCCAACGGGTTTCATATGCGTGTGTGGGCCCGGGCTGGTAGATAAGCCGTTGTTGCATCGTGTAGGTATAAGCCGTGCACCGTTGATAGTATTGGGTTGCCACTTTAGGGGAGTGATACACCCCACTGTGGGACCAACACGGGTATCTACGGTAGGGAGCCGATCGCTTGGGGAGTAGTGGGGTACACCTAGTGGAGATAGGGGCAGACGGCACCTATGTGGTCAGCTAGGGATACATGAAACTACTAGTTATATCTTTCTTTTAAGTCCTTGGGTGGGATCAACCTTTAAGTAGAAATGACTGGTGTGGTGCAGTGAAGTAATTATCCTTGGGTGGGTAAATGCGTCTGTACAGTTATCTTAGTTTATCCTAAGTCTACCAAGCTGCTTAGTGTAGCCATTCATCCCCAGACATTACCGTATGTCAAGTTTATGTCTTCTCTGGTTACTTTAATGATTATTGTTAAAGTTATAGGACTCGCTCAGACTTATGTCTGACCCCGTTGTTTTTATCTTTTTCCCAACCCTCAGGTCCTACGGTGGATCCTAGCAGTAGTGGAGCTTGATCGGATTGCTGTTCCAGTCTTTAGGAGCTTGGATAGATGTAAAGCTCTAGTTACCCAGTTATCTTTCCTTTTGTCTTGGCTATTGCATGAGAGAGTGGGATTATGTACTTCTTTATTTTGATGGATATTGTACTTGACTTTTATTGTGGTTTTATGATGTAACCAGACATGTTTACTTCCGCTGTTATGAGATGATGTTTTAAATTTCAAGTACTATTTATATCTGTCTTGTTGTAATTTTTCTGTTCTATATTCACTAAAATACTCCACCGATGCTATGGCATTCCCTTAGTGAGTGACCATAGCGGGCGTGGGGTGTTACACAACCCAACCTCGAGTTGGCCATGCTTATGTTTTCTAAGTGTCATGTCCACTTTATTTCAAAACATAATTACAAGTCAACAAATACTTGGGTAGACCTAACTTAATAGGTTAATTCCCAAGGGGTAGACCTAACTTAATAGGTAAATTCCCAATCTTATATTTTTCATGTATTTTAAGTTTACCCAAACCCCCCCAACGTCATTCTATCGCTTACATATTCGTAACAACGCATAAAGGATAGGAAGAGGGAACTTGGCATAACATACATGATGAACTTGCATATCACAACAAACATGCATAACGTGTTAGACTTGCATAACTTAGCATAGTGAACTTGCATATTACCATAAACATGCATAACATGTTAAACTTGCCTAACATGGCATATGGAACTTGCATAAACACGCATAACTTGTCAATCATGCATAACATGTCATTGTGAACTTGCATAAGCACGCATAACTTATTAAACATGCATAACATGGCATAGTGAACTTGCATAAGCATGCATAACTTATTAAACATGCATAACATGGCATAGTGAACTTGCATAAGCATGCATAACTTATTAAACATGCATAACATGGCATAGTGAACTTGCATAAACATGCATAACTCAATAAACTTGCAAATCATGGCTTAGTGAACTTGCATAAACATGCATAACTCAATAAACTTGCAAATCATGGCTTAGTGAACTTGCATAAACATGCATAACTCAATAAACTTGCAAATCATGGCTTAGTGAACTTGCATAAACATGCATAACTTGTTAATCTTGCAAATCATGGCATAGTGAACTTGCATAAACATGCATAACTTATCAAACATGTGTAACATGGCATATTGAACTCGCATAAGCATGCATAACTTATTAAACATGCATAAATCCCAACTTTCATCACATATTAACTTTAGAGTTTCTAAAATGAAGGTAAGAGGGCTTACAAATATTATGAAGACACAAATCTACAAGTAAAGATTAAGAAGCCCTTTCATGCAAGCATAAAAACCCAAAACAAAGCTCCAATAAGAAACATCCTTAACAAAAATCCCAAAAACTCTAGCTTAGCCAATAAAGCTTGCAACTTGATGATGTATGCAAGCTAATGATCATTCATACAACTTAGAAATGCTTGTATGAACATCAAAATCTTCATAGGAATGATTTTTGAAGAGGGTGGAGGCTAGGGTTTTTAAGTGGAGGCCATTTGAGAAATCAATTTGCCATAGTTTAGCTACTAGAATGAATAAATTAGGTTTTAGGGTAGGATTAGGGGCTTATTTATAGAAGATTAGAGTGTTTTTAGCCCTAGGATTAACTCTAGGTTAGTTTAGGTCCGTCAGATTTCGGAATTCTCTAGAACCAAGCCACAAGACCAGACCAAAACCCAAAATGGTGCGCCAGGCAAAACTGCCCGGCCACCCCGTGTCGACAGGGCTATCGACAGGGCTGTCGACACCCTCAGACCCCTGTCGACATGCCTGTCGACATGGGGGTCTTGGCGGGAGTTTTCCCGCCTGACGCCAGTTTGCCCTAATTCCCAACTTTGAACTTGAAATTCAAATCTGTTTTTACTTAGGAATTTTCTGAAAACTTCAATGGGCCTTAACTGGGTCATACGGACTCCGATTTTCGAAAACTCGGACTCTATTTCGCGTATTTTTCCGAGACGAACGCAATGGCATAGCCCGTTTCTCTTGATTCAGATTTTAGAATTAAATTCTGCCTCGATTTATGTTATAATAGGTTATTGAAAATACGGGTTGTTACACTGATAGTATATACATACATAGCTTTTGAAAACCAAAGTAATCACAAATACACGCTCTCATATACGTACTATCTCTCCCTAGTGTCTTTCCCTAGGTTAATTACGCTACCTAGAGCTCTGATACCAAGTGTGACGGCCCGCCCCGCACCAACCGACATTTACTCCAAAAGTGCGCTGTACACATGTCCAGTTAGCACGGAACGGGTCGCCAGAAGGAAAAGGAAGAAGGAAATGGACATACAAAGGACCTGTAGAATGTCTCACAGCGCATAGAAGAAAATATAATAACAACATACTTGACATAAAACAGGAGAGACAGTGCATAAGCTGAAAATCAGAACTAAACATCATAGCAGCAAAAATTCAGAATACAACTTATTACAACTTTCAAACTGTCTCAAAGAAAAAGTTAGATAAATGAGGTACACTACTAATGCCCAAGTAGCGACCACCAACGACACAGGGAGAATGTACATATATATATATATATATATCATACGTGGAAGCCTCCTGCCCGCCTCCGAATCAGCAACTCGCGCATCACCAGCTAACCTGTCTCTAGTCTGCTCGTGTGAGCACCCAGAGTAATAAGAGGAGACATAAAACTCTGGGTCAGACATAAAGCCTGGTATGAGCGATAAGCATCTAAAGTGAACAATAACTGGTAGACTAAAACATACCTGAACCTGGACCTGCAACCCAAGAGTTAGCACTACATACTGTACAACACTCTAAGGTATCATATCAAACAGTGTAAAGATACGGAGGTGGGGGAGGTGTGCATGTCATAGGGATGGAAAACAATCAAACATAGCATCCATCCTCACATCTCTCTCTCAGTGCGTAAAGCATACGATATTCACCACTTCGATCACCCAACATACCTTGCTACGATCACTTTGCCCCATGAAGTCATAAATGGCTTCACTGCACTGATAACGTAGCCACAAATCCTTCGCTATGTCCACTTTGCCCCATGGAGTCACAAGAACCCCACTGCACTGGCTCATAGCCTTACTAATCCTTACTATGTCCACTCTGCCCCATGGAGTCACAAAAACCCCACTGCACTGGCTCATAGTCTTACTACGCATCACTTTGCCCCTCAGGTCGTAATAACCTTACTGCACTGATAACGTAGTCTTGCTACCATCACCTTGCCCCTCAGGTCATAATGACCCTACTGCACTGATAAGTAGCCCATCATTCATTTTTGGTGGTGAATCGAAGTTATGAACGTCGACAACTCCTTAGCACACGTCCCGTAGCAAAATCCAACCATGAAGTGAACTCATTGGTTCCCAACTGGACCCTGAGCTCTAACTTCCCATATTGGAATACCTTTGCATCTCGGGTTATTGGTCAATACTGGGTCGGGTCGGGTTCCTCCTCAAGTTATCGGTTCGGGTCGGTGTCCTTCATCCGTTCGGGTCGGGTCTCCTTTTGGTGCGGTTCGGGTCGGGCATTCCTCTGGGTTCGAGTCAGATGCTTCTCTTCGGGTCGGGTCGGGTGTTCCTTCTTGGTTTATGCTTTAGATCCGTCTTCATGCTCCCTTCATATGCTCCTATCCGATTCGCTTTCGTGCTCCCGCTCTGATTCGTCTTCGTGCTTCCGCTCCGATCCGTCCTCCTCGATCCGATCCGTCCTCCTCGATCCGATCCGTCTTCCTTTATCCGATCCGATCCTAGTTCAGCTAGCGTGACCTTCCTTTTTGCCACTTTTCCCAAGTGTTAGGTTCCGATCCGATCGGGTTCCTCGCTTAGTTCAACATATCCGATCCGAGCCCTATGTCCGATCCGATCCGAACCCTGCACTGTTTTCTGAAATTGTTCCAGCAAGTGTTTACGCCATTCGACGACGTTTTCGACCATTCTAACTATTGAAATCAATCACAAAGCATTTCATACAGTCATAGCAACATGCATAATCAACCACAAACATCAAAACATCAACATGATAGGTTAAAATGGATCAAACATACCCAAAATCTCATATTTCCCCTTAAGCATGTTTAGGTGAAACTAATGATAGGATTAGCAAAACTTAACCAAATTAACCCAAATTCATATCAGAGGTCTAAAACATCACTTAGAAATTTATGAACATTTTTCCCGAATTTTATCATGCTTAAATTCGCTAATTAGCACTAATCACCCCTAATTAGCCATAATTAGTGTAAAACTATGCAAATCTCTCACCTTAGCCACAAAATAAACTAAGATCTGAAATAATTCTCTGATTTGATGTGAATCTCAATGCCAAACAGCAGCTCCTATGTTGCTTTGGTGAAGATCTTCCTTGATTAGGGGTTGCTAAGCCAAATCCTTGACCAAAAGATGATTTGGAGGTGATTTAGAGATTGGAGGCCATTTTTAGGGTTCCTTGGTGATAAGTGGAGGCTAGAAAACTGAAATCGAATGATTCTCCATCTCATTTCAGCCCTCCCATAACCCTAATCCCGAAATGGGTTATGGGCCTACTCACTAATCACCCGATTTGGCCCGGTTAAGCAGTTTTTCACCCTCCAAACCTTGTTTCAGCCATATCTCCCAAACGGTAAGTCCGTTTGGCTATTATGACCACTCTACGGAAAGGTAAACCATCAAGCGAATCTAGTGGAAGTTGTTTCAGGTCAAAATTTCTTTTCAATCAAAAGTTATGGCCAAAACAGTACCAACTAGGGGCAAAATGGTCATTTAAAAATCGACAAAAATCATAAGCATGGGAAATGACTCCAATAGATGTTTCCCAAAGTTACATGACCATACGACTTCATACGGGAAAGAAATGAATATTCTACAATCCTATGATGTGTAGAATACGGGTCATTACATCTTTAATAATACTGTTCTTAGACCCAACGAAGTTAAGAAAATCAGAAACTAACTGGAGATTAGTTAAGTTGAATGGTTTTCTGGGTATTGATTTGATATTGGTTTCGTCCTTTGGGGTTATTACTTAGGGAATTGTTCACTTGCAAATTTACGGTTAAAGGCTGATGGAATAGAATGTGATTTTCGGTTTATCGTGAACCGTGTTTTAAATGACATTGGTTCTTTAACCCAGTTAAAGATAGGATTTATTTCCTGAATTTGAATAATCATTAAGTAATGATTTTTGGAAACTAAAACTGAATTTGAGTTTTAATGAATCTTTAATTAGATTGAAATGATCTAGAATGGAGTATCACCAGTTTTGCTCCAGGCGATAGTTAAATCTTTAATTAGATTTAAACGTGAAATGGTAATTGAATTTACCGATAACACCGTGGTGTTAAATATGAAGTATTACCAGTTTTACTTCATGGGATGAATAGGTTGGGATTGGGAAATTTAAAACAAATGATTACTTCGGTAAGATTCGTTAATCCCAACTAGTTTGGATAAACCATAATTTAGTTTGAAATGATATTCAAAGGAAGATTAAAGAATAAATTTAAAGAATTTATCTTTGATAAAATTAATGGGAACCTTTCCCAAAGTAAAAGAATATTTGAATAAAAGAATATTCTGAATTGGAATGAAGCGTGTGTTGTGTTTGTGTAACACTTGTTTATTATATACGCGAGTTATTCAGAAAGACCAGGTTTATCCCATTCTGAATAACTGATTCGACGATGTGTCGAGGATGAAGACGGTGGTCGAAGACCGGAGGTCTTCACATCGTTTGGATAATTACTGATGATCTTGATTGGGCTGTACACCCAAGAGGAGGGAATCAGTTGGTGATCGTCCAGACGTACTTGGAGATCGATGGATATGCGAGGTACAAGGTGCCTCCGGTTTCGTTCAGACCCAGAATGGACTTGTAAATGGATGTGTGTCTGACATCGGATTTCATTCTGTGTGATTGATATCGGTTGCATAGCGTGAATTGCCTGTGTGGCATGCTGAAATGCAAATGATCAAGGATTATGTTGAAAAGCAAAGTCTTGTAGTTGATGATCAAAGCACAGCCTTTGTGGCGTAGCTTTGTGTAGCGTTAATTCGTGAGCCTCACACCCCGGTGTGAACCAGAAACGGGAGAGGACATCAGGGAGGGCATGCGTTTCCTTCTAGCTAGGAGTGGTGTCAGTGTTTTACACGGCCTGACATTTTACATATGTGGATGATGGATTGCGAGGCGCCTCGGTTATATCGGTCGACCAGGGACCGATGGAGTCACTTGGCTCATTTACGCCCCATAGGGCGGGGAAACGCAGTGTTCATGCATTTTAATCCACATCGGTGGACCCACCCTGACGATCCAAGGGTCAATGCGTTCTGATCTTGAGACTCGGGCTAGACAGTCTCGAAGCGGTGAGGACTATCTTTTGCCTCGGTTCACAGATGGAAATCCAACTTCCAATACGAGCTTTGAGATTTTAGTTGTACACCTATATATGGCGACATAGTGGTATGGGGCATTCATGCCGCCTATGATTGATACTTATGATTGAAATTGATTTCTTCACTTATAGTAATAATAAAATATGAAATTTAGCGTATTAAGCATTCTTTGGCTATTATAAGGTAAAACCTTATCCTTCGGCTTGTGTTGCATTGTGTGATGGGACCTGGGTCTTATAATAGCTTCATTGTTCTTTATTTAGCATTGCGCTGTTGTTTTATGCACTGGTATTCTTGGGAGGAAACCCATTCCGTGTTATACGGCGTGGTCCCTTGATTTACCTAACTTTAAAATAAAGATTAATAACTGTTTTAGTTCTCACACCAGTCACATGACTGACCTGGAGTTTATTGTTTTAATCTAAACTCTGGGTGCCCCTATTTTCGACATGGGAAGCTAGTAGTTTTGGTTTTGCAGATTTATATTCACAGGATCCTGGTTTACAGCTGGAATGATATCCGGAAAGCTTTGTATCCGTTTATCTCCTTCAGTTTTGTATTGTATTGTTTTCCGCTGCTATGTAAATTATTGTAATCTCTGATATTTATCGAATGTATTTTATTTATTCATACTCTGTATATTCTTGTATTCTGATGGAATTGTTGTAATAAGAAATGAAATGTTCTTCTGTTTGTGTTCTGATTTGTCTTGTCCTCCATTCAATCCGTGCTTTCCATACCGGGGAAGTTCGGGTCGTTTCAGCAGTAGTCTTTATCACAACAATTTGGAGTTGGCACTGTAATACAATTGAAAAAACAGTGAAAGGAACTACAGCTCTGTATGGTAATATTTAAATATAGGAACAAATGCTACTTTTGGGAAAACATAATTCTGGTAATGTTTTCAAATCAAACCTTCTTTACCATATATACAAAATTAACTGATTGTATCATGTAAAGATGAAATATTTTGAATACTTTTGCATTTTCTCCTAAAACATGAATTTTTATTGGTTACGAAATTAATGATGACTTATTGTATTCCTTTTTTATTACTTGTTATCCCCGTGAACGTTGAATGACAAAATAAATAAATTTATGTTGAATAAATATTTAGAACATAAATGCTGGTTAACAATTTTAGGAAAATGTTAAGATGACTAAATTACATACATGTATCTTCTCCCTTATAATTGTATATGGATAATTTAGGTATTTAAAATAAATTTCCTTACTTTTAAATAATTATTTATTTAACCTTAACATATGACATTAGGCATACATTAAAAAAAACCCATAAATTTGATTGATTAAACATTGATCTTATCATTAAATGTTAATTGATTTTCACATTACTTTCTTTGTCTTCCGATGTTAATCTCAATACCTCATCTAACATTTTATTTAAGTCTTTATATGACTAATAAACTAATATAAATAACTCGGATAATTGACAATTTAGAAACGTAAAAAGGTTAATTGACAATTTAGTAGAGAGGGAATTAGGAAATGTTAATTGACAATTTAGAAACGTAGATCTTCTCCTTTTTAATTGTATATGGATAACTTTGATTGATTAAACATTGATCTTATCATTAAATGTTAATTGATTTTCACATTACTTTCTTTGTATTTAGATGTTAATCTCAATACCTCATCTAACATTTTATTTAAATCTTTATATTACAATATCTTTTTGTTGAAGGATCTTGTTGACAAACTCTTTTTGATGTTCATCAATAATTTTTTTCCTTTTTCTTTAAATGACATTTACAATACATATATTGCAATAATCAAGACTAATAAACTAATATAAATAACTCGGATAATTGACAATTTAGAAACGTAAAAAGGTTAATTGACAATTTAGTAGAGAGGGAATTAGGAAAGGTTAATTGACAATTTAGAAACGTAGATCTTCTCCCTTTTAATTGTATATGGATAACTTTGATTGATTAAACATTGATCTTATCATTAAATATTAATTGATTTTCACATTACTTTCTTTGTATTCAGATGTTAATCTCAATACCTCATCTAACATTTTATTTAAATCTTTATATTACAATATCTTTTTATTGAAGGATCTTGTTGACAAACTCTTTTTGATGTTCGTTAATAATTTTTTTTCTTTTTCTTTCAATGACATTTACAATACATATATTGCAACAATCAAGACTAATAAACTAATATAAATAACTCGGATAATTGACAATTTAGAAACGTAAAAAGGTTAATTGACAATTTAGTAGAGAGGGAATTAGGAAAGGTTAATTGACAATTTAGAAACGTAGATCTTCTCCCTTTTAATTGTAACTATTAAAATAGGATATAACTATTAAAATAATAAAAATAACATTTTGTAATTTAATAATAACATTTTGTAACAAAAAATAAAAATTTCAATTAACTAAAAGTAATTTAATTGTAAAAAATATGGTTACGTTTCAATGTAAGTCGTTTCCTCTTAAATTTGAAACTTATATAATTTATTAAAGAGTGTTGCCAACATCACACGCTGTAATACCCGCATTTTCCTACTTTCAATTTTTGGTTGGCTTAGTAGCCTTCATAATTCACATACATATGAACCACATTAATGCGATCTTTTAATTATACAAAACTTTATGTCATGAAATATGCGAAGAACACATGTAAACTTTCATAAAGGTAATGTAAGATTATCTGTTCAAGTTACATCTTAATTAGTCGGACCTGATTGCTAGTATTGAAAAGTTTGAAAAATATATATAACTAATAATAAAATATTGTAATTACATCAATAGTTATGCACATATCCAACTCTCAATAATAAAGATTAATGCACTACATTCCACAAAAAACATCAATTCATCTTATTATCTCATTTTGCCATGTGATGCCTAAAAGTTGTAGTCTATGATATTCCATGTTTTTTTATAATCCAGAGGATGTATAAAAATTGGCAGTTTTGCCAAGGTTCAATTTTTTTTTGGCAAAGTTCAAATTGGCAGTTTTAATGTGATATAATTACGTTATGCTAATTCGCACCAACTGAAATGCCAATGTAAGCAAACATCAAAATGTAAATCACAAACAATAATTTCAAGAATCAGAAAAATATCCAAATATTTGAAAAAGGCAAAACAAAAATTTATAATAACTCCACTTTATATCATCCTTCGAGATGCTTAACGTTGAATTATACATCCGCATCCTTGGTAACACAGAAGGTTTTTTAACTTTGTAACTTCACACGAAACTTATACATCTTGGTTTTTTTTAGCATCACCTTGCACATGTATAATAATCCTGACAAAATAATACCAAGAAATGCGTGAAAATCAATTATTACCATACCTTAACAAAACACTTTTATGAGATCAAAGAATAGAACCCTTTGTTGGTTCACCTGCCTATTAAAATTTATCAAGCGGGTTTGGAATCTATTTCTCAAGGAACAAAAATAATGGAAAATTTACCGAAAATCACAATAAAAAAATTACAATAAAGAGAAATACATGGAACATTCCAAAATTGCCAGACACACACCTTTCTCTCTCTAAGAATCCTTTTTATTGCTTTCATTCTGTAATTAATTACATTATTTAATTAGTCAAAGAAGTATTAAGTAATAAACAAATAAATGCTTGTAGACCCAGGAATATGGTGAAGAAGAGTTAATGCAAACCCATATTTAGATGCTTTCAAAATTAGAGCTGAAATTTGTAAACGAAATTGGTATATATTGAGAAATTAAGATCTGAGATAGAGTAGAACATTGGTAAGAAAATCACAGTCAACATACAGAAATATTTTCTTCCACAATAAGTAAACCAATTAAATCTGAGATAGAGCAGAATAGAATTTAGAACCGAGTAAGGCAAAGATAAAAGGTAAATCACATTGGATTCATGTAAACAGAATAACATAGAGATAAAAAATCTTACCTTAGTTAATTAGATTTGAAATCAAATTCATAAAAGAGATCGGTTGGAGATGGATTGCAAATGGCGGAAAAAACATTTGGAGAAGAAAGTAATAAAAAATCCTACCTTAGTTAATTAGATTTGAAATCAAATTCAGAAAAGTGATCGGTTGGAGATGGATTGCAAATGGCGAAAAAATATTTGGAGAAGAAAGTGGGGCACAATGTTTAAGTAATGACGTATTTAAACTATAGAATTCCAATTAATTTAAAAGCATTAATTTCAACATTAAATTCTAAAATAAATTTTAATAAATGTTGAAACATATTAATAACTTTACAAAATTGAAGAGGTTATTTGGTACTAATCATTGAATAGAAAGGAAAGAAATCAGGGAAGATAATTGTAGATATACGCATATATGTATATGTTGATAGATTTTACACATTTAAACAATTAAAATTAAATACAGAGAGGTAGTTGAATCCGAATTTTATGTAACTAATTATGACATCTGCATTAGAAATGTTCTAGTATTTGTAAAGGGAAATATTTAAATTTCAAAAATATTATTTTCAAAGAACTTATGGATTCTAATTAAAATATCGCAAATGAATGAAACTTGCATATTTTACTACGATAAGCATATATATATATATATATGCAAATGGTTAAGAAATGTTAAAATGTTGAAATATTCTATTTAAACTATAGAATTCCAATTAAAATTGTGCTCCTTTATTAGTTACTATGTTTCATATAATTAGTTTTTCATTCCTTAAATAAAATTGTGCTACTTTATTAGTTAAATAAGTTAAGAGAAAAGAAAGGAAAGGTTTCCTTCTCTGAATAAGTTTAATAAGTAATCACCTTGCATAAATAGATATATAAGAGTATATTTGGTACAATCTAATTTATATACACATTAAACTATAATAAAAAATTATTTGTGAAACAAAATGCAATATTGATTTTATTTAAGTGAAACTTAGAAAAGTTCTAAATGAATCTAGATTAATTAATAATTATATTGATATATGTTATGTTATTTTAATCTATTTAGGATAACGTAAGTAACGTATATAAGATAAAATTTGAAACTAATATGATTTAATTAAATAAATAGATTAACGGACATTTCATGTCTCATATAAATCGATCATTAATCAATTAGTCAATTTAATTAAAGGGAAGGAAATGTAAAGTTTTCTATCTCCAATTAATATCATTTGCCATACTTGTTAGTTTGAAATAAGTTAAGTGAAGAAAACGAAAATTTTCATTCCTTAAATAAAATTGTGCTCCTTTATTAGTTAAATAAGTTAAGAGAAAGGAAAGGTTTCCTTATCTGAATAAATTTAATAAGTAATCACCTCGCACAAATATGTATATAAGAGTACATTTGATACAATCTAATTGAAACGACCCGAACTTCCCCGTGGAGGAAAGCACGGATAGAGTTGAGAACAACACACATCAGAACACATACAGAAGAACATTTCATTGTTAATTACAAAAATTCCATCAGATACAAGAATACACAGAGTATAAATGAATATTATACATCAGAGAAATATCAGAGATTACAATAAATTACATAGCAGCGGAAAAATAATACAAAGCACAACTGAAAGTAATACACGTATACAGAGCTTTCCGAGTATCGTTCCGGCTGTAAACCAGGTTCATGTGAATATAAATCTGCAAATCCAAAACTACTAGCTGCCCGTGTCGAAAATAGGGACACCCAGAGTTTAGGTTAAAACCAGTCATGTGACTGGTGTGAGAACAAAAACAGTTATTTAAAAATTTACTTTAAAAGAGAGTAACTCAAGGGACCACGCCGTATAACACGGAACGGGTTTCCTCCCAAGAATACTAGTGCATATAACAAAACAGCGCAATGCTTTTTGGAAAAATGAAGCTATTATAAGACCCATGTCCCATCACACAATGCAACGCAAGCCGGAGGATAGGGTTTTCCCTTATAATAGCCAAACATGCTTAGTACATTTAAAACAAATCATTTGATACTATTATAAGTGTATAGTGTCAAAACAATTTCAATCATAAGTATCAATCATAGACGACATGGGTACCATATATCATGTCGCCATACTAGGCTCCACAAATAAAACCGCATGTCACGTATTGGAAATTGGATTTCCGTCATGAGTCGAGGCAAGGGGCAAGCTCCTCTCTGATTCGAGATACTCTAGCAAATGTCTCAGGACCACACACAGCGATCCTTAGAACTTCCAAGGCCGGTCCTCTCTTACTTTTGAGGATTAGTATTCCTGAACACACGTTTCCCGGTCCTATAGGACCTATATAATGGCCTGTACGTCGGCTCACATTGTGCCAGTTATCGACCATATATTCGAGGCGCCTCACATTCCAACAACCACACAGGTGAAAAGTATATAAATGTCAGGACTGGTAGGTCACTGACATCACCCATAGCTAGAAAGAAACGTCGTGCACTCCTTGGGTCCTAATCCCATTTTTGACTCATACCGAGGTGTGAGATTCGCGAATTAATGCCATACACAAAGCTATGCCACTTAGTCCATGCTTTGATCATCAACCACAAGACTTTGCTTTTTAACAGAAGCCTTGATCATTTTCCACTTAGGCATGCGACACAGGCAATTTATGCCATGCGATTGATATCCATCAATATATAACCTCTGAGCTCGTACGTCTCAAAGAAGGACGTTAAGCAAGAGAATAAATTCTCCGCCGCCAAACAGATATATATTTAATAGAAATCAATCACACGGAATAAAATCCAATGTCAGACACACAGTCCATTTACAAGTTCGTTCTGAGTCTAAACGAAACCGGAGGCACTTTCCTCGCATATCCGTCGACCTCCAAGTACGTCTAGACGATCACCAACTGATTCCCTCCTCTTGGGTGTACTGCCCAATCAAGATCATCAGTAATCACCCAAACGATGTGAAGACCTCCGGTCTTCAACCACCATCTTCATCTTCAACTTATTGTCGGATCGATTATTCAGAATGGGTATAAACCCGGCCTTTTCGAACAACCCGCGTATATAATAAACAAATGTTACACAAACACAACAAACGTCTCATTCCAATTCAGAATATTCTTTTATTCAAATATTCACATCATTAGGGAATAGGTTCCTATTAATTTTATCAAAGATAAATTCTTTTAAATTTATTCTATAATCTTCCTTTGGATATCATTTCAAACCATATTATGGTTTTCCAAACTAGTCGGGATTAGAGAACCACACCGAAGTAATTATTTATTCTATTTCCCAATCCCAACCTATTCGTCCTATGGAGCAAAACTGTTATTACCCCATAACTAACACCACAGTGTTATCGGTAAATTTAATTACCATTTGACGTTTAAATCTAATTAAAGATTTAACTATCGCTAGGAGTAAAACTGGCGATACTCCATTCTCGATTACTTTCCAAATTTGATAATTTAAATTATCGATTCACGTTTCAATCTAATTAAAGATTCATCAAACTTACACTTAGTTTTAATCTTCCCAAAAACCAATATGAATGATTATTTAACTTTGGTAAATCAAACATGTCGCATCGACAATCTACACCGCACTATTGATTTCTACCGATATATAACCATTGGGCTCGTACGTCTCAGAGAAGGGCGTTAAGCAAGAGAAAAAATTCTCCGCCGCCAAACAGATTTATATTAAGCAGAGATCAACCATACCGTTCGAAATACAATAACAAACATGAAATCCTGCTTTTTACTGGGTTAAACAACTAATGTCATTTAAAAAACAGTTCACGATAAACCCAAAACACATTCTATTAATTATTGGGTTAAAGAACAAGTGTTATTTAAAACACCGATCACGACAAACCCAAAAATCAATTCTAATTCAATTCCAATTAAATATATTAATTAATTGGTATACTTCATTAAATCTAAATAAAAAGATTTAATCTTTTCTCAACTGGGTTCAAGAACAGTGTTAATGAAGACACCATTCACGACAAACCCAAATCCCATTTGATATTAAATACGAGGCTCTGAATAGAAAATATATCGGCTTATATTCAATATCAAATTCTGAAACCAACAAATATCGCTTTGGAAATAACGATATAAAATATATCTTCCACATTTCCATAACAATATTCGTATAATCCCGAATCCAACACCAAAATATCCCGATGATACTTTCGGTTCAATTCCATTCCAATTCATATATTGGAAATTCTAGTTATTTTTAAAAACATTTCAAATCCAATTTATTTATTTTAAAAATATTTGAATTATAATTCTAGTTCAAAATTAGTTCATTTCGATAAAAATATATTTTTATCTTTTCAAATATGGGATTTTTCATCCCAGTTCTTTCCAAATCATTTATTATGATTTTCCACAAATTATAGATATTTTTAATAATTTTATCAAGGCCCGTACAGTCGATTTCCAATAACGGTCTTCGAACTGCACTTACAGCGACCTTTTCCAAATTTGATTTGGACGTAACTCCAAATACAACCGTTAGATTTCAAATTTCTAATATTCATTGGAAAGCTCTTTTTGATACGAACCCAACGGTTCCGGTTTCAGGAGAATCCGACGGTCGGATCTCCCGTAACGTCAATTCGAAGTCAATGGTCGAAATTCACGAACTGCCGCGGAGCGGCGCGTTCTATTCAGGCCATTCAATATATATATTATATATATTTCGTCGATTTCAATTCAAAACGTATTTTATAATTCATTTTAAATTCATTTTCAAAACAATTTCAACCTCATATTCAATTTTAAGTAATAATTGAATATTCCATATCATTAATATATAAATGATAATATTTTCAAAATATTAGGTTTTGAAATCACTTCCTTTTCTATATTCATTAATAAAATGAATATAATCGATATGAATATCGTTCGCGTGAAATGGCGCAATCTAATCAACACGGCTTTATATATTTCAATAACTTCGTTATTCTATTCAACAAACACATGAGTATTGTCGACACATGACTGTTTATTTTATTCAACACATGAATTTTCTTTTATAATATTCTTTATTTTCCCAACTGGAATGAGGCCCAATCGATTACCATATAATGTTAATTATATGGATTCCATACAACACATGTATATAATAGCAATGATAAATAATCAACCATCATCCAAAGTGCACTACACTGTATAAACATCAAATATAAATTATTTTTAACGATAAAATATTCTGTTCAGCTCATTTATTCAATAAAATGATATTTTTATTTTCTAACATATTTTAGAAAATTTCGGCGGCATAACGGCACGATACTAGAAACGGGACAAGGCCTAGCCTTACCCCCAGTCTAAAAATGGCCTACGCCATACACATACCAATCTATTCAATTCCATTTCACACATCAAACCAAATTCAAACCAATAATCCTATCAACTACACAGCCAAACAAACAAGTCGTCCATGGTCTGTGGACGACGGGTGTCGAGTGCTACTAAGCACCGTCTGCATCCTAGTATATATTTTAACTAGAAAAGAAAAGTTAAAGTGAGAAGTTCTCACCTTTGGGTTCCACTCTGCCAGTTTTACTTCTGAACTTCTGAACCGTTTGGATTTGCTCGAAATTCCAATGCAGTCCTTTTCACGCTGTTCATATATAAAAATTATATTTTTATTGCTTCGCTTTCAACATAAAAATCACACTTTTATTTCACTATATACATAATAAAAATCAGATTTTTATTTCGTTACATACATAAAAATCATATTTTATATTTCCTATTATATAAAAAATCCTTTTTTTAATTCGCTACTCATATCAAAATCGAATTTTTTTATCGCTATTACATATAAAAATCGAAGCTTTTCATAAAATAAAAATCGAAGCTTTTCATAAAAAAAAATCGAAGCTTTATTTACAATAAAGTCTAATTATTTTAAATAAAGAAACTCATATCAATTCGGAGGGTGTTTGTAACGACCTGCATTCTACGCATCGGAAGATCGTAGAATATTTATTTCTTTTTCTTGGTAAGTCGTATGGTCGTGTACTTTTGGGAAACGACTAGTAGGGTCATTTCCCATGTTAATGATTTTTGTCGATTTTTAAATGACCGTTTTGCCCCTAGTTGAACTTGTTTTGACCATAACTTTTGACCGGAAAGGAATTTTGACCTGAAACCACTTCCATTGGATCCGGATGATGGTTTACAATTCCGTAGAGTGGTCATATTAGCCAAACGGACTCACCGTTTGGGAGATATGGCTGTAACAAGTTTCAGATGGTAAAAAACAGCTTAATTGGGCTTAACCGGGTGATTAACAGCTAGGCCCAAAGGGGAATTTCGGGATTAGGAGTTTAAAAGGGCTGTTAGGGTTTAGAGAATACCTTTTTCTCATTTTTCAGCCGTCTCTATTCATTCCTCTTAACCTAGCCATGGCCTCCACCCTCTGAATCTCTTCAAAACACCTCTTAATCACTTTCTAATTGAAGATTAGGCTTAGCAAACATCAAATCAAGGAGTATTAGCACGAGAACCGAGGTAGAGCTGCTGTGTAAGATTGGGAACAGTGCCAAATCAGAGAATATTTCAGCTTTGGGGTTTTAGTGGTGGCAAAGGTGAGTGATTAGCTTGCTTTTACACTAATTACGGTTAATTATGGGTAATTAGTGAAGATTAGCGAATTTATACATTAATAAATTCTGGAAAAATTCCTAAAATTCTATAATGATGTTTTATGGCTCTGATAAAAATTTGGGCTAATTTGGATAAGTTTTGCTAATTGTATGCATAATCACGGTTAAGAAGGATTAAGGGGAAAACATGGGTTTCTGGGTATGTTTGATCTAAAGTATTTCATGTAAATGATGTTTTAATGTTTGTGATTGATTCTATATGTTGTTACTGCTGTTTGGAATGTTTTGTAATGTCATAGGAAGTTTAGAATGGTTGAAAACGCCGTCGTTCGGCGAAAATAGCTTGCTGGAAAAAGTTGCAGATTTTCAGAACCGGTTAGGAAGAACACCCGATCCGAACCGGATAGGAGGAGGAGATCCGATCCGAACCGGATAGGAGGAGGAGATCCGATCCGAACCGGATAGGAGGAGTAGATCCGATCCGAACCGAATAGAAGGAGGAGATCCGAACCGAACCGGATAGGAGGAGACACCCGAACCGAACCGGATAGGAGGAGACACCCGAACCGAACCAGATAGGAGGAGGAGATCCGATCCGAACCGAATAGAAGGAGGAGATCCGAACCGAACCGGATAGGAGGAGACACCCGAACCGGATAGGAGGAGGAGATCCGAACCGAACCGGATAGAGGAGGAGACCCGAACCGAACCGGATAGGAGGAGGATGCCCGAACCGAATAGGAGGAAGAGACCCGAACCGAACCGAAGAAGACCATAACCCGAGATGCAAAGGTAGTCCAAATGGGAAGTTTGTACCAAGGATTCAGATGGGAATCAACGAGTTAACTTCATGATTGGGCTTTGCTGCGAGACGTGTGCTAAGGGGCTGTCGATGTCTATAACTTTGGATCACTATGTATAGGGGGTACGTGAACGGATTCAGGGCCACAATGGTCTAGGTACGACTAAAAGAGCTATAGACCAATGAAGTGGGGTCATTTGTAAAGGTTTAGTCATGACTCCATGGGGTAAGCTTGGTGGTAGCAGTAGTTGTACAAGCCGAACTCCGTCACTACTTCGATGGGTCTAGTGGTTGAAAGCGGTATACATCGTATGCTTTATGCACTGAGTGAGAGATGTGAGGATGGTTGCCATGATTGAATTGTTTGCTATCCCTATGACATGCACACCCCCACCCCCATATTTCTTTACACCATATGTTGATGGCACCTTAGAGTATTGTACAACATGTAGTGCTAACTCTTTGGTTGCAGGTCCAGGTTCAGGTATGGTTTAGTATACCTGTTATTGTTCTGTTTAGCTGCTTATCGCTCATACCAGACTTTTTGTCTGACCCAGAGTTTTATGTCTCTTCTTATTACTCTGGGTGCTCACACGAGCAGACTAGAGACAGGTTAGCTGGTGATGCACGGGTAGATGATCCGGAGACGAGCAGGAGGCTTCCGCGTAATATATATATTTAGTATTCTCCCTGTGTTGTCGAAGATCACTACTTGGGCATTGGTGGTGCATCTTCCACTTTAGCTTTCTTTTGTTTAGAGACAGTAGATTTTGAAAAGTTGTAATAAGCTGTATTTGGATTTCCGCTGCTCTGATGTTGACATTTATTATTAGTTATCAGCTTATGCACTGTCTCACCTGTTTTATGTCAAGTATGTTATTATTATATTTTATTCCATGCGCTGTGAGACATTCTACAGGTTCCTTGATTAGTTCATTCTCTTCTTTCTTTTCTTATGACGACCGTTCCGTGCCAGTTGGACATGTGTACAGCGCACACTTGGAGGAAGTGTCGGTTGGTGCGGGGAGGGCCGTCACAGTGTTGTTCGTCGTAGGGGAGGGTTGTCGCGAGGTGGCGGGGCTCCGGAGATCGACTCAGCGGTGGTTAGCAAAAGGGGGCGCAGATATTTATAGTCGAGGTGGGGTTTTGGGGCTTTGAACGGAGACGGCTGAGGGGGGGGGGTTACGAACAGCGGGGGGAGGAGATGAAAGGGGGAGGGGGGGCGCTCTGGTCGGAGGCGGCCATCGATGCAGCGGTGGTTGCACGTAGTCTGAGGGGGGGGGGGGGGCTCACGGTTTCAGGTTAGGGCTCGATTTGGTTTTGGGGATTTGAAGATGGAGACGGGAAGGAGGCGACGAGGGAGGGGATCGGCAACAGACTGCACGGAAGCGGCGCGGGGCTAACGCCTGGGCGGCGACGCGTTGAACGAGAGGCGCGCCTCTCTTTTTTTATTTTTAAAACCCTAGGATCTGAAGAATGAGGGAGTGGGTGCTTTAAAAAAAAATATATATATTAATTTATTTATTATTTTTCTCCAATCAAAGTTGACTTTTTGTTTGAATCCCAAATCAAACCCACCGACTGTCGTCCTTAGCTAATTACCCCCATTCTGAGCATAATGGGATATGTATCGTAAGAAAGTTCGGCTGTTTTGATCAGTTTTCGTCAAAATCAAAATATAACTCTATATATTGAATTTGAACGCGCATTTCAATTTACCGGGGCCACATACGGACTCTAAAAATTCCCAAAAAATATTTTCTAGCTTCGTATTGACGATACGGTCCAAACAAAACTAATTTCGTCAAATTCTGAGACCGTTTGGAAAATGGCCATTTTCCAAACGATTAAAATCAACTGAAACTGGTCAAACGCGTTTTCCTTTGCCATGCTCACATATTGATTTAGAAAATTACGAATTTAGAAACCTAGCAATATCTTGACATCACAGATCCAACAAAAGCGGTTTCATCGAAAACCGAGGTCGTTTGCAAAATTTCCATTTTTAAGGGCCAGAATTCCATAGCGACTATTCCGAATTTTCAACGGGACATATCTTTTGATTACCGTTATGAAATTTCAATTTTTCAGATTCGTTGGAAAGATATTCTCTATTAGATTCTAATATTTTTGGTTTCACTTAAATCTGGTTTATTTTGAATCATGTACATTCATTTGAACTTTGAAATCGAATTTTCGAACTACCATGCCATTTTCAATTCCTTTTATATTTAAAATATTATATTCTAACAACGATTCAAATAAATATATACATTCTAATTCTATTCAAAATAAATTCTCATCGTTATAATTTAAAATAATTCATTTTAAATACTCAAAATTCACTAAAATTGCCAAACTAAAAATTTTAAATTGGCTCATAATTTCCGGGTTGTTACACTAATTTATATACACATTAAACTATAATAAAAATTTATTTTTGAAACTAAATAAAATATTTCTTTTATTTAAAAGAATCTTAGAAAAGTTCTAAATGAATCTAGATTAATTAATAATTATATCGATATATGTTATGTTATTTTAATCTGTTTAGGATGACGTAAGTAATGTATATAAGATAAAATTTTAAACTAATATGATTTAATTAAATAAATAGATTAACGGTTAAATAATTTGAATCATTATATCAAACCTTTTAGACTTTTTTGTTGAATATTTATTTATGTATTTAATATTTGCATGCGCTTGATTAGTTAGAATAATTATTCCTAATTTGTAACAATACATGTAATTTTTTTTAATATATTATCATTCGTATATAGTTTCAAATAATTTAAAAAAATACAATAAAAATATTTTTTTTATCAATTTTATAGCATTACAAAGTTGGAATAATTAAAGATTAGTAGGAATAATTCAAGGTCGGACCGAAGGTTAGAATAATTGAATGACCTTGATAAATTTGGGCAATTTGGGTATTTTACAGTCGGACCAATCAGTAATCATTAAAGATTAGTGGGAATTATAATATAAATAGATAAATAGATTATAATAAAATCTATCGCATCTATAGGGACAGGGATAGGGACAGGGATAGGGACTCTAAGTCTCTTCTCAGGTTTAGACTCATGTCTCTTATACACACATATATATAACGTATTGTTCTAAACCTGCTCTGATACCAACTGTAATGCCCCACCTCTATACCCATATTATCCAAGAGTATTACTAAGTAATACCATCAGATAATACGGAGAATGAGGCTGTAGCGGCACACACGTGCAAATTCTCTTGGACTAACACCATACGTAATAAAATTTCTGAAATATCACTTACCTTTACATACTCAATGTTGGTACAAAACAATTACACGTGTGCCTCCAGGACAGAACAATACATAATATACAGAAATACAAAGATCGCAGAGTCAGTCGCAACGATAAAATATCTGATGGTATATTTTGTAAGGCCTACATGTTTTAGATGTGGGCAAAATGAAATAAATGAATTTTGTATGGGCTGCATGTTTTAGACATGTCTTACCATTTCTATTCGATTTACTAATGTATGTATTTATTTTAACAAAATTTCTTCCAAACTGATTTGCAAATTCACCTTGGTCATTGCTTAACTGGATAGGGTAATAATTATTTATTGTTCCCAAAAGTGGCATTTAACATATATAACCTTATTGTCATTGTTTAGGAAACTGTAATTGTCGAGGGAAGTGAATAATGTATTAGTGTAAATCAGTCATCATTGATGAATTTGTTGAATGTTTATTTTTAGGACTTATTTGATGAACCAATTTGTTGGGGCTGGATAAGTGTCCTAGAAAAAAGGTTTCAAGGTATGTATTTAATGTGTACGTGCATTTATGGATATTTTTAATGTTTCTTATAATATAAAATTTGCTAAATTAGAGTGTATTAAAGGAATAACTTAAAAAAAAGGTTAAATAATGAGTTGAACTTGCAGTTAGTTTTTGGCCATAGTAACTACTACTGTACATGTTTTATTACATGCTTGAAGCAAAAGGGTTGCAATATTTAATAAAATTTTGAATATTGACAGTAATAATTTAATATTTATTGGAAATAATGCAATTACTTTTGCATTTTGTGTACTCTTATATATGGTAATTGAGGCTAATGGTCATTTATGTAACCAAATAAGTAGATAAATACTCCTTTATTAATACATTTAATTCCATTGTCTTAAACATTCTCCCTTTGTCAAATTTATGACGTTTCCTGTAGTATTTTTCTTCTGTATTTGTTGCAATTTTTTTCAGTCTTGTCCATGTTTATCAAGCAAAAAGTTAATATTATGTGACTTTATTTGCATTTGATATATTGCTGTTATAAACTAAATTTCTTGATTACCATTCTGGGTTCTGTATAATTCTCATATAAGCTAAGATTAGAGTGTAGAAAGTGATATATATCTATGTTTGGTGTATCATATTTGCAATTAGCTTACTAAATATTTGCAGAGGAAAAAATGAGGCATCCTCTTGCCTTGGCTAAGAATTTAAATAGTGAAATTGAAAGGGACACAAAAGTACAAAAGTTGAACAATGATAGACTGGGTGGATCTCAATCAAACAAACAAAAAGCAGAAGAATCCAGATCAGGCAATGAGGACGATGATGCAGAGACAGAGTGCAGAACTGTGTCACCTGAAACACTTGCATTGATGCGTGATGATGAAGACACAACGTTCATTGCTTCTAGGCTGTTGACCAGTTAGACGAGATATTTGGTGAGCTTGTTAGAGCTACACCGTTATTAGGTAAATCAGAATTGCTTGTTATAGATTGCTCGTTAAAGGAGATATTAGGTGAGCTTGTTAGATTGCTTGTTGAAGGAGACATAAATAAACAAAATGCTGAAAATTTATGGGAAGTCGCACCTGAAATCTGCTACAAGTTCTATAAAAAGAGCGATTTTGTGGAACCCGGTATCCTTGATCTCAATGCCTATCTTTTGAGAAAGGTTGAATACATATTTGAAAAATTAGGTTGGAAACGTTAGCTATACAAATTTGAAGGTGTTAACATATGTGTTTTTGATTTCAGGTTGGACTGTTTCCTGATGTTTTAGAGAGGAAAGTAGCACGTCACTTTGAGAAAGGCGACCAAGTAAGGAGGAAAGTAGTATGTCACTTTGAGAAAGGTGACCAAGTGAGCATTTTTAAATTAAGTGACTGTTATAACTATTAGCCACTGTTTCCGGTTAGAACCATATTTATTCTTACTGCATTTGTAGCAGTAAAACTATCTCCGCACCCTACCGTGTAGTTACACTTGTCTGTTTCTGCATAAATTCACATCTCTGTTTGTACTTTTGAACAGTTCAGTACATTTAGTGGAGTGCGTGCTCGCATGAATGCTTCTTTGTATGGTGGTAGGGTTTGAACATGAGTACTACTGCAACAAAAATCTTCTCTTTTCTTTGTCACTAAGGAAAGGTATCTGCACTGGTAACGGGAGAATTCTACACGCGAAATCATTTCCCTTGATTCAGTCGACCCTTTGTGTTCAATGCAGAGGTTTTGCTGAAATTCATAAATTGATGCTTGATTACTTAATTAATGCATGCACGGTTGAGCTTACATTAACTTTATTGGTAGGCTTTTGCATGTGTGCTGTAATATAATATAAAAGTTAACAAAATGACAATTACATTTTCTAGGTGTGTTACATGATGTTAAGTTATGTCAAAACAAAATATTAAGTTCTTTCCATGGCCGTTGAGTAACTGTGGATTCAACAGTATTGTAAATAGATTTATTGTTGCACCACCTCTCCATATATAAGTACCATTAACCATCTTTGCATTATGTCCTAATATTTGAGTCAAAAAGTTGCTTTAACCAAGAACAACAGATGAGAATTTGACTGTTCCGATAAAATAGTAGAGTCTTATTCAAATTAAGGAGGCATATGTATTATACCACATTTAGTTCAGTGTGTTATAGCATATAAGTCATTCCTCAAATGCTTATTGAATAATTATACTGTCCTAGCGTTGGACGAAAGCCCGAAGCTAAAGATGCCGCTCGAGGTGCTATAAAATCGCCATAGTGGACCTTGAGTTGTAGATATCATGTAACAGCAATATTTGCATATTGTTTATTCTCATTTTCATACCACTGACATTACATTATTTGAAAGCAAAAAAATGAGCGTAGACATTGAATTAAAAGATTATAACCAATCAGAAAGTTGCTGAGATTGCAGATTGGGATGACGAACAAATAGAGTTCATAAAGGAGAAAGTATCGGAAGAGGGAAAACGTGAAGATTTGAATAAGGAAAAGCAACCATAACAGGTGGGTTTTTCCCTTTTTTTTTTGACGCAATGCATTTTTTTTCTTTGTTCTTTTTTGACACAATATTAAGACAACAATCAGTTCTTATCCCCACAGGCTTCTGCTCATCCACTCCATTACTGCGACCTACGTCTGTCATTCATTTTCCCTAGCCGAGAAACCTTAGTTTCATTATTCCACCTCAATGATGGTACGTTTTAGTTCTTTTTGTTACATGAATTTGTCCGCTTTTAGTGTTCCATAATAGAATTTAACACACCGTTGGAATTTCCGTTTGCTCTATTATCAGTTTTCTTTAAAGTTTACCATGATACAGATCATACTTCTATATGACTCAACCTAGCAATTAACATTATAGTTTTAGAAAACATTTACATGATAGTTTTAACTTTTATGCAAAGTTGTACATACAAATAATTATATGCTTAAATGGATCCAATTGTTTTTTGGATTCTTTATTGGGTCTTTCAAATTAGGACCAATCCGAAGGATGAGTATGAATGGGAGGGTGGAGCTAAGTCATGTGTACATTCATGTTTTGCTTACGATTTTGCTAGGAACTAGAGATATATTAATCTCTCCAATGATCAAGGTATGCTATTTATTTTTTATTTTTTGAGGGTGTGATCATGCAAATTCAGTTTTCTACTTGGATTTGTTGGGAACTAATGATTCATGGTACATTTTCTAAAATTTGTTGAAGACTTTCACCTTTCTTATTAAAAAAGGGTATTTTACTATATATTTATGAGATAAGTGATACAATGTTAACATGTTTGTTGTTTATGTATGATTTACTATAAGATCTCATTCCTAGAATCGTTATTTCATTGATTTGCATTGATCGAATACCTATTATGTTCCCCATAACCTATTGTATTCCTGTCAGACTCATCTATAACATATAAGCTGAGGATTGAGGATTAAGAATAAAATATCAAATTGTATAGAAACTAATCAGAAAAGCAAATACAAGACTGGATAGTAGGTTGCCAGCATTTGCAAATTATATTACGGGGATTGAGGCTGAGACTTTGGAGGCCTATTTTACTCTTTGGGTTTCATGGGAATAGTGTTGTGTGCATTACATGTTTAGTAGAATAATGTGAAAGAGGTTGTTATATTATGGCTAGCGAAAACAATGGAATTAGAAATATGGCTACATGTTGTTATTATCTGGCCCGACTACCGGGTGTTATTTGGCTGTTCAATTTAAAATAAAAAAAAATATCAGTGTTTTCCTATTTCATCTTATGATTTTTTTTATTTCTACAGACAGACTTATTTGAAAGCAAGGTCCTTTGTACGTAAGTGGATCAGATCTTTTTGAAACCAGGTGATTACATAGTATCCATGGATTATTTGATGGAAAAAGAAAGGCTTTGAGCAGTTGAAGTTCTTAGTGATGCATTTTGTACTTGTAAACTTTAAATATGAACTACATTGTCTTTTGTGTATTCAAATTGACATCAATATGGAGTCGAAAACATATGTATTGAATTTGGTAACTCATGGATTGAAATTATTTTTTATTAGTTGATACTATTTTGTTATCATGAATATGCGTTATATTTGCTGTTTTTTTTTCTTTTATACAGTGCTTTTTAAATTGTTATGAAGATTCATTTTGATTGATATTATTAAAATTATGAGCTGTATATACTATAACATGTTTTTACAGTAAATCTACCCCAAAAACCATAAAAAACAAACCAAGTGATTCGATATTTAATAAAATGACATTCGTTTTTCCAAAACTAGGTCTAACTTCGAAAGCTTTTACAGTTTGGTTTTTCAAGCTTAAACCGTGTCTCTATACTTGAAGAGATAAATGAATCAGTCGTTACAAGACCGTTTCATTTACTTCTTGTCAACATATTTTCTGATATGCTGTAAAAAAATCTTTTCTCTTGTAAATATAGTGCATATTTTCAAATTTTTTCTTTTCTTTTCTCCTTCCACTTGGGTTGACTGTGGGGACACAGCCAAAATAAAATGTGCGGGGAATTTCATATTTATTTTGGTTTTGAATAGATTTCATTCTTTTTTCTTTCTTTTTCATTAAATTTTTTTTTCAAAAAAACTGCATTTTAGTTTACTTTCAAATGGACACGATGAAGTAAATATACGGTTTTGGTCGTACGATTAAAATATTTGGAATTTTACTTCTCTTAACGGATAACAAAAGGAAAGTTTGAATTATGAGCAAATTTGGTGTAACTGGTATATAGGGAGATTCGTAGATGATAAGTGTGAAATGTTTTTCTAAATTGTAATCCAATTAAATGGCTGGTTGATTTATATTACTTGCGATAACATTTTAGATATTTTCAGTGAAGTTGTGCTATGATATTCTCACTTAACTCTCTCTCTCTCTCTCTTCAAAAAAAAAAAAAAGAAAGAAAGAGAGAAAAAAAGAATATATATAATAATAATCCAAGGGTATCCAACATTGCTTGTAAATCTAGAGTTGGTGTGCAAACCCGCCAGCTCTGTCCCAACTCACACGTCAGTCCGCGAGGCAGTGCATGGGTAGGATAACTTGGTCTCATTTTATGAGTTGAACGCCTAAGGATTACCGACATCTTGTTGACAAAGTCAGTGTCGGTCTGCACAATCCGCCAAGCTCTGTCCCAAACTCTCACGGGTGGTATACCTTGGTCTTTCCAGTTAGGTGTTTGTAAATAGTAATAATGTATATATTTTTCAAAATAAAGAGAGAGTAAGCACTTGATATCCAAGCACACTCTTCACTTATTTGACCTAACTTGTTAACCAAAAGTAAATAAGATGCCATTTTATGATTGTTGATATCGTTACAGAATTCATTTCATATTTGCACTATCTTTCTACCAAAACAGCTGGCCATGCTGGAGGAGATTGTAATGATAACTTACTTTTGTTTGAAGTTTTGATTAGTAACGGACTTAAATTTCATAATGACGACCCAAATTTGTGTTAACTCCTTCGTGTTAAATTTAAAAGTAAATTACCCATTTGTAAATACTCTTTTAAAAAGAAAACTAACATTCATCTTGTAAATATTTTCGAATCTTGCATTTTGTAAATATTTTTTGCACTTAACATTTGGATTTTGTGGGTATTCGCTGAAAACCCTCATGAGACAAGACTCATCCTACTGGGGACACCCAGAGGTTTAACGGCTTGTTGCATACGCTAAATGCAATCGTGATCCCTACGAAAACAGATTTGTCGTAGTTTTTTTTAGTTTATTCGAGGATAAATAAAAAGATAAGTGTAGGGGTATTTGATGTGCACGTAAATATGCACATTTATATTCATACGTTTATTCTTTTTTTAATTAAATAAATAACATAAAGAGATATTTTTACATGTTTTAAACCAAAAACCTAAAATTCTCAAATTACCATGCATTCATCCTCATTTAAGGTGTAAAATGATAAATTGTGCATGTTTTAATTTATGATATCATTTACTTGTTCTATGTTGTTGTCTCTTGTAGGAATTGAGGAGAAAAAATGATGGTTGCACATGAAGATATGAAGAAAAGCATGCATATACACAAAAGGAGATGGAATTAATTCATACATTACTTAGTGGAGGACCCCACTTACTCTCACTCTTTCTCTTAAGCTTCAATTAGAGACTAATTGGATGAGACAAAAGGCTTCATGCATTCTACATGACTTATTAGCGGCTAAACCAAGATTAGAAGCTTCATGAAGGGGTATTTTTGGTAGTCCCCCACAAAAGTGATTAGGGTTTTAGGGTTTCAAACATGTATATATGCCCCTTTATGTAATGTAAATAGGATCTCTTCTTTAGTTAGTTAGTTGGTAGGATCAAAAACAAAAGTTCTTTCTTTCTTTCATGGCTTCTTAGCCATTTCTCTCTTATGTAATTTTCATGTTAATGCAATTTAATTTCTTGTTCATTTAATTCTTGTTATTTACTTTATGCATTAGTGTAGTTTTATTTTATGCAAGTAGTTTAGTTTAATTTTGTTAATTAGTTATCTCATTTTATTGTCATGTTTACATACATTAGAGGCTAATCCCTTTCAACTTAGGGGTAATGAAGCTCTCTTGATTATGTAGATGCAACATAATTTGTTTATTCATGCTCTCTTTTTGTGCTTCATGAAACGACCCGAACTTCCACGTGAAGGAAAGCACGGATTGAATTGAGGACACGACAAATCAGAACACAAACAGAAGAACATTTCATTGCTTATTACAACAATTTCATCAGAATACAAGAATATACAGAGTATGAATCAATATTACACATCATAAAACATCAGAGACTACAATACATTACATAGCAGTGGAAAATAACACAAAACACAACTGAAGGAGATATACAGATACAAAGCTTTCCGAATATCATTCCAGCTGTAAACCGGGATCCTATGAATATAAATCTGCAAAACCAAAACTACTAGCTGCCTGTGTCGAAAATAAGGGCACCCAGAGTTTAGGTTAAAACAATAAACTCCAGGTCAGTCATGTGACTGGTGTGAGAACTAAAACAGGTATTAATCTTTATTTTAAATTTAGGTAAATTAAGGGACCGTGCCGTATAACACGGAACGGGTTTCCTCCCAAGAATACCAGTGCATAAAACAACAACGCAATGCTAAATAAAGAACAATGAAGCTATTACAAGACCCATGTCGCATCACACAATGCAATAAAAGCTGGAGGATAGGGTTTTACCTGGAATTTATGGACATAATTTAGGTGACAATTATGGACATAAATTAATTTGGAATTTATTGACAAATTTGAATAGGGATATTAATCCAATTTGGGGTTAAATAAATATGTGTAATAATTAACCGCCTAAGACACGAGGTTAGACTCATTTGTGGTATAAGAATGCCCGGACCCGCCCGACAAATCCAGCAACCTCAAACGGTAGTCTAATGTGAGAGGTCAAAGGCAGGAATTAAATGCGTAACAATTATAAAGACACGAGGTTAGGCTCGTTTGCAGTATAAGACTGCCCGGATCCGCTCGGCAAATCCAGCAACTGCAAACGGTAGTCTAACATGGGAGGTCTTTACAGGGTTACGGTTCTAATGAATTAAGTAACACTTAACCAGATATACATGTAGTGGGACATGGGGGTTAAGTGGGGCCCTTTTCAAACCAGTAACCCATTAAGTATCTTTGTGAGCTCGACCCAAGTCGAGGATGGGACACACTTACTGGGTTTGATTGTAAGAGGTCAAAACGGGTTAGTGGTGGCAACGCAAGTCCAACGGGGTCATGTGCGTGCGTGGGCCCGGGCTGGTAGGTAAGACGTTGTTACATCGTGTAGATATAAGCCGTGCATCTTTAGTGGTATCGGGTTGCCACTTTGGGGCATGATACACCCCGCTGTGGGACCATCATGGGTATCTATGAGTTAGGGAGCCAATCGCATGGGGGTAGTGGGTACAACTAGTGGAAATAAGGGCAGGCGACACCTATGAAGGCAAATAGGGGTACACGAAACTACCGTTATCATTATTATGTTCTGTAGGCAGGATCAACTTTTAGGGTGACTAGTAATGGTGCAGTATAGTAATTATCCTATAGTGATTAGGAACGAGACTAACGCCAGAATATTCCTCTTGTTTGCTTTGTCATGCCCACTTGTTTCACAGTCATACCTTGTTTTACCAGTTTATGCCTTATCCTAATTACTTTAATAATTATATTGTTAAAGTTATTGTACTCGCCAGACTTTATGTCTGACCCCCTTGTTTTCGCCTCTTTTCTTCCTTCGCCCCCCCAGGTTCTCAGGGTGGGGCCAGTACTAGTGGAGCTTGATCTGGATCTTTTTCTCTCTCTCTCTTTTGGAAGTTCTTGGATTGCTGAAAGTAAAGTTCAGCTCATCTCTTTTATGGCTACTTGTGTTGGGGTTATGCTTTTTAATTTATGTACTCAGAAAACAATTTGTCAAGATGGATATTTAGTGTACTTGGTTTTACTGTTGGTTTTTGAAGTTATTGTAATCAAACTATTTCTCCGCTGCAATAAAAGTAGTTTTAAAATTTTCAAGTACTAATATATGTATCTGTCTTGTTATATTATGTTCTATACACTAATAATGCTCCATGAAAGTTAATGCATTCCCTTTGAGAGTGACATTAATGGACGTGGGGTGTTACAGTGTTGATCATACATAATTTACTGTGGAATACATGTGTACATAGATAAATTTCATGCCCTGAATAAATTGTAAGTTATTGGCATTCAATGAATAGATTATTTAATTATAGGGAGACAATAACTGGTTTCTCTCTTTATATAATGAAAATTATGCCCTCGATTAATTACATGTTATTAAGGAGAGAATTGAAAGGTTTCATTCCTAAATTAATCTTATAAACTAGTTTATGGCGACATTTGCTTTATTCAAGAAATCAGTCCTGTATATTTTTAAATTATTCAATAGAAAATGATCAGAATGAACATTTGCAGTGAAATCATATGTAAACCTTTTGAGCAGTACATCTCTTCTATTTTGGCTCCTGACATACCCAAGTGTACTTGGTCCTAGTCTAAGTCATGGCACATCATTATTGACATGACTCATTGATCCTAATGGGATCCAGTACGGGGAACATCCCTAGATGTCAATCCTTTAGCTCCATCCATACAGCCTCGTAAAAGAACTATCAAGGCGGAGGATACCTTTGACTTATTTTTTGGTGCGAAACTTTCAAGGTTTCTTTATGCCTCAATGATTTACCTCTTAGATCGCTGGGACAGGTAGTTAACCTGCCTCATAATACATATTCTTGTTGTGCCATAAACTGGTTTCAATTAAAGCATCTCACATTCTGCTTCAAACCATTTCTTGGCATCACCTGACCTCCGTTTCGATCTTTAGTGGCCCATTTTATAACACTTGAAGTGGATGACTTTAGCCTTGTTCTTTTTGACCTTTTACCCTTATGAGATTTCTTTCCCCAAAAGAACTTTCACTTCTTTCCGTGAAAGCTCTGGTTTTCGATTCCCTTCTCGCTACTAAACAACACTAGTAAATCTTCGTTCCTGACCTCCATTTCCACCAAGAAGTGGCTGTAGTTTAGTGGTGACAATTCCACGTTGTGACCTTGGAGACCTGGACTCGAATCCCAAAAGCCACAACTTTTTTTTTGTTTTACGGATTTTGGAATAATAAGAAGGACAATAAAGATACATTAAAAGGAAAATTCATCTTTGCACAAAATCGGATATACTGAGCTTATATAATTTACTGTAGATACATGTAACAATAGATAAATTTCATGCCATGAATAAATTGCAAGTTATTGATATTCAATGAATCGACTAATTTACTTATACCGAGAGAATTGAAGGTTTCTCTTGATATATAATGCAAATTATGCTCAAAATTAATCACTTGATTTTGAGAAGAGAAATGAAAGGTTTCTTTCCATAATTAATCTTATAAATGAGTTCATAGAGGCATATGCTCCGGACAAGAGAAAAGTTACAATAAAATTTATATTTTCACTTATTTAGTAGAAAATAGTTTGAATGAATATATGCAATGAAATCGTGTGTACAAATTTTGAGCGCTACAACTATTATGTTTTGGCTCCTGACAAACCTAGGTGTACTTGGGCACATCCAAGTCTAAGTCATGGCACATCCAGGTCTAAATCATAGCACATCATTATCGTCACCTCTCATTGCTCCTGATGGGAGCTAGTACAGGTAACATTACCGAAAGTGAATCCTTTTGTGTCGTCCATATGGCCTTGTAAAGGAACCATCAAGACGGTGAAGACCCTTGACCTATTTTATGCTGTGAAACATTTAAGGTCACCTTGTACCTCTTAGATCGCTGGGACAGGTAGTTAAGCTGCCTTTTAATAATAATTCTTTTATTACCATAAACTGGTTGCAATTAAAGCATCTCACATTCTGCTGCCAACCGTTTCTTGGAATCGCTTTACCTGCATTCTGATCTTTAGTGGCCCATTTTATAACACTTGAAGTTGATGGCTTTAGCCTCATTCTTCTTGGCCTTATCATCTTCTGAGCTTTCTTTCCCCTAAAGAACTTTCTTTTCTTTTCGTGAAAGCCCTGGTTTTCAATTTATTTCTATCTACTGAACAACACTAGCAACTCTTCATTCCTAACAACAATCTCCACCAAGATGTGGTTGTAGTTTAGTGGTAAGAATTCCACGTTGTGGTCGTGGAGACCTGCGCTCAAATCCCAGTAGCCACAACTTATTTTTTTTGTTTTACAAATTTTGGAATAATAAGAAGGGCAATAAAGATACATTAAAAGGAAAATTCAACTTTGCACATAATATGATGAATTGAGCTTACATAATTTACTGTAGACACATGTATGAATAAAAAAAATTCATGCCATGAATAAATTACAAGTAACTGATATTAAAAGAATCAACTAATTTAATTATACGGAGAGAATCAAAGGTTTCTTCATATATAATGTAAATTATTCTCAAGATTTATTACTTGTTTTTGAGAAGAAAAACGTAAGGTTTCATTCCAAAATTAATCTTATAAATGAGTTCATAGAGACACGTGCTTTGCAAAAGAGACAAGTCTTAGCAAAATTTATATTTTTAACTTGTTCAATAAGAAATAGTTTGAAAGGATATTTACAATGAAATCATGTGTAAAATTATTGAGTGCTACAAGTCTTCTATTTTAACTCCTGACATACCCAGGTGTACTTGGGCACATCCAAGTCTAAGTCATGGTATGTCATTATTGGCACCTCTCAGTGCTCTTAATGGGAGCCAGTACGGGTCATATCCCTGGAAGTGAAGCCTTTAACGTCGTCCGTATGACCTTGTAAAAGTACTGTCAAGACGGTGGGGGACCCTTAACCTATTTCATGTTGTGAAACGTTCTAGGTCGTCTCTACGCCTTGATGGCGTACCTCTTAGATCGCTGGGACATGTAGTTAAGCTGCATCTAAATACATATTCTTGTATTGCCATAAACTGGTTGCAATTAAAGCATCTCACATCCTACTACCAACCGATTCTTAGCATCGCCTGACCTGCATTCCGATCTTTAGTGGCCCATTTCATAACACTTGAAATTGATGATTTTAGCCTTGTTCTTCTTGACCATTTCCTTTTCTAAACTTTCTTTCCTCAAAAGAACTTTCTCTTCTTTTCGTGAAAGCTCTAGTTTTCGGTTGCCTTCTCACTACTAAACAACACTAGCAACTCTTCATTCCTGACAGCCATTTCCACCAAGATGTGGATGTAGTTTAGTGGTATGAATTCCACGTTGTGGCCATAGAGACCTGGGCTCGAACCAGCAGCCACAACTATTTTTTTTTTATGGATTTTGGAATAATAAGAAGGACAGTAAAGATACATTAAAAAGAAAATTCATCTTTGCGCATAATATGATATATTGAACTTACACAATTTACTGTAGATACATGTATACATAGATAAATTTCATACCATGAATAAATTGTGAGTTATTGGTATTCAATGAATCTACTAATTTAAATATATGGAGAGAATTAAAGGTTTCTCTCTCTATATAATGCAAATTATGCTCAAGATTAATTACTTGTTTTTGAGAGGCGAAATGAAAGGTTTCATTCTAAAACTTATCTTAGAAATGAGTTCATAGAGACAAGCTGTAGAAAAATTTGTATTTTTAACTTATTTAATATAAAATAGTTTGAATGAATATTTGCAATTAAATCATGTGTAAACTTGTTGAGCGCTACAACTCTTCTATTTTGGCTCCTGACATACCCAGGTGTACTTGGGCGCATCCAAGTCTAAGTCACGACACATCATTATCAGCATCTCTCATTGCTCCTAATGGGAGCTAGTATGGGTCACATCCCCGAAAGTGAAGCCTTTAGTGTCATCCATATGGATATGTAAATTTACCATCAAGATAGATCCCGTCCCCGGAAGTGAACCCTTTAGGGTTGTAACACCCCTAAGTCCCACATCGTGGAAGCCTGTGTGAAGTGGGTATTTATATAGTAGATCCCATCTCTTACTAAAGCCGAGGCCTTTTGAGGAACAAAACCCCACATCTATATGGTGTCTAAGTTGGGGACAATATCTTGCGTGAACGAAGATGCGGGTTGTTAGTGGTATCAGAGCCAATACCCAGCCGGAATTGTGGCTCCTATATGGACCATAGTGCCTGTGTGAGTTGTTTGTGAGCCAACAGGGATGTTAGGCTCTATAGGAGGGGGGAATGTAACACCCCTAAGTTCCACATCGTGGATGCTTGTGTGAAGTGGGTACTTATATAGTAGATCCCATCTCTTACTAAAGCCGAGGCCTTTTGAGGAACAGAACCCCACACCAATATAGTGGCTAAGTTGGGGACAATATCTTACGTAAACGGAGGTGCGTTTGTTACAAGGGTCGTCCATATGGCCGTGCAAAAGTACTTTCAAGACGGTGGAGACCCTTGACCTATTTTATGCTATGAAATGTTAAAGGTTGTCTCTACGCCATGATGGCGTACCTCATAGATTGCGGGGATAGGTAGTTAAGAAGCCTCTCGATACATATTCTTGTAGTGCCATAATCTAATTGCAATTAAAGCATCTCACATTCTGCTACCAACCGTTACTTGGCATCGCCTGACCTGCATTCCGTTCTATAATGGCCCATTTTGTAACACTTGAAGTTGATGACTTTAGCCCTGTTCTTCTTGAGTTTTTCCACTTCTGATCTTTCTTTCTCCAAAATAACTTTCTCTTTTTTCCGTGAAAGCTCTGGTTTTCGCATGCCTTCTCACTACTAAACAACAATAGAAACTCTTCATTCCTGATAGCCATTTCCACTAAGATGAGGCTGTAGTTTAGTGGAAAGAATTCCACGTTATGGCCATCGAGACATGGGCTCAAATCCACGCAGCCACAAGTTCAATTTTTTGTTTTATGGATTTTGGAATAATAAGAAGGAAAATAAAGACACATTAAAAGGAAAATTCGTCTTTGCACATAATCTGATATATTGAGCTTACACAATTTACTGTAGATACATGTATACGTAGTTAAATTTCATGCCATGAATAAATTGTGGGTTATTGATATTCAGTGAATCTACTAATTTAAATTGTTACTACCAAAATTAACTCCGTAACAGGCTGATGGTGAAGGAGTAGCGAATGAACACAAATACAAAAGGACCCCCTCCGGGAGCAAAAGCCAAACACTAGAGAGAACTCAAAAGCTAAAGAATACAGATAGGGTCCATCCGTCAGGGTCAATCCAGCAGGGGGGGTCCTATAGCGAAAGGTCATCTAAGTCAAAAACTAAGAAAGAGGGAGGTAAGATATCCTCTAATCAAAACCCAGAAGGACGAAAGGGATGTCGGTATTAACCTTCTCAATACCGATACATCAGGGGGTGAAGGCATCAAGAATATCAAGGCAAAAGTACATAAAGATTGTCCGAAACCAGCTTCCGAAACCTTTGCAACGTGAACATTGAACGAACATATTGATAAACAACAGACAAATCTCTGAGAGCTACCTTTTGAAAGACCATACTATACACGAAGACTCCACCAGAAGGCGAACCAAAACCCTAGAAGGGATACAGAAAATCCATACAAATCTACTTAGTACAGACACCGACAACAGTTCCAAACCGGCATCCATCTACATACATCATGAGGGCAAGCTCCTCAAAGTATTCATGAGAAAGCTAGAAGCCTACTCCTAGAACCATATAACCGGAAGTTCAAATGCCTTCCAAAACCATTCACATCAATCTCGAAGAAGCCTCAACTGACCGGGACCCTCCCTCCGGATACTATAACCGGTACCACAAAGCGGCCAGGAGATAAAACATCTGAAACCAAGGAGAAAAGCAGTCGATAGAGGTTTCTGCAAGCCCAATGGCCCAAATGCAGAAGGGGCACCGAAGTATCTATAAACAAGACCCCAAGGGTCACATTTTGACGACGATTTTCTCATTCTCATTCTTGTATTCTTCTTCTTGGGAGTAAACTCTAATTCTTAGATCGGTTTGAGGATTTCTTCTATTCTATTCATGTATTCCAAATCAAAGATCAATAAAAGAGTGAATTAGTACTTATGATATTTCTTTATGAGTTTACCATGCCATTTCTTAGTTATTGTGGCTACAACTTACTGTTTGTTCCCCAAATGTGCACGAACCTTTACCCCAACCTTTCTACAAGCTGGGTGAAACACCCCTTCCTACAAGCTTGGACCCTTCCTACAAGCTTAAACCTTTCCTACAAGCTTTGACCCTTGCTACAAAATTAAACCCTTCCTACAAGCTTGGACCCTTCTACAAGCTTATTACAAAACCCATTCCTATCATCTATTAAGTCCTTTATCAAGGGTTGAGTTTAGGAATCCATCCTCCCAAGGTAACTGTTGGTTCTTGAATCGCTTAAGCATGATTCTCATCCCACTGAGGGAAGAGTAACTATTCTTTCGGAATCTAGACCTTGATACCTAGGAAATAGTGAACTAACTCAAACTTGCGAAGGCTAAACAACCTATTTTTCCCTAGGTCCGCTTCCATAGACCTATCTCCGGTATTGACGAAAAATATCGTTAACATTTTGGTTAACCTTACCACATATTTACCTATGTTGTTCCATCCCAGATTGGACTAAGGCTTTGAAGAAGTAAAGCTATGGGTAAGAGGTCCCGATAAGAGTCTTCTGGATCACGAATCGCTAAGTCGGAAATTACCGACCCAAGAGTGATAGAAGAACAAAGGCTAAGAGTGGAAGCCTTGCGGATAATGAAGCGGAAAAGGTAAACAGAAAAATATGCTTCCAACGCTTGGGATAACAACCATTCCCACATAGGACAAACCATAACACCACCTACAAATGGCTATACATCAAAGGATATTAACATTTTCTCTCACATAAGGAGTACTCTCCACAAGCAAGTCAAAGGAATGGTGTTTGAGCAAGAAATAATGGATGACTTTGACCACTTCACCAACAAATGGTCTGAAAGGATAGCACCTCAACGTCATTATATTTTGGGAAGTAAGAACAATAATATAGGTGAAATAACAAAACTGGGTTGCAAAAGGTTTAAGTCCCAACGGCAAGGAGAGGGGCTTACATCGGGATTACCCAAAGAATATCGTTTCACCACTTCGATGGAGAATATCTACTTCCTAACCAAACACGAACTTAACTGTAGGCTATTCACAAAGTAAAAAAACCCAAATATGAAAGGAAGTCAGGAGGAACCTATGTCATTACCACATGATGAATGGACGCGAAACTAACCACTGCAGAATCCTTGGGGAAACGGTTATCAAATTCATCAACCAAGGTCAATTACGAGAGTTTATAAAAAGATAAGATTAAGTTCAATAAAAGTCCATAGGAAAAGGATTATCAAACACGACCAAGGGTACGGAAAACCCTGCTTTCGAAGCTTAAAGAAACCCAAAAGGGGTCAAACAACGAGTGGATCAAATCCCTTGTCATCACCAAATTGTCCAGGGAAAGGCATCCCCCGGAGGGGGTGGTGTGTTAGTTTTTTTCCATGCCCAAATCAGAGGGGAATAGGTTAAAGATTCAAAAGTGTAAGCATCCGTTTCGCGCCAGAAATGGTCATGGCGAAGCATCTAAATTTAGCACGCCCTTCCTCTGCTCGTAGAAGAGTACGCCCTGCCTCTGCTCATAGAAGAGTACGCCTTGCCTCTACTATGAACTAAGCACGTCCTACCTCTGCTCGTAGAAGAGCATGTCCTACCTATGCGTTACCCGCAGAAGGGAACGCCAACCCCTATCATCGCCTACGATGGTCAGGATAGGGCACCCCTCGGAGGGGGTGGTGTGTAAGCCTCTGTTAGTACATACGATGGTCAGTGTAGAGCATCAAAAGAAAACCTTAATTACGTGTCTACAATGGCCCGGTTTAAGTTTCTAAGACCTTATCATCACCTATGATGGTCACGATAAGGTGTCTCCTGGAGGGAGGTCGGGCAAGTCCTTGGGCCCTGCTTGTTGATGAGCTAACAAAGCGCACCGGACGCACAGAGCCAGAGAGTGGCCAACAAAGCACGTACATCCTCTGCTTTGATATCAAAAGCCCAGAGAGTGGCTCAGAAAGCACGTACAACCTCTGCTTCCCAAATCAAATCCAAGGAGGATACCGAAACATTAATACTAGAAGTGGATTTCTGGTACTCAATCTCTAGCTTCCTGAACAAGAGTTGGTTTAGGTCTTCTACATTAATAACCCGAATCTGGGTTGGACCAGATCTACAACAATACCGGAAGGGGAATCCCGGTCTTATCTCAATACCCGAGTCTAGGTTGATTCGGTTCTCAATGAAGACCAGAAGCAGACTTCCGGTCTCTTATTTTAATAACCTAAATCTGGGTTGGATCAGATCTTCACAAGTGCCGGAAGGGGAATTCCGGCCTTATATCAATACCAAATCTGGGTTGATTCGACTCCCCACAAAAGCCAAAAGTGGGCTCTCGGTCTATTATCTTAATGCCCAAGTCTGGGTTGATGCAAGTATAAATTGCCACCGGATGTGGGGTTCTGGTCTCGTCACAAATATCCGAATCTGGATTGATTCAGATTCTTTAAACTAAACAAAAAGGAGTTGTTCAACCTTCTCACCAACCCGAATCTGGCTTGGAATCACATTTCCGCTATTTCTAGGTGCAAACTCTTGGCCTCCTCACTTGCTCAAGGAAGTGTCTTTAACTTTAACATTCATCAATTTATTATCCAAGTATGTCAAATGTTTGCACTAACTTACAAAACACAAGTAAGCACTATAGACATTTCATATCTTACATACCTCAGTACTATTAACCCTACTGAGAGCAAATGACGCTCTACGAAGGTCTATAAGACAAATTTATAATGAATTGTGCAGAAGACGTGCACCATGTCATGAAGAAACCACAACGAAAGAAAAAATGTTTATGCTGAAATGCATGATCATGCATTAAGTAATACAGTTATAGGTCATGCCTCTGTTCACAAACACCATCATTATAAAATATTACATGCGACAAGTGATATACCAAGTACTTCACATCTTACATTGTTATTTACAAAAGATTGTAGAATAAACACATCTCCAGAGGAAAGAGCACCCATACCCCGATACCGAAGCTTCAGTATAAGCATAGCCTAGGTCTCAATGAAAAGCTTCTTATTCATTAGACAAGGAAGAAATTACAGAACGATGAATCGCACTACGTAAAAGTCCATCGATCTTTCGCATCGTTTCTTTGACCACATATAAATCGTTCGATGGTTTAGGCTGCAACTTCAAAGCTCGGTTGAAAGCCATGCCTTTCTCACAAAGATTTCAGTTTTCCTTCTTCAAGTCAAAAGCATATTTACGTAAAGCTTGTTTCTCCTTTTGTAATTTCTTAATTTTGGAAGTGTAAAGATAGACCCAACAAAAATTATCTTCACCACTTTTCCTATTGTAAAAGCTTTTCATTTTGGCCTTAGTCTTACTATGCCACCTAGCAACAAGGGAGTGATCCAGTCCAAAAGGAAAATCCCTTATCTCAAGCTCTGAGAACTTGAAATCTGTTGAAGCTTGCAAGAATTCGGATGTGGAAGTTTCAAGAGTACATCCAAAGATAGATTTCTATTCCTTGAATTTTGTTAATACATCGTCATGTTCTGTCTCTAAGTCAACGACTTGATGGTGGAGTTCAAGCTTTTCTCCATCAAAATCGATAGAAGGATTTGTCTTTATATCCCTCTTCACTTCAAGGATGTTTTTATCCTTTTGCTTTATTTGAACCTCTAATATACCTATTTGTTCCTTCAAGCGTCACACAAGTAGTTCTCCGGACAAGGTAGATATGTCAATAGTATCACTAGAAGAACCCCCAGAAGGTCTCCCGAATGCAATGTAAATCGAACACCCTTATCAACATAAAAGAAAATGTTATCGAATGAACTTTCATGTTCATATAAACAAATGAGCTATCACTTATAGGATCAATTTTCAGAAAATAAACATCAATATTAAACCACAGAACTACCTACAAAAGAAAATGAATACAGATACAATTCCTATCCATGCAAATTAACATCAACTACAAGGGGTGTAACAAATTAGTTTTTCTCTCCAATGCTCCCTTTGTTCATGTTACATATTAATTACGCATGGTGGGCCTTAAGTTTCTTTAATATCGTCTCCCTATTGTCTCCTAGGAAATTAAAAGATAGCCAAGGATACATCATATATATAAGTTTAAGTTCTCTCAAAAAGTTTTCTTTGCCGGATTTAAAGGAGGGCTTTGTGAGAAATTCCCTCCTCAGCCTAGAGAGAGAGAGTGCCGGTCGCCCTTGGAAACAGAATAATTAGTGAAAACAATTTTTTTATCACCGTAGGAATTGGTCATTAAGCATCGCCCCTGCAAATAAAGAGGGGGCTCAAAAATAAAAATTCATACCTGAGAGATAGGGGAAACCATTTGCGTTATCTGTTCCTTCTCACCAGGTTCTGGGAGAACGACTTCTTCAGCAAACCCACCATTTCCACATAAAGTAACAGAAACATGTGATGAATTAGCATTCGCAAGGCTTAAGGAGTCATCTACAAACATAGAAAGCATACCTTCCTCCCTGCTACCCTTATCATGCCCACACTTGGGGTCAGAGTCATTATTGTGGTCAGCTATGTCGTCACCACCAATATGCAAAGTCGGATCATCGTCGTTACCCGACACTGAATAATCGGGCAGCTCTTCAACAAATAAAATATCCTCAACCCTCGCCTTGTTCCCCTTTGAAACTTCGATATCCTGTCTGGCCATCCTAATTCGCCCCAAGATTTTGCTGTGAAGGGAAGGATGGATGGAAGGAAAATTCATATCCGGAAACTTACTGCAGTTATCGCGATAGACCAAAGAGAGAGCCTTTTCATAATATTCCGCCACCTAGTCCAGAAGGTGTGCCCTAAAAAAAGGAAATCCTTTCCTAAGTTTCATGAATTATCCGCTTGGCATTGGAAAGTGTTGTCTCTTTTGTTCCCAACTTCCTTGCGTGCTCCGCCAACATATCCGACCACTCAGGCTTAAGGGTCGAAACTTTAACAGCTAAGGAACTGTTACCGACTCTTTCCCTCTCAAGAGACACACTCAGCTGACCGCATGCTTTCTCATTTTGCTCTTCGCTAAAGTTAAGTCATGGATCTTAGACTCTATCGCAGTTTTCTCTTCTTTGAGCTCTTTCGTCTCACGAGATAATGAAGTCTCCATTGCCCCGACAATGTACCGACCTTTGGATATCTAAAAAAGAACAATGTAATGTTAAACCTTATAAAGAATAAGATGGGGAACAAATGAAGAATGTAGGAGAACAAAAGTATGAACCAAAAGATGTCTCTTAACAAGATGAAGACACAAACCAGACAAATCCGTCAAAGCAAACCCTAGAATATCGGAGACATGAAGGTAAGACAGATCTAACAATACCATTAAAATCCAAAGACGGTAAAGGAGGGTTTATGGGGTCATATTGTCGATAAAAAGGGGAGAGCGGCTTACACTCTCTCAAATCCGAAACTCCTGAGAATTAGATCTTAAAAATACAACAACAAAATCACTTCCTATGGTTTCCACTGAAGAAGAACACGTGTTAGGGGAATTGCCAAGAAAAGGGGCAAGGGGATTGGATAACAATCGACGACCAGGCGACTCAATGGTTTCACAACCAAAAGGACAGGAAATAAAATTTGCCTATTTATGTCTCTTGATAGAACCACTACTAGCAGCAAAAGCTACCCTCTCTTTAGGAAAAGACTCAAGATGGGTGGGAATAGTTGGTGAAATACTTGAATCATCCCCAAGAAAAACTAAATGCAAAAGAGAAGGTTGTCCCATGAAATTTTGTCCCGAGTGTAAAAGGGAATGTTTGCGAAAAGATTTCAAACATAATGGAACAGAGTGCCGCCTCAATTCATCAGGATCTTCACCCATGGCGTTAAAAAATTGAAGCTCCTTCGCTCCAAGCTTCGACTCCTTTGAACAAAGTCTAACAGACTTGCTCAACTAGGAGTCGTCAATTTATGGAATCCCAGACATAGTCCTGCCAGGTATATCGAAACATAAACCTATGTTTTAATTTCATTTCCATTCGATAAATGCATGCAAGATACACATAGGCAAATAGATGATACAAAGTTTTGTTAACCCACTAAACAATAATATTAATCACGAAGATCGATGTCAACAAGTTAGATTGCCTTTTATCACAAACTAGTTGTCTATACAAATCTTGCTTCCTAGAACCCCAATAATAATTGGGGATGTATACAATTTATTGAAGTCACCACTAAACATCATCTCAAACGATTGTTGGCTGTTTAATTTGCATTAGGGCCATTGAACCCCAATTCAAGGCATAATCCAAACCAGCGATTGAGATAGAGGCAAGAAGACTCACGATTAATTAGGACTGAAACTTTGGAGAGTAGTGTGGTAAATTTTGATGAACAATAATATCGCTTGAGTAAAATGTTATGCAAGAAAAAGGAAGAAGAGAAAAGAAGATCCCTTTTTTTGGCAAATTTCGCTTTTTCATCTCTATCACACATCTAAAATCAAATCAGTGAGCAGGATTCATGCTAGGAAAGCGAAAAGATAGAAACCCTGCATGATTAAATCTTGATAGCCTCTTAGGCGAGAAAAGCTAGCTTGACTTGAATAGTCGAAGATACCTCTTCACTTGGGGAGGGGGCAAATGTTACTACCAAAATTTACTTCGAAACAGGCTGATGGTGAAGGGGTGGTACAAAAGGTCCCATTCCGAGGGCAAAAGCCAAACACTAGTGAGAACTCAAAAGCTACAGAATACCGACAGGGTCCATCCGTCATGGTCAATCCGGCAGGAGGGTTTTATAGCGAAGGTCATCTAAGCCAGAAACAAAGAAAGAGAGAGGCAAGAGCTCTGCTAATCATAACCTAGAAGGATGGAAGGGCTGTCGGTATTAACCTTCTCAATATCGATACATCAGGAGCAAAGGATCAAGAATATTAAGCCAAAAGTACATAAAGATTGTCCGAAACCAGCTTCCAAAACATTTATTACGTGAACACCGAAAGGACATATTGATGAACAATAGAAAAATCCCTGTGAGCTACCTTCCGGAAGACCAGGCTATATCCGAAGACTCCACCGAAAGGCGAACCGGATCCTTAGAAGGGAAACATGCAATCCATACTAATCTTCTTAGTACAAACACCGATACTAGTTCCGAACCGGCAACCATTTACATATATCACGAGAGCAAGCTCCTCAAAGTATTCATAGGAAAGCTGGAAGCCTACAATCGGAAGTTCAAATGCCTTCCGAAAGCCATTCATATCAACAAGCTCACATCAATCTCGAAGAAGCCTCAACCGACCGGGACCATCCCTCCGGATACTATAACTGGCACCACAAAGCGGCCGAGAGCTAAAACATTCGAGACAAAGGAGAAAAGCGGTCGACTGAGGTTTCTACAAGCCTAATGGCCCAAATGCAGAAGGGTCCCCAAATTCTCTATAACTAAGACCCCAATGGTCACATTTTGACGACGATTTTCTCATTCTCACTCTTGTATTCTTCTTCTTGGGAGTAAACCCTAATTCTTAGATCGATTTGGGGATTTCTTCTATTCTATTCATGTATTCCAAATCAAAGATCAATAAAAGAGTGAATTAGTACTTATGATATTTCTTTATGAGTTTACCATGCTATTTCTTAGTTATTGGGGCTACAACTTACTGTTTGTTCCCTATATGTGCACGAACCTTCACCACAAGCTGGGTGAAACACACCCTCCTACATGTTTAGACCCTTCCTACAAGCTTAGACCCTTCCTATAAGCTTAAACCCTTCATACAAGCTTAGAACCTTCTGAAAGCTTAGTATAGAACCCCTTCCTATCATCAGTTAAGTCCTTTATCAAGGGTTGTGTTTAGGAATCCATCCTCCTAAGCTAACTGTTGGTTCTTGAATCGCTTAAGCATGATGCTCTCCCCATCGAGGGAAAAGTAACTATTCCTTCTGATTCTAGACCATGATACCTAGGAAACAGTGAACTAACTCAATATTGCAAAGGATAAATAACCTATTTTTCCCTAGGTCCATTTCCATAGACCTATCTCCAGTGTTGACAAAAAATATCGTTAACATAAATATATGGGGGGAGCTAAACGTTTCTCTCTCTATATAATGCAAATTATGCTTAAGATTAATTACTTGTTTATGAGGAGAGAAATGAAAGGTTTCATTCCAAATCTAATCTTAGAAATGAGTTCATAGAGACACGTGCTTCGCACAAGAGTCAAGTCATAACAAAATTTATATTTTTAACTTATTCAGTAGAAAATATTTTGAATGGATATTTGCAACTAAATCATGTGTAACCTTGTTGAGCCCTACAACTCTTCTATTTTGACTCCTGACACACCCAGGTGTACTTGGGCACATCTTAACTAAGTTATGGCACATCATTATCGACCCCTCTCGTTGCTCCTAATGAAAGCTAGTATGGCACACATCCCAGAAGTGAAGCCTTAAGTGTCGTCCATATGGCACTGTAAAAGTACCGTCAAGATGGTGGAGACCCTTGACCTATTTTATGTTGTGAAATGTTCTAGGTCGTCTCTACGCCTTGATGGAGTACCTCTTATATTGCTAAGACAGGTAGTTAATTTGCCTCTGAATACATATTCTTGTGGTGCCATAAACTGGTTGTAATTAAATCTTCTCACATTCTGCTGCCAACCATTTCTTGGCATCGCCTAACCAGGATTACAATCTTTAGTTTCCCATTTTATAACACTTGAAGTGGATGACTCTAGCCTTGTTCTTCTTGACCTTTCCTTCTTCTGAGCTTTCTTTCCCTAAAACGACTTTCTCTTCCTTCCGTGAAAGCTTTGGTTTTCGGTTGCCTTCTCACTACTAAACAACACTAGCAAGTCTTCATTCCTAGCAACCATTTCCACCAAGATGTTGCAGTAGTTTAGTGGTAAGAATTTCACGTTGTGGCCGTGGAGACCTGGGCTCGTATCCCAACAACCACAACTTAATTTTTTGGTTTTACAGGTTTTGGAATAATAAGAAGGACAATAAAGACACATTAAAAGTAAAATTTATCTTTGCACACAATATGATATATTGAGCTTACGTAACTCAATGTAGATACATGTATACATAGCAAAAATTCATGCCATGAATAATTTGCGAGTAATTGATATTCAATGAATACAATAATTTAATTATATGGAGAGAATTAAAGGTTTCTCTCCCTATACAATGCAAATTATGCTCAAGATTAATTACTTGTTTTTGAAAAGAGAAATGAAATGTTTCATTCCAAAATTAATCTTATAAATGAGTTCGTAGAGACATGTGCTTCGCACAAGTGTCAAGTCATAACAAAATTTTTTTTTTAACTTATTCAATATAAAATAGTTTAATGGATATTTGTAATGAAATCATGTCAAACTTGTTAAGCACTACGACTCTTCTATTTTAACTCCTGACATACCCAGGTGTACTTGGGCACATCCAAGTCTAAGTCATGGCACATCATTATCGACACCTCTCATTGCTCCTAATGGGAGCCAATATGCGTCACATCCACCGAAGATAATCCTTTTGTGTCGTCCATATAGCCTTGTAAGAGTACCATCAAAACGGTAGAAACCCTTGACCTATTTTATTATGTGAAAAGTACAAGGTAATCTCTACGCCTTGATGGCGTACCTCTTAGATTGCTGGGACATGTAGTTAAGTTGCCTCTGAATACATGTTCTTGTTGTGTTATAAACTGGTTGCTATTGAAGCATCTCACATTCTGCTACCAATCGTTACTTAGCATCGCCTGACCTGCATTCCGATCTTTAGTTGCCCATTTTATAACACTTGTAGTTGATGACTTTAGCCTTGTTCTTCTTGACCTTTTCCTCTTTTGAGCTTTCTTTCCCCAAAAGGAATTTCAATTCTTTCCATGAAAGCTCTGGTTTTCGATTGCCTTCTCACAACTAAAAACACTAGCAACTCTTCATTCCTGACAGCCATTTCCACCACGATGTGGTTGTAGTTTAGTGGTAAGAATTCCACGTTATGGCCTTGGAGACCAGGGCTCGAATCCCAACAGCCACAACTTAATTTTTTTTTGTTTTACACATTTTTGAACAATAAGGAGGACAATAAAGATACATTAAAAGGAAAATTCATCTTTGCGCATAATATGAAATATTGAGATTACATAATTTATTGTAGATACATGTATACACAGATAAATTTCATGCAATGAATAAATTGTGAGTAGTTCATATTCAATGAATCAACTAATTTAAATATATGGAGAGAATTAAAGGTTTCTCTCAATATAATGAAAATTGTTCTCAAGATTAATTACTTGTTTTTGAGAAGATAAATGAAAAGTTTCATTGCAAAATTAGTCTTTTAAATGAGTTCATAGAGACACCTGCATCGCACAAGCCAACCGTAATTTTTTTAATATTTTTAGCTTATTCAATATAAAATAGTTTGAATGGATATTTGCAATGAAATCATGTGTAAACTTGTTGAGCGCTACAACTCTTCTATTTTGGCTGCTGACATACCCAGCTGTACTTGGGCACATCCAAGTCTAAATCACAACACATCATTATTGTTAACGATATTTTTCGTCAACACCGGAGATGGGTCAACAGGTACAGACCTAAGGGGGAATTAGGTGCATTGGCTCACTTTTCCAATGGATTCTAGTGTGAACTCTAGATACTGATATTCAAGAGGTGCAGGATCGCTGAGGTCTATCGGGTCGGATCTAAGCACAGCGAGCGAGATTCATTCCGACATTCGAGAATAATGAGGGATGTAAACCCATGCTTCTTTGATGAATGAATAATAAACTGTAATGATTAGGATTGGAGAAATAATAATACACACTTACAGAGCAGCTTTCATATAAGAACACTGCAAGAAAAACACCTTTTTATAGCATTTAACAAACGCTATAAAAGGATATGATAGTGTTATTATAAATGTTGTATATCAACATGTTGTAATAGGCCAGGGGTCTATAATAGCAACCAAATAATCACTATAAAAAACTTGCTATAAATGATATTCTCATAGCGTTTCATAATTGCTATTAATGGACAATCTATAACGTACAAATTCCCATCTATAGCATTTGTTGCCTGCTATAAAAGTTATATGCAGAGTTGTACTTTGTGCTGCTAATATTTATGACGTTGTTTAATAGCTATTTATAGCAAGTATAAACGCTGTAAATTAACATTGCTTGATTATTATAACAACTACACATGCTGTAAAATTTCATACCCTGATTATTATAACAAGTATAAAAGCTATAGGAATTTTAATTTAGTATTTTATAGCATTATTTAGTTGCCATGAAAGCATTTTAATCGTTGCATAATATTTTTATTGCACTAGCATAATGCTATATTATGTATAACCATTATTAAAAGTATTTCATGCACAATATTAAGCATATAAATATTTATGATCAGAAGTATGTCATACAAAGTTCGAAGCATATAAATATTTGTGATCAAAATAATTCTTATAATTGTTGCTAATCGAAACAATAAATACTAAAAAGAACAATCCATACAACCGTAGCTAACCAAAATAATACATATAGTAAAAGTAAAGATGTATGAACATTGACGCAAAATACATCTACAAAAGAATGAGTGCGACAACATATTTTTACATGTCTTTCACCATTGCGTAAACCTAGAGCATCATACAGTGCCTGCCAAAAAAAAACATACGTTTATTAGTCATAAAATCCGAACATGCACGATTTAGTGTTGTGTATAAAAAAAGTACACTGACCATCTAAAAGTAGTACAAACTAATAATAATGATTTGAAAATTGCAGTGCACTTTGTAATTCTAGCCTTATGAAGAACACAACAAAGATGCCACAAAAAAAAAAAAAAAAAAAAAAAAAAAAAAAAAACTAGCATCACATCTAAACAAAATTTGAATTATACTTACTTGGAATTGATTCCATTATATTTTTTGCTATCTTAACGTGAATGTCTCGTTTTAATATTGAAACCAACTTCGTTTAATATTTGCTCCTTAACATGAATGTTTCAGTCTTATGCATGAATGTGCGTAAGTTGTGCTACTAGACAACTTTCAGATTAGATTTAAAACACACACGGTCATTTTGCAATTCAACATCACACAAATTATAGTACTTTTTTATAATCTCCATGTTCTCTTACACCACTCCTAGCAGCATTATATTTAAAAGATATGAACCACCAGGAAGTAGGGAAATAGAAGTTCCTTTTTCCTATGTGTCCAAACTGCAAGGAGTATGGCTACTACATTTGAAGATATGAGAAATATAGGCTACCAAATGCATCCCAAATTTACAGAAAAATAGTAACTACATTAAATCTTAGACTAATGTATTTTTAGTGCTTCAATCAAAGTAATAAAATTTGTACATGTGAGGATGGATTTACCATCAGTTTAGTTCTCTAATTAAAATACCAATTTTCCCATCAAAGCATTGGATAAACAAATCCCGTAAAAAATGATATCATGCCAACATTAGCTATAACTTTACTTTTAAGCACTTAGTAATACTATTCCTACTCAAATCATGCCAAGAACTCAGATTTGACACCTTTGAGTCAAAAGGCAGTCCCAAAAAAGCTTGACTGAAATTTCAAACAGCCTACTATATGTGAGTGTGATAATAAGCTTTAGAAAAAGAACGTTAGGTACTTTGAAATGATCATACAACACACCTTGTGCAGCAGATGCACGTAACTTGATGATTTGTTCTTTGTTTCTGAACCAATCAGCAGCAAAGGACATACTTAGATATGACATGTTTTTCCTTGTTCTTTCGCTATCTTTCCTTTATATGTTTATCAGGTCATGTCTTAAGTACCAACAGTGCATCTCTTAGTTATGATTTTATTTATCGTGTACTCTAGTTCCACATTCAATTCACCATAGTAGTATTTACCATCTAGCCATGCCCGACAAAATACTCCCTTTGATTCTTCATTATTCATAGCATCCACTACCCTAATTTCCACTAAAATCGGCAATATGGATGTTAATTGACTAATTTTCCTCTTTTATTTTTCCTTATAACAATATTATTAAGTTTAACAAAAAACCATGGACAATGACATAAAGAACGCACAATTTCTCAAATTTATCATATTTCAGCTATTGAGCATCATGAACATTACATGCTAATTGACTTTACTTCTTCTAAATTTATTGTTTGATAATAGAGAATGAATACTCGATTCAGGACAAAATCTCAATTTGGGCTAAAATCTTATGTGTAGACACTTTTTTTAGTTATTTATCACTAACATATTTTATGGCAGAGTCACCAGATTTGAAGAAACAGATCAATGCTGAGAATGCCTTTTTATTTTTATTTTTCTAACTATGCCTAGTAGCTCTAGGCAAAATAAATTTTGTTTTCATAACTATGCCATGCACACTATTATTCAGTAAATATTACAATGATTGAAATAATTAGAATATACCTGAATGGATTCCCACAAAACAATCTGGTTAATCTCCTTAGCAGCAAATAAAGGTCGGTTATGAAGATTGGGAGCAGTTAGCATTGCAGTAACCAGACCACCAATGCCTGTTCCAGCAATCACATCAAAATAACCTACCAGTCTTGCATCTGCTCCATCCATCTCCTACCATTACAATGTCATTATCATAAACACTCTTTACCTGGATTTGGTAAACAAAAAAAATATTACATATGAAAGAAATGTACATGCCTGGAGCTTAGATTCGAGGAAAGCAAGAATGGTTCCGAGAATACTGCCTTAACTCCTCCATCGATACTAAAGCAACATATCAAATACATGTTAGGAAACAATATGACTAGTTTTGGAAACATATCTATTCCATTTATAGGTGCAGGTCAAGAGGAGGTTAAAGATTTAGTACATATCCATACCTCAGTGTAGAGTGTGCTACTATGGAAACTTATAGGCTTGAGGCAAGGTGAATTATGGTGCTGGAAAATTTAGATGAACAACAGTACATTCTATAGCCACATGGGGGAAGCTGCGGTACTAACGGTTTGTGTAATTTCCAATTCCAAATGAGAATGCAAAGTTTAACATCATAGTTGTTGGAAAATTGCATGTTAGATGCACTTTTGCTTCTGATGCTAGGAGTGAGTCGCTAAGACAGATGTACGATCTGAAGTTTCCTGCAATTTTTTTTTTCATGCTGATCAAGTTTTAAGGCACATAGCTATGGTTAGTATTTGGATGGTTTGCTACGATTTGGACAAACAGTTTTCATGGGAGTTGGGGAAGATGGAGCGCATACCTTTTGCCGCCCTTCTGTATTTTTCATGCTGCAACTATGGCCGTCTTGGTTATCGATTTAGCTGCTTTTTTTTAAAAAAGCATAAGAAAGGTGGATATTTGTTGTACATGAGGTCGTAGGCCACTGAATACCATGGAAAAATTAAAAAAGCCAACGTATGTTCTTGACGATATAAATGTTAGATGAGTACCATCTTCTTAGCATCATTTCATGTCTGCTGCATAAAAAGATAGAGAAATTTTGAAGGGACAGATTGACAGCATTTGCTGCATTTCAACCGTGCATCAGTGCAACTTTGCCCAAGTCTTTTTAGTGCCAAAATCAACCTATATCTTGGTCTAGCTGTCTTGAAGATCTGTAGCAAATGAACTTTATATATATATATATATATATATATATGAATGGGCGGAAAGGTAATTGACTGGGAATCATGTAAGTACCCCATTACAGATGGGCATGGCTTACAAATGCCCACACATGTACGTACCCTATTGTGATTTTCTGCCAGTCCTTATAGTTCATAAAGTAAATTTGAACTGATTAACTAGGAACTCCATTTAGAATATGTGGCTATTTTTAAAACTCCTGTCCATAAAAATCTCATAATGTGGTAACGCATATCATAATTCGCACTATATCTATGAGTATATGATTATGTCTTTCAGCAACTCCATTTTTTCACAGAAGTACTCATATAGAGTACTGAAGAAATTTATAGTTTTCTTGAAGAAATTAAAAGAACGGGCCTGGATTATGACTAAGGTCAGGGTATCTACCATAAGATCGACCATCTCTATTTGATCCGTTAACTAGAGTTTACGGTTATGTCAATTCACAACTTCAACTTTTGAAAATTTTGAATTAATCCAGTGCTTTAGATTTTTCATTAATTAGATAAGTATAACCATAACATGGATAATTGTAACCAAAAGTAATAAATGATTACTCCTGCCGATACCAGGAGTAGGAAATGAACATTATATATTAGTATGAACAATTTCTAATAGTCCCTACTTGGAGCAACTATTATTCTTTCCCTTAACAAATTTTCCTTTAACATATTTTATGTAGTTGTTGAAATCTGAAAAATCTGGAGCAAGTAGCATTTCATTCCTAAATAGACATTGATTTCAATCTCTTGAAATATGAACTAATCGGGATGCCATAATTTGGAAGAATATCACGATTTCTCATTACTCCACGTTTATGATTAATACCAGTAATGGTTTAACACAGGTTTGCAGTCCAGTGAACTAGACATGCCCAAACTCCAAAAGATAAAACCGTAACAATCTTCATACCGTTTGGTGAGATTTCCAACCCAACTAAATTTTCTTTCCCCTGCTCTCCTTTAAGTAGATTAGTAGCTACATGATCAGGCTGAATGCCATGCAAATCACCAGATACGCTATGAGATCTGATCTTACTGGTTGAAGGTAATTGCTGGCTATTGCCGTTGGGTAAGATTTCAGATGGCAAAACCTGGCAGTGATCCCTATCATGGTATGTTGCAAGATCAAAAAGTTAATTAATATCCACATAGCTTAAATTACATGTAAATGTGTAAAAATACAATAGTTATTTCCTATTTATAAAAATTGTAGAAATTGCATTTAAAAGGTAAAGGGGTACATATATTCTACATGTATCTATGTCAACCAAACAATATACACAATCTGGGAGGGTGCACTGATTAAGTGTTGGATATCGGCATTTTAGCATATGGAGATAAACAATGATGCATACAAATATACAGAAAATTGAGTTGTTGAAATCCTTAAATCAAATGGACTTGGAAAAAATTTCGAAGTAATTTTAGAATTTTTTTTGATGAAAATTAAAAGAAAATGAAAAGTGCGATTCTAATGTATACTTCCAAAAAGTAAATTCAAATCTTTTACAAAGTTCACTATTTTAGGCATATTCAAATGGACTTGGAGTTTTTTTAAAGTAATTTTAGAATTTTTTGATGGAAACTAAAAGAAAATGAAAACTGGAGAAGGAAGCAGCAAAAGACTAGCATTCAAAACTAGCCGTACATGATCTCAAACTAACGCTATCACAAATGATAAAATCTAATTATACACAAGCACAAGGTTTCTAAAATCAGATTTAAGCATAAAATTTAAACTTCAAATTGAAACTCGAAGCATCAGAGGGTACTATGTTTTAGTCATTGCTTAGGTAAATTTCATTGTCCAACAGTTAGATGCATTAGTTATTAATTAGTTATACTTAATTTTGAGATAAAACTTGGGTGATATAGTCAAATAGTCGATATAATTTTGTAGAATGTTGGTAAAAGTATGAGAAACATCAATGAAAATGCAGTACATACAAAATTCCTTGTCGTAGTTTTGATTACAAATTAAGAAATGGGACAACAATATGGAATGTAAGCAATCATACCATTTTTGTTAAAGTTGGAAACTTACAAGTATAACACTAATCACAGCAACTTCAAGTATAGTTTGAAAAACTAAAAGTAAGTTGTGCACGTAAGTATAGCGATAACAGGCTGTAAAGTAGACTTAGGGCCCATTTGGATGGGCTAGAATAAGCAGCCTTTTAGCTTTTAAAAATCATAAGCATAAAAGGCCGTATGGATTCACAAAATAGCCTTGCTTTCAATAGCAACTTTTTCGCTTATTCCAGAAGCCAAGTTAGGGCCTGTTTGGATGGGCTAGAATAAGCAGCCTTTTAGCTTTTAAAAATCAGAAGCATACAAGGCCGTATGGATTCACAAAATAGCCGTGCTTCCAATAGCAGCTTTTCCACTTATTCCAAAAGCCAAATTAAATTTCTTTCAACTTTCATAATCTAAAACGAAATTCAGATTTTCGGCCGTGTATTTTCCCTTTAGGGTTTTAGGCGATTTTTCAATTTTCCACAACGGCTAATTTTCTTTGAGATTCTCGGCAAAGGTGATGTTTTTCTTCTCTTAATTGTTTTTAACGCTGCCGATCTATTCTCACTGCTCTCAGTCCACCTTTTTTTCTTTTTTTTTTATGTTGATTTGATCGGTCACATAGTTGTTCGATAGTTTTCTGATTCTGTTGTTGTAATTATGTAGAAACTATCCTAATTTCATCGCTATTCAGATATTTTTGTTTTTTGAAAACTGTATTTTCTTCGGATGTTTTTATTGTTTGATTATTAATGTTGCTTAATTGATTTATTTGATCTTTCATGGATGGACTCTTTAATTCTACAGAACATGTTGTTGGTGACATCTTAGGAGAACAACAATTATTATAATTTGCACCAGGTTCCAAGTGAATGAATATTTACTATAACAGTTAGCAATCCAATTTTTTTATTATTATTTGTATACCTTGTCTGCATCCAATTTCCCCATAATGGGTTTTACTGCAAATATAAATAGCTTAGGCTAATGGCATATGCCTTCTTCCTCAGTCCAAGTCCTTCTTTTGCATTGGTCTTGCATATCATGTGCCAATTGATTTTGTGATGTTTCCTTGACACAGAAAATTATCACAAATGTGTTCTATTTTATGCATGACAGCCTTGGGCATTTGATGAATTTAAACTTGAATTGGGTAATTAGATAAATCACAGTCTTGATAAGCTACCTTCTTGTTTTAAAACTTATTTTTCACAAACCATACTCTTGATAAATCACAGTCATGAATAAATCACAGTCTTGATAAATCACAGTCATGAATAAATCACAGTCTTGATAAATCACAGTCTTGAATAATTTGATCTGCATTGGAGAGGGATAAAGTATAGACTGATGATGGTGTTTTTTTGAGATGGTATTAGTTGGATCTGAAAATGGAGGTGAGTTGAGGCATAGTTACCGTATAGTTTTTTGAAACTTGTAATAATATATAACTATAATGCTACGTCCATCCTATATTAATAAATTACCTAAGTTCACTTGCATATTTGGAAATGCCCATGCGACTGTCTGTTCATTTGTGCACACACTGGAACTGACTCCATATTGACACTTATTTTCTTTAGATGGAAATCTCCTTCCTTTTCCTTTTATATTTTAGTGTGAAGAAACTAGAAAGTGATTGTTTGGTATTTATAGAGTGGATGGTTGTGTGGTTATATGATATATGTGTCTGGTTGTGTAATTCTGTAGATGATATATGTGGATGGATTTCTCATTTATCTTGTGTTCTTGTTTTCCGTTGTGTGCATTTTGAACCTTTTATGCAAACCACAAACCATCTTTTAGCCAAATAAGGGAATGAGAATGGTTCTTTTGTTATATGCTATTTGTTATATCAATATACCAGTTTATGCTTGGACATTGTCTACATGTCTTTAGTATAAATTTACGAAAGTATGTTTTGTTTGTGATAAGTTATTCGTAGTTTATGCTTGGACATTGATACCAGTTTACCCAATCACTGTCTATTTGTTACAAAAGAAGTGTTATTTGCAATATTCTTACAAACATATTCTCTTCGTTTAGTAGTTGTCCTGTTGCTATTTGAAATACTTGCCACATTACATTTATAATTATCTCCTAGATATGCTCTTTTTTTATTTCTGTTCATGTAGAACAAACTTTTCTTACAGTTGTAGCTAATACTGTTTTCATTTCTTTTCAAATGTAGAAAACATTTATTTTCTATGTTCTTTTACTTGCCTTGTTTATAATATTATGTCTTCTGATTTGTATTGAATTTGTTTCATTTCCGCAGTAGCTGAAGTTAACTGCTGCTTTTAACACTGAATTTGCGCAACCATTCAACAACTTAGAATTATTACCTTTTGGAGAAATCTGGTTTCCATTTTAGTTGAGGTTGAAATGTATAGGTTTTTGAAAAGGTAATTTGGGTTAGAAGATGTGAAAAGGTGAGACTAAATGGTGAATTATTTACCGAGTATCAACTCATATGTTTAGTTCTTGTACAGACTTCTGGGTCTATACCACACTGAATTCAGAAGATTGCTTTGGATGTTTGATATTTAAAGTTAGTAGTCTGAGTTGTTTAAATTCTATTTTTATGACTATTTTTATTATATTTGTTTAAGATTTTTTTTTTGGAAATGTTTAAGAAATTATTGTCATGTTGTTGCTGCTTTTGGTGTTTTTAGTGCAGTTTTAGTTTTGATATTCATGTTAAGAGGTAGATTTCTCAGTCAATTTAGCACAATTTCATTAATTATTAATTATAGTTTTTTAGTTGCAGTTTTAGGCTTCTTTGATGGTATGTTTGGTGTTTAAGTCAATTTAACACAATTTCATTATTATAAAATGACGATGAAATGAACTCTACATATAAGTATCATGAAATATGCATATTATTTTGTAATTTGTTATACTATCTGAACAAATGTACTTTATAATATGGCTTGTTTACTCTATTTAGCATCATAAAATCATATTTATTTAAATTTTCAAGTTCTATGCTGTTTAGAATGCTAATATTGATTCTTTGGTGATCTTACTTCATTTCTACAAGATCTGTAATGCTTTCTTTTTATGATTTCAGCAGAAGATTCATTTGATATTGATATTTCCACAAGCTAGAAAGGAGAAAGACAAGATTTCAACAACTAAAGAGAATAAACTGGACAAAGCATGGCCACGTTTTACCATTTTCCATTTTAGGTTCCATATGGTTGAAATTGGTGTAAAATATGCATCTATTATGTGGTTTGTTTTTTGATTTTGTAAGTTAAAATGCTGCTTGGATTATGTGTGAATAAAATGCAAGTATTCATGTCATGTTTCGATTCAATATTTTGTGATTTACATTTCGGAATACAAGTTGTTTTATGATTTTTTGTTAACTAGCCATGACGTATACTTTTAAAATCTGAATTATGTTATATTTTATTTTAATATTTTTGCGTAAAAGCCAAAAAGCTAGTGTGAAAAATTGTTTTAATCCATATTGGCTTTTTATCTTTTTGACTTATAAGTCGTTATTGTGCCAAACGAACTTTTTGGTTTTTTAGCTTTTTAGAAGTAAAAGCACTTATCATATAAGCATAAGCGCTTTTGCTTTGGGTTGCCAAACGGACCCTTAGTAGAGTAAAAGTGGATGAATCTTCATTAAGTAGCTGGATAATATTTTGCATAACACAATTTCTTATGTAAGCTTTTGTTCTTAAGTGGAGACTGCAGATAACAGTCATCACAACTCCAATGGCCAAAAAAATACTATAAAAAGAAACAGTTATCATCATACTTGTATGGAAAATAAAAATTATGATCGCTATTTTGATTGCATGGTTTGCAACATACTGGTTAAACAATCGTGAGTGGCTGCAAAACAAGGCTTGGTACAGTGACAACTATACTGAGCCAATTATATTACAAGTTTTATATAAGATTCTATAACATAAAATTTATATGAACTTAGAAGTTAGAAATTTTCTGCAAACTTTGCAATTAGAAAGTAATAAACTATACCAAGCCAATTCTACTACATGTTTTCCATACGGTGTGTACATAACTTTTTTTGCAAATTTGGCAGTTAAAAAGTTGTTACATATTTTGCTGTCATAATTTTTTTGCAAAACTTTTGGTATATGTTTTCCAATTAGAAGAAAAATTATAATCGTGATTTATATTGCTGTTTTCCAGGGTAAAACCATGCCAAAGATGTAACAGGAACAACCTATCTAACTCTAAAACTAAATAGAATAAGAAAATGAAAGTAAGCAGTGTTTTGTTGAAATAAAAATAAATAAATATTCCAACATACGATACATACATGGCATACACGTGTGTGAGTATTAAATGTCAATACACATACACTCTATAACACAATAGAATGAGACTGTAAGCATAAACAACCAAAGGGACCTAAGAAAAAAAATGTAGGCTCCTCAAAAAAAGACATCAAAATCAATAATGCAGGTAGTGATACCTACAAATACAGACATGGGTGAAAGGACTTGACAATCAACTTGGTACAAATTTTATGTATTATGTGTTCAGATTAAGTGCCCACTTAACTGAAAACCGACTCATAAATAAGAACTGTAGATGTATGTGTTTTTAATAAGCTTGGAATTATATAGCTTTTCATGAGAAAAGGTTCTAATTTAGATATTAAATTGTTAATTTTTTTATATTTTTTGTTTGCTGATGATTTACTTATTTCTACATTGATATTAATTTGAACTGAAGCCATCTAGAGTTCAAGTTGTAGAAAACGGGGAAAAAATAATAATATTAACTTAATATTTAGTCTGAAGCCATTATGAATACAGTAAGACATTAGAAACTTCGTTGGAACTCCTACCCATTATTAACTTAAAAATATCCAATGACATGGATGTGAACAAATAGTGTACTTTGGAAAAACTTAATATTCCCCCTCAGCATAATCAATGGTGTTATGACCATACGTTGACCATATTTTGAGTTTGATATCTGGTTAATATGGCTTTTAAAAAATTTCAAGGAGGCCAAGGATTTTGTGCAACCATATTAAGCGAAGCAAACGTCACTGTCAATAAAAGATGTTAACTATATATATATATATATATATATATATATATATATATATATATATATATATATAAGGAAGAGGTAGTATCAGAAAGCTCATCTATCTTTTATTTGTGAAGTAAGACGCATCTCTTATACGTAATGACCAATCTTTTGATTGTCAATGTTGATCGACTGAACATCGAGTTAGGTTACAGATGAGAGAGAGATGTTCCTAAACCTGAGTACATGTTACGTTTTTATGTGTATATAAAAAGGATATATTGTCAATAGATTAGCCTCAAGATACTCTTATCATAGTGCTTGCACGCGCACACACGTGTGTCTATCTTTATGCATATGCATTTGACCAATATGTATATGAATTTGTGTATGCACTTAAGTAATATAACATATTTTTTGACTAATGCATCCGTAAAGTTTAGAATTTTTTTTCCCAGTAATCACCAACTCCAAACATCATTATGAGTTAGCACATGATATTTGTTATTAGATGACTTTTAAAAAATTATTGACACAAGCAATTAGAAAATAAAAAAACAAAGTGCACATAAATACGCAATGATTGATGACAAATTTAGATATCTAATCATTTTACCATTGATTAATTAGAACTCGAAGAGCAGAAAAACATCATTGCCAACATCCTATATATTTCAGTAATTTTCAATAGCTAATCTAGCCATAACTCTATTTTTGTTTTGAAAATACATGTTTGTTTATCTGTTTTTTCTATATAACCTACCGATTACCGATTCCTACATCCATCTTCGTCATATGCGATAATACACATGCTGTTAAATATAGAACTATTTGTATGGATGTACAACCAATAAGTTCATAAACTAGTCTAATTCGTATACCCTTCTGAATGAGAAATAACATTGCAATATTACAATCAAGCTGGTTAATGGAAATTTTCATGTGGTGAGCATGATAACAATGATTATCGCAGCAGGTACACTGTTTTAGTAAATAAAATGTTATGACACACTATGATGAGTTAACTATACATATGAAGTATTATTTTTTAGCTAATAGATACTCAAATATTATACTTATTAACTTTGCAAAACAACATATTTCAATTATATTGACCAAGAAGTAATATTGGAGTATAAATGAAGTAGTAATTTAGAAGTTAGAATTATCCCAACCATAATCTAGTCGACGACAGTTATAGTACTGTTGTGTATTTTGTTTTGAATCCAATAGTCTCAAATTGGATTCAAGCATGACTGTTTCACGCGCCATCACACATCAATTCAAATAAAGGCAGACAAGCTTCCAACCAATGTACAAAAATAAATGTAAAAAACCTTTGTGACATCATATATGAGTTACTGTATTGAGTTGTGTTCTGTGGAACCACCTCCGAAAGCTAATCTACTAAATCTCCAAGGAGGATTTCGGGTATGACTCTAATTAGCCCGAAAACAACAAAGGATAACCACCGTATTCAAATAACACAATCCAGCATTTCGATCCTCAATTACCTAAATTTTATATGAATTACAATGAGCTGGGGTTCAATGAATTAAATTTTCATTGGAACACTACTCAAAAGAAATTACACAATTAATGAACTAATTGCAATAACAGATTCTTTGAAAATTTAATAATGAAATAGATCTGGTTTAAGTTATACTAAATTTCTCTAGCTCATTTGAACTGGCAAGTGGATTTCTGAAATTTGTATTTTAACATTACAAAATCATGTAAGATCAAAAGTTAATACCTGATTTAAACTTCTACATCCTCTTCTTGTTATCAACTTTCAACCCATTCCGCTTCTGTCCAACCGACCGCCAATAGGCATGGCCTCCGCGCACCACTCTTGTTGACCAGTGCAGTCTCCAACCTAACTCTAATTCAAATCTCTTTTTGATGTGGCAGTCAGTGGGATTGAAAAGTCAGAAAGACAGGAAAAGTGAGGTATTGCTTTCTGAATTGTCGACCTGTGGCAATGATATAAAACGATGATTTTGAATGCTTTTACAAAATCAAAATACATTATTATAAATCGACCTATTCATAACAAAAATATCCCATCTTTGTTTAAAATTTCCAGATCCACAAATAAAGATCCAGTATTTTTCAAAATAAAAAGTTTAATCATAAGCATGGATCGGAAACAACTCAAAGCTCCACCACCAGAAAAAAAACTGAAATTGAACATGTACCTGCAGTTTCAGGTTTACAAAATTTCTAGCTTTAACATCGGATTTGAGATTCGTTGAGAAATCGGCCTTTGTTACAAAATCATGTTTACTGAAGAATCGCCTAGTAATCGGGAGTGGAGCGGAGAGATTTTCAGTATGAGGATGATCTTCTTGATTGAAGAGGAGATTAGTGAGTGAGAGGGAATGATTGTGAGGTTCGTAAGTACGAAGTTTAGGGATTTCGGCAGTGAAGTAAAAGAGGGATTTTTGGCTGCCTACGAAAATAAGGGTGGGAAGTTTAGCGTTGGACCGCAAATTGTTTCTTTTCGTTAGTTACAACGTGAATACAAGTTGTTATTTAACTTAAAAGAGCACTAACTACCTAATAATAACAAGGCGTGTTATCGTGCAATCCCGACTTGCTATCAATATATCATTTTCTTGTAGTGGAAGGTCCTTTTTATTCGAACTTTTATTGGGACTACTTGAATATCATAGGGAGGAATTCTCCACTGATTTTCTTTACTAAGTTATTTTTGAGAGCACAAATATTAAGGGAGAGAAGATCCGCCTTAAATGCGACCTCTAGCATCTTATTTATAGTGATTAAGGGCCCCTTCCGTTAGTGGGCTATTGGACCCACAGGGGTCTCTATCGGTTGTTTTATTCTTGGTTTTGGGTACTTGGCCTTCGGCCCCTTTGGTGTATTTGATTATAATTCTTGGATGATGCTTGAATTCTCGAAAGCAATTCCTGAGTGTAGGCTTGCGGATATGAGCTTTCGGATGTAGGCTCTCTGCTTTATCATGGATGCTCAAAGGGGCTTGACCTCAAGGTGTATGTTGATAGCTGCCGTGTCGGAACCACTACGAGTTTCGGTACTAGATGGTCTAGTACGGGTAGCCTGTATCCTACTCACGTTTTGGCTAGCCTTTCGGTAGTGCCTTTATGAAACACCCCACCTCTGTTAAGGTCACTCACCAAGGGAATGCCTTAACTTTGGTGGAGGTTTATAGGTAAAAGTCACAGATAAAACACAAGACAGATATAAACACATATGTGTAAGCATCGGAAAACAAATAGACTTTCATTTCATAAATACGTGTTTATACAAAACATTTCCATAATTGTCTCACAGTACTTCCAAAACATTACATCATCATTTCTGTCATAATTATTAAATAAAGAAGCATAAAACATAATTAAAATTGCGTAAGTCCCCATGGAATGTGTCCAAAAGCCATAGCCAAGGAAAGAGAGTCCAAACCATACATCTACTGTCTTGAAGCTTGCAAAGAGTCTGACTAAGCTGGATTGTTTCCTCCCTGCGAACCGGGGGGGGGGGGGGGGGATGGAAGAAAAGAAGACGAAAGAAAAATAGAGTCAGATATAAAGCCTGGTAAGTCTAGTGACTCTTCAGTAAGTGAATAAGAAAAAGAGCATGACAGGAATAAACTGGAAATAGGAAAGTATCATAAACTAAAATAAAGTATTTTAGAACCGAATATACTATCGCACCCCCACACTATAACTCTGCACCTACTTGTACTTGTTCTGACTCGCACCCCATGATCAGGGTGAAGTGATCCCTTTTTTCTAAAGATCGGCTCTTACTCGCATAATCATATGTGTCATATGGCCCCCAATGATTGTAGATACCTATGTTGATCCCACCATGGGGTGTATCAAGTCCCGTGGTGGCGGCCCGACACAATTTCAGAATACATAGGTTATACTACTGATGCCCAGTGCCCTGTTTGTCTGCTCCGAAGTGTGTGCACGCCCGCACTCCGTTAGAACCTTCACTGCTGCAACAACCGTCGTCGCTTTTGACCGTTTATAATCAGCCCAGTAATTGTGCCCCACTCTGCCTAGATTCAGGGTACCATGATACCTAATTAGGTTACTGCTGAAATGGGTCCCCGTTACTAGGGTTTTCTAGTCAAACATGTTAAGTGGTTAAGTGTCCGTATTAACCTAACCCCACCCATCAGTTTTTGTTAACATATTGAGTTGGTTAAGTGTTTTAGTTAACTTAACCCTATCAATCCTAACTTAGCCTTAATTTATTCATTAAAGCATCGACCACTCACATTAGACAGGTATTGTTGCGGTTACTGGACAGCCGGTCGGTTCCGGGCAGGTTTACACCGCAACTCAGTCTAACCTCCGGTCCTTATTGGGCTTAGTGCCTTAACCTCCCACATTGGATAGGTATTGTTGTGATTACTGGACAGCCGGGTGGGTCCGGGCAGGTTCACATCACAACTCAATCCAACCTCGGGTTAAGCACATTCGTATTTTCTATATTTACATATTTGTTCTTTATATGTAAATGTGTTAACAATTAAATGTTATGGCCCATTTTCAAGTTCATCATTTTTGGTATAAAAATTAATACCATTTAAATGTCACCAATTTTTGGCATGTGCCAATCATGACAATACATATATTTTCATGTTTAATCCCAACGATATTCCCCGGTTTGTACGTTCGCAAGATTATAATGAATGTTGGGCTAGATATTTCAGCCCAACTTATAAACATAGAAGGGAAAGCCAAGAACATGAAATATTCTAAATAACATAAAGGGTGTCTGACATATGAACTTGCAACTTTGCAATCTAATTAACATGGGTTTCAACTTGTCAGGTGAACTTGCATTCAAATAAGAATCTAATTAAATATGTGTCACATTTTAGACTTGCATAAAACATAAGCCTAAATATATTTTTATCTAGGCATAACTTCAGACACAAACTAGCATGTGACAAAGTTATTACATGTCCATAAAAATGTCTATTTTTGACATTAACCCAAAAGTGTGAACTAGATCAAATCATGTATCCTATTATAACATGAAACTTGTAATAATTGTGTGAAACTAAATGGTACTTGGCATGGACCTAATTACAAACTTGCAACGAACATAAGAATATATACATGGGGTTTAATCATGTAGGCATAATGGTCTTAACATAGAACATGTGTATATAAGTCTTAACTTGGACTTAGAAAAATGTATACAATCTATGTTAAACATATAAACATATAGGTGTAAATCTGAACATTAACCATATACTTGTATGTGATGTTGCCTTCATTCTAAATGTACAACAGGACCAACATCAAATCAATTATGCTACAAACATCCCAATACTATTCACAATACAACCATTGCAATACACAGACATGAGTTAGCATTGTCGTTATACAATAGTAAAATTCCATTTCCACTTTACATCAAACCAAGTCTTAATTTTATTCTCATCGGAAAAATCACTATACTTAAAACAAACGACGATCTTGATTTTTTGGTTTATGAGTTCTCAATTTGCAATGCTTTCCTTTGGGTAGATAAACGTTGTTTGAATCTTGTTTTTACTTTAGTTTTGCTCGTCTCTAAGCTTTATCCAACTGACGGCTACTCTTAGTTTCCTCCCGGCAGCATGACGGCTCTAGCTCTATTTTTTTGTGTGAATTTAGGTTGAGTCTTAGGTTGTATTTATAGAATTTCAGATTGATTTGAGCCATCAGATGATCATAGAGTGAATCCAGACCATACACACCAAGAGGAGCCAATCAGGAGGTGACAAATCAGCCCAAATGACACACCAAGACTCAGAAATTCGACCAGAACCCAACCAGGCCGGTCAGGGCCTAACCAGGTCAACTGGGTAGGTCGACCCCCTGGTCGACCCTGGGTCCTGGGCGGGAATTTTCCAGCCCAGCCCAATTTGTGTTTGTTTTCAAATTTTGAACTGATTTTTGAACTGGTTTGAATTTTAAATTGAATTCTGAAACTTTCGGAGGTTATACCTTCTTCATACGGAGTCCGATTTACGCAAACTCGGAATCTATCTCAAGCAGAATTCCGAGATGAACGCAATGGCGTAACCCGTTTCCCTTAATATTTTTTTTAGAATTAATTATACTTTAATTTGTGAAACTTAATGTTACAGAATTACGGGATGTTACATTCTCCCCCTCTTTAAAGGATTTCGTCCCCGAAATCTTCTAGTTAGGAAGAATGTATATCCTACCATCTAATCGTCCATCTAGTTAACCATCATACACAAGCGTCCATTGTCCATAAAAGACTTCTAATGTTTCATGATCACATGCATAATTTGTGTACATGTCCTTATCTAATGCAAAAATCAGGCGGTCTACTGATTCAGTTTACCTCCTTAATGAAAATCATGTAAGTGTCATGAATCCATTATGTATGCAAATTTTTCCCTACTCATAATTCTACATGAGTGCGCAACCATTCATATAAATGGACATCCATGTGACAACACATCAAGTTTCAGCCATATACAAATATGAATACATATATGCATATTCAATATGAAGTGACTGAGCCGATCTAAAACCTAAAGTATGTGTGTATATGCATCCACGAGCAACCACTAGCAATCACTAGCAACCACTTGCAGCCATCATCCATAACATGTTTTCAAATACATGTTTGTATCCATTAGTTTTCTACCTAAGGAGTTAGGAAAAGGACTGAGAAGATATACCTAAAAAGATAGATACAAGCATAACTTAAGGAAAAAGAGAGATCAAAGATGTACCCTCAAAAAGAAAAGGGTAGGCCGTGCGTATTCTGTCCTCATTTTCCCAAGTCGCGTCTTCCTCGGCGTCGCTCCATTGAACTTTAACGAGCTTGACTTCACGGTTGCGTAGATTTTTGATTTTAGTTCCCAAGATACGAGTTGGAACTTTCTTCACAGTTGCTTCTCGTTCTATCTTAACTTATTCTAGAATGCTTGGCTCCACCACTTCCGCTGACTCATGTAAACACTTTTGTAGGTGAGAAACATGAAAGACATTGTGGACTCCAGCCAATATTTTGGGTAGCTCTACTCTATAAGCCATCTTCCCAATCTTCTCGATGATAGGGAACGACCCTACAAATCTTGGTGCTAGCTTTCCTGTGGATCCAAAGCGAATGACGTTCCTTAAAGGAGATACCTTAAGGAAAACCCTGTCCCCAACCTCAAACTCAAGGTCGGTCCTTCTTTTATTGGCGTAGGACTTTTGTCTATCTTGGGCTGTCTTCATCCTTCTTCGTATTAAGTCCACTTTCTCTGAAGTCTCTCTAATCATGTCTGGCCCAAGTATAAGCTTATCTGTAGACTCCCACCAACAAGTTGGTGATCGGCACGGTCTTCCATACAAGGCTTCGAAGGGCGCCATGCCGATGGTGGCTTGGTAGATGTTGTTGTAGGCGAATTCCACTAAAGGAAGATGATCCTCCCATGTCCCTCCAAAGTCAAGAATGCATAGTCTCAAAAGATCTTCTAATACTTTGTTCACCCTTTCCGTCTGACCATCAGTTTGGGGGTGATTGGCCGTGCTCAAGCATAACTGTGTGCCTACAGCTTCTTGTAGACTCCGCCAAAACTCGCTTGTAAAGATAGGATCTCGATCACTCACTATGATGGAGGGTATTCCATGGAGTCGAACTATTTCCTTGAGATAAAGAGATGCTATAGATGAGGCAGTCCTTCTACTCTTGACAGGTATAAAGTGGGCGCTTTTTGTGAGCCTGTCCACTATTACCCAAATGCTAGTATTGCCCCTTCTTGACCTAAGCAACCCATTAATGAAGTCCATTGAAATGCTATCCCACTTCCATTGTGGGACCTCTAGAGGATGGAGCAGACCACCAAGCTTCTTCTGCTCCACCTTGACTTGTTGGCATATCATGCACTTAGAAATGAAATCTGCCACGTCCTTCTTCATGCCACTCCAAAAGAAAACTCTCTTTACGTCCTTGTACATCTTGTCTATGCCAGGGTGTATAGTCATCTTGGAATGATGCGCTTCCTCGAGAACCTTCTTTATCAACTCTCTTGCTTGTGGGATGCATAGTCTTCCATGCCGCCTCAGCCAACCCTTATCATCGATGGTGTATCTATTGAGATGACTAGAAGTCTCATCCCTAATAAGCTTATCAATCACATCAACAAGTTGAGGGTCTTCACGTTGTGCAGTCCCTGTTGAGTCCAAAAGAGTAGGGCACACTTCAAGAGATGCTAACAAACCCGGTACAAAGTTAGAGGAGGGCCTAAAGTTAAAACTGGCTATATACTCCAAGCTTTGCCTTTCTACAAAGAGAGGGCTTAGTATCAGCTTCTTTCTACTCAAGGCGTCTGCTACTACATTGCCCTTGCCAGGAGTGTAGGAAATCTCGAAATCATACGAGGCAAGAAACTCCATCCATCTTTGTTGCCTCAAGTTAAGATCTTTCTGCGAGAAAAGATACTTCAACGATTTATGGTTAGTGTATAATTTGAACTTCTCACCTAGGAGATAATGGCGCCAAGACTTAAGTGCAAAGACGATGGCAGCCAACTCAAGATTGTGGGTTGGGTAGTTCTTTTCATGAACTTTCAATTGTCTTCCACCATAAGCTACTACCCTCCCTTATTTCATTAGAACAGTGCCTAGTCCTGTACCACATGCATCCGTGTATACTGTGAACATCTTATTTCTGTCAGCCAAAGTTAGAACTGGGGTTGTTGTAAGAGCCCTTTTCAAACGTTGGAAAGAAAACTCGCAATCCAAGTCCCAAGCGAAAGTCAAGTTCTTCTTCGTCATCCTTGTAAGAGGAGCTGAGATTTTTGCAAAGTCTCTGATGAACTTTCGGTAAAAGCCTGCTAGCCCAAGAAAACTTCGGACTTCGGTTGCGTTCCTTGGTGCCTTCCAATCTTGCACCTCCACTACTTTCGCGGGGTCCATGGCCAACCCCTCTTTGGACAATACATGCCCAAGAAACCTTACTTCTTCTCTCCAGAAGTGGCACTTGGAAAATTTTGCTTTTAGCTGATGTGCACAGAGAGTATCCATGATTTCTTTTAAATGCTGAGCATGTTCTTCCTCATTCTTTGAGAAGATCAAAATATCGTCTATGAAGACAACCACAAACTTATTGAGGAACTCTCTGAACACCCTGCTCATTAGGTCTACGAAATAAGTGGGTGCGTTTGTCAAGCCGAAAGGCATGACCTGCCACTCGAAGAAACCATCTAGGGTGCTGAATACCGTCTTATCAATGCTATCTTCAGCCACTCTGAGCTAATGAAAACCGGTAGCCACATCAAGTTGGGAGAAAACCGACGCACCTACAAGCTGATCAAACAAATCGTCGATTCTGGGAGGAGGGTGCCTATTCTTCTTGGTCAGCTTGTTTAGCTCCCTATAGTCAATGCATAGGCGAAGCGATCCATCCGCTTTGGTTGCGAACACCACTGGAGCAACCCATTCCAAAATGCTCCATCTAATGAACCCCTTCTCGAGGAGCTCTTTAACCTGCTTACTGAGCTCCTTTATCTCCTTTGGAGCCATGTGTCTAACTGGTAAAGCTACGGGCTTTGCATTATCAACAAGGTATATGCGGAAGTCTATTTCTCGCCTCAGAGGTAGGCCCTTCACCTCTTCAAAGACATCCGGATATTCACGGACCACTCTAACTGACTGCAAATTCTCAATAAAAGCATCAAGCGACTCTTGATAACTAAGCATAACAACGTTCAAGGGATTACAAGAAATTTCAAGAGTGTTACCAAGCCGAGTCAAAAGCCTAACCACTCTCCTCTCACAATCAAGAATGGCACCATTACTGGATAACCAGTCCATGCCTAAGATCAATCCATATCCCGAGAAGCCCAAAACAAAGGCACTACATCTAAACTCAACACTTAGAATAGAGATTTTCAAATCCAAACAAACCATTGACAAATAATCTGAGCCCCCAATTGGATTTGAAACAACCAAGGGATCCTCTACCATACTAGTGTCTAGGTGCAGAGATTATACTATGAAATAAAGGAGTGTGATGCGCCAAAATCAAAGAGGGTGCGAACTGGATGATCATAAAGATAGACTACACTTTCTACAGAAATATTACTACCTCGTTCCTGTGGAGGTGCCACCAGTGCGTGAACCTGTCCCCCTGAAGTGGATCCAGTCCTCTTTCCCTGCCCTTGCTTCTTTGGGAAGTCCTTAGCCATATGTCCAGTCTCTCCGCAATGGAAACAACCACCATTCATCTTTGCTTTCTTCTTTCTGCAGTCTTTCACCACATGTCCAACAATGCCACAGAAATTACACCTTCTCTTTTCACGGGACTTATTGTTCTTCCCGCCTTTCTTGAAGTCTGTTTTCTTAGCCTGTAAACCCTCTTTCTTTTCTTGAGGCACTTCCACTTTTGCCTCTTTCTTGCCTTTATCTTCCTCGTGTAGTAGCGCCATGTCTACCAAGCTCTCATAAGTTGCCCCCATGGGCACATGGGTCATAGCAAGGCTGTGTAGAGGCTCATTAAGACCTTTGAAGAAGCGAAGAGCCTTCTTGTGTTGGGTGTTTACTAAATCCGGCCCAAATCTGGCCAGCTGATTAAACTGATTGACATACTCCTTGATCGTCGTGCTTCATTGCTTAAGAGTTAGGAACTTCTCCATCTGCAGGCTCCTTTCAGCTTGGGAGAGGAATTTCATCTCAAATCTCATCCTGAAATCTTCCCAAGATTCCACTGGTCTCTCAGCATTGGTGACCTTCCACCAATAAGAAGATTCATCTTTAAGCAACCACACTGCTAGTTGTATCTTTTGCTTGTCGTCAACTTCGAAGATGATGAAAAAATCTTTGGTCTCTTTCAGCCAGTTCCTTGCTACCACAAAGGATTCGGTTCCATAAAAGTCCTTCCCACCCATAGCCTTGAAGTCTCTACACGTTTTTGCGAAAGCATTTCCACGAGAAGGAGGAGGAGGAACCGCTGCCATAGGGGGAGGAGGAATGTCTGCTGGGCCCGCATCATTGGCCCTAGCTTCTAGGTACCTTCGGAACCAGCCAGGTATCGGTACTCCTTCTGGAAGGTTTAGATCTCCGGACATGCTGAAACAAAAAGGAAAGATTCAAGACAAAAGGATAGAGAGATAGTGCATATGGCTTTGGGGAATTATGCCTTTTATTAAACAACGCTTTTTTTTCTTGAATAAAAATGCTTCTTTAAACTTATTTTTGAAAATAGTTTCAAAAACCTTTATCTAATCTGGTAAACCTGTGCTCTGATACCTAGTGAAACACCTTACCTCCGTTAAGGTCACTCACCAAGGGAATACCTTAACTTTGGTAGAGGTTTATAAGTAAAAGTCACAGATAAAAGACAGGACAGATATAAACACATATGTGTAAGAGCCGGAAAACAAACAGACTTTCATTTCATAAATACGTGTTCCTACAAAACATTTCCATAATTGTCTCACAATACTTCCAAAACCTTACATCATCATTTCTGTCTTGATTATTAAATAAAGAAGCATAAAACATAATTAAAATTGCGTAAGTCCCCATAGAATATGTCCAAAAGCCATAGCCAAGGAAAGAGAGTCATATACCATACATCTACTGTCTTAAAGCTTGCAAAGAGTATGACTAAGCTGGATTGTTTCCTCCCTACGGACCTGGGGGGAAACGGAAGAAAAGAAGACAAAAGAAAAATAGAGTCAGACATAAAGCCTGGTAAGTCTAGTGACTCTTCAGTATGTGAATAAGAAAAAGAGCATGACAGGAATAAACTGGAAATAGGAAAGTATCATAAAATAAAATAAAGTAGTTTAGAACCGAATATACTATCGCACCCCACACTATAACTCTGCACCTACTTGTACTTGTTCTGACTGGCACCCCATGATCAGGGTGAAGTGATCCCCTTTTTCTAAAGATCGGCTCCTACTCGCATAATCATATGCGTCATATGGCCCCCAATGATTGTAGATACCTATGCTGGTCCCACCATGGGGGTGTATCAAGTCCCGTGGTGGCGGCCCGACACAATTCTAGAATACATAGGTTATACTACTGATGCTCAGTGCCCTGTTTGTTTGCTCCGAAGTGTGTGCACTCCCGCACTCCGTTAGAACCTACACTACTGCACCAACCGCCGTCACTTTTGATTGCTTATAATCAGCCCAGTAATCGTGCCCACCCTGCATAGTTTCAGGGTACCATGATACCTAATTGGGTTACTGCTGAAATGGGTCCTCGTTACTAGGGTTTTCTAGTCAAACATGTTAAGTGGTTAAGTGTCTGTATTAACCTAACCCCACCCATCAGTTTTTGTTAACATGTTGAGTTGGTTAAGTGTTTTAATTAACTTAACCCTACCAATCCTAACTTAGCTTTAATTTATTCATTAAAGCACCGACCACTCACATTAGACAGGTATTGTTGCGGTTACTGGACAACCGGTCAGTTCCGGGCAGGTTTACACCGCAACTCAGTCAAACCTCGGGTCCTTATTGGGCTTAGTGCCTTAACCTCCCACATTGGATAGGTATTGTTGTGATTACTGGACAGCCGAGCGGGTCCGGGCAGGTTTACATCACAACTCAATCCAACTTCGGGTTAAGCACATTCGTATTTTCTAGATTTACATATTTGTTCTTTATATGTAAATGTGTTAACAATTAAATGTTATGGCCCATTTTCAAGTTCATCATTTTTGGCATAAAAATTAATACCATTTAAATGTCACCAATTTATTGGCATGTGCCAATCATGCCAATACATATATTTTCATGTTTAATCCCAACGATATTCCCCCGTTTGTACGTTCGCAAGATTACAATGAATGTTGGGCTAGATATTTCATCCCAACTTATAAACATAGAAGGGAAAGCCAAGAACATGAAATATTCTAAATAACATAAAGGGTGTGTGACATATGAACTTGCAACTTTGCGATCTAATTAACATGGGTTTCAACTTGTCATGTGAACTTGCATTCAAATAAGAATCTAATTAAATAGGTGTCACATTTTAGGCTTGCATAAAACATAAGCCTAAATATATTTTTATCTAGGCATAACTTCAAACACAAACTAGCATGTGACAAAGTTATTACATGTCCATAAAAATGTCTATTTTTGACATTAACCCAAAAGTGTGAACTAGATCAAATCATGTATCCTATTATAACATGAAACTTGTAATAATCATGTGAAACTAAATGGTACTTGGCATGGACCCAATTATAAACTTGCAAGGAACATAAGAAAATATACATAGGGTTTAATCATGTAGGCATAATGGTCTTAATATAGAACATGTGTATATAAGTCTTAACTTGGACTTAGAAAAATGTATACAATCTATGTTAAACATATAAACATATAGGTGTAAATCCTAGCATTAACCATATACTTGTATGTGATGTTGCCTTCATTCTAAATGTACAACAGGACCAACATCAAGTCAATTATACTACAAACATCCCAATACCATTCACAATACAACCATTGCAATACACAGATATGAATTAGCATCGTCGTTATACAATAGTAAAATTCCATTTCCACTTTACATCGAACCAAGTCTTAATTTTATTCTCATCGGAAAAATCACTATACTTGCAACAAACGACGATCTTGATTTTCTGGTTTCTGAGTTCTGAATTTGCAATGCTTTCCTTTGGGTAGATAAACGTTGTTTGAATCTTGTTTTTACTTTAGTTTTGCTCGTCTCTAAGCTTTCTCCAACTGACGGCTACTCTTCGTTTCCTCCCGGCAGCATGACGGCTCTAGCTCTATTCTTTTGTGTGAATTTAGGTTGAGTCTTAGGTTGTATTTATAGAATTTCAGATTGATTTGAGCCGTCAGATGATCATCGAGTGAATCCAGACCATACACACCAAGAGGAGCCAATCAGGAGGTGACAAGTCAGCCCAAATGACACACCAAGACTCAGAAATTCGACCAGAACCCGACCAGGCCAGTCAGGGCCTGACCAGGTCGACTGGGTAAGTCGACCCATAGGTCGACCCCTTGGTCGACATGGTTACCCAGGTCGACCCTCAGGTCGACCCCCTGGTCGACCTGGGTCCTGGCAGGAATTTTCCCGCCCCGCCCAATTTGGGTCTGTTTTCGAATTTTGAACTGATTTTTGAACTGGTTTGAATTTTAAATTGAATTCACTTCCGGAGGTCATAACTTCTTCATACGGAGTCCGATTTACACAAACTTGGACTCTATCTCAAGCAGAATTCCAAGGCGAACGCAATGGCATAACCAGTTTCCCTTAGTCTTTTTATTTATGATTAATTATACTTTAATTTGTGAAACTTAATGTTACATAATTACGGGGTGTTACACTTTATGGTAGCTGAATTCTTGGAGGGTGGCCTTTCGGTATTCATGCAGTAGATGCTTCGAAAGTATATTATGGGTGGCCTCCACGTTCTTCTGGTTTGGGACCTTCGATGCTTTCGTCTTCAGGTGTATCGGCATTTTGGCAGGTTATTATTGAATATACCTTTGAGCTTTGTCCATCGGGTCTATTGCTTCTAGCTTACTTGGCTTTATATTAGGGTGGCTTCTCACACGAAGTCTTTCGTCGAGCTGGTATTGTCGGAAGGTTCTTGTTGGATCGACCAGGGTGGAGCGGCCTTGTCGGTTACATCCCCTAGTGCCTTACGATCCCTTCCTTTAGGGGAAGGGAGAGGGTTTCGGTTGATGCGGCTTTCCGGATTATTCCTTCCTGCTTTTTCCCTTCTTTGTATTTGGCTCCACTTTCTATGGAGCCTCCCGTGGGCTTTTGATTTCTGACACCCCTTCGTCGCTAGTTCATTTTGTTGTTGGTATTTGGTAGTAACATTTGCCCTCCCTTTTGTGAAGGGGTGTTTTTGACTTATCAAGTCAAACTACATGTCCTTTTCGAAGTGTCATATCAGAGTCTTTTGATCTTGCTTGGTAGGGGGCGTTGATTGGACCTTGTTTGTGCGGTGTGGATTTGGGTAAATATCCTTGCACAATTACACTGTCTTTTCTTCAATTTTTACCAGCAACATTAATTTCTTGAACCAGATTATTTATTCACCAAAGATCTGAAGTTTATCGTAGGAAGCTCGCTGCTTAAACCCTTGGTATGTATTCCTAAAAAGATTTTTTTGGGAAACGCGGGGGGGGGGGGGGGGGGGGGTGGAGGTGGGGGTTGGTGAATTGTTCTGCTTAAATTAACTTAGGGTTTTGCATATCAGACACAGATTGTTCATATCTTAATGACCTGAGAGGAAATTCATGGTTATTAATCTATACGCCTTTTCCCCCAAATATCAACTCAAGGGTTTGAGTCACGCAACTATATCAAAGCGTAACCACTTTCAAATGTTCTTAATGAGTGGGATATGAATTTTATATGTTCATGAAATTATATCACCTGGCAGCGTTATGTCTGATAAGAGGAGTTCCGGTTTATCTTCCGTTGATGTTTTGATCTCTCTCGGAAGGGTAAGTCTCTCCTCTTGAAGAAATCATTGATCACTTCTCAAGATGACATAAACTCCATCCTTGCCAGCTTTGGGATGGATAGTGTGGAGGCCATTCCTGCTTCTTACTGTGATGACATCATGCATCTTCCTGATGGATACTTTGCTTACACAGTTGTTCGTATCTGGCATGGGGGCTTCTTTCCTTTTTCACCTTTTGTGCTTCGACTTCTGCAGCATTTGGGAGTAGCACCCATTCAATTTCTACCAAGAACTTATACATTACTCTTATGCCAGGAAGTACTCATTTTGGAATCAGGTCAGGTTTCTCTTACTTCGAACCTCATTCGTTATCTGATGCGTTTTTCGAGGGGTGACTGTTTTCCCCTATTCCATGCTGCCCCTTTGCTGAAGGTTGCCAGCGATGGTACAAGCAAGGTTATGCCTTGGGAAGACCAATTTTTCTTATTAGACGTCCTGCCGGTATTTCTGGCTAATTTACTGATCGATGTAAGCCCTATTAACTCTTCGTAGGTGGTTATTTTCTCCTTTGTAACATATTTTTAATCCCCTTCTTTTAAATTTTTCTTCTGAGGAGGTGTGCCTAACCGAGAGCGAATCTTGCGCGTTTGAGCTTATTTTGAAGTTACTCGAAAAGCCACCAAGTCGGTCCACTTTACTAACCAAGGACAAGCTGCGTCTTTATAACCTTCTCCCTCACGGATGGAATATATTCGGGCGTCCCCCTGTCCGTCTCCCTGTGCTCAACGTCTACTGGAATGTTTAGAGGTGTTCACTCCTTCGGCTCCTTTATTTCCAGGTATGTTTTGTTGATCCGGCAATCTCTTTGCGGAAGCCCTTTTGGTACCTATGTTTCACGCTCTTGATTGTTTTTTTTGCTAGGAGCTTCGGTTTCGGAAGCCCCTACTCTTGCTGATGCTTTGAACCGAACAACCATGACTGCTCTTAAGAGGCTAGCCGAATTTCCTGCTGGTCCGTCAGCTAAGAGGTTTAGGTCCAATACTCCTCCCTCCACGATTTTCGGGAGTATCCTTGGTATGGAAATGAGAAGTGGTTTGTTATCACCATTTCTTCCAAGTACATCCGGGGAAGGTGTAAGTGCCACGACGTATACTTCTGCTTCTCAGACCGCTGGTTCTTCGAGGCCCTTTGACCTTCCATTAGATTTCAACAATCTCGTGAAACTTATTCTTTCTGGACTCGAGTTTTCTGATATTTCGTTGCCTCCCACTTCTTCCGACACGATGGATTTTTATTCGCATTTGATTGCTCGATGGCTTGAGGTACGACATCCCCCCTTTTTTTCCTCTAGGCTTTCCGCTTACCGCAACTATATGCCAATTGCTTCCAATTTCCCAAATGATTAAGAAATGGCATTTATCTAGACCCATCCCTTCTTCTTTAGTTACTGAAATTACTCGGCTCTGGGAGGCTAAAGCAATTTTGAGCCACGAGTGTGGGAGGTTGAAGGCTTCCGTGGAACATACTGAGTTGACCTTGGAGAAGGAGAGAAAGGCTACGGATGCAATCCCCTACAAGATGTCGGCCTTAGAGTACCAGATGGCGGAGAACGTGGTCACTCATGTTGATGAGCTTTCGAAGAAGGATGAAAAGCTTTCTTGTGCCGCCCAAATAATTTATACAGCCCAGGACAGGATCTCCAATTTCTTTCAAGTTCACCTTCCGCATATTAAATCCGACTGTTATGAAGATGCCCTATTTCATCTCTTTTCTGACAACCTTCAGAATCTTTCTAAACTCCGATCTACCCGCATTCCTTCCTTCACCCAAGATCGGATCATGGAGAGGATTAGGTTGGGTGACGAAGGAATTAAGGTGTCGCGGAGGAGTGATCCGGCCATTGAGAATCTTTTATATGTTGATTGTCTTTCAGATGACTTAGGCGATGAGGGGGAAACTCCTGCCCCTGCTGGTAGCAATAGAGAGAAAGGGGGTATCATCCCCAGGGATGACGACTGCTTAGGCGAGCATATTGTCCAAAATTCCGAATTGCCATCGCCCAGAGAAGGTGGTCCTTCTGGTTTTCCGAGAGGGAAGAAAGTTGTCGGTTGTGAAGTCCTCCCCCGCCCCCGGGTATAATTCTTACTCTGGATGTGTCCTTCTCTTTTCCTAGATGCTTGGCTTTGAACAGTTCCCTATCGTTATGATAAAATAGGAGAAAAACTGTTTCCCTGCTTTAAGCAGAGTTAGGTAACAAAAGGTTCCAACAGTTTTTATGTTGGGCATGTGGTTCACATGTATGCTTAATTTTGCAACCTATGCCATGTTTGTATGGGGTTCCCTTTCGTTATCCGGAAGGGCTAACACGATTGTTTGCATTGTGACAGAGTTTAGTCTACGATGAGGAGGATTATACATGATTTGTAGGCTGAGGGAAGAGTTTCATACGGCGCCTACTCACTCTTTCAAGGTAACGCATCTCCTCGAGGGACTTGAGTGTGTTTATACCGCATTTCCTCAGCTCTCCTTTAGTTTTTTTGAATGGGGAACATGATTCAATGAACTTTAGAATGAATCATGCTAAGGCATTATGTAAACTATAAACATATGAAGAAATGATATTAATAAATTCACTATACTGTCTTTATGTTATAGTCGGTAGGCTACGGGTTTGACCCGTGTAGAGCTGTATATATAAAGGAAAGAAGGGAAGGTATGATCTTTGGAAATTTTGAAAAGAATATAAAATTGTAATCACTTTCCTATATGTCTGGCAGGTTGTTCAACATGAGGTCCCTTCCTCCCGAGACGGAACATCGCCGACAAGAGAAGTTTCTTCGATTTCTCATGAAAGGAAGATTTTACATCAGAATTTATCTATCAAACACTTAACTGAGAGGATGAGTATATTAAAAGGGCAGCTAGAAGAGAGGGATAGGACCATTCAGGGATTGAGAACATATATAAAGGCTAAAATCTCTATCGAGTTCGAGGATGAGATAAGGAGTCATCGTCAGTGTGTCGTTGACTTAGAAATTGACTTAAACAATGCTACTACATAGTGCGAGACGTGGGAACATTGTTTTGAGAATATCCCTATAATGATAGGGTCTAGTCCCCTAGCATCGTAATGGCTCGTAAAGCTTCCTCTCTCCAGAAGTGTTATTATTTAAATAACCCTCCTTCAGGGTTGAAGGAAACAATTGTTTCCGAGTGGTGTAGAAGAGTGGTGGCTGAGATGAAAGGAATCTATGGTACCAAGTTAATCAAGGATTCTCACGACTGTGTCGTCAGATATGTTGGCCAAATTAGACAGTTGTAGGAAGAAAATCATGATTTGCATGTGAGTTGTTTTTGAGTTGGAATAGGAAAATTAGTCTCTTAGGGCCATGTGTAGGGCTTACAACAGAGCTTTAAAGCTTCAGATTAAACCTTCTGATCACCCAGGCGAGACAAGCAGGAAAGTTAAAAAACTTAACAAGTTACTAGGCATTGCACTTCGTCATGCTATCGACCCTCCTTTATCCAAAGATGAAGATGGCCCAGAGGTTTAGTGACATTTTGTAACGGTGACACATAATTTCTCCCATAATAAGGGTATTGAGAATGTAATCTTTTGGTGAATATATTTGTGTATTGACGAGGTTTAGTATATAAATAACTGTTGGTCTAAAACATGAGTGAAAATTGCTTATATGATGAATGATTTAAGAGCTTTCTCTTTAAGTACGAGAGAATATAAAAGAAAGTTTTCTTTTAACACAATGAGCTACTTGTCAACTTTCGAATTTTGTACATTCTTTTCCGCGGGTGGACCTACAGTTGATCCGATTTGAGATGATTACCTTGGAGATCTTCAAACTATCCATCCCGACAGTTGGAATCTCCTCTCAATACTTATAAAGGGTTCCTTCAACCCAGATTCGGGTGTCAACATGTAGGAGGTTTGCATCCCCTCTGGCGCTTGTGTAGGGTCGAATTGATATGGGTTTGGGTATCGATAGCAATAGGCCGGGACCCCCTCTGGTATCTGTGAAGCGTCGAATCGACCCAGATTCGGGTGTTAATAATAGTGGACCGAAACCCTTTCGGCATTTATGAAATGCTGAATTGACCTAGATTCGAGTGTGAATGGTAGTAGATCGAAGCCTCCTCCGATATTTGAGAGGTGCCGAATCGACCCGGATTCGGGTGTTAATGATAGTAGACCGGAATCCCCTTCGGTATTTGAGAGACACCGAATTGATCCAGATTCGGGTGTGAATGATAGTAGACCGGAACCTCCTCCATTATTTGAGAGATGCCGAATCAACCCAGATTCTGGTGTGAATGATAGTAGATCGGAACCTCCTCCTGTATTTGAGAGACACCGAATCGACCAAGATTCGGGTGTGAATGATAGTAGACCAGAACCCTTCCAGTATTAATGAAGTAAGTATCCCCCTCGGATTTGATTTGGGAAGCATAGGTTGTACGTGCTTCTTGAGCCTCCCCTTGGGCTTTTGATGTCAAAGCAGAGGATGTACGTGCGTTGTTGGCCACTCTTTGGGGTTGTGTGTCCGGAGCGCTTGGCTAGCTTATCCACAAGGAGGGCCCAAAGACTTACCCGACCTCCCTCTAGGAGGTTCCTTATCTTGACCATCGTAGGCGATGATAAGGGCTTAGAAACATAGACGGGGCCTTCGTAGGCACAGAACTAAGGTTTACTCTTTTGACGCTCCATACGGGCCGTCGTAGGCACTGATAGAGGATTATACGCCACCCCCCTCCGAGGGGTGCCCTATCCTGACCATCGTAGGCGATGATAGGGGTTTGCATTCCCTTCTGTGTGTAATGCGGAACATAAGCAGAGGTAGGACGTGCTCATCTGCGAGCAGAGGTAGGACGTGCTTAGTTCTAGCAGAGGCAGGGCGTACTCTTCTGCGAGCAGAGGGAGGGCGTGCTAATTTTAGATGCACCGCCATGACCATTTCTGGTGTGAAACGGCAGCTTACGCTTTCGATGCTTTAACCTTGCTGTAACGACCCGCATTCTACGTATCGAAGGATTGTAGAATATTTATTTATTTATTTTCATATGAAGTCGTATGGTCGTGTAACTTTGGGGAACCACTATTGGGATCATTTCCCATGTTCACGATTTTTGCCGATTTTTAAATGTCTGTTTTACCCCTAGCGAATCTTGTTTTTCCCACAACTTTTGTTTGGAAAGGATTTTTGACCTAGAACCACTTCCATTGGATCTGAATGATTACCTTTCCATAGAGTGGTCACATTAGCTGAACGGACTTACCGTTTGGGAGATATGGTGAAACAAGGTTTGGAAAGTGAAAAACAGCTTAGCCGGGCCTAATTAGGGTGATTAGCAGCTAGGACCATAACCCACGCCAGGATTAGGGAAATGTGAGGGATGATAGGCTTATGGAAAACATTTCACTTCAGATTTCCAGCCGCCATTTACATCACAGGAACCCTAGCAATGGCCTTCATTTCTAAAATCATCCCAAATCGCTTTCTAATCGAGGATTAAGCTAAGCTACATCAAATCAAGGCAAATCAACACCAAATCAAGGAAGATTAGTGTCAAATCAGAGTTGGAGCTGCTGTGTTGCATTGGAAACCACGCAAAAACAGTAGAGTTTCAGTTCTAAGATTTTATTTGTGGCTAAGGTGAGTGATTTGAATTGTTTCTCACTAGTTACGGCTAATTAGGGATGATTAGTGTTAATTAGCGAAATTTTGCATTATAAAAATCTGGAAAAATATTTAGAAATTCCGAAATATCATTTTATGCCTCTGTTAGAAATTTGGGTTAATTTGAATATTTTTTACTAATCCTAATGCTAGATATGATTAAACTTGATTAAGGGAAAACATGGGTTTTGGGGTATGTTTTATCCATAATAACTTGTTAGATTACTGTTTTGATGTTTATGGTCGATACTATTTGTTTCTATTACTGTTTGGAATGATTTGTGATTGCATAGAAAAGTTAGAATGGTCGAAAATGCCACCATATGGCATAAATAGCTCGCTGGAAAAGTTACAGGAAATTGGTCGTACCCCGTTCGTGAGGCACCCTAGCGACCCGACCCCCTCGCACTAGGGTAGCACGACTCGATTCGACCGCGACACCATCTCCCACGAGCCGCCTCTTCACAAGCAAGACATAAACCAGAGTTTGCACCCGAACCACGAGCCGTTCATCATGAGCCGGGCTCGAGTAGTGCACTACGAACCGCCAGGGAGCATCTCCACAAGTAGGAGCCTGGAGTCATGACCGATGACCACGACCAGGGGACACAAGCCGGAGTCGAGGACGAGCTGCGAACTGGATTGGAGCACCATCCACGAACCGCTCCACCATGCGAGTGACGAACCGTGTATACCAGAATTGAAGTATGGACACGAATGGAAACTGGAGTACGAATGGGGAGAGACCAAAACCCGAGATGCAAAGGTAGTTCAAATAGGAAGTAGAAATCAGGATCCATATGGGAACCAACGAGTTAACTTCATAAGTTGTACTTTGCTGCGGGACGTGTGCAAAGGGGTTATCAATGTCTATAGCTTTGACTCGCCACTGAGAGACGAATCATTGGCTATGGATCAGTGCAGTGAAGTTGTCATGAATCCATGTGGAAAAGTGATCGTAGCAAGGCTATGAGCCAGTGCAGTGGAGTTGTCATGACTCCATGGGGCAGAGTGGACATAGCAAAGGATTACTAGCTATGGATCAGTGCAGTGGAGTCATCGTGACTCTATGGGACAGAAGATCGTAGCAAAGGATTGGGTGATCAAAGTTATTGATATTGTATACTTTACGCACTGAGTGAGAGATGTGAGGATGATTGCTATGTTTGATGTTTGCTATCACCATGACATGAACGCCCCCTCCCCATTATTTTCACACCATGTGTTAGTGTCACCTAAGAGTACTGTACATCCTATTGTGCTAACTCTTTGATTGCAGGTCCAGGTTCAGGTATGGTTATGTATACCTGTTATTGTTTTGTTTTTGCTGCTTATCGCTCATCCCAGACTTTTCTGACCTAGAGTTTTATGTCTCTTCCTATTATTCTGGGTGCTCCTAAATGAGCGGACTAGAGACAGGTTAGTTGGTTATGCATGAGTAGATGTCTGGAGACGAGCAAGAGACTTACACGTATTACTCTCATATATTCTCCATATGTTGTTGCTGGTCACTACTTTGGGCATTAGTAGTGTACCTTCCTATTTTTCTTTAGAGAAAGTTTTAAAATTTGTAATAAAAATGGTTTGGATCATAAGCTGTATATTGAATTTTCCGCTGCCATGATGGTTTAGTTTTCAGCTTATGCACTGTAACACCTGTTCTATATCAAGTTATGTTATTATTATATTTTGTTCCATGCACTGTGAGATATACTACAGGTTCTTTGATGATTCATCATCTTCTTTCTTTTCTTCTGACGACCGTCCCGTGCTGGTTGGACATTGGCACAACGCATTTTCAGGGAAATGTCGGCTGGTGCGGGGCGGGCCATCACACTTGGTATTAGAGCTTTAGGTTGCGTAGTTAACCTAGGGGAAGACAACACGGAGAGATAGTATGTGTAGATGAGAGAGCGTATTTGTGATATTTTGGTTTTCAAAAACTATATATATATATATATATATATATATATATACTATTTGTATACATAAGGATGAAGTCGCACTACACTGGCACCCCTAGGAAGAAGGTTAACCGTTTCTCTTTACAGCTGAACGATGAGCCGATATACGAGAAGTATGGGTTCAGGGGCAAATAATAGGAATGCTCCTGATATGAGGACAATTTTTACTACCTTCATGCGACAGATGCTTAGGGATGTTTAGGGAGCAGCTCCTAATGCTGCCAACGGTGGTGGTGCAGCGGTGCAGGCACCTAGGGATGATTTCGCCAAGCTTTGCAAGGATTGTACTAGTCTTGAAGGGAAGTCGTTCAATGGAATAGAATTAGATACGGAAGTTCAAGATTGGCTAGATAGTTGTGAGCGCATCTTTGAGGATTTGGGAATCGAGGATGCAATGAAGAGAAAGCTAGCATCCCGTCAGCTGCAAGGACGGGCCATGAATTTGTGGAATGCTATTAAAGCAGCTACTCCTGAGGATCAAGTTACTTGGAATTAGTTTAAGGATTGATTCAGTGACAAGTTTATCCCAGCTGCTCTGAAATCAGAATTGTTTAGGAAATTCTTGGAGCTTAAGCAAAATGGTAGAGCGGTCTCATAATATATTGCTGAGTTCGATACATTATCGAAGTATGGATTATCTCTTATCGATAATGCCGAGAAGAAGAATGAGAAGTTCATAACAGGCATAGATCAGTACTCAGGGGAAAGCCTTATAAACCATATTGATGAGACTTTGGAATCGATTGTTGGAAAAACATTAAGATCAAACAGCCTTTATTCTAAGCCCAAGATTGAGGTCGCTGTTACATTTGCTGAGAGCCCAAAGCCGCAGGCAAGTGGCGGAGGCAAGAATAATTCTCAGAATAATAGGAAGTAGAACCAAGCTAAGGATGGTCAGAAAAAGAATAAGAAAGATGTTGAGTGCTTTAGCTGTGGCAAGAAGGGCCATTTTGCCAAAGAATGTCGAGCAAAGCCAGCGGCAGGAAGTGCTTCAACTGCGGCCAAGTGGGACATTATAAAGATAAATGTCCACAACCTCCTAAAGAGAAGCAGATTGTGAAAGCATATGCTATTAATGTTGTTCCTTCTTCGTTGAATGCTTCAACTGCAGCGGAGAAAGGAAAGAATGTCATCATTCAAGGTATGCTCTCTGTTTATGACGTTCCTGTTCTAGTATTGTTTGATACAAGGGCTTCACATTCCTTCATATCTAGTGACCTGGTAGATAGGTTGGGATTGGAACCCGAGATAGTCGCTAGACCTTTAGTGGTGACGAACCCGATTGGTGGTTCGACTAGCCTTAGCATGATTTGTCGAAATTTGGTCTTATCGAGTCATGGATATATGTTTTCTTGTGATTGCTTTGTTTTGGACTTTACTGGGTATGGCATTATTTTGGAGTCGATTGGCTCCAAAGGTATGGGGTGGTGGTAGACTGTGAGGGATTTTCAGTGACTATTAGGGTGGATGATGGACGGAGGGTAGTGTTTGGTGGCCTACCTAGAGATGAGGTGATGGCTAGTTTTCTAAATTCTCTCGACATTCCGCATGACGAGTTATCAGGGGTGCCCATTGCTGGCCAGTATCCGGATATCTTCGAGGAAGTGACGGTACTTCCACCACACCGAGAGATTGAGTTCCGTATTGATTTAGTGAATGATGCCAGACCTATGTGATGCCACTTCGTCGTATGGCACAAAGAGAGCAGCGAGAACTCAGGGTGCAAGTAAGCGATCTTTTGAAGAAGGGATTTATCAGAAGAAGTGTCTCTGAGTGGGGAGCACCAGTTGTATTTGCCACCAAGGCAGATGGTTCCCTTCGTTTGTGTGCGGACTATCGCGAGTTGAATAAGGTGACTAGGAAGAATAAGTACCCTTTCCCATGGATAGATGATTTGTTTGATCAACCGGAAGGAGCAAGAGTGTTCTCCTAGTTTGACCTCGCGACAAGATTTGATCAGCTCTGAGTGGCAACTGAGAGTATTCCTAAAACGGCATTTCGGACGCCGTTTGGATTCTATGAGTGGTTGGTCATGCCATTCGGATTGACCAATGCACCAGCATATTTTGTGAATCTTATGAATAAAGTTTTTAGAGATGAATGGAATAAGTTTGTTCTTGTGTACATGGACGACATCCTTGTTTACTCGTGGACACTGGAAGAACACAAAGAACATTTTAGGATAGTGATTGAGGTGTTGATAAAACACCAATTGAAATCAAAATTTTCAAAGTGTCACTTCTGGAGAAGGGAAGTGAGATTCTTTGGCCATATTGTTTTAGAGAATGGTATTGCCGTGGACCCTACGAAGCTGGCTACAGTACAAGATTGGTCTACACCCAAGACTGCAATGGATGTAAGAAGTTTCTTGGGGTTTGCTGGATATTATCGTAAGTTCATCCACGACTTCTCCAATATAGCAGCACCGTTAACTCAGTTGACCAAGAAGAATCAAGCTTTCGTCTAGGATGAAAGGTGCGAGAATACATTTAAGGGTCTAAAGTGGAAGTTGAAAAGTGCACCAGTGTTAGTTATTCCTAAGGGGAACGAAGAGATGATGGTATAAACGAATGCCTGTGGTACCGGACTAGGTGTTGTATTGATGCAAGGAGGTAGGGAGAAGCTTATGCTAGTTGACAACTGAAACTACATGAGAAAAGGTATCCTACCCATGATTTGGAATGGACAGCGATGGTATTCGCATTGAAGATGTGTAGACATTATCTCTTGGGAGAAAGATTTAAGTTGTTTACTGATCATAAATCGTTAAAGTATCTTTTCTCTCAGAAGGATCTAAACCTCCGTCAGCAGAGATGGTTAGAATTATTGGCTTCCTATGATTTTGATATCGCATATACACCAGGAAAGGGAAATGCGGTAGCTGATGCATTGAGCAGGAGACATGCCTGTTTAGGGGCTATGTTTCTTGAATGGAAGGAACTGGAGTATATCGCAGGGTACAATTTCAGATCAAAGTGCGAATTGGATCCAGAGATGTTAGCAAGTTTGACGATCAGACCCACTTTAATTGAGCGAATTGGTTCCAGTCAGAGGTACGATCCTAACCTATTCGAAATCATCTCCAAGTTAGAGATGGGTATCGACAGTGAGGAGATGAACAAATATGGGCTTGATTGAGAAGGATGGATTAGAAAGAATGGTAGACTAGTTGTGCCCAATGTCGATGGATTGAGAGATGAAGTGCTTAGAGAATGTCATCACTCAAAACTGACTATACATCCCGGCGGTAACAAAATGTATCGAGACATGAAGTAGACCTACTACTGGGAAGGAAGGGATTACCTCGGATCTACGCCGAGGTATTGATGGTGATTCTCAAATATCGTAAAACAGAATGTGATACGATGAGATAGAATGCAATAGAAACAAAGACAAGGAACGGGTTACCTACCCCTAATGGTCAAAGCGAGCCCTTGAAACGAGAGGTTGGGAAGTTTATGTCCAAATGCATGAACTGCCAGCTAGTTAAAACTGAACAAAAGAAGCCTAGTGGGTTGTTACAACCATTAGAGATTCCCGAATGGAAATGGGAACAAATATCAATGGATTTCATTGATGGTTTGCCAAGGACTAGATCGGGCCATGATAATATTTGGGTGATTGTGGATCGATTGACCAAAAGCACAAGGTTTATATCGATCAAGTCAACCTGATCGACAACTGAGTTAGCAGAACTGTATATGAAGTAGGTAGTGAGATTTCACGGAATACCCAAAGGCATTGTGAGTTACCAAGATCCATTATTTACTAGTGAATTTGGAAGAGCTTACCAGAGGCTTTAGGGTCAGAATTACATCTCAGTACTGCGTACCATCCTCAAACTGACGGTCAGATAGAGAGGGTGAATCGTATATTAGAGGATCTCTTGAGAGCTTGTATATTAGACTTTGGAGGATCATGGGATGACCACTTGCATCTAGTGGAGTTCACATATAATAATAGTTATCAATCCAGTATTGGTATGGCTCCATTTGAAGCTTTGTACAGAAGGTCGTGCAACTCACTATCGTGTTGGCAAGAAACTGGTGAGAAATTCATGCTTAGGCCAGAAGTAATAAGAGAAACTTCGGGCAAGATCAAGGTTATCCAACAGCAAATGAAGGCTGCCCAAGATAGGCAGAAGAGTTATGCTGATAAGACACGAAGAGATTTAAAATTGTCCGTTGGTGACTTGGTGTTTGTCAAGATTTCTCTGTTAAAGAGCGTGATTCGATTTGGTAGGAGAGACAAATTAGCACCAAGATTTGTTGGTCCATTCCCAGTTCTCGAGCAAGTTGGGAATTTAGCATATAAAGTCGGATTACATGATAAGATGGCAGGAGTTCACAACGTATTTCATGTTTCCCAATTAAGGAAGTTCGTACACGACCCTTATATGGCTATTTCACCGGATAAGGTTGATGGCATTGAAGTAGAACCCGAGGTGGTTAGGAACCGCAAGCTGATTCGTATTTTCGAGTACGATACGAAGCAACTTCCAAGGAAGAGGGTGAAACTGGTCAAAGTCCAGTGGGGTGATAACGAGAATGACTGTACTTGGGAAAAAGAGGAGAGCATAAGGAAGTCGCATCCAGAACTCTTTGCCTGGTAAGATTTTAATAGCAATTGTTATTCCCTTCTTAGTAAAACGCATTCTAGGATAGACTTGTTGTGTTATTATGTGTGTTTGATTGTTTGTAAATGGCTGTTAGGCATGCGGGACCCATTGTATGTCTTGATTAAGGAACTTCGGGGGCGAAATTTCTTACCGGGGTGGGGGGGGGGGGGAGTGTAATGACTCGCATTCTACGTATCGAAGGATCGTTGAATATCTATTTATTTTCATATGAGGTCGTATGGTCATGTGGCTTTGGAGAACTACTATCGGGATCATTTCCCATGTTCGCGGTTTTTGCCAATTTTTAGATGACTGTTTTACCCCTAGCAAATCTTATTTTGCCCATAACTTTTGATTGGAAAGGAGCTTCGACCTAAAACCACTTCCATTGGATCCAAATGATGTTTTACCTTTCCGTTGAGTGGTCAGATTAGCCTAACGGACTTAACGTTTGGGAGATATGGCTGAAACAAGGTTTGGAAGGTGAAAAACAGCTTAATCGGGCCTAATTAGGGTGATTAGCTGCTAGGCCCATAACGCATTTCAGGATTAGGGTTATGGGAGGGCTGATAGGGTTAGGGAAAACATTTCATTTCAGATTTCCAGCCGCCATTTACATCCCAGGAACCCTAGCAATGGCCTCCACCTTTTAAAATCATCCCAAATCGCTTTCTAATCGAAGATTAAACTATGCTACATCAAATTAAGGCAAATCAACACCAAATCATGGAAGATTAGTGTCAAATTAGAGTTGGAGCGGCTGTGTTGCATTGGAAACCACGCCAAAACAGTAGAGTTTCAGATCTAAGATTTTATTTGTGGCTAAGGTGAGTGATTTGAATTGTTTTTCACTAATTACGAATAATTAGGGATGATTATTGTTAATTAGCGAAATTTTGCATTATAAAAATCTGGAAAAATATTTAAAAATTCTAAAATATTATTTTATGCCTCTGTTAGAAATTTGGGTTAATTTGGACATGTTTTGCTAATCCTATGATTAAACTTGATTAAGGGGAAAACATGAGTTTTTGGGTATGTTTGATCCATAATAACTTGTTAGATTACTGTTTTGATGTTTATGGTCGATCCTATTTGTTTCTATTACTGTTTGGAATGATTTTTGATTGCATAGAAAAGTTAGAATGGTCGAAAACGCCACCTTATGGCGTAAATAGCTCGTTGAAAAGTTGCAGGAAATTTGTCGTACCCCGTTCGTGAGGCACCCTAGCGACCCGACCCGCTCGCACCAGGGTAGCATGACCCGATTCGACCGTGACACCATCTCCCACGAGCCACCTCTTTATGAGCAAGACACGAACCAGAGTTTGCCCCTAAACCACGAGTCGTTCATCACGAGCCGGGCTCGAGTAGTGCACCACGAACCGCTAGGGAGCATCACCATGAGCAGGAGCCTGGGGTCACGACCGATGACCATGACTAGGGGCCACGAGCCGGAGTCGAGGACGAGCCGCAAAACGGAGTGGAGCACTATCCATGAACCGCTCCACCATGCGAGTCACAAACCATGCATACCTGAACTGAAGTATGGACACGAATGGAAATTGGAGTACGAACGGGGAGAGGCCAAAGCCCGAGATGCAAAGGTAGTTCAAATAGGAAGTAGAACTCAGGATCCAGATGGGAACCAACGAGTTAACTTAAAGAGTTGGACTTTACTGCGGGACGTGTGCAAAGCGGTTATCAATGTCTATAGCTTTGACTCACCATTGAGAGACGGATCATTGGCTATGGATCAGTGTAGTTGTCATGACTCCATGTGGCAAAGTGATCGTAGCAAGGCTATGAACCAGTGCAGTGGAGTTGTCATGACAGTATGGGGGCAGAGTGGACATAGCAAAGGATTAGTGGCTATGGATCAGTGCAGTGGAGTCATTGTGACTCCATGGGGCAGAGTGATCGTAGCAAAGGATTGGGTGATCAAAGTGGTAGATATTGTATACTTTCCGCACTAAGTTAGAGATGTGAGGATGATTTCTATATTTGATGTTTTCTATCACCATGAAACGCACACCCCCTCCCCATTATTTTCACACCATGTGTTAGTGTCACTTAAGAGTACGGTACATCCTTTTGTGCTAACTCTTTGGTTGCAGGTTCAAGTATGGTTATGTATACCTGTTATTGTTCTGTTTTTGCTGCTTATCGCTCATACCAGACTTTTGTCTGACCCAGAGTTTTATGTCTCTTCTTATTACTCCAGGTGCTCCTCAACGAGCAGACTAGAGACTAGTTAGTTGGTTATGCACGAGTAGATCTCCGGAGACGAGCAGGGGGCTTACACGTATTACTCTCATATATTCTCCCTGTGTTGTTGCTGGTCACTACTTTGGGCATTAGTAGTGTACCTTCCTATTTTGCTTTAGAGACAGTTTTAAAAGTTCTAATAAAGATGGTTTGGATCATAAGCTGTATTTTGAATTTTCCGCCGCTATGATGGTTTTGTTTTCAGCTTATGTACTGTCTCACCTGTTTTATATCAAGTTATGTTATTATTATATTTTGTTCCATGCGCTGTGAGATATACTACAGGTTCTTTGATGATTCATCATCTTCTTTCTTTTCTTCTGACGACCGTCCCGTGCTAGTTGGACATTGGCACAACGCAATTCCCGGGAAATGTCGGCTGGTGCGAGGAAGACCGTCACACCTGCCCCCTCTTATTTGGACATGGAGATAGAGTAACACATCATCCCCCTCCTGGGGATTCCTTTCCCGGGCTAATTTAGTGCTGGTAAGGTTTTTTAATCCATTTGTGGCTTGACCCTTCCTTGGTCATTTTATTTGTAGAGTTTCCTTCTTTTGTAATAGGGAGTAGTCCTTTTCTTATTATTTTGAGAGGGTTTTAACGACGTGGTCTCCTACGCTTTCTTTACATAGCTTTGTAATTTTACTTGGTTCAAGAATTTGATGATCAACCCCTCTAGAACTCCGCAATGGTTTGTTTCGTGTCCATTTACCATATGGTAGTAACAGTACACCCCTTCTCTCTTAGCTTCGTTCTTGGGTTTCTTCTTGGGCGACGACCAGAAGTTTAACTCATGTATAGTTTGGAAATAGATACCCTCAATCGACATAGTGAGCTTATAACCCTTTGGTAATATTGATTCAAAATTCTTTTTCCGCTGCTGCATTTTGGCCTTTTTGCTACTCAATTTTGTCATTCTTTCCTTACCTCTACACTTTCTTTTTATTGTCCTCCGATATGGGGGTATATCTTTTTCAGACTTTCTATCAGCCAAAGGAATAGGAGTTTTCTCAATTCTTCGTTCGAATATTGTTTCTCTAGCCTTCATGAGGATGGCCTCTTTAGCTAGGAGAAAGGAATTATATCTCTCCGTCGAGGGTTGGTAAAGGGAAAAGATCGGGGTAGATGCTATATGGAAGGGATTAATGCTCCATCGATTAGGGTCATAAGGTTCTACACTCTTCTCTCTATCTTGGATATGGAGGGTTTCTAATTTGATTCTTTCGATCGCCCATGGCTCGTCAATACTCGCCCCAACCATGGGTAATCCATTAGTTATTAGCGGAGATCTTTTACTCATAATGTTCGTCGCCTCAAAGTCCTAGTCCGATCCGGGACGGAACAACGCAGGTAGATATGCGGCTGTTAACCACAAGGTCAGGGGTTTAGGGCCCACCTTCTAGCGCCAAAATGTTATTGATATTTTTCGTCAACACCGGAGATGGGTCAACAAGGACAGACCTATGGGGGAATTAGGTGGATTGGCTCATATTTCCAATGGATTCTAGTGTGAACTCTAGATACTGATATTCAGAAAGTGCAGGATCATTGAGGTCTATCGGGTCAAATCTAAGAACAGCGAGCAAGATTCATTCCGGCATTCGAGAATAATGAGGGACGCAGGCCAATGCATCTTTGATGAATGAATAATAAACTGTAAGGATTAGGATTGGAGAAATAATAATACACACTTACAGAGCAGCTTTCATATAAGAAGGTCCCTTTTATTCGAACTTTTGTTGGGAGTACATGAATATCATAGGGAGGAATTCTACATTGATTTTCTTTACTAAGTTATTTTTCAGAATACAAATATTAAGGGAGAGAAGATCCCCCTTAAATTCGACCTTCGGGGTCTTATTTATAGTGATTTAGGGCCCCTTTCGTTAGTGGGCTATTGGACCCATAGGGGTCTCTATCGGTTGTTTTATTCTTGGTTTTGGGTGCTTGGCCTTTGGCCGCCTTTGGTGTATACGATTATAATCCTTGGATGATGCTTGAATTCTCGAAAGTAGTTCCTAATTGTAGGCTTGCTGATATGATCTTTCAGATGTAGGCTCTCGTCTTTATCATGGATGCTCAGAGAGGCTTGACCTCATGGTGTATGTTGATAGCTGCCGGGTCGGAACCGCTATGGGTTTCGGTACTAGATGGCCTAGTACGGGTAGCCCGTATCCTACTCGGGTTTTGGCTAGCCTTTCGGTAGGGCCTTTATGGTAGCCTGAATTCTTGTAGGGTATCCTTTCGGTATTCATGCAGTAGATGGTTAAGTAGATTCTGGATGGCCTCCACGTTCTTCTGGTTTGGGACCTTCGATGCTTTCATCTTTAGGTGTATCAGCATTTGGGCAGGTCATTATTGAAGATTCCTTTGAGCTTTGTCCATCGGGTCTATTGCTTCTGGCTTACTTGGCTTTAGATTAGGGTGGCTACTCACACAGTCTTTCGTCGAACCGGTACTGTCGGAAGGGTCTTGTTGGATCGACCCTGGTGGAGTGACCTTGTCACTTACATCCCCTAGTGCCTTACGACCCTTCATTTAGGGGAAGGGAGAGGGTTTCGGTTGATACAGCTTTCCGGATTATTCCTTCTTGCTTTTGCCCTTCTTAGTATTTGGCTCCACTTTCTGTGGAGCCTCTCGTGAGCTTTCGATTTTCCGCACTCCTTCGCCGCTAGTTCACTTCTCTGTTGGTATTTGGTAGTAACAATTATTAGCACCTCTCATTGCTCCTAATGGGAGCCAGTACGGGTCACATTCCCGAAAGAGAATCCTATAGTGCCATCCATAAGGCCATGTAAAAGTGCCATCAAGACAATGGAGACCCTTGACCTATTTTATGCTGTGAAATGTAATGGTCATATCTACATCTTGATGGCTTACCTCTTAGACATGAAATACTTTGGATCAAACATACCCAGAAACCCATGTTTTCCCCTTAATCCTTCTTAACCGTGATTATGCATACAATTAGCAAAACTTATCCAAATTAGCCCAAATTTTTATCAGAGCCATAAAACATCATTATAGAATTTTAGGAATTTTTCCAGAATTTATTAATGTATAAATTCTCTAATCTTCACTAATTACCCATAATTAACCGTAATTAGTGTAAAAGCAAGCTAATCACTCACCTTTGCCACCACTAAAACCCCAAAACTGAAATATTCTCTGATTTGGCGCTGTTCCCAATCTTACACAGCAGCTCTACCTCGGTTCTCGTGCTAATACTCCTTGATTTGATGTTTGCTAAGCCTAATCTTCAATTAGAAAGTGATTAAGAGGTGTTTTGAAGAGATTTAGAGGGTGGAGGCCATGGCTAGGTTAAGAGGAATGAATAGTGACGGCTGAAAAATGAGAAAAAGGTATTCTCCAAACCCTAACAGCCCTTTTAAACTCCTAATCTCGAAATTCCCCTTTGGGCCTAGCTGTTAATTACCCGGTTAAGCCCAATTAAGCTGTTTTTCACCATCTGAAACTTGTTTCAGCCATATCTCCCAAACGGTGAGTCCGTTTGGCTAATATGACCACTCTACGGAATTGTAAACCATCATCCGGATCCAATGGAAGTGGTTTCAGGTCAAAATTCCTTTCCAGTCAAAAGTTATGGTCAAAACAAGTTCAACTAGGGGCAAAACGGTCATTTAAAAATCGACAAAAATCATGAACATGGGAAATGACCCTACTAGTCGTTTCCCAAAAGTACACGACCATACGACTTACTAAGAAAAAGAAATAAATATTCTACGATCTTCCGATGCGTAGAATGCAGGTCGTTACATTCTTCCCTCCTTAAGAAATTTCGCCCCCGAAATTCCTTAACAAAGAAACAAACAATGAATCCCGCATGCCTAACAATCATTCAAAGCAACCAAACATGCAAAACAAGCAAAACAAACATAACCTAGCATGCAGAAAACTAAATCGCTAATTAAATCTTACCAAGCAAAGAGTTCTGGATACTTCTTCCTTGTATCCTCCTCTGTTTCCCAAGTACAGTCTTTCTCATCCTCACCCCACTGGACTTTGACTAATTTCACCGCCTTCCTTCGTAGTTGCTTCGTATCGTTCCCAACGATACGCATAGGCCTACGGTTCCCAACCGCCTCAGGTTCAACCTCGATATCGTCCAACTGATCAGGTGAAATAGCCACATTAGGGTCGTGCACAAACTTCCTTAACTGGGAAACATGAAATACGTTGTGAACTCCCGCCATCTTGTCTGGTAAGTCAATTCTATATGCCAAATTCCCGACTAGTTCAAGAACAGGGAATGGGCCAACGAATCTTGGTGCCAACTTTCCTCTCCTGCCAAATCATATTACGCTCTTCAACGGAGAAATCTTGACAAACACCAAGTCGCCAACGGAGAATTTTAAGTCTCTTCTCCTCTTATCGGCATAACTCTTCTGCCTATCTTGGGCAGCCTTCATTCGTTGTTGAATGGTCTTGATTTTATCTGAAGTTTCCCTCACCACATCTGGTCCAAGCATAAACTTCTCGCCAGTCTCTATCCAACATGATGGGGAGTTGCATGGTCTTCCGTACAAAGCTTCAAACGGAGCCATACCGATACTGGATTGGTAGCTATTATTATATGCAAACTCTACTAGATGCAAATGGTCATCCCATGATCCACCAAAATCCAATATACATGCTCTCAAGATATCTTCCAAAATACGATTCACCCTCTCCGTCTGACCGTCGGTCTGAGGATGATATGCGGTACTGAGATGTAACTCTGACCCTAGAGCTTCTTGTAAGCTCTTCCAAAACCCACTGGTGAACAACGGGTCTCGGTCACTCACAATGCTTTTAGGTACTCCATGGAATCTCACTACCCACTTCATATACAATTCTGCTAACTTAGCTGCCGTTCTGGTCGATCTGACTGGTATAAATCTTGCACTTTTGGTTAATCGATCCACAATCACCCAAATGCTATCATGTCCCAATCTAGTCCTTGGTAAACCATCAATGAAATCCATCGAGACTTGCTCCCATTTCCATTCGGGAATTTCTAATGGCTATAACAACCCACTAGGCTTCTTTTGCTCGGCTTTAACTAGCTGGCAATTCATGCATTTGGTTATAAACTCCCCAACGTCTCTTTTCATCCCTTCCCAGTAGTAAGTCTGTCTCATGTCTCGATATATCTTATTACCACCGGGGTGTATAGTTAGTTTTGAGTGATGACATTCTCTAAGCACTTCATCTCTCAACCCATTGACATTGGGTACAACGAGATTTCCATTCTTTCTAAGCCATCCATCTTGATCAAGCCCATACTTGCTCATCTCCTCATCGATACCCATCTCTAACTTGGAGATGATTTCCAATAGGTTAGGATCGTCCCTCTGACTAGAGCCGATCCGCTCAATTAAAGTGGGTCTAATCGTCAAACTTGCTAACATTTCTGGGTCCAATTCGCACTTTGGTCTGAAATCAAACCCCGCGATATACTCCAGTTGCTTCCATTCAAGGAACATAGCCCCTAAACTGGCATGTCTTTGACTCAACGCATCGGCTACCGCATTGCCCTTTCCCGGTGTATATGCGATGTCGAAATCATATGAAGCTAAGAACTCTAACCACCTTTGCTGACGAAGATTCAAATCCATTTGAGAGAAAAGATACTTCAGCGACTTATGATCAGTAAACAGCTCGAATCTTTCTCCCAAGGGATAATGTCTCCACATCTTCAATGCGAATACGATCGCTGCCAATTCCAAATCATGGATAGGATACCTCTTCTCATGCGGTTTCAGTTGCCTGCTTGCATAAGCTACAACCCTACCACCCTGCATCAACACAGCACCTAGTTCGGTACCACAAGCATCTGTATATACCGTCATCTCTTCACTCCCCTTGGGAATGACTAACACTGGTGCACTTGTCAACTTTTCTTTTAGACTCTTGAATGCATCCTCGCACCTTTCGTTCCAAACAAAAGCTTGATTCTTCTTTGTCAACTGAGTCAACGGTGCTGCTATCTTGGAGAAGCCTTGGATAAACTTACGATAATATCCCGCTAATCCCAAGAAACTTCTTACGTCTGTTGCATTCTTGGGCGTAGACCAATCTTGCACCGTGGCCACCTTAGCAGGATCCACGGCGATACCATTTTCCGAAACAACATGGCACAAGAATCTCACTTCCTTCCTCCAGAAATGACACTTAGAAAACTTTGCTTTCAATTGGTGTTTCCTCAACACCTCCATCACTGTCCTCAAATGTTCCTTGTGTTCTTCCTCGTTCCTTGAGTAAACCAAAATATCATCCACGAACACAAGAACAGACTTATTCAACTAATCTCTGAATACCCTATTCATAAGATCCACAAAATATGCCGGGGCATTAGTCAGCCCAAATGGCATAACCAACCATTCATAAAATCCAGACGGCGTTCGAAATGCCGTTTTAGCTATACTCTCAGCTTCCACTCTAAGCTGATGAAAACCTGTCGCGAGATCCAACTGGGAGAACACTCTCGCGCCACTCAACTGATCGAACAAATCATCTATCTGCGGGAGAGGATACTTATTCTTCCTCGTCACCTTGTTCAACTCACGGTAGTCTACACACAAACGAAGGGAACCATCCGCCTTGGTAGCAAACACAACTGGTGCTCCCCATTCAGAGACACTCCTTCTGATAAATCCCTTCTTCAAAAGATCGCTGACTTGCACCTCGAGCTCTCGCTGCTCCCTTGGTGCCATACGACGAAGTGGCATCACTATAGGTCTGGCATCTTTTACCAAATCAATACGGAACTCAATCTCTCGGTGTGGTGGAAGTCCGGTCACTTCTTCGAAAACATCCGGATACTGGCCAACCACGGGCAAACCTGACAACTCACTATGCGGAATGTCGAGAGAGTTTAGAAAACTAGCCAATACCCCCTCACTGGGTAGACCACCAAACACTATCCTCCGCCCATCATCCGCTCTAGCTGTCACCAAAAAGCCCTCACAGTCTACCACCACCCCGTACCTTCGGAGCCAATCTACTCCCAAAATAATGCCAAACCCGGTAAATCCCAAAACAATGCAATCACAAACAAACATGCATCCATGACTCGATAAGACCACATTACGACAAATCATGCTAAGGCTAGTAGAACCACCAATCGGGTTCGTCACTACTAAAGGTCTATCGACAATCTCGGGCTCCAATCCCAACCAATCTACCAGGTCACTAGATATGAAAGAACTGGAAGCTCCGGTATCAAACAAAACTCTAACAGGAACATCATAAACAGAAAGCATACCTTGAATGACGACATTCTTTCCCTTCTCCGCCGCAGTTGGGGCATTCGACGAAGAAGGAATAGCATTAAGGGCGTATGCTTTCACCATTTGCTTTTCTTTAGGGGGTTGCGGACACTTGTCCTTGTGATGTCCCATTTGGCCACAGTTGAAGCACTTCCTATCCGCTGGCTTGGCCCGACAATTACTAGCATAATGGCCCTTCCTACCACAGCTGAAGCACTCAACATCTTGTTTATTCTTTTTCTTCTGGCCATCCTTAGTCTGACTCTGCTTTCTTTTATTCTGGGAACCACCCTTGCCTCCACCACTTGCTTGTGGCTTTGGCTCATCTGCGGATGCAACCTCAGTCTTCGGCTTAGGGTAGAGACTCTCTGATCTTAATGCTTTCCCCACAATCGACTCAAACGTCTCATCGATGTGGTTAATAAGCCTTTCCCCTAAGTACTGATCTAACCCAGTTGTGAATTTCTCATTCTTCTTCTCGGCAGTATCAATAAGAGATAACCCATACTTTGACAAAGTGTCGAATTCAGCAATGTACTCCGAGACAGCTCTGCCATTCTGCTTGAGCTCCAACAATTTCTTAAACAACACTAACTTCTGAGCAGCTGGAATGAACTTCTCGCTAAAGCGAGCTTTAAACTGCTCCTAAGTAATCTGATCTTCGGGAGTAACCGCCTTTATAGCATTCCACCAATTCATTGCCCGCCCTTGCAGCTGACGGGATGCTAGCTTTCTCTTCATCGCATCCTCGATACCCAAATCCTCGAAGATACGTTCGCAACTATCCAACCAATCCTGAACATCTGTGGCCGACTCCGTTCCGTGGAATGGCTTCCCACCAAGGCTAGTATAATCCTTATTCAGCTTGGTGAAGTCGACTCTTGGCGCCTGCACTATTGGACCACCACCATTTCCACTATTGGGAGCTGCCCTCCGTACATCTCTAAGCATCTCTCTCATGAGGTCAGTAAACATCGTCCTCATGTCAGCAGCATTCCCATTATTGGCTCCCCTACCAGCACCTCTAGTATCTCGGCTCATCGTCAATCTGAAAAAGGAAACGATTAACGATTCCGTAGTGGTGCTAGTGCAGTACGACTTCATTCTTATACTACTAATAGTATATATATAGCTTTTGAAAACCAAAATAACCACAAATACGCTCTCTCGTATACGTATATTATCTCTCCCTGATAACTTCCCTAGGTTAACTACGCAACCTAGAGCTCTGATACCAAGTGTGACGGCCCGCCCCGCACCAACCGACACTTCCTCCAAGTGTGCGCTGTACACATGTCCAACTGGCAAGGAACGGTCGTCATAAGAAAAGAAAGAAGAGAATGAACTAATCAAGGAACCTGTAGAATGTCTCATAGCGCATGGAATAAAATATAATAATAACCTACTTGACATAAAACAGGTGAGACAGTGCATAAGCCGATAACTAATAATAAATGTCAACATCAGAGCAGCGGAAATCCAAATACAGCTTATTACAACTTTTCAAAATCTATTGTCTCTAAACAAAAGAAAGCTAAAGTGGAAGATGCACCACCAATGCCCAAGCAGTGATCTTCAATAACACAGGGAGAATACTATATATATATATATTACGTGGAAGCCTCCTGCTCGTCTCCGGATCATCTACCCGTGCATCACCAGCTAACCTGTCTCTAGTCTGCTCGTGTGAGCACCCAGAGTAATAAGAAGAGACATAAAACTCTGGGTCAGACAAGAAGTCTGGTATGAGCGATAAGCAGCTAAACAGAACAATAACAGGTATACTAAACCATACCTGAACCTGGACCTGCAACCAAAGAGTTAGCACTACATACTGTACAATACTCTAAGGTGCCATCAACATATGGTGTAAAGAAATACGGGGGTGGGGATGTGCATGTCATAGTGATAGCAAACAATTCAATCATGGCAACCATCCTCACATCTCTCACTCAGTGCATAAAGCATATGATGTATACCGCTTTCAACCACTAGACCCATCGAAGTAGTGACGGAGTTCGGCTTGTACAACTACTGCTACCACCAAGCTTACCCCATGGAGTCATGACTAAACCTTTACAAATGACCCCACTTCATTGGTCTATAGCTCTTTTAGTCGTACCTAGACCACTGTGGCCCTGAATCCGTTCACGTACCCCCTATACATAGTGATCCAAAGTTACAGACATCGATAGCCCCTTAGCACACGTCCCGCAGCAAAGCCCAATCATGAAGTTAACTCGTTGATTCCCATCTGAATCCTTGGTACAAACTTCCCATTTGGACTACCTTTGCATCTCGGGTTATGGTCTTCTTCGGTTCGGCTCGGGTCTCTTCCTCCTATTCGATTCGGTTCGGGCATTCTCCTCCTATCCGGTTCGGTTCGGGTCTCCTCCTCTATCCGGTTCGGTTCGGATCTCCTCCTCCTATCCGGTTCGGTTCGGGTGTCTCCTCCTATCCGGTTCGGTTCGGATCTCCTCCTTCTATTCGGTTCGGATCGGATCTCCTCCTCCTATCCGGTTCGGTTCGGGTGTCTCCTCCTATCCGGTTCGGTTCGGATCTCCTCCTTCTATTCGGTTCGGATCGGATCTCCTCCTCCTATCCGGTTCGGTTTGGATCTCCTCCTCCTATCCGGTTCAGATCGGATCGGATCTCCTCCTCCTATCCGGTTCGGATCGGATCTCCTCCTCCTATCCGGTTCGGATCGGATCTCCTCCTCCTATCCGGTTCGGATCGGGTGTTCTTCCTAACCGGTTCTGAAAATCTACAACTTTTTCCAGCAAGCTATTTTCGCCGAACGACGGCGTTTTCAACCATTCTAAACATCCTATGATATTACAAAACATTCCAAACAGCAGTAACAACATATAGAATCAATCAAAAACATTAAAACATCATTTACATGAAATACTTTAGATCAAACATACCCAGAAACCCATGTTTTCCCCTTAATCCTTCTTAACCGTGATTATGCATACAATTAGCAAAACTTATCCAAATTAGCCCAAATTTTTATCAGAGCCATAAAACATCATTATAGAATTTTAGGAATTTTTCCAGAATTTATTAATGTATAAATTCGCTAATCTTCACTAATTACCCATAATTAACCGTAATTAGTGTAAAAGCAAGCTAATCACTCACCTTTGCCACCACTAAAACCCCAAAACTGAAATATTCTCTGATTTGGCGCAGTTCCCAATCTGACACAGCAGCTCTACCTCGGTTCTCGTGCTAATACTCCTTGATTTGATGTTTGCTAAGCCTAATCTTCAATTAGAAAGTGATTAAGAGGTGTTTTGAAGAGATTTAGAGGGTGGAGGCCATGGCTAGGTTAAGAGGAATGAATAGTGACGGCTGAAAAAATGAGAAAAAGGTATTCTCTAAACCCTAACAGCCCTTTTAAACTCCTAATCCCGAAATTGCCCTTTGGGCCTAGCTGTTAATCACCCGGTTAAGCCCAATTAAGCTGTTTTTCACCATCTGAAACTTGTTTCAGCCATATCTCCCAAACGGTGAGTCCGTTTGGCTAATATGACCACTCTACGGAATTGTAAACCATCATCCGGATCCAATGAAAGTGGTTTCAGGTCAAAATTCCTTTCCAGTCAAAAGTTATGGTCAAAACAAGTTCAACTAGGGGCAAAACGGTCATTTAAAAATCAACAAAAATCATGAACATGGGAAATGACCGTACTAGTCGTTTCCCAAAAGTACACGACCATACGACTTACTAAGAAAAAGAAATAAATATTCTACGATCTTCCGATGCGTAGAATGCAGGTCGTTGCAGGTTTTCAGTTGCCTTCTCCTTACGAAGCAACACAAGCAACTCTTCATTCTAGACAACCATTTCCACCAAGATGTCGCTGAAGTTTAGTGGCAAGAATTCCACGTTGTGGTCGTGGAGATCTGAGCTCTAATCCCAGTAGCCACAACTTATTTTTTGTTTTGTTTTACGGACTTTGAAATAATAAGAAGGACCATAAAGATACATTAAAAGGAATATTCATCTTTTCACATAATATGACATATTGAGCTTACATAATTTACTGTAGATACATGTTGCGCGGATAAATATCATGCCATGAATAAATTGCGAGTAATTGATATTCAATAAATCAACTAATTTAATTATACAGACAGAATTAAAGGTTTCTCTCTCTATATAATGTAAATTATGCTCAAGATTAATTACTTGTTTTTGAGAAGAGAAATGAAAGGTTTCATTCCAAAATTAATCTTATAAATGAGTTCATAGGGACGCGTGCTTCGCACAAGAGACAAGTCATAGCAAAATTTATATTTTTAACTTATTCAATAGAAAATAGTTTGAATGGATTTTTGGAGTTAAATCATGTGTAAACTTTTTGAATTCTACAACTCTTCTATTTTGGCTCCTGACATATCTAAGTGTACTTTGGCACATCCAATTATAAGCAATGGAGCATCATTCTCGGCACCTCTCATAGCTCCTAATGGGAGACAGCACGAGTCACTTCCCCGGATGTGAAGCCTTTAGTGTTGTCCATATGGACTTGTAATAGAACCGTTAAGACCGTGGAGACCCTTGACATATTTTATGCTGTGAAACGTTCAAGGTAGCCTCTACGCCTTGATGGCATACCTCTTAGATCTCTGGGACGTGCAGTTAAGCTACCTATGAATGTGTATACTTATAGTGCCATAAATTGGTTGCAATTAAAGCATCTCACATTCTTTTACCTACCATTTCTTAGCATCGCTTGACCTACATTCCGATCTTTAGTGGCCCATTTTATAACCCTTGAATTTGATGACTTTAGCATTTTTCTTCTTGACCTTTTCCTCATCTGAACTTTCTTTCCCTAAATGAACTTTCTCTTCTTTCCGTGAAAGCTCCAATTTTCGATTGCCTTCTCCTTACGAAGCAACACAAGATACTCTTCATTCTAGAGAGCCATTTACACCAAGATGTGGCTGTAGTTTAGTGATAAGAACTCTACGTTGTGGCCGTGGAGACCTGGACTCGAATCCCATCAGCCACAACTTAATTTTTTTTGTTTTAAGGATTTTGATATACTTAGAAGGACAATAAAGATACATTAAAAGGAAAACTAATATTTCCATGTAATATGATATATTGAGCGTGCATAATTTACTGTAGATACATGTATACGTAGATAAATTTCATGCCATGAATAAATTGCGAGTAATTGATATTCAGTGAAACAAATAATTTAATTATATAGATAGAATTAAAGGTTTCCCTCTCTATATAATGCAAATTATGCTCATGATTGATTAGTTGTTTTTGAGAAGAGAAATGAAAGGTTTGATTCCAAAATTAATCTTATAAATGAGTTTATAGAGACACGTGCTTCGCACGAGAGACAAGTCATAGCAAAATTTAAATTTTTAAGTATTCAATAGAAAATAGTTTGAATGGATATTTGTAGTTAAATCATGTGTAAACTTTTTTAGCGCTATAACTCTTCTATTTAGGCTCCTAACATACCCAGGTGTACTTAGGCACATCAAAATATAAGCAATGGCACATCATTATCGGCACCTCTCATAGCTCCTAATAGGAGACAGTACGAGTCACATCCCCGGAAGTGAAGCCTTTTGTTTTGTCCATATGGCCTTATAATAGTACCACCATGACTGTGGAGATCCTTGACCTATTTTATGCTGTGAAACGTTCAAGGTAGTCTCTATGCCTTGATTGAATACCTCTTATATCTCTCGGATAGGTAGTTAAGCTGCCTCTGAATATGTATCCTTGTAGTGCCACAAACTAGTTGCAACTAAGGCATCTCACATTCTTCTATAAACCGTTTCTTAGCATCGCCAGGCCTGCTTTTTGATCTTTAGTGGCCCATTTTATAACACTAGAAGTTGATGACTTTATCCTTGTTCTTCTTGACCTTTTCCTCTTTTGAGCTTTCTTTCCCGAAATGAACTTTCTCTTCTTTCCGTGAAAGTTCCGATTTTCGATTGCCTTCTCCGTATGAAGCAACACAAGTAACTCTTGATTCCAGACCCATTTCCACCAAGATGTGGCTATAGTTTAGTGGTAAGAATTCCACGTTGTGGCTGTGGAGACCTTGGCTCGAATCCCAGCACCCACAACATAATTTTTTTTTTGTTTTTACAAATTTTGGAATAATAAGAAGGAAAATTAAGATACACTAAAAGGAAAATTCATCTTTGCACATAATTTGATATATTTAGCTTACATAATTTACTGTAGATACATGTATACATAGATAAATTTCATGCCATGAATAAACTGCAAGTAACTGATATTCGATGAATCAACTAATTTAATTATACAGACAGAATTAAAGGTTTCTCTCTCTATACAATGCAAATTATGCTCAAGATTAATTACTTGTTTTTGAGAAGAAAAAAGAAAGGTTTCATTCCAAAATTAATCTTATAAATGAGTTCATAGAGACACGTGCTTAACTCAAGAAACAAGTCATAGAAAAATTTATATTTTTAACTTATTACATAGAAAGTAGTTTGAACGGATATTTGCGATGAAATCATGCGTAAACATGTTGAGCGCTACAACTCTTCTATTTTGGCTCCTGGCATACACAGGTGTACTTGGGCCTATCCACGTTTAATTCGCGGCACATCATTATTGACACCTCTCATTGCTCCTAATGGGAGCTAGTACGGGTCACGTTCCCGGATTTGTAGCCCGTAGTGTCGTCAATATGGACATGTAAAAGTACCATCAAGACGGTGGAGACTCTTGACCTATTTTATGATGTGAAACATTCTAGGTCGTCTCTAGGTCTTGATGGCGTTACTCTTATATTGCTTGTACAGGTAGTCAAACTACCTCTGAATATGTATCCTTGCAGTGTCATAAACTGGTTGCAATTAAAGCATCTCACATTCTTCTACCAACCGTTTCTTAGCATCTCCTGACCTACATTCCGATCTTTAGTGGCCCATTTTATAACACTTGAATTTTATGACTTTAGCCTCGTTCTTCTTGACCTTTTCATTTTCTGAGCATTCTGTCCCGAAATGAACTTTCTCTTCTTTCTATGAAAGCTCTGTTTTTCGGTTGCGTTCTCTTTACGAAGCAACACAAGCAACTCTTCATTTTAGACAACCATTTCCACTAAGATGTGGTTGTAGTTTAGTGGTAAGAATTCAACATTCTGGCCATGGAGACCTGGGCTCAAATCCCAGTAGCCACAACTTTTGTTTTTTTTTGTTTTATGGATTTTGGAACAATAAGGAGGATAATAAAGATACATTAAATCGAAAATTCTTCTTTGCACATAATCTGATATATTGAGCTTACATAATTTACAGTAGATACATGTGTACATAGATAAATTTCATGCCATGAATAAATTGCGATTAATTGATTATCAGTGAATCAACTAATTTAATTATACAGATAGAACTAAAGGATTCTCTCTCTATATAATGAAAATTATGCTCAAGATTAATTACTTGTTTTTGAGAAGAGAAATGTAAGGTTTCATTCCAAAATTAATCTTATAAATGAGTTCATAGAGACACGTGCTTCCCAAAAGAGAAGTCGTAGCAAAATTTATACTTTTAACTAATTTAATAGAAAGTAGTTTGAATGTATATTTGCAATTAAATCATGTGTAAAACTTTCGAGTGCTACAACTCTTCTATTTTGGATCCTGACATACCCAGGTGTACATGAGCACATCCAAGTCTAAGCTATGGCACATCATTATCGGCACCTCTCACAACTCCTAATGGGAGACAGTGCGAGTCACATCCTCGGAAGTGAAGCCTTTAGTGTTGTCCATATGGCCTTATAATAGTACCATCAAGACCATGGAGACCCTTGACCCATTTTATTATGTGACACCTTCAATGTAGTCTCTACGCCTTGATGGCATACCTCTTAGATCGCTGGGACAGATAGTTAAGCTACCACTGAATATCTATTCTTGTAGTTCCATAAATTGGTTGCAATTAATGCATCTCACATTCTTCTACCAATCGTTTCTTAGCATCGCAAAACCTGTATTCCGATCTTTAGTAGCCCATTTTATAACACTTGAAGTTGATGACATTAACCTTGTTCTTCTTGAGCTTTTCCTCTTCTGAGCTTTCTTTCCCGAAATGAACTTTCTTTCCTTTCTATGAAAACTCCGTTTTTCGGTTGACTTCTACTTACGAAGCAACTCTTCATCCAGACAGCCAATTCTACCGAGATGTGGCTGTAGTTTAGTGGTAAGAATTCGACGTTGTGGCCGTGGAGACCTGGGCTCGAATCCAAAAAGCCACAACTTAATTTTTTTTGTTTAACAAATTTTGGAATAATAAGGACAATAAAGATACATTAAAAGGAAAATTAATTCTTGCACATAATCTGATATATCGAGCTTACATAATTTACTGTAGATGCATGTATACATAGATAAGTTTCATGCCACGAAAAAACTATGAGTAATTGGTATTCAATGAATCAACTAATTTAATTATACAGGCATAATTAAAGGGTTTTATCCCTATATATTGCAAATTAAGCTTAAGACTAATTACTTGTTTTTGAGAAGAGAAATGAAAGGTTTCATTCCAAAATTAATCTCATAAATGAGTTCATAATGACACGTGCTTCGCACAAGAGACAAATCATAGAAAAATTTATATTTTTAACTTATCACATAGAAAATAGTTTGAATGGATATTTGCAATGAAATCATGTGTAAACTTGTTGAGCTCTACAACTCTTCTATTTTGGCTCCTGACATACCCATGTGTACTTGAGTCCATCTAAGTCTAAGTCACGGCACATCATTAACGACACCTCTCATTGCTCCTAATGGGAGCTAGAACGCTTCACATTCTCGAAAGTGATGTCTTTAGTGTCGCCCATATGGCCATGCAAAAGTACCGTCAAGACGGTGGAGACCCTTGACCGATTTTATATTGTGAAATATTCTTGGTCGTATCTACGTCTTGATGGCGTAACTCTTAGATTGCTTGAACAGGTAGTGAAGCTACCTCTGAATATGTATCCTTGTATTGCAATAAGCTGGTTGCAATTATATCACCTCACATTCTTCTACCAACCGTTTCTTAGCATCCCCTGACCTGCATTCCGATTTTTAGTGGCCTATTTTATAACACTTAAAGTTGATTAATTTAGCCTTGTTCTTTTCTGACCTTTTCCTTTTCTAAGCTTTCTTTCCTGAAATGAACTTTCTCTTCCTTCTGTGAAAGCTTTGGTTTTCGGTTGTGTTCTTCTTACGATGCAACACAAGTAACTCTTCATAGACAACCATTTCCACCAAGATATGGGTGTATTCTAGTGGTAAGAATTCCATGTTGTGGCCGTGGAGACCTGACCTCGAATCCCAGCAACCACAACTTAATTTTTCTTGTTTTACGGATTTTGGAATAATAAGAAGGACATAAAGAACATTAAAAGGAGAATTCATCTTTGTACATAATCTGATATATTGAGCTTACATAATTTACTGTAGATACATGTACACATAGATAAATTTCACGCCAAGAATAAATTGAGATTAATTGATATTCAATGAATTTAATAATTTAATTATACTGATAGTTTCTCTCTCTATATAATTCAAAATATGCTCAAGATTAATTACTTGTTTTTGAGAAGATAAATGAAAGGTTTCATTTCAAAATTAATCTTATAAATGCGTTCATAGAGACACGTTCTTCGCATATGAGACAAGTCATAGAAAAATTTATATTTTTTACTTATTCAATAGAAAATAGTTTGAATGAATATTTGCAAAGAATTCATGTGCAAACTTGTTGGGCTCTACAACTCATCAATTTTTTATCCTGACATACCCAGGTGTACTTGGACACATCCAAGTCTAAGTTACGGAACATCATTATCGGCACCTCTCATTACTCCTAATGTGAGCCAGTATGGGTCAAATTCCCGGAAGTGAATACTTTAGTGTCGTCCATATGGCCATGTAAAAGTATTGTTAAGACGGTGGAGACCCTTGACCTATTTTTTGATGTGAAACGTTCTAGGTCGTCTCCACGTCTTGATGGCATAACTCTTAGATTGTTGGGACATGTAGTTAAGCTACCTCTGAATATGCATCCTTGTAGTGTCATAAGCTAGTTGCAATTAAAGAATCTCACATTCTTCTACCAACCGTTTTTAGCATCGCCAGACCTGCATTCCGATATTTAGCAGCCCATATTACGACACTTGAAGTAGATGACTTTAGCCTTGTTCTTCTTGACCTTTTCCTCTTTTGAGCTTTCCTTCCCGAAATGAACTTTCTCTTCTTTCTGTGAAAGCTCCGATTTTCGGTTGCCTTCTCCTTACGAAGCAACACAGGCAACTTTTCATTCCAGACAGCCATACCCACCAAGATGTGGCTGTAGTTTAGTGGTAAGAATTCCACGTTGTGGCCGTGGAGACCTGGGCTCGAATCCCAGCAGCCACAACTTAATTTGTTTTGTTTTACGGATTTTGGAATAATAAGAAGGACAATAAACATCATTGAAAGGAAAATTCATCTTTGTACATAATCTGATATATTGAGCTTACATAATTCACTGTAGATACATGTATACATAATCTGATATATTTCAAAATATTCTCAAGATTAATTACTTGTTTTTGAGAAGAGAAATGAAAGGTTTCATTTCAAAATTAATCTTATAAATGCGTTCATACAGACACGTGCTTCGCACAAGAGACAAGTCATCGAAAATTTTGTATATTTAACTTATTCAATAGAAAATAGTTTGAATGGATAGTTTCAATGAAATCATGTGTAAACTTGTTGAGCTCTACAACTCTTCTATTTTGGCTCCTGACATACCCAAGGGTACTTGGGCCCATCCAAGTCTTAGTCATGGCACATCATTATCGGCACCTCTCATTGCTCCCAATGGTAGCTAGTATGGGTCACATTCCCAGAAGTGAACCCTTTAGCGTCATCCATATGGCTAGCTATGTAAAAGTACCGTTATGACGGTGGAGACCCTTGACCTATTTTATGATGTGAAACGTTCTAGGTCGTCTCTAAGTCTTGATGGAGTAACTCTTAGATTGATGGGTCGGGTAGTTAAGCTTCCTCTGAATATGTATCCATGTAGTGTCATAAACTGGTTGCAATTAAAGCATCTCGCAATCTTCTACCAACCATTTCTTAGCATCGCCTGACCTGCATTCTGATCTTTAGTGGCCCATTTTATAACACTTGAAGTTGATGACTTTAGCCTTCATTACTACAAAACAGCTCATTTGCATAAGTTGTTAAACCCCTATTGCATCAGTTGTCCAACTGATGCAAATGAAGATGATGCAACAGACCAATTTCGGTTGCATCAGTTGAACAACCGATGCAAATGATTCTAAGTTGCATCGGTTGCTTGGTACAACCGATGCCATAAAAACAAATGGTTACACTTTCTTTTCATGGCTTGGTGTATTGCATCAGCTTTTTTTAACAACCGATGCTACTGAAAAAATGCAAAAAAACAACAGATACAAATGGTTACACATTCTGTTCTTTTTGAACTTTTCCTCTTCTGAGCTTTCTTTCTATAAATGAACTCTCTCTTCTTTCCCTGAAAGCTCCGGTTTTCGGTTGCCTTCTTGTAACAACCCGTATTTCTAATAATCTGTTATAACATAAATTGAGGCAGAATTAAATTATAAAATGGGAATCAAGGGAAACAGGCTATGCCATTGCGTTCGTCTCGGAAAAATACGCGAAATAGAGTCCGAGTTTTCGAAAATCGGAGTCCGTATGGCCCAGATATGGCCCGTCGAAGCTTTCAGAAAATTCAAGTTTTAAAATGAGATTCAAATTTAAAGAATTGGGCCAGCTGGGCCAAGGCGGGAAAAATCCCGCCAGGACCCCATGTCGACAGGCCTGTCGACAGGGGTCTTGGCATGTCGACTGCCCTGTCGACAGGGGGTGGCCGGGCTACTTGGCCTGGTGCACCATTTCTGATTTGGGCTTGATAAGGGTGCTTGGTTCTAGAGAGTTCCGGGATCTGATGGACCTAATTGAATCTAGGGTTAATCCTATGGTTCAAATCACTAACCTAATCTATAAATAAGACCCTAACCTACCCTAAATCATTCATTATTCATCCTAGTAACTAAACTATGCCAAAATCCATCCTCTCATGGCCTCCACCCTCTTCATACAATTCCTAATTTAATTCCTAAGTGATTTTCCATGCATACAAGCATATTTAGGCTTGTATGATCCTCCTTAGCTTGCATTAAAGGCTTGTTTTTCTATTGGCATCATAAAGGAGGAGTCTTGATCAAGTTTGCTTGCATTTGGGGGTTTTAATTAGTTGCATAAGGGGTTTCTTGCATTTGTTATACTCATTTGAGTCCGCATAAGCATTGTAAGCCCTCTTACCTTCACTTTACAAACTCTAAAGTTAATATGTGGTGAAAGTTGAGATTTATGTGAGTTTAGTTGATTATGCATGCTTATGCGAACTCACTATACCATGTTTTACATGTTTCATAAGTTATGCATGCATATGCGAGTTTACTATGCCATGTTCTACATGTTTAATGGATTATGCATGTTTATGCAAGGGTACTAAGCCATGATTTGCAAATCCATTGAGTTATGCATGTATACTAAGCCATGATTTGCAAGATTAATAAATTATGCATGTTTATGCAAGTTTGCTAAGCCATGATTTGTATGTTTATTGAGTTATGCATATTTATGCAAGTTTAAAATGACAAGTTGTGCATGTTTTGACAAGTTGTGCATGTTTTGACAAGTTGTGCATGTTTTGACAAGTTGTGCATGTTTATGCAAGTTTAAAATGACAAGTTGTGCATGTTTTGACAAGTTGTGCATGTTTTGACAAGTTGTGCATGTTTATGCAAGTTTAAAATGACAAGTTGTGCATGTTTTGACAAGTTGTGCATGCTTATGCAAGTTTAAAATGACTAGTTGTGCATGTTGACAAGTTATGCATGCTTTTGCAAGTTTAAAATGACAAGTTGAGCATGTTTGACAAGTTATGCATGATTAAGGTAATATGCAAGTTCACTATGCTAAGTTATGCAAGTTTAACATGTTATGCATGTTTATGGTAATATGCAAGTTCACTATGCTAAGTTGTGCAAGTCTAACATGTTATGCATGATTGTTGTGCAAGTCTATCATGTATGTAGTGCCAAGTTCCCTCTTCCTATCCTTTATGCGTTACTACGAATATGTAAGCGATAGAATGACGTTGGGGGTTTTGGGGTAAACTTAAAATACATGAAAATATAAGATTGGGAATTTACCTATTAAGTTAGGTCTACCCCTTGGGAATTTACCTATTAAGTTAGGTCTACCCAAGTAATTGTTTGACTTGTGATTATGTTTTGAAATGAAGTGGACATGACACTTAGAAAACATAAGTGTGGCCAACTCGAGGTTGGGTTGAGTTTGTAGCGTAATTCTACCTGGAACCGACCGGCTTAACTAGTGGCTACAAACAATAGGACCCAATGTGAGAAGTTGGTCATGGGGTGCCAAGACCCGAGGTTAGACCAAGTTGTGGTGTAAAGCTACCCGGACCCGCCCGGCCTAACTAGTAACCACAACAAGGTCTAATGTGAGAGGTTAAGGTGCATTAAGTTAATTAATGCCTCATGATTAGGGTTAAGTCAGGGTCCACTAATACTTAACCAAATTGGGAATTCAAGGGATGAAAATGGGGTTAAGTTACACTTAACCAATTTAATCAATTTGGGGATACAAGGGATTGGATGGGGTTAAGTGGTGAACCGTTGATTACACTTAACTAATTTAATCCATGATTAGTGAAGGGTTAAATCACACTTAACCCTCTTGGGGAAACCCTAGCAACGTGGTCTGTTCTAACAGTAATCCCAGTTTGGTATCATTCACAACCCTAGAAGCTAGGCTAGGGCGGGGCACGATTACTGGAGGATGTAAGCGACCAAAGGGCGATGGCCGAGTGGTACAGCGGTGCGGGTCCGGCGGGCTACGGACGTGCACGTAGTCCGATGTTGGACAAACTCGAGGCACGGGTACCAGTAGGTTAGGGCTGTGCATTATTGCTTAAGTGTCTGGGATTGACACCCGAGGGCTTGATACACCCAAAGGTGGACCCAGCACAGTCTAACTACAACCATACGTGGGCCATATGGACACCAACACTTGACGTGTTAGGTTTATAGGGAGCCGATCGACTAGACCGTTGGGCTGGACCTTGTATTAAGGTCACCTCAGGTTATTGGGCCAAAGCTTGGGCCAAGGGATCAATATCTGTTATGTTGAGTTGCTAGTACACCGTGGTGCAAAAACTTAGCCATGTTTTATGCGCTGACACCTCTATCTATCTTGTAGTTAATTTACCATGCCAGTATGTTGTTATCTATGATCATCTCAGTTCCCATCATGATGTTAACTTTATTAGTTTATAGACTGATCGTAGCAGGGCTTACTCAGTCTTTTTGACTGACCCGTTTTGTTTCGCCTCTTTTCTTCCGTTTCCCCCCCCCCCCCAGGTTCTCAGGGAGGGAATACAGGAGCCTAGCTTGGATCTTAGCTGCTTTCTTGGATAGCTCATGTATGCTTTGGACTTGAGCTCGCTATGGTTTCTTCCACTTTGGGGATAGCTACTTTTATGTTTTCTTTTTCAGTATCAGATGATGTTATTTTATGTACTAGACTTGTTTACTTGGGAAATTGACATTATGATGTAGCAGACTTGTTTTTGAAATAGTTTAAAAGTCTTCCGCTGTTTTATTTACTTACTCTGTTTATTTACATATATATATATGTCATGTCCTGCCTTGCTATATCATTATGCATGTTTACCAATAATGCCCCTCCAAAGCTAGTGCATTCCTTTGCGAGTGACCCTGGCGGAGGTGGGGTGTTACATTTGGTATCAGAGCATATGGTTTACGAGAAGGGATAAAAAGGGTTTTAAAAACTTTTGAAAAACTATTTTCAAAACCAAGTATAAAGTATTTTCCAAAGAAAAGTCTAGCTGTTTTAAAAGGCTATTCCCCAAAAGCCATCAGCACTATCCTTTGACTCCTCGTTTAAACTCTTTTCTTTTCGTTTCCAGCATGTCTGATAATCTCATCTTGCCCGAAGGAGTAACGATACCCGATTGGTTTCGTCGGTACTTGGAAGTCACGGCACCGGTCCCGGGTGTCCCTAATGTTGTCCCCCCAGTCGAGGCCGCTGTTCCTCCTCCTCCTCCCGTAGCTGATGTTCCTCTTCCCCCTCAGCCTCCACAAGCGGATTTCGCAGAAACTTGCAAGAACTTTAAGAGGATGGGAGGCAAGAATTTTAATGGAACAGAGACTTTTGTAGAAGCAGGGAATTGGTTGAAAGAGACCGAAGATCTTTTAGCCACCTTTGATATAAGTGACCGCAGGAAGGTTTTATTAGCAGTATGGTTGCTAAAGGAAGAAGCTGCACGTTGGTGGGTAGTCACCACCGCTACTAGGCCAATTGAGACTTGGGATGACTTTAGAGGAAGGTTTGGACTGAGATTCTTATCACTGAAGCAAGGGGACATGACTATTAGGGAATACATAGATAAGTTTAATCAACTGGCTCGTGTCGATTTAGACTTAGTTAATACAGCTCAGAAGAAGGCCCTACACTTTGCTCTAGGATTAAACGAGCCATTACGTGATTTGGCCATGTCTCATATACCCTTGGGGGCGACTTTCGAGAATTTGGTGAATTTGGCCCTACTTCAAGAAGAAGATAACAATGACAAGAAAGAGGTCAAGGCGAATGAGTCTCAAGGCAAGAGAGTAAATTCCGGAAAACGGGGCAAGAATAACAACAACCGCAAGGACAAGCCAAGAGGGAATAGGAAATGCAATTTCTGTAGTGAAGTTGGACATATAGCAAGGGAATGTAGGAAGAAGAAGAGAAAGTGGGGCGAATGCTTTCATTGTGGTGAGTCTGGACATCTCAACAAAGATTGCCCGAGGAAACAAGGGCAAGGTCAGACTCAGTGTGCAGGACTATCTGGAGTGCGAGATCATCCCCTCAACACCGTTTTTCCAGCTCATGATAGAGGTAGTGTTTCTGTTGAAAATCTTGTTTACATTTTCTGATTTTCCCTGTTCGAACTTTGTTTGATTCTGGCACATCGCATAGTTTTATTTCATCTGATCTAGTTGAAAGTTTGCACCTAAGTACTAGTGTAGTTGATGATCCCGTATGTGTTTCAAATCCAATTGGGGGTTCTGCCCGTTTGTCTATGGTCTGAGTGGATTCGAAAATTTCTATCTTAAGTATAGAATTCTCGTGGGATGTTTATATTCTCGGTTTCAGGGGATATGGGTTGGTTTTGGGCATGGAATGGTTGTCCTGTTTTGAAGCCATTCTTGGTTTCTGTATATAGGGTTGTGAGGCTCATGATCCACCTCGGTAATACCCTAGAAATTTCTAGTAACCCTATGGGTCCCGTCATGTTATGTTATCTTGAATCCCTCAACTCGTCTATCGATAGTTTGCAATCTGTGAGGGTGGTCCGAGAACGTCCTGATATCTTGGGGAAAGTGAAGGGGTTACCCTTAGACGTGGGATAGATTTCCGCATTATCTGGTTGGTAATACCAAGCCAGTTTCGTGGCCGGTTAGGCACATGACCTCACGAGGAGAGAATTAAGAAAGCAAGTCAAGGAGTTGCTTGAAAAGAACTTCCTGAGACGAAGCATTTTCGAGTAGGGTGCTCCAGTAGTATTCGTTACTGACATGGACAGTTTGTTTCGCTTATGTGTTGATTATCGTGAGAGGAATAGATAACCGTTACCAAGGATCAATGATTTGTTTGATTAGCTTGTAGGAGCATCTGTTTTCTTTTAATCTAGCTACCGGATTCCATCAGCTTAGGATGGCTGAGGATGGAATTGACAAGACTGAGTTTAGGACTCTAGATGGATTTTTGCAATGGTTAGTCATGCTATTTGGTTTGACTAAGGCACCCGCATATTACGCAAACTCGATGGGTAGGGTGTTTAGGGAGTCCTTGAACAAGTTTGTCATGATCGTCATAGACGATATTTTGATCTCCTCAAAAGAACGAGGAAGAACATGCTATACATCTCAAGGAGGAGATGGATACGCTTGGAGCCACCAGTTGAAGGTCAAGTTCTCCAAATGTCACTTTGGAGGAAGAAAGTTGGATTTCTTGGGCACATAGTTCCTAAGTAAGGCTTAGCGGTGGATTCCGCTAAAGTGGTTGCGGTATAAGACCGGAAAACTCTGAGGAGGGCAATTGAAGTAAGAAGCCTCCTTTGTTTGGCTAGTTAGTTAGCTTTCCCGGAGCTTAGACTTACTCTTCTGGATCAAGAAGGGGGTTTCGCAGGAAGAAGATCCGCAGTTGGTCAAGAACATGGACCAGTCGGTTCGAGGCGAGATGTTAAGTCACCTCACTAGATATATTATAGATGACGAGGGATGACTAAGGCGCGATGAGAGATTATGTGTTCCTCGAGTGAAAGACTGGGTAAAGAAGGTTCCTGAAGATGCGCATCACTCGAGGAGGTGGCCGAGTTGGTTTCAGGATGCATATTGTGCCACCAGCTTGAGGCCAAGTCATAGAAGCCCAGTGGGCCATTACCTCCATTGGAAGTTTCGCAAGGGGAGTGTGAAAACATCTCGATAGATTAGGTGGATAAATTACCTAGATCAAAGAAAGGGAATACGGGTAGGTGGGTCATAATAGGTAGACTCACGAAGAGTGCTCATTTCAGAGCAAGAGAACTGCATCATGGTTAACAGCGGTCTACCCTCAAGAAGTTGGCCAGTTTTGAAATAGCCCACAGGAAGCCATGGGTAGGCAACTGAATCTAGGTATGACCTATCACTCATAGGCAGATGGTTCATTTCGATTTAAGCATGAGTTATAGGAAATCACGTTTATAAGGGCAATTAGCAACATGGATTGGTATTTTCAAGAAAAGTTCTGCTGCGTGAAATACTGTATAGTAAGTGGACGAGATCCAGGATTCACTAGTGAATATTGGAGAGCTTGCATAAAATCATGAGGTTATAGTATGTTTAAGCCAAGTACACAGAAGGAAGAATAAATGGAAAAGAAAGACGAGAGGCAATAATGAAATGAGTTCCAACTCGAATTTGGGAAATAGGAGTTAGGAAGCCAAGGAATCATGAAGTGAAAGATAGTCAAAACACAGTTGAGTTAAGCTCAAGGAAACGTGACTAAGAAGAGTGAAGACTAGATACACGCATCATATCTTTTTAAGAGTGCATCCTTGATCCTTGTTTTCCTGTGGGGCTTGCTTGCAAGTTACCTTTTGTATATATCCTCTCGGTCCCATTCTCGATCTTATCTCTGTTGGAAACTCCATAAGGGGGTTAAGACTCATCGGTTAGTACTATATGTCAAAGTTTGAATGGATTTCTTGTAATACAAAAAGGAGTTTATCTAGTTTATCTAGTTTATCGTGCCTATCTTGTCATGAGAACCTTAGGTAGAAACCCTTTTTGATGAAACATGTATTTGAAACATGTTATGCTTGATGGTTGCAAGTGGTTGCAAGTGTTTGCAAGTGGTTGCTCGTGGATGCATTATACACATTAGGCACTAGATCGGCTCGCACACTCTTCATGTTGCATATGCATGAGTGCTTACACTTATTCATGGTTGAAACTTGTTGTGTTATCACATGGATGTTGCATATGGGTGAATGTTATGTGCACTCATATAGATACTATGAATTTAGGAATTTGCATACATATGGATTCATTTCACTGACATACATATGCATTAAGGAGGTTTACTGTACCAGTAACCGCCTGATCCTTGCATTAGATAAGACATACGTATGCATTAAGGAGGTTTACTGTATCAGTAACCGCCTGATCTTTGCATTAGATAAGTACATATACACACACTTTTGCATATGTTCATACCACATTTAGAATCTTGTAAGGACAATGATTGCTCGTGGATGATGCTTTGAGTAGATGGATGATTGGATGGTAGGATATGCTCTTCCTAACTTGAAGATTTCGGGGACGAAATCCTTTAAGGAGGGGAGAATGTAACAACCCGTATTTCTAATAAACTGTTATAACATAAATTGAGGCAGAATTAAATTATAAAATGGGAATCAAGGGAAACGGGCTATGCCATTGCGTTCGTCTCGGAAAAATACGCGAAATAGAGTCCGAGTTTTCGAAAATCGGAGTCCGTATGGCCCAGATATGGCCCGTCGAAGCTTTCAGAAAATTCAAGTTTTAAAATGAGATTCAAATTTAAAGAATTGGGCCAGCTGGGCCAAGGCGGGAAAAATCCCGCCAGGACCCCATGTCGACAGGCCTGTCGACAGGGGTCTTGGCATGTCGACTGCCCTGTCGACAGCCCTGTCGACAGGGGGTGGCCGGGCTACTTGGCCTGGTGCACCATTTCTGATTTGGGCTTGATAGGGGGGGGGGGCTTGGTTCTAGAGAGTTCCGGGATCTGATGGACCTAATTGAATCTAGGGTTAATCCTATGGTTCAAATCACTAACCTAATCTATAAATAAGACCCTAACCTACCCTAAATCATTCATTATTCATCCTAGTAACTAAACTATGCCAAAATCCATCCTCTCATGGCCTCCACCCTCTTCATACAATTCCTAATTTAATTCCTAAGTGATTTTCCATGCATACAAGCATATTTAGGCTTATATGATCCTCCTTAGCTTGCATTAAAGGCTTGTTTTTCTATTGGCATCATAAAGGAGGAGTCTTGATCAAGTTTGCTTGCATTTGGGGGTTTTAATTAGTTGCATAAGGGGTTTCTTGCATTTGTTATACTCATTTGAGTCCGCATAAGCATTGTAAGCCCTCTTACCTTCACTTTACAAACTCTAAAGTTAATATGTGGTGAAAGTTGAGATTTATGTGAGTTTAGTTGATTATGCATGCTTATGCGAACTCACTATACCATGTTTTACATGTTTCATAAGTTATGCATGCATATGCGAGTTTACTATGCCATGTTCTACATGTTTAATGGATTATGCATGTTTATGCAAGGGTACTAAGCCATGATTTGCAAATCTATTGAGTTATGCATGTATACTAAGCCATTATTTGCAAGATTAATAAATTATGCATGTTTATGCAAGTTTGCTAAGCCATGATTTGTATGTTTATTGAGTTATGCATATTTATGCAAGTTTAAAATGACAAGTTGTGCATGTTTTGACAAGTTGTGCATGTTTTGACAAGTTGTGCATGTTTTGACAAGTTGTGCATGTTTATGCAAGTTTAAAATGACAAGTTGTGCATGTTTTGACAAGTTGTGCATGTTTTGACAAGTTGTGCATGTTTATGCAAGTTTAAAATGACAAGTTGTGCATGTTTTGACAAGTTGTGCATGCTTATGCAAGTTTAAAATGACTAGTTGTGCATGTTGACAAGTTATGCATGCTTATGCAAGTTTAAAATGACAAGTTGAGCATGTTTGACAAGTTATGCATGATTAAGGTAATATGCAAGTTCACTATGCTAAGTTATGCAAGTTTAACATGTTATGCATGTTTATGGAAATATGCAAGTTCACTATGCTAAGTTGTGCAAGTCTAACATGTTATGCATGATTGTTGTGCAAGTCTATCATGTATGTTGTGCCAAGTTCCCTCTTCCTATCCTTTATGCGTTACTACGAATATGTAAGCGATAGAATGACGTTGGGGGTTTTGGGGTAAACTTAAAATACATGAAAATATAAGATTGGGAATTTACCTATTAAGTTAGGTCTACCCCTTGGGAATTTACCTATTAAGTTAGGTCTACCCAAGTAATTGTTTGACTTGTGATTATGTTTTGAAATGAAGTGGACATGACACTTAGAAAACATAAGTGTGGCCAACTCGAGGTTGGGTTGAGTTTGTAGCGTAATTCTACCCGGAACCGACCGGCTTAACTAGTGGCTACAAACAATAGGACCCAATGTGAGAAGTTGGTCATGGGGTGCCAAGACCCGAGGTTAGACCAAGTTGTGGTGTAAAGCTACCCGGACCCGCCCGGCCTAACTAGTAACCACAACAAGGTCTAATGTGAGAGGTTAAGGTGCATTAAGTTAATTAATGCCTCATGATTAGGGTTAAGTCAGGGTCCACTAATACTTAACCAAATTGGGAATTCAAGGGATGAAAATGGGGTTAAGTTACACTTAACCAATTTAATCAATTTGGGGATACAAGGGATTGGATGGGGTTAAGTGGTGAACCGTTGATTACACTTAACTAATTTAATCCATGATTAGTGAAGGGTTAAATCACACTTAACCCTCTTGGGGAAACCCTAGCAACGTGGTCTGTTCTAACAGTAATCCCAGTTTGGTATCATTCACAACCCTAGAAGCTAGGCTAGGGCGGGGCACGATTACTGGAGGATGTAAGCGACCAAAGGGCGATGGCCGAGTGGTACAGCGGTGCGGGTCCGGCGGGCTACGGACGTGCACGTAGTCCGATGTTGGACAAACTCGAGGCACGGGTACCAGTAGGTTAGGGCTGTGCATTATTGCTTAAGTGTCTGGGATTGACACCCGAGGGCTTGATACACCCAAAGGTGGACCCAGCACAGTCTAACTACAACCATACGTGGGCCATATGGACACCAACACTTGACGTGTTAGGTTTATAGGGAGCCGATCGACTAGACCGTTGGGCTGGACCTTGTATTAAGGTCACCTCAGGTTATTGGGCCAAAGCTTGGGCCAAGGGATCAATATCTGTTATGTTGAGTTGCTAGTACACCGTGGTGCAAAAACTTAGCCATGTTTTATGCGCTGACACCTCTATCTATCTTGTAGTTAATTTACCATGCCAGTATGTTGTTATCTATGATCATCTCAGTTCCCATCATGATGTTAACTTTATTAGTTTATAGACTGATCGTAGCAGGGCTTACTCAGTCTTTTTGACTGACCCGTTTTGTTTCGCCTCTTTTCTTCCGTTTCCCCCCCCCCCAGGTTCTCAGGGAGGGAATACAGGAGCCTATCTTGGATCTTAGCTGCTTTCTTGGATAGCTCATGTATGCTTTGGACTTGAGCTCGCTATGGTTTCTTCCACTTTGGGGATAGCTACTTTTATGTTTTCTTTTTCAGTATCAGATGATGTTATTTTATGTACTAGACTTGTTTACTTGGGAAATTGACATTATGATGTAGCAGACTTGTTTTTGAAATAGTTTAAAAGTCTTCTGCTGTTTTATTTACTTACTCTGTTTATTTACATATATATATATATATGTCATGTCCTGCCTTGCTATATCATTATGCATGTTTACCAATAATGCCCCTCCAAAGCTAGTGCATTCCTTTGCGAGTGACCCTGGCGGAGGTGGGGTGTTACACTTCTCCTTACGAAGCAACACATGAAACTCGTCCTTCTAGACAATCATTTCCACCAAGATGTGGTTGTAGTTTAGTGGTAAGAATTCTACGTTGTGGCCGTGGAGACCTGGGCTCGAATCCTAGCAGCCACAACTTAAATTTTTTTGTTTTACGGATTTTGGAATAATAAGAAGGACAATAAAGATACATCAAAAGGAAAATTCATCTTTGCACATAATTTACTAGTAGATACTTGTATACATAGATAAATTTCATGCCATGAATATACTACGAGTAATTGATTATCAATGAATCAACTAATTTAATTATACAGACATAATTAAAGGATTCACTCTCTATACAATGAATTATGCTCAAGTTTAAGTACTTGTTTTTGAGAAGAGAAATGAAAGGTTTCATTCCAAAATTAATCATTAAATGAGTTCGTAGAGACACGTGCTTCCCAAAAGAGAAGTCGTAGCAAAATTTATATTTTTAACTTATTTAATAGAAAGTAGTTTGAATGTATATTTGCAATTAAATCATGTGTAAACCTTTTGAGCGCTACAACTCTTTTATTCTGGCTCCTGACATACCCAGCTTTACTTGACACATCCAAGTCTAAGCTATGGCATATCACTATCGGCACCTCTCACAACTCCAAATGGGAGACTGTGCGAGTCACATCCCTAGAAGTGAAGCCTTTAGTGTTGTCCATATGGCCTTGTAATAGTACATAAGGACCGTGGAGACCCTTGACCTATTTTATTATGTGAAACGTTCAATGTAGTCTCTATGCCTTAATGGCATACTTCTTTGTTAAGCTACCTATGAATATGTATCCTTGTAGTGCCATAAACTGGTTGCAATTAATGCACCTCACATTCTTCTACCAACCATTTCTTAGCATCGCCTGACCTGCATTCCGATTTTTAGTGGCCCATTTTATAACACTTGAAGTGGATGACTTTAGCCTTGTTCTTCTTGACCTTTTCATCTTTAGTACTTTCTTTCCCGAAATGAACTCTCTCTTCTTTCTATGAAAGCTTCGGTTTTCGGTTGCCTTTTTTTACAAAGCAACACAAGCAAATCTTCATTCCAGACATCCATTTCCACCAAGATGTGGTTGTAGTTTAGTGGTAAGAATTTCGGCCGTGGAGACCTGGGCTCGAGTCCCAGCAAGCAAAACGTAATTTTTTTTTTGGTTTTGTGGATTTTGGAATAATAAGGACAGTAAAGATACATTAACAGGAAAATTCATCTTTGCACATAATCTAATAAATTGAGCTTACATAATTTACTGTAGAAACATGTATACAAAGATAAATTTCATGCCATGAAAATATTGCGGGTAATTGATATTCAATTAATCAACTAATTTAATTATATGGACAAAATTAAAGGTTTCTCTCTAAATACAATGAATTTTTTTTTCAAGATTAATTACTTGTTTTTGAGAAGAGAAATGAAAGGTTTCATTCCAAAATTAATCTTATAAATGAGTTCATTGATACACGTGCTTCACATAAGAGAAAAGTCATAGCAAAATTTATATTTTCAACTTATTACATAGAAAATAGTTTGAAAGGATGTTTGCAATGATATCATGTGTAAACTTGTTGAGCGGTACAAATCTTCTATTTTGGCTCCTGACATACCCAGGTGTACTTGGGCCCATCCAATTTTAAGTCACGGTACATCATTATCGGCACCTCTCATTGCTCCTAATGGGAGCCAGTACGGGTCACATTCCCGGAAGTGATGCCTTTAGTGTCGTCCGTATGGCCATGTAAAAGTACCGTCAAGACGGTGGAGACCCTTGACCTATTTTATGATGTGAAAAGTTCTAGGTCGTCTCTACATCTTGATGGCGTAACTCTTAGATTGCTGGGACAAGTAGTTAAGCTACCTCTGAATATGTATCATTGTCGTGTCATAAATTAGTTGCAATTAAAGCATCTCACATTCTTCTACCAACCCTTTCTTAGCATTGCTTGACCTGCATTCCGTTCTTTAGTGGCCCATTTTTTAACACTTGTAGTTGATGACTTTAGCCTTGTTCTTCTTGACCTTTTCCTCTTTTGTGCTTTCTTTCCCGAAATGAACATTCTCTTCTTTCTGTGAAAGCTCTGGTTTTCGGTTGCCTTCTACTTATGAAGCAACATAAGCAACTCTTCATTCCAGACAACCATTTCGACCATGATGTGGCTGAAGTTTAGTGGTAAGAATTTCCCATTGTGGCCGTGGAGACCTGGGCTCGAATCCCAGCAGCTAGAACTTAAATTTCTTTGATTTACGTATTTGGGAATAATAAGAAGGACAATAAAGATCATTAAAAGGAAAATTCATCTTTGTACATAATCTGATATATTGAGCTTACATAATTTACTGTAGGTACATGTATACATAGATAAATTTCATGACATGAATAAATTACGAGTAACTGATATTCAATGAATCAACTAATTTAATTATACACACATTGTGAAAGGTTTCTCTCTCTATATAATTCAAAATATGCTCAAGATTAATTACTTTTTTTGAAAAGAGAAATGGAAGGCTTCATTTCAAAATTAATCTTACAAATGAATTCATAGAGGCACGTGCTTCGCACAAGAGACATGTCATAGAAATTTTTTTATTTTTAAATTATTCAATAGGAAATAGTTTGAATGGATATTTTCAATGAAATCATGTGTAAACTAGTTGAGCTCTACAACTCTTCTATTTTGGCTCCTGACATGCCAAGGTGTACTTGGGCCCATCCAAGTCTAAGCCACGACACATCATTATCGGCTCCTCTCATTGCTCCTAATGGGAGCCAGTATGGGTCACACTCCCAGAAGTGAACCCTTTAGTGTCATCCATATGGCCATGTAAAAGTACTGTCAAGACGGTTGAGACCCTTAACCTATTTTATGATGTGAAACGTTCTAGTTTGTCTCTACGTCTTGATGACGTAACTCTCAGGTTGAAGGGACATGGAGTTAAGCTACCTCTGAATATGTATCCTTTTAGTATCATAAACTGGTTGCAATTAAAACATCTCGCAATTTTCTACCAACCGTTTCTTTGCATTGCCTGACCTATATTCCGATCTTTAGTGGCCTATTTTATAACACTCGAAGTTGACGACTTTAGCCTTGTTCTTCTTGACCTTTTCCTCTTCTGAGCTTTCTTTCACAAAATGAACTTTCTGTTCTTTCCATGAAAGCTCCGGTTTTTGGTTGCCTTCTCCTTACAAAGCAACACAAGCAACTCTTCATTCTAGACAGCCATTTCCACCAAGATGTGGCTGTATTTTAGTGGTAAGAATTCCGCTTTGTGGCCGTGGGGACCTTGGTTCGAATCCCAGCAGCCACAACTTATTTTGTTTTTGTTTTTTGGACTTTGGAATAATAAGAAGGACAACAAAGATCATTAAAAGGAATATTCATCTTTCTACATAATCTGATATATTGAGCTTACATAATTTACTGTAGATACATGTATACATAGATAAATTTCATGCCATGAATAAATTGCGAGTAATTGATACTCAATGAATCCACTAATTTAATTATACGGATAGAATTAAAGGTTTCTCTCTATATATAATTCAAATTATGCTCAAGATTAATTGCTTGTTTTTGAGCAAAGAAATGAAAGGTTTCATTTAAAAATTAATCTTATAAATGAGTTCACGGTGACAAGTGCTTCGCACAAGAGACCAATCATAGAATTTTTTTTATTTTTAACTTATTCAATAGAAAATAGTTTGAATGATATTTTCAATGAAATCACGAGTAAACTATTGAGCTCGACAACATTTCTATTTTGGCTCTTAACATGCCTAGGTGTACTTGGGCCTATCCAAGTCTAAGTCATGGCACATCATTATTGGCACCACTCATTGCTCCTAATGGGAGCCAGTACGGGTCACATTCCCATAAGTGAACCCTTTGTTGTCGTCCATATAACCACGTAAAACGACCAACAAGATGGTGGATACCCTTAACCTATTTTATGATGTGAAACGTTATAGGTCGTCTCTACGTCTTGATGGCGTAACTCTTAGATTGTTGGGACAGGTAGTCAAGCTACCTCTGAATATGTATCCTTGTAGTGTCATAAACTGGTTGCAATTATAGCATCTCGTATTCTTCTACCAACCGTTTCTTAGCATCGCCTGACCTGCATTCCAATCTTTAGTGGCTCATTTTATAACACTTGAAGTTGTTGACTTTGTCCTTGTTCTTTTTTACCTTTTCCTCTTCTAAGCTTTCTTTCCCAAAATGAACTTTCTCTTCTTTCTACGAAAGCTCCGGTTTTTGGTAGCCTTCTCCTTACGAAGCAACACAAGCAACTCTTCATTCTAGACAGTCATTTCCACCAAGATGTGGCTGTAGTTTGGTGGTAAGAATTCCACGTTGAGGCCATGGAGACCTGGGCTCAAATCCCAGCAGCCACAACTTAATTTATTGTTTTACAGATTTCAGGATTATAAGAATGACAATAAAGATCATTAAAAAGAAAATTCATCTATGTACATAATCTGATATACTGAGCTTACATAATTTACTGTAGATACATGTATACATAGATAAATTTCATGCCATGAATAAATTGCGAGTAATTGATATTCAATGAATCAACTAATTTAATTATACAGACAGAATTAGAGGTTTCTCTCTCTTTATAGTTCAAAATATGCTCAAGATTAAGTGCTTGTTTTTAGAAAAAAAATGAAAGGTTTCATTTCAAAATTAATCTTACAAATGAGTCCATAGAGACACGTGCTTCGCACTAGAGACAAGTCATAGAAAAATTTATATTTTTAACTTATCCAGTAGAAAATAGTTTGAATGGATATTTTCAATGAAATCATGTGTAAACTAGTTGATCTCTACAACTCTTCTATTTCAGCTCCTGACATACCCACGTGTACTTGGGCCCGTCCAAGTCTAAGTCACGGCACATTATTATCGCCACCTCTCATTGCTCCTAATGGGAGCAAGTACGGGTCACATTCCCGGAAGTGAACCCTTTAGTGTTGTCCATTTGGCCATGTTAACGTACCATCAAGACGGGGGATACCCTTGACCTATTTAATGACGTGAAACGTTGTAGGTCGTCTCTACGTCCTGATGGCGTAACTCTTTGATTGATGGGACAGGTAGTTAAGTTACAAGTGAATATGTATCCTTGTAGTATCATAAACTGGTTGTAATTAAAGCATCTCACAATTTTCTAACAACTGTTTCTTAGAATCGCCTGACCTGCATTTCGATCTTTAGTGGCCTATTTTATAACACTTGAAGTTAATGACTTTAGCCCTGTCCTTCTGTCCATATAATTAAATTAGTTGATTCTTTAAACATCAATTACTCGCAATTTATTTATGGCACGAAATTTATCTATATGTACATGTATCTACAGTAAATTATGTAAGCTCAATATATCAGATTATGTACAAAGATGAATTTTCCTTTTAATGATCTTTGTTGTCCTTCTTATTATTCCAAAATCCGTAAAGCAAAAAAGTTAAGTTGTGACTGCTCGGATTCGAGCACAGTTCTCCACGGCCGTAACGTGGAATTCTTACCACTAAACTACAGCCACATCTTTGTGGAAATGGCTGTCTGTAATGAAGAGTTGCTTGTGTTTCTTTGTTAGGAGAAGGCAACCGAAAACCGGAGCTTTCATGGAAAGAAGAGAAAGCTCATTTCGGTAAAGAAAGCTCAGAAGAGGAAAAGGTCAAGAAGAACAAGGTTAAAGTCATCAACTTCAAGAGTTATAAAAGGAAATAAAACTCAGAAGAGGAAAAGCTTAGAAGAGGAAAAGGTCAAGTTGTGGCCCAAGATGTGGCTGTAGTTTAGTGGTAGGAATCCCACGTTGTGGCCGTGAAGACCTGGGCTCGAATCCTAGCAGCCACAACTTAATTTTTTTTGTTCTACGAATTTTAGAATAACAAGAAGGACAATAAAGATCATTAAAAGGAAAATTCATCTTTGTACATAATCTGATATATTGAGCTTACATAATTTACTGTAGATACATGTATACATAGATAAATTTTATTCCATGAATAAAGTGCGAGTAATTGATATTCAATGAATCAACTAATTTAATTATACGGAAAGATTTAAAGGTTTCTCTTTTATATAATTCAAAATATGCTCAAGATTAATTACTTGTTTTTGAGAAGAGAAATGAAAGGTTTCATTACAAAATTAATCTTATAAATGAGTTCATAGAGACACGTTCTTCGCACAAGAGACAAGTCATAGAAAAATTTATATTTTTAACTTATTTAATATAAAATAGTTTGAATGGATATTTTCAGTGAAATCATGTGTAAACTAGTTGAGCTCTACAACTCTTTTATTTTGGCTTCTGATATACCCAGGTGTAGTTGGGCCAATCCAAGTCTAAGTCACGACACATCATTATCGACACCACTCATTGATCCTAATGGGAGCTAGTACGGGTCACATTCCAGGAAGTGAACCCTTTAGTGTCATCTATATGGCCATGTAAAAGTACCATCAAGATGGTGGACACCCTTGACCTATTTTATGATGTGAAACATTCCAGGTCATCTTGATGGCGTAACTCTTAGATTGATGGGACATTTAGTTAAGCTACCTCTGAATATGTTTACTTGTAATGTCATAAACTAGTTGTAATGAAAGAATCTCGCATTTTTCTAACAACCATTTCTTAGCATCGCCTGATCTACATTCCGATCATTAGTGGTCCATTTTATAACACTTGAAGTTGATGATTTTAGCCTTGTTCTTCTTGACATTTTCCACATCTGAGCTTTCTTTCCCGAAATGAACTTTCTCATCTTTCCATGAAAGCTTGAATTTTTGGTTGCCTTCTCTTATGAAGCAACACAAGCAACTCTTCATTCCAGAAAGCCATTTCCACTAAGATGTGGCTTTAGTTTAGTGGTAAGAATTCCACGTTGTGGCCGTGGAGACCTGGGCTCGAATCCCAACAACCAAAACTTAATTTTTTCTGTTTTATGGATTTTGGAACAATAAGAAGGACAATAAAGATCATTAAAAGGAAAATTCATTTTTGTACATAATCTGAAATATTGAGCTTACATAATTTACTGTAGATGCATGTATACGTAGACAAATTTCATGCCATGAATAAATTGCAAGTAATTAATATTCAATGAATCAACTAATTCAATTATACGGACCAAATTAAAGGTTTCTCTTTATATATAATTCAAAATATGTTCAAGATTAATTACTTGCTTTTGAGAAGAGAAATGAAAGGTTTCATTTCAAAATTAATCTTATAAATGAGTTCATAGAGACATGTGCTTCGCACAAGAGAAAAGACATAGAAAAATTTATAATTTTAACTTATTCAATAGAAAATAGTTTGAGTGTTATTTTCAATGAAATCATGTGTAAACTAGTTGAGCTCAGCAACCCTTCTATTTTGGGTCCTAACATACACAAGTGTACTTAGTCCCATCCAAGTCTAAGTCACGACACATCATTATCGGCACCTCTCATTGCTCCTAATGGGTGCCAGTACGGGTCACATTCCCGGAAGTGAACCCTTTAGTGTCGTCCATATAGCCATGTAAAAGTACTGTCAAGACGGTGGAGACCCTTGACCTATTTTATGATGTGAAACACTCTAGGTCGTCTCTACGTCTTGATGGCGTAACTCTTATATTGATGTGACAGGTAGTTAAGCTACCTCTGAATATGTATCCTTATAGTGTCTTAAACTGGTTGCAATTAAAGCATGTTGCATTTTTCTACCAGCCATTTCTTAGCATCGCCCGACTTACATTCCGATCTTTAGTGGCCCATTTTATAACACTTGAAGTTGATGACATTTGCCTTGTTCTTATTGACCTTTTCCTCTTCTGAGCTTTGTTTCCTAAAATTAACTTTCTCTTCTTTCTATAAAAGTTCCGGTTTTCGGTTTCCTTCTCCTTACGAAGCAACACAAGAAACTCTTCATTCCAGATAGCCATTTCCACCAAGATGTGGTTATAGTTAGTGGTAAGAATTCCACGTTGTGGCCGTGGAGACCTGGGCTCGAATACCAGCAGCCACAACTTAATGTTTTTTGTTTTATGGACTTTGAAATAATAAGAAGGACAATAAAGATCATTAAAAGGAAAATTCATCTTCGTACATAATCTGATAGATTGAGCTTACATAATTTACTGTTGATACATGTATACATAGATAAGTTTCATGCCATTAATAAATTGCGAGTAATTGATATTTAATGAATCAACTAATTTAATTATACGGACATAATTAATGGTTTGTCTATCTCTATATAATTCAAAATATGCTCAAGATTAATTACTTGTTTTTGAGAAGAGAAATGAAGGGTTTCATTTCAAAATTAATCTTATAAATGAGTTCATAGAGACATGTGCTTCGCACAAGAGACAAGTCATAGAAAAATTAATATTTTTAACTTATTGAATAGAAAACAGTTTGAATGGATATTGTTGATGAAATCATGTGTAAACTATTTGAGTTAAACAACTTTTCCATTTTGGCTCCTAACATACCAAGGTGTACTTGGGCCCATCCAAGTCTAAGTCACAACACATAATTATCGGCACCTCTCATTGCTCCTAATGGGAGCCAGTACAGGTGACATTCCAGGAAGTGACCACTTTAGCGTCGTCCATAAAACCATGTAAAAGTACCGTCAAGACGGTGGAGACCCTTGACCTATTTTATGATGTGAAACATTCTAGATCGTATCTACGTCGTGATAGACTAACTCTTAGATTGATGGGGCAGGTAGTTAAGCTACCTCTTAATATGTATCCTTGTAGTGTCATAAACTGGTTGCAATTAAAGCATCTCGCATTTTTCTACCAACCATTTGTTAGCATCGCCTGACCTGCATTCCGATCTTATCTATGTATACATTCGAATCTCGCATTTAATGAATCAACTCATTTAGTTATATGGAGAGAATTAACGGCTTCTCTCTTTTTATAATTCGTAATATGCTCCAGATTAATTACTAGTTTTTGAGAAGAGAAATGAAAGGTTTCATTTCAAAATTAATCATATAAATGAGTTCATACAGACATGTGCTTCACACAATAGACAAATCATGTGTAAACTTGTTGAGCTCTACAACTCTTCTATTTTGGCTCCAGACATACCCAGGTGTACTTGGGCCCATCCAAGTCTAAGTCACGACACATCATTATCGGCACCTCTCATTGCTCCTAATGGGAGCCAGTACGGGTCGCATTCCCGAAAGTGAATCTTTAGTGTCATCCATATGGACATGTAAAAGTACCGTCAAGGCGGAGGAGACCCTTGACCTATTTTATGATGTGAAACGTTCTAGGTCGTCTCTATGCCCTGATGGCTTAACTCTTAGATTGCAGGAATGGTAGTTAAGCTACCTCTGAATATTTATCCTTGTAGTGTCATAAACTGGTTGCAATTAAATCATCTCACATTATTCTACCAACCTTTTCTTAGCATCGCCTGACCTGCATTCCGATCTTTAGTGGCCCATTTTATAACACTTTAAGTTGATGACTTTATACTTGTTCTTCTCGACCTTTTCCTCTTCTGAGATTTCTTTCCCAAAATGACCTTTCTCTTCTTTACGTGAAAGCTTCGATTTTCGGTTTCCTTCTCCTTTTGAAGCAACACAAGCAACTCTTCATTCCAGACTACCATTTCCACGAAGATGTGGTTGTAGTCTAGTGGTAAGAATTCCACATTGTGGCCATCGAGACCTGGGCTCAAATCCTAGCATCCACAACTTAATTTTTTTTTGTTTTACGGATTTTGGAATAATGAGAAGGAAAATAAAGATCATTAAAAGTAAAATTCATCTTTGTACATAATCTGATATATTAAGCTTACAAAATTTACTGTAGATACATGTATACATAGAAAAATTTCATGCTATGAATAAATTGGGAGTAACTACTATTCAATGAATCAACTAATCTAATTAATCGGACAAAATTAAAGGTGTCTCTCTCTATATAATTCACTATATGTTAAAGATTAATTACATTCTTTTTAGAAGAGAAAGGAAAGGTTTCATTTCAAAATTAATCTTATAAATGAATTCAAAGAGGCACGTGCTTCACACAATAGACAAGTCATAGAAAAATTTATATTTTTAACTTATTCAACAGAAAATAGTTTGAATGGATATTTGCAATGAAATCATGTGTAAACTTATTGAGCTCTACAACTCTTCTGTTTTGGCTCCTGACATACCAACGTGTACTTGGGCCCATCCAAGTCTAAGTCACGGCACATCATTATCGGCACCTCTCATTGCTCCTATTGGGAGCCAGTACGGGTCACATTCCCAGAAGTGAACCCTTTAGTGTCGTCCATATAGCCATGTAAAAGTACCGTCAAGATGGTGGAGACCCATGACAAATTTTATGATGTGAAACGTACTAGGACGTCTGTACGTCTTGATGGCGTAACTCTTAGATTTCTGGGAAAGGTAGTAAAGCTACCTCTGAATATTTATCCTTGTAGTGTCATAAATTGGTTGCGATGAAAACACCCCACATTCTTCTACCAACCGTTTCTTAGCATCGCCTGACCTGCATTCCGATATTTAGTGGTCCATTTTATAATACTTGAAGTTGATGACTTTAGCCTTTTTCTTCTCAACCTTTTCCTCTTCTGAGCTTTCTTTCCCGAAATGAACTTTCTCTTCTTTCCAGAAAAACTCCGACTTTCGCTTGCCTTCTCCTTACGAAGCAGCACAAGCAACTCTTCATTCCAGACAACCATTTCCACCAAGATGTGGTTGTAGTTTAGTGGTAAGAATTCCACGTTGTGCCCATGGAGACCTGGGCTCAAATCCCTGTAGCCACAACTTATTTTTTTTTGGTTTTATGGATTTTGGAATAATGAGAAGGACAATACAGATAATTAAAAGGAAAATTCATCTTTGTACATAATCTGAAATATTGAGCTTAGATAATTTATTATAGATACATGTATACATAGAAAATTATCATGTTATGAATAAATTGGGAGTAACAAATATTCAATGAATCAACTAATCTAATTGTACAGACAGAATTAAAGGTTTCTCTCTCTAAATAATTCAAAATATGCTCAAGATTATTTACTTGTTCTTGACAAGAGAAATGAAAGACTTCATTTCTAAATTAATCTTATAAATGAGTTCATAGAGACACGTGCTTCGCATAAGAGACAAGTCATAGAAAAATATACATTTTTAACTTATTCAAAAGAAAATAGTTTGAAGGGATATTTGCAATGAAATCATGTGTAAACTTATTGAGCTCTACAACTCTTCTATTTTGGGTCCTGACATACGCAGATGTACTTGGGCCCATCCAAGTCTAAGTAACGACACTTCATTATCGACACCTGATCGTTGCTCCTAATGGTAGCCAGTATGGGTCACATTCCCGGAAGTGAACCCTTTAGTGTCGTCCATATGGCCATGTAAACGTATCGTCAAGACAGTGGAGACCCTTGACCTTTTTTATGATGTGAAATGTTCTATGTCGTCACTACGTCTTGGTGGCGTAACTCTTAGATTGCTGGGACAGGTAGTTAAGCTACCTCTGTATATGTATCCTTGTAGTGTCATAAACTGGTTGCAATTAAAGCATCTCACATTCTTCTACCAACCGTTTCTTAGCATCGCCTGACCTGCATTCCGATCTTTAGTGGCCCATTTTATAACACTTGAAGTTGATGACTTTAGCCTTGTTCTTCTTGACCTTTTCCTCTTTTGAACTTTCTTTCCCGAAATGACCTTTATCTTCTTTACGTAAAAGCTTCGGTTTTCGGTTGCCTTCTCCTTACGAAGCAACACAAGCAACTCTTCATTCCAGGAAGCCATTTCAACAAAAATGTGGATGTAGTTTAATGGTAAGAATTCCACGTTGTGGCCGTGGAGACCTGGGCTTGAATCCCAGCAGTTATATTGTTTTTTATGGATTTTGTAATAATAAGAAGGACAATAAAGATACATTAAAAGGAAAATTCGTCTTTGCACATAATATGACATATTGAGCTTATATATTTTACTGTAGATACATCTATACAAAATAAAATTTCATGCCATGAATAAATTGCGAGTAATTGATATTCAATGAATCAACTAATCTAATTATACGGAAAGAATTTAGGGTTTCCCTCTCTGTATAATTCAAAATATGTTCAAGATTAATGTTGATCTCGAAATTCGAATCAACACCAAGGGTGTATCAAAACACTTCACCAAATCGGTAAGGAAGAACAAAGTGAGGCCGCAATCACGAACATACAAAAAGCATAAAAGTAAGAACACGAAGTTTTTATAGTGGTTCGATCCAATGAGGGTCTACATCCACTCTCATAAGAGATTCCATTATCAGTTTGTTGATTACAAGATTAACTTCACTCTTTCAAAAAAATTGTCACTCTCTCACTTATATATCTTATTTGGATCCACCAACAATCATGGGGGAATGGAATGGCCAGCGAGGATTTGATGTGATTGAAGGGGAACTAGAATGACTTCCTCAAGTGTTTGAGCTTGAATGACAAACTTACAACTCACAAACCACTTCGATGGACTTGATGAAAGTCATGATTGATGAATTGTTGAGTCTTCACTTGACTTTGGAGAATAAGTGTTTAGAATTGCTTGAGATAGTGGTAGAAAAATCTCAGCAGCACTTCAAGGCCCAAGAATCCCCCCTTTAATGAAGGAATGAGGTATTTATAAGTGGAGTTCAGACTAGGTGGCAATTATGTAAAAACTGTTCCCTTGTCTTAGGTCGTAGGCGGGCTAGAAGGGTTGTTATACGGTCCAAAGCAAGGCAGGACATGCTAAACGAGGTGGAGCGACCCAAAACTTCCTAATACAAAGTGGTACGAGTTAAAGGAGTGTGGGGCGACCCAACTCGTTTTGGCTGAAGGCGGTGTGAGCTAAAAGATGTGGAGCGGGCTAGGTCTAGGCGACGCGAACTTCGACAAAGCGGGGCGACTCAACCACTCTTTGAATGAGCTAAACTAGGATGACGTAGTTTGGGCTTTAATGAAACGGGCTAAAACCTTTAGCGAGTTGGCGATTTGAGGAGCTGGCGACCCAAGAACCCTGCGAGCTAGCATCTGAGCGAACCAAGATGCCTAATGACTTAAGATGCTCAAACGAGCTAAAGCTTCCTGAACACCACATATTATCTGAACGACCCAAGATATCGCAACGACCTAGAGCACTTACGTGAGCTAAAGAGCTCATCGACTTAGAGAAGACATAACGATCCAAAGGGCCTAACGACCAAAATCATAAATCAACCTAAACATGCTCATTATTGTCTGGAACATATTTTATGGGTTAACATTTGCCCCTCGAAGTTCGTATTTATTAAAAATAATACGGGCTTCGAACTAGGTGAGATTAGCATGTAGTTTAAGATTTTAAGTCGTTTGGACCTTCAGATCGCATGAGTCCCTAAAGTATTTTATCCCTAGGTCGTCCAGTTTCTTAGGTCGTGACATGGTCTTAATTCGTTGCGGCTTCTGGGTCATGTATTGATAAGAGTCCATTGGTATTCTTCTCGGGATTAGATCGTTGTAAGGCCCTGCAGGCTTGTTTTATTTGCTTGACCCCCTTTTTATTTCCTCTTTAAGTCATCATTCTCTTAAAAGCCTTACTAAAGCTAGAAAACCTCATTAATGTCGGCCATTATCAGCTAAGTCCCCCGATCCACATCATCGTCAAAGCGATTGAAGTCCAAATGATCCCTTAGTCTAATAATCAAATTTGAAACTTCTCGTCACCGAGAATCAGGTGCGATTCAAAGCTTTTACTTACCATGTATACATATACATTTTAAGTTGAATTTAATATTTTTGGACTTTGTAGGATTATCGTTCGGTACAATTACAATCAAGCGTTTGATGATAATGTTGATGCATGTAGCTTTCTTGAGCTTTCCTGTGTGTGATGGTTTCGGCTTGACTTTCATGTATAAATTCTCGTAATTCGATCGTGGCTTTAACTGCTAAGTATTATGTACACTAGGGTAATGACCTTGCTCAATTCCTTTATTCATTGACGTCCTTAATATGCAATATCATGCCTTTCCTTCTTTCCAAAGTTGAAGCGCCCCTGTTGGTTGTACATCTTAGGTCGTTGTTTTGTAATGGCTCATGTTGAATTAGGTCGTCGCAACCACTTTCAGGTTTTAGACCGTGACCCTACTCTAGGTCGTTATGATAATTCAAGGCCTTAGGTCGTTATTTTAGTCCTCATCTTTGGGTCACTAAACCCTTGAAGTCTTAGGTCGTTTACGACCCAAAAAACTTGAAGTAGAAAGACTTCATGAGGAAGTGGACTGTTATAGTGCCCTAAGCTTCTTGGTTGTATAGAACGATCTCGAGTCTGACACCATACAGAATGGCCAAAAATTCTAAGGTTGGTAGGAACGATATGAAACATTTTGAATAACCTGCTTTCTGGTTTGTTATTCACTTCTTAACACTGCTATTCGTGCAAGATGTCTAAAGGAACCGAAGGGACCTCGAGCGAGGACACAACTCGCAAGCTCCGTAGGTTGGAAAGACTTCCAATGTCAGAAGTTAAAACAACCCCTGTTGCCCCCACTTTAGCCGAGCTAAAAACTATCATAGACATGCCTAGTTACGCTTCCAAGCCACACACCTCTGAGCTTGCTGATCACTTCGAAGGCTGATGTCTTCAAGGAGTGAACTTCGATCAATTTGACTTGGATATATATCCGTTCGACAAGCGAACAGTCTCCGAAGATTTGGATATTCTAAAGAATCACTCGTTGATACAACTTGACGCTATTAGGACTTGGATGGAAAAACACCTTGAGGAAATTGGCCAATACCACGCGCGCAAATTAGGAGCCTAGAACACCTTTGTTTGCGAGCTCCAGAGGCTGAACAGGGAGAATATTGAATTCATCGCCACTTTGGAGAAAGACAAAGCCGTGCTTATTCGGACTCTTAAGTCTCAGGATGAGATCATTGCTGAACTATCAAATCTTGTGGGCAATGCAGAAACGACTGGTACTTCTCCTTCTACTCAGGGTGGGGTATGAATTATTGATGAAAAGAAGAAGTTCTCTCGTCCGACTTTTGCTATTTATCTTTTATGTGCTTGTGCTATAGACCGGTTGTACATGCAAGTGTCAGTCCTCGCTTAACACTCTTACGATATTTTACGTCTGATGTCTCTGTGTTGGATTTACGATGTGATGATGGAACTTTATTTTGTCTTTCGTACTTCAAGCTTGTATGCTAATATCGAAAGATATTTGCTGTGGCGATCTTTTTGGTTTTGAACTCGTGCATCCCATGCTACCTGTTCTGCAATTAAGACAAACTTTTGCATGATTTCGGACTTATACTCGTTATCAGTTATCCTTGTTGATAACAGATTATTTAGAAATGAACTATAACGAACTTAACTTGCGTTGAATAAAATACTAGCCCAGGACCATCCTTTTTTGACGGTTCAAAACTCAACAAATATTGTTTGCACAGTCATGGTATTTTAACTCAAATTTGTGTTAATGCTTGAAATTGGCCAATTAACTTAGGTTGACTATAGATCCCAAACGCTATCATTTTAATGACTCATATGAGTGTGTTTGACATATAATTCACTTTCTATTTCCCTTTTGAGAGGCTTTGATTCTTGTGCCCCTTGTTTAGGGAGTCGTTATCGGGTCTAGTATCTCCTAATTCTAATGATCAAATGAATACTCAACATTTTTAACATTTGACATTTCCAGATACTACATGAATGGTTTTTACACTTTTCACATCTGAGATTTCAGATGCTACGCAAGTGGATTTTATACTTTTCACATATGAGATTTCAGATGCTACGCAAGTGGATTTTACACTTTTCACATATGAGATTTCAGATGCTACGCAAGTGGATTTTACACTTTTCACATCTGAGATTTCAGATGCTACGCAAGTGGATTTTACACTTTTCACATCTGAGATTTCAGATGCTACACAAGTGGATTTTTACACTTTTCACATCTGAGATTTCAGATGCTACACAAGTGGATTTTACACATTTCACATTTAACATTTAAGATGCTATGCAAGTGGATTTTACACTTTTCACATCTGAGATTTCAGATGCTACGCAAGTGGATTTTACACTTTTCACATCTGAGATTTCAGATGCTATGCAAGTGGATTTTACACTTTTCACATCTGAGATTTCAGATGCTACGCAAGTGGATTTTTAAACTTTTCACATCTGAGATTTCAGATGCTACGCAAGTGGATTTTACACTTTTCACATCTGAGATTTCTGATGCTACGCAAGTGGATTTTTACACTTTTCACGTTTGATATTTAAAATGCTACACAAGTGGATTTTATACTTTTCACGTCTGAGATTTCAGATGCTATGCAAGTGGATTTTACACTTTGCACATCTGAGATTTCAGATGCTACGCAAGTGGATTTTACACTTTTCACATCTGAGATTTCATATGCTATGCAAGTGGATTTTACACTTTTTACATCTGAGATTTCAAATGCTACGCAAGTGGATTTTACACTTTTCACATCCAAGATTTCAGATGCTACGCAAGTGGATTTTACACTTTTCACATCTGAGATTTCAGATGCTACGCAACTGGATTTTACACTTTTCATATCTGAGATTTCAGATGCTACGTAAGTGGATTTCACACTTTTCACGTCTGATATTTCAGATGCTACGCAAGTGGAATTTTCACTTTTCACATCTGAGATTTCAGATGATATGCAAGTAGATTTTACACTTTTCACATCTGAGATTTCTGATGCTACGCAAGTGGATTTTCACTGAGATTTCAGATGCTATGCAAGCGGATTTTACACTTTTTACATCTGAGATTTCAGATGCTACGCAAGTGGATTTTACACTTTTCACATCTGAGATTTCAGATGCTACGCAAGTGGATTTTACCAGCTATTTTATCGCTTTGCGGGGCGGCTATGAGTCCCTTTATCAGATGCTTGACTTAGGAAGCTATTCTGGTTTAGGAACTAAAGCTCTGAACCTCTCACTTAGGGAGGTTCTTCTTTGATAAAAGTTTCAGCTCTTCCACTTGTTTGTCGTGGCGCTTGCTCATTGTTTGAATCTTCGTGACTTTCCTGTTCACTATTCAAGGCAGTGTTTTTCCTACTTTCGCATTTGTGTGTGTTGGAATTCACAACATTTAGCTCCTGAACTAGCATTGTTGGGGTTGCGATGTTACAAGAGCAAATGCTCGACAGCTGGCTTGCAATATGAAATCATTTTTTAAGAAAGTTTTGATTTGACATACAACTTTGCAAGCAAGAAAATCATTCAAACAGATATGCTCCTAGTCGTAGAGATAACATTCAGTGTATCACCTGCAGATTTTTACAGACTATTTACAAGAGGTTTTGAATATAACAGAAAGTAAAATGTGAAGCAAAGCATGAACTAAAGCAAGAAGTAGAGCATAAAGTAAAGATATAACAATGTTGATTGCTTATTCCAAGCCACTCAAGTTGGAGCACCCTCAACAACTATTAGTTGATAATCAGCTTTGGATTGGCTTGAACAGAAGCTATGTTGCTTGGACCAGATTAACCATTCGATTTGCCTCCCCCCTGAGGAATTGCAGAAGGATTCAAGGCTTGAGGATTCTTTGCATACTGCTGCAACCTGTTTTTCCTGATCAATTTCTCAATGAGGTTCTTAAGGTGTCAGCACTCGTTAGTGTTGTGACCAGGTTTGTTGTGAAATTTGCAGAACTTCCTGAGTTTGCTGCTTTATCGCTGATCCTCATCGGATTTGGCTCCGCATACTCTTAAGAATTCTTTGTTGCAAGATAGATGTTTTCAGAAGTGTCATTCAAAGGTGTCAGTTCTGGTGAATTGAAAAGGCGAGACTACTTTTATTAGCCTTTTTGTGATTCCCGTCACTGATTAGCTTCTGCCCTTGAATACTCTTTTAATTGGATTGCATAGCTGCACTTTTAGGAGCCTCAAGGAGTGGGTTATCGTCAATGATCTGAAGAGGCACAGGATTATCGTCAACCTTCATGTACTCCTCTGCTTTTTTATAGAATTTGTCAAGCATAATCGGTTCTTTCATCTTTATCCATCACTCGAATTCGCTCGTTTTGCCTATAACATCGAGTAGAGCCATGAGGACTATGCGTGGTTCCGGGTTCCTTACTTCAGATAGGGAAATATTGAATCGTCTAAGGAAGGCTTCGACAGTTTCTCCTGACTTCTGCTTCATGGATGAGAGTGTAATAGCGTACTTGGCTTTGGTAGCATACAAGCGAAACTGCTTTTTGAATTTTTTGGTCAGGTCGGAGAACAGATCGATAGATTTAGGAGGCAGCTTCGTGAACTAGATTGATGCGGCTCCTTCCAAGTAGAGAGGGAAATACGTGCATCTCATCTCATCAGTTGCCTTGGCCGCACTAGTATGCCACTCGTATTTGAGCAAAAGTAGTTTGAATCAACAAGGCCGTTGTACGGAGGCAATGTTGGTGGATTGAACTTCTTCGGATACTCTACTTCGTGGATTCTTTCGGTGAATGGAATCCTATCGGGGGAGAAGTCCCATTCCCTTTCATTGTCTTTGCTAGCCTGTTTCTTCTTCATGACTCTCTCTATCATATCCGAGATGTATTCTTCGGTGCTATGGCGCTCTGCGAAGCTGAGTTCTTTACCAAATGTTTGTCTAGGCATACGATCTCGATTAGAGAGCTTAGTTGCCTTGCCTTCCTGACGAGGGGGTGCCCCTATGATAGGATTAGTGACCTTTCGAGACTTCTCTTCGTAATAATTCTTAGCTTTTTGTAACGACCCGCATTCTACGCATCATAGGATCGTAGAATATTTATTTCTTTCACATACGAAGTCGTATGGTCATGTAACTTTGGGGGACGACTATTGGGGTCATTTCCCATGTTCATGATTTTTCCCGATTTTTAAGTGACCATTTTACCCCTAGTTGGCACTGTTTTGGCCATAACTTTTGACTGGAAAGGAATTTTGACCTGAAACCACTTCCATTGGCTCCGGATGATGGTTTCTCTTTCCGTAGATGGTCACATTAGCCAAACGGACTCATCGTTTGGGAGATATGGCTGAAACAAGTTTTAGATGATGAAAAACAGCTTAATTGGGCTTAACCGGGTGATTAACAGCTAGGCCCGAAGGGGAATTTCGGGTTTAGGAGTATATAGGGGCTGATTAGGGTTAGAAAACATTTCTTTAGACATTTTCCAGCCGCCACTTTCATTCCCCTTAACCTAGCCATGGCCTCCACTCTCTAAATCTCTCTAAAACACCCAAAATCACTTCCTAATCAAGGATTAAGGCTTAGAGGCACCAAATCCCGGAGGATTAGCACAAGGACCGAGGTAGAGCTGCTGTTATATATTGGAATTCGTGCAAATCAGAGGTTCACTTCAGATTTGAAAGTTTTATTGTGGCAAAGGTGAGTGATTTGCATAGTTTTTGCACTAATTACGGTAATTAAGGGTAATTAGTGAAGATTAGCGAATTTATACACTAATAAATTCTGGAAAAATGTTTAGAAATTCTTAAATAATGTTTTATGCCTCTGGTTGAAATTTGGTTCGATTTGATTAAGTTTTGTTAACCCTATGATCAGTTTTACTTAAACATGCTTAAGGGAAAATGAGGAGTTTTGGCCACTTTTGATCCATTTTGATTCATTTGAATGGTTGTTTGCTGTTGTGGTTGCTATTACATGTTGCTATGACCCTATGGTGTGTTTTATGATTGATTACAAGTGTTAGATTTGTTAAAAACGTCGTCGAATGGCGTAAACTGCTCGCTGGAAGAACTGCAGGAAATCATCCGAACCGGATCGGTGGGAGTGAGGGCGATCCGATCCGATGGCGCGATCCGATCCGATAGCGCGACCCGATCCGCCGATGGTTGAAGACCCCGATCCGATGGTGCGATCCGATCCGATCCGTCGATGCTTGAAGACTCTGATCTGACCTGCTCTTGGGGGAGACTCCGATCCGACGGCGCGATACGATCCGATCCGATCAAGACTTCGCGAGGCGATCCGTGTTGCTTCACGAAGAGGAGCCCGAACCGATCCAGTGAGGTGACCACGATCCGAACCGCTACCAGATGGACGCCACGAGCCGCGCCGGGTTGATGATGAGGAGCTAAAGGCCGAACCGAACCGATGGCAATAAGGGGACCCGAACCGATCCGGTGATGACAGAAACCCGAGATGCAAAGGAAGCCCAAATGAGAAGTTAGAGCTCAAGATTCAGATGGGAATCAACGAGTTCGCTTCATGGTTGGGTTTTGCTGCGGGACGCGTGCCAAGGGGTTATCGACGTCTATAGCTTTGGACCACTATGGTAGGAGGTACGAAGGCGGGTTCAGAGCCATTATGGCATTGGTAGAACCAAGGGCTACAACCAATGAAGTGGGTCATTGAAATGTTTGGTCATGACCCCATATGTTTAGCTTGGTCATAGCAGGGTTTCTACAAGTCGGGATTCGTCGTTACCTCAATTTTGTCTAGTGTCCCAAAGTGGTAGATGTCGTATGCTTTACGCACTGAGTGAGAGATGTGAGGATGGTTGCTATGGATGGTTTGCTTGCTATCATTATGACATACACGCCCCACCCCCATATTCGTTACACTATTCATTATGACACCTTGGAGTATTGTACGGTATGTGGTACTAACTCTTTGGTTGTAGGTCCAGGTTCAGGTATGGTTTAGTGTACCTGTTATCATTCTGTTTAGATGCTTATCGCTCACACTAGGCTTTATGTCTGACCCAGAGTTTTATGTCTCTTCTTATTACTCTGGGTGCTCACACGAGCAGACTAGAGACATGTTAGCTGGTGATGCACGGGTAGATGATCCGGAGACGAGCAGGAGGCTTCCACGTAATATATATAGTGTTCTCCCTGTGTTGTTGAAGATCACTGCTTGGGCATTGGTGGTGCATCTTCTATTTTAGTTTTCTTTTGTTAGAGACAGTAAATTTGGAAAGTTGTAATAAGCTGTATTTGGATTTCCGCTGCTCTGATGATGGATGTTGAGTTTAGTTATCAGCTTATGCACTGTCTCACCTGTTTTATGTCAAGTATGTTATTATTATATTTTATTCCATGCGCTGTGAGACATTCTACAGGTTTCTTGATTAATTCATTCCTTTCTTTCTTTTCTTCTGACGACCGTTCTGTGCTAGCTGGGCATGTGTACAGCGCACATTCGGAGGAAATGCAGGCTGGTGCAGGGCGGGCCGTCACACTTGGTATCAGAGCTCTAGGTTGCGTAGTTAACCTAGGGAAGCTATCAGGGAGAGATAATATACGTATACGAGAGAGCGTATTTGTGAATATTTTAATTTTTAAAAGCTATATATACTATTACTAGTATAAGAATGAAGTCGTACTGCACTAGCACCACTATGGAGTCGTTAATCATTTCCTTTTTCAGATTGACGATGAGCCGATATGTTAGAGGTACCGGTAGGGGAGCCAATAATGGGAATGCTGCTGACATGAGGACGATGTTTACTGACCTCATGAGAGAGATGCTTAGAGATGTGCAGAGGGCAGCTCCCAATGGTGGAAATGGTGGTGGTCCAATAGTGCAGGCTCCAAGAGTCGACTTCGCCAAGCTGAATAAGGATTATACTAGCCTTGGTGGGAAGCCGTTCCACGGAACGGAGTCGGCTACGGATGTTCAAGATTGGTTGGATAGTTGCGAACGCTTCTTCGAGGACTTGGGTATCGAGGATGCGATGAAGAGAAAGCTAGCGTCCCGTCAGCTGCAAGGGCGGGCAATGAATTGGTGGAATGCTACAAAGGCAGCTACTCCCGAAGATCAGATTACTTGGGAGCAGTTTAAGGCTCGCTTTAGCGAGAAGTTCATTCCAGCTGCTCAGAAGTCAGTGTTGTTTAAGAAGTTCTTGGAGCTCAAGCAGAATGGCAGAGCTGTCTCGGAGTATATTGCTGAATTTGACACTTTGTCAAAATATGGGTTATCTCTTATTGATACTGCCGAGAAAAAGAATGAGAAATTCATAACTGGTTTGGATCAGTACTTGGGGGAAAAACTTATTAACCACATCGATGAGACGTTTGAATCGATTGTGGGGAAAGCGTTAAGATCAGAGAGTCTCTACCCTAGGTCGAAGACTGAGGTTGCATCCGCAGATGAGCCAAAGCCACAAGCAAGTGGTGGAGGCAAGGGTGGTTCCCAGAATAAAAGAAATCAGAATCAGACTAAGGATGACCAGAAGAAAAAGAATAAGCAAGATGTGGAATGCTTCAGCTGTGGTAAGAAGGGCCATTATGCTAGTAATTGTCGGGCCAAGCCAGCGGATAGGAAGTGCTTCAACTGTGGCCAAATGGGACATCACAAGGACAAGTGTCCACAGCCCCCTAAAGAAAAGCAAATAGTGAAAGCATATGCTCTCAATGCTATTCCTTCTTCGTCGAATGCCCCAACTGCGGCGTAGAAGGGAAAGAATGTCGTCATTCAAGGTATGCTTTCTGTTTATGATGTTCCTGTTAGAGTTTTATTTGATACCGGAGCTTCCAGTTCTTTCATATCTAGTGACCTGGTAGATAGGTTGGGATTGGAGCGCGATATTGTCGATAGACCCTTAGTAGTGACGAACCCGATTGGTGGTTCGACTAGCCTTAGCATGAATTGTCGTAATGTGGTCCTATCGAGTCATGGATGCATGTTTGTTTGTGATTGCTTTGTTTTGGGCTTTACTGGGTTTGGCATTATTTTGGGAGTAGATTGGCTCCAAAGATACGGGGTGGTGGTAGACTGTGAGGGCTTGTTGGTGACAGCTAGAGCGGATGATGGGCGGAGGATAGTGTTTGGTGGTCTACCCAGTAAGGGGGTATTGGCTAGTTTTCTAAACTCCCTCGACCTTCCGCATAGTGAGTTGTCAGGTTTGCCCGTGGTTGGCCAGTATCCGGATGTTTTCGAAGAAGTGACCGGACTTCCACCACACCGAGAGATTGAGTTTCGTATTGATTTGGTAAAGGATGCCAGACCTATAGTGATTCCACTTCGTCGTATGGCACCAAGGGAGCAGCAAGAGCTCGAGGTGCAAGTCAGCGATCTTTTGAAGAAGGGATTTATCAGAAGGAGTGTTTCTGAATGGGGAGCACCAGTTGTGTTTGCTACCAAAGCGGATGGTTCCCTTCGTTTGTGTGTAGACTACCACGAGTTGAATAAAGTGACGAGGAAGAACAAGTATCCTCTACCGCGGATAGATGATTTGTTTGATCAGTTGAGTGGCGCGAGAGTATTTTCTCAGTTGGATCTCGCGACAGGTTTTCATCAGCTTAGAGTGGAAGCTGAGAGTATAGCTAAAACGGCATTTCGGATGCCGTCTGGGTTTTATGAGTGGTTGGTCATGCCATTCGGGCTGACCAATGCCCCAGCATATTTTGTGGATCTTATGAATAGGGTATTCAGAGATCAGTTGAATAAGTTTGTCCTTGTGTTCGTTGATGATATTTTGGTCTATTCGAAGACAGAGGAAGAACACAAGGAACATTTAAGAGTAGCAATGGAGGTGTTGAGAAAACACCACTTGAAAGCAAAGTTTTCTAAGTGTCACTTCTGGAAGAGGGAAGTGAGGTTCTTGGGTCATGTTGTATCAGAGAATGGTATTGCCGTGGACCCGGCAAAGGTGGCTACGGTACAGGATTGGCCTACGCCCAAGAATGCAACAGATGTAAGAAGTTTCTTGGGGTTAGCGGGATATTATCGTAAGTTTATCCAAGGTTTCTCCAAGATAGCGGCACCATTGACCCAGTTGACCAAGAAGAATCAAGCTTTTGTCTGGGATGAAAGGTGCGAGAATGCATTCAAAAGTCTAAAGGACAAGTTGACAAGCGCACCAGTGTTAGTCATTCCTAAGGGGGATGAAGAGATGACGGTATACACGGATGCCTGTGGTACCGGACTGGGTGCTGTATTGATTCAAGGCGGTAGGGTTGTAGCTTACGCAAGTCGGCAATTGAAACCGCACGAGAGAAGATGCCCTACACATGATTTAGAATTGGCAGCAATCGTGTTCGCGTTAAAGATGTGGAGACACTATCTCTTGGGAGAAAGATTTGAGCTGTTTACAGATCATAAGTCGTTAAAGTATCTCTTCTCTCAGAAAGATCTGAATCTCCGTCAGCAGAGATGGTTAGAGTTCTTAGCTTCCTATGATTTTGACATCGCATACACACCAGGAAAGGACAATGCGGTGGCTGATGCATTGAGTAGAAGACATGCCAGCTTAGGGGCTATGTTCCTTGAATGGAAGCAACTGGAGTTTATCGCGGGGTTTGATTTCAGACCAAAGTGCGAATTGGATCCAGAAATGTTAGCAAGTTTGACGATCAGACCCACTTTGATTGAGCGGATCGGCTCTAGTCAGAGGGACAATCCCAACCTATTGGAAATCATCTCCAAGTTAGAGATGGGTATCGATGAGAAGATGAACAAGTATGGGCTTGATCGAGATAGATGTCTTAGAAAGAATGGAAAGCTTGTTGTACCCAATGTCAATGGATTGAGGGATTAAGTGCTTAGAGAATGTCATCACTCAAAGCTGACTATACACCCCGGTGGTAACAAGATGTATCGAGATATGAAGCATACTTGCTACTGGGAAGGGATGAAAAGAGACGCTGGGAAGTTTATATCCAAGTGCATGAATTGCCAGCTAGTTAAAGCCGAGCAAAAGAAGCCTAGTGGGTTGTTACAGCCCTTAGAAATTCCCGAATGGAAATGGGAGCAAGTCTCGATGGATTTCATCGATGGTTTACCAAGGACTAGATCGGGATATGACAGCATTTGGGTAATTGTAGATCGACTGACTAAAAGTGCAAGGTTTATACCAGTCAAATCGACTAGAACGGCAGCTAAGTTAGCAGAATTATATGTGAAGTGGGTAGTGAGATTTCATGGAGTACCCAAAAGCATTGTGAGTGACCGAGACCCGTTGTTCACTAGTGGGTTTTGGAAGAGCTTACAAGAGGCTCTAGGGTCAGAGTTACATCTCAGTACCGCATATCATCCTCAGACCGACGGTCAGACGGAGAGGGTGAATCGTATTTTGGAAGATCTCTTGAGAGCATGTATATTGGAATTTGGTGGATCATGGGATGACCATTTGCATCTAGTAGAGTTTGCATATAATAATAGCTACCAATCCAGTATCGGTATGGCTCCGTTTGAAGCTTTGTACGGAAGACCGTGCAACTCACCATCATGTTGGATAGAGACTGGCAAGAAGTTTATGCTTGGACCAGATGTGGTGAGGGAAACCTCAGATAAGATCAAGATCATTCAACAACAAATGAAAGCTGCCCAAGATAGGCAGAAGAGTTATGCTGATAAGAGAAGAAGAGACCTAAAATTCTCCATTGGTGACTTGGTTTTTGTCAAGATTTCTCCGTTGAAGAGCGTAATACGATTTGGCAGGAGAGGCAAGTTAGCACCAAGATTTGTTGGTCCATTCCCTGTTCTTGAACCAGTCGGGAATTTGGCATATAGAATTGACTTACCAGAGAAGATGGCGGGAGTTCACAACGTATTTCATGTTTCCCAACTAAGGAAGTTCGTTCACGACTCAGATATGACTATTTCACCTGATCAGTTAGAGGACTTCGAAGTAGAACCCGAGGCGGTTGGGAACCGCAAGCCGGCCCGTATTGTCGCGCACGACATGAAGCAACTTCGAAGGAAGGCGGTGAAGCTAGTCAAGGTACAGTGGAGCGAGGACGAGAATGATTGTACTTGGGAGACAGAGGAGGACATTAGGAAGACACACCCAGAACTCTTTGCCTGGTAAGATTTTGACTTCGATTTAGTTTTCCGCATGCTAGGATAGGCTTGTTTGCTTGTTTTGCATGTTTGATTGTTGTACGTGGCTGTTAGGCATGCGGGATCCTTTGTATGTTTTGGGTTAAGGGATTTCGGGGACGAAATTTCTTAAGGGGGGGAGAGTGTAACGACCCGCATTCTACGCATCATAGGATCGTAGAATATTTATTTCTTTCACATACGAAGTCGTATGGTCATGTAACTTTGGGGGACGACTATTGGGGTCATTTCCCATGTTCATGATTTTTCCCGATTTTTAAATGACCATTTTACCCCTAGTTGGCACTGTTTTGGCCATAACTTTTGACTGGAAAGGAATTTTGACCTGAAACCACTTCCGTTGGCTCCGGATGATGGTTTCTCTTTCCGTAGAGTGGTCACATTAGCCAAAAGGACTCACCGTTTGGGAGATATGGCTGAAACAATTTTCAGATGATGAAAAACAGCTTAATTGGGCTTAACCGGGTGATTAACAGCTAGGCCCAAAGGGGAATTTCGGGTTTAGGAGTATATAGGGGCTGATTAGGGTTAGAAAACATTTCTTTAGACATTTTCCAGCCGCCACTTTCATTCCCCTTAACCTAGCCATGGCCTCCACTCTCTAAAACACCCAAAATCACTTCCTAATCAAGGATTAAGGCTTAGAGGCACCAAATCAAGGAGGATTAGCACAAGGACCGAGGTAGAGCTACTGTTATATATTGGAATTCGTGCAAATCAGAGGTTCACTTCAGATTTGAAAGTTTTATTGTGGCAAAGGTGAGTGATTTGCATAGTTTTTGCACTAATTACGGTAATTAAGGGTAATTAGTGAAGATTAGCGAATTTATACACTAATAAATTCTAGAAAAATGTTTAGAAATTCTTAAATAATGTTTTATGCCTCTGGTTGAAATTTGGTTCGATTTGATTAAGTTTTGTTAACCCTATGATCAGTTTTACTTAAACATGCTTAAGGGAAAATGAGGAGTTTTGGCCACTTTTGATCCATTTTGATTCATTTGAATGGTTGTTTGCTGTTGTGGTTGCTATTACATGTTGCTATGACCCTATGGTGTGTTTTATGATTGATTAGAAGTGTTAGATTTGTTAAAAACGCCGTCGAATGGCGTAAACTGCTCGCTGGAAGAACTGCATGAAATCATCCGAACCGGATCGGTGGGAGTGAGGGCGATCCGATCCAATGGCGCGATCCGATCCGATAGCGCGACCCGATCCGCCGATGGTTGAAGACCCCGATCCGATGGTGCGATCCGATCCGATCCGTCGATGCTTGAAGACTCAGATCTGACCTGCTCTTGGGGGAGACTCCGATCCGACGGCGCGATACGATCCGATCCGATCAAGACTTCGCGAGGCGATCCGTGTTGCTTCACGAAGAGGAGCCCGAACCGATCCAGTGAGGTGACCACGATCCGAACCGCTACCAGATGGACGCCACGAGCCGCGCCGCGTTGATGATGAGGAGCTAAAGGCCGAACCGAACCGATGGCAATAAGGGGACCCGAACCGATCCGGTGATGACAAAAACCCGAGATGCAAAGGAAGCCCAAATGAGAAGTTAGAGCTCAAGATTCAGATGGGAATCAACGAGTTCGCTTCATGGTTGGGTTTTGCTGCGGGACGCATGCCAAGGGGTTATCGACGTCTATAGCTTTGGACCACTATGGTAGGAGGTACGAAGGCGGGTTCAGGGCCATTATGGCATTGGTAGAACCAAGGGCTACAACCAATGAAGTGGGTCATTGAAATGTTTGGTCATGACCCCATATGTTTAGCTTGGTAATAGCAGGGTTTCTACAAGTCGGGATTCGTCGTTACCTCAATTTTGTCTAGTGTCCCAAAGTGGTAGATGTCGTATGCTTTACGCACTGAGTGAGAGATGTGAGGATGGTTGCTATGGATGGTTTTCTTGCTATCATTATGACATACACGCCCCACCCCCATATTCGTTACACTATTCATTATGACACCTTGGAGTATTGTACGGTATGTGGTACTAACTCTTTGGTTGCAGGTCCAGGTTCAGGTATGGTTTAGTGTACCTGTTATCATTCTGTTTAGATGCTTATCGCTCACACCAGGCTTTATGTCTGACCCAGAGTTTTATGTCTCTTCTTATTACTCTGGGTGCTCACACGAGCAGACTAGAGACAGGTTAGCTGGTGATGCACGGGTAGATGATCCGGAGACGAGCAGGAGGCTTCCACGTAATATATATAGTGTTCTCCCTGTGTTGTTGAAGATCACTGCTTGGGCATTGGTGGTGCATCTTCTATTTTAGTTTTCTTTTGTTAGAGACAGTAAATTTGGAAAGTTGTAATAAGCTGTATTTGGATTTCCGCTGCTCTGATGATGGATGTTGAGTTTAGTTATCAGCTTATGCACTGTCTCACCTGTTTTATGTCAAGTATGTTATTATTATATTTTATTCCATGCGCTGTGAGACATTCTACAGGTTTCTTGATTAATTCATTCCTTTCTTTCTTTTCTTCTGACGACCGTTCTGTGCTAGCTGGGCATGTGTACAGCGCACATTCGGAGGAAATGCAGGCTGGTGCAGGGCGGGCCGTCACACTTTTGGTCTCAATTCTTCTATATTAGCTTCATCCCTATCACTTGCCCCCCCCATTATAATCATCTTCCATATTGTTGTTGCGGTTATGATCGAAAACGGGTGAATTATCATTCCCTTCGAGATTTACATGCACTTTCAGGGGAGATGGATTAGATCGAGCATTAAGGACAGCGTCAAGTTTCTCCAACATCATTTTAGTAGAGGCATCCATTCGGTTGTTGACATTGGCAATAAAGACTATTAATTCATTTGTGGTCACACCGGCTCTTCCATCTGAATTTTCACCAAATTCAATGCGGTTTGCGAGCGGTGTTTCTTCATTAGCAACATTATTGACTTCTACCACGGTTTTGCTAGCGGTCTTCTTAGATTTGTCCATAATTTTGGAGAAGGATACGTCCTAGAACTTTAATGCAAGGCTCTTAAACTTGAGAGAAGGAAGGAGATGCGAACACGGCCCCACGGTGGGCGCCAAATTTTGATCTCGAAATTCGACTCAACACCAAGGGTGTATCAAAACACTTCACCAAATCGGTAAGGAAGAAAAAAGTGAGACCGCAACCACAAACATACAAAAAGCATAAAAGTAAGAACATGGTGTTTTTATAGTGGTTCGATCCAATGAGGATCTACATCCACTCTCATAAGAGATTCCATTATCAATATGTTGATTACAAGATTAACTTCACTCTTACAACAAATTTGTCACTCTCTCACTTATAGATCTTATTTGGATCCACCAAGAATCATGGGGGAATGGAATGACCAACGAGGATTTGATGTGATTGAAGAGGAACTAGAATGACTTCCTCAAGTGTTTGAGCTTGAATGACTAGCTTATAACTCACGAACCACTTCGATGGACTTGATGAAAGTCATGATTGATGAATTGTTGAATCATCACTTGATTTCGGAGAATAAGTGTTTAGAATTGCTTGAGATAGTTGTAGAGAAATTTCAGCAGCACTTTGTGGCCCAAGAATCCCCCCTTTAATGAAGGAATGAGGGGGGTATTTATAAGTGGAGTTCAAACCAGGTGGCAATTATGTCAATACTGTGCTCTCATCTTAGGTCGTAGGCGGGCTAGAAGGGTCGTTATACGGTACAAAGCAAGGCAGGATGTGCTAAACGAGGCGGAGCGACCCAAAACTTCTTGATACGAAGTGGTATGAGTTAAAGGAGTGCGGGGCGACCCAACTCGTTCTGGCTGAAGGCGATGCGAGCTAAAGGATGCAGAGCCGGCTAGGTTAAGATAACGCAAGCTTGGACAAAGCAGGGCGACCCAAGCACTCTTAGAACGAGCTAAACCAAGATGATGTAGTTTGGCCTTGGATGAAACGGGCTAAACCCTTTAGTGAGCTGGTGATTTGTGGAGCTGGCGACCCGAGAACCCTACGAGCTAGCATCTGAGTGAACCAAGATGCCCCAACGACTTAAGATGCTCGAACGAGCTAAAGCTTCCTGAACACCACATATTATCTGAACGACCAAAGATATCGCAACAACCTAGATTATCAATTCTGACACAAGGTACTTATTAGATCGAATCAAATGATTTTGCCTTATCCAGAATAATACCAATCCAACCCATTTCATGAATAAAATGTGACCAATTAACCAACCAACAAAACTACTTGTTACAACACTTACGTGAGCTAAAGAGCTCATCGAGTTAGAGAAGACATAACGACCCAAAGGGCCTAATGACCTAAAATCATAAATCAACCTAAACATGCTTATTATTGTTTGGAACATATTTTATGGGTCAACAATTAATTACTTGTTTTTTAGAAGATAAATGAAACGTTTCATTTCAAAATTAATCTTATAAATGAGTTCATAGAGACACGTGCTTTGCACAATAGATATGTTATAAAAAAAATTTATACTTTTAACTTATTCAAAAGAAAATAGTTTGAATGGATATTTGCAATGAAATCATGTGTAAACTTGTTGAGCTCTAAAATTATTCTATTTTGACTCCTGACATACCCAACTGTACATGGGCCCGTCCAAGTCTAAGTCACGGCACATCATTATCGGCACTTATCATTGCTAATAGGAGCCAGTACGGGTTACATTCCCAGAAGTGAACCATTTAGTGTCGTCCATATGGTCATGTGAAAGTACCGTCAAGACGGTAGCGACCCTTGACCTATTTTATGATGTGAAACATTCTACGTCTTGATGGCATAACTCTTAGATTGTTGGGACCGGTATTAAGCTACCTATGAATATGTATCCTTCTAGTGTTATAAACTGGTTGAAATTAAAGCATCTCACATTCTTCTACCAACCGTTTCTTAGCATCGCCTGACTTGCATTCCGATATTTAGTGGCCTATTCTATACCACTTGAAGTTGATGACTTTAGGCTTGTTCTTCTTGACCTTTTCCTCTTCCGAGCTTTCTTTCCCGAAATAAACTTTCTCTTCTTTCCGTGAAAGCTCCGGTTTTCGGTTGCCTTCTCATTACAAAGAAATATAAGCAACCCTTCATTCCAAACACCCATTTCCACCAAGATGTGGTTGTAGTTTAGTGGTAAGAATTCCACGTTGTTGCAGTGGAAACCTGGGCTAAAATCCCAACAGCCACAACTTAATTTTTTTGTTTTTTTTGTTTTACGGATTTTGGAATAATGAGAAGGAAAATAAAGATCATTAAAAGGAAAATTCATCTTTGTACATAATCTGATATATTGAGCTTACATAATTCACTGTAGATACATGTATACATAGAAAAATTCCATGCCATGAATAAATTGGGAGTAACTAATATTCAATGAATAAATTAATCTAATTATACAGACAGAATTAAATGTTTCTCTCTCTATATAATTCAAAATATGCCCAAGATTAATTACTTGTTCTTGAGAAGAGAAATGAAAGGCTTCATTTCAAAATTAATCTTATAAATGAGTTCATAGAGACAGGTGCTTCACACAAGAGACAAGTCATAGAAAAATATACATTTTTAACATATTCAATAGAAAATAGTTTGAATGGATATTTGCAATGAAATCATGTCTAAACTTGTTGAGCTCTACAACTCTTCTATTTTGGCTCCTAACATACGTAAGTGTACTTGGGCCCATTCAAGTCTAAGTCACGGCACTTCATTATCGACACCTCTCATTGCACCTAATGAGAGCCAGTACGGGTCACATTCCCAGAAGTGAACCCTTTAGTGTTGTCCATATGGCCATGTAAAAGTACCGTCAAGACGGTGGAGACCCTTGACCTATTTTATGATGTGAAGCATTCTAGGTCGTCACTACGTCTTGATGGCGTAACTCTTAGATTGCTGGGACAGGTAGTTAAGCTATGTCTGAATATGGATCCTTGTTGTGTCATAAACTGGTTGCAATTAAAGCATCTCACATTCTTCTACCAACCGTTTCTTAGCATCGCCTGACCTGCATTCCGATCTTTAGCGGCCCATTTTATAACACTTTAAGTTGATAACTTTAGCCTTTTTCTTCTAGACCTTTTCCTCTTCTGAGCATTCTTTCCCGAAATGACCTTTCTCTTCTTTACGCGAAAGCTTCAATTTTTGGTTTCCTTCTCCTTACGAAGTAACACAAGCAACTCTTCATTCCAGACAACCATTTCCACCAAAATGTGGCTATAGTTTAGTGGTAAGAATTCCTCATTGTGACCGTGGAGACCTGGGCTCGAATCCCAGCAACCACAACTTAATTTTTTTTGTTTTATGGATTTTGTAACAATAAGAAGGACAATAAAGATACATTAAAAGGACAATTCATCTTTGCACATAATCTGATATATTAAGCTTACATAATTTACTACAAATACATGTATACATAGATAAATTTCATGCCATGAATAAATTATGAGTAAATGATATTTAATGAATCAACTAATTTAATTATACGGACGTAATTAAAGGTTTATCTCTCTATATAATTTAAAATATGTTCAAGATTAATTACCTGTTTTTGAGAAGAGAAATGAAAGGTTTCATTCCAAAATTAATCTTATAAATGAGTTCATAGAGACACGTGTTTTGTGCAAGAGACGAATCATAGAAAATTTATATTTTTAACTTATTCAATAGAAAATAGTTTGAATGGATATTTGCAATTAAATCATGTGTAAACTTGTTGTCCTCTACAACTCTTCTATTTTGGCTCCTGACATACCCAGGTATACTTGGGCCCATCCAAGTCTATGTCACGGCACATCATTATCAGCACCTCTCATTGCTCCTAATGGGAGCCAGTATGGGTAACATTCGCGAAAGTGAACCCTTTAGTGTTGTCCTTATGTGTGACGGCCCGCCCCGCACAAGCCGACATTTCCAATGAAATGCGATGTGCCGATGTCCGACCAGCACGGGACGGTCGTCAAAGGAGAAGGGTTTGAAACGATGAATCATCAAAGAACCTATAGTATATCTCACAACGCTTGGAACAAAATATAATAATAACATAACTTGATATAAAACAGGCGAGATAGTGCATAAGCGGAAAACTAAACCATCGTAGCAAAGGAAAATTCAAATATAGCTTATGATCCAAACCATCATTATCACAAATTTTAAAACTTTCCCTAAAGAAAATAGGAAAGTACACTACTAATGCCCAAAGTAGTGACCATCAACAACACAGGGAGAATATATGGAAATGATACATGTAAGCCTCCTGCTCGTCTCCGGACAGCTGCTCGTGCATAACCAACTAACTCTAGTCTGCTCGTTTAGGAGCACCCAGAGTAATAAGAAGAGACATAAAACTCTGGGTCAGACAAAAGTCTGGTATGAGCGATAAGTAGCAAAAACAGAACAATAACAGGTATACATAACCATACCTGAACCTGGACCTACAACCAAAGAGTTAGCACGACAGGATGTACAATACTCTAAGGTGACTGAAACACCCCACGTCCGTTAATGTCACTCACTAAGGGAATGCATTAAGTTTCGTGAAGCGCTATAGGTAAACAAACACATAATAATTGCAAGACAGATATAAATAAGGCAACAGCGTAAAATTTAAACTTTTATTTCAAACATAAGTCATAATACCGTGGTCCACAATTTCATAAGTCACAAAAACCATTACAATAAAAATACTTTTGTCTTGCACCATCAGAGTACATAAGTAAACCAAAAGCATCATTCCCCCGATAAAAAGAGTTAAGCCATAGTAGAGACAAGAATTTGAGCCATACTTCAGAAGTAGCTCCAGACAAGATGATATCTGATTCCTTATTAAGTCTGAGTGTTTCCTCCCTGAGAACCTGGGGGGACGGAAGAAAGAAGGAGAAACAACAGGGTCAGACATAATTTCTGGCGAGTCTAGTTACTTTTAGCCAGTAGATAATTAAAGGCAACATGATAGGCATATAAAGTGGATAAGAGAGAGATCACTACATAAATGGTAGGCGTGACAATGTAAGAAAGTTAAGGTGTATGTGCCTCACTAATGATTACTCTGCATTATTACTAGTATAACTTAAATGAGACGATCCCTTCTACTATGAGTTGGTAGGCTTAGGTCATACGTCCAAGTATACCCTAACCACTACCCTAATCATTTGTCTCCCTACCTTGTAGATATCCTGTGCTGGCCCCACAGTAGGAGGTATCACTTCCTAAAGTGGCAACCCATGGTGTGCACAACCATATCTACTAGTGTCACTGTCATCTTAGCCCCCTTTGCCCGGCCAATGCACGCACATGACCCCGGTCGGTTTGCGCCGACCACACCATCCGCCTCGTTCGGAACTCTTACAATCAATCAGTAAGCGTGCCCCTTTCTCCGCCTAGTACAGAGGTCCTTACTTGATACCAACTCCGGGTTATTGACTGAAATGGGTCCCACACAATATGATACAAGCTCTCCCCCTTGTCTTGTATCCCCCACTAGGTTTTCAACTGACTATGTATACCCTTAGGTGTCTTTAATTACATAACCCTATACTAGTTATGCTTATCCTAAAGGGTGTCTTTTAATTACATAACTTCATTACATTATCTATCGGTTATGTATACCACTAAGTGTCTTTAATTACATAACCCTATTACATTATTTACTGGTTATGTATGCCACTAGGTGTCTTTAATTACATAACCTTATTGGTTAAGTTCGTGGGCCTATATAAATATTACCCTCCCCCTCTAATTTACTTAACCCACCACTACCCATCCAATTTTACTTAACCCTAACTTAAGTTCATAGTCATATTAAATTAGGTTAAGTAGTCCATTTCATTACCATGTCCAATTATGGTTATAATGGGCTAGACCTCCCACATTAGGCCTACAACGTGTGGATGCTGGATATGCCAGTCGGGTCCGGGCAGTCTTATTCCACAGTTGGGCCTAACCTCGTGCCTTAGCCCGATTCATATTTGCGTACTTAGACCTCCCACATTAGGTTCAACATTAGTGGCTGTTGGATATGCCGGTCGGTTCCAGGCAGGCGTCCACCACTATTGCAACCTAACCTCGTGTCATAAGTACAATTACAATTCCTAATTATAATTACTAAACATTCCAAATTAATCCAAATATACCTATGTCATTATAGGTAACTATTTCTCTGTTTTCCCCATTTGAATTACATGTCCCATTTCCTACTAAACATTACTTAAATCATGTCAATTATAAACCTTTTTTCCCCGTTTTCTCTCTAACGTATTCATACGTATTTTGACGGCATCTAGGGTATAAAGTAGCCTAGCTATACAATAAAAAGGGAACATGACAAGGGTGATAATTTCAACATGTTTTGGCATAAACATGGATATAAACTAGCATAATAACAAAGTGAATGGACATGTGATTAACTTCATAATAAAGTGGACATCAAACTGGTAACTTGTGGCAATCACTATGAAGTTTAAGCAAGCATAACGAGATTTAGATTACACATTAGTTGTCCAATTACCTAGATCTAGCATAGTTAGGGTGACATAGCTACATGTTTAGATCGAAAGGTAGATTCACATGTCAAGTTTACAACATATATCAATGTATCACAATATGACAGGTGAAAGGTGATTAACATAAAGATCTAGGTCCAAGTAATGTCATAGTTGTCCAAATTAATAGATGTACACCCATCATAACATGGTTACAAGTCAAGATCCATATATACATCATAATCGAACCACCATATTTATATTAGATCTTGGAAATTAGATCTGTTATGACATAGGATAGAATTTCACATTAACACAGAATCATACTTTATGACATATCCAATTCATTGTCTATCAAAGCATACTTTTATTTATCTAACCTAAAAGTAATCTAGAAACTCACAGCGTTAGGTTTAGGGAATTTAGGAAGAACGGATCTAGAATTCTGAATTGGATTTGTAGAATATGTTGTTGTAGAAATGGTTCAGTTCGTACTCCAGCAGCATATGGCCTCCATGACTCCCAATGAAGAGAATTTGAGAAATATGACACACATATATACAGTTGCCAGACCCCCTGAAACCGAGTGCCACCTCAGCCCTAGGGGTGTCGACACCCCCGTGGCTGGGTCGACCCCTAGGTCGACATCCCTATAAGGAGTCGACCCCCTAGAGCAGTAATTTTGTCGCTCAGAGGAATTTTTCGAATTTGAATCCTCTGGATAGGATTCTGACTCATCTCTGATTCACCTCTGACTCATGCGTATATATAAAATATTTCTATGCGTATAAAAACTTAAAACTCTCATAACTTCTTTATACGGTGTCCGTTTTACGTAAACCAAATGTCTATCTTGACCAGAATTTCGAGACGGACGCAATGATGTAGTCCGCTTCCTCTAATTTTGAACATTAAATTAATTATTATTTAATTTATTCTCTTTTATGTCATTTAAAAATTCGGGGTGTTACATTCTCCCCTACTCAAAGGATTTCGTCCCCGAAATCTCTAAGTTGAGGGGAGTGCATATCCTGCCATCCATCATCCATCTATTCATCCACCAATCACCGGCATCCATTGTCCTTAAAGATTTCTAATGCTTATATGAATATATGCAAAGGTGTGTGTATATGTCCCAACACTAATGCGAGGATCAGATGGTCTACTGATTCAGTTGACCTCCTTAATGCAATGTATATTAGTGCCATGAATCCAATATGTATGCAAATAAACCTATTGTATCATATAAGTTCTATATGTGTGCACACCCATTCGTCCAAATGCGACATCCATATGCCAGTTCATCTATTTTCATCCATAAAAGAATAGAAAATGCACACACATCCATATGCAATATGAAAGTGATTGAGCCGATCTTAGTGCCTAATGTGTGCGTGTATGCGTCCACATGAAACCACTAGCAAACACTTGCATCCATCAAACATAACATGTTTCAAACACATGTTTACATCCATAGGATTGCTATCTAAGGGTCGAAAATACGATGGATAATATATATTCTATTGACAGAAACAAGTACTGATAAAACTTAGGAAAGGAGTTAAGAACATACCCTCGAAAAGAAAAGGGTACGAAGCACGAATCTTGTCTTCGGTCTCCCAAGTCGTATCTTCTGGTTATCTCCCCACTGAACCTTTAGCAACTTGATTTCCTTATTGCGCAGCTTCTTAACCTCCGACCCAAGAATACGGGTAGGGACTCGTCTGACTGTCGCCGCTCGTTCCACTTCGACTTCTTCCAACTAGCTCGGCTCAATAATTTCCGCGGTGTCATGCATGCACTTCTGCAGATGAGAGACATAGAAAACGTCATGAACACCGAATAAATTTTCTGGGATCTTTACTCTGTAGGCCATCTGGCCAATCCTCTCGGTTATGGGAAATGGTCCCACAAACCTAGTGCCAACTTCCCTACTGATCCGAAGCGAACCACATTCCTCAGAGGTGATACTTTGATAAAAACTAAGTCTCCCACTTCGAATTCGATGTCAGTTCTTCTCTTGTCTGCATAGGACTTCTGCCTATCTTGAGCTATCTTCATCCACCGTCAAATAAGGTCAATCTTTTCGGACGTTTCCCTAACCATATCTGGTCCAAGTAATAATCTTTTTGTAGATTCCCACTAACAAGTTGGCGATCTACAGGGTCATCCGTACAATGCTTCGAAGGGTTCCATACTGATGCTGGCCTGATAGCTGTTATTATAGGAAAACTCTACTAAAGGAAGATGCTCTTCCCATGTCCCTTCGAAGTCAAGGATACACAGCCTTAAAAGATCTTCAAGAATTCTGCTCACCCTCTCCGTCTGCCATCGGTTTGAGGATGATAAGCGGTGCTCACACACAACTGTGTACCCAATGCTTCTTGCAAGCTCCTTCAAAATTCGCTTGTAAAGATGGGGTCACGATCGCTCACGATGCTGGAAGGAACTCCGTGGAGACGAACTATCTCATGAACATAAATTGCTGCCAACCATGGTGCCATCCTTTTACTTTTAACTGGAATAAAGTGAGTGCTCTTAGTGAGTCTGTCCACTATCACCAAAATGCTGGTATTACCTTTCTTCGATCTAGGCAAACCATATATGAAATCCATAGAGAAACTCTCCCATTTCCATTGCGGAACCTCCAGCGGATGAAGTAATCCACCGGGCTTCTTTTGCTCAGCTTTGACTTGCTGGCAAACCAAACATTGAGAAACAAATTTAACCACATCCTTCTTTATCCCAGCCCAAAAGAAAACCCTCTTCATGTCTCTGTACATCTTGTCACCGCTTGGATGAATGGTCATCCTAGATTGTGGGCTTCTTCTAGGACTGCCTTTATCAAGCTTCCATTTTGAGGAACACAAAGCCTTCCATCTCATCGCAACCACCCCTTTTCATCTATGGCATACCTACTGAGGTGACTAGAAGTCTCCCCTCTCCTGAGCTTATCCGTGATGTCTAATTTGTGGGTCACCTTGTTGCGAAGCTCCTATCTGATTCACAAGAGTCGGTCGTATCTCCAAGGATGCAAACAAATCAGGCAAAACCTCGATGTAGGGTCTAAAATCAAAAGAGATGTGAACTCCAAGTTCTTTCTTTCCGCAAACAGAGGACTCAGGGCCACCCTCTACCTACTTAGTGCGTCTACCACCACACTACGCTTACAAGGGGTATAAGCAATCTCAAAATCATACGAAGCTATGAACTCCATCCACCATTGTTGCTTTAAATTGAGATCCTTCTATGAGAATAGGTACTTGAGAGATTTTTGATCGGTGTATAACTCGAACTTTTGTCCAAGTAAATAATGACGCCATGTATTTAACGCGAACACTATGGAAGCTAGCTCCAAATCATGGGTGGTGTAGTTCTTCTCATGAACTCTCAACTGTCTACCCCCATAATATATTACCTTCCCTTCTTGCATCAGAACCGCACCAAGCCCTGTATCGCACACATCAGTGTAAACAGTAAACACTTTACTCCCATCGGGCAAGGTCAAGACTGGGCCTGTTGTCAAAGCCCTTTTTAATCGTTGGAAAGCAACGTCACAGTCTATATCCCATGAAAATGTCAATTTCTTCTTTGTCAGCCTGGTGAGAGGGGCTGATATCTTCGCGAAGTCCTAAATGAACTTTCTATAATAACCTGCCAACCCAAGAAAGCTTCTCACCTTGGTTTCATTTTTAGGAATATGCCATTCTTGTACTGCAACCACTTTGGCGAGATCTGCAGTTATCCCTTCTTTGGAGACTACATGCCCCAAGAATCTCACCTCCTTTATCCAGAAATGGCATTAGGAAAACTTTGCTTTTAGTTGATGGTTACGGAGAGTTTTCAGAACTTCTCCCAAATGTTGGGCATGCTCTTCTTCACTCTTGGAGAAGATCAAAATATCATCAACGAAGACTACGACGAATTTGTTTAGGAACTCCCGAAACACCCTACTCATCAAATAAACAAAATAGACGGGTGCATTTGTCAACCCAAAAGGCATAACTAGCCATTCAAAGAAACCGTCTGGAGTTCTGAAAGAAGTCTTATCTATGCTGTCCTCAACCACCCTCAGCTGATGGAACCCCGTAGCCAAGTCCAACTGAGAAAATACCGAGGCACCAACAAGTTGATCAAATAAATCATCAATCCTCGGAAGCGGGTGCCTATTTTTCTTGGTGAGCTTATTTAACTCCCTATAGTCAACACAAAAATGAAGCAAACCATCCGCTTTAGTTGCAAATACTACTAGACCACCCCACTCAGGTATGCTTCGTCTAATAAACTCTTTTTCAAGTAGCTCCCCTACTTGCTTACTCAGCTGCCTCCTTTCTCTTGGAGCCATGTGGCGCACTGGTAACGCAACCGGCTTTGCATTGTCCACCAGATATATGCAGAAGTCGATCTCATGCCTTGGAGGTAAACCCTGTAGCTCATCAAAAACATCAGGATAATCTCGAACCACCGAAACAGATTGCAAATCATCTGTGGATGCATCTAGAGACTCTTGGAAGCTTAGCATAACAGACCCTTGGGGGTCACAAGAAATTTCGACTATCTTCCCATGACAATTCGGGAGTCTAACAACCCTCTTCTCACAATCCAGAATGGCCCCATACGTGGCAAGCAAATCCATTCCTAGAATCAACCCATAGCCCATAAACCCGAGCACATACGTGTCACATTCAAACTCGACGCCTAACACAGATAATTTCAAAACCCGACAAATCATCGATAAATGAGCCGAACCACCAACCGGGTTTGAAACAACTGCGGGATCTACTACCATACTAGTAATTAAATGCAGAGATTCAACCATAGAACTAGATATAAACAAGTGTGAAGCACCAGAATCAAAAAGTGTTCTAACTGGATAGTTTGAAAGAGAAACTAAACTTTCTACGGAAATTTTTCTACCTCGTTCAGGAGCACTGATCGCGAGAGCATGCACCTGCCCTCCAGAAGTCCCTGCTCTTTGCTCTTGTCCCTGCGATCAATGTTTCTTCGGGCACTCTTTAGAGAAGTGTATGACCCCTCCGCAATTAAAGCAACTGGCCTTCCTTCTCTTACAATCTTTGATCAGGTGGCCCTCCATTCCACAATTCTGACATTTTCTCTTATCCTTGCCTTTATCATCTTTTCCCCCTTTCTTCTGTTGTTGTTGCTGCCCCTGCTTGGGCCATACCTTCTTATTCTGCGATGCCCCCTCAGCTTTTGTTTCCTTCTTTTCTCCCCTGTCCTCCTCATGCATTAGGACCATATCAACAAGCTTTTCAAATGTGGCCCCCATTGGAAGATGGGACATAGCTAAACCTTGTAGAGGACCATTCAACCCCTTAGTAAACCACAAAGCCCTTTTGTGCGGTGTGTCTACCAACTATAGCCTGAACCTTGCCAGTTGGTTGAACTTGTTCACATACTCCTTCATTGTCAAATTTCCTTGTTTGAGCGTTAAGAACTCCTCCATCTATATGCTTCTCTCCGCTTGGGAAAGAAATTTCATTTCGAACCTCTGTCTAAAGTCTTCCCAAGTTTCTACCGGATGTCTAGCTTGGTTGATTTCCAACCAAAATGAGTCTTCGTCCTTTAACAGCCAAGCAACTAATTGAATTTTTCTTAGGTCCTCCACTTCAAAGATTACGAATAAGTCCTCGGTCTCCTTAAGCCAATTACGATCTTCTATGAATGTCACGTTCCCATGGAATAGCCTTCCTCCCATAGCCTGAAAGTCTTTGTAGATCTTGGCGAAGTTATCAACTCTTGGAGGGGGAGGAGGAGGAATAACTAGTGCTGCTGAGGGAGGAACGTTTTCTTGGCCTTCGGCAGGCACTGTGGCCTCCAAATACCTATAGAACCATCCGGGTATTATGACGCCCTCTGGGATATTAGGGATGTTTTGTTCCCCAGACATGCTGAAAAAGGGAAAAGGAAGAAATTTAGATAAAGGACCGAAGGATACTACATATGGCTTTTTGGGGAATTTTTTTCAAAATAGATTTTTTTTTGAAAATGCTTTCCTTTTAAAACCTTTTTTGAAAATAATTTTCAAAAACTTTTATCTAATCTGGTAACCTTCAGCTTTGGTACCATGTGAAACACGCCACGTCCGTTAATGTCACTCACTAAGGGAATGCATTAAGTTTCGTGAAGCGCTATAGTTAAACATACACAGAATAATTGAAAGACAGATATAAATAAGGCAGCAACAGAAAATGAAACTTTTATTTCAAACATAAGTCATAATACTGTGGTCCACAATTTCATAAGTCACAAAAACCATTACAATAAAAATACTTCTGTCTTGCACCATCAAAGTACATAAGTAAGTAAAAAGCATCATTCCCCCGAAAAAAAGAGTTAAGCCATAGTAGATACAAGAACTTAAGCCATACTTCAGAAGTAGCTCCTAGCAAGATGATATCTGATTCCTGATTAAGTCTGAGTGTTTCCTCCCTGAGAACCTGCGGGTGAGGGGGGGATTGGAAGAAAGTAGGGAACAACAGGGTCATACATAAAGTCTGGTGAGTCTAGTTACTTTTAGCCAGTAGATAATTAAAGGCTACATGATAGGCATATAAAGTGGATAAGAGAGAGATCACTACATAAATGGCAGGCGTGACAAGGTAAGCAAGTTAAGCTGTATGTGCCTCACTAATGATTAATATGCATTATTACTAGTATAACTTAAATGAGATTATCCCTTCCACTATGAGTTGGTAGGCTTAGGTCATACGTCCAAGTACACCCTAACCACTACCCTAATCGATCAGCTCCCTACCTTGTAGATATCCTGTGCTGGCCCCACAGCAGGAGGTATCGCTTCCTAAAGTGGTAACCCGTGGTGTGCACAACCATATCTACTGGTGTCACGGTCGTCTTAGTCCCTTCTGCCCGGCCCATGCACGCACATGTCCCCGGTCGGTTTACGCCGCCCACACTATCCGCCTCATTTGGATCACTTACAATCAATCAGTAAGCGTGCCCCATTCTCCGCCTAGTACGGAGGTCCTTACTTGATATCAACTCCGGGCTACTGACTGAAATGGGTCCTACACAATATGATACAAGCTCTCCCCCTTGTCTTGTATCCCCCACTAGGTTTTCCACTGACTATGTATACCCTTAGGTGTCTTTAATTATATTCCCCTATACTAGTTATGCTTACCCTAAAGGGTGTCTTTTAATTACATAACTTCATTACATTATCGATCGGTTATGTATACCACTTGGTGTCTTTAATTACATAACCCTATTACATTATTTACTGGTTATGTATACCACTAGGTATCTTTAATTACATAACCTTATTGGTTAAGTTCGTGGGCCTATACACACACACATATATATATTTATATATTACCCACCCCCTCTAATTTACTTAACCCACCGCTACCCATCCAATTTTACTTAACCCTAACTTAAGTCCATATTCATATTAAATTAGGTTAAATAGTCCATTTAATTACCATGTCCAATTATGGTTATGATGGGCTAGACTTCCCACATTAGGCCTACAATGTGTGGATGCTAGATATTCGGTCGGGTCCGGGCAGTCTTATTCCACAGTTGGGCTTAACCTTGTGTCTCAGCCCGATTCGTATTTGTGTACTTAGACCTCACACATTAGGTTCAGCATTAGTGGCTACTGGATATATCGATCGGGTCCGGGCAGACTTCCACCACTAATGCAACCTAACCTCGTGTCATAAGTACAATTACAATTCCTAATTATAATTACTAAACATTCCAAATTAATCCAAATCTACCTATGTCATTATAGGTAACTATTTCTATGTTTTCCCCATTTGGATTACATGTCCCATTTCCTATTAAACATTACATAAATCATGCCAATTATAATATGTTTTTCCCCGTTTTCTCTCTAATGTATTTGTATGTATTTTGGCGGCATCTAGGCTGTAAAGTAGCCTTGCTATACAATAAAAAAGGAACATGACAAGGGTGATAGTTTCAACATGTTTTGGCATAAACATGAACATAAACTGGCATAATAACGAAGTGAATGGACATTTGATTAACATCATAATAAAGTGGACATCAAACTGGTAACTTGTGGCAATCAGTATGAAGTTTAAGTAAGCATAACGAGATTCAGATTAAACATTAGGTGTCCAATTACCTAGATCTAGCATAGTTAGGGTGACATAGCTACATGTTTAAATCAAAAGGTTGATTCACATGTCAAGTTAACAACATATATCAATGTATCACAATATGACATGTGAAAGGTGATTAACATAAAGAACTAGATCCAAGTAATGTCATAGTTGTCCAAATTAATAGATGTACACCCATCATAACATGGTTACAAGTCAAGATCCATATATACATCATAATCGAATCACCACAATTATATTAGATCTAGGAAATTAGATCTGTCATGACATAAGATAGAATTTCACACTAACACAAAATCATACTTTACAACATATCCAATTCATTGTCTATCGAAGCGTACTTTTATTTATCTAAACCTAGAAGTAATCTAGAAACTCACAGCGTTAGGTTTAGAGAATTTAGGAAGAACGGATCTAGAATTCTGAATTGGATTTGTAGAATATGTTGTTGTAGAAACGGTTCAGTTCGCACTCCAGCAGCATATGGCCTCCTTGACTCCCAAACGAAGAGAATATGAGAAATATGACACACGTATATATAGCTGCCAGACCCCCTGAAACCGAGTGCCACCTCAGCCCTAGGGGTGTCGACACCCCAGGGGTGGGTCGACCCCTAGGTCGACACCCCTCTAGGGGGGTTGACCACCTAGAGCGGAATTTTGCCGCTCAAAGGAATTTTTCGAATTTGTATCGTCTGGATAGGATTTTGACTCACCTCTGACTCATGCGTATATATAAAATATTCTGTGCGTATACAAACTTAAAACTCTAGTAACATCTTCATACATTGTCTGTTTTACGCAAACCAAATGTCTATCTTGACTTGAATTTCGAGACAGACGCAATGGTGCAGTCCGTTTCCTCTAATTCTGAACATTAAATTAAGTATTATTAATTTATTTTCTTTTATGTTGTTTAAAAATTCGGGGTATTACAGTGACACTAACACATAGTGTGAAAATAATGGGGAGGGGTTATGCATCTCATGGTGATAGCAAACATCCTCACATCCCTCACTCAGTGTGTAAAGTATACAATATCTACCACTTTGATCGCCCAATTCTTTGCTATGATCACTCTGCCCCATGGAGTCATGGCGGCTCCACTACACTGATCCTTAGCGACTAATCCTTTGCTATGTCCACTCTGCCCTATGGAGTCATGACAACTCCACTGCACTGGCTCATAGCCCTACTACGATCACTTTGCCCCATGGAGTCATGACAACTCACTGCACTGATCCACAGCCAATATCCGTCTCTCAATGGCGAGTCAAAGCCGCAGACATCGATAACCCTTTTGCACACATCCCATAGCAAAGTCCAACTCATGAAGTTAACTCGTTGGTTCCCGTTTAGATCTTGAGTTCTAACTTCTTATTTTGACTACCTTTGCATCTCGGGTTTTGGTCTTCACCCGGGTTCGTGACTCTTCAACTCGGCTCGTGATCCCCCATGTCGTATCATGGGGTTCCAAGGCTCCGGTTCATGGTTAATGACGGCGGCTCGTGGTCCAAGCTCTGGTTCGTGGTGAGCATCCGGTTCGTAGTCTTCTTATGGACCCGGTTCGTGACTTGTGCACTAGTTCGTAAGTCTTCAATCTGGTGAAAGGTCCACCAATTCGTGAATCCATTTCGGGTCATGATGCTCCTTCCGGCTCGTGGAGGTGGTTCGTGGGGAGGGGTAGTGTCATGATCGGCTCGTGGTGGAGGGGTGCTTCACGAACGGGTTACTGACCAATTTCCTGCAACTTTTCCAATGAGCAATTTACGCCATACGACGGTGTTTTCGACCAATCTAACTTCAGTAAGCAATCAAAAAACATTCCAAACAATCATAGCAACATGTATAATCGACCATAAACACCAAAACAACAATTGAACATGTCAATATAGATCAAACATACCCGAAACCCAAGTTTTCCCCTTAATCATGTTTTAATCAAATCTAATATTAGGATTATCAAACTAATTCCAAATTAACCCAAATTTCTAATAGAGACATAAAATAATATTTAAGAATTTCATTTTTATAATGCATAAATTCATTAAGTAACACTAATCACCCCTAATTAACTGTAGTTAGTGTAAAAATGTGCAAATCACTCACCTTAGCCACAAATAAAACTTTAGATCTGAAACTTTATTGTTTCGGCACGATTTCCAATGTAACACAACAGCTCCAACTCTGATTCGACACTAAACTTCCTTGATTTGGTGTAGATTAAGCTAATACGCGATTAGAAAGCGATTTGGGATGAATTTAGAAGGTGGAGGCCATTGCTAGGGTTTCAAGGATGTGAATTGCGACTGGAAAACTGAAATGAAATGTTTTCCCTAACCATATCAACCCTCCCATAACCCTAATCCCGAAATGGGTTATGGGCCTAGTTTCTAATCACTTTAATTAGGCCCGGTTAAGCTGTTTTTCACCTTCAACAATTGTTTTAGCCATATCTCCCAAACGGTAAGTCCGTTTGGCTAATGTGACCACTCTACTAAAAGGTAAACCATCATATGAATCCAATGGAAGTGGTTTCAGGTCAAAACTCCTTACCAATCAAGAGTTATAGAAGAAACAAGATTCGCCAGGGGCAAAACGGTCATTTAAAATTCGGCAAAAATCGTGTACATTGGAAATGATCCCAATAGTCGTTCCCCAAAAGTTACAATACTATATGAACTTATATGAAAATGAAACAAAATATTATACGATCTTCCGATGCATAAAATGCGGGTCGTTACATTCTCCCCCCTTTAAGAAAATTCGCCCCTGAAATTCCTTAATCAAAACATACAAAGGGTCCCGCATGCCTATCAGCCATTTACAAACAATCAAACATATATAATAACACAACAAGTCTATCCTAGCATGCGGAATAGCTAAATTGCAATTAAAATCTTATCTGGCAAAGAGTTCTGGATACGACTTCCTTGTGCTCTCCTCTGTTTCCCAAGTACAATCGTTATCATTTTGGCCCCTCTGAACCTTGACCAGTTTCACCGCCTTCCTTTGTAGTTGCTTCGTATCGTACTCGACAATACGGATCGGCTTACGGTTCCCAACCGCCTCGGGTTCTACTTCGATGTCATCCAACTGATCCTGTGAAATAGTCATATCGGGGTCATGCACGAATTTCCTTAACTGGGAAACATGAAATACGTTGTGAACTCCTACCATCTTGTCAGGTAACTCAACTTTATATGCAAAATTCCCAACTTGCTCGAGAACTGGGAATGGACTAACAAATCTTGGTGTTAACTTGCCTCTCCTACCAAATCGAATCACGCTCTTTAACGGAGAAATCTTGACAAACACCAAGTTGCCAACGGAGAATTTTAAATCTCTTCGCCTCTTATCAGCATAACTCTTCTGCCTGTCTTGGGCAGCCTTCATTCGCTATTGGATAACCTTGATCTTGCTTAAAGTTTCTCTTATTACATCTGGCCCAAACACGAATTTCTCACCAGTTTCTAGCCAACATGATTGTGAGTTGCACGGTCTTCCATACAAAGCTTCAAATGGAGCCATACCAATACTGGATTGATAACTATTATTATATGAGAACTCCACTAGATGCAAATGGTCATCCCATGACCCTGCAAATTCCAATGTACAAGCTCTCAAGAGATCCTCCAATATACGATTTACCCTTTCCATCTGACCGTCGGTTTGAGGATGGTATGCAATACTGAGATGTAATTTTGACCCTAAAGCCTGTTGTAAGCTCTTCCAAAACCCACTAGTAAACAACGAATCTCGGTCACCCACAATGCTTTTGGGTACTCCATGAAATCTCACTACCCACTTCATATATCGTTCTGCTAACTTAGCTACCGTTCTGTTCGACTTGACTGGTATAAACCTTGCACTCTTGGTCAACCGATCCACAATTACCCAAATGTTATCATGTCCCGATCTAGTCCTTGGCAAACCATCAATGAAATCCATTGAATCTTGTTCCCATTTCCATTCGGTAATTTCTAATGGTTGCAACAAACCAGTAAGCTTCTTTTTCTAAGCTTTAACTAGCTGGCAGTTCATGCATTTGGATATAAACTACCCATAGTCTTTTTCATTCCTTCCCAATAGTAGGTGTACTTCATGTCTTGATACATTTTGTTACCACCTGGATGTATAATTAGTTTTGAGTGATAACATTCTCCAAGCACTTCACCTCTCAATCCATTGACATTGGGTACAACTAGTCTCCCATTCTTTCTAAGCCATCCTTCTCGATCAAGCCCATACTCGTTCATCTCCTCACTGTCGATACCTATCTCTAACCTGGAGATGATTTCCAATAGGTTAGGATCGTCCCTCTGACTGGAACCAATCCGCTCAATCAAAGTGGGTTTAATCATCAAACTTGCTAACATCTCTGGATCCAATTCGCACTTTGGTCTGAAATCGTACACTATGATATACTCCAGTTGCTTCCGTTCAAGAAACATAGCCCCTAAACTGGAATGTATCCTACTCAATGCATCAGCTACCGCATTGCCCTTTCCTGGTGTATATGCGATGTCAAAATCATAGGAAGCCAAGAATTCTAACCATCTCTGCTGACGGAGGTTTAGATCCTTATGAAAGAAAAGATACTTTGACAATTTATGATCGTTAAACAACTCGAATCTTTTTCCAAGAGATAATGTCTCCACATCTTCAACGCAAATACGATCGCTGCCAACTCCAAATCATGGGTTGGATATCTTTTCTCATGCGGTTTCAGTTGCCGACTAGCGTATGCTACGACCCTACCTCCATGCATCAATACATCACTTAGTCTGGTACCACAGGCATCCGTGTATACCGTCAACTCTTCGTTACCCTTAGGAATAACTAACATTGGTGCACTCGTCAACTTCCCCTTTAGACCATTAAATGCATTTTCGCACCTTTCGTCCCAGACAAAAGCTTGATTCTTCTTGGTCAGCTGAGTTAACAGTGCCACTATCTTGAAGAAGTCCTGGATGAACTTACGATAATATCCAGCTAACCCTAAGAAACTTCTGATGTCTGTTGCATTCTTGGGCGTAGACCAATCTTGTAGCATAGCAACCTTCGTAGGGTCCACAACAATCCCATTCTCTGAAACAACATGGCCCAAGAATCTCACTTCCCTCCTCCAGAAGTGACACTTAGAAAATTTCTCTTTCAATTGGTGTTTTCTCAATACCTCCATCAGTATCCTCAAATGTTCCTTGTGCTCTTCCTCTGTCCTCGAGTAAACAAGGATATCGTCTATGAACACAAGAACAAACTTATTCAATTGATCCTTGAATACCCTATTCATAAGATCCACAAAATATGTTGGTGCATTGGTCAACCCGAATGGCATGTCCAACCACTTATAGAATCCAGACGGCGTCTGAAATATCATTTTAGGAATACTCTCAGTTGCTACTCAGAGATGATGAAATCCTGTCGTGAGGTCCAAATGGGAGAACTCTCTTGCTCCTTCCAGGTGATCAAACAAATCGTCTATCCGTGGAAGTAGATACTTATTCTTTCTAGTCACTTTATTCAATTCGCGATAGTCCACACATAAATGAAGGGAACCGTTTGCCTTAGTGGCAAATACAACTGGTTCTCCCCACTCGGAGGCACTCCTTCAGATAAATCCCTTCTTCAAAAGATCGCTTATTTGCACCCCGAGCTCTCGCTGCTCCCTTGGTGCCATACGACGAAGTGGGATTACTATAGGTCTGGCTTCTTTCACTAATTCAATACGAAACTCAATCTCTCGGTGTGGTGGAAGTCCGGTCACTTCCCCGAAGATATCTAGATACTGGCCAACAATGGGAACCCCTGATAACTCGTCCTACGGAATGTCATGGGAATTTGGAAAACTAGTCATCACCTCATCACTAGGTAGGCCATCAAACACTACCCTCCGCCCATCATCTGCCCTAATAGTCACCGAAAATCCCTCACAGTCTACCACCACTCTATACCTTTGGAGCTAATCAACTCCCAAAGTAATGCCAAACCCAGTAAAGCCCAAAACAAAGCAATCCAAGCAAACATACATCCATGACTCGATAAGACCAAATTTCGACAAATCATACTAAGGCTAATTGAACCACCAATTGGGTTCATCACCATTAAAGGTCTATCGACTATCCTTGGTTCCAATCCCAACCTATCTACAAGGTCACTAGATATGAAGGAACGGGAAGCCCTAGTATCAAACAATACTCGAACAGGAACATCATAAATAGAAACATACCTTGAATGACGACATTCTTTCCTTTCTCCACCGCAGTTGGGGCATTCGACGAAGATGGAACAACATTAATAACATATGCTTTCACAATCTGCTTCTCCTTAGGAGGTTATGGACATTTATCCTTGTGATGTAACACTTGGTCGCAGTTGAAGCACTTTCTGTCTGCTGGCTTTGCTCAACATTCTTTAGCATAATGACCCTTCTTGCCATAGCTATAGCACTCAACATCTTTCTTATTCTTTTTCTGACCATCCTTAGCTTGGTTCTGCTTCCTCTTATTCTGGAAATTATTCTTGCCTCCACCGCTTATTTGCGACTTTGGCCCCTCTGCAGATGTAACAACGACCTCAGTCTTGGGCTTAGGATAAAGGCTCTTTGATCTCAATGTTTTCCCAACAATCGATTCAAAAGTCTCATCAATATGGTTTATAAGCCTTTCCCCCAAGTACTGATCTAATCCTATTATGAACTTCTAATTCTTCTTCTCGGGAGTATCGATAAGAGACAGTCAATATTTCGATAAAGTATCGAATTCGGCAATGTACTCCGAGACTGCCCTACCATTCTGCTTAAGCTCTAAAAATCTTCAAAACAATTCTGATTTTCTGAGCAGCTGGGATAAACTTGTCACTGAATCGGGTCTTAAACTGATTCCGTGTAACTTGATCCTCGGGAGTAGCTGCCTTAATAGCATTCCAACAATTCATTGCCCGTCCTTGCAGCTGACGGGATGCTAACTTTCTCTTTATTGCATCCTCAATTCCCAAATCCTCAAAGAAGCACTCACAACTATCTAGCCAATCTTGAACTTCCGCAGTCGATTCCATTCCGTGGAATGACTTCCTACCAAGACTAGTGTAATCCTTGCAAAGCTTGGCAAAATCGACCCTAGGCGCTTGCACGGCTGCACCACCACCATTAGCAGCATTAGGAACAGCTCCTTGCATATCTCTAAGCAATTCTCTCATGAAGGTAGTAAACATCGTCCTCATATCAGGAGCATTCCTATTAATGGCCCCTGAACCCGTACTCCTCGTATATTGGTTCATCGTTCAATCTGTAAAAAGAAAACGATTAACCATCTTCGTAGTGCTGCCAGTGCAATGCGTCTTCATCCTTAAATACACTAATAGTATATATATATACATAGTTTTTGAAAACAAAAATATCACAAATATGCACCCTCATCTATGTATACTATCTCTCCATGTTGTTTTCCCCTATGTTAACTATGCAACCTAGAGCTCTGATACCAAGTGTGACGGCCCGCCTCGCACTAGCCAACATTTCCGATGAAATGTGCTATGACGATGTACAACTAGAACGGGACAGTCGTCAAAGGAAAAGGGTTTGAAACGATGAATCATCAAAGAACCTGTAGTATATCTCACAGCGCATAGAACAAAATATAATAATAACATAACTTGATATAAAACAGGCGAGACAGTGCATAAGCTGAAAATTAAACCATCATAGCACCGGAAAATTCAAATACAGCTTATGATCCAGACCATCTTTATTACAACTTTTAAAACTGTCTCTAAAGAAAAATAGGAAGGTACACTACTAATGCCTAAAGTAGTGACCAACAACAACACAGGGAGAATATATGGAAATGATATGTAATACCCCGCCTCCGCTAGGGTCACTCGCAAAGGAATGCACTAGCTTTAGAGGGGCATTATTGGTAAACATGCACAGAAATATCACAAGACAGAACATATATAAATAGCGGAAGTAAAATAAACTTTCATAACATGGATAAATAAGGTCTAAAGCCTTTTACATCAGAGTACATCAAAACCCGTCTTGCAATAGTAAAGAAGCATAAAGACTTTTTAATAAATTATTCCCCAAATAAAACAGTAAAGTAGCCATAGCCAAGAAAGTCCAAGCCATCCATGATGACCTTCAAACAGAAGAAGTCCGAACCAAACAGCATTGTTTCCTCCCTGTAACCTGGGGGGGGGGGGGAAATGGAAGAAAAGAGGCGAAACAAAATGGGTCAGTCAAAAAGACTGAGTAAGTCCTATCTACTTCCAGTATAAAAACAAGTAAAGATAACATGACATGCATAAACTGAAAGTAAACATAAGGATAACTACAAGATAGATAAACTAAACCAGGGTAGCCGGTTGACTCCTGTGGCAAGGTGAACTGAGGTATCATGACGACTATGGTGTTATGATAAGCCAAGGTATCACATCACTAGACCTCTATCGAGTACATTATCCCAAGGTATCTGCCCCGTCTAACATCCCCCGGTATCTATTATGTATATTCTTCCTAGTTCTAACACATATATCTGCTCTACACCCTCCGTACTAGTATCCCAGCCTTGTTATGTGTTAACCAGGAATGTCCCTTACTCAAAGTTGTGTAATGGTCCATGTCAACCTAATATATCGCATGTATATAGGTTACTCAAGTCATATGTTTCTTTCCATGTATATAGGTTCAGTCCTTTGCCGTACTTCGTACGGGCTTCCTCATGTCGTATTATCCTTGAAATCGTTTGGACTGTCACCCTTATTCTAGCTAGGCTCTTCCATATGAATCATCGTTTGAACTACTAGGACCTACGCCACCTAGCACCACTAGGGATTACGCTTACCTATTGCACGCTTTCGTATTTCGGTTTGGGTTAAACCACCTAGGCCACTAGGGATTACGCTAACCCTCAACCGCGCCCTTTTTCCCCCGCATCCATCGTGAATCGTTTTCTATTACTGTACGCACATGTAACACATCGTGCCACCCGAGTCCATTTACAGGGCAAACCAAGAAATACAGGACTCGGTCGGGAGCTTTAGATTTATCTGCCGATGCAGATACTAAGGTCTGCTTTTCTACACGTGGCTATGGTCCCACGAGACCCCTCCCTCAACTAGTGAAAGGCAACACAAGAGAAAATATTGCATGAGAACTACACTCCGGCCAGCCCACATCCTACGGCCTACCTCACCCATAATTAGATAGCAATTATGGTCTGTTGGGTGTTCCCTGCCTTTCCGTACGTATACGCTTGACTCAAGATGGTAGATAATCGACGAACTTGCTATCTCGGGCACCTTATGTATTCGTCGACTCACTGCTATCCACCCCAGTCTTTAGGTCGCTCGCATAGCAACCAAGGCATATTCTTGGTTCTTCTACCGCAGACCTCAACCTCCCGTGAGCCTAGTATAATGACCTGGCAGCTCACGGAGGGATCCCAAGAATATCCTCATGTTCCCCGAAGCCGCTGCTTCATTACCCAGTTCGTTGGAGCCTTTATCTAAATCAGATAGCCTGCTCCTCCACGCATACTTAAACGTTGACCTAACGTATCGGGTTACTAATCTGTCTAAGAAGTGGTCCAGATTTCCTTGACTAAGAATTATTACTTAGTTTCCTTTAACTAAGGTTTACCACTTAGCCTTATTTCCATTACCCTTGTTAACTATGGTTATTCACCTAATCCTCCGAATTAGGGTTTATCTAATGGGTTAAGTGTCACTTAAGTTCATAACTTAGCCCGTCTACAAACCATGTCAAAATTGGCTAAGTATCCAAGTCCAAGACTTAACCCTACAAACCATGTGTCAAGTTGGCTAAGTATATCAAGCAATCCATAACTTAACCTCGTCTAATTATCATTTTAGATTGGTTAATTATATAAATTAACTTGACCTTGTCAAATTACCGAGTCAAATCGGTCAAGCGTCATTAGGCAAATCAAGTTACTTAACCTACCCAAGCTTATCATGTTTTGTTAAGTATCATTAGCCTAATCAAATTACTTAACCCATTTGTCCATATCATATTTGGTTAAGCCTCATTAATCAAATTAACTTAACCCTATTATGTGGCATTAATTATTTAATGCACCCCAACCTCTCACATTAGACTTTGTTGTGGTTACTAGTTAAGCCGGGCGGGTCCGGGTAGATTTACACCACAACTTGGTCTAACCTCGGGTTCAAGCACAACATGACCAACTTCTCACATTGAGTCCTATTGTTTGCAACTACTAGTTAGGCCGGTCGGTTCCGGGTAGTTTTACGTTGCAAACTCAACCCAACCTCGAGTTGGCCACTTTCATGTTTCGTCTAGTATCATGTTCATAGTTAAGTTTTCAAGCAATTGGGTAGACCTAACTTAATAGGTAAATTCCCAATGGGTAGACCTAACTTAATAGGTAAATTCCCAAGCTTATGTTTTTATGCATACTTACATGTCAACTTCCATGTTACATTACAAGTTATGTTTTCAAGTATTAACACATGTCGTATTTAACGTTACATGTTATCACGTTTATACCCATTTACCCAAATTATGGTTCATGCCAAGTTTAGCTCGCCTATCATGTTCTCATGCAACTTCGAGTTAAGTTTTTTTTCATGCTATATTCACGCTTGTCTAACCTCAATCCAAATCGTGTTCCAACGCAAGAATGGACGAGTCACATCGTAGAGATACTATGCTACACAATGACCCCAAACATGCATAGTATCATGAGAGTTTGGCTCAAAACATGCATAGGTTCATAACGGTTTGGCCACAAGCATGCATAACATGAGAAGAAAAGGAAACGAGCCATAAGTATGCATAATGTCATAAAGGATTTGGCCACAAACTTGCATGTTAACATTAGGGGTTTGGGTTCATAAACATGCATAAGCCCAAAACCGAATCTTAGCCAATGTTTCACTAGTAAAAATGGTCCCTAAAGGTTCATGCTAGCATTTCATGCATAAAGATCCAAACTTGCAAGTTAAACTAGGTTATGCATAGCATGAGAGGCATGATTAAGTCACCCACATAGCCTAAAACCATAAACATGAACACAAGAGGCAAGGTAAGGTTCCTATAGGTTCGCATAATCATGTTTAGCCTCATTTTATCCCATGTCATTATCAAAACTACCGTTTCCATCTAAAAGTAGCTAGAACTTACCTAGTTAGGCCTAGGGAAAGAGGCATGAATCATCTTGGCTAAGAAAGGTGCCTCCTTTGTTGAAGAATCGTCATGAAACCCGCATAGCAACGATGATCTTCCTTCCATTTGGTGTAGCTAGCTTGCACTACTTGATTTGAACCCGATTTGAGTGCGTAGGCTTTAGGAAAAGGGAATGGAGGCCATGATCACTTGGCATTTGGGCAGCACTTCGTGGAGAGGGTGAGTTATGGGGGTTTAAGGGGGGCTTAGGGGTGTTTTTATAGAGATTATGAGTGTTTTAGGCCATAGGATTAGATCTAGGATAGATTAGGACCATCAGATCTCGGAAGCTTCCAAAATCAGGCTATGAACAAGACCAGGTGAGACAAACAGGCGCGCCAGGCAAATTGCCCCGGCCACACCCTGTCGACAGGCATGTCGACAGGGCTGTCGACTTGGTCTGGGCCCAAGTCGACAGGCCTGTCGACAGCCCTGTCGACATGGCCTAGGCGGGGAAAATTCCCGCCTAGCCCCAGATCTGGATTTTCAAACTTATTTCCGAATTTCAAATTTTCAGAAATCTTCTTTGGGCCTTTAACGGGTCATATGGACTCCGATTCTCGAAAACTCGGACTCTATTTCGCGTATTTTTCCGAGACGAACGCAATGGTGAATCCCGTTTACCTTAATTCTAGAAGTATAAACAGAATATCTTTTATCTTCATGCTTTACTGGTTTATATGCTTTGCGTATCATCGTATACGTATGTAAATTTCTTACTTTTTAAAATGTAAACATACGGGGTGTCACATGATACATGTAAGCCTCCTGCTCATCTCCAGACAAATACTCGTGCATAACCAGCTAACATATCTCTAGTCTGCTTGTTTAGGAGCAAGCAGAGTAATAAGAAGAGACATAAAACTCTGGGTCAGACAAAAGTCTGGTATAAGCGATAAGCAGAAAAAACAGAACAATAACAGGTATACATAACCATACCTGATCCTGGACCTGCAAACAAGGAGTTAGCACGACAGGATGTACGATACTCTAAGGTGACACTTACACATAGCGTGAAAATAATGGGGAGGGGGTGTGCATGTCATGGTGATAGCAAACATCAAACATAGCAATCATCCTCACATCCCTCACCCAGTGCGTAAAGTATACGATATCTACCACTTTGATCACCCAATTCTTTGCTATGATCACTCTGCCCCATGGAGTCATGACGGCTCCACTACACTGATCCATAGCCACTAATCCTTTGCTATGTCCACTCTGCCCCATGGAGTCATGACAACTCCATTGCACTGGCTCATAGCCCTGCTACGATCACTTTGCCCCATTGAGTCATGACAACTCCACATACTGATCCATAGACAATATCCGTCTCTCAATGGTGAGTCAAAGCTGTAGACATCGATAACCCCTTTGTACACGTCCCGCAGCAAAGTCCAACTTATGAAGTTAACTCATTGGTACCCGTCTGGATCCTGAGTTCTAACTTCCTGTTTGGACTACCTTTCCATCTCGGGTTTTGGTCTTCAGCCCGGTTCGTGACTCTTCAACTCGGCTCGTGATCCTCCTTGTCGGTTCGTCGTGTACCAAGGCTTTGGTTCATTGTTCATGACGGTGGCTCGTGATCCAAGCTCTAGTTCGTGGTGAGCATCTGGTTTGTGGTCTTTGTATGGACCCGGTTCGTGACTTGTGCTCTGGTTCGTAAGTCTTCAATCTGGTTCAAGGTCCACCAATCCGTGAATCCACTTCGGGTCGTGATGCTCCTTCCGGCTCGTGGAGGTGGTTTGTGGGGAGAGGTGGTGTCACGATCGGCTCGTGGTGGAGGGGTGCTTTACGAACGGGTTACTGACCAATTTCCTGCAACTTTTCCAACGAGCAATTTACGCCATACGATGACATTTTCGACCAATATAACTTCACTAAGCAATCACAAAACATTCCAAACAATCATAGCAACATGTATAATCGACCATAAACACCAAAACAACAATTTAACATGTCAATATAAATCAAACATACCCAAAACCCATGTTTTCCCCTTAATCATGTTTTAATCAAATCTAATATTAGTATTGTAAAACTAATTTCAAATTAAACCAAATTTCTAACAGAGGCATAAAATAATATTTAAGAATTTCTATATATTTTTCCAGATTTTTGTAATGCATAAATTCGTTAATTAACACTAATCACACCTAATTAACAGTAATTAGTACAAAAATGTGCAAATCGATCACCTTAGCCATAAATAAAACTTTAGATATAAAACTCTACTGTTTAGGCGTGGTTTCCAGTACAAAACATCAGCTCCAACTCTGATTTGACACCAATCTTCCTTGATTTGGTGTAGATTAAGCTAACACGCGATTAGAAAGCGATTTGGGATGAATTTAAAAGGTGGAGGCCATTGCTAGGGTTTCAAGGATGTGAATGGCGGCTGGAAAACTGAAATAAAATGTTTGCCCTAATCCTATCATCCCTCCCATAACCCTAATCCCGAAATGGGTTATGGGCCTAGCTACTAATCACCATAATTAGGCTCGGTTAAGCTGTTTTTCACCTTCCAGACATTGTTTCATCCATATCTCCAAAATGGTAAGTCCGTTTGGCTATTGTGACCACTCTACGGAAGGGTAAACCATCACCCGAATTCAATGGAAGTAGTTTCAGGTAAAAAATCCTTACTAATCAAAAGTTATAGAAGAAACAAGATTTTCTAGGGGCAAAACGATCATTTAAAATTCGGCAAAAATCGTGAACATTGGAAGTGACTCCAATAGTCGTTCCCTAAAGTTAAACGACTATACGACCTCATATGAAAATGAAATAAATATTCTGTGATCCTCCGATGCATAGAGTGTGGGTTGTTACACTATGGCCATGTAAAAGTAACGTCAAGACGGTTAAGACCTATGACCTATTTTATGATGTGAAACGTTCTAAGCCGTCTCTACATCTTTATGGCGTAACTCTTAGATTGTTGGGACATGTAGTTAAGCTACCTCTGAATATGTATCCTTGTAGTTCCATAAACTGGTTGCAATTTAAGCATCTCACATTCTTCTACCAACCATTTCTTAGCATCGCCTGACCTGCATTCTGATCTTTAGTGGCCCATTTTATAACACTTGATGTTGATGACTTTAGCCTTGTTCTTCTTGACCTTTTCCTCTTCTAAGCTTTCTTTTCCGAAATGACCTTTCTCTTCTTTACGCGAAAGCTCCGGTTTTCGGTTGCCTTCTCCTTACGAAGAAACACAAGCTAGTCTTCATTCCAGACTGCCATTTCCACCAAGATGTGGCTGTAGTTTAATGGTAATAATTCCACGTTGTGGTCGTGGAGACCTGGGCTAGAATCCTAGCAGCCACAACTCAAATATTTTTGTTTTATGGATTTTGTAATAAGAAGAAGGACAATAAAGATACATTAAAAGGAAAATTCATCTTTTCACATAATATGATATATTGAGCTTACATAATTTACTATAGATACATCTATACATAGTAAAATTTCATGCCATGAATAAATTGCGAGTAATTGATATTCAATGAATCAACTAATCTAATTATACAGACATAATTAAAGGTTTCTCTCGCTATATAATTCAAAATATGCTCAAGATTAATTACATGTTTTTGAGAAGAGAAATGAAAGTTTCACTTAAAAATTGATCTTATAAATGAGTTCATAGAGACATGTGATTCGGATAAGAGAAAAATCATATAAAAATTTATATATTTAACTTATTCAATAGAAAATAGTTTGAATGGATATTTTCAATGAAATCACGTGTAAATTATTTCAGCTCTACAACTCTTCTATTTGGGCTACGGACATACCCAGGTGTACTTGGGCCCATCCAAGCCAGCACATCATTATCAACACCTCTCTTTGCTCCTAATGGGAGCCAGTACGGGTCACATTCCAGGAAGTGAACCATTTAGTGTCGTCCATATGACCATTTGAAAGTACCGTCAAGACGGTGGAGACCCTTGACCTATTTTATGATGTGAAACGTTCTTGGTCGTCTCTATGTCTTGATGGCGTATCTCTTAGATTGTTGGGACAGGTGGTTAAGCTACCTCTGAATTTGTATCCTTGTAGTGTCATAAACTGGTTGCTATTAAAGCATCTCACATTCTTCTACCAACCGTTACTTAGAATCACTTGACCTGCATTCCGATCTTTAGTGGCCCATTTTATAACACTTGCAATTGATGACTTTAGACTTGTTCTTCTTGACCTTTTCCTCTTCTAAGCTTTCTTTCCCGAAATGAACTTTCTTATCTTTATGTGAAAGCTCCGGTTTTCGGTTTCCTTCTCCTTACGAAGCAACATAGGAAACTCTTCATTCCAAGCGGCCGTTTCGACCAAAATGTGGTTGTAGTTTAGTGGTAAGAATTCCACGTTGTGGCCGTGGAGACCTGGGCTCGAATCCCAGCAGCCACAACTTAATTTTTTTTGTTTTACGGATTTTGGAATAATATGAAGGAAAATAAAGATTAGTAAACGGAAAATTTATCTTTGTACATAATCTGATATATTGAGCATACATAATTTACAGTGGATACATGCATACATAGATAAATTTCATGCCATGAATAAATTGTGAGTAATTGATATTCAATTAATCAACTAATTTAATTATACGGACAAAATTAAAGGTTTCTCTCTATATAATTCAAAATATGTTCAAGATTAATTACTTGTTTTTGAGAAAATAAATGAAAGCTTTCATTCCAAAATTAATCTTATAAACGAGTTCATAGAGACACGTGTTTCGCACAAGAGACAAGCCATAGAAAAATTTATATTTTTAACTTATTCAACAGAAAATAATTTGAATGGATATTTGCAACGAAATCATGTGTAAACTTGTTGTCATCTACAAATCTTTAATTTTGGCTCTTGACATACCCAGGTGTACTTGGGCCCATCCAAGTCTAAGTCACAGCACATCATTATCAGCACCTCTCATTGCTCCTATTGGGAGCCAGTACGGGTCACATTCCCAGAATTGAACCCTTTAGTGTCGTCCCTATGGCCATGTAAAAGTATCGTCAAGACGGTTGAGACCCTTGACCTATTTTATGATGTGAAACGATCTAGGCCGTCTCTACGTCTTGATGGCGTAACTCTTAGATTATTGGGAAAGGTAGTTAAGATACCTCTGAATAAGTATCCTTGTAGTGTCATAAACTGGTTGCGATTAAAGCATCTCACATTCTTCTACCAACCGTTTCTTAGCATGGCCTTACCTGCATTCCGATCATTAGTAGCCCATTTTATAACACTTGAAATTGATGACTTTAGCCTTGTTCTTCTTGACCTTTTCCTATTCTGAGCTTTCTTTCCCGAAATGAACTTTCTCATCTTTCCGTGAAAGCTCCGGTTTTCGGTTGCCTTCTCCTTACGAAGCAACACAAGCAACTCTTCACTCCAGAGATCCATTTCCACCAAGATATGGCTGTAGTTTAGTGGTAAGAATTCCATGTTGTAGCCGTGGAGACCTGGGCTCGAATCCCAATGGCCACAACTTAATATTTTTTGTTCTATGGATTTTGAAACAATGAGAAGGGCTATAAAGAGCATTAAAAGTAAAATTCATCTTTGTACATAATCTAATATATTGAGCTTACATAATTTTATGTAGATACATGGATACATAGATAGATTTCATCCATTAATAAATTGCGAGTAATTGATATTCAATAAATCAACTAATCTAATTATACGGACAAAATTGAAGGTTTCTCTATCTGTACAATTCAAAATATGATCAAGATTAATTTCTAGTTTTTGAGAAGAGAAATGAAAGGGTTCATTTCAAAATTTATCTTATAAATGAGTTCATAGAGACACATGGTTCGCATGAGAGACAAGTCATAGAAAAATTATATTTTTAACTTATTCAATAGAAAATAGTTTGAATGGAAATTTGTAACGAAATCATGTGTAAACTCGTTGAGCTCTACAACTCTTCTATTTTGGCTCCTGACATACCCAGGTGTACTTGGGCACATCCAAGTCTAAGTCATGGCACATCATTATCGGCACCCACATTGCTTTTAATGGGAGCCCGTACGGGTCACATTCCCTGAAGCGAACCCTTTAGTATCGTCCAAATGGCGATGTAAAAGTAATGTCAAGATAGTGGAAACCCTTGACCTATTTTATGATGTGAAACGTTCTAGGTCATCTCTACGTCTTGATGGCGTAACTCTTCGATTGCTGGGATAGGTGGTTAAGATGCCTCTGAATATGTAGCCTTGTGGTGTCATAAACTGGTTGCAATTAAAGCATCCCACATTCTTCTACCAAACATTTATTAGCATCGCCTGACCTGCTTTATGATCTTTAGTGGCCCGTTTTATAACACTTGAAGTTGATGACTTTAGCCTTGTTCTTCTTGACCTTTTCCTCTTCTGAGCTTTCTTTCCCGAAATGAACTTTCTCATCTTTCCGTGAAAGCTCCGGTTTTTGGTTGCCTTCTCCTTACGAAGCAACACAAGCAACTCTTCACTCCAGAGATCCATTTCCACCAAGTTGTGGCTGTAGTTTAGTGGTAAGAATTTCACGTTATGGCCGTGGAGACCTGGGCTCGAATCGTAACAGCCACAACTTAATTTTTTTTGTTCTACGGATTTTGAAACATTGAGAAGGACAATAAAGAGCATTAAAAGTAAAATTCATCTTTGTACATAATCTGATATATTGAGCTTACATAATTTTATGCAGATACATGGATACATTGATAAATTTCATGCCATTAATAAATTGCGAGCAATTGATATTCAATAAATCAACTAATCCAATTATACCGACAGAATTAAAGGTTTCTCTCTCTATACAATTCGAAATATGCTTAAGATTAATTTCTTGTTTTTGAGAAGAGAAATGAAAGGTTTCATTTCAAAATTTATCTTATAAATGAGTTCATGGAGACACGTGCTTCGCATGAAAGACAATTCATAGGAAAAAATTATATTTTTAACTTATTCAATAGAAAATAGTTTGAATGGATATTTGCAACGAAATCATGTGTAAACTCATTGAGCTATACAACTCTTCTATTTTGGCTCCTGACATACCCAAGTGTACTTCGGCACATCCAAGTCTAAGTCATGGAACATCATTATCGGCCCCTCTCATTGCTTTTAATGGGAGCCAGTACGGGTCACATTCCCGGAAGTGAACCCTTCAGCATCGTCCATATGGCCATGTAAAGGTAATGTCAAGACGGTGGAAATCCTTGACCTATTTTATGATGTGAAACGTTCTAGGTCATCTCTATGTCTTGATGGCGTAACTCTTAGATTGTTGGGATAGGTGTTTAAGCTGCCTCTGAATATATATCCTTGTAGTGTAATAAACTGGTTGCAATTAAAGCATCCCATATTCTTCTACCAAACATTTCTCAGCATCGCCTGACCTGCGTTACGATCTTTAGTGGCCCATTTTATAACACTTGAAGTTAATGACTTTAGCCTTGTTCTTCTTGACCTTTTCCTCTTTTGAGCTTTCTTTCATGGAATGAACTTTCTCATCATTCCATGAAAGCTCCGGTTTTCGGTTGCCTTCTCCTTACGGAGCAACAAAAGAAACTCTTCATTCCGGACAGCCATTTCCACCAAGATGTGGCCGTGGAGACCTAGGCTCAAATCCTAACAGCCACAACTTAATTTATTTGTTTATGGAATTTGGACCAATAAGAAGGAAAATAAAGATCATTAAAAGGAAAATTCATCTTTGTACATAATCCGTATACTGTTTTAGCATGATTTACTGTAGATACATGTATACATAGATAAATTTTATGCCTTGAATAAATTACGAGTGAATCATAGTCAACGAATCAACTAATTTAATCATATGGACAGAATTAAAGGTTTCTCTCTCTATATAATTCAAAATATGCTCAAGATTATTATTTGTTTTTGAGAGGATATAAGAAAGGTTTCATTTTAAAATTAATCTTATAAATGAGTTTATAGAGACACGTGCTTTGCACAAGAGACAAGTCATATAAAAATTTATATTTTTAACTTATTCAATAGAAAATAGTTTGAATGGATATTTGCAATGAAATCATGTGTAAACTTGTTGAGATATAAAACACTTCTATTTTGGCTCCTAACATACCCAGTTATACTTAGGCCCATCCAGGTGTACTTGGGCACATCAATATCGGCACCTCTCATTGCTCCTAATGGGAGCCAGTACGAGTCACATTCCCGGAAGTGAACCATTTAGTGTCGTCCGTATGGCCATGTGAAAGTACCATCAAGACGGTGGAGACCCTTAACCTATTTTATGATGTGAAACGTTCTAGGTCGTCTCTACGTCTTGATGGCGTAACTCTTAGATTGTTGGGATAGGTAGTTAAGATACCTCTGAATATGTATCCTTGTAGTGTCATAATATGGTTACAATTAAAGCATCACACATTCTTCTACCAACCATTTCTTACCATCACCTAACCTGCATTCCAATATTTAGTGGCAAATTTTATAATACTTGAAGTTGATGACTTTATCATTGTTCTTATTGACCTTTTCCTCTTCTGAGCTTTCTTTCCCGAAATGAACTTTCTCTTCTTTCCGTGAAAGCTCCGGTTTTTGGTTACCTTCTCCTTACGAAGTAACACAAGCAAAATTTAATTCCAAACAGCCATTTCCACCAAAATGTGGCTGTAGTTTAGTGGTAAGAATTCCACGTTGTGGCCGTGGAGACATGGGCTCGAATCCCAGCAGCCACAACTTAATTTTTTTTGTTTTACTGATTTGGGAATAATGAGAAGGACAATAAAGATCATTAAAAGGAAAATTCATCTTTGTACATAATCTAATATATTGGGCTTACATAATTTACTGTAGATACATGTATATATAGAAAAATTTCATGCCATGAATAAATTGGGAGTAACTAATATTCAATGAATCAATTATACGAACAAAATTAAAGGTTTCTCTCTATATGATTCAAAATATGATCAAGATTAATTACTTGTTCTTGAGAAGAGAAATGAAAGGTTTCATTTCAAAATTAATCTTATAAATGAGTTCATAGAGGCATGTGCTACGCACAAGAGACAAGTCACAGAAAAATATACATTTTTAACTTATTCAATGGAAAATAGTTTGAAGGTATATTTGCAATGAACTCATGTGTAAACTTATTGAGCTCTACAACTGTTCTATTTTGGATCCTGACATATGCAGGTGTACTTGGGCCCATCCAAGTCTCAGTCATGGCACTTTGTTATCGACACCTCTCATTGCTTCAAATGGGTGCCAGTACAGGTCACATTCGAAGAAGTGAACAATTTAGTGTCATCCATATGGCCACGTAATAGTATTGTCAAGACGGTGGAGATCTTTGACTTATTTTATGATGTGAAACATTCTAGGTAGTCAATACGTCTTGATGGCGTAACTCTTAGATTGATGGGACAGGCAGTTAAGCTACCTCTGAATATGTATCCTTGTAATGTCATAAACTGGTTGCGATTAAAGCATCTCACATTATTCTACCAACCGTTTCTTAGCATCGCCTGACCTGCATTCCGATCTTTAGTGGCCCATTTTATAACACTTGAAGTTGATGACTTTAGCTTTGTTCTTCTTGACCTTTACCTCTTTTGAGCCTTCTTTCCCGAGATGACCTTTCTCTTCTTTACTCGAAAGCTTCGGTTTTCAGTTCCCTTCTCCTTAAGAAGAAACACAAGCAACTCTTCTTTCCAGACTGCCATTTCCACCAAGATGTGCTTGTAGTTTAGTGGTATGAATTCTACGTTGTGCCCGTGGAGACCAAGCCTCGAAGCCTAGCAGCCACATCTTAATTTTTTTTTGTTTTAGGGATGTTGTAATAATAAGAAGGACAATAAAGATCATTAAAAGGAAAATTCATCTTTGTACATAATCTTATATATTGAGCATACATAATTTAATGTAGATACATGTATACATAGATAAATTTCATGCCATGAATAAATTACGATTAATTGATATTCAATGAATCAACTAATCTAATTATAAAGACATAATTAAAGGTTTCTCTCTATATATTATTCAAAATATGTTCAAGATTAATTACTTGTTTTTGAGAAGAGAAATGAAAGGTTTCATTTCAAAATTTATCTTATAAATGAGTTCATAGAGACATGTGCTTCACACATTAGACATGTCATAGAAAAATTTTTGTTTTTAACTTATTCAATAGAATATAGTATGAGTGGATATTTGCAATGAAATCATGCGTAAACTTGTTGAGCTATAAACTCTTCTATTTTGGCTCATGACATACCCAGGTGTACTTTGGACCATCCAAGTCTACGTCACGTAACATCATTATCAGCACCTCTCATTGCTCCTAATGGTAGCCAGTATGGGTCACATTCCAGGACGTGAACCATTTAGTGTCTTCCATATGGCCATGTGAAAGTACCTTCAAGACAGTGGAGACCCTTAACCTATTTTATGATGTGAAATGTTCTAGGTCTTCTCTACGTCTTGATGGCGTTACTCTTAGATTGTTGGGACAGGTAGTTAAGCTACCTCTGAATATGTATCCTTGTAGTGTCATAAACTGGTTGCAATTAAAGCAACTTACATTCTTCGACCAACCATTTCTTAGCATCGCCTGACCTGCATTCTGTTATTTAGTTTCAAATTTAATAATACTTGAAGTTGATGACTTTTTCCTTGTTTTATTGCCCTTTCCTCTTCTGAGCTTTCTTTCCCGAAATGAACTTTCTCTTCTTTCCGTGAAAGCTTCGATTTTTAGTTGCCTTCGCCTTACAAAGCAGCACAAGCAACTCTTCATTCCAGATAGCCATTTCCACCAAGATGTGGTTGTAGATTAGTGGTAAGAATTCCACACTGTGGCCGAGGAGACCTGTGCTCAAATCCAGCAGCCACAACTTAATGTTTTTGTTTTAAGGAATTTACAATAATGAGAAGGACAATAAAGATCATTAAAAGGAAAATTCATCTTGTACATTATCTGATGTATTGAGCTTACATAATTTACTGTAGATACATGTATACATAGAAAAATTTCATGCCATGAATAAATTGGGAGTAACTAATATTCAATGAATCAACTAATCTAATTATATGGACATAATTCATGTTTTCTCCCTTTATATATAATTCAAAATATGCTCAAGATTAATTACGTGTTCTTGAGAAGAATTATGAAAGGCTGTATATCAAAATTAATCTTATAAATGAGTTCACATAGGCACATGCTTCGCACAAGAGACAAGTCATAGAAAAATATACATTTTTAACATATTCAATAGAAAATAGTTTGAATGGATATTTGCAATGAAATCATGTGTGACCTTGTTGTCCTCTACAACTCTTCTACTTTGGCTCCTGACATACCCAGGTGTACTTGGGCCCTTCCAAGTCTAAGTCACGACACCTCTCATTGCTCCTAATGGGAGCCAGTACGGGTTACATTCCCGGAAGTGAACCATTTATTGTCGTCCATATGGCCATGTGAACGAATTGTCAAGACGGTGGAGACCCTAGACCTATTTTATGATGTGAAACGTTCTAAGTCATCTATACATCTTGATGGCGTAACTCTTTGATTGTTGGGAAAGGTAGTTAAGCTACCTCTGAATATGTATCCTTGTAGTGTCATAAACTGGTTGCAATTAAAGTATCTCACATTCTTCTACCAACTGTTACTTAGCATCGCCTGACCTGCATTCCAATCTCTAGTGGCCCATTTTATAACACTTGAAGTTGATTACTTTAGCCTTGTTCTAACTGATCTTTTCCTCTTCTGAGCTTTCTTTCCCGAAATGACCTTTCTCTTCTTTACGTGAAAGCTGCGGTTTTCGGTTGCCTTCTCCGTTAGAAGCAACACAAGCAACTTTTCATTTCAGACTGCCATTTCCACCAAGATGTAGCTGTAGTTTAGTGTTAAGAATTCCAAGTTGTGGCCGTGGAGACCTGGGCTCGAATCCCAGTAGCCACAATTTAACTCTTTTTATAGATTTTGTAACAATAAGAAGGACAATAAAGACACATTGAAAGGAAAATTCATCTTTGCACATAATATGATATATTGAGCTTACATAATTAACTATAGATACATCTATACATAGTAAAATTTCATTCCATGAATAAATTGCGAGTAATTGTTATTCAATGAATCAACTAATCTAATTATACGGACAGAATTAAAGGTTTCTCTCCCTATATATAATTCAAAATATGTTCAAGATTATTTACTTCTTTTTGAGAAGAGAAATGAAAGGTTTCATTTCAAAATTAATCTTATAAATGAGTTCATAGAGACACGTGCTTCGCACAATAGACATGTCATAGAAAAATTTATGTTTTTAACTTATTCAATTGAAAATAGTTTGAATCGATATTTGCAATGAAATCGTATGTAAACTTGTTGAGCTCTAAAACTCTTCTATTTTGGCTCCTAACATACCCAAATGTACTTGGGCCCATCCAAGTCTAAGTCACGGCACATCATTATCGGCACCACTCATTGTTCCTAATGGGAGCCAGTACGGGTCACATTCCCGGAATTGAACCATTTAGTTTCGTCCTTGTGGCCATGTGAAAGTACCTTCAAGACGGTGGAGACCCTTGACCTATTTTATGATGTGAAACGTTCTGGGTCGTCTCTACGTCTTGATGGCGTAACTCTTTGATTTTTGGGACAAGTAGTTAAGCTACCTATAAATATGTATCCTCGTAGTGTTATAAACTGGTTACAATTAAAGCATCTCACATTCTTCTACCAACCATTTCTTAGCACCGCCTGACCTGCATTCCGATATTTAGTGGCAAATTTTATAATACTTGAAGTTGATGACTTTAGCCTTGTTCTTATTGACCTATTCCTCTTCAGAGCTTTCTTTCACGAAATGAACTTTCTCTTCTTTCCGTGAAAGCTCTGGTTTTCGGTTGCCTTCTCCTTACGAAGAAGCACAAGCAACTCTTCATTCCAGACAGCTATTTCCACCAAGATATGGTTGTAGTTTAGTGGTAAGAATTCCACGTTATGGCCATGGAGACCTGGGCTTAAATCCCAGCAGCCACAACTTAATTTTTTTGTTTTATGGATTTTGGAATAATGAGAAGGACAATAAAGATCATTAAAAGGAAAATTCATCTTTGTACATAATCTGATATATTGAGCTTGTATATTTAACTGTAGATACACGTATACATAGAAAAATTTCATGCCATGAATAAATTGGGGGTGACTAATATTCAATGAATCAATTAATCTAATTATACGGACCGAACTAAAGGTTTCTCTCTCTATATAATTGAAAATATGCTCAAGATTAATTACTTGTTCTTGAGAATAGAAATGAAAGGCTTCATTTCAAAATTAATCTTATAAATGAGTTAATAGGGGCACGTGCTTCGCACAAGAGACAAATCATAGAAAAATATACATTTTTAACTTATTCAATAGAAAATAGTCTGAATGGATATTTACAATGAAATCATGTGTAAACTTGTTGAGCTCTTCTATTTTGGATCTTGACATACGCAGGTGTACTTGGGCCCATCCAAGTCTAAATCACGACACTTCATTATCAACACCTCTCATTGCTCCTAATGGGCGCCAGTACGGGTCAAATTCCCAAAAGTGAACCATTTAGTTTCGTCCATATGGCCATGTAAAAGTACAGTCAGGACAGTGGAGACCCTTGACCTATTTTATGATGTGAAACGTTCTAGGTCATCACTACGCCTTGATGGCGTAACGCTTAGAGTGATGGGACAGGTAGTTAAGCTACCTCTGAATATGTATCCTTGTAGTGTCATAAACTGTTTGCAATTAAAGCATCTCACATTCTTCTACCAACCGTTTCTTAGCATCGCCTGACCTGCACTCCGATCTTTAGTGGCCCATTTTATAACACTTACAGTTGATGACTTTAGCCTTGTTCTTCTTGATCTTTTCCTCTTCTGAGCTTTCTTTCCTGAAATGACCTTTCACTTCCTTACGTGAAAGCTTTGATTTTAGATTTCCTTCTCCTTATGAAGCAGCACAAGCAACTCTTCATTCCAGGCATCCATTTCCACCAAAATGTGGCTGTAGTTTAGTGGTAAGAATTCCAAGTTTTGGCCGTGGAAACCTGGGCTCGAATCCCAACAGCCACAACTTAATTTTTTTTTTATGGATTTGGTAATAATAAGAAGGAAAATAAAGATACGTTAAAAGGTAAATGTAATAACCCGGAAATCCGAGCCAATTTAAAATTTTTATTTTGGCAATTTTAGCGAATTTTGCTTATTTAAAATGAATTATTTTAAATAATAACGGCGAGAAATTTATTTTGAATAGAATTTGAACGCATATATTTATATAGCTCAACGTTGGAATATAAATATTTATTTTAAATTATAAAAGGAATTGAAAATGGCGCGGTAGTTCGATAATTCGATTTCAAACTTCAATTGAACATACCGGGTGCAAAATAAACTGGATTTTAGTGAAACCAAAAATAATGGAATCTAATTGAGAATATCTTTCCAACGAACCCGAAAAATAAAAATTTCATAGCGGGGGTCAAAAGATACGTCCAGTTGAAAATTCAGAATAGTCGCTATGGAATTTCCGGCCCTTAAAAATGGCCATTTTGCGAACTACCTCGGTTTTCGACGAAACCACTTTTGTTGGATCCGTGATGTCAAGCTATTGCTAGGTTTCAAATTTCATAATTTTTCGAATTAATATTTGAGCGTGGCAAAGGAAAATGTGTTTTGTCAATTTCGATCGACTTGAAATTGACCATTTTTCAAATGGTCTCAGAATTCGACGAAACTAGTTTTGTTAGGACCGTATCGTCAATACGAAGCTAGAAAATATTTTTCTGGAATTTTTCGAGTTAGTATGTGACCCCAGTAAATTGAAATGTGCATTCAAATTCAGTATATAGAGTTATATGTTGATTTTGACGGAAACTGATCGAAATGATCGAATTGGTCTACATGATATATCCCATTGTGTTGGGAATGAGGGTAATTAGCTAAGGGCGACAGTCGTTGGGCCTCATTTGGGGATCGAATGAGAAAGTTACTTTTTAGAGAAAATTAAAATAAATTAAATTAATATTATATATATTCCCCCCTTCATTATCTTTCACCCTCCCTCCCCAAACCGCTCAGGCCAAATTAAAAAGGAAAAAAACCGCTGTATCCCCTAGTCGCTCGCCCCTCCTCCGTTGATCTCGTTGCCGCGCCCTCCCCCTCCTTATCCTCCGCACCTTCTTCTCCCTCCATCTTCTACTCGCAAGACACGCCCCCCAGAAGCCCTAATCGAAGCAAACCGCCCCAGCGCCTCACCCTGGTCCAACCGCCACCAGCCCACCCTGCGTTCGCCATCAACGACGCCCAGCGCTGCCCCTTCCGAGCCTCCTCCTCCACCCAGTGCTCACTTGGAATCCCTTCCTCCAATTAACAGTGAGTGCTTTTGTTTATTTGTTTTATTTATTTTAATTTAGCTAGTTTAAATATAAAAACATGGTTTGAATTCAGTTTTAAAAAAATATGATTAACGATAGGATTTTTATTATGAATTAGCAAAATAAAGTGGTGATTTTTATTACATAAAAATATAATTTTTACTATAGTAGAAGAGTAAAAATATGATTTTTTATTATAGAAAGAGTAAAAATATGATTTTTATATTATAGAAAGAGTAAAAATATGATTTTTATATTATAGAAAGAGTAAAAATATGATTTTTATATTATAGAAAGAATAAAAATTAGATTTTTTATATATTGAATAGCGAAGTAAAAATGTGATTTTTTACATATGTAGAGAATACGGGCAAAGAAAGCGAAAAGAGGCGAGAACGGCGAAGATTTCTACATAAGAAGAGTCGAGGCATTTGGTTTAGCTAATCGGTGAGAACTTCTCACCTTTTAATTTTGTTTTTCTAGTTAAAATATATACTAGGATGCAGACGATGTTTAGTAGCATCCGACACCCGTCGTCCACAGACCATGGACGACTTGTATGCTTGTTTGTTTGATTTTGATGTGTAGTTGATTGTGTGATGTGATGTGAAATGAAATAAAATATAATATAGTTAGAAATATTTTATAGTTAAAAATAGAATTTTCAATGTGTATATAAAATAAATATTTATAAACAAATCGGAGATTTGTTTATATACACTGATTTGATTGATATTGATTGGGACGATAAATTTTACACATCGCCCAACTGCACAAATAAAATCTGTGTTTGATTGTTTGAAACCCCACACGGGTATTGGGATGATATATGACATATTCTAGTCCCAACAATTAGTTGTATGTCGATCGATTGATGGACAGACTGTTATGAGCGTTAAATATTTATGTTTGATTCTTATACAGTGTAGAATGCACTTTGGATGATGGTTGATTATTCATCGTTGTTATTGTATACACGTGTGGTAGAAAATCCATATAATTAACATTATATGGTAATTGATTGGGACTCATTCCAGTTCTGAAATAGAATATTTGAATAAGAAATATTTGAAAAGGAAATATTTGAAATAGAATTTTTGAAAATAGAAATATACGAAGCCGTGTTGATTAGATTGACGCCATTTTGACGTGAACGATATTTATATCGATTTTATTCATTTTATAATGAATATCGAAAGTGATTTCAAAGTCTGATATTTTGAAAAGAATTGAATTCGAATTGAAATTGAATAGAAATGAATTCGAATTGAAACTGAATAGAAATGAATTCGAATTGAAATTGAATAGAAATGAATTCAAATTGAAATTGAATAGAAATGAATTCGAATTGAAATTGAATTGAATTGAAAATGAACTGAAATTGAATTAGAAATCAATTTGAATTGAATCGATTTGAAATGAAATTAAAATGAATTTGTGTTGAAAAATTCGATTTTGATTTGAATTTGAAATAGAAGTTGAAATTGTTTTGAAAACGAATTTAAAACGATTTATAAAATACGTTTTAAAAGGAAATCGACAAAGTATATATTATATATATTATATATATAATATAATGGCCTGAATAGAACGCGTCCTGCTGCGGCTGTTTGCGAATTTCGATCATTAACTTCGAACGGACATTACGGGAGATACGACCGTCGGAATCTCCTAAAACTGGAACCGTTGGGTTCGTATCGAAAAGAGATTTCTAACGAATATTAGAAATTAGAAATCTAACGGTTGGATTTGGAATTATGTCCAAATCAAATTTGGAAAAGGCCGTTGTAAGTGCAGTTCGATGGCCATTGATGGAAATCGACTGTATGTGCCTTGATAAAATTATTAAAAATATCAATAATTTGTGTAAAATTATAAGAAATGATTTGGGAAAAAATGGGATAAAATCTCCATATTTGAAAAGATAAAAATAGATTTTTATCGAAATGAACTAGTTTTGAACTAGAATTAAAATTCTATTTATTTTTAAATAAATAAATTTGATTTGAAAAGGTTTTAAAAGTAACCCGGAATTCCAATAATTGAATTGGAATGGATTTGAATCGAAATTGTCTTTGGATTATTTCGATGTTGGATTTCGTGATGATACAGATATAGTTATGGAAATTTGAAAGATATATTTATATCGTTATTTCCAATACGATATTTGTTGGTCGTAGAATTTGATATTGAATATAAGCCGACATTTTCTATTCAGAGCCTTGTATTTAATATCAAATGTGATTTGGGTTTGTCGTGAATGGTGTCTTCATTAACCCTGTTCTTGAACCCAGTTGAGAAAAAGATTAAATCTTTTTATTTAGATTTAATGAAGTGTACCAATTAAATAATATTTAATTGGAATTGAATTGATATTGATTTATGGGTTTATCGTGAACAGTGTTTTATATAACACTTGTTCTTTAACCCGATAATTAATGAAATGTGATTTTGGGTTGTCGTGAACGGTATCTTCAATAATACTGTTCTTAGACCCAAAGGAGTTAAGAAAATCAGAAACTAATTGGAGATTAGTTAAGTTGAATGGTTTCTGGGGTATTGATCTGATGTTTGTTCCGGCCTTCGGGGTTAATATTTTGGGAATTGCTCACTTGGTAATTTACGATTATGGACTGATTGAAATGTGATGTGATTTTGGGTATATCGTGAACTGTGTTTTAAATGACACTGATTCTTTAACCCAGTCACAGATTAGAACTAAGTGGAGTTTTAATGAATCTTTAATTAGATGGAAAAGATCGAGAATGGAGTATCACCAGTTTTACTCCAGACGGTAGTTAAATCTTTAATTAGATTTGAACGTGAAATGGTAATTGAATTTACCGATAACACCCTGGTGTTAGATATGAAGTGTTACTAGTTTTACTTCATGGAATGAATAGGTTGGGGTTGGGAAATTAAAATAAATGATCACTTCGATGTGGTTCGCTAATCCCGACTAGTTTGAATTGATATTCAAAGGAAGATTAAAGAATAAATTTATAGGATTTATCTTTGATAAAATTAATGGGAACCTTTCCCTATGAATGTGAAATTTAGAAACTAACTATCGGTTAGCTAAGCAGAATGGTTTTTTGGAAATTGATCTGATGTTGGTTTCGGCCTTCGGGGTTAATATTTGGGGGATTATTCTCTTGATTAATTTACGGTTAGTGACTGATGAACTGGAATGAGGTGTATGTTGTGTTTGTGTAACACTTTTTTATTACATACGCAAGTTATTCGGAAAGACCGGGTTTATCCCATTCTGAATAACTGTTACGACGATAAGTCAAAGATGAAGACGGTGGTTGAAGACCGGAGGTCTTCACGTTGTTTGGATAATTACTGATGATCTTGATTGGGCCGTACACCCAAGAGGAGGGAATCAATTGGTGATCGTCCAGACGTACTTGGAGATCGATGGATATGCGGGGTACTAGGTGCCTCCGGTTTCGTTCAGACCCAGAACGGACTTGTAAATGGACTGTGTGTCTGACATTGGATTTCATTCTATGTGATTGATATCGGTTGCATGGAGTGGTTTGCCTGTGTGGCATGCTAAGTTGCAAATGAGCAAGGCTTCTGTTGAAAAGCAGAGTCTTGTGGTTGAGGATCAAAGCACGGCCTATGTGGCATAGCTTTGTGTAACGTTTACTTCGCGAGTTTCACACCCGGTGGTGAACCAAAAACGGGAGAGGACCTCAGGGAGGACATGCGTTTCTTTCTAGTTAGAAGTGGCTTCAGTGGTTTTACACCCCCTGACGAGTTTGACTTATGTGGTTGTTGCTGTTGCGAGGCGCCTCGATTTGATCAGACGATCTGGGTCCGATGGAGTCATTTGTTGGCTCATTTACGCCCCATAGGGTGGGGAGACCTATTGTTCAGGCATAATAATCCACATCGGTGGACCGGCCCTATCGCTCCAAGGCTTGACTGCGCGCTTGCCTGAGGCTCGGGCTAGAGAGTCTCGAATCGGTAGAGGACGATCCCTGGCCTTAGTTCACAGACGGAAATCCAATTTCCAAATACGTGACATTTGCAGTTTTAATTGTAGAACTAGTATGGCGACATGATATATGGTACCCATGCCGTCTATGATTGATACTTATGATTTGAAGTTGTTTTATACACTATACACCTATAGTATTATCAAAATAATCTGTTTTAAATGTATCAAGCATTCTTTGGCTATTATAAGGTAAAATCCTATCCCCCGCCTTGCGTTGCATTGTGTGATAGGACCTGGGTCTTATAATAGCTTCATTTTTCTGTATTTAGCGTTGCGCTGTTGTTATATGCACTGGTATTCTTGGGAGGAAACCCGTTCCGTGTTATACGGCATGGTCCCTTGATTTACCTAATTTTAAAATAAAGATTTTCAACTGTTTTAGTTCTCACACCAGTCACATGACTGACCTGGAGTTTATTGTTTTAACCTAAACTCTGGGTGCCCTTATTTTCAACACGGGCGGCTAGTAGTTTTGGTTTTGCAGATTTATATTCACAGGATTCTGGTTTACAGCTGGAATGATATCCGGAAAGCTTTGTATCCGTATATCTCCTTCAGTTGTGTTTTGTATTATTTCCGCTGCTATGTAATGTATTGTAATCTCTGATATTTATGTGTAATATTCAATTATACCCTGTATATTCTTGTATTATGGTGGAATTGTTGTAATGTACAATGAAATGTTCTTCCGTCTGCGTCCTGTTGTGGCTTGTCCTCGACTTAATCCGGGCTTTCCTCTCCGGGGAAGTTCGGGTCGTTTCATCGTGGTATCAGAGCTTTGGTTTACAGAGCTCGAGAACAAGACACATTAGAACCATACGAAAGAATTCATCAGATACTGGATTAGTAATACCCAACGGGAATGAATCATTAGAGATAGGATCAGTAGTATCCTAGAACGAGTGTGAAGAGTATATTTTTGAAATATAAATTGAAAACAAGTTTTGTTTTGAAAATTTAAATCAATTATTCGTATTTGATTATTTATTTTATATTGAATTGGGACAATCCAATATATAAAGATTTTGCATATATGTCTTGCAAACGTGTATTCAAAGTTTTAATGTATTGGATTGTAACACCCCACCTCCGCTAGGGTCACTCACAAAGGGAATGCACTAGGTTTGGTGAAGCATTATCGAGGTAAACATGCACAGAAATATTACAAGACAGAACATATATAAAACAGCGGAAGTAAAACAAATTTCATTACCTTATAAAATAAGGTCTAAAGTCTTTTACATCAGAATACATCAAAACCTGTCTTGCAATAGTAAAGAAGCATAAAACCTTTCCATAAATTATTCCCCAAAATAATGCGGCGAAGCAGCCATAGCCAAGAGAAGACCAAGCTATAGATGATGACCTTCAAGCATAAGAGGTCCGAACTAAACAACATCATTTCCTCCCTGAAGACCTGGGGGGGGGGGGGAAGACAAAGAGGCGAAACAAAACGGGGTCAGTCATAAAGACTGGTAAGTCCTATCTACTTCCAGTATAAAAACAGGTAAAGGTAACATGTCATGCATAAACTGAAAGTAAACATAAGGATGACGACAAGATAGATAAGCTAAACCAAGATAACTGGATGAACTACTGTAGCAAGATAAACTAAGGTATCATGATAAACTACGGTGTCAAGATAAATCAAGGTATCACATCGTCAGGTTTCTATCAAGTATACTATCCCAAGGTATCTATCGTGTATAACATCCCCCAGTATTTATTTACTCTGCACCTCTCGTACTAGTATCCCAACCCGCGTCATGTGTTAACTATGAATGTCCCTTGCCCAATGTCATGTAATGGTCCATGCCGACCTAATATATAGCATATGTAGGTTTTCCCAACTCGTATGTTTCTTTCCATGTATAAGTTCAGTCCTTTGCCGTAGGCCGTACGGGCTTTCCCATGTAAATCTTTACCACCTCAACGTAGAACCATTTTATCCTTGAAGTTATTTTGGACTGCTACCCTTGATCTAGTTACGTTTTCTTACCATGAACTACCGTGTGTTCACTTAGGATTTATGCCACCTAGGACCACTAGGGATTATGCTACCTAATGAACGTATTCGTAACTTGGTTTGGGTTTTAGCCACCTAGGACCACTAGGGATTATGCCACCCGTCAACCGCGCCCTTTATCCCGCGTATGTATCGTGAATCGTTTTCCATGTCTAGACGCACATGTTCCTCAATGTGCCATCCGAGTTCCGTGCTATGGCAAATCAAGAAATACGGAACTCGGACGGGAGCTTTAAGTCGTCTGCTGATGTAGATATCAAGGTCTGTTTTTGTATCCGTGGCTATGGTCCCACGTGACCCCTCCCTCAACTACTGAAAGGCAATCCAAGAAAAATCATGTATGAGAACTACATCCTGGCCCCACTATAGGCCCACTTTCCTATGGGCCAACCTCACCCATGACTCAATAGCAAGAACATGGTCTGTTGGGAGTTCTCTGCCTTTCCGTTCGCACACGATTGACTAAAGATGGTAGGTAGTCGACGACGCGCTATCCAGGGCAAAAATCAAGTATCGTCGACTCCACGCTAATCCATCCCCGTCTTTAGGTTGCTCGCACAGCAACCAAGGCATACCCTTGGCTCTTCTACCGCAGACCTTAACCTCTGTGAGGCCAGGTTTCATGAACCATCTGCCACCTCACAGAGGGATACCAAGAGTACCCTCACGTCCCCCGAAGCTACCGCTTCGTCACCCAGTTCGCTGGAGCTTTTTATCCAAGTCAGATAAGTTGCTCCTCCTCGTATACTAAGCGATGACCTACCGTATCAGGTTACTCATCTATTTATGAACTAGTCCCATGTCCTTGGCTAAGAATTATTACTTAGTTATTCTTAACTAAGGTTTACCACTTAGCTTCTTTTCCTGTTATCCTTGATTAACTACGATTTTCTACCTAGTTCCTCTAACTAGGGTTTTGTCTATTGGGTTAAGTGTTGTTATTCAAGCCCATGACTTAACCCGCCTACCAATCATGTCATAATCGGCTAAGTGTTCAAGTTCAAGGCTTAGCCCTACAACTCGTATGTCAAATTGGTTAAGTATTTGTTTGTCTTAACCCTATCAGATTATCGTGTTAGATTGATTAAGCATAGATTATCTTAATCCCATCAGATTATCAAGTCGGATTTGTTAAGTATGGGTTAGCTTAACCCCATCCACTAATCGTATTACAACGGTCAAGTAACCCTATCAGGTCCGCATATTAGATTGGTTAAGTATAGGTTACTTAACCTCATCAGATCATCATGTATAATTGGTTAAGTATAAGTTACTTAACCCCATTAAATTATCATGTTAAGTTGGTTAAGTATTGGTTACTTAACCTTATTGAATTACCAAGTTTAGATTGGTTAAGTGTTTAACTTAACCCCATCGAATTACCGTGTTTAGATTAGTTAAGTGTAGGTTACTTAACCCCATCTAATTACCGTGTTTAGATTAGTTAAGTCTAAGTTACTTAACCCCATCTAATTACCGTGTTTAGATTAGTTAAGTCTAAGTTACTTAACCCCATCTAATTACCAAGTCGGATTAGTTAAGTGTAAATTACTTAACCCCATCCCCTAATTGTCTTATATGGTTAAGTGTCATTAAGAAATCAAGTCCGGTTCCACTTAACCTACCCATTCGTGTCATATCGGTTAAGTGTCATTAGCCAAAATTACTTAACGTTTTCATGTGGCATTAATTAGATTAATGCACCCCAACCTCTCACATTAGACTTTGTTGTGGTTACTAGTTAAGCCGGGCGGGTCCGGGTAGATTTATACCACAACCTAGTCTAACCTCGGGTTTTAAGTGTTATATGACCAACTACTCACATTGGGTCCTATTGTTTGTAGCCACTAGTTAAGTCGGGCGGGTCCGGGTAGATTTATGCTACAAACTCAACCCAACCTCGAGTTGGCCACTTTCATGTTTGGTCTAGTGTCATATTACACTTACAACCCATACGTGTCTAGTTTCAAGTCCCATGTTTACCCCCATATGTCATGTCCACATTTAGGTGTATCATGAGTGTCATATTTTCATGAAATCCCATGTCAAATTATCATGTCATAATTACACTCGTCTAACCCACCCCAAATCGTGTTTCCAACCCAAGTAAAAGCGAGTCAACATAGTAAGGATACTATGCTACATATTGGCCTCAAAACATGCACGATGCCAAAAAGGGATTGGCCACAAACATGCATAGTATTATAAGGGAATTTGGCCACAAAATATGCATAGCATCATAAGGGGTTTTTGGCCTCAAACATGCATAGTATCATAAGGGAATTTGGCCACAAACATGCATGATAACATAAGGGGTTTGGGTTCATTTACATGCATAAGCCCCAAAGTCAAGTCTTTATCAATGTTTCACAAGTCAAATGGTTCCCAAAGGTTCATGCTAACATTCCATAGATAAAGATTCAAACTTGCAAGATAAACTAGGTTAAACATAACATGAGTGGCATGATTAAGTCGCTAAAACTTAGCCCAAGGTCATAGATCATAGAAAAGGGGCAAAGTTAGGTTCACATAGGCTAGCATACTTATGTTTCATCGCATTTTATTCCATGTCACATTAGAACCACCGTTAGAATCTACAAGTAGCTAGAACTTACATAGCGAGGCTTAGGGAAGGATCATGCATTGTCTTGACGAAAAAAGGTGGCTCCTTTGTTGAAGAATCGTCATGAAATTTGCGTAGCAACGTTGATCTACTCCCTTGATTTGATGTAGCAAGCTAGCACCTTTGATTCGGATCCGATTTAAATGCATACGCTCTTGGAGTTGGAGATGGAGGCCATGATCAAGAGGGATTTGGGCAGCACTTCGTTGTTAGATTGATTTTGAGTGATTTAGGTTAGGTCCTAGGGTGTTTTTATAGAGATTAGGAGTAGTTTAGGCCATAGGATAAACCCTAGGATAGATCTGAGCCCTCAAAATCCGTCACAGGCCCATAAAACATGTCTTGAGGAACAAGTCAGGTGCACCCAGGCCCAAGTGGTCGGACCACCCAGGTCGACACCCGTGTTGACTGGGCAGTCGACCTGCCCCCTGGGCGTGTCGACTCCCCAGTCGACACCCCAGTCGACCTGGGGCTTGGGCGGGAATTTTCCCGCCCAGTTCGTTTGGCTCCAGATTTGAATTTCGAACTGTTTTTGAATTTGAATTTTTCTGAAAACTTTGACGGGCCATAACTTGGTCATACGGACTCCGATTTTCGAAAACTCGGACTCTATTTCGCCTATTTTTCCGAGACGAACGCAATGGCGCAACTCATTTCTCCTTATTCAGATTTTATAATTAAATTCTGCCTTGATTCTTGTCTTAGCATGTTGTAAAAATCCGGGTTGTCACATGGATGGTTATAGAATCACGCTCTAGTGACTGGGGATAATTCTGGTGACGGGGCACCATCGCCAGTATTTATTTTCGAGTTTCGGAAGTGAGATTTCTATATATTTCCAATTGACTAGTGTGAGAACCGAAACTAGATAGGGTTTATTGTTGTGACTTGGAATCAAAAATCTGATTTTTTGACTATATATCAAAATTATGAATTTGAAACGTTAACCAACTAATTGATTGATGGTTGTGTTGTTTGATTATTGTTTGTTAATTGAAATTTTGAACCATATAGCCAAATTGAATCAAACAGTGAATTGTATTGGAAATTTGTCGCCTTTGCATGCATATACATGTACTTACATTGAACAGGTCATAGCAAGGAGGCTAGAGCAGAGAATAAAATTTGTTTGCCCGACAAATAGGTACATGTTTATCATAATTTACTGTTTTGTTTGGGTGATGATGATTTTATGAGCCGATTGGCTTTTTCTTATTTCTTTTTGAGATCAGAGGGCCTGTATGGCAATTTCGGGATTTTCCCGGTGCTCCTAGGTACATGTTTATCATAATTTACTGTTTTGTTTGGGTGATGATGATTTTATGAGCCGATTGGCTTTTTCTTATTTCTTTTTGAGATCAGAGGGCCTGTATGGCAATTTCGGGATTTTCCCGGTGCTCCCAGTGCAGGGGAGGTTATGGCGAAATTTTTCGAAAATTTAGGGTGTTAGCCAAATTTTTGAGAAATTTGAGAAGTTCTTAGAAACTGAAAAGTTGAAGAACTTAAGCCGTAATGAAAATAATGAAAGTTGAGTTGATTTGTTAAACAACTTTCGGCTTCGTTCCTTTTCGGGGACGAAAAGTTTTAAGTGGAGGAGATTGTAATAACCCAGAAATCCAAGCCAATTTAAAATTTTTATTTTGGCAATTTTAACGAATTTTGATTATTTAAAATGAATTATTTTAAATAATAACGGCGAGAAATTTATTTTGAATAGAAATCGAACGCATATATTTATATAGCTCGACGTTGGAATATAAATATTTATTTTAAATTATAAAAGGAATTGAAAATGGCGCAGTTGTTCGATAATTCGATTTCAAACTTCAATTGAACATACCGGGTGCAAAACAAACCGGATTTTAGTGAAACCAAAAATAATGGAATCTAATTGAGAATATATTTCCAACGAACCCGAAAAATCAAAATTTCATAGCGGGGGTCAAAAGATACGTCCAGTTGAAAATTCAGAATAGTCGCTATGGAATTTCCGACGCTTAAAAATGGCCATTTGCGAACGACCTCGGTTTTCGACGAAACCACTTTTGTTGGATCTGTGATGTCAAGCTATTGCTAGGTTTCAAATTTCATAATTTTTCGAATCATTATGTGAGCGTGGGAAAGGAAAATGTGTTTTGTTAATTTTGATCGACTTGAAATTGGCCATTTTTCAAACGGTCTCAGAATTCGACGAAACTAGTTTTGTTAGGACCGTATCGTCAATACGAAGCTAGAAAATATTTTTTTGGAATTTTTCGAGTTAGTATGTGACCCCAGTAAATTTAAATGTGTGTTCAAATTCAATATATAGAGTTATATGTTGATTTTGATGGAAACTGATCGAAATGATCGAATTGGCCTATGTGATATATCCCATTGGGTTCGGAATGGGGGTAATTAGCTAAGGGCGGCTGTCGTTGGGCCTTGTTTGGGGATCAAATAAGAAAGTTACTTTTTAGAGAAAATTAAATTAAATTAAATTAATATTATATATATATATTCCCCCCCTTCATTATCTTTCTCCCTCCCTCCCCAAACCTCTCAGGCTAAATTAAAAAGAAAAAAAAACCTGTTGTATCCCCTACTCGCTCCCCCTCCTCCGTTGACCTCGTCGCCACGCCCTCCCCCTCCTTCTCCTCCGCACCTTGTTCTCCCTCCATCTTCTACTCGCAAGACACGCCCCACCAGAAGCCCTAATCGAAGCAAACCGCCCCAGTGCCTCACCCTGGTCCAACTGCCACCAGCCCACCCTGTGTTCGCCATCAACGACGCCCAACGCTGCCCCTTCCGAGCCTCCTCCTCCACCCAGTGCTGACGTGGAATCCCCTCCTCCAATTAACAGTGAGTGCTTTTCTTTATTTGTTTTATTTATTTTAATTTAGCTAGCTTAAATATAAAAACATGGTTTGAATTCAGTTTTAAAAAAATATGATTAACGATAGGATTTTTATTACGAATTAGCAAAATAAAGTGGTGATTTTTATTACATAAAAATATAATTTTTACTATAGTAAAAGAGTAAAAATATGATTTTTATACTATAGAAAGAGTAAAAATATGATTTTTATATTATAGAAAGAGTAAAAATATGATTTTTATATTACAGAAAGAATAAAAATTCGATTTTTTATATATTGAATAGCGAAGTAAAAATGTGATTTTTTACATATGTAGAGAATACGGACAAAGAAAGTGACAAGAGGCGAGAACGGCGAAGATTTCTACATAAGAAGAGTCGAGGCATTTGGTTTAGCTAATCGGTGAGAACTTCTCACCTTTTAATTTTGTTTTTCTAGTTAAAATATATACTAGGATGCAGACGGTGTTTAGTAGCACCCGACACCCGTCGTCCACAGATCATGGACGGCTTGTATGCTTATTTGTTTGATTTTGATGTGTAGTTGATTGTGTGATGTGATGTGAAATGAAATAAAATATAATATAGTTAGAAATATTTTATAGTTAAAAATAGAATTTTTAATGTGTATATAAAATAAATATTTATAAACAAATTGGAGATTTGTTTATATACACTGATTTGATTGATATTGATTGGAACGATAAATTTTACACATCGCCCAACTGCACAAACAAAATCTGTGTTTGATTGTTTGAAACCCCACACGGGTATTGGGATGATATATGACATACACTAGTCCCAATAATTAGTTGTATGTCGATCGATTGATGGACAGACTGTTATGAGCGTTAAATATTTATATTTGACGCTTATACAGTGTAGAATGCACTTTGGATGATGGTTGATTATTCATCGTTGTTATTGTATACACGTGTGGTAGAAAATCCATATAATTAACATTATATGTTAATTGATTGGGACTCATTCCAGTTCTGAAATAGAATATTTGAATAAGAAATATTTGAAAAGGAAATATTTGAAATAGAATATTTGAAAATAGAAATATATGAAGCCGTGTTGATTAGATTGACGCCATTTTGACGTGAACGATATTTATATCGATTTTATTCATTTTATAATGAATATCGAAAGTGATTTCAAAATCTGATATTTTGAAAAGAATTAAATTCGAATTGAAATTGAATAGAAATGAATTCGAATTGAAACTGAATAGAAATGAATTCGAATTGAAATTGAATAGAAATGAATTCAAATTGAAATTGAATAGAAATGAATTCGAATTGAAATTGAATTGAATTGAAAACGAACTGAAATTGAATTAGAAATCAATTTGAATTGAATCAATTTGAAATGAAATTAAAATGAATTTGTGTTGAAAAATTCGATTTTGATTTGAATTTGAAATACAATTTGAAATTGTTTTGAAAATGAATTTAAAACGATTTATAAAATACGTTTTAAAAGGAAATCGACGAAGTATATATTATATATATAATACAATGGCCTGAATAGAACGCGCCGCGCTGCGGTAGTTTGCGAATTTCGACCATTAACTTCGAACGGACATTACGGGAGATCCGACCGTCGGATTCTCCTAAAACCGGAACTGTAACAACCCGTATTTTGATAACGTGTTATAACCATAAATCTAGGCAGAATTAAATTTTAAATTAAGAACCAAGGGAAACGGGTTGCGCCATTGCGTTCGTCTCAGAAATCTGCATGAAATCGAGTCCGAGTTTTCGAAAATCGGAGTCCGTATGACCAAGTTATGGCTCCCCAAAGTTTCAGAAATTTTCAGAGTTCAAAACAACTCGAATTTGAGTTCAAATTCGAATTTCGAAACCCAGACAGACTGGGCGGGAAATTTCTCGCCCAGCACCCTAGGTCGACTGGGGAGTCGACTGGGCAGTCGACACCCCCAGGACCAGGTCGACTGCGCAGTCGACTTGGGTGTCGACCTGGTCCCCGAACCTGGTTTGAGCCTGGTTGCTCCTGCTTGACCCTGTTGGCTTGTTTGAGGGCCTGTGACGATTTTTGGCGGTTCAGATCGATTCTAGGGTTTATCCTATGGCCTAAACTAGTTGTTGCAACTATAAAAACACCCTAAGACCTAGGCTAATCCACAACAAATCTTTCTAACACCATTATGCTGCTAAGTCTCCTCTTGAACCATGGCCGCCGCCTCCAACTTGAAGCTTAAACATTCAAACTAGATCCAAATCGAAGGCCAGCGTTTCTACAACAATTCAAGGGAATAGATCAACATCTCAACAATGATCCTATGACAATTTCTGTTCTTAGTTCTCAAAAACCACGATCTGTAAGCCCCGGTTACTCTTAGATCTAAACTCTAAACTTAATATGGACATGTGTAAATTGAAGTTGAACATAAACATGATAACTACTTGAGACCTACTCTTGTATATCTTTGATCTATGACTATTCCGTTTTGATCTATTATTTTAGATCTACTCTTGTTCACCCTAGATCTATTCACCTTGAACCTAGTGCCGTTCATATTGAACCTTGATTTGTGGAATACTGATAAGAACTTGATTTAGGGGCATGTTCATGTCATAACCTAAACCCTATCATTATTTTAACATGCCTGTGATGTTGTGATGTTTAAACTATTGCTAGTCACAAGTTTAGGATTATCATCTTATGTCATTTATTGCTATGTTTATCACCCTATTTCATATGCCAGTGATGTTATGATCATATCTCAAGTTACACCATGCTTGCCTTGAAATCACCTTTGCCACTTTATACCCATCCTTGTTATGTTATTCCCTAGTTACATCTATTGCCTTGATTCGAATTCACGAGCGTTGGGGATGCGATTTGGGTAGTTTAGGAAAACCTGAATTTAGTATGAACTTGAAAACATGAATATCGTTATAACTTGAGCTTGGATAGGAACATGAACTTGACATGAAATTATACTTGAAAATATGAATTTGGGACAAGACACTTAGATAACTTGAACATGGCCAACTCGAGGTTGGGTTGAGTTTGCAGTATAAATCTGCCCGGAACCGCCCGGCGAATCCAGTAACTGCAAACAATAGGACCCAATGTGAGTAGTTGGTCATATCGCACTCGAAACCCGAGGTTAGACTAGGTTATGGTGTAAAACTGCCCGGACCCGCCTGGCACATCCAGTAACCATAACCAAGTCTAATGTGAGAGGTTAGGGGTGCATTAAGTAAATTAATGCCACCGGATAGGGTTAAGTCATGGACCACTTGAATATACTTAATCAATTTGACACGTTGATTTGATAGGGTTAAGTCATGAACCGCTTGAACACAGTTAACCAACCCGACACATGATTCGTAGGACTAAGTCTTGAACTAGAACGACACACTTAGTCAATTTGACATGACACGTAGATGGGGTTAAGTCTCGATTTTAAATGACAACTTAACCTGCTGAACGAAACCCTAGTTACGCGGTCCTTTTCAGCAGTAACCCACTAGATGTATCACGATACCCTGGGACTAGGCAGGGTGGGGCATGATTGCTAGGCTGATTGTAAGCGACCAGAACGACGGCTGAGTTGGTGCGCCATTGTAGGTTCAGGCGGACTAGGATCGTGCACTTAGTCCGGAGTTGAAAAAGCAGGCATTAGGCATCAGTAGGATTATCTGTGCATTCTTGATTCGTGTCGGTGGTTGGTACCCTAGGGCTTGATACACCCTATGGTGGACCTAGCAAAGGTGACTACATTTGTGATAGGGCCGTATGACACAGACACACGACGAGCTAGACTTGTAGGGAGCCGATCGATTAGATCATACCGTTGGACCCCGAATTGGGTCACTTCACAATATTGGGCCAAGGGATTATTTCTTGATTTATAGTTGACATAGGATTAGTATACCAGTATAGTTGGTATGGCGAACCTTGAATACGCAATGTTAGACTTGAGTTATCTTGTTAGCTTAGTTATCATGTCAGACTTATCATCATTCCTATGTTTAATTCCAGTTTATTCATGTCTTGTTAACTTTACTAGTTTATATGCTGATAGTCACTAGGGCTTACCAGTCTTTTTTGACTGACTCGTTTTCTTTCGCCTCTTTGTCTTTCGTTCCTCCCCCAGGTTCTCAGGGAGGAAACTCTAGCTCTTAGCTTGGACTTTGCTTGCTTTCTAACAGCTCATGTACGGTTTGCTCTTGAGCTATGCTATGGCTGCACTCATGCACTTTTTGGGGAATAATAGTTTACTTATGTTGTTTTAAGTACTTTGCTTCTTTAGAACTTGATGTAACGAAATAATGACTTGGCATTTTGATGTAAGAGGTTTTGACTCTATTTTTCAGTAATGAGATTTGGTTTTAAAGTTTATATCCGTTGCTTTATATACTCTATTTTATCTATGTTCTGTCTTGTGTTATCTCTGTGCCTGTTTACTAGATAATACCCCTCCAAAACTAGGGCATTCCCTTTGTGAGTGACCCTATCGGAGGTGGGGTGTTACATTTGGTATCAGAGCAAAAGGTTACCAGACTGGGCAAAAGTTTTAAAAACCTTCTGAAACTATTTTCAAAACCGTTTATAAAGAAGCATTTTTCTAGAAAAGTTTTATTTTTAAGAAAAGGCTATTCCCCAAAAGCCATTAGCACTTTCCTTTGTTTCCTCGTTTCAATCTTTTTCCTTTCCGCTTTTCAGCATGTCTGATGTTAACCTTCCTAAGGGAGTACCCATACCTGGCTGGTTCCGAAGATACTTGGAAGCTAGGGCCAACGCCGCGGGCCCGGCAGATACCCCCCTCCTCCTCCTTCGGTGGCCATGGTTCCTCCTCCTCCTCCTCCTCCGGGTGCCGCCTTCGCCAAAATATGCAAGGACTTTATAGGAATGGGCGGCAAGAACTTCGTTGGAATTGAAACCTTCGTTGAGGCGGGAAACTTGCTAAAAGAGATTGAAGACTTGTTTGTTATTTTCGATATGGAGGATCATAGGAAAGTTCAGTTGGCAGCATGGTTGTTGAAAGAGGAAGCTGCATTTTGGTGGGAAGTCACCAACGCTACCAAGCCAATTGAGACTTGGGCAGACTTTAGAGAGAGGTTTGGGCTTAAGTTTTTATCATCCGCAGAAGCGAGTCTTCAGATGGAGAGGTTCCTGGCACTCAAGCAAGGGGACATGTCAGTTAGGGAATACGTGAATAAGTTTAATCAGCTTGCTCGGTTTGATTTGGACTTAGTCAATACGGCTGAGAAGAAGGCTCTACGCTTTGCTCGAGGATTGAGCGAGCCACTCCACACTATGGCCATGACTCATGTACCCATGAGGGCGACCTTTGAAAGCTTGGTGAATATGGCCCTACTTCATGAAAAAGATGAGAATGGAAAGAAGAAGTTCAAGGCGAATGACTCTCAAGACAAGAAGGTAGACTCCGCAAAAGGAGGAAAAAACAGCAATAACAAGAATGACAAGTCACGTGAGAAAAGAAAATGCAACTTTTGTGGTATTGAGGAGCATATAGTCCAGGACTGTAGGAAGAAGAAGATGAAGATAGGAGCATGTTTTCAATACGGTGAAACTGGACACATCAGCAAGAACTGCCCTAAGAAGCAAGGGAAAGTCCCGCAAGAAGGTCCTTCTAGGGGTACATCTTTAACTTCTTTTCCCTAGATATTCTGTTTTATCTTGTATATCCTTTCGATCCTGTCTTGAGAACCTTAGGTAGAATCCTATGAATGTAAACATGTATTTGAAACATGTTATGCTTGATGTTTGCGAATGGTTGCAAGTGATTGCTCGTGGTTGCATAACACACATTAGGCACTAGATCGGCTCAGGCACATTTTCATCTTGCATATGCATGAGTGTTTATACTTATTTATGGATGAAATTGAATGTGTTATCATATGAATGTTGCATATGGATGAATGTTTGTGCATACATATAGTGCTTACGTGACTAGGATTATTTGCATACATGTTGGATTCATGACACTAAACATATTTTGCATTAGAAAGATCAATCAGGCCTGATCATTTGCATTAGATAAGGAACATATACACACACTTTCTACATATGTTCATACAGCATTAGAAATCTCTTAAGGACAATGTTTGCTTGTGGATGATGTTTTGAGTAGATGTATGATGGATGGTAGGATATGTTCTTCCTAACATAGAGATTTCGGGGACGAAATCCTTTAAGGAGGGGAGAATGTAACAACCCGTATTTTGATAACGTGTTATAACCATAAATCTAGCTAGAATTAAATTTTAAAATAAGAACCAAGTGAAACGGGTTGCGCCATTGCGTTTGTCTCGGAATTCTGCATGAAATCGAGTCCGAGTTTTCAAAAATCGGAGTCCGTATGACCAGGTTATGGCTCCCCAAAGTTTTAGAATTTTTCAGAGTTCAAAACAGTTCGAATTCGAGTTCAAATTCGAATTTCAAAACCCAGGCAGACTGGGCGGGAAATTTCCCGCCCAGCACCCCAGGTCGACTGGGGATTCGACTGGGCAGTCGACACCCCCAGGACCAGGTCGACTGCGCAGTCGACTTGGGTGTCGACCTGGTCCCCGAACCTGGTTTGGGCCTGGTTGCTCCTGCTTGACCCTGTTGGCTTGTTTGAGGGCCTGTGACGATTTTTGGCGGTTCAGATCGATTCTAGGGTTTATCCTATGGCCTAAACTAGTTGTTGCAACTATAAAAACACCCTAAGACCTAGGCTAATCCACAACAAATCTTTCTAACACCATTATGCTGCTAAGTCTCCTCTTGAACCATGGCTGCCGCCTCCAACTTGAATCTTAAACATTCAAACTAGATCCAAATCGAAGGCCAACGTTTCTACAACAATTCAAGGGAATAGATCAACATCTCAACAATGATCCTACGACAATTTCTGTTCTTAGTTCTCAAAAACCACGATCTGTAAGCCCCGGTTACTCTTAGATCTAAACTCTAAACTTAATATGGACATGTGTAAATTGAAGTTGAACATAAACATGATAACTACTTGAGACCTACTCTTGTATATCTTTGATCTATGACTATTCCTTTTTGATCTATTATTTTAGATCTACTATTGTTCACCCTAGATCTATTCACCTTGAACCTAGTGCCGTTCATATTGAACCTTGATTTGTGGAATACTGATAAGAACTTGATTTAGGGGTCTGTTCATGTCATAACCTAAACCCTATCATTATTTTAACATGCCTGTGATGTTGTGATGTTGAAACTATTGCTAGTCACAAATTTAGGATTATCAACTTATGTAATTTATTGCTATGTTTATCACCCTATTTCATATGCCAGTGATGTTATGATCATATCTCAAGTTACACCATGCTTGCCTTGAAATCACCTTTGCCACTTTATACCCATCCTTGTTATGTTATTCCCTAGTTACATCTATTGCCTTGATTCGAATTCACGAGCGTTGGGGATGCGATTTGGGTAGTTTAGGAAAACCTGAATTTAGTATGAACTTGAAAACATGAATATCGTTATAACTTGAGCTTGGATAGGAACATGAACTTGACATGAAATTATACTTGAAAATATGAATTTGGGACAAGACACTTAGATAACTTGAACGTGGCCAACTCGAGGTTGGGTTGAGTTTGCAGTATAAATCTGCCCGGAACCGCCCAGCGAATCAAGTAACTGCAAACAATAGGACCCAATGTGAGTAGTTGGTCATATCGCACTCGAAACCCGAGGTTAGACTAGGTTATGGTGTAAAACTGCCCGAACCCTCCCGGCACATCCAGTAACCATAACCAAGTCTAATGTGAGAGGTTAGGGGTGCATTAAGTAAATATAAGCCACTGGATTGGGTAAAGTCATGGACCACTTGAATATACTTAACCAATTTGACACGTTGATTTGATAGGGTTAAGTCATGAACCGCTTGAACACACTTAACTAACCTGACACATGATTCGTAGGACTAAGTCTTGAACTAGAACGACACACTTAGTCAATTTGATATGACACGTAGATGGGGTTAAGTCTCGATTTTAAATGACAACTTAACCTGCTGAACGAAACCCTAGTTACGCAGTCCTTTTCAGCAGTAACCCACTAGATGTATCACGGTACCCTGGGACTAGGCAGGGTGGGGCACGATTGCTGGGCTGATTGTAAGCGACCAGAACGACGGCTGAGTTGGTGCACCATTGCAGGTTCAGGCGGACTAGGGTCGTGCACTTAGTCCGGAGTTGAAAAAGAAGGCATTGGGCATCAGTAGGATTATCTGTGCATTCTTGATTCGTGTCGGTTGTTGGCACCCTAGGGCTTGATACACCATATGGTGGACCTAAGACATGTGACTACATTCGTGATAGGGCCATATGATACAGACACATGACGAGCTAGACTTGTAGGGAGCCGATTGATTAGATCATACCTTTGGACCCCGAATTGGGTCACTTCACGATATTGGGCCAAGGGATTATTTCTTGATTTATAGTTGACACGGGATTAGTATACCAGTATAGTTGGTATGGCGAACCTTGAATACGCAATGTTAGACTTGAGTTATCTTGTAAGCTTAGTTATCATGTCAGATTTATCATCATTCCTATGTTTAATTCCAGTTTATTCATGTCTTGTTAACTTTACTAGTTTCTATGCTGATAGTCACTAGGGCTTACCAGTCTTTTTGACTAACCCGTTTTCTTTCGCCTCTTTGTCTTTCGTTCCCCCCAGGTTCTCAAGGAGGAAACTCTAGCTCTTAGCTTGGACTTTGCTTGCTTTCTGACAACTCATGTACGGTTTGGTCTTGAGCTATGCTATGGCTGCACTCATGCACTTTTTGGGGAATAATATTTTACTTATGTTGTTTTAAGTAATTTGCTTCTTTAGAACTTGATGTAATGAAATAATGACTTGGCATTTTGATGTAAGAGGTTTTGACTCTATTTTTCAGTAATGAGATTTGGTTTTAAAGTTTATATCCGCTGCTTTATATACTCTATTTTATCTATGTTCTGTCTTGTGTTATCTCTGTGCCTGTTTACTAGATAATACCCCTCCAAAACTAAGGCATTCACTTTGTGAGTCACCCTAGTGGAGGTGGGGTGTTACAGGAACCGTTGGGTTCGTATCGAAAAGAGCTTTCTAACGAATATTAGAAATCTAACGGTTGGATTTGGAATTATGTCCAAATCAAATTTGGAAAAGGTCGCTGTAAGTGCAGTTCGATGGCCATTGATGGAAATCGACTTACGGGCCTTGATAAAATTATTAAAAATATCAATAATTTGTGTAAAATCATAAGAAATGATTTGGGAAAAATTGGGATGAAAAACTCCATATTTGAAAATATAAAAATAGATTTTTATCGAAATGAACTAGTTTTGAACTAGAATTAAAATTCTATTTATTTTTAAATAAATAAATTAGATTTGAAAAGGTTTTAAAAGTAACCAGGAATTCCAATAATTGAATTGGAATGGATTTGAATCGAAATTGTCTTTGGATTATTTCGATGTGGGATTTCGTGATGATACATATATTGTTATGGAAATTTGAAAGATATATTTATATCGTTATTTCCAATACGATATTTGTTGGTCGTAGAATTTGATATTGAATATAAGCCGATATTTTCTATTCAGTGCCTTGTATTTAATATCAAATGTGATTTGGGTTTGTCGTGAATGGTGTCTTCATTAACCCTGTTCTTGAACCTAGTTGAGAAAAAGATTAAATCTTTTTATTTAGATTTAATGAAGTGTACCAATTAAATAATATTTAATTGGAATTGAAATGATATTGATTTATGGGTTTATCGTGAACAGTGTTTTATATAGCACTTGTTCTTTAACCCGATAATTAATGAAATGTGATTTTGGGTTGTCGTGAACGGTATCTTCAATAATACTATTCTTAGACCCAAAGGAGTTAAGAAAATCAGAAACTAACTGGAGATTAGTTAAGTTGAATGGTTTTTGGGGTATTGATCTGATGTTGGTTTCGGCCTTTGGGGCTAATATTTTGGGAATTGTTCACTTGCTAATTTACGATTAGGGACTGATTAAAATGCGATGTGATTTTGGGTTTATCGTGAACAGTGTTTTAAATGACACTGATTCTTTAACCCAGTCACAGATTAAAACTAAGTGGAGTTTTAATGAATCTTTAATTAGATTGAAAAGATCGAGAATGGAGTATCACCAGTTTTACTCCAGGAGGTAGTTAAATCTTTAATTAGATTTGAACGTGAAATGGTAATTGAATTTACCGATAACACCGTGGTGTTAGATATGAAGTATTACTAGTTTTACTTCATGTGATGAATAGGTTGGGGTTGGGAAATTAAAATAAATGATCACTTCGGTGTGGCTCACTAATCCCGACTAGCTTGAATCGATATTCAAAGGAAGATTAAAGAATAAATTTAAAGGATTTATCTTTGATAAAATTAATGGGAACCTTCCCTATGAATGTGAAATTTAGAAACTAACTGTCGGGTAGCTAAGCAGAATGGTTTTTTGGATATTGATCTGATGTTGGTTTCGGCCTTCGGGGTTAATATTTGGGTGATTATTCTCTTGATTAATTTACGGTTAGTGACTGATGAACTGGAATGAGGCGTATGTTGTGTTTGTGTAACACTTGTTTATTATATACGCAAGTTATTCGGAAAGACCGGGTTTATCCCATTCTGAATAACTGTTACGACGATAAGTCAAAGATGAAGACGGTGGTTGAAGACCAGAGGTCTTCACGTCATTTGGATAATTACTGATGATCTTTATTGGGCCGTACACCCAAGAGGAGGAAATCAGTTGGTGATCGTCTAGACGTACTTGGAGATCGATGGATATGCAGGGTAATAGGTGCCTCCGGTTTTGGTTAAACCCAGAACGGACTTGTAAATGGACTGTGTGTCTGACATTGGATTTCATTCTATGTGATTGATATCGGTTGCATGGAGTGGTTTGCCTGTGTGGCATGCTAAGACGCAAATGAGCAAGGCTTCTGTTGAAAAGCAGATTCTTGTGGTTTAGGATCAAAGCACGACCTCTGTGTCGTAGCTTTGTGTAACGTTTACTTCGCGAGTTTCACACCCGGTGGTGAACCAAAAACGGGAGAGGACCTCAGGGAGGACATGCGTTTCTTTCTAGTTAGAAGTGGCGTCAGTGGTTTTACACACCCTGACGAGTTTTACTTATGTGGTTGTTGCTGTTGTGAGGCGCCTCGATTAGATCGGACGATCCGGGTCCGATGGAGTCATTTGTTGGCTCATTTACGCCCCATAGGACGGGGAGACGTATTATTCAGGCATACTAATCCACATCGGTGGACCGGTCCTGTCGCTCCAAGGCTTGCCTGAGGCTCGGGCTAGAGAGTCTCGAATCGGTAGAGGACGATCCCTGGCCTCAGTTCACAGACGGAAATCCAATTTTCAAATACGTGACATTTGCGGTTTTAATTGTAGAACTAGTACGGCGACATGGTATATGGTACGCATGCCGTCTATGATTGATACTTATGATTTGAAGTTGTTTTACACACTATACACCTATAGTATTATCAAAATAATATGTTTTAAACGTATCAAGCATTCTTTGGCTATTATAAGGTAAAGCCCTATCCCCCAGTTAGTGTTGCATTGTGTGATAGGACCTGGGTCTTATAATAGCTTCATTTTTCTGTATTTAGCATTGCGTTGTTGTTATATGAACTGGTATTCTTGGGAGGAAACCCGTTCCGTGTTATACGGCGTGGTCCCTTGATTTACCTAACTTTAAAATAAAGATTTACAACTGTTTTAGTTCTCACACCAGTCATATGACTGACCTGGAGTTTATTGTTTTAACCTAAACTCTGGGTGCCCTTATTTTGGACACGGGCAGCTAGTAGTTTTGGTTTTGCAGATTTATATTCACAGGATCCTGGTTTACAGCTGGAACGATATCCGGAAAGCTTTGTATCTGTATATCTCCTTCTGTTGTGTTTTGTATTATTTCCGCTGCTATGTAATGTATTGTAATATCTGATATTTATGTGTAATATTCAATTATACTTTGTATATTCTAGTATTCTGATGGAATTGGTGTAATGTACAATGAAATGTTCTTCCGTCTGCGTCCTGTTGTGGCTTGTCCTCGACTCAATCTGGGCTTTCCTCTCCGGGGAAGTTCGGGTCGTTTCATTAAATTCATCTTTGCACATAGTATGATATATTGAGCTTACACTATTTACTGTAGATACATTTATACATAGTAAAATTTCATGCCATGAATAAATTGCGAGTAATTGATATTCAATGAATCAACTAATCTAATTATATGGAAAGAATTAAAGGTTTCTATCTCTATATAATTCAAAATATGTTCAACGTTAATTACTTGTTTTTTAGAAGAGAAATGAAAGATTTTATTTCAAAATTAATCTTATAAATGAGTTCATAAAGACACGTTCTTCGCACAATAGACAAGTCATAGAGAAAAATATATTTTTAACTTATTCAGTAGAAAATAGTTTGAATGGATATTTGCAATGAAATCATGTGTAAATTTGTTGAGCTCTACAACTCTCCTATTTTGGCTCCTAACATACCCAGGTATACTTGGGCCCATCCAAGTCTAAGTCATGGCACATCATTATCAGCACCTCTGATTGATCCTAATGGGAGCCAGTAAGGGTCACATTCCCGGAAATGAACCATTTAGTTTCGTCCATATGGCCATGCGAAAGTACCTTCAAGATGGTGGAGACCCTTGACCTATTTTATCATGCGAAACGTTCTAGGTCGTCTCTACGTCTTGATGGCGTAACTCTTAGTTTGTTGGGACAGGTAGTTAAGCTACCTCTGAATATGTACCCTCGTAGTGTCATAAACTAGTTACAATTAAAGCATCTCACAGTCTTCTACCAACTATTTCTTAGCATCGCCTGACCTGCATTCCGATCATTAGTGGCCCATTTTATAACACTTGAAGTTGATGACTTTAGCCTTGTTCTTCTTGACCTTTTCCTCTTCTGAGCTTTCTTTCCCGAAATGACCTTTCTTTTCTTTACGTGAAAGCACCTGTTCTCGGTTGCCTTCTCCTTAAGAAGCAACTCAAGCAACTCTTCATTTTAGACAGCCATTTCCACCATGATGTAGCTGTAGTTTAGTGGTAAGAATTCCACGTTGTGGCCGTGGAGACCTGGGCTAGAATCCCAGCGGCCACAACTTAATTTTTTTTTGTTTTATGAATTTTGTAATAATAAGAAGGACAATAAAGATAAATTAAAAGAAAATTCATCTTTGCACATAATATGATATCTTGAGCTTACATAATTTACTATAGATACATCTATACATAGTAAAATTTTATGCCATAAATAAATTACGAGTAATTGATATTCAATGAATCAACTAATCTAGTTATACGGATAAAAGAAAAGGTTTCTCCCTCTATATAATTCAAAATATGTTCAAGATTAATTACTTCTTTTTGAGAAGAGAAATGAAAGTTTTCATTTCAAAATTAATCTTATATGGAGACACGTGCTTCGCACGACAGACATGTCATAGAAAATTTATATTTTTTACCTATTCAATAGAAAATAGTTTGAATGAATATTTGCAATGAAATCATATGTAAACTTGTTGAGCTCTAAAACTCTTATATTTTGGCTCCTGGCATACCCAGTTGTACTTGGGCCCATCCAAGTCTAATTCACGGCACATCATTATCGGCATCTCCCATTGCTCCTAATGGGAGCCAGTACGGGTCAAATTCCCAGAAGTGAACGGTTTAGTGTCTTCCATATGGCCATGTGAAAGTACCGTCAAGAAGGTGGAGACCCTTGACCTATTTTATCATGTGAAACGTTCTAGGTTGTCTCTACGTCTTGATGGCGTAACTCCTAGATTGTTGGGGCATGTAGTTAAGCTACCTCTGAATATGTGTCTTTGTAGTGTCATAAACTGGTTACAATTAAAGCATCTCACATTCTTCTACCAACCATTTCTTAGCATCATCAGACCTGCATTCCAATATTTAGTGGCAAATTTTATAATACTTGAAGTTGATCACTTGAGCCTTGTTCTTATTGACCTTTTCCTCTTCTGAGCTTTCTTTCCTGAAATGAACTTTTTCTTCTTTCCGTGAAAGCTCCCTTTTCGGTTGCCTTCTCCTTATGAAGCAGCACAAGCAATGTAACACCCCGTATTTTCTGTAAACATTAGAGTAACAAGTTAAAGAATAATTAATTACAAATTTGAGAATTAAGGGAAATTGGTTACGCCATTGCGTTCGTCTCGGAATTCTGCTTGAGATAGAGTCCGATTTTGCGTAAATCGAACTTCGTATGAAGAAGTTATGGCCCTCAGAACTTTCAGATATTTATATAAAACAATTCAGGAAATTAAATACCAAGACAGGTCGACCTGGGGGTCGACCTACCCCAGGCCAGGTTGACCAGGGGGTCGACCTCCCTGTATACAGGTCGACCTGGGGGTCGACCTCCCCCTCGGGTCAGATCTGAAATCTGACGTTTTTCTTCCTGTGACAATCTGTTGTGTCATTAGGGCTTGTGTGGCATGTTCTGGTTGGTTCTCTTAGGTTTGAATGGCTTTGATTTGCTCTAGGTTAATCTGATGGCTCCTATTAAATCAAACTTCTATAGAAGCAACCTAAATCTAAACCCTAAGCCACAAAAAAATATTCCTAAGAACGTCATGCTGTCAAAACTCAACCTAGAATAGCCGCCACTCTCTTTCAACTAGGAAGCAAGTTAGGAATTACAAATCAAATCTAATTCAACTAAGAGAATTCAATGTCTACAACAAAGGAGAGCCATTCAATTTCAGAATGCAGATCCCAGAACTCAAGACTAGTCTCCTTTTTGTAATTCCAGCTATCATTTAGACCTAAATGATATTAGAATCGTGACTAAATAAATGGATGTAGAACATCGCCTAATATAAATCTATGCATATCCTTTTTGTTAAAACTGAATTGATTGAGACTATGATTCTTATCATGCTAAGTTGTGATCACGTTGTATGTAATTTAATGATAAATGTTAAATGCTTTGCAATGAATCCATATGTTGTATAATTCGTTAATGACATATTATGTTGTATACTTTGGCGATGACATAAATTGACGATGACATATTATAATTTGGTGATGGATATCATATTGTGTAATTTGGCGATGACATACCATATTGTATAATTTGGCGATGGATATCATATTGTGTAATTTGGCGATGACATACCATGTTGTATGATTTGGTAATGACACCTATATGTTTTATGACAATTTGGGAATTTTGCTATGTTTAGGCAAGTTCAACCATGATCACATATATGACCAAAACTACATGCTAATTTGGTTAGGTTCATGTTAAATTTGATCCAACTAGTTTGCAAGTTCACAACTACTTGCCAAATTTTAATTTTATGTAATTCAATGTAAAACCCCTATTTTACGACCCATGTTGTGTAGATCTAAATTTGCTAGTTCATAATTACATGTATGTTGTTCTATGCCAAATTCATATGTCACATGTGTAGTTAGATCCCTATTTTTATGATGTTGGAATTATTACATGATCCTCTTTTTCCCCTTTTGTGTATAAGTTATGCTATGTATCGAGCCTAACATTTTATGTGATTATGCGAACGTTTAACAGGGTAACATTGGGGAAAAACGTGAAACTACATATAATTGGCATATATGGCTCATAAACATGTAAATGGTTTATGGCATAAAAGTGGTATAAATTTTTATACCAAAAATTATGAACTTGACTTAAAGGGAAAGTGGGGCTTGACTTGAATGACAATAATTTACATATAAACATAAGGGGTAAATATGTAAATTTAGAAAAAGACGAATATGCCTGACCCGAGGTTAGATTGAGTTACGGTGTAAGACTGCCCGGAACCGCCCGGAACATCCAGCAACCGTAACAATATATATATATCTAATGTGAGAGGTTAGTGCATCAAGCCCAAAAGAACCCGAGGTTATATTGAGTTGCAGTGTAAAACTAGCTGGACCCGACCGACATATCCAGTGACCGCAACAATACCTGTCTAATGTGAGTGGTTGGTGCTTTAATGAATGAATTAAAGCTAAGTCAGGAATGGTTGGGTTAAGTAATGAGAACACTTAACCAATATAACAAGATGAATGACTAGGGTAAAGTTAATAGGAAACACTTAACCAGTATAGCATGATGAATGGGTAGGGTTAAGTAATAAGAAACACTTAAGCAATATAACTTGATTCGTGGTAAGGTTATGTTAAAACAAAAGGGAAACACATAACCAATATAACTTGATTTGTGGAAAGGTTAAGTTAAAACAAAAGGGCAACACTTAACCAATATAACTTGATTTGTGGTAAGGTTAAGTTAAAACAAAAGGGAAACACTTAACCAATATAACATGATTTGTGGTAGAGTTAAGTTAACACAAGAAGGCAACACTTAACCAAGGTAACATGACAAGTAGGTGGGTTAAGTTAACTTGAATTGATTGATGACACTTAACCAATACAACATGATGAACACGTGGGGTTAAGTTAACAAGAAACACTTGACCAATATAACTTGATGGACGAACGGGGTTAAGTTGATAGGAAACACTTAGCCAATCCAACATGATAAGTGAGGAGGGTCAAGAAACACTTAACCAACATGACATGATGAATGGGTGGGTTAAGTTAACATGGATGGGCGACACTTAACCAATATGGCATAATGTGCGGGAGGGTTAAGTACATATCGGGTTGGTGGGTAATATTAGTAAATATAGGCCCACAAACTTAACCATTAAATAAACATGCTTGAATTAGCGGGAAGGTTATGTACATATCGAGCTGGTGGGTAATATTAGCACATATAGGCCCACTAACTTAACCGTTAAATAAACATTATTGAATCGATGGGAGGGTTAAGTACATCTCGTGTAGGTGGGTAATATTAGCACATATAGGCCCACAAACTTAACCATTAAATATACATGCTTGGATCGATGGGAGGGTTAAGTTCATCTCGTGTATGTGGGTAATATTTGTATATATAGGCCCACAAACTTAACCAATAAGGAAACCCTAGTAGCGGCGACCAATTGCAGCAGTAACCCATATAGATGTATCAAGGTACCCTGAAACTAGGCAGGGTGGGGCACGATTACTGGGCTGATTATAAGCAGTTAAAATAGCGGCAGGGGGTACGTCAATGTAGGTTCCGATGGTTTACGGGCGTGCACATACTCCAGATTGGGAAAAAATAGGCCCTGGGTACCAGTAGTTATACACTGTGCATCTTGAATCGTGTCGGGTCGCTATCATAAGGATTGATACACCTTATGGTAGTACCAGCACAGGGTATCTGCACGCAAGTGAGGGCCGATTGACACAGACACATGGAACATGAATACAAGTAGGGAGTCGATCGATAGGGTAGTAAGGGTACATCTAACATGTTCATGGCAATTAGGCTGATTGAGTTGGAATCCTCACGATAGATGTACACCTGAAGGCTACCATAATTACGGGGATTGGGATCACATTATCATTTTATACAGATTACTAGTTGGGACACTAGTTAGGTGGTGTAGAGATAGATATAAAAATCAGAATAACAAGGTAGTAGCGAAGCAGAGAAAGAGTAGGAGCGCATTCAGTTTATCTATCATACCCTATGCTTATCCTATGTTACCTTATTTATTTGTTATTGTCCTGCATCCAGTTTATTCATGTCATGGTTCTCTTACCAGTTTATATGCTGAATAGTCATTGGACTTACCAGACTTATGTCTGACCTAGTTTTTTTCGCCTCTTTTCTTCCGTCCCCCCGGTTTACAGGGAGGAAATGTTACCATTTAGGTCAGTTTTCTTTTCAAGCTCGAAGATGGTCGATGTTTTGCTTTGGACTCTCTCTTCCATAGATATGGCTGGTTCATTCTTTATTGGGGAATATCATTGTTATTTTTGTGCTTCTTTTATACTTGGAAGTTATTAAAGCAAGACAGAAGTTCTATGTATTACTTTTAAGTATGATTTGAGAAAATTGTTGTAAAAGCTTGACTGAATTAAGTTGTTTATAAATTGCCTTTATTTTCCACTGCTTTATTTGTTTGTCTTGTAATTTATTTGCACTTTTACCTATAATGCTCCACCGGAGTTAAGGCATTCCCTTTGTGAGTGACCTTAACGGAGGCGGGGTGTTTCAAGCAACTCTTCATTCTAGACATCCATTTCTACCTAGATATGGTTGTAGTTTAGTGGTAATAATTTCACGTTGTGGCTATGGAGACCTGGGCCCAAATCACAGCAGCCACAACTTAATTTTTTTTGTTTTATGTATTTTAGAATAATGAGAAGGACATTAAAGATCATTAAAAGGAAAATTCATCTTTGTACATAGTCTGATATATTGAGCCTACATAATTTACTGTAGATACATGTATACATAGAAAAATTTCATGCCATGAATAAATTAAGAGTAACTAATATTCAATGAATCAACTAATCTAATTATACGGACTGAACTAAAGGTTTCTCTCTCTATATAATTCGAAATATGCTCAAGATTAATTACTTGTTCTTGAGAAGTGAAATGAAAGGTTCAATTTAAAATTAATCTTATAAATGAGTTCATAGAGGCACGTGCTTCGCACAAGAGACAAGTCATAGAAAAATATATATTTTTAACTTATTCAATACAAAAAAGTTTGAATGGATATTTGCAGTGAAATCATGTGTAAACTTGTTGAGCTCTACAACTCTTTTATTTTGGCTCCTGACATACGCAGGTGTACTTGGGCCCATCCAAGTCAAAGTCACGGCACTTCGTTATCGACACCTCTCATTGCTCCTAATGACACCCAGTACGTGTCACATTCCCGGAAGTGAACACTTTAGTGTCGTCCATATGTCCATGTAAAAGTACCGTCAAGACGATGGAGACCCTTGACCTATTTTATGATGTGAAACGATCTAGGTCGTCACTATGTCTTGATGGCGTAGCTCTTAGAATGATGGGACAGGTAGTTAAGCTACCTCTGAATATGTATCCTTGTAGTGTCACAAATTAGTGGCAATTAAAGCATCTCACATTCTTCTGCCAACCGTTTGTTAGCATCGCCTGACCTGCATTCCGATTTTTAGTGGCCCATTTTATAACACTTGAAGTTGATGACTTTAGCCTTGTTCTTCTAGGCCTTTTCCTCTTCTGAGCTTTCTTTCCCAAAATGACCTTTCTCTTCTTTACGTGAAAGCATCGATTTTCGGTTTCCTTCTCCTTAAGAAGCAACACAAGCAACTCTTCATTCCAGACTGCCATTTCCACCAAGATGTGGTTGTAGTTTAGTGGTAAGAATTCCACGTTGTGGCGGTGAAGACCTGGCCTCGAATCTCAGTAGCCACAAATTAATTTTTTTTTGTTTTATGGATTTTGCAATAATAAGAAGGACAATAAAGATACATTAAAAGGAAGATTCATCTTTGCACATAATATGATATATCAAGCTTACATAATTTACTGTAGATACATCTATACATAGTAAAATTTCATGCCATGAATAAATTTTGAGTAAATGATATACAATGAATCAACTAACCTAATTATACGGACATAATTAAAGGTTTCTCTCTATATAATTCAAAATATGTTCAAGATTAATTACTTGATTTTGAGAAGAGAAATGAAAGGTTTCACTTCAAAATTAATCTTATAAATGAGTTCAAAGAGACATATGCTTCGTACAATAGACATGTCATAAAAAATTTATATTTTTGACTTATTATATAGAAATTAGTGTGAATGGATATTTGCAATGAAATCATGTGTAAACTTGTTGAGCTCTAAAACTCTTCTATTTTGGCTCCTGACATACCCAGGTGTACTTGGGCCCATCCATGTCTAGGTCATGGCACATCATTATCGGCACCACTCATTGCTCCTAACGGGAGCCAATACGGGTCACATTCCCGTAAGTGAACCATTTAGTGTCGTCCATATGGAAATGTGAAAGTACTTTCAAGACAGTGGAGACCCTTGACCTATTTTATAATGTGAAACGTTCTAAGTCGTCTCTACGTCTTGATGGCGTAACTCTTAGATTGTTGGCACAGGTAGTCAAGCTACCTCTAAATATGCATCCTTGTAGTGTCATAAACCGGTTGCAATTAAAGCATCTCACATTCTTCTAACAATCATTTCTTAGCATCGCCTGACCTGCATTCCGATATTTAGTCGCAAATTTTATAATACTTGAAGTTGATGACTTTATCCTTGTTCTTATTGACCTTTTCCTCTTCTTAGCTTTCTTTCCCGAAATGAACTTTTTCTTCGTTCCGTGAAAGCTACGGTTTTCGGTTGCCTTCTCCTTACGAAGTAGCACAAGCAACTTTTCATTCCAGACAGCCATTTCCACCAAGATGTGGTTGTAGTTTGGTGGTTAGAATTCCACGTTGTGGCCGTGGAGACCTGGGCTCAAATCCCAGCCGCTACAACTCAATTTTTTTTTGTTTTACGGATTTTGGAATAATGAGAAGGACAAAAAAGATCATTAAAAGGAAAATTCATCTTTGTACATAATCTGATATATTAAGCTTTCTTAATTTACTGTAGATACATGTATACATAGAAAAATTTCATGCCATGAATAAATTGGGAGTAACTAATATTCAATGAATCAGCTAATCTAATTGTACGGACATAATTAAAGGTTTATCTCTATATATAATTCGAAATATGCTCAAGATTAATTACTTGTTCTTGAGAAGAGAAATGAAAGGCTTCATTTCTAAAGTATTCTTATAAGTGAGTTCATAGAGGCACGTGCTTCACACAAGAGACAAGTCATAGAAAAATATACATTTTTAACTTATTCAATAGAAAATAGTTTGAATGGATATTTGCAATGAAATCATGTGTAAACTTGTTGAGCTCTACAACTCTTCTATTTTGGCTCTTGACATACGCAGTTGTACTTCGGCGCATCCAAGTCGAAATCACGACACTTCATTATCGATGCTGCTCATTACTCCTAATTGGATCCAGTACGGGTCAAATTCCCAGAAGTGAACCCTTTAGTGTCGTCCCTATGGCCATGTAAAAGTACCATCAAGACGGTGGAGACCCTTGACCTATTTTATGATGTGAAACGTTCCAGGTCGTCACTACGTATTGATGGCGTAACTCTTAGAGTGATGGGACAGGTAGGTAAGCTACCTCTGAATATGTATCCTTATAGTGTCATAAACCAGTTGCAATTTACGCATCTTACATTCTTCTACCAACCGTTTCTTAGCATCGCCTGACCTGCATTCCGATCTTTAGTGGCCCATTTTATAACACTTGAAGTTGATAACTTTAGCCTTGTTCTTCTTGACCTTTTCCTCTTCTGAGCTTTCTTTCCCGAAATGACCTTTCTCTTCTTTATGTGAAAGCTTTAGCTTTCGGGTTCCTTCTCGTTACGAAGCAACACAAGCAACTCTTCATTCCAGACATCCATTTCTACCAAAATCAGGCTGTAGTTTAGTGGTAAGAATTCGACGTTGTGTCCGTGGAGACCTGGGCTCGAATCCCAGTAGCCATAACTTAATTTTTTTTTGTTTTATGGATTTTGTAATCATAAGAAGGACAATAAAGATACATTAAAAGGAAAATTCATCTTTGCACATAATATGATATATTGAGGTTACATAATTTACAGTAGATACATCTATGCATAGTAAAATTTCATGCCATGAATAAATTGCGAGTAATTGATATTCAATGAATCAACTAATCTAATTATACGGAAAGAATTAAAGGTTTTTCTCTATATATAATTCTAAATATGTTCAAGATTAATTACTTCTTTTTGAGAAGAGAAATGAAAGGTTTTATTTCAAAATTAATCTTATAAATGAGTTCATAGAGATACGTGCTTCGAACAATAGATAAGTCATAGAAAAAATTATATTTTTAACTTATTCAATATAAAATAGTTTGAAGAGATATTTGCAATGAAATCATGTGTAAATTTTTTGAGCTCAACAACTCTTCTATTTTTGCTCCTAACATACCCAGGTGTACTTAGGCCCATCCAAGTCTAAGTCACAGTGCATCATTATCCGAACCTCTCATTGCTTCTAATGGGAGCCAGTATGGGTCACATTCTTGGAAGTGAACCATTTAGTGTCGTCCATATGGCCATGTGAAAGTATCGTCAAGACGGTGCAGAACCTTAACCTATTTTATGATGTGAAACGTTCTAGGTCGTCTCTACGTCTTGATGGCTTAAATCTTAGATCGTTGGGACATGTCGTTAAGCTACCATGAATATGTATCCTTGTAGTGTCATAAATTAGTAGCAACTGAAACTTCTCACATTCTCCTACATTCCGATCTTTAGTGGCCCATTTTATACCACTTGAAGTTGATGACTTTAGACTTATTCTTCTTGACCTTTTCCTCTTCTGAGCTTTTCTTCCCGAAATGAACTTTCTCTTCTTTTCGTGAAAGCTCCGGTTTTCGGTTGCCTTCTCCTTACGAAGAAACACAAGCAACTCTTCATTCCAGACAGCCATTTCCGCCAAGATGTGGTTGTAGTTTTGTGGTAAGAATTCCATTTTGTGGCCATGGAGACCTGTGCTCGAATCCCAGCAGCCACAACTTAATTTTTCTTGTTTCACAGATTTTCGAATAATAAGAAGGACAATAAAGATCATTAAAAGTAAAATTCATCTTTGTACATAATCTGATATATTGCACTTACATAATTTACTGTAGATACATGTATACATTGATAAATTTCATTCCATGAATATTTTGCGAGTAATTGATATTTAATGAATCAACTAATTTAATTATACGGACATAATTAAAGGTTTCTCTCTTTATATAATTCAAAATATGATGAAGATTAATTACTTGTTTTTGAGAAGAGAAATGAAAGGCTTCATTTCAAAATTAATCTTACAAATGAGTTCATAGAGACACGTGCTTTGCACAAGAGACAAGTCATAGAAAAATTTATATTTTTAACTTATTCAATAGAAAATAGTTTGAATGGATATTTGCAATGAAATCATGTGTAAACTTGTTGTCCTCTACAACTCTTCTATTTTGGCTCCTGACATACCCAGGTGCACTTGGGCCCATCCAAGTCTAAGTCATTGCACATCATTATCGGCACGTTTCATTGCTCCTAATGGTAGCCAGTACGGGTCACAATCCCAGAAGTGAACCCTTTAGTGTCGTCCCTAAGGCTATGTAAAAGTATCGTCAAGACAGTTGAGACCCTTGACCTATTTTATGATGTGAAACGTTCTAAGCCGTCTCTACGTCTTGATGGCATAACTCTTAGATTGTTGGGATAGGTAGTTAAGCTACCTCTGAATATGTATCCTTGTAGTGTCATAAACTGGTTGCAATTTAAGCATCTCACATTCTTTTACCAGCCGTTTCTTAGCATTGCCTGACCAACATTCCGATCTTTAGTGGCCCATTTTATAACACGTGAAGTTGATGACTTTAGCCTTATTCTTCTTGACCTTTTCCTCTTCTGAGCTATCTTTCTCGAAATGACCTTTCTCTTGTTTACGTGAAAGCTCCAATTTTCGGTTGCCTTCTCCTTACGAAGCAACACAAGCTACTCTTCATTCCAGACTACCATTTCCACCAAGTTGTGGCTATAGTATAGTGGTAAGAATTCCACGTTGTGGCTGTGGAGAACTGGGCTCGAATCCAAATAGCCACAACTTAATTTTTTTGTTTTATGGATTTTGTAATAATAAGAAGGACAATAACGATACATTAAAAGGAAAATTCATCTTCGCAATTAATATGATATAGTGAGCTTACATAATTTACCGTAGATACATCTATACATAGTAAAATTTCATGCCATGAATAAATTGCTAGTAATTGATATTCAATGAAACAACTAATCTAATTATACAGACAGAATTAAAGGTTTCTCTCTCTATATAATTCAAAATATGCTCAAGATTAATTACATGTTTTTGACAAGAGATATGAAAGGTTTCATTTCAAAATTATTCTAATAAATGAGTTCATAGGGACATGTGCGTCGCTCAAGAGACAAGTCATAGAAAAATTTATATATTTAACTTATTCAAAAGAAAATAGTTTGAATGGATATTTTCAAAGAAATCATGTGTAAACTAGTTGAGCTCTACAACTCTTCTATTTTGGCTACGGACATACCCAGGTGTACTTGGACCCATCCAAGTCTAAGTCATGGCATATCACTATCGGCACCTCTCATTGCTCCTAATGGGAGCCAGTACGGTCACATTCCCGGAAGTGAACCATTTAGTGTCGTACATATGGCCATGTGAAAGTGTCGTCAAGACGGTGGAGACCCTAGACCTATTTTATGATGTGAAACGTTCTAGGTCCTCTCTACGTCTTGATGGCGTAACTCTTAGATTGTTGGGACAGGTAGTTAAGCTACCTCTGAATATGTATCCTTGTAGTGTGATAAGCTAGTTGCAATTAAAGCATCTCACATTCTTCTATCAACCATTTCTTAGCATCGCTTGACCTGCATTCCGATCTTTAGTGGCCCATTTTATAATACTTGAAGTTGATGACTTTAGACTTCTTCTTCTTCTTGACCTTCTCCTCTTCTGAGCTTTATTTCCCGAAATGAACTTTCTCGTCTTTCTGTGAAAGCTCCGGTTTTCGGTTGCCTTCTCCTTACGAAGCAACACAAGCAAATCTTCATTCCCAACAGCCATTTCCACCAAAATGTGGTTGTAGTTTAGTGGTAAGAATTCCATGTTGTGGTCGTGGAGGCCTGGGCTCGAATCCCAGCAGCCACAACTTATTTTTTTTGTTTTACGTGTTTTGGAATGATATGAAGGAAAATAAAGACCATTAAAAGGAAAATTTATCTTTCTACATAATATGATATATTGAACTTACGTAATTTTCTGTAGATAGATGTATACATAGATAAATTTCATGCCATGAATAAACTGCAAGTAGTAGATATTCGATGAATCAACTAATCTAATTATACAGATAGAATCAAAAGGTTTCTCTCTATATATAATTCAAAATATGCTCAAGATTAATTACTTGTTTTTGAGAAGAGAAATGAAAGGTTTCATTTCAGAATTAATCTTATAAATGAGTTCATGGAGACACGTGCTTCGCACAAGAGACAGGTCATAGAAAATTTTATATTTTTAACTTATTCAATAGAAAAGAGTTTAATGGATATTTGCAATGAAATCATGTGTAAACTTGTTGAGCTCTACAACTCTTCTATTTTGGCCCCTGACATTCCCAGGTGTACATGGGCCCATCCAAGTCTAAGTCACGGCACATCATTGTCGGCACCTCTCATTGCTCCTAATGGGAGCTAGTACCGGTCACATTCCTGGAAGTGAACCCTTTAGTGTCGTCCATATGGCTAGGTTAATGTACCGTAAAGACGGTGGAGACCCTTGACATATTTTATGATGTGAAACGTTCTAGATCGTCTCTATGTCTTGATGGCGTAACTCTTAGATTGTTGGGATAGGTAGTTAAGCTACCTCTTAATATGTATCCTTGTAGTGTCATAAATTGGTTGCAATTAAAGTATCTCACATTCTTCTACCAACTGTTTCTTAGCATCGCCTGACCTGCATCCCAATCTTTAGTGGCTCATTCTATAACACTTGAAGTTGATGGCTTTAGCCTTGTTCTTTTTGACCTTTTCCTCCTCTGAGCTTTCTTTCCCAAAATGAACTTTCTCATCTCCCCATGAAAGCTCCGTTTTTGGTTGCCTACTCCTTACGAAGCAACACAAGCAACTATTCATTCCGGATAACCATTTCCACCAAGTTGGGGCTATAGTCTAGTGGTAAGAATTCAACATTATGGCCGTGGAGACCTGGGCTCGAATCCCAGCAGCCACAACTTAATTTTTTTGTTTTACGGAATTTGGAACAGTAAGAAGGACAATAAAGATCATTAAAAGCAAACTTCGTCTTTGTACATAACCTGATATATGGAGCATACATAATTTACTGTAGATACGTGTATACACAGATAAATTTCATGCCATAAATAAATTACAAGTAATTGATATTCTTGTATCTACTTATTTAATTTTACGGAAAGAATTAAAGGTTTCTCTCTCTATATAATTCGAAATATGCTCAAGATTAGTTACTTGTTTTTTAGAAGAGAAATGAAATGTTTCATTCCAAAATTAATCTTATAAATGAGTTTATAGAGACATGTGCTTCGCACAAGAAACAAGTCATAGAAAAAAATTATATTTTTAACTTATTCAATAGAAAATAGTTTGAATGGATATTTTCAATGAAATCATGTGTAAAATTTTTGAGCTATATAACTCTTCTATTTTGACTCCTGACATATGCTGGTGTACTTGGGCCGATCCAAGTCTAAGTCACGGCACATCATTATCGGCATCTCTCATTGCACTTAATGGGAGCCAGTACGGGTCACATTCCCAGAAGTGAACCCTTTAGTGTCGTCCATATGGCCATGTAAAAGTACTGTCAAGACGGTGGAAACCCTTGACCTATTTTATGACGTGAAACGTTGTAGGTCGTCTCTACATCTTGATGGCATAACTATTAGACTGTTGGGATAGGTAGTTAAGCTACCTATGAATATATATCCTTGTAGTGTCATAAACTGGTTGCAATTAAAGCATCTCAAATTCTTCTACCAACCATTTCTTAGCATCGCCTGACCTGCATTCTGATCTTTTGTAGCCCATTTTATAACACTTGAAGTTGATGACTTTAGCCTTGTTCTCTTGACCTTTTCCTCTTCTGGGCTTTCTTTCCTGAAATGAACTTTCTTTTCTTTCTGTGAAAGTTACTGTTTTCGGTTGTCTTCTCCTTACGAAACAACACAAGCAACTCTTCATTCCAGACAACCATTTCCACCAAGATGGGGTTGTTGTTTAGTGGTAAGAATTCCTCGTTGTGGCCGTGGAGACCTGGGCTCGAATCCCAGCAGCCACAACTTAATTATTTTTTTTTACGGATTTTGAACAACAAGAAGGACATTAAAGATCATTAAAAGGAAAATTTATCTTTGTACATAATCTTATATATTGAGCATACATAATTTAATGTAGATACATGTATACATAGATAAATTTCATGCCATAAACAAATTGCGATTAATTAATATACAACGTATCAACTAATTTAATTATATTGACAAAACTAAAAGTTTCTCTCTAGGTACAATTCAAAATATTCTCAAGATTAATTACTTGTTTTAGAAAAGAGAAATGAAAGGAATGACTTAAAAATTAATCTTATAAATGAGTTCATTGAGATACGTGCTTCGCACGAGAGACAAATCATAGAAAAATTTATATTTTTAACTTATTCATTGAGACACGTGGTTCAGCTACCTCTGAATATGTATCCTGGTAGTGTCATAAACTGGTTGCAATTGAAGTATCTCACATTCTTTTACTAACCATTTCTTAGCATCGCCTGACCTGCATTTCGATCTTTAGTGGCCCATTTTATAACACTTGAAGTTGACGACTTTTGCCTTGTTCTTCTTGACCATTTCCTTTTCTGAGCTTTCTTTCCTAAAATGAACGTTCTCATCTTTTCGTGAAAGCTCTGGTTTTAAGTTGCCTTCTACTTACGGAGCAACAAAAGCAAATCTTCAATCCAAACAGCCATTTCCACCAAGAAGTGGCTGTAGTTTAGTTGTAAGAATTCCACGTTGTGGCCGTGGAGACCTGGGCTCGAATCCTAGCAGCCACAACTTAATTTTTTTTATGTTTTATGGATTTTGGAACAATAAGAAGGACAATAAAGATCATTAAAAGGAAAATTCGACTTTGTACATAATCTGATATATTGAGCTTACATATTTTTTTGTAAATACTTGTATACATAGATAAATTTCATGCCATGAATAAATTGCGAGTAATTGATATTCAATGAATCAACTAACTTAATTATACGTACAAAATTAAAGGTTTCTCATTCTGTATAATCCAAAATATGCTCAAGATTATTTACTTGTTTTTGAGAAGAGAAATGAAAGGTTTCATTTCAAAATTAATCTTATAAATGAGTTTATAGAGACACGTGCTTTGCACAAGAGACAAGTCATAGAAAAATTTATATTTTTAACTTATTCCATAGAAAATAGTCTGAATGGAAATTTGCAATAAAATCATGTGTAACTTGTTGAGCTCTATAACTCTTCTATTTTGGCTCTTGACATACCCAGGTGTACTTAGGCCCATCAAAGTCTATGTCACGGCACATCATTATCGTAGCCTCTCATTGTTCCTAATGGGAACCAGTACGGGTCTCATTCCTGAAAGTGAACCCTTTAGAGTCGTCCATATGGCCATGTAAAATTACCGTAAAGACGGGGGAGACCCTTGACCTTTTTTATGATGTGAAGCGTTCTAGGTCATCTCTATGTCTTGATGGCGTTGCTCTTAGATTGTTAGGACAGTTAGTTAAGCTACCTCTGAATATGTATCCTTGTAGTGTCGTAAACTAGTTGCAATTAAATCATCTCACATTCTTATACCAACTGTTTCTTAGCTACGCTTGACCTGCATTCCGATCTTTAGTGGCCTATTTTATAACAGTTGAAGTTAATGACTTTAGCCTTGTTCTTCTTGACCATTTCCTCTTCTGATCTTTCTTTCCCAAAATGAACTTTATCATCTTTCCGTGAAAGCTCCGGTGTTCGGTTGCCTTCTCCTTACGAAGCAACACAAGAAACTATTCATTCCAGACAGCCATTTCCACCAAGATGTGGCTGTAGTTTCGTTGTAAGAATTCCACGTTGTGGCCGTGGAAACCTGGGCTCCAATCCCAGCAGCCACAACTTAATTTTTTTTGTTTTACGGATTTTGGAACAGTATAAAGGACAGTAAAGATCATTAAAAGGAAAATTCATCTTTGTACACAATCTGATATATTGAGCTTACATAATTTACTGTAGATACGTGTATACACAGAAAAATTTCATGCCATGAATAAATTGCGAGTAATTGATATTCAATGTATCAACTAATTTAATTATACAGACAAATTAAAGGTTTCTCTCTATATAAATTCGAAATATGCTCAAGATTAATTACTTGTTTTTGAGAAGAGAAATGAAAGCTTTCATTTCAAAATTAATCATATAAATGAGTTCATAGAGACATGTGCTTCACATAAGAGACAAGTCATAGAAAAATTTATATTTTTAACTTATTCAATAGAAAATAGTTTGAATGGATACTTTCAATGAAATCATTTGTAAACTAGTTGAGCTCTATAACTCTTCAATTTTGGCTCTTGACATACCCAGGTGTACTTGGGTCCGTCCAAGTGTAAGTCACGGCACATCATTATCAGCAGCTCTCATTGCTCCTAATGGGAGCCAGTACGGGTCACATTCCCAGAAGTAAAACCTTTAGTGTCGTACATATAGCCATGTAAAAGTAACGTCAAAACGATGGAAACGCTTGACCTATTTTATGATGTGTAACGTTGTAGGTCGTCTTTATGTCTTGATGCCGTAACTCTAATATTATCGGGACAGGTAGTTAAGCTACGTATGAATATGTATCTATGTAGTGTCATAAACTGGTGGCAATTTAAGCATCTCACATTCTTCTACCAACCATTTCTTAGCCTCGCCTGACCTGCATTCTGATCTTTAGTTGCCCATTTTATAACACTTGAAGTTGACGATTTTAGCCTTTTTCTTCTTGACCTTTTCCTCTTCTGAGCTTTCTTTCCCAAAATGAACTTTCTCATCTTTCAGTGAAAGCTCCGGTTTTCTGTTGCCTTCTCCTTATGAAGCAACACAAGCAACACTTTTTTCCGAACAACTATTTCCACTAAGATGTGGCTGTAGTTTAGTGGTTAGAATTCCACGTTGTGGCCGTGGAGACCTGGGCTCGAATCCCAGCAGCCACAACTTAATTTTTTTTTGTTTTATGGATTTTGAAACAACAAGAAGGACAATAAAGATAATTAAAAGGAAATTCATCTTTGTACATAATCTTATATATGGAGCTTACATAATTTACTGTAGATACATGTATACATTGATAAATTTCATGCAATGAATTACTTTCGAGTAATTGATATTCAATGTATCAACTAATTTTAATTGTATTGACAAAACTACGGTTTCTCTCTATATATAATTCAAAATATTCTCAAGATTGATTACTTGTTTTTGAGAAGAGAAATGAAAGGTTTCATTTCAAAATTAATCTTATAAATGAGTTCATAGGGACATCTGCTTCGCACAAGTGATAAGTCATAGAAAATTTTATATATTTAACCTATTCAACAGAAAATAGTTTGAATGGATATTTTCGATGAAATCATGTGTAAACTAGTAGAGCTATACAACTCTTCTATTTTGGCTACGGACATACCCAGGTGTACTAGGGCCCATCCAAGTCTAAGTCACAACACATCATTATCGGCACCTCTCATTTCTACTAATGGGAGCCGGTATGGGTCACACTCTCGGAATTGAACCCTTTAGTGTCGTCCATATAGCCATGTAAAAGTACCGTCAAGACGGTGGAGACCCTTGACCTGTTTTATGATGTGAAACTTTCTAGGTCGTATCTACGTCTTGATGGCGTAACTCTTTGATTGTTGGGACATGGTGTTAAGCTACCTCTGAATACGTATCCTTGTAGTGTCATAAACTGGTTGCAATTAAAGCATCTCACATTCTTCAACCAACCGTTTCTTAGCATCGCCTGACCTGTATTCCGATCTTTAGTGGCCCATTTTATAACACTTGAAGTTGATGACTTTAGCCTTGTTCTTCTTGAACTTTTACTCTTCTGAGCTATCTTTCCCGAAATGAACTTTCTCATCTTTCCGTGAAAGCTCCGGTTTTGCGGTTGCCTTCTCCTTACAAAGAAACAAAAACAAGTCTTCATTCCAGATAGCCATTTCCACCAAGACGTTGCTGTAGTTTAGTGGTAAGAATTCCACGTTGTGGCCGTGGAGACCTGGGTTAAATACGAGCAGCCATAACTTAATTTTTTTTGTTTTACGGATTTTGGAACAATAAAAAGGACAAAAAAGATCATTAAAAGGAAAATTCATCTTTGTACATAATTTGATATATTGAGCTTACATAATTTTTTCTAGATACATGTATACATAGATAAATTTCATGCCATGAATAAAGTGCGAGTAATTGATATTTAATGAATCAACTAGTCTAATTATACGGACAAAATTAAATGTTTCACTCTTTATATAATTCAAAATATGATCAAGATTAATTACTTGTTTTTGAGAAGAGAAATGAAAGGTTTCATTTCAAAATTAAACTTGTAGACACGTGCTTCACACAAGAGACAGATCAAAGAAAAATTTATATTTTTAAGTTATTCAGTAGAAAGTAGTTTGAATGCATTTTTGCAATGAAATCAATTGTAAACTTGTTGAGCTCTACAACTCTTCTATTTTGGCTCCTAACATACCCAGGTTTACTTTGGCCCATCCAAGGCTAAGTCATAGCACATCATTATCGGCACCTCTCACTGCTCCTAATGGGGGCCAGTACGGGTCACATTCCCGGAAGTGAACCATTTAGTGTCGTCCATATGGCCATGTAAAAGTACTGTCAAGACGGTGGAGACCCTTGACATATTTTATGATGTGAAGCGTTATAGGTAGTCTCTAATTTGATGGTGTAACACTTAGATTATTTGATCAGGTAGTTAAGCTACCTCCGAATATTTATCCTTGTAGTGTCGTAAATTGGTTGCAATTAAAGCATCTCACATTCATCTACCAACTGTTTCTTAGCCTCGCCTGACCTGCATTTCGATTTTGTAGTGGCCCATTTTATAACACTTGAAGTTGATAACTTTAGCCTTGTTCTTCTTGTCCTTTTCCTCTTCTGAGCTTTCTTTCCTAAAATGAACTTTCTCATCTTTCCATGAAAGCTCCGGTTTTTGGTTGCCTTCTCCTTACGAAGCAACACAAGAAACTCTTCATTCCAGGCATCCATTTCCACCAAGATGTGGCTGTAGTTTAGTGGTAAGAATTCCACGTTGTGGCCGTGGAGACCTGGGCTCGAATCCCAGCAGCCACAACTTAATTTTTTTTGTTTTACGGAATTTGGAACAGTAAGAAGGACAATAAAGATCATTAAAAGAAAAATTCGTCTTTGTACAAAATCTGATATATTGAGCTTACATAATTTACTGTAGATGCGTGCACACATAGATAAATTTAATGCCATGAATAAACTACGAGTAATTGATATTCAATGCATCAACTAATTTAATTATACGGACAAAATTAAAGGTTTCTCTCTCTATATAATACGAAATATGCTCAAGATTAATTATTTGTTTTTGAGAAGATAAATGAAAGGTTTCATTCCAAAATTAATCTTATAAATGAGTTCGTAGAGACATGTGCTTCGCACAAGTAACAAGTCATAGAATTTTTTTTATTTTTAACTTATTTAATAGAAAATAGTTTGAATGGATATTTTCAATGAAATCATGTGTAAACTTGTTGAGCTCTACAACTCTTCTATTTTTTCTCCTGATATATCCAGGTGTACTTGGGCCCATCCAAGTCTATGTCCCGACGCATAATTATCGGCACCTCTCATTTCTCCTAATGGGAGCTAGTACGGGTCACATTCCCAGAAGTGAACCCTTTAGTGTCGTCCACATGGCCATGTAAAAGTACCGTCAGGACGGTGGAAACTCTTGACCTATTTTATGACGTGAAACGTTGTAGGTCGTCTCTACGTCTTGATGGCGTAACTATTAGATTGTTGGGACAGGTAGTTAAGCTACCTATGAATATGTATCCATGTAGTGTCATATACTGGTTGTAATTAAAGCATCTCACATTCTTTTACCAACCATTTCTTAGCATCGCCTGACCTGCTTTCCGATCTTTTGTAGCCCATTTTATAACACTCAAAGTTGATGACTTTAGCCTTGTTCTTCTTGACCTTTTCCTCTTCTGAGCTTTCTTTCCCGAAATGAACTTTATCATCTTTCCGTGAAAGCTCCGGTTTTCAATTGCCTTCTCCTTACGAAACAACACAAGCAACTCTTCATTCCAGACAGCCATTTCCACCAAGATGTGGCTGAGTTTAGTGGTAATAATTCCACGATGTGGCCGTAGAGACCTGGCCTCGAATCCCAGTAGCCACAACTTAATTATTTTGTTTTACAGATTTTGAAACCATAAGAAGGACAATAAAGATCATTAAAAGGAAAATTCATCTTTGTACATAATCTTATATATTGAGCATACATAATTTCATGTAGATAAATTTCATGCCATGAATAAATTGCTAGTAATTGATATACAATGTATCAACTAATTTAATTATATTGACAAAACTAAAGGTTTCTCTCTCTATACAATTCAAAATATGCTCAAGATTAATTACTTGTGTTTGAGAAGAGAAATGAAAGGTATCATTTAAAAATTAATCTTATAAATGAGTTCATAGAGACACATGCTTCGCACGAGAGACAAATCATAGAAAAATTTATATTTTTATCTTATTCAATAGAAAATAGTTTGAATGGATATTTACAATGAATTCATGTGTAAACTTGTTGAGCTCTACAACTATTCTATTTTGGCTCCTGACAAACCAAGGTGTACTTGGGCCCATCCAAGTCTAAGTCACGGTACATCATTCTCGGCACCTCTCATTGTTCCTAATGTGAGCCAGTACAGGTCACATTCCAGGAAGTGAACCCTTTAGTGTCATCCATATGGCCATGTTAAAGTACCATCAAGACGGTGGAAACCCTTGACCTATTTTATGATGTGAAACGTTCTAGATCATCTCTATGTCTTGATGGCATAACTCTTAGATTGTTGGGACAGGTGGTACAACTGCCTCTGAATATGTATCCTTGTAGTGTCATAAACTGGTTGCAATTAAAGCAACTCACATTCTTCTACCCACCATTTCTTAGCATTGCCTGACTTGCATTCTGATCTTTAGTGGCCCATTTTATAACAATTGAAGTTGATGACTTTAGCCTTGTTCTTCTTGACCATTTCCTCTTCTGAGCTTTCTTTCCTAAAATAAACTTTCTTAACTTTTCGTCAAAGCTCTGGTTTTTAGTTGCCCTCTCCTTACGGAGCAACAAAAGCAACTCTTCATTCCAGATAGCCATTTCCAACAAGAAGTGGCTGTAGTTTAGTGGTAAGAATTCCACGTTGTGGCCGTGGAGACCTGGGCTCGAATCCCAGCAGCCACAGCTTAGTTTTTTTGTTTTACGGATTTTGGAACAATAACAAGGACAATAAAGATCATTAAAAGGAAAATTCGTCTTTGTTCATAATCTGATATATTGAGCTTACATAATTTTTTGTAGATACATGTATACATAGATAAATTTCATGCCATAAATAAGTTGCGAGTAATTGATATTCAATGAATCAACTACTCTAATTATACGGACTGAATTAAAGATTTCTCTTTCTGTATAATCCAAAATATGCTCAAGATTAATTACTTATTTTTGAGAAGAGAAATGAAGGGTTTCATTTCAAAATTAATCTTATAAATGAGTTCATAGAGACACGTGCTTCGCAGAAGAGACAAGTCATAGAAAAATTTATATTTTTAACTAATTCAATAGAAAATAGGTTGAATGGATATTTGCAATGTAATCATGTGTAAACTTGTTGAGCTCTACAACTCTTCTATTTTGGATCCTAACATACCCAGGTGTACTTGGGCCCATCCGAGTTTAAGTCAAGGCACATCATTATTGTCACCTCTCATTGCTCCTAATGGGAGCCAGTACGAGTCACATTCCCGGAAGTGAACCCTTTAGTGTCGTCCATATGGCAATGTAAAACTACCGTAAAGACGGTGGAGACCCTTGACCTATTTTATGATGTGAAGCGTTCTTGGTCGTCTCTCTTTCTTGATGGCGTTACTCTTAGATTGTTAGGATAGGTAGTTAAGCAACCTCTGAATATGTATCCTTGTAGTGTCATAAACTAATTGCAAGTAAAGCATCTCACATTCTTATACCAACTATTTCTTAGCATCGCCTGACCTGCATTCCGATCTTTAGTGGCCCATTTTATAACACTTGAAGTTGATGACTTCTGCCATGTTCTTCTTGACCATTTCCTCTTCTGAGCTTTCTTTCCCAAAATGAACTTTCTCATATTTCCGTGAAAGCTCCGGTGTTCGGCTGCCTTCTCCTTACGAAGCAACATAAGCAACTATTCATTCTAGACAGCCATTTCCACCAAGATGTGGCTGTAGTTTAGTGGTAAGAATTCCACGTTGTGGCCGTGGAGACCTGGGCTCGAATCCCAGCAGCCACAACTTAATTTTTTTTTTACGGATTTTGGATCAAAAAGAAGGACAATAAACATCATTAAAAGGAAAATTCATCTTGGTACACAATCTGATATATTGAGCTTTCATAATTTACTGTAGATACATGCATACGTAGATAAATTTCATGCCATGAATAAATTGCGAGTAATTGATATTCAATGTAATTTAATTATACAGACAAAATTAAGGGTTTCTCTCTATACATAATTCGAAATATGCTCAAGATTAATTTCTTGTTTTTGAGAAGAGAAATGAATGGTTTCATTTCAGAATTAATCTTATAAATGAGTTCATAGAGACATGTGCTTCGCACAAGTGACAATTCATAGAAAAAATTATATTTTTAACTTATTCAATAGAAAATAGTTTGAATCGATATTTTCAATGAAATCATGTGTGAACTAGTTGAGCTTTATAACTCTTCGATTTTTGCTCCTGACTTACCCAGGTGCACTTGGGTCCATCCAAGTCTAATTCACGACACATCATTATCAGCGACTCTAATTGCTCCTAATGGGAGCCAGTACAGGTCACATTCTTGGAAGTAAACCCTTTTTTGTCATCCATATAGCCGTGTAAAAGTAACGTCAAGACGGTGGAAACCCTTGACCTATTTTATGATGTGAATCATTGTAGGTCGTCTCCATGTCTTGATGGCATAACTCTTATATTGTTGGGACGGGTAGTTAAGCTACCTATGAATACGTATCCATGTAGTTTCATAAACTGGTTGCAATTAAAGCATCCCACATTCTTCTACGAACCATTTCTTAGCATCGCCTGACCTGCATTTTGATGTTTTGTTGCCCATTTTACAACACTTGAAGTTGTTGACTTTAGCCTTTTTCTTCTTGAACTTTTCCTCTTCTAAGCTTTCTTTCTCGAAATGAACTTTCTCATCTTTCAGTGAAAGCTCCAGTTTTATGTTGCCTTCTCCTTACGAAGCAGCACAAGCAACACTTCTTAACAGACAGCCATATCCACCAAGATGGGGCTGTAGTTTAGTGGTAAGAATTCCACGTTGTGGCCATGGAGACCTGGGCTCGAATCCCGGTAGCCACAACTTATTTTTTTAGGGATTTTGGAACAATAAGAAGGAAAATAAAGATCATTAAAAGGAAAATTCATCTTTGTACATAATCTTATATATTGAGCTTACATAATTTAATGTAGACACATGTATACATAGATAAATTTCATGCAATGAATAAATTGCGAGTAATTGATATTCAATGTATCAACTAATTTAATTGTATTGACAAAACTAAGGTTTCCCTCTCTATATAATTCAAAATATTCTCAAGATTGATTACTTGTTTTTGAGAAGAGAAATGAAAGGTTTCATTTCAAAATTAATCTTATAAATGAGTTCATAGCGACACATGCTTCACACAAGAGATAAGTCATAGAAAAATTTATATATTTGACTTATTCAACAAAAAATAGTTTGAATTTATATTTTCGATGAAATCATGTGTAAACTAGTAGAGCTCTACAACTCTTCTATTTTAGCTATGGACATACCCAGGTTTACTAGGGCACATCCAAGCCTAAGTCACGACACATCAATATCAGCACCTCTCATTGATCCTAATAGGAGCCAGTACGGGTCACATTCCCGGAATTGAACCCTTTAGTGTCGTCCATATGGCCATGTAAAAGTACCGTCAAGACTGTGGAGACACTTGACCTGTTTTATGATGTGAAACTTTCTAGGTCGTCTCTACGTCTTGATGGCATAACTCTTTGATTGGTTGGACAGGGTGTTAAGCTAGCTTTGAATATGTATCCTTGTATTGTCGTAAACTGGTTGCAATTAAAGCTTCTCACATTCTCCAACCAACCGTTTCTTAGCATCGCCTGACCTATATTCCGATCTTTATTGTCCTATTTTATAACACTTAAAGTTGATGACTTTAGCCTTGTTCTTCTTGACCTTTTACTCTTCTGAGCTTTCTTTCCCGAAGTGAACTTTATCATCTTTCCGTGAAAGCTCCAGTTTTTTTTGCCTTCTCCCTAAGAAGCAACACAAGCAACTCTTCATTCCGGACAACCATTTCCACCAAGATGTGGCTATAGTTTAGTGGTTAGAATTCCACGTTGTGGCTGTGGAGACCTGGGCTCAAATCCCAGCAGCCACAACTTAATTTTTTTGTTTTAAGGATTGTGGAATAATGAGAAGGACTAATCTGATATATTGAGCTTACATAATATACTGTAGATACATGTACACATAGATAAATTTCACGCCATGAATAAATAGTGAGTAACTGATATTCAATGAAACGACGAATTTAATTATACGGACAGAATTAAAAGTTTTCCACTCTATATAATTCAAAATATGCTCAAGATTAATTACTTGTTTTGAGAAGATAAATAAATGGATTCATTACAAAATTAATCTTATAAATCAGTTCACAGAGACACGTGCTTCGCATAAGAGACAAGTCACAGAAAAAATTATATTTTTAAATAATTAAACAGAAAATAGTTTGAATGGATATTTGTAATGAAATCATGTGTAAACTTGTTGTCCTCTACAACTCTTCTATTTTGGCTCCTGACATACCTAGGTGTACTTGGGCCCACCTACGTCTAAGTCACGGCACATCATTATCAGCACCTCTCATTGCTCCTAATGGGAGCCACTACACGTCACATTCCGGGAAGTGAACCCTATAGTGTCGTCCCTATGGCCATGTAAAATTATCGTCAAGAAGGTTGAGATCCTTCACCTATTTTATGACGAGAAACATTCTAGGTCGTCTCTACGTCTTGATGGCATAACTCTTAGATTATTGGGATAGGTAGTTAAGCTACCACTGAATATGTATCCATGTAGTGTCATAAACTGGTTGCAATTAAAGCATCTTACATTATTTAACCAACCGTTTCTTAGCATCGCCTGACCTGCATTCCGATCATTAGTGGCCCATTATATGACACTTGAAGTTGATGACTTTAGCCTTGTTCTTCTTGACCTTTTTCCTCTCTTGCGATTTCTTTCCCAAAATTAACTTTCTCATCTTTCCGTGAAAGCTCCGGTTTTCAGTTGCCTTCTCCTTACGAAGCAACACAAGCAACTCTTCATTCCATACAGCCATTTCCACCAAGATGTGGCTGTAGTTTAGTGGTTAGAATTCCACGTTGTGGCCGTGGAGACCTGGGCTCAAATCCCAGAAGCCACAACTTAATTTTTTTGCTTTACAGATTTTGGAATAATGAGAAGGACAATAAAGATCATTAAAAGGAAAATTCATATTTGTACATAATCTGATATATTGAGCTTACATAATTTACTGTAGATACATGTACACATTGATAAATTTCATGCCATGAATAAGTAGCGAGTAATTGATATTCAATGAATCGACGAATTTAATTATACGGACAGAATTAAAGGTTTCCCTCTCTATATAATTCAAAATATGCGCAAGATTAGTTACTTGTTTTTGAGAAGATAAATAAAAGGTTTCATTACAAAATTAATCTTATAAATTAGTTCATAGAGACACGTGCTTCACATAAGAGACAAGTCATAGAAAAATTTATCTTTTTAACTTATTAAATAGAAAATAATATGAATGGATATTTGCAATGAAATCACGTGTAAACTTGTTGTCCTCTACAACTCTTTTATTTTGGCTCCTGACATATCCAGGTCATGTACTTGGGCCTATCCACGTCTAAGTCACGGTATATCATTATCTGCACCTCTCATTGCTCTAATGGGAGCCAGTGCGCGTCACATTCCCAGAAATGAACCCTACAGTGTCGTCCCTATGTCCATGTAAAAGTATCGTCAAGACGGTTGAGACCCTTGACCCAGTTTATGATGAGAAAAATTCTAGGTCGTCTCTACGTCTTGATGGCATAACTCTTAGATTGTTGGGACATGTAGTTAAGCTACCTCTGAATATGTATTCTTGTAGTGTCATAAACTGGTTGCAATTAAAGCATTTCACATTCTTCTACCAAACGTTTCTTAGCATCGCCTGACCTGCATTCCGATCATTAGTGGCCCATTTTATAACATTTGAAGTGAAAACGATATTGAAATTGTTGAATGAACTATATTTATATAATTATGTAAATATAAATAAAATTAAAACGAAACATGGCCGTGCAGTTCGCATTTTGAAACCGTGATTTCAAACAACTAGTACGGGGAATCCGACCATTGGATTTTCCCGAAACCGCAACCGTCGGGTTCGCCTTGGAAATATCTTCCCAACGGCACCAACCTTGTAAAAATCCAACGGTTGGATTGTCTGGAATGTTTAATTCAAATCTGATGAAAAACAGCGCCAGAAGCGAATATATTTATATATATATATAAATATAAATATATATTTAATTGAATAACGACGCTGCAGTTCGTATTTTGAAATCGAAAATTCGAACGATTGTACCGGGAGATCCGACCGTCGGATTTTCCCGAAACTGGAACCATTGGATTCGTTTTGAAAAGACCTTTCTAATGATGTAAATTTTGTGAAGATCCAACGGTTAGATTTTCAGATATGTGTAAATCAAATCTGAAGAAAAACAGCGCCGGGCCGCTTTAGGGCCCGAAGCGTCGTTTTGAATAAATTGGCTATTTTAAAATAAATAAAAATAGCGATAAATCGTTATAAAATATCATAAGCGATATGGAATGGAAATAAATTGAATTTTCTCGATTTATGTGGCTTTTGATGGTTGAATGTGTCTGGTGTGAAAATTACATTAAAGAACAAGATTGGTGTTGTCAAATAATTTAACCATTGAAATAAATTGATTTGAAATTATAAAACTACGTGAATTATTTGAAAAGGCCGAGTTAATTCTCATTTCAAATGATTGACCGACGATTGAAATTCGAAGATGAAGACGACGGTCGAAGACCGGAGATCTTCACATCGTCTGGATGGTAACCGAGGTCCTGATTGGGAGGCATCCCGAAATATGGATAATGAGTGGTGATCGTCCAGACGTACGTGGTGATCGATGGGTTTGCGAGGTATTTAGTGCCTCCGGTTTCGTTCAGACCCAGAACGGACTTGTAAATGGACTGTGTGTCTGACATTGGAGTTTATTCTGTGTTGATTGATTTCTGTTAAATATACATCTGTTTGGCGGCGGAGAATTTATTCTTTTGCTTAACGCCCTTCTCTGAAATGCACGAGCTCAGAGGTTGTGTATCGATGGACATCAGTCGCATGGCATGAATTGCCTGTGTGTCATGCTAAGATGCAGTGATCAGGACTTCTGTTGAAAAGCAAAGTCTTGTGGAGATGATGAAAGCACCGCCTGTGTGGCGTAGCTTTGTGTATAACGTAAAATCGCGAGCCTCACATCCCGGTATGAACCAGAAATGGGAGAGGACATCAGGGAGGGCCTGCGTTTCTTTCTAGCTAGGGTGGTGTCAGTGACCTACCAGCCCTGACATTTATATACTTTTCACCTATGTGGTTGTTGCTGTTGCGAGGCGCCTCGGTTTGATCGGACGATCCGGGTCCGATGGAGTCATTCGTTGGCTCGTTGACGCCCCAAAGGGCGGGGAAACGCAGTGTTCAGGAATTTTAATCCACATCGGTGGACCGGCCCTGACGATCCAAGGGCCCACCTGTGTCTGGGTCCTGGTACACGGGCTAGAGCGTCTCGAATTCGGTAAGGACTATCTTTTGCCTTGGTTCATGACGGAAATCCAATTTCCAAATACGACATCGTGCGATTTTGATTGTATACCTATATATATGGCGACATAGTGGTATGGGGCATTAATGCCGTCTATGATTGATAGTTATGATTTGAATTTTTTTTCAAAACATATAAACACTAGCAATAATATCAAAGGCCTTTGTTTTATTCGTATCAAGCATATTTTGGCCGTTATAAGGTAAAAACTCTATCCTCCGGTTTGCGTTGCATTATGTGATGGGAACTGAGTCTTATAATGGCTTCATTTTTATAAAAAGCATAGCAATGTTTAAAAGAAAGATTTGTTTTAAAGCACTGGCAATCCAATGGAGAAAACCCGTTCCACGAAAGTGGCGTGGTCCTGTGATTAGCCATATTATATATGTGTTGAATAGATTTCTCATACCAGTCCCATGACTGACTCGTAGTTTGTTTCACTCTCAAACTCGGGTGCCCCTTTTTCTACACGGGCAACCTTGTATTCAGGTTTAGCTGGTTCTTTCTGGATAGCTGGAGCTGAAGATGGATCCTATCATTTATCTCTTTTTATGCTGTTCAGCTCCTATTGTACATATTTTGTTTATTTCCGCTGTAGACATTTATGTATAGCTGAACTGTATTTGTACTAAGTAGGATCCTGTATACTGTGTAACTCTGATGATTACTTTTATCCAGTATATTTTGTTGTTCATTATCTGGTGTATTTATTTAATTTTGTCCTGCTATTTTCTGTTTCTGTGTTATATTCCAAAGATAACCCTTGTCTCCGTCTGTACGGGATTTCGGGTCGTCTCATAATGGGAACCAGTATGGGTCACATTCCCAAAAGTGAACCTTTTAGTGCCGTCCATATGGCCATGTAAAAGTACCATCAAGACGGTGGAAACCATTGACCTATTTTATGATGTGAAACATTCTAGGTCGTCTCTACATCTTGATGGCGTAACTCTTAGATTGTTGGGACAGGTAGTAAAGCTACCTCTGAATATGTATCCTTGTTGTGTCTAGTTGCACTTAATACATCTTACATTTTTCTATCAACCGTTTCTTTGCATCGTTTCACCTGAATTTCGATCTTTAATGGCCCATTTTATAACCCTAGAAGTTGATGGCTTTAGCCTTGTTCTTCTTGACCTTTTCCTCTTCTGAGCTTTCATTCCCAGAATGAACTTTCTCATCTTTCCGTGAAAGCTCCGATTTTCGATTGCCTTCTCCTTAAGAAGCAACACAAGCAACTCTTCATTCCAATCGGACATTTCCACCAAGATGTGGCTGTAGTTTAGTGGTTAGAATTCCACGTTGTGGCCGTGGAGACCTGGGCTCGAATCCCAGCAGCCACAAATTAATTAATTTTTTTGCTTTACGGATTTTGGAATAAAAAGAAGGAAAATAAAGATCATTAAAACGAAAGTTCATCTTTGTACATAATCATATATATTGAGCTTAGATAATTTACTGAAGATACATGTACACATAGATAAATTTCATAACATGAATAAATTGCGAGTTGAAATTCAATGAATCGACTAATTTAGTTATACGGAAAGAATTAAAGGTTTCTCTCTCTATATAATTCAAAATATGTTCAAGATTAATTACTTGTTTTTGAGAAGAGAAATGAAAGGCTTCATTTCAAAATTAATCTTATAAATGAGTTCATAGAGGCACGTGCTTCGCAGAAGAGACAAGTCATAGAAATTTTTTTATTTTTAACTTATTCAATAGAAAATACTTTAAATGGATATTTGCAATTAAATTATATGTATACTTGTTAAGCTCTACAACTCTTCTATTTTGGCCCTTGACATACCTAGGTGTACTTTGGCCCATCCAAGTCTAAGTCATTGCACATCATTATCGGCACCTCTCATTGCTCCTAATGGGAGCCAGTATGGGTCACATTCCCAGAAGTGAACCCTTTTGTGTCGTCCATATGGCCATGTAAAAGTACAGTCAAGACGGTGGAGACCCTTGACTTATTTTATGTTATGAAACGTTCTATGTCATCTCTACGTCTTGATGGCGTAACTCTTAGATTGTTGGGACAGGTAGTTGAGCTACCTCTGAATATGAATCCTTGTAGTGTCATAAACTGGTTGCAATAAAAACGTCTCACATTCTTATACCAATCGTTTCTTTGCATTGTTTAACCTACATTCCGATCTTTAGTGGCCCATTTTATAACACTTGAAGTTGATGGCTTTAGCCTTTTCCTCTTCTAGACCTTTTCCTCTTCTGAGCTTTCTTTCCCGATCTATTTTGGCTCTTGACATACCCATGTTTACTTGGGCCATCCAAGTCTACATCATTGCACATCATTATCGCCACTTCTAATTGCTGCTAATGGGAGCCAGTACGGGTCACATTCTCAAAAGAGAACCCTTTAGTGTCGTCCATATGGCCATGTAAAATTACCGTTAAGGCGGTGGAGGCCTTTGACCTATTTTATGATGTGAAACATTTTAGGTCATATCTACGTCTTGATGGCTTAACTTTTAGATTGTTGGGATTGGTAGTATAGCTACCTCTGAATCTGTATCCTTGTAGTGTCATAAACTAGTTGCACTTAAAACATCTCACATTCTTCTATCAACCGTTTCTTAGCATCGCTTGACCTACATTCCAGTATTTAGTGGATGATTTTATAACCCTTGAAGTTGATGGCTTTAGCCTTGTTCTTATTGACCTTTTCCACTTCTGATCTTTCTTTCCCGGAATGAACTTTCTCATCTTTCCGTGAAAGCTCCGGTTTTCGGTTGCCTTCCCCTTACGAAGCAACAAAAGCAACTCTTCATTCCAAACAGCCATTTCCACCAAGATGTGGCTGTAGTTTAGTGGTTAGAATTCCACGTTGTGGCCGTGGAGACCTGGGCTCGAATCCCAGCAGCCACAACTTAATTTTTTTTGTTTTATGGATTTTGGAATAATAAGAAGGAAAATAAAGATCATCAAAAGGAAAATTATTCTTTGTACATAATCTGATATATTGAGCTAACGTAATTTACTATATATACATTAATACATAGATACATTTCATGCCATGAATAAATTGCGAGTAATTGATATTCAATGAATCGACTAATTTAATTATACGGTCAGAATTAAAGGTTTCTCTCTCTGTATAATTCAAAATATGCTCAAGATTAATTACTTGTTTTTGAGAAGAGAAATGAAAGCCTTCATTTCAAAACTAATCATATAAATGAGTTCATGGAGACACGTGCTTCGCACAAGAGACAAGTCATGGAAAAATTTATATTTTTAACTTATTCAGAAGAAAATAGTTTGAATGGATATTTGCAATGAAATCATGTGTAAACTTGTTAATCTCTATAACTATTCTATTTTGGCTCCTGACATACCCAGGTGTACTTGAGCCTATCCAAGTCTAAATCCCGGGCCCAAGGCACATCATTATCGGCACCTCTCATTGCTCCTAATGGGAGCCAGTACAGGTCACATTCCCGGAAGTGAACCCTTTAGTATCGTCTATATGACCATGTAAAAGTACCGTAAAGTCGGTGGAGACCCTTGACCTGTTTTATCTTGTGAAACGTTCTAGATCATCTCTATGTCTTGACGGCGTAACTCTTAGATTGTTGGGACAGGTAGTTAAGCTACCTGTGAATATGTATCCTTGTAGTGTCATAAATTGGTTGCAATTAAAGCACTTCACATTCTTCAACCAACTGATTCTTAGCATTTCCTGACCTGCATTCCGATCTTTAGTGGCCCATTTGATAACACTTGAAATTGATGTCTTTAGCCTTGTCCTTCTTGACCATTTCCTCTTCTGAGCTTTCTTTCCCGGAAAGAACTTTCTCATCTTTCCGTTAAAGCTCCGGTTTTCGGTTGCCTTCTCCTTACGAAGCAACACAAGCAAATATTCATTCTAGACAGCCATTTCCACCAAGATGTGGTTGTAGTTTAGTGGTTAGAATTCCACGTTGTGGCCGTGGAGACCTGGGCTCGAATCCCAGCAGCCACAACTTAATTTTTTTGTTTTACGGATTTTGGAATAATAAGAAGGAAAATAAAGATCATTAAAAGGAAAATTATTCTTTGCACATATCTGATATATTGAGCTTACATAATTTACTGTAGATACATGTATACATAGATAAATTTCACGTTATGAATACAGTGCGAGTAACTGATATTCAATGAATCAACTAATTTAATTATACGGACAGAATTAAAGGTTTCTATCTCTATATAATTCAAAATATGCTCAAGGTTAATTACTTTTTTTTAGAAGAGAAATGAAATGTTTCATTTCAACATTAATCTTATAAATGAGTTCATAGAGACATGTGCTTCGTACAAGAGTCAAGTCATAGAAAAAATTATATTTTTAACTTATTCAATAGAAAATAGTTTGAATGTATATTTGCAATTAAATCATGTGTAAACTTGTTGAGCTCTACAACTCCTCTATTTTGGCTCCTAACATACCTAGGTGTACTTGTGCCCATCCAAGTCAAACTGACTGCACATCATTATCGGCACTGCTCATTGCTCCTAATAGGAGCCAGTACGGGTCACATTCCTAGAAGTGTACCCTTTAGTGTAGTCCATATGGCCATGTAAAAGTACCGTCAAGATGGTGGAGACCCTTGACCTATTTTATAATGTGAAATGTTCTTGGTCGTCTCTACGTATTGATGGCGTAACTCTAAGATTGTTGGGACATGTAGTTAAGCTACCTCTGAATATGTATCCTTGTATTGTCGAAAACTAGTTGCAATTAAAGCAACTCACATTCTTCTACCAACCGTTTCTTAGTATCGCCTGACCTGCATTCCGATCCTTAGTGGCCCATTTTATAACACTTGAAGTTTATGGCATTAGCCTTGTTCTTCTTGCCTTTTTCTTCTTCTGGGCTTTCTTTCCCAAAATGAACTTTCTCATCTTTCCGTTAAAGCTCCGGTTTTCGTTTGCCTTCTCCTTATGAAGCAACACAAGCAACTCTTCATTCCAGGCAGCCATTTCCATAAAGATGTGGTTGTAGTTTATTGGTTATTATTCCACGTTGTGGCCATGGAGACCTGGGCTCGAATCCCAGCAGCCACAATTTTTTTTGTTTTACGGATTTTGGAATAATAAGAAGGAAAATAAAGATCATTAAAAGGAAAATTCATCTTTCTACATAATCTTATATATTGAGCTTACACAATTTACTGAAGATACATGTACACATAGATAAATTTAATTCCATGAATAAATTGCGAGTTGATATTCAATGAATCGACTAACTTAATTATACGGACAGAATTAAAGGTTTCTCTCTCTATATAATTCAAACTATGCTCAAGATTAATTACTTGTTTTTGAGCAGAGAAATGAAAGGCTTCATTTCAAAACTAATCTTATAAATGAGTTCATAGAGACACGTGCTTCCCAGAAGAGACAAGTCATAGAAAAATTTATATTTTTAACTTATTCAATAGAAAATAGTTTAAATGGACGTTTGCAATTAAATCATGTGTAAACATGTTAAGCTCTACAAGTCTTCTATTTTGGCCCTTGACATACCCAGGTGTACTTGGGCCCATCCAAGTCTAAGTCATCGCACATCATTATCGGCACCTCCCATTCCTCCTAATGGGAGCCAGTACGGGTCACATTCCCGAAAGTGAACCCCTTTGTGTCATCCATATGGCCATGTAAAAGTACCGTCAAGATGGTGGAGACACTTGACTTATTTTATGATGTGAAACGTTCTAAGTCTTCTCTACGTCTTGACGACGTAACTCTTAGATTGTTGGGACATGTAGTTAAGCTACCTCTGAATATGTATCCTTTTAGTGTCATAAACTGGTTGCAATTAAAATCTCTCACATTCTTCTACCAACCGTTTCTTAGCATCGCTTGACCTACATTCTAATCTTTAGTGGCCCATTTTATAACACATGAAGTTGATGGCTTTAGCCTTGTTCTTCTATACCTTTTCCTCTTCTGAGCTTTCTTTCTCGAAATGAACTTTCCCATATTTCCATGAAAGCTCCGGTTTTCGGGGGCCTTCTTCTTACGAAGCAACACAAGCAACTCTTCATTCCAAACAGCCATTTCCACTAAGATGTGGCAGTAGTTAAGTGGTTAGAATTCCACGTTGTGGCCGTGGAGACTTGGGTCCCAATCCCAGCAGCCACAACTTAAAATTTTTTTGTTGTACAGATTTTGGAACAATAAGAAAGAAATTAAAGACCATTAAAAGGAAAATTCTTCTTTGCACTTATCTGATATATTGAGCTTACATAATTTAATGTAGATACATGTATACATAGACGAATTTCACATTATGAATACATTGCGAGTAATTGATATTCAATGAATCGACTAATTAATTATACGGATAGAATTAAAGGTTTCTCTCTATATAATTCAAAATATGCTCAAGATTAATTACTTGTTTTTGAGAAGAGAAATAAAAGGCTTCATTTCAAAATTAATCTTATAAATGAGTTCATAGAGACACGTGTTCGCACAAGAGACAAGTCAGAGAAAAATTTATATTTTTAACTTATTCAATAGAAAATAGTTTGAATGGATATTTGCAATGAAATCATGTGTAAACTTATTGAGCTCTAAAACTCTTCTATTTTGGCTCTTGACATACCCAGGTGTACTTAGGCCATCTAAGTCTAAGTCATTGCACATCATTATTGGCACCACTCATTGCTCCTAATGGGAGCCAGTACGGGTCACATTCCCAAAAGTGAACCTTTTAGTGTCGTCCATATGGCCATGTAAAAGTACCGTCAAGACGATGGAAACCCTTGACCTATTTTACGATGTGAAACATTCTAGGTGATCTCTACGTCTTGATGGCGTAACTCTTAGATTGTTGGGATCGGTAGTAAAGCTACCTCTGAATATGTATCCTTGTAGTGTCATAAACTAGTTGCACTTAAAACATCTCACATTCTTCTATCAACCGTTTCTTAGCATTGCTTGAACTACATTCCAATCTTTAGTGGCCCATTTTATAACCCTTGAAGTTGACGGCTTTAGCCTTGTTCTTCTTAACCTTTTCCTCTTCTAATCTTTCTTTCCCGGAATGGAATTTCTCATCTTTCCGTGAAAGCTCCAGCTTTCGGTTGCCTTCCCCTTACGAAGCAACAAAAGAAACTTTTCATTCCAAACAGCCATTTCCACCAAGATGTGGCTGTAGTTTAGTGGTTAGAATTCCACGTTGTGGCCGTGGAGACCTGGGCTCGAATCCCAGCAGCCACAACTTAATTTTTTTTTGTTTTATGGATTTTGGAATAATAAGAAGGAAAATAAAGATCATTACAAGGAAAATTATTCTTTGTACATAATCTGATATATTGAGCTTACGTAATTTACTGTATATACATTTATACATAGATCAATTTCATGCCATGAATAAATTGTGAGTAATTGATATTCAATGAATCGACTAATTTAATTATACGTTCAGAATTAAAGGTTTCTCTTTCTGTATGATTCAAAATATGCTCATGATTAATTACTTGTTTTTGAGAAGAGAAATGAAAGGTATCATTTCAAAACTAATCATATAAATGAGTTCATAGAGACACGTGCTTCGCACAAGAGACAAGTCATGGAAAAATTAATATTTTTAACTTATTCAGTAGAAAATAGTTTGAATGGATATTTGCAATGAAATCATGTGTAAACTTGTTAATCTCAATAACTATTATATTTTGGCTCCTGACATACCCAGGTGTACTTGCGCATATCCAAGTCTAAATCCCGCGCCCAAGGCACATCATTATCGGCACCTCTCATTGCTCCTAATGGGAGCAAGTACAGGTTACATTCCCGGAAGTGAACCCTTTAGTGTCGTCTATATGACCATGTAAAAGTACCGTAAAGTCGGTGGAGACCCTTGACCTGTTTTATCATGTGAAACGTTCTAGATCATCTCTACATCTTGATGGCGTAACTCTTAGATTGTTGGGACGGTTAGTTAAGCTACCTATGAATATGTATCCTAGTAGTGTCATAAAATGGTTGCAATTAAAGCACCTCACATTCTTCAACCAACCGTTTCTTAGAATTTCCTGACCTGCATTCCGATCTTTAGTGGCCCATTTGATAACACTTGAAGTTGATGGCTTTATCCTTGTCCTTCTTGACCTTTTCCTCTTCTGAGCTTTCTTTCCTGGAAAGAACTTTCTCATCTTTCCTTTAAAGCTCCGGTTTTCGGTTGCCTTCTCCTTACGAAGGAACACAAGCAAATCTTCATTCCAGACAGCCATTTCCACCAAGATGTGGCTGTAGTTTAGTGGTTAGAATTCCACGTTGTGGCCATGGAGACCTGGGCTCGAATCCCAGCAGCCACAACTTAATTTTTTTGTTTTACGGATTTTGGAATAATAAGAAGGAAAATAAAGATCATTAAAAGGAAAATTCTTCTTTGCACATATCTGATATATTGAGCTTACATAATTCACTATAGATACATGTATACATAGATAAATTTCACTTTATGAATACATTGCGAGTAACTGATATTCAATGAATCAACTAATTTAATTATACGGACATAATTAAAGGTTTCTATCTCTATATAATTTAAAATATGCTCAAGGTTAATTACTTTTTTTTAGAAGAGAAATGAAATGTTTCATTTCAACATTAATCTTATAAATGAGTTCATAGAGACATGTGCTTCGTACAAGAGTCAAGTCATAGAAAAATTTATATTTTTAACTTATTCAATAGAAAATAGTTTGAATGGATATTTGCAATTAAATCATGTGTAAACTTGTTGAGCTCTACAACTCCTCTATTTTGGCTCCTAACATACCTAGGTGTACTTGGGCCCACCCAAGTCAAACTGACTGCACATCATTATCGACACTGCTCATTGCTCCAAATAGGAGCCAGTACGGGTCACATTCCTAGAAGTATACCCTTTAGTGTAGTCCATATGGCCATGTAAAAGTACCGTCAAGATGGTGGAGACCCTTGACCTATTTTATAATGTGAAATGTTCTTGGTCGTTTCTACGTATTGATGGCGTAACTCTAAGATTGTTGGGACAGGTAGTTAAGCTACCTCTGAATATGTATCCTTGTATTATCATAAACTAGTTGCAATTAACGCAACTCACATTCTTCTACCAACCGTTTCTTAGTATCGCCTGACCTACATTCCGATCCTTAGTGGCCCATTTTATAACACTTGAAGTTTATGGCATTAGCCTTTTTCTTCTTCTGGGCTTTCTTTCCCAAAAAGAACTTTCTCATCTTTCCGTTAAAGCTCCGGATTTCGTTTGCTTCTCCTTACGAAGCAACACAAGAAACTCTTCATTCCAGGCAGCCATTTCCACAAAGATGTGGTTGTAGTTTATTGGTTAGAATTCCACGTTGTGGCCATGGAGACCTGGGCTCGAATCCCAACAGCCACAATTTTTTTTTGTTTTACGGATTTTGGAATAATAAGAAGGAAAATAAAGATCATTAAAAGGAAAATTCATCTTTCTACATAATCTTATATATTGAGCTTACACAATTTACTGAAGATACATGTACACATAGATAAATTTAATTCCATGAATAAATTGCGAGTTGATATTCAATGAATCGACTAATTTAATTACACGGACAGAATTAAAGGTTTCTCTCTCTATATAATTCAAAATATGCTCAAGATTAATTACTTGTTTTTGAGCAGAGAAATGAAAGGCTTCATTTCAAAACTAATCTTATAAATGAGTTCATAGAGACACGTGCTTCACAGAAGAGACAAGTCATAGAAAAATTTATATTTTTAACTTATTCAATAGAAAATAGTTTAAATGGACGTTTGCAATTAAATCATGTGTAAACTTGTTAAGCTCTACAACTCTTCTATTTTGGCCCTTGACATACCCAGGTTTACTTGGGCCCATCCAAGTCTAAGTCATTGCACATCATTATCGGCACCTCTCATTGCTCCTAATGGAAGCCAGTACGGGTCACATTCCCGAAAGTGAACCCCTTTGTGTCATCCATATGGCCATGTAAAAGTACCGTCAAGACGGTGGAGGCACTTGACTTAATTTATGATGTGCAACATTCTAAGTCTTCTCTACGTCTTGATGGCGTAACTCTTAGATTGTTGGGACATGTAGTTAAGCTACCTCTGAATATGTATCCTTGTAGTGTCATAAACTGGTTGCAATTAAAATCACTCACATTCTTCTACCAACCGTTTCTTAGCATCGCTTGACCTACATTCTGATCTTTAGTGGCCCATTTTATAACACATGTAGTTGATGGCTTTAGCCTTGTTCTTCTATACCTTTTCCTCTTCTGAGCTTTCTTTCCCGAAATGAACTTTCCCATATTTCCATGAAAGCTCCGGTTTTTGGGGGCCTTCTTCTTACGAAGCAACACAAGAAACTCTTCATTCCAAACAGCCATTTCCACCAGATGTGGCAGTAGTTAAGTGGTTAGAATTCCACGTTGTGGCCGTGGAGACCTGGGTCCCAATCCCAGCAGCCACAACTTAAATTTTTTTTTGTTGTACAGATTTTGGAACAATAAGAAAGAAAATAAAGATCCTTAAAAGGAAAATTCTTCTTTGCACTTATCTGATATATTGAGCTTACATAATTTAATGTAGATACATGTATACATAGACAAATTTCACATTATGAATACATTGCGAGTAATTGATATTCAATGAATCGACTAATTAATTATACGGACAGAATTAAAGGTTTCTCTCTATATAATTCAAAATATGCTCAAGATTAATTACTTGTTTTTGAGAAGAGAAATAAAAGGCTTCATTTCAAAATTAATCTTATAAATGAGTTCATAGAGACACGTGCTTCGCACAAGAGACAAGTCATAGAAAAATTTATATTTTTAACTTATTCAATCGAAAATAGTTTGAATGTATATTTGCAATTAAATCATGTGTAAACTTATTGAGCTCTACAACTCTTTTATTTTGGCTCTTAACATACCCAGGTGTACTTAGGCCATCTAAGTCTAAGTCATTGCACATCATTATCGGCACCACTCATTGCTCCTAATGGGAGCCAGTACGGGTCACATTCCCAAAAGTGAACCTTTTAGTGTCGTCCATATGGCCATGTAAAAGTACCGTCAAGACGGTGGAAACCCTTGACCTATTTTACGATGTGAAACATTCTAGGTCGTCTCTACGTCTTGATGGCATAACTCTTAGATTGTTGGGATTGGTAGTAAAGCTACCTCTGAATATGTATCCTTGTAGTGTCATAAACTAGTTGCAATTAAAACATCTCACATTCTTCTATCAACCGTTTCTTAGCATTGCTTGAACTACATTCCAATCTTTAGTGGCCCATTTTATAACCCTTGAAGTTGACGGCTTTAGCCTTGTTCTTCTTAACCTTTTACTCTTCTGATCTTTCTTTCCCGGAATGGAATTTCTCATCTTTCCGTGAAAGCTCCAGTTTTCGGTTGCCTTCCCCTTACGAAGCAACAAAAGAAACTCTTCATTCCAAACAGCCATTTCCACCAAGATGTGGCTGTAGTTTAGTGGTTAGAATTCCACGTTGTGGCCGTGGAGACTTGGGCTCGAATCCCAGCAGCCACAACTTAATTTTTATTTTTATTTGTTTTATGGATTTTGGAATAATAAGAAGGAAAATAAAGATCATTAAAAGGAAAATTATTCTTTGTACATAATCTGATATATTGAGCTTACGTAATTTACTGTATATACATTTATACATAGATAAATTTCATGCCATGAATAAATTGTGAGTAATTGATATTCAATGAATCGACTAATTTAATTGTACGTTCAGAATTAAAGGTTTCTCTCTCTGTATAATTCAAAATATGCTCAAGATTAATTACTTGTTTTTGAGAAGAGAAATGAAAGGCATCATTTCAAAACTAATCATATAAATGAGTTCATAGAGACACGTGCTTCGCACAAGAGACAAGTCATGGAAAAATCAATATTTTTAACTTATTCAGTAAAAAATAGTTTGAATGGGTATTTGCAATGAAATCATGTGTAAACTTGTTAAGCTCTATAACTATTCTATTTTGGCTCCTGACATACCCAGGTGTACTTGCGCATATCCAAGTCTAAATCCCGCGCACAAGGCACATCATTATCGGCACCTCTCATTGCTCCTAATCGGAGCAAGTACATGTCACATTCCCGGAAGTGAACCCTTTAGTGTTGTCTATATGACCATGTAAAAGTACCATAAAGCCGGCCGAGACCCTTGACCTGTTTTATCATGTGAAACGTTCTAGATCATCTCTACGTCTTGATGGCGTAACTCTTAGATTGTTGGGGCAGTTAGTTAAGCTACCTATGAATACGTATCCTTGTAGTGTCATAAAATGGTTGCAATTAAAGCACCTCACATTCTTCAACCAACCGTTTCTTAGAATTTCCTGACCTGCATTCCGATCTTTAGTGGTCCATTTGATAACAGTTGAAGTTGATGGCTTTATCCTTGTCCTTCTTGACCTTTTCCTCTTCTGAGCTTTCTTTCCCGGAAAGAACTTTCTCATCTTTCCATTAAAGCTCCGGTTTTCGATGGCCTTCTCCTTACGAAGGAACACAAGCAAATCTTCATTCCAGACAGCCATTTCCACCAAGATGTGGTTGTAGTTTAGTGGTTAGAATTCCACGTTGTGGCCGTGGAGACCTGGGCTCGAATCCCAGCAGCCACAACTTAATTTTTTTGTTTTACGGATTTTGGAATAATAAGAAGGAAAATAAATATCATTAAAAGGAAAATTCTTCTTTGCACATATCTGATAAAATGAGCTTACGTAATTTATAGTATATACATTTACACATTGATAAATTTCATGTCGTGAATAAATTGCGAGTAATTGATATTCAATGAATCGACTAATTTAATTATACGGTCAGAATTAAAGGTTTCTCTCTCTGTATAATTTAAAATAAGCTCAAGATTAATTAATTTTTTTTTTTGAGAAGAGAATTAAAAGGCTTCATTTCAAAACTAATCTTATAAATGAGTTCATAGAGACACGTGCTTCGCACAAGAGACAAGTCATGGAAAAATTTATATTTTTAACTTATTCAGTAGAAAATAGTTTGAATGGATATTTGCAATGAAATCGTGTGTAAACTTGTTGAGCTCTATAACTCTTCTATTTTGGCTCTTGACATACCCAGGTATACTTGGGCCCATCCAAGTCTAAATCCCGGTGCCCAAGGCACATCATTATCGGCACCTATCATTGCTCCTAATGGGAGCCAGTATGGGTCACATTCCCAGAAGTGAGCCCTTTAGGGTCGTCTATATGACCATGTAAAAGTACCGTAAATTCGATGGAGACCCTTGACCTATTTTATCATGTGAAACCTTCATGATCATCTCTACATCTTGATGCGTAACTCTTAGATTATTAGGACCGTTAGTTAAGCTATCTCTGAATATGTATCCTTGTAGTGTCATAAACTGGTTGCAATTAAAGCTCCTCACTTTCTTCAACCAACCGTTTCTTAGCATTTCCTGACCTGCATTCCATCCTTTAGTGGCCCATTTGATAGCACTTAAAGTTGATGGCTTTAGCCTTGTCCTTCTTGAACTTTTCCTCTTCTAAGCTTTCTTTCCCAGAAAGAACTTTATCATCTTTCCGTGAAAGCTCTGGTTTTCGGTTGCCTTCTCCTTACGAAGCAACACAAGCAACTCTTCGTTCCAGACAGCCATTTCCACAAAGATGTGGCTGTAGTTTAGTGGTTAGAATTCCACGTTGTGGCCGTGGAGACCTGGGCTCGAATCCCAGCAGCCACAACATAATTTTTTGTTTTATGGATTTTGGAATAATAAGAAGGAAAATAAAGAACATTAAAAGGAAAATTCGTCTTTGCTCATATCAGATATTTTGAGCTTACATAATTTACTATAGATACATGTGTACAAAGGTAAATTTCAAGTTACGAATACATTGCGAGTAACTGATATTCAATTAATCAACTAATTTAATTATACGGACAAAATTAAAGGTTTCTCTCTCTATATAATTCAAAATATACTCAAGGTTAATTACTTTTTTTTAGAAGAGAAATGAAATGTTTCCTTTCAAAATTAATCTTATAAATGAGTTCATTGAGACATGTGCTTCGTACAAGAGACAAGTCATAGAAAAATTTATATTTTTAACTTATTCAATAGAAAATAGTTTGAATGGATATTTGCAATGAAATCATGTGTAAACTTGTTGAGCTCTACAACCCTTCTATTTTGGCTCCTGACATACCGAGGTGTACTTGGGCCCATCCAAGTCCAACTCACAACACATCATCATCGGCACCTCTCATTGATCCTAATGGGAGCCAGTACGGGTCACATTCCTAGAAGTGTACCCATTAGTGTAGTCCATATGGCCATATAAAAGTGCCTTCAAGATGGTGGAGACCCTTGACCTATTTTATGATGTGAAATGTTATAGGTCGTCTCTACGTCTTAATGGCGTAACTCTTAGATCGTTGGGATAGGTAGTTAAGCTACCTCTGAATATGTATCCTTGTATTGTCATAAACTTGTTGCAATTAAAGCATCTCACATTCTTCTACCAACCGTTTCTTAGTATTGCCTGACCTGCATTCCGATCTTTAGTGGCCCATTTTATAACACTTGAAGTTGATGGCTTTAGCCTTGTTCTTCTTGCCTTTTTCTTCTTCTGAGCTTTCTTTCCCAGAATGAACTTTCTCATCATCCCGTGAAAGCTCTGGTTTTCTTTTGCCTTCTCCTTACGAAGCAACACAAGCAACTCATCATTCCAGACAGCCATTTCCACAAAGATGTGGTTGTAGTTTAGTGGTTAGAATTCCACGTTGTGGCCGTGGAGACCTGGGCTCGAATCCCAGCGGCCACAAATTCATTTTTTTTTGTTTTACGGATTTTGGAATAAAAAGAAGAAAAATAAAGCTCATTAAAAGGAAATTTCATCATTGTACATAATCTTATATATTAAGCTTACATAATTTACTGAAGATACATGTACACATAGATAAATTTCATGCCATGAATTAATTGCGAGTTGATATTCAATGAATTGACTAATTTAATAATACGAATAGAATTAAAGGTTTCTCTCTCTATATAATTCCAAATATGTTCAAGATTAATTACTTGTTTTTGAGAAAAGAAATGAAAGGCTTCATTTCAAAATTAATCTTATAAATGAGTTCATAGAGACACGTGCTTCGCAGAAGAGACAACTCATAGAAAAATTTATATTTTTAACTTATTCAATAGAAAATAGTTTAAATGGATATTAGCAATTAAATCATGTGTAAACTTGTTAAGCTCTACAACTCTTCTATTTTGGCCCTTGACATACCCATGTGTACTTGGGCCTATCCAAGTCTAAGTTATTGCACATCATTATTGGCACCTCTCATTGCTCCTAATGGGAGCCAGTACGGGTCACATTCCCGAAAGTGAACCCTTTTGTGTCATCCATATGGCCATGTAAAAGTACCGTCAAGACGGTGGAGACCCTTGACTTATTTTATGATGTGAAACGTTCTAGGTCGTCTCTACGTCTTGATGGCGTAACTCTAAGATTGTTGGGACAGGTAGTTAAGCTACCTCTGAATATGTATCCTTGTAGTGTCATAAACTGGTTGCAATTAAAACCTCTCACAATCTTCTACCATCCATTTCTTAACATTGCTTGACCTACATTTCGAACTTTAGTGGCCTATTTTATAACACTTGAAGTTGACGGCTTTAGCCTTGTTCTTCTAGACCTTTTCCTCTTCTCAGCTTTCTTTCCCAAAATGAACTTTCTCATATTTCCATGAAAGCTCCGATTATCGGTTGCCTTCTCCTTATGAAGCAACACAAGAAACTCTTCATTCCCAACAGCCATTTCCACCAAGATGTGGCTGTAGTAAGTGGTTAGAATTCCACGTTGTGGCCATGGAGACCTGTGCTCGAAACCCAGCAGCCACAACTTATTTTTTTTTTTTTACGGATTTTGGAACAATAAGAAGGAAAATAAAGATCATTAAAAGGAAAATTCATCTTTGCACATATCTAATATATTGAGCTTACATAATTTACTGTAGATACATGTATACATAGATAAATTTCACGTTACGAATACATTGCGAGTAATTGATATTCAATGAATCGGCTAATTTAATTATACAGACAGAATTAAAGGTTTCTCTCTATATAATTCAAAATATGCTCAAGATTAATTACTTGTTTTTGAGAACAGAAATGAAAGGCTTCATTTCAAAATTAATCTTATAAATGAGTTCATAGAGACATGTGCTTCGCACAAGAGACAATTCATAGAAAAATTTATATTTTTAACTTATTCAATAGAAAATAGTTTGGATGGATATTTGCAATGAAATCATGTGTAAACTTATTGAGCTCTACAACTCTTCTATTGGCTCTTCACATACCCAGGTGTACTTGGGCCATCCAAGTCTAAGTCATTGCACATCATTATCGGCAACTCTCATTGCTCCTAATGGGAGCCAGTATGGGTCACATTCCCAAAAGTGAACCTTTTAGTGTCGTCCATTTGGCCATGTAAAAGTAACGTCAAGACGGTGGAAACACTTGACCTATTTTATGATGTGAAACATTCTAGGTCATCTCTACGTCTTGATGGCGTAACTCTTAAATTGTTGGGACAGGTAGTAAAGCTACCTCTGATTATGTATCATTGTAGTGTCATAAATTAGTTGCACTTAAAACATCTCACATTCTTCTATCAACCATTTCTTAGCATCGCTTGACCTACATTCCGATCTTTAATGGCCCATTTTATAACCCTTGAAGTTGATGGATTTAGCCTTGTTCTTCTTGACCTTTTCCTTTTCTGAGCTTTCATTCCCGGAATGAACTTTCTCATCTTTCCGTGAAAGCTCCGGTTTTCGGTTGCCTTCTCCTTACAAAGCAACACAAGAAACTCTTCATTCCAATCGGCCATTTCCACCAAGGTATGGTTGTAGTTTAGTGGTTAGAATTCCACATTGTGGCCGCGGAAACCTGGGCTCGAATCCCAGCAGCCACAAATTTTTTTTTTTTTTTTTTTTTTGCTTTACAGATTTTGGAATAACAAGAAGGAAAATAAAGATCATTAAAAGGAATATTCATCTTTGTACATAATCTTATATATTGAGCTTACATAATTTACTGAAGATACATGTACACATAGATAAATTTCATGACATGAATAAATTGAGAGTTAATATTCAATGAATCGACTAATTTAATTATACGGAAAGAATTAAAGGTTTCTCTCTCTATATATATAAATCAAAATATGATCAAGATTAATTACTTGTTTTTGAGAAGAGAAATGAAAGGCTTCATTTCAAAATTAATCTTATAAATGAGTTCATAGAGACACGTGCTTCGCACAAGAGACAAGTCATAGAAAAATTTATATTTTTAACTTATTCAATAGAAAATTGTTTGAATGGATATTTGCAATGAAATCATGTGTAAACTTATTGAACTCTACAACTCTTCTATTTTGGCTCTTGACATACCCAAGTGTACTTGGGCCATCCAAGTCTACGTCATTGCACATCATTATCGGCACCTCTCATTGCTCCTAATGGGAGCCAGTACGGGTCACATTCCCAAAAGTGAACCCTTTAGTGTCGTTCATATGGCCATGTAAAAGTACCGTCAAGGCGGTGGAGACCCTTGACCTATTTTATGATGTGGAACGTTTTAAGTCGTCTCTACGTCTTGATGGCGTAACTCTTAGATTGTTGGGAAAGGTAGTAAAGCTACCTCTGAATATGTATCCTTGTAGTGTCATAAAGTGGTTGCACTTAAAATATCTCACATTCTTCTATCAACCGTTTCTTAGCATCGCTTGACCTACATTCCGATCTTTAGTGGCCCATTTTATAACCCTTGAAGTTGATGGCTTTAGCCTTGTTCTTCTTGACCTTTTCCTCATCTGAGCTTTCTTTCCCGGAATAAACTTTCTCATCTTTCCGTGAAAGCTCCGGTTTTCGATTGCCTTCTCCTTACGAAGCAACACAAGCAACTCTTCATTCCAAACAGCCATTTCCACCAAGATGTGGCTGTAGTTTAGTGGTTAGAATTCCACGTTGTGGCCGTGGAGACCGGGGCTCGAATCCCAGTAACCACAACTTAAATTTTTTTGTTTTACGGATTTTGGAATAATAAGAGGGAAAATAAAGATCATTAAAAGGAAAATTCTTCTTTGTACATAATTTGATATATTGAGCTTACATAATTTACAGTATATACATTTATACATAGATAAATTTCATGCTATGAATAAATTGTGAGTAATTGATATTCAATGAATCGACTAATTTAATTATACGATCAGAATTAAAGGTTTCTCTTTCTATATAATTCAAAATATGCTCAAGATAAATTGCTTTTTTTTAGAAGAGAATTGAAAGGCTTCATTTCAAAACTAATCTTATAAATGAGTTCATAGAGACACGTGCTTCGCAAAAGAGACAAGTCATGGAAAATTTTATATTTTTAACTTATTCTATAGAAAATAGTTTGAATGGATATTTGCAATGAAATCGTGTGTAAACTTGTTGAGCTCTATAAATCTTCTATTTTGTCTCTTGACATACCCAGGTGTACTTGGGCCCATCCAAGTCTAAATCCGTGGCCCAAGGCACATCATTATCGGCACCTATCATTGCTCCTAATGGGAGCCAGTATGGGTCACATTCCCGAAAGTGAACCCTTTAGTGTCGTCTATATGAACATGTAAAAGTACCGTGAAGTCGGTGGAGACCCTTGACCTGTTTTATCATGTGAAACGTTCTTGATCATCTCTACATCTTGATGGCGTAACTCTTAGATTATTAGGACAGGTAGTTAAGCTACCTCTGAATATGTATCCTTGTAGTGTCATAAACTAGTTGCAAATGAAGCTCCTCACTTTCTTCAACCAAACATTTCTTAGCATTTCCTGACCTGCATTCCGACCTTTAGTGGCCCATTTGATAACACCTGAAGTTGATGGCTTTAGCCTTGTACTTCTTGACCTTATCCTCTTCTGAGCTTTCTTTCCCGGAAAGAACTTTCTCATCTTTCCGTGAAAGCTCCGGTTTTCGGTTGCCTTCTCCTTATGAAGCAACACAAGCAACTCTTCGTTCTAGATAGCCATTTCCACCAAGATGTGGCTGTAGTTTAGTGATTAGAATTCCACGTTGTGGCCGTGGAGACCTGGGCTCGAATCCCAGCAGCCACAACTTAATTTTTTTGTTTTATGGATTTTGGAATAATAAGAAGGAAAATAAAGATCATTAAAAGGAAAATTCGTCTTTGCTCATATCAGATATATTGAGTTTACATAATTTACTATAGATACATGTGTACAAAGATAAATTTCAAGTTATGAATACATTGCGAGTAACTGATATTCAATTAATCAACTAATTTAATTATACAGACAAAATTAAAGGTTTCTCTCTCTATATAATTCAAAATATGCTCAAGGTTAATTACTTTTTTTAGAAGAGAAATGAAATGTTTCCTTTCAAAATTAATCTTATAAATGAGTTCATAGAGACATGTGCTTCGTACAAGAGACAAGTCATAGAAAAATTTATATTTTTAACTTATTCAATAGAAAATAGTTTGAATGGATATTTGCAATGAAATCATGTGTAAACTTGTTGAGCTCTACAACTCTTCTATTTTGGCTCCTAACATACTCAGGTGTACTTGGGCCCATCCAAGTCCAAATCACTGCACATCATTATCGGCACCTCTCATTGCTCCTAATGGGAGCCAGTACGGGTCATAATCCTAGAAGTGTACCCATTAGTGTAGTCCATATGGCCGTGTAAAAGTCCCTTCAAGATGGTGGAGACCCTTGACCTATTTTATGATGTGAAATGTTCTAGGTCGTCTCTACGTCTTGATGGCGTAACTCTTAGATTATTGGGACAGGTAGTTAAGCTACCTCTGAATATGTATCCTTGTATTGTTATAAACTAGTTGCAAATAAAGCATCTCACATTCTTCTACCAACCGTTTCTTAGTATCGCCTGACCGGCATTTCGATCTTTAGTGGCCCATTTTATAACACTTGAAGTTAATGGCTTTAGCCTTCTTCTTCTTGCCTTTTTCTTCTTCTGAGCTTTCTTTCCCAGAATGAACTTTCTCATCTTTCCGTGAAAGCTCCGGTTTTCGTTTGCCTTATCCTTGCGAAGCAACACAAGCAACTCTTCATTCCAGACAGCCATTTCCACAAAGATGTGGTTGTAGTTTAGTCGTTAGAACTCCACGTTGTGGCCGTGGAGACCTGGGCTCGAATCCTAGCAGCCACAAATTAATTTTTTTTGTTTTACAAATTTTGGAATAATAAGAAGGAAAATAAAGAATATTAAAAGGAAATTTCATCTTTGTAAATAATCTTATATATTGAGCTTACATAATTTACTGAAGATACATGTACACATAGATAAATTTCATGCCATGAATAAATTGCGAGTTGATATTCAATGAATTGACTAATTTAATTATACGAACAGAATTAAATGTTTCTCTCTATGTAATTCAGAATATGTTCAAGATTAATTACTTGTTTTTGAGAAGAGAAACGAAAGGATTCATTTCAAAATTAATCTTATAAATGAGTTCATAGAGACACGTGCTTCGCAGAAGAGGCAAGTCGTAGAAAAATTTATATTTTTAACTTATTCAATAGAAAATAGTTTAAATGGATATTTGCTGTTAATTCATGTGTAAACTTGTTGAGCTCTACAACTCTTCTATTTTGGCCCTTGACATAACCATGTGTACTTGGGCCCATCCAAGTCTAAGTTATTGCACATTATTATCGGCACCTCTCCTTGCTCCTAATGGGAGCCAGTACGGGTCACATTCTCAGAAGTGAACCCTTTTGTATCATCCATATGGCCATGTAAAAGTACCGTCAAGATGGTGGAGACCCTTGACTTATTTTATGATGTGAAACGTTCTAGGTCATCTCTAAGTCTTGATGGCATAACTCTTAGATTGTTGGGACAGGTAGTTAAGTTACCTCTGAATATGTATCCTTGTAGTGTCATAAACTGGTTGCAACTAAAGCATCTCACATTCCTCAACCAACCGTTTCTTTCCCGAAATGAACTTTCTCATATTTCCATGAAAGCTCCGGTTTTCGGTTGCCTTCTCCTTACGAAGCAACACAAGAAACTGTTCATTCCAAATAGCCATTTCCACCAAGATGTGGCTGTAGTTAAGTGGTTAGAATTCCACGTTGTGGCCGTGGAGACCTGTGCCCGAAACCCAGCAGCCACAACTTAATTTTTTTTTTTTTACGGATTTTGGAACAATAAGAAGGAAAATAAAGATCATTAAAAGGAAAATTCATCTTTGCACATATCTGATATATTGAGCTTACATGATTTACTGTAGATACATGCATACATAGATAAATTTCACGTTACGAATACATTGCGAGTAATTGATATTCAATGAATCGGCTAATTTAATTCTACGGACAAAATTAAAGGTTTCTCTCTATATAATTCAAAATATGCTCAAGATTAATTACTTTTTTGAGAAGAGAAATGAAAGGCTTCATTTCAAAATTAATCTTATAAATGAGTTCATAGAGACATGTGCTTCGCACAAGAGACAATTCATAGAAAAATTTATATTTTTAACTTATTCAATAGAAAATAGTTTGGATGGATATTTGCAATGAAATCATATGTAAACTTGTTGAGCTCTACAACTATTCTATTGGCTCTTGACATACCCAGTTGTACTTGGGCCATCCAAGTCTAAGTCATTGCACATCATTATCGGCACCTCTCATTGCTCCTAATGGGAGCCAGTACGGGTCACATTCCCAAAAGTGAAACTTTTAGTGTCGTCCATATGGCCATGTAAAAGTACCGTCAAGACGGTGGAAACACTTGACCTATTTTATGATGTGTAACATTCTAGAACATCTCTACATCTTGATGGCGTAACTCTTAGATTGTTGGGATAGGTAGTAAAGCTACCTCTGAATATGTATCCTTGTAGTGTCATAAACAGGTTGCACTTAAAACATCTCAGATTCTTCTATCAACCGTTTCTTAGCATTGCTTGACCTACATTCCGATCTTTAATGGCCCATTTTATAACCCTTGAAGTTGATGGCTTTAGCCTTGTTCTTCTTGACCTTTTCCTCTTCTGAGCTTTCTTTCCTGGAATGAACTTTCTCATCTTTCCGTGAAAGCTCCGGTTTTTTCGGTTGCCTTCTCCTTACGAAGCAACACAAGCAACTCTTCATTCCAATCGGCATTTCCACCAAGGTGTGGTTGTAGTTTAGTGGTTAGAAATCCACGTTGTGGCCGCGGAAACCTGGGCTCGAATCCCAGTAGCCACAAATTAATTTTTTTTTTGCTTTACGGATTTTGGAATAATAAGAAGGAAAATAAAGATCATTAAAAGGAAAATTCATCTTTGTACATAATCTTATATATTGAGCTTACATAATTTACTGAAGATACATGTACACATAGATAAATTTCATGACATGAATAAATTGCGAGTTGATATTCAATGAATCGACTAATTTAATTATACGGATAGAATTAAAGGTTTCTCTCTCTCTACATATAATTCAAAACATGCTCAAGATTAATTACTTGTTTTTGAGAAGAGAAATGAAAGGCTTCATTTCAAAATTAATCTTATAAATGAGTTCATAGAGACATGTGCTTCGCAGAAGAGACAAGTCACAGAAAAATTTATATTTTTAAATGATTCAATAGAAAATAGTTTAAATGGATATTTGCAATTAAATCATATGTCAACATGTTAAGCTCTACAACTCTTCTATTTTGGCCCTTGACATACCTAGGTGTACTTGGGCGCATCCAAGTCTAAGTAATTGCACATCATTATCGGCACCTCTCATTGCTCCTAATGGGAGCCAGTACGTGTCACATTCCCGGAAGTGGAACCTTTTGCGTCATCCATATGGCCATGTAAAAGTACCGTCAAGACGGTGGAGACCCTTGACTTATTTTATGATGTGAATCATTGTAGGTCGTCTCTACGTCCTGATGGAGTAACTCTAAGATTGTCGGGACAGGTAGTTAAGCTACCTCCGAATATGTATCCTTGTAGTGTCATAAACTAGTTGCAATTAAAACATCTCGCATTCTTCTACTAACTGTTTCCTAGCATCGCTTGACCTACATTCCGATCTTTAGTGGCCCATTTTATAACACTTGAAGTTGATGGCTTTAGCCTTGTTCTTCTGGACCATTTCCACTTCTGAGTTTTCTTTCCCAGAATGAACTTTCTCATCTTTCCATGAAAGCTCCGGTTTTTGGTTGCGTTCACCTTACAAAGCAACACAAGCAACTCTTCGCTCCAGACAGCCATTTCAACCAAGATGTGGCTGTAGTTTAGTGGTTAGAATTCCACGTTGTGGCCGTGGAGACCTGGGCTCGAATCCCAGCAGCCACAATTTAATTTTTTGTTTTACGGATTTTGGAACAATAAGAAGGAAAATAAAGATCATTAAAAGGAAAATTCGTCTTTGCACATATCTGAGGTATTGGGCTTACATAATTTACTGTAGATACATGTATACATTGATAAATTTCACGTTATGAATACATTGCAAGTAATTGATATTCAATGAATCGACTAATTTAATTATACGGACAGAATTAAAGGTTTCTCTCCATATAATTCAAAATATGCTCAAGATTAATTACTTGTTTTTGAGAAGAGAAATGAAAGGCTTCATTTCAAAATTAATCTTACAAATGAGTTCATAGAGACACGTGCTTCGCAGAAGAGACAAGTCATAGAAAAATTTATATTTTTAACTTATTCAATAGAAAATAGTTTGAATGGATATTTGCAATGAAATCATGTGTAAACTTAATGAGCTCGACAACTCTTCTATTTTGGCTTTTGACATACCCAATTGTACTTGGGCCATCCTAGTCTACATCATTGCACATCATTATCGGCACCTCTCATTGCTCCTATTGGGAACCAGTACTTGTCACATTCCCTAAAGTGAACCCTTTAGTGTCGTCCATATCGCCATGTAAAAGTACCGTTAAGGCGGTGGAGACTCTTGACCTATTTTATGATGTGAAACGTTTTAGGTCGTCTCTACGTCTTGATGGCGTAACTCTTAGATTGTTGGGATTGGTAGTAAAGCTACCTCAGAATATGTATCCTTGTAGTGTCATAAACTGGTTGCACTTAAAACATCTCACATTCTTCTATCAACCGTTTCTTAGCATCGCTTGACCTACATTCCGATCTTTAATGGCCCATTTTATAACCCTTGATGTTGATGGCGTTAGCCGTGTTCTTGACCTTTTCCTCTTCTGATCTTTCTTTCCCGGAATGAACTTTCTCATCTTTCCGTGAAAGCTCTGGTTTTTGGTTGCCTTCTCCTTACGAAGCAATACAAGCAACTCTTCATTCCAAACGGCCATTTCCACCAAGATGTGGTTGTAATTTAGTGGTTAGAATTCCACGTTGTGGCCGCGGAGAGCTGGCCTCGAATCCCAGCAGACACAACTTAATTTTTTTTTGTTTTACGGGTTTTGGAATAACAAGAAGGAAAATAAAGATCATTAAAAGGAAAATTCTTCTTTGTACATAATCTAATATATTGAGCTTACGTAATTAACTGTATATACATTTATTGTAACAACCCGTATTTCGATAACATGATTAAGACGAGAATCAAGGCAGAATTTAATTTTAAATTCTGAATCAGGTGAAACGGGCTATGCCATTGCGTTTGTCTCGGAAAAATACGCGAAATAGAGTCCGAGTTTTCGAGAATCGGAGTCCGAATGACCCGTTAAAGGCCCAAAGAAGATTTCTGGGAATTTGAATTTCGGAAACGGTTTTGGAAATCAGATCTGGGGCTAGGCGGGAAGTTTCCCCGCCTAGGCCATGTCGACAGGGCTGTCGACAGGCCTGTCGACTTGGGCCCAGACCAAGTCGACAGCCCTGTCGACTTGCCTGTTGACAGGGGGTGGCCGGGGCAAGCTGCCTGGCGCACCTGCTTGTCTCACCTGGTCTTGTTCTTGGCCCGGTTCTGGAAGCTTCCGAGATCTGATGGTCCTAATCCATCCTAGGGTTAATCTAAGGGCCTAAAACACTCCTAATCTCTATAAAAAGACCCTAAACCTAACCTAAATCCCTAAAAATCAAACCTAGCAACTAAGTGCTGCCAAAATCAATTTTGATCATGGCCTCCATCTCCAATCCCTAGAGCCTATGCATTCAAATCGGGTTCAAATCAAGATATGCAAGCTTGCTACACCAAATGGAGGCCAAATCAACATTGTTATGCGAGTTTCATGATGGTTCTTCTTCAAAGGAGCCACCTTTCTTCGTCAAAATGATGCCTGATCCCCTTTCCTAAGCCTTGCCTATGTAAGTTCTAGCTACTTTTGGATCAAAACGGTATTTTTAATGTTGACATGGGATAAAATGAGATAAAGCATAAGTATGCATGTATGTGAACCTAACTTTGTCCCTTTACTATGATCTATGACCTTAGACTAAGATGTAGCAACTTAATCATGTCACTCATGTTATGTTTAGCCTAGTTTACCTTGCAAGTTGGGATCTTTATGCATGAAATGCTAGCATGAACCTTTAGGAACCACTTTACTTGTGAAACATTGGCTAAGACAAGATTTTGGGGCTTATGCATGTTTATGAACCCAAACCCCTTATGCTAACATGCAAGTTTGTGGCCAAATCCTTTATGAGATTATGCATGCTCGTGGCCAAACCCTTTTTGATAATGTGCATGTTTGTGGCCAAAATACCTTATGACACTATGCATGTTTATGGCCAATCCCTTTATGATGTTATGCATGTGGAAGCCAAGCCCTTTTTGGCATCATGCATGTTTTGAGACCAATATGTGACATAGTATCCTTACTATGTTGACTCGCTTTGCTTGCGTTGGGAAAACACGATTTTGGGTAGTTAGATAAACATGAACATGTCGCAAAATCTTAACTTGAATATGACATGTGTTTATACTTGAAAATATGACTTGAAAGATAACATGGAAGATGACATGTAAGTATGCATAAAAACATGAGCTTGGGAATTTACCTATTAAGTTAGGTCTACCCTTTGGGAATTTACCTATTAAGTTAGGTCTACCCAAATGCTCGAAAACTTGTAACATGTTTTGGAAACATGATGAACTTAGATAATATGAGTATGGCCAACTCGAGGTTGGGTTGAGTTTGCAACGTAAAACTACCCGGAACCGACCGGCCTAACTAGTAGTTGCAAACAATAGGACCCAATGTGAGAAGTTGGTCATGTCGCGCTTAAGACCCGAGGTTAGACTAAGTTGTGGTGTAAATCTACCCGGACCCGCCCGGCTTAACTAGTAACCACAACAAGGTCTAATGTGAGAGGTTGAGGGTGCATTAATTAAATTAATGCCACATAATAGGGTTAAGTTAATTTGATTAATGAGGCTTAACCAAATATGATATGGACAAATGGGTTAAGTAATTTGATTAGGCTAATGATACTTAACAAAACATGATAAGCTTGGGTAGGTTAAGTAACTTGATTTGCCTAATGACACTTGACCATTTTTATACGACTAGTGGACGGGATTAAGTTAACCAACACTTAATCAACCCAACACGATAACGTGATAAGGTTAAGTAAATTTTCTTAATGACACTTAACCGTATAATACAGTTGATGGATGGGGTTAAGATTAGGCTTAACTAATCTAAACATGGAAATCGGATGGGGTTAAGTTAGCCTAGACTTAATTAATCCAACTTGGTAATTTAATGGGGTTAAGTTAAACACTTAACTAATCTAACAAGATGATTTGATGAGGTTAAGTGACCTATACTTAACCAATCTAACTCGTTAATTTGATGAGGTTAAGTTAATCTATACTTAACCAATCTAACGTGAAAACATGATAAGGCTAAGTCACGAATCACTTGAATACGCTTGACCGATTTGATGACAAGGTCAAGTTAATTTATATAAATTAGCCAAGCTAAAATGATAACTAGACGAGGTTAAGTTATGGATTGCTTAATATACTTAGCCAACTTGACACATGGTTTGTAGGGCTAAGTCTTGGACTTGGATACTTAGCCAATTTTGACATGGTTTGTAGACGGGCTAAGTTATGAACTTAAGTGACACTTAACCCATTAGATAAACCCTAATTCGGAGGATTAGGTAAATAACCATAGTTAACAAGGATTATGGAAATAAGGCTAAGTGGTAAACCTTAGTTAAGGGAAACTAAGTAATAATTCTTAGTCAAGGAAATTTGGACCATTTCTTAGATAGGTTAGTAACCCGATACGTTAGGTCAACGTTTAAGTATGCGTGTAGGAGCAGGCTATCTGATTTAGATAAAGGCTCCAACGAACTGGGTAACGAAGCAGCGGCTTCGGGGAACGTGAGGATATTCTTGGGATCCCTCTGTGAGCTGCCAGGTCATTATACTAGGCTCACGAGAGGTCGAGGTCTGCGGTAGAAGAACCAAGAATATGCCTTGGTTGCTATGCGAGCGACCTAAAGACTGAGGTGGATAGCAGTGAGTCGACGAATACATAAGGTGCCCGAGATAGCAAGTTCGTCGATCATCTACCATCTTGAGTCAAGCGTGTACGTACGGAAAGGCAGGGAACACCCAACAGACCATGATTTGCTATCTAATTATGGGTGAGGTAGGCCGTAGGATGTGGGCTGGCCGGAGTGTAGTTCTCATGCAAGATTTTCTCTTGTGTTGCCTTTCACTAGTTGAGGGAGGGGTCTCGTGGGACCATAGCCACGTGTAGAAAAGCAGACCTTAGTATCTGCATCGGCAGATAAATCTAAAGCTCCCGGCCGAGTCCTGTATTTCTTGGTTTGCCCTGTGACAGGACTCGGGTGGCACGATGTGATACATGTGCATACAGTAATAGAAAAACGATTCACGATGAATGCGTGGGAAAAGGGCGCGGTCGAGGGTTAGCGTAATCCCTAGTGGCCTAGGTGGTTTAACCCAAACCGAAATACGAAAGCGTGCAATAGGTAAGCGTAATCCCTAGTGGTGCTAGGTGGCGTAAGTCCTAGTAGTTCAAACAATGATTCATATGGAAGAGCCTAGCTAGAACAAGGGTGACAGTCCAAACGATTCCAAGGATAATACGACATGAGGAAGCCCGTACGAGGTACGGCAAAGGACTGAAATTATATACATGGAAAGAAACATATGATTTGAGTAACCTATATATGCGATATATTAGGTTGACATGGACCATTACACGACCTTGAGCAAGGGACATTCATGGTTAACACATGACGCGGGTAGGGATACTAGTACGAGAGGTGCAGAGCAAATATACATGTTAGAACTAGGAAGAATATACATAATAGATACCGTGGGATGTTAGACGGGGTAGATACCTTCGGATAGTGTACTCGATAGAAATCTGATGACGTGATACCTTGACTTATCATAACACCGTAATTTTTCATGATACCTTAGTTTACCTTGCCGCAGTAGTTTAACCGGCTACTCTGGTTTATCTATCTTATAGTTATCCTTATGTTTACTTTCAGTTTATGCATGTCATGTTACCTTTACCTGTTTTTATACTGGAAGTAGATAGGACTTACTCAGTCTTTTTGACTGACCCGTTTTGTTTCGCCTCTTTTCTTCCGTTTCCCCCCCCCCCCAGGTTTCAGGGAGGAAACAATGCTGTTTAGTTCGGACTTCTTCTGCTTGAAGGTCATCATGGATGGCTTGGACTTCTCTTGGCTATGGCTACTTTACTGTTTTACTTGGGGAATAATTTATGAAAAAGTCTTTATGCTTCTTTACTATTGCAAGACAGGTTTTGATGTACTCTGATGAAAAAGGCTTTAGATCTTATTTATTCATGTTATGAAAGTTTGATTTTACTTCCTCTATTTATATATATATATATGTTCTGTCTTGTGATATTTCTGTGCATGTTTACCAATAATGCCCCTCTAAAGCTGGTGCATTCCTTTGCGAGTGACCCTAGCGGAGGTAGGGTGTTACATTTGGTATCAGAGCAGAAGGTTACCAGACTGGGCAAAAGTTTTTAAAGACCTTCTGAAAACTATTTGAAAATCGTTTATAAAGAAGCATTTTTCAAGAAAATTTTCAAAGGCTATTCCCCAAAGGCCATTATCACTATCCTTGTTTCCTTAATTGAATCTCTTTTCCTTTCTTTCCTCCATCTGTAGTCATAGTGGTTTTAACTACGACTAGTCTTTTCTATCTACGGAAGTGCTTTCCATACGATGGAGGTGGTCCTCGAGAGACCAGTGGTCGCGTTATAAGAAAGGATAGTGAGAAAGAGGATAAAGGTTACGAGCTTAAGGATGAGCAACTTGTTGGTATGGCTTAGTCCTCAAAGGAGGGAGAAAGATGAACAATGAAACCCATGACGAGAGAGTACCTTTGGCATGGTAAAACGGGATAGATAGTTAAGTATCATGGGACAAGGACAAGATCATTGGGAGGGCAATAGTATGCTCTCATTTCTAGGGTACCTCAGAAGGAGGGCAACGATCTTGTTAAAGGTTTAGCTTTTCTTCTCTATCATCCTGTCGGGACTTTGTTTTGATCACCGCATCTTTTAAGTCCGCTTCGATAGTTGAGTCTCTGCACCTTAGTACTAGCGTAGTAGGGAATCCCATTTTTGTCTCAAGTCCTGTGGAGAACCGGTCCATTTATTCATGACTTGTTTTGGATTTGAGAATAACATGCCTTGGTTATGGATGAAGTGGTTATCCAGTAAGGGGTGCCACTCTTGGTTTTGATAGGAGGGTAGTTAGACTCTTTGACTAGCCTTGGTAATACCCTCGAAGTCTCGTGTAACCTTTTTGGGGTTCGGTCATGATTAATTACTTAGAATCCCTTGATGCCTTTATTGGAAATTTGAAGCCCGATCGAGTGGTGTTCGCCGATAAGACGGATGGTTTATTTCACTTATGCACGGGTTATGGAAATCACCCAAGTAAGTGCGCTTGATAACCTGGTTGGCATCTGTTTACTTTCAAGAGAAAGTTCTTCTACGTGGAATACCTTGTGGTACGAGGTCCGAGATTCACTAGTGAATTTTGGAAAGCTTGCATGAGATCATGAGAACGCAGTCATGTTTGCGTCAAGTATTCTAGGAAAAGGATAAGTGCAAGTGGAACGAGAGGCGATAAAGAAATGAGTTCTAGCTCATGTTATGGAAACAGGAAATAAGAAGCTGCGAAATCGTGAAGTTAAAAGACGGTCAAGGCACGATGGAATTAAGCTCAGGAAAGACGACTTTGATGGTCAAAGACTAGATACGCGCATGATATCTCTTTTTGGGAGTATATTCTTGATCCCTATTTCGGTAGAGCTTACTTGTAGGCTATCTTTTGTGGACATCCTCTCGGTCCTATTTTCTATTACAAACCCCGTAAGGAGTTTGTCTTGTTTATCTTCTCGACCCTGTTTCAGGGAATCCCAGGTAGAACCCTATGGATGTGAACATGTATTTGAAACATGTTATGATTGATATGGTTGCAAGTGGTTGCAAGTGGTTGCTCGTGGATGCGCGAATACACATTAGATACTAGCTCGACTCGGTCACATTTCATATTGCATATGCACGAGTATTTATACTTGTTTATGGATGAAATCGAGTGTATTATCATGCGGTTATTGCATATGAATGAATGTTTGCGCACGCATATAGTATCTATATGACTAGGACTATTTGCATACATGTTGGATTCATGGCACTATACATATTTTGCATTAGAAAGATTATTCAGGCCTGATCATTAGCATTAGCTAAGGAACATGTACACACACGACTTGCATATATTCATACAGCATTAGAAATCATGTAAGGACAATGGTTGCTTGTGGATGATGTTTTGAGTTGATGGATGATGGACGGTAGGATATGTTCTTCCTAACTTGGAGATTTCGGGGACGAAATCCTAAAAGGTGGGGAGAATGTAACAACCCGTATTTCGATAACATGATTAAGACGAGAATCAAGGCAGAATTTAATTTTAAATTCTGAATCAGGTGAAACGGGCTATGCCATTGCGTTCGTCTCGGAAAAATACGCGAAATAGAGTCCGAGTTTTCGAGAATCGGAGTCTGTATGACCTGTTAAAGGCCCAAAGAAGATTTCTAGGAATTTGAATTTCGGAAACGGTTTTGGAAATCAGATCTGGGGCTAGGCGGGAAGTTTCCCCGCCTAGGCCATGTCGACAGGGCTGTCGACAGGCCTGTCGACTTGGGCCCAGACCAAGTCGACAGCCCGGTCGACTTGCCTGTTGATAGGGGGTGGCCGGGGCAAGCTGCCTGGCGCACCTGCTTGTCTCACCTGGTCTTGTTCTTGGCCCGGTTCTGGAAGCTTCCGAGATCTGATGGTCCTAATCTATCCTAGGGTTAATCTAAGGGCCTAAAACACTCCTAATCTCTATAAAAAGACCCTAAACCTAACCTAAATCCCTAAAAATCAAACCTAGCAACTAAGTGCTGCCAAAATCAATTTTGATCATGGCCTCCATCTCCAATCCCTAGAGCATATGCATTCAAATCGGGTTCAAATCAAGATATGCAAGCTTTCTACACCAAATGGAGGCCAAATCAACATTGTTATGCGAGTTTCATGATGGTTATTCTTCAAAGGAGCCACCTTTCTTCGTCAAAATGATGCATGATCCCCTTTCCTAAGCCTTGCCTATGTAAGTTCTAGCTACTTTTGGATCAAAACGGTATTTTTAATGTTGACATGGGATAAAATGAGATAAAACATAAGTATGCATGTATGTGAACCTAACTTTGTCCCTTTACTATGATCTATGACCTTAGACTAAGATGTAGCAACTTAATCATGTCACTCATGTTATGTTTAGCCTAGTTTACCTTGCAAGTTGGGATCTTTATGCATGAAATGCTAGCATGAACCTTTAGGAACCACTTTACTTGTGAAACATTGGCTAAGACAAGATTTTGGGGCTTATGCATGTTTATGAACCCAAACCCCTTATGCTAACATGCAAGTTTGTGGCCAAATCCTTTATGAGATTATGCATGCTCGTGGCCAAACCCTTTTTGATAATGTGCATGTTTGTGGCCAAAATACCTTATGACACTATGCATGTTTATGGCCAATCCCTTTATGATGTTATGCATGTGGAAGCCAAGCCCTTTTTGGCATCATGCATGTTTTGAGACCAATATGTGACATAGTATCCTTACTATGTTGACTCGCTTTGCTTGCGTTGGGAAAACACGATTTTGGGTAGTAAGATAAACATGAACATGTCGCAAAATCTTAACTTGAATATGACATGTGTTTATACTTGAAAATATGACTTGAAAGATAACATGGAAGATGACATGTAAGTGTGCATAAAAACATGAGCTTGGGAATTTACGTATTAAGTTAGGTCTACCCTTTGGGAATTTACCTATTAAGTTAGGTCTACCCAAATGCTCGAAAACTTGTAACATGTTTTGGAAACATGATGAACTTAGATAATATGAGTATGGCCAACTCGAGGTTGGGTTGAGTTTGCAACGTAAAACTACCCGGAACCGACCGGCCTAACTAGTAGTTGCAAACAATAGGACCCAATGTGAGAAGTTAGTCATGTCGCGCTTAAGACCCGAGGTTAGACTAAGTTGTGGTGTAAATCTACCCAGACCCGCCCGGCTTAACTAGTAACCACAACAAGGTCTAATGTGAGAGGTTGAGGGTGCATTAATTAAATTAATGCCACATAATAGGGTTAAGTTAATTTGATTAATGAGGCTTAACCAAATATGATATGGACAAATGGGTTAAGTAATTTGATTAGGCTAATGATACTTAACAAAACATGATAAGCTTGGGTAGGTTAAGTAACTTGATTTACCTAATGACACTTGACCATTTTTATACGACTAGTGGATGGGATTAAGTTAACCAACACTTAATCAACCCAACACGATAACGTGATAAGGTTAAGTAAATTTTCTTAATGACACTTAACCGTATAATACAGTTGATGGATGGGGTTAAGATTAGGCTTAACTAATCTAAACATGGAAATCGGATGGGGTTAAGTTAGCCTAGACTTAATTAATCCAACTTGGTAATTTAATGGGGTTAAGTTAAACACTTAACTAATCTAACACGATGATTTGATGAGGTTAAGTGACCTATACTTAACCAATCTAACTCGTTAATTTGATGAGGTTAAGTTAATCTATACTTAACCAATCTAACGTGAAAACATGATAAGGCTAAGTCACGAATCACTTGAATACGCTTGACCGATTTGATGACAAGGTCAAGTTAATTTATATAAATTAGCCAATCTAAAATGATAACTAGACGAGGTTAAGTTATGGATTGCTTAATATACTTAGCCAACTTGACACATGGTTTGTAGGGTTAAGTCTTGGACTTGGATACTTAGCCAATTTTGACATGGTTTGTAGACGGGCTAAGTTATGAACTTAAGTGACACTTAACCCATTAGATAAACCCTAATTCGGAGGATTAGGTAAATAACCATAGTTAACAAGGATTATGGAAATAAGGCTAAGTGGTAAACCTTAGTTAAGGGAAACTAAGTAATAATTCTTAGTCAAGGAAATTTGGACCATTTCTTAGATAGGTTAGTAACCCGATACGTTAGGTCAACGTTTAAGTATGCGTGTATGAGCAGGCTATCTGATTTAGATAAAGGCTCCAACGAACTGGGTAACGAAGCAGCGGCTTCGGGGAACGTGAGGATATTCTTGGGATCCCTCTGTGAGCTGCCAGGTCATTATACTAGGCTCACGAGAGGTCGAGGTCTGCGGTAGAAGAACCAAGAATATGCCTTGGTTGCTATGCGAGCGACCTAAAGACTGGGGTGGATAGCAGTGAGTCGACGAATACATAAGGTGCCCGAGATAGCAAGTTCGTCGATCATCTACCATCTTGAGTCAAGCGTGTACGTACGGAAAGGCAGGGAACACCCAACAGACCATGATTTGCTATCTAATTATGGGTGAGGTAGGCCGTAGGATGTGGGCTGGCCGGAGTGTAGTTCTCATGTAAGATTTTCTCTTGTGTTGCCTTTCACTAGTTGAGGGAGGGGTCTCGTGGGACCATAGCCACGTGTAGAAAAGCAGACCTTAGTATCTGCATCGGCAGATAAATCTAAAGCTCCCGGCCGAGTCCTGTATTTCTTGGTTTGCCCTGTGACAGGACTCGGGTGGCACGATGTGATACATGTGCATACAGTAATAGAAAAACGATTCACGATGAATGCGTGGGAAAAGGGCGCGGTCGAGGGTTAGCGTAATCCCTAGTGGCTTAGGTGGTTTAACCCAAACCGAAATACAAAAGCGTGCAATAGGTAAGCGTAATCCCTAGTGGTGCTAGGTGGCGTAAGTCCTAGTAGTTCAAACAATGATTCATATGGAAGAGCCTAGCTAGAACAAGGGCGACAGTCCAAACGATTCCAAGGATAATACGACATGAGGAAGCCCGTACGAGGTACGGCAAAGGACTGAACTTATATACATGGAAAGAAACATATGATTTGAGTAACCTATATATGCGATATATTAGGTTGACATGGACCATTACACGACCTTGAGCAAGGGACATTCATGGTTAACACATGACGCGGGTAGGGATACTAGTACGAGAGGTGCAGAGAAAATATACATGTTAGAACTAGGAAGAATATACATAATAGATACCGTGGGATGTTAGACGGGGTAGATACCTTCGGATAGTGTACTCTATAGAAATCTGATGATGTGATACCTTGACTTATCATAACACCGTAATTTTTCATGATACCTTAGTTTACCTTGCCGCAGTAGTTTAACCGGCTACTCTGGTTTATCTATCTTGTAGTTATCCTTATGTTTACTTTCAATTTATGCATGTCATGTTACCTTTACCTGTTTTTATACTGGAAGTAGATAGGACTTACTCAGTCTTTTTGACTGACCCGTTTTGTTTCGCCTCTTTTCTTCCGTTCCCCCCCCCCCAGGTTTCAGGGAGGAAACAATGCTGTTTAGTTCGGACTTCTTCTGCTTGAAGGTCATCATGGATGGCTTGGACTTCTCTTGGCTATGGCTACTTTACTGTTTTACTTGGGGAATAATTTATGAAAAAGTCTTTATGCTTCTTTACTATTGCAAGACAGGTTTTGATGTACTCTGATGAAAAAGGCTTTAGACCTTATTTATTCATGTTATGAAAGTTTGATTTTACTTCCGCTATTTATATATATATGTTCTGTCTTGTGATATTTCTGTGCATGTTTACCAATAATGCCCCTCTAAAGCTAGTGCATTCCTTTGCGAGTGACCCTAGCGGAGGCGGGGTGTTACATTTATACATAGATAAATTTCATGCCATGACTAAATCGCGAGTAATTGATGTTCAATGAATCGACTAATTTAATTATACGGTCAGAATTAAAGGTTTCTCCCTCTGTATAATTCAAAATATGCTCAAGATTAATTACTTGTTTTTGAGAAGAGAAATGAAAGGCTTCATTTCAAAACTAATCTTATAAACGAGTTCATAGAGACACGTGCTTCGCACAAGAGACAAGTCATGGAAAAATTTATATTTTTAACTTATTCAATAGAAAATAGTTTGAATGGATATTTGCAATGAAATTATGTGAAAACTTGTTGAGCTCTATAACTCTTGTATTTTGGCTCCTGACATACCCAGGTTTACTTGGGCCCATCCAGGTCTAAGTCTCGGGCCCACGGCACATCATTATCGGCACCTCTCATTGCTCCTAATAGGAGCCAGTACGAGTCACATTCCCGGAGGTGAACCCTTTAGTGTCGTCTATATAACCATGTAAAAGTACCGTAATGTCGGTGGAGACCCTTGACCTATTTTATGATGTGAAACTTTCTAGATCATCTCTACATCTTGATGGTGTAACTCTTAGATTGCTGGGACAGGTAGTTAAGCTACCTCTGAATATGTATCCTTGTAGTGTTATATACTGGTTGTAATTAAAGCACTTCGCATTCTTCAACCAACCGTTTCTTAGCAACTCCTAACTTGCATTCCGATCTTTAGTGGCCCATTTGATAACACTTGAAGTTGATGGCTTTAGCCTTGTCCTTCTTGACCTTTTCCTCTTCTGAGCTTTCTTTCCCGGAATGAACTTTCTCATCTTTTCGTGAAAGCTCCGGTTTTCGGTTGTCTTCTCCTTACAAAGAAACACAAGCAACTGTTCATTCCAGACAGCCATTTCCCCCAAGATGTGGATGTAGTTTAGTGGTTAGAATTCCACGTTGTGGCCGTGGAGACCTAGGCTCGAATCCCAGCAGCCACAACTTAATTTTTTTTTTTTACGGATTTTGGAATAATAAGAAGGAAAATAAAGATCATTAAAAGGAAAATTCATCTTTGCACATATCTGATATATTGAGATTACATAATTTGCTGTAGATACATGTATACATAGATACATTTCACGTTATGAATACATTGCGAGTAACTGATATTCAATGAATCAACTAATTTAATTATACAGACATGATTAAAGGTTTCTCTCTCTATATAATTCAAAATATGTTCATGTTTAATTACTTTTTTTTGAGAAGAGAAATGAAATGTTTCATTTCAAAATTAATCTTATAAATGAGTTCATAGAGACATGTGCTTCGTACAAGAGACAAGTCATAGAAAAATTTAAATTTTTAACTTATTCAATAGAAAGTAGTTTGAATGGATATTTGCAATGAAATCATGTGTAAACTTGTTGAGTTCTGCAACTCTTCTATTTTGGCTGCTGACATACCCAGGAGTACTTGGGCCCATCCAAGTCTAAGTCACTGCACATCATTATCGGCACCTCTCATTGCTCCTAATGGGAGCCAGTACGGGTCACATTTCCAGAAGTGTACCCTTTAGTGTCGTCCATATGGCGATGTAAAAGTACCGTCAAGACGGTGGAGACCCTTGACCTATTTGTTGAAGTGAAACGTTCTAGGTCGTCTCTATGTCTTGATGGCGTAACTCTTAGATTGTTGGGACATGTAGTTTAGCTACCTCTGAATATGTATCCTTGTAGTGTCATAAACTGGTTGCAACTAAAGCATCTCACATTCTTCAACCAACTGTTTCTTAGCATCTCTGACTTGCATTGCGAACTTTAGTGGCCCATTTGATAACACTTGAATTTGATGGCTTTAGCCTTGTCCTTCTTGACCTTTTCCTCTTTTGAGATTTCTTTCCCGGAATGAACATTCTCATCTTTCCGTGAAAGCTCCGGTTTTCCGTTGCCTTCTCCTTATGAAGCAACACAAGTAAATCTTCATTCCAGACAGCCGTTTCCAACAAGATGTGGCTGTAGTTTAGTGGTTAGAATTCCACGTTGTGGTCGTGGATACCTGGGCTCAAATCCCAGCAGCCACAACTTAATTTTTTTTTGGTTTACGGATTTTGGAATAATGAGAAGGACAATAAAGATCATTAAAAGGAAAATTCATCTTTGTACATAATCTGATATATTGAGCTTACATAATTTACTGAAGATACATGTACACATAGATAAATTTCATGCCATGAATAAATTGCGAGTAATTGATATTCAGTGAATCGTCTAATTTAATTATATGGACAAAATTAAAGGTTTCTCTCAATATATAGTTCAAAATATGCTCAATATTAATTACTTGTTTTTGAGAAAAGAAATGAAAGGCTTCATTTCAAAATTAATCTTATAAATGAGTTCATAAAGACACGTTGTGGCTGTAGTTTAGCGGTTAGAATTCCACGTTGTGGCCGTGGAGACCAGGGCTCGAATCCCAGCAGCCACAACGTAATTTTTTTTGTTTTAAGGATTTTGGAATAATAAGAAGGAAAATAAAGATCATTAAAAGGAAAATTCTTCATTGTACATAATTTGATATAATGATCTTACGTAATTTATAGTATATACATAGATAAATTTCATGCCGTGAATAAATTGCGAGTAATTGATATTCAATGAATCGACTAATTTAATTATACAGTCAGAATTAAAGGTTTCTCTCTCTGTATAATTAAAAATAAGATCAAGATTAATTACTTTTTTTTCTGAGAAGAGAATTAAAAGGCTTCATTTCAAAACTAATCTTATAAATGAGTTCATAGAGAGACGTGCTTCGCACAAGAGACAAGTCATGGAAAAATTTATATTTTTAACTTATTCAGTAGAAAATAGTTTGAATGGATATTTGCAATGAAATCGTGTGTAAACTTGTTGAGCTCTATAACTCTTCTATTTTGGCTCTTGACTTACCCAGGTATACTTGGGCCCATCCAAGTCTAAATCCCGGTGCCCAAGGCACATCATTATCGGCACCTATCATTGCTCCTAATGGGAGCCAGTATGGGTCACATTCCCGGAAGTGAGCCCTTTAGTGTCGTTTATATGACCATGTAAAAGTACCGTAAAGTCGGTGGAGACCCTTTACCTATTTTATCATGTGAAACGTTCTTGATCATCTCTACATCTTGATGCGTAACTCTTAGATTATTAGGACCGGTAGTTAAGCTACCTCTGAATATGTATCCTTGTAGTGTCATAAACTGGTTGCAATTAAAGCTCCTCGCTTTCTTCAACCAACCGTTTCTTAGCATTTCCTGACCTGCATTCCGTCCTTTAGTGGCCCATTTGATAGCACTTAAAGTTGATGGCTTTAGCCTTGTCCTTCTTGACCTTTTCCTCTTCTAAGCTTTCTTTCCCAGAAAGAACTTTATCATCTTTCCGTGAAAGCTCTGGTTTTCGGTTGCCTTCTCCTTACGAAGCAACACAAGCAACTCTTCGTTCCAGACAGCCATTTCCACAAAGATGTGGCTGTAGTTTAGTGGTTAGAATTCCACGTTGTGGCCGTGGAGACCTGGGCTCGAATCCCAGCAGCCACAACATAATTTTTTGTTTTATGGATTTTGGAATAATAAGAAGGAAAATAAAGATCATTAAAAGGAAAATTCGTCTTTGCTCATATCTGATATTTTGAGCTTACATAATTTACTATAGATACATGTGTACAAAGGTAAATTTCAAGGTACGAATACATTGCGAGTAACTGATATTCAATTAATCAACTAATTTAATTATACGGACAAAATTAAAGGTTTCTCTCTCTATATAATTCAAAATATACTCAAGGTTAATTACTTTTTTTTAGAAGAGAAATGAAATGTTTCCTTTCAAAATTAATCTTATAAATAAGTTCATTGAGACATGTGCTTCGTACAAGAGACAAGTCATAGAAAAATTTATATTTTTAACTTATTCAATAGAAAATAGTTTGAATGGATATTTGCAATGAAATCATGTGTAAACTTGTTGAGCTCTACAACTCTTCTATTTTGGCTCCTGACATACCCAGGTGTACTTGGGCCCATCCAAGTCCAACTCACTGCACATCATCATCGGCACCTCTCATTGCTCCTAATGGGAGCCAGTACGGGTCACATTCCTAGAAGTGTACCCATTAGTGTAGTCCATATGGTCATATAAAAGTACCTTCAAGATGGTGGAGACCCTTGACCTATTTTATGATGTGAAATGTTATAGGTCGTCTCTACGTCTTAATGGCGTAACTCTTAGATCGTTGGGACAGGTAGTTAAGCTACCTCGGAATATGTATCCTTGTATTGTCATAAACTTGTTGCAATTAAAGAATCTCACATTCTTCCACCAACCGTTTCTTAGTATTGCCTGACCTGCATTCCAATCTTTAGTGGCCCATTTTATAACACTTGAAGTTGATGGCTTTAGCCTTGTTCTTCTTGCCTTTTTCTTCTTCTGAGCTTTCTTTCCCAGAATGAACTTTCTCATCATTCCGTGAAAGCTCCGGTTTTCTTTTGCCTTCTCCTTACGAAGCAACACAAGCAACTCATCATTCCAGACAGCCATTTCCACAAAGATGTGGTTGTTGTTTAGTGGTTAGAATTCCACGTTGTGGCCGTGGAGACCTGGGCTCGAATCCCAGCGACCACAAATTCATTTTTTTTGTTTTACGGATTTTGGAATAAAAAGAAGGAAAATAAAGCTCATTAAAAGGAAATTTCATCATTGTACATAATCTTATATATTAAGCTTACATAATTTACTGAAGATACATGTACACATAAATAAATTTCATGCCATGACTTAATTGCGTGTTGATATTCAATGAATTGACTAATTTAATTATACGAATAGAATTAAAGGTTTCTCTCTCTATATAATTCCAAATATGTTCAAGATTAATTACTTGTTTTTGAGAAAAGAAATGAAAGGCTTCATTTCAAAATTAATCTTATAAATGAGTTCATAGAGACACGTGCTTCGCAGAAGAGAAAAGTCATAGAAAAATTTATATTTTTAACTTATTCGATAGAAAATAGTTTAAATGGATATTTGCAATTAAATCATGTGTATACATGTTAAGATCTACAACTCTTCTATTTTGGCCCTTGACATACCCATGTGTACTTGGGCTTATCCAAGTCTAAGTTATTGCACATCATTATTAGCACCTCTCATTGCTCCTAATGGGAGCCAGTACGGGTCACATTCCCGAAAGTGAACCCTTTTGTGTCATCCATATGGCCATGTAAAAGTACCGTCAAGACGGTGGAGACCCTTGACTTATTTTATGATGTGAAACGTTCTAGGTCGTCTCTACGTCTTGATGGCGTAACTCTAAGATTGTTTGGACAGGTAGTTAAGCTACCTCTGAATATGTATCCTTGTAGTGTCATAAACTGGTTGCAATTAAAACCTCTCACATTCATCTACCAACCATTTCTTAACATCGCTTGACCTACATTTCGAACTTTAGTGGCCTATTTTATAACACTTGAAGTTGACGGCTTTCACCTTGTTCTTCTAGACCTTTTCCTCTTCTCAGCTTTCTTTCCCGAAATGAACTTTCTCATATTTCCATGAAAGCTCCGATTTTCGGTTGCCTTCTCCTTACGAAGCAACACAAGAAACTCTTCATTCCCAACAGCCATTTCCACCAAGATGTGGCTGTAGTAAGTGGTTAGAATTCCACGTTGTGACCATGGAGACCTGTGCTCGAAACCCAGCAGCCACAACTTATTTTTTTTTTTTTTTTACGGATTTTGGAACAATAAGAAGGAAAATAAAGATCATTAAAAGGAAAATTCATCTTTGCACATATCTGATATATTGAGCTTACATAATTTACTGTAGATACATGTATACATAGATAAATTTCACGTTACGAATACATTACGAGTAATTGATATTCAATGAATCGGCTAATTTAATTATATAGACAGAATTAAAGGTTTCTCTATATATAATTCAAAATATGCTCAAGATTAATTACTTGTTTTTGAGAACAGAAATGAAAGGCTTCATTTCAAAATTAATCTTATAAATGAGTTCATAGAGACATGTGCTTCGCACAAGAGACAATTCATAGAAAAAATTATATTTTTAACTTATTCAATAGAAAATAGTTTGGATGGATATTTGCAATGAAATCATGTGTAAACTTATTGAGCTCTACCACTCTTCTATTGGCTCTTCACATATCCAGGTGTACTTGGGCCATCCAAGTCTAAGTCATTGCACATCATTATCGGCAACTCTCATTGCTCCTAATGGGAGCCAGTATGGGTCACATTCCCAAAAGTGAAACTTTTAGTGTCGTCCATATGGCCATGTAAAAGTAACGTCAAGACAGTGGAAACACTTGACCTATTTTATGATTTGAAACATTCTAGGTCATCTCTACGTCTTGATGGCGTAAATCTTAAATTGTTGGGACAGGTAGTAAAGCTACCTCTGATTATGTATCATTGTAGTGTCATAAATTAGTTGCACTTAAAACATATGACATTCTTCTATCAACAGTTTCTTAGCATCGCTTGACCTACATTCCGATCTTTAATGGCCCATTTTATAACCCTTGAAGTTGATGGATTTAGCCTTGTTCTTCTTGACCTTTTCCTCTTCTGAGCTTTCATTCCCAGAATGAACTTTCTCATCTTTTCGTGAAAGCTCCGGTTTTCGGTTGCCTTCTCCTTACAAAGCAACACAAGAAACTCTTCATTCCAATTGGCCATTTCCACCAAGGTATGGTTGTAGTTTAGTGGTTAGAATTCCACATTGTGGCCGCGGAGACCTGGGCTCGAATCCCAGCAGCCACATTTTTTTTTTTTTTTTGCTTTACGGATTTTGGAATAATAAGAAGGAAAATAAAGATCATTAAAAGGAAAATTCATCTTTGTACATAATCTTATATATTGAGGTTACATAATTTACTGAAGATACATGTACACATAGATAAATTTCATGACATGAATAAATTGCGAGTTAATATTCAATGAATCGACTAATTTAATTATACGGAAAGAATTAAAGGTTTCTCTTTCTATATATATAAATCAAAATATGATCAAGATTAATTACTTGTTTTTGAGAAGAGAAATGAAAGGCTTCATTTCAAAATTAATCTTATAAATGAGTTCATAGAGACACGTGCTTCGCACAAGAGACAAGTCATAGAAAAATTTATATTTTTAACTTATTCAATAGAAAATTGTTTGAATGGATATTTGCAATGAAATCATGTGTAAACTTATTGAACTCTACAAATCTTCTATTTTGGCTCTTGACATACCCAAGTGTACTTGGGCCATCCAAGTCTACGTCATTGCACATCATTATCGGCACCTCTCATTGCTCCTAATGGGAGCCAGTATGGGTCACATTCCCAAAAGTGAACCCTTTAGTGTCGTCCATATGGCCATGTAAAAGTACCGTCAAGGCGGTGGAGACCCTTGACCTATTTTATGATGTGGAACGTTTTAAGTCGTCTCTACGTCTTGATGGCGTAACTCTTAGTGTAACACCCCGCCTCCGCTAGGGTCACTCGCAAAGGAATGCACTAGCTTTAGAGGGGCATTATTGGTAAACATGCACAGAAATATCACAAGACAGAACATATAAAATAGCGGAAGTAAAATCGAACTTTCATAACATGAATAAATAAGGTCTAAAGCCTTTTACATCAGAGTACATCAAAACCTGTCTTGCAATAGTAAAGAAGCATAAAGACTTTTTCATAAATTATTCCCCAAGTAAAAATAGTAAAGTAGCCATAGCCAAGAAAAGTCCAAGCCATCCATGATGACCTTCAAGCAGAAGAAGTCCGAACTAAACAGCATTGTTTCCTCCCTGTAACCTGGGGGGAAACGGAAGAAAAGAGGCGAAACAAAACGGGTCAGTCAAAAAGACTGAGTAAGCCCTATCTACTATTAGTATAAAAACTAGTAAAGCTAACTGTCACGAGAAACTGAGATGAACATAAGCATGACAACAAGATAGATAAGCTAAATCAAAATAACAGGGTGAACTATTGAACTTAGATAAACTAAGGTATCGCGATAAACTACGGCATCATGATAAATCAAAGTATCCCATCGTCAGATTTCTATCAAGTATACTATCCCGAGGTATCTACCCCGTCTAACATCCCAAGGTATCTGTTTCATATATTCTTCCTGGTTCTAACATGTATTTTTGCTCTGCACCTCTCGTACTAGTATCCCAACCCGCGTCATGTGTTAACCATGAATGTCCCTTGCCCAATGTTATGTAATGGTCCATGTCAACCTAATATATCGCATATATAGGTTACTCAAATCATATGTTTCTTTCCATGTATATAAGTTCAGTCCTTTGCCGTACCTCGTACGGGCTTCCTCATGTCGTATTATCCTTGAAATCGTTTGGACTGTCACCCTTGTTCTAGCTAGGCTCTTCCATATGAATCATCGTTTGAACTACTAGGACTTACGCCACCTAGCACCACTAGGGATTACGCTTACCTATTGCACGCTTTCGTATTTTGGTTTGGGTTAAACCACCTAGGCCACTAGGGATTACGCTAACCCTCAACCGCGCCCTTTTTCCCACGCATTCATCGTGAATCGTTTTTCTATAACTATATGCACATGTATCACATCGTGCCATCCGAGTCCTGTCACAGGGCAAAACGAGAAATACAGGACTCGGTCGGGAGCTTTAGATTTATCTGCCGATGCAGATACTAAGGTCTGCTTTTCTTCACGTGGCTATGGTCCCACGAGAGCCCTGCCTCAACTAGTGAAAGGCAACACAAGAGAAAATCTTGCATGAGAACTACACTCCGGCCAGCCCACATCCTACGGCCTACCTCACCCATAATTAGATAGCAATTATGGTCTGTTGGGTGTTCCCTGCCTTTCCGTACGTACACGCTTGACTCAAAATGGTAGATGATCGACGAACTTGCTATCTCGGGCACCTTATGTATTCGTCGACTCACTGCTATCCATCCTTGTCTATAGGTCGCTCGTATAGCAACCAAGGCATACTCTTGGTTCTTCTAACGCAGACCTTAACCTCTTGTGAGCCCAGGATGATCATCTGCGACCTCACAGAGGGATACCAAGAATATCCTCACGTTCCCCGAAGCCGCTGCTTCGTTACCCAGTTCGCTGGAGCCTTTATCTAAATCAGATAGCCCGCTCCTACACGCATACTTAAAAGTTGACCTAACGTATCGGGTTACTAATCTATCTAAGAAATGGTCCAAATTTCCTTGACTAAGAATTATTACTTAGTTTCCCTTAACTAAGGTTTACCACTTAGCCTTATTTCCATAATCCTTGTTAACTATGGTTATTTACCTAATCCTCCGAATTAGGGTTTATCTAATGGGTTAAGTGTCACTTAAGTTCATAACTTAGCTCGTCTACAAACCATGTCAAAATTGGCTAAGTATCCAAGTCCAAGACTTAACCCTACAAACCATGTGTCAAGTTGGCTAAGTATATTAAGCAATCCATAACTTAACCTCGTCTAATTATCATTTTAGATTGGTTAATTATATAAATTAACTTGACCTTGTCAAATTACCGAGTCAAATCGGTCAAGCGTATTCAAGTGATTCGTGACTTAGCCTTATCATGTTTTCACGTTAGATTGGTTAAGTATAGGTCACTTAACCATATCAAACTAACGAGTTGGATTAGTTAAGTGTAAATTAACTTAACCCCGTCCAATTACCATGTTTAGATTAGTTAGGTCTGAGTTGCCTTAACCCCATCCATTAACTGTATTAAACGGTTAAGTGTTACTAAGAAAATTCACTTGACCTTATCAAGTTATCGTGTTGGATTGATTAAGTGTTGGTTAACTTAATCCCGTCCCATCGTCGTATAAAAATGGTCAAGTGTCGTTAGGCAAATCAAGTTACTTAACCTACCCAACCCTGTCATGTTTTGTTAAGTATCATTAGCCTAATCAAATTACTTAACCCATTTGTCCATGTCATATTTGGTTAAGCCTCATTAATCAAATTAACTTAACCCTATTATGTGGCATTAATTATTTAATGCACCCCAACCTCTCACATTAGACTTTGTTGTGGTTACTAGTTAAGCCGGGCGGGTCCGGGTAGATTTACACCACAACTTGGTCTAACCTCGGGTTCAAGCACAACATGACCAACTTCTCACATTGGGTCCTATTGTTTACAACTACTAGTTAGGCCGGTCGGTTCCGGGTAGTTTTACGTTGCAAACTCAACCCAACCTCGAGTTGGCCACCTTCATGTTTAGTCTAGTGTCATGTTCATAGTCAAGTTTTCAAGCAATTGGGTAGACCTAACTTAATAGGTAAATTCCCAATGGGTAGACCTAACTTAATAGGTAAATTCCCAAGCTTATGTTTTTATGCATACTTACATGTCAACTTCCATGTTACATTTCAAGTTATGTTTTCAAGTATAAACACATGTCATATTTAACGTTACATGTTGTCATGTTTCTACCCATTTACCCAAATCATGTTCATGTCATTATGTTTTCCCCATAATGTGACCCCAACACTTTTAAACTCGCATATACGTTCGCAACAACGTAATGGACTAAAAGAAGAGACTTGACAAAGGCATGACAAAAATGGATATTGAGCCACAAGTTAATCATGGTGGCAAATGAGGCACAAATGTGTTCATTAGCTTGCATGTTACATTCTTAAGCCTCAAAAACATGCATAAACCCAAACTTGGCACATAAGCGAATCATGGTGACAAAAGACATGGAATGATAACTAGAAACTCGCATATATCATCATATAAGGATTATGACTTCATATGCAAGTTGACATAATGATTATGAAGGTTTTCATGTTGCATAATGCAACATTTCAACATAAAGGTTGTGGCTTTTAGCTCATAAGATCAAGATAATGACTTCATAAACTTGCATAACATGATAGCATGCATCATTCTCAATGATCAAACCCAAACTTTCAACATGAACTTTTAACTTCATAGTTAATACCTAAGAGTAGGGAAGGGCTTACCTTGCTATGAAGGCCTAAATCGATTAAACCAAAGCTTATGATGAAGCCTATGCATGCCATCACCCAAAACCCCAAAGATGAACCCTCCAAATCAACAAAAACACTCTCTTTATGAACAAAGATCAAAGCTTTTGCCTTGAAACCAACTTGAGAAGCTCTCATACTAACATAGGGACTCTCTAACACTCTCATGATCATGAAACCTTTCATAGGAATGAAGTGGAGGCTAGGATAGTTGAGCGGAGGCCATGAGAGTAGAAATTTGGCCATAGTTTAGTTACATGAGAGAATAATGAGGGATTAGGGGGGTTTAGGGGCTTATTTATAGATTAGGCAAGTGTTTTAGGCCATAGGATTAAACCTAGATTCAATCCAAGCCATCAAAGCATGTCTTGGGGAAGAAGTCAAGTGTAGGAACCATCTAGGGCCTTTAGATTAAAGATGAACCATGAGAACCATCCAAATGCAAAATCTGCATTTGAGCGAATCGACCCACGGGTTGACAGCCAAACACCCTGGATTAACCCCTAGTCGACCCAGCAAGCTCGGGTCGACCTCAAAAATCGGCCGGTTCGGTTATTCCCCTCTCCTAATTCGCTGTTTTGAACATTTTTGCATATTTATTTATTTAATCTTCAATTATATATATATATATATATATCAATATATATATTTCTCTGCGCAACCCATTTCACTTAATTAAGTATACTTTAATTTGGGAATTTTTCGTGAAACTTCGTGAGGCCATATCTTGGTCATACGGACTCCGATTTCCGAAAACTCGAACTCTATTTCGTGTATTTTTCCGAGACGAACGCAATGGCATAGCCCGTTTCACTTGATTCAGAATTTAAAATTAAATTCTGCCTTGATTCTCGTCTTAATCATGTTATCGAAATACGGGTTGTTACATTCTCCCCACCTTTTAGGATTTCGTCCCCGAAATCTCCAAGTTAGGAAGAACATATCCTACCATCCATCATCCATCTACTCAAAACATCATCCACAAGCAACTAATGTCCTTAGATGATTTCTAATGCTGTATGAATATATGCAAAACATGTGTGTACATGTTCCTTAGCTAATGCTAATGATCAGGCCTGAATAATCTTTCTAATGCAATAATATGTATAGTGCCATGAATCCAACATGTATGCAAATAGTCCTAGTCATATAGATACTATATGCGTGCACAATCATTCATCCATATGCCACAACCGCATGATAATACATTCGATTTCATCCATAAACAAGTATAAATACTCGTGCATATGCAATATGAAGTGTGACCGAGTCGAGCTTGTATCTAATGTGTATACGCGCATCCACGAGCAACCACTTGCAACCACTTGCAACCATATCAATCATAACATGTTTCAAATACATGTTTACATCCATAGGGTTCTACCTAGGATTCCCTGAAACAGGGTCGAGAAGATAAACAAGACAAACTCCTTACGGGGTTTGTAACAGAAAATAGGACCGAGGAGATGTCCACATAAGATAGCCTACAACCAAGCTCTACAGGAAAACAGGGATCAAGGATATACTCCCAAAAAGAGATATCATGCGCGTATTTATTCTTCAGTCTCCTGAGTCGCATTACCTTGAGCTTAGTTCCATCGTGCCTTGACCGCCCCTTTTACTTCACGATTTCGCAGCTTCTTATTTCCTGTTTCCATAACATGAGTTGGAACTCATTTCCTCGTCGCCTCTCGTTCCTCTTGCACTTATCCTTTTCCTAGAATACTTGACGCAAACATGACTGCGTACCCATGATCTCATGCAAGCTTTCCAAAATTCACTAGTGAATCTCGGACCTCGTACCGTAAGGTATTCCACATAGAAGAACTTTCTCTTGAAAGTAAACAGATGCCAACCAGGTTAAGCGCACTTACTAGGGTGATTTCTATAACCCATGCATAAGTGAAATAAACCATCCGTCTTGTTGGCGAACACCACTTGATCGGGCTTCAAATTTCCATTAAAGGTATCAAGGGATTCTAGGTAACTAATCATAACCGAACCCAAAAAGGTTCCACGAGACTTCGAGGGTATTACCAAGTCTAGTCAAGAGTCTAACTACCCTCCTATCAAAACCGAGAGTGACACCCCTTACTGGATAACCACTTCATCCCTAGAATCCATCCATAACCGAGGCATGTCATTCTCAAATCCAAAACAAGTCATGAATAAATGGACCGATTCTCCACAGGACTTGAGACAAAAATGGGATTCTCTAATACGCTAGTACTTAAGGTGCAGAGACTCAACCATCGAAGTAGACTTAAATGATACGATGATCAAACCAAAGTCCTAACGGGATGATAGAGAAGAAAAGCTAAACCTTTAACAAGATCGTTACCCTCCTTTCGAGATACCCTAGAAATGAGAGCATACTACTGCCCTCCGAATGATCTTGTCCCTGTTCCATGATACTTAACTATCCGTCCCGTTTCACCATGCCAAAGGTACTCTCTCGTCATGGGTTTCATTGTTCATCTTTCTCCCTCCTTTTAGGACTCATCCATACCTACATGTTGCTTATCCCTAAGCTCGTATCCTTTATCCTCGTTCTTACTATCCTTTCATGCATAACTCTGCAACGGTCTCTCGAGAACCACCTCCAACGTACGGGAAACACTTACGCAGCTAGAGAAACTAGTCGCAGTCAAAACCACTGTGACTACAGATGGAGGAAAGAAAGGAAAAGAGATTCGATCAAGGAAACAAGGATAATGCTAATGGCCTTTGGGGAATAGCCTTTTTCTTTTCAAAAGAAAATTTTCTTGAAAAATGCTTCTTTGTAAACGGTTTTTCAAATAATTTTCAGAAGGTCTTTAAAAACTTTTGCCCAGTCTAGTAACCTTCTGCTCTGATACCAAATGTAACACCCCGCCTCCGCTAGGGTCACTCGCAAAGGAATGCACTAGCTTTAGAGGGGCATTATTGGTAAACATGCACAGAAATATCATAAGACAGAACATATAAAATAGCGGAAGTAAAATCGAACTTTCATAACATGAATAAATAAGGTCTAAAGCCTTTTACATCAGAGTACATCAAAACCTGTCTTGCAATAGTAAAGAAGCATAAAGACTTTTTCATAAATTATTCCCCAAGTAAAAACAGTAAAGTAGCCATAGCCAAGAAAAGTCCAAGCCATCCATGATGACCTTCAAGCAGAAGAAGTCCGAACTAAACAGCATTGTTTCCTCCCTGTAACCTGGGGGGGGGGGGGGGGAAACGGAAGAAAAGAGGCGAAACAAAACAGGTCAGTCAAAAAGACTGAGTAAGCCCTATCTACTATTAGTATAAAAACTAGTAAAGCTAACTGTCATGAGAAACTGAGATGAACATAAGCATGACAACAAGATAGATAAGCTAAATCAAAATAACAGGGTGAACTATTGAACTTAGATAAACTAAGGTATCGCGATAAACTACGGCATCATGATAAATCAAAGTATCCCATCATCAGATTTCTATCAAGTATACTATCCCGAGGTATCTACCCCGTCTAACATCCCAAGGTATCTGTTTCGTATATTCTTCCTGGTTCTAACATGTATTTTTGCTCTGCACCTCTCGTACTAGTATCCCAACCCGCGTCATGTGTTAACCATGAATGTCCCTTGCCCAATGTTATGTAATGGTCCATGTCAACCTAATATATCGCATATATAGGTTACTCAAATCATATGTTTCTTTCCATGCATATAAGTTCAGTCCTTTGCCGTACCTCGTACGGGCTTCCTCATGTCGTATTATCCTTGAAATCGTTTGGACTGTCACCCTTGTTCTAGCTAGGCTCTTCCATATGAATCATCGTTTGAACTACTAGGACTTACGCCACCTAGCACCACTAGGGATTACGCTTACCTATTGCACGCTTTCGTATTTCGGTTTGGGTTAAACCACCTAGGCCACTAGGGATTACGCTAACCCTCAACCGCGCCCTTTTTCCCACGCATTCATCGTGAATCGTTTTTCTATAACTATATGCACATGTATCACATCGTGCCATCCGAGTCCTATCACAGGGCAAAACGAGAAATACAGGACTCGGTCGGGAGCTTTAGATTTATCTGCCGATGCAGATACTAAGGTCTGCTTTTCTTCACGTGGCTATGGTCCCACGAGAGCCCTCCCTCAACTAGTGAAAGGCAACACAAGAGAAAATCTTGCATGAGAACTACACTCCGGCCAGCCCACATCCTACGGCCTACCTCACCCATAATTAGATAGCAATTATGGTCTGTTGGGTGTGCCCTGCCTTTCCATACGTACACGCTTGACTCAAAATGGTAGATGATCGACGAACTTGCTATCTCGGGCACCTTATGTATTCGTCGACTCACTGCTATCCATCCCAGTCTTTAGGTCGCTCGTATAGCAACCAAGGCATACTCTTGGTTCTTCTAACGCAGACCTTAACCTCTTATGAGCCCAGGATGATCATCTGCGACCTCACAGAGGGATACCAAGAATATCCTCACGTTCCCCGAAGCCGCTGCTTCGTTACCCAGTTCGCTGGAGCCTTTATCTAAATCAGATAGCCCGCTCCTACACGCATACTTAAACGTTGACCTAACGTATCGGGTTACTAATCTATCTAAGAAATGGTCCAAATTTCCTTGACTAAGAATTATTACTTAGTTTCCCTTAACTAAGGTTTACCACTTAGCCTTATTTCCATAATCCTTGTTAACTATGGTTATTTACCTAATCCTCCGAATTAGGGTTTATCTAATGGGTTAAGTGTCACTTAAGTTCATAACTTAGCTCGTCTACAAACCATGTCAAAATTGGCTAAGTATCCAAGTCCAAGACTTAACCCTACAAACCATGTGTCAAGTTGGCTAAGTATATTAAGCAATCCATAACTTAACCTCGTCTAATTATCATTTTAGATTGGTTAATTATATAAATTAACTTGACCTTGTCAAATTACCGAGTCAAATCGGTCAAGCGTATTCAAGTGATTCGTGACTTAGCCTTATCATGTTTTCACGTTAGATTGGTTAAGTATAGGTCACTTAACCATATCAAACTAACGAGTTGGATTAGTTAAGTGTAAATTAACTTAACCCCGTCCAATTACCATGTTTAGATTAGTTAGGGCTGAGTTGCCTTAACCCCATCCATTAACTGTATTAAACGGTTAAGTGTTACTAAGAAAATTCACTTGACCTTATCAAGTTATCGTGTTGGATTGATTAAGTGTTGGTTAACTTAATCCCGTCCCATCGTCGTATAAAAATGGTCAAGTGTCGTTAGGCAAATCAAGTTACTTAACCTACCCAACCCTGTCATGTTTTGTTAAGTATCATTAGCCTAATCAAATTACTTAACCCATTTGTCCATGTCATATTTGGTTAAGCCTCATTAATCAAATTAACTTAACCCTATTATGTGGCATTAATTATTTAATGCACCCCAACCTCTCACATTAGACTTTGTTGTGGTTACTAGTTACAACTTGGTCTAACCTCGGGTTCAAGCACAACATGACCAACTTCTCACATTGGGTCCTATTGTTTGCAACTACTAGTTAGGCCGGTCGGTTCCGGGTAGTTTTACGTTGCAAACTCAACCCAACCTCGAGTTGGCCACCTTCATGTTTAGTCTAGTGTCATGTTCATAGTCAAGTTTTCAAGCAATTGGGTAGACCTAACTTAATAGGTAAATTCCCAATGGGTAGACCTAACTTAATAGGTAAATTCCCAAGCTTATGTTTTTATGCATACTTACATGTCAACTTCCATGTTACATTTCAAGTTATGTTTTCAAGTATAAACACATGTCATATTTAACGTTACATGTTGTCATGTTTCTACCCATTTACCCAAATCATGTTCATGTCATTATGTTTTCCCCATAATGTGACCCCAACACTTTTAAACTCGCATATACGTTCGCAACAACGTAATGGACTAAAAGAAGAGACTTGACAAAGGCATGACAAAAATGGATATTGAGCCACAAGTTAATCATGGTGGCAAATGAGGCACAAATGTGTTCATTAGCTTGCATGTTACATTCTTAAGCCTCAAAAACATGCATAAACCCAAACTTGGCACATAAGCGAATCATGGTGACAAAAGACATGGAATGATAACTAGAAACTCGCATATATCATCATATAAGGATTATGACTTCATATGCAAGTTGACATAATGATTATGAAGGTTTTCATGTTGCATAATGCAACATTTCAACATAAAGGTTGTGGCTTTTAGCTCATAAGATCAAGATAATGACTTCATAAACTTGCATAACATGATAGCATGCATCATTCTCAATGATCAAACCCAAACTTTCAACATGAACTTTTAACTTCTTAGTTAATACCTAAGAGTAGGGAAGGGCTTACCTTGCTATGAAGGCCTAAATCGATTAAACCAAAGCTTATGATGAAGCCTATGCATGCCATCACCCAAAACCCCAAAGATGAACCCTCCAAATCAACAAAAACACTCTCTTTATGAACAAAGATCAAAGCTTTTGCCTTGAAACCAACTTGAGAAGCTCTCATACTAACATAGGGACTCTCTAACACTCTCATGATCATGAAACCTTTCATAGGAATGAAGTGGAGGCTAGGATAGTTGAGTGGAGGCCATGAGAGTAGAAATTTGGCCATAGTTTAGTTACATGAGAGAATAATGAGGGATTAGGGGGGTTTAGGGGCTTATTTATAGATTAGGCAAGTGTTTTAGGCCATAGGATTAAACCTAGATTCAATCCAAGCCATCAAAGCATGTCTTGGGGAAGAAGTCAAGTGTAGGAACCATCTCGGGCCTTTAGATTAAAGATGAACCATGAGAACCATCCAAATGCAAAATCTGCATTTGAGCGAATCGGCCCACGGGTTGACAGCCAAACACCCTGGATTAACCCCTAGTCGACCCAGCGAGCTCGGGTCGACCTCAAAAATCGGCCGGTTCGGTTATTCCCCTCTCCTAATTCGCTGTTTTGAACATTTTTGCATATTTATTTATTTAATCTTCAATTATATATATATATATATATATCAATATATATATTTCTCTGCGCAACCCATTTCACTTAATTAAGTATACTTTAATTTGGGAATTTTTCGTGAAACTTCGTGAGGCCATATCTTGGTCATACGGACTCCGATTTCCGAAAACTCGAACTCTATTTCGTGTATTTTTCCGAGACGAATGCAATGGCATAGCCCGTTTCACTTGATTCAGAATTTAAAATTAAATTCTGCCTTGATTCTCGTCTTAATCATGTTATCGAAATACGGGTTGTTACATTCTCCCCACCTTTTAGGATTTCGTCCCCGAAATCTCCAAGTTAGGAAGAACATATCCTACCATCCATCATCCATCTACTCAAAACATCATCCACAAGCAACCAATGTCCTTAGATGATTTCTAATGCTGTATGAATATATGCAAAACATGTGTGTACATGTTCCTTAGCTAATGCTAATGATCAGGCCTGAATAATCTTTCTAATGCAATAATATGTATAGTGCCATGAATCCAACATGTATGCAAATAGTCCTAGTCATATAGATACTATATGCGTGCACAATCATTCATCCATATGCCACAACCGCATGATAATACATTCGATTTCATCCATAAACAAGTATAAATACTCGTGCATATGCAATATGAAGTGTGACCGAGTCGAGCTTGTATCTAATGTGTATACGCGCATCCACGAGCAACCACTTGCAACCATATCAATCATAACATGTTTCAAATACATGTTTACATCCATAGGGTTCTACCTAGGATTCCCTGAAATAGGGTCGAGAAGATAAACAAGACAAACTCCTTACGGGGTTTGTAACAGAAAATAGGACCGAGGAGATGTCCACAAAAGATAGCCTACAACCAAGCTCTACAGGAAAACAGGGATCAAGGATATACTCCCAAAAAGAGATATCATGCGCGTATTTAGTCTTCAGTCTCCTGAGTCGCATTACCTTGAGCTTAGTTCCATCGTGCCTTGACCGCCCCTTTTACTTCACGATTTCGCAGCTTCTTATTTCCTGTTTCCATAACATGAGTTGGAACTCATTTCCTCGTCGCCTCTCGTTCCTCTTGCACTTATCCTTTTCCTAGAATACTTGACGCAAACATGACTGCGTACCCATGATCTCATGCAAGCTTTCCAAAATTCACTAGTGAATCTCGGACCTCGTACCGTAAGGTATTCCACATAGAAGAACTTTCTCTTGAAAGTAAACAGATGCCAACCAGGTTAAGCGCACTTACTAGGGTGATTTCTATAACCCATGCATAAGTGAAATAAACCATCCGTCTTGTTGGCGAACACCACTCGATCGGGCTTCAAATTTCCATTAAAGGTATCAAGGGATTCTAGGTAACTAATCATAACCGAACCCAAAAAGGTTCCACGAGACTTCGAGGGTATTACCAAGTCTAGTCAAGAGTCTAACTACCCTCCTATCAAAACCGAGAGTGGCACCCCTTACTGGATAACCACTTCATCCCTAGAATCCATCCATAACCGAGGCATGTCATTCTCAAATCCAAAACAAGTCATGAATAAATGGACCGATTCTCCACAGGACTTGAGACAAAAATGGGATTCTCTAATACGCTAGTACTTAAGGTGCAGAGACTCAACTATCGAAGTAGACTTAAATGATACGATGATCAAACCAAAGTCCTAACGGGATGATAGAGAAGAAAAGCTAAACCTTTAACAAGATCGTTACCCTCCTTCCGAGATACCCTAGAAATGAGAGCATACTACTGCCCTCCGAATGATCTTGTCCCTATTCCATGATACTTAACTATCCGTCCCGTTTCACCATGCCAAAGGTACTCTCTCGTCATGGGTTTCATTGTTCATCTTTCTCCCTCCTTTTAGGACTCAGCCATACCTACATGTTGCTTATCCCTGAGCTCGTATCCTTTATCCTTGTTCTTACTATCCTTTCATGCATAACTCTGCAACGGTCTCTCGAGAACCACCTCCATCGTACGGGAAACACTTACGCAGCTAGAGAGACTAGTCGCAGTCAAAACCACTGTGACTACAGATGGAGGAAAGAAAGGAAAAGAGATTCGATCAAGGAAACAAGGATAATGCTAATGGCCTTTGGGGAATAGCCTTTTTCTTTTCAAAAGAAAATTTTCTTGAAAAATGCTTCTTTGTAAACGGTTTTTCAAATAATTTTCAGAAGGTCTTTAAAAACTTTTGCCCAGTCTAGTAACCTTCTGCTCTGATACCAAATGTAACACCCCGCCTCCGCTAGGGTCACTCGCAAAGGAATGCACTAGCTTTAGAGGGGCATTATTGGTAAACATGCACAGAAATATCATAAGACAGAACATATAAAATAGCGGAAGTAAAATCGAACTTTCATAACATGAATAAATAAGGTCTAAAGCCTTTTACATCAGAGTACATCAAAACCTGTCTTGCAATAGTAAAGAAGCATAAAGACTTTTTCATAAATTATTCCCCAAGTAAAAACAGTAAAGTAGCCATAGCCAAGAAAAGTCCAAGCCATCCATGATGACCTTCAAGCAGAAGAAGTCCGAACTAAACAGCATTGTTTCCTCCCTGTAACCTGGGGGGGGGGGAACGGAAGAAAAGAGGCGAAACAAAACATGTCAGTCAAAAAGACTGAGTAAGCCCTATCTACTATTAGTATAAAAACTAGTAAAGCTAACTGTCATGAGAAACTGAGATGAACATATGCATGACAACAAGATAGATAAGCTAAATCAAAATAACAGGGTGAACTATTGAACTTAGATAAACTAAGGTATCGCGATAAACTACGGCATCATGATAAATCAAAGTATCCCATCGTCAGATTTCTATCAAGTATACTATCCCGAGGTATCTACCCCGTCTAACATCCCAAGGTATCTGTTTCGTATATTCTTCCTGGTTCTAACATGTATTTTTGCTCTGCACCTCTCGTACTAGTATCCCAACCCGCGTCATGTGTTAACCATGAATGTCCCTTGCCCAATGTTATGTAATGGTCCATGTCAACCTAATATATCGCATATATAGGTTACTCAAATCATATGTTTCTTTCCATGTATATAAGTTCAGTCCTTTGCCGTACCTCGTACGGGCTTCCTCATGTCGTATTATCCTTGAAATCGTTTGGACTGTCACCCTTGTTCTAGCTAGGCTCTTCCATATGAATCATCGTTTGAACTACTAGGACTTACGCCACCTAGCACCACTAGGGATTACGCTTACCTATTGCACGCTTTCGTATTTCGGTTTGGGTTAAACCACCTAGGCCACTAGGGATTACGCTAACCCTCAACCGCGCCCTTTTTCCCACGCATTCATCGTGAATCGTTTTTCTATAACTATATGCACATGTATCACATCGTGCCATCCGAGTCCTGTCACAGGGCAAAACGAGAAATACAGGACTCGGTCGGGAGCTTTAGATTTATCTGCCGATGCAGATACTAAGGTCTGCTTTTCTTCACGTGGCTATGGTCCCACGAGAGCCCTCCCTCAACTAGTGAAAGGCAACACAAGAGAAAATCTTGCATGAGAACTACACTCCGGCCAGCCCACATCCTACGACCTACCTCACCCATAATTAGATAGCAATTATGGTCTGTTGGGTGTGCCCTGCCTTTCCGTACGTACACGCTTGACTCAAAATGGTAGATGATCGACGAACTTGCTATCTCGGGCACCTTATGTATTCGTCGACTCACTGCTATCCATCCCAGTCTTTAGGTCGCTCGTATAGCAACCAAGGCATACTCTTGGTTCTTCTAACGCAGACCTTAACCTCTTGTGAGCCCAGGATGATCATCTGCGACCTCACAGAGGGATACCAAGAATATCCTCACGTTCCCCGAAGCCGCTGCTTCGTTACCCAGTTCGCTGGAGCCTTTATCTAAATCAGATAGCCCGCTCCTACACGCATACTTAAACGTTGACCTAACGTATCGGGTTACTAATCTATCTAAGAAATGGTCCAAATTTCCTTGACTAAGAATTATTACTTAGTTTCCCTTAACTAAGGTTTACCACTTAGCCTTATTTCCATAATCCTTGTTAACTATGGTTATTTACCTAATCCTCCGAATTAGGGTTTATCTAATGGGTTAAGTGTCACTTAAGTTCATAACTTAGCTCGTCTACAAACCATGTCAAAATTGGCTAAGTATCCAAGTCCAAGACTTAACCCTACAAACCATGTGTCAAGTTGGCTAAGTATATTAAGCAATCCATAACTTAACCTCGTCTAATTATCATTTTAGATTGGTTAATTATATAAATTAACTTGACCTTGTCAAATTACCGAGTCAAATCGGTCAAGCGTATTCAAGTGATTCGTGACTTAGCCTTATCATGTTTTCACGTTAGATTGGTTAAGTATAGGTCACTTAACCATATCAAACTAACGAGTTGGATTAGTTAAGTGTAAATTAACTTAACCCCGTCCAATTACCATGTTTAGATTAGTTAGGTCTGAGTTGCCTTAACCCCATCCATTAACTGTATTAAACGGTTAAGTGTTACTAAGAAAATTCACTTGACCTTATCAAGTTATCGTGTTGGATTGATTAAGTGTTGGTTAACTTAATCCCGTCCCATCGTCGTATAAAAATGGTCAAGTGTCGTTAGGCAAATCAAGTTACTTAACCTACCCAACCCTGTCATGTTTTGTTAAGTATCATTAGCCTAATCAAATTACTTAACCCATTTGTCCATGTCATATTTGGTTAAGCCTCATTAATCAAATTAACTTAACCCTATTATGTGGCATTAATTATTTAATGCACCCCAACCTCTCACATTAGACTTTGTTGTGGTTACTAGTTAAGCCGGGCGGGTCCGGGTAGATTTACACCACAACTTGGTCTAACCTCGGGTTCAAGCACAACATGACCAACTTCTCACATTGGGTCCTATTGTTTACAACTACTAGTTAGGCCGGTCGGTTCCGGGTAGTTTTACGTTGCAAACTCAACCCAACCTCGAGTTGGCCACCTTCATGTTTAGTCTAGTGTCATGTTCATAGTCAAGTTTTCAAGCAATTGGGTAGACCTAACTTAATAGGTAAATTCCCAATGGGTAGACCTAACTTAATAGGTAAATTCCCAAGCTTATGTTTTTATGCATACTTACATGTCAACTTCCATGTTACATTTCAAGTTATGTTTTCAAGTATAAACACATGTCATATTTAACGTTACATGTTGTCATGTTTCTACCCATTTACCCAAATCATGTTCATGTCATTATGTTTTCCCCATAATGTGACCCCAACACTTTTAAACTCGCATATACGTTCGCAACAACGTAATGGACTAAAAGAAGAGACTTGACAAAGGCATGACAAAAATGGATATTGAGCCACAAGTTAATCATGGTGGCAAATGAGGCACAAATGTGTTCATTAGCTTGCATGTTACATTCTTAAGCCTCAAAAACATGCATAAACCCAAACTTGGCACATAAGCGAATCATGGTGACAAAAGACATGGAATGATAACTAGAAACTCGCATATATCATCATACAAGGATTATGACTTCATATGCAAGTTGACATAATGATCATGAAGGTTTTCATGTTGCATAATGCAACATTTCAACATAAAGGTTGTGGCTTTTAGCTCATAAGATCAAGATAATGACTTCATAAACTTGCATAACATGATAGCATGCATCATTCTCAATGATCAAACCCAAACTTTCAACATGAACTTTTAACTTCATAGTTAATACCTAAGAGTAGGGAAGGGCTTACCTTGCTATGAAGGCCTAAATCGATTAAACCAAAGCTTATGATGAAGCCTATGCATGCCATCACCCAAAACCCCAAAGATGAACCCTCCAAATCAACAAAAACACTCTCTTTATGAACAAAGATCAAAGCTTTTGCCTTGAAACCAACTTGAGAAGCTCTCATACTAACATAGGGACTCTCTAACACTCTCATGATCATGAAACCTTTCATAGGAATGAAGTGGAGGCTAGGATAGTTGAGTGGAGGCCATGAGAGTAGAAATTTGGCCATAGTTTAGTTACATGAGAGAATAATGAGGGATTAGGGGGGTTTAGGGGCTTATTTATAGATTAGGCAAGTGTTTTAGGCCATAGGATTAAACCTAGATTCAATCCAAGCCATCAAAGCATGTCTTGGGGAAGAAGTCAAGTGTAGGAACCATCTAGGGCCTTTAGATTAAAGATGAACCATGAGAACCATCCAAATGCAAAATCTGCATTTGAGCGAATCGGCCCATGGGTTGACAGCCAAACACCCTGGATTAACCCCTAGTCGACCCAGCGAGCTCGGGTCGACCTCAAAAATCGGCCGGTTCGGTTATTCCCCTCTCCTAATTCGCTGTTTTGAACATTTTTGCATATTTATTTATTTAATCTTCAATTATATATATATATATATATATATATATATATCAATATATATTTCTCTGCGCAACCCATTTCACTTAATTAAGTATACTTTAATTTGGGAATTTTTCGTGAAACTTCGTGAGGCCATATCTTGGTCATACGGACTCCGATTTCCGAAAACTCGAACTCTATTTCGTGTATTTTTCCGAGAAGAACGCAATGGCATAGCCCGTTTCACTTGATTCAGAATTTAAAATTAAATTCTGCCTTGATTCTCGTCTTAATCATGTTATCGAAATACGGGTTGTTACACTTAGATTGTTGGGAAAGGTAGTAAAGCTACCTCTGAATATGTATCCTTGTAGTGTCATAAACTGGTTGCACTTAAAACATCTCACATTCTTCTATCAACCGTTTCTTAGCATCGCTTGACCTACATTCCGATCTTTAGTGGCCCATTTTATAACCCTTGAAGTTGATGGCTTTAGCCTTGTTCTTCTTGACCTTTTCCTCATCTGAGCTTTCTTTCCCGGAATGAACTTTCTCATCTTTCCGTGAAAGCTCCGGTTTTCAATTGCCTTCTCCTTACGAAGCAACACAAGCAACTCTTCATTCCAAACAGCCATTTCCACCAAGATGTGGCTGTAGTTTAGTGGTTAGAATTCCACGTTGTGGCGTGGAGACCGGGGCTCGAATCCCAGGAGCCACAACTTAATTTTTTTTTTTACGGATTTTGGAATAATAAGAAGGAAAATAAAGATCATTAAAAGGAAAATTCTTCTTTGTACATAATTTGATATATTGAGCTTACGTAATTTACAGTATATACATTTATACATAGATAAATTTCATGCTATGAATAAATTGTGAGTAATTGATATTCAATGAATCGACTAATTTAATTATACGATCAGAATTAAAGGTTTCTCTCTCTGTATAATTCAAAATATGCTCAAGATAAATTACTTTTTTTTGAGAAGGGAATTGAAAGGCTTCATTTCAAAACTAATCTTATAAATGAGTTCATAGAGACACGTGCTTCGCAAAAGAGACAAGTCATGGAAAATTTTATATTTTTAACTTATTCTATAGAAAATAGTTTGAATGGATATTTGCAATGAAATCGTGTGTAAACTTGTTGAGCTCTATAAATCTTCTATTTTGTCTCTTGACATACCCAGGTGTACTTGGGCCCATCCAAGTCTAAATCCTGGGCCCAAGGCACATCATTATCGGCACCTATCATTGCTCCTAATGGGAGCCAGTATGGGTCACATTCCCGGAAGTGAACCCTTTAGTGTCGTCAATATGAACATGTAAAAGTACCGTGAAGTCGGTGGAGACCCTTGACCTGTTTTATCATGTGAAACGTTCTTGATCATCTCTACATCTTGATGGCGTAACTCTTAGATTATTAGGACAGTAGTTAAGTTACCTCTGAATATGTATCCTTGTAGTGTCATAAACTGGTTGCAAATAAAGCTCCTCCCTTTCTTCAACCAAACATTTCTTAGCATTTCCTGACCTGCATTCCGACCTTTAGTGGCCCATTTGATAACACCTTAAGTTGATGGCTTTAGCCTTGTACTTCTTTACCTTTTCCTCTTCTGAGCTTTCTTTTCCCGGAAAGAACTTTCTCATCTTTCCGTGAAAGCTCCGGTTTTCGGTTGCCTTCTCCTTACGAAGCAACTCTTCGTTCCAGACAGCCATTTACACAAAGATGTGGCTGTAGTTTAGTGGTTAGAATTCCACGTTGTGGCCGTGGAGACCTGGGCTCGAATCCCAGCAGCCACAACTTAATTTTTTGTTTTATGGATTTTGGAATAATAAGAAAGAAAATAAAGACCATTAAAAGGAAAATTCGTCTTTGCTCATATCAGATATATTGAGCTTACATAATTTACTATAGATACATGTGTACAAAGATAAATTTCAAGTTATGAATACATTGCGAGTAACTGATATTCAATTAATCAACTAATTTAATTATACGGACAAAATTAAAGGTTTCTCTCTCTATATAATTCAAAATATGCTCAAGGTTAATTACTTTTTTTTAGAAGAGAAATGAAATGTTTCATTTCAAAATTAATCTTATAAATGAGTTCATAGAGACATGTGCTTCGTACAAGAGACAAGTCATAGAAACATTTATATTTTTAACTTATTCAATAGAAAATAGTTTGAATGGATATTTGCAATGAAATCATGTGTAAACTTGTTGAGCTCTACAACTCTTCTATTTTGGCTCCTAACATACTCAGGTGTACTTGGGCCCATCCAAGTCCAAATCACTGCACATCATTATCGGCACCTCTCATTGCTCCTAATGGGAGCCAGTACGGGTCATATTCCTAGAAGTGTACCCATTAGTGTAGTCCATATGGCCATGTAAAAGTCCCTTCACGATGATGGAGACCCTTGACCTATTTTATGATGTGAAATGTTCTAGGTCGTCTCTACGTCTTGATGGCGTAACTCTTAGATTATTGGGACAGGTAGTTAAGCTACCTCTGAATATGTATCCTTGTATTGTCATAAACTAGTTGCAATTAAAGCATCTCACATTCTTCAACCAACCGTTTCTTTCCCGAAATGAACTTTCTCATATTTCCATGAAAGCTCCGGTTTTCGGTTGCCTTCTCCTTACGAAGCAACACAAGAAACTCTTCATTCCAAATAGCCATTTCCACCAAGATGTGGCTGTAGTTAAGTGGTTAGAATTCCACGTTGTGGCCGTGGAGACCTGTGCCCGAAACCCAGCAGCCACAACTTAATTTTTTTTTTACGGATTTTGGAACAATAAGAAGGAAAATAAAGATCATTAAAAGGAAAATTCATCTTTGCACATATCTGATATATTGAGCTTACATGATTTACTGTAGATACATGCATACATAGATAAATTTCACGTTACGAATACATTGCGAGTAATTGATATTCAATGAATCGGCTAATTTAATTATACGGAAAAAATTAAAGGTTTCTCTCTATATAATTCAAAATATGCTCAAGATTAATTACTTTTTTTGAGAAGAGAAATGAAAGGCTTCATTTCAAAATTAATCTTATAAATGAGTTCATAGAGACATGTGCTTCGCACAATAGACAATTCATAGAAAAATTTATATTTTTAACTTATTCAATAGAAAATAGTTTGGATGGATATTTGCAATGAAATCATATGTAAACTTGTTGAGCTCTACAACTCTTCTATTGGCTCTTGACATACCCAGTTGTACTTGGGCCATCCAAGTCTAAGTCATTGCACATCATTATCGGCACCTCTCATTGCTCCTAATGGGAGCCAGTACGGGTCACATTCCCAAAAGTGAACCTTTTAGTGTCGTCCATATGGCCATGTAAAAGTACCGTCAAGACGGTGGAAACACTTGACCTATTTTACGATGTGTAACATTCTAGGTCATCTCTACATCTTGATGGCGTAACTCTTAGATTGTTGGGATATGTAGTAAAGCTACCTCTGAATATGTATCCTTGTAGTGTCATAAACTGTTTGCACTTAAAACATCTCACATTCTTCTATCAACCGTTTCTTAGCATCGCTTGACCTACATTCCGATCTTTAATAGCCCATTTTATAACCCTTGAAGTTGATGGCTTTATCCTTGTTCTTCTTGACCTTTTCCTCTTCGGAGATTTCTTTCCTGGAATGAACTTTCTCATCTTTCCGTGAAAGCTCCGGTTTTTTCGGTTGCCTTCTCCTTACGAAGCAACACAAGCAACTCTTCATTCCAATCGGCATTTCCACCAAGGTGTGGTTGTAGTTTAGTGGTTAGGATTCCACGTTGTGGCCGCGGAAACCTGGGCTCGAATCCCAGTAGCCACAAATTAATTTTTTTTTGCTTTACGGATTTTGGAATAATAAGAAGGAAAATAAAGATCATTAAAAGGAAAATTCATCTTTGTACATAATCTTATATATTGGGCTTACATAATTTACTGAAGATACATGTACACATAGATAAATTTCATGACATGAATAAATTGCGAGTTGATATTCAATGAATCGACTAATTTAATTATACGGACAGAATTAAAGGTTTCTCTCTCTCTACATATAATTCAAAACATGCTCAAGATTAATTACTTTTTTTTGAGAAGAGAAATGAAAGGCTTCATTTCAAAATTAATCTTATAAATGAGTTCATAGAGACACGTGCTTCGCAGAAGAGAGAAGTCACAGAAAAATTTATATTTTTAAATGATTCAATAGAAAATAGTTTAAATGGATATTTGCAATTAAATCATAAGTCAACATGTTAAGCTCTACAACTCTTCTATTTTGGCCCTTGACATACCTAGGTGTACTTGGGCCCATCCAAGTCTAAGTCATTGCACATCATTATCGGCACCTCTCATTGCTCCTAATGGGAGCCAGTACGGGTCACATTCCCGGAAGTGGACCCTTTTGCGTCATCCATATGGCCATGTAAAAGTACCGTCAAGACGGTGGAGACCCTTGACTTATTTTATGATGTGAATCATTGTAGGTCGTCTCTACGTCCTGATGGAGTAACTCTTAGATTGTCGGGACAGGTAGTTAAGCTACCTCTGAATATGTATCGTTGTAGTGTCATAAACTGGTTGCAATTAAAACATCTCGCATTCTTCTACCAACTGTTTCCTAGCATCGCTTGACCTACATTCCGATCTTTAGTGGCCCATTTTATAACACTTGAAGTTGATGGCTTTAGCCTTGTTCTTCTGGACCTTTTCCACTTCTGAGTTTTCTTTCCCAGATTGAACTTTCTCATCTTTCCATGATAGCTCCGGTTTTTGGTTGCGTTCACCTTACAAAGCAACACAAGCAACTCTCCGCTCCAGACAACCATTTCCACCAAGATGTGGCTGTAGTTTAGTGGTTAGAATTCCACGTTGTGGCCGTGGAGACCTGGGCTCGAATCCCAGCAGCCACAATTTAATTTTTTGTTTTACGGATTTTGGAACAATAAGAAGGAAAATAAAGATCATTAAAAGGAAAATTCGTCTTTGCACATATCTGAGGTATTGGGCTTACATAATTTACTGTAGATACATGTATACATTGATAAATTTCACGTTATGAATACATTGCAAGTAATTGATATTCAATGAATCGACTAATTTAATTATATGGACAGAATTAAAGCTTTCTCTCTATATAATTCAAAATATGCTCAAGATTAATTACTTGTTTTTGAGAAGAGAAATGAAAGGCTTCATTTCAAAATTAATCTTACAAATGAGTTCATAGAGACACGTGCTTCACAGAAGAGATAAGTCATAGAAAAATTTATATTTTTAACTTATTCAATAGAAAATAGTTTGAATGGATATTTGCAATGAAATCATGTGTAAACTTATTGAGCTCGACAACTCTTCTATTTTGGCTTTTGACATACCCAATTGTACTTGGGCCATCCTAGTCTACATCATTGCACATCATTATCGGCACCTCTCATTGCTCCTAATGGGAACCAGTACGTGTCACATTCCCAAAAGTGAACCCTTTAGTGTCGTCCATATCGCCATGTAAAAGTACCATTAAGGCGGTGGAGACTCTTGACCTATTTTATGATGTGAAACGTTTTAGGTCGTCTCTACGTCTTGATGGCGTAACTCTTAGATTGTTGGGATAGGTAGTAAAGCTACCTCAGAATATGTATCCATGTAGTGTCATAAAATGGTTGCACTTAAAACATCTCACATTCTTCTATCAACCGTTTCTTAGCATCGCTTGACCTACATTTCGATCTTTAGTGGCCCATTTTATAACCCTTGAAGTTGATGGCTTTAGCCGTGTTCTTCTTGACCTTTTCCTCTTCTGATCTTTCTTTCCCGGAATGAACTTTCTCATCTTTCCGTGAAAGCTCCGGTTTTCGGTTGCCTTCTCCTTACGAAGCAATACAAGCAACTCTTCATTCCAAACGGCCATTTCCACCAAGATGTGGTTGTAATTTAGTGGTTATAATTCCACGTTGTGGCCGTGGAGGGATGGCCTCGAATCCCAGCAGCCACAACTTAATTTTTTTTGTTTTACGGATTTTGGAATAACAAGAAGGAAAATAAAGATCATTAAAAGGAAAATTCTTCTTTGTACATAATCTAATATATTGAGCTTACGTAATTTACTGTTTATACATTTATATGTAGATAAATTTCATGCCATGACTAAATCGCGAGTAATTGATGTTCAATGAATCGACTAATTTAATTATACGGTCAGAATTAAAGGTTTCTCCCTCTGAATAATTCAAAATATGCTCAAGATTAATTACTTGTTTTTGAGAAGAGAAATGAAAGGCTTCATTTCAAAACTAATCTTATAAACGAGTTCATAGAGACACGTGCTTCGCACAAGAGACAAGTCATGGAAAAATTTATATTTTTAACTTATTCAATAGAAAATAGTTTGAATGGATATTTGCAATGAAATTATGTGTAAACCTGTTGAGCTCTATAACTATTGTATTTTGGCTCCTGACATACCCAGGTTTGGGCCCATCCAGGTCTAAGTCTCGGGCCCACGGCACATCATTATCGGCACCTCTCATTGCTCCTAATAGGAGCCAGTACGAGTCACATTCCCGGAGGTGAACCCTTTAGTGTCGTCTATATAACCATGTAAAAGTACCGTAATGTCGGTGGAGACCCTTGACCTATTTTATGATGTGAAACTTTCTAGATCATCTCTACATCTTGATGGTGTAACTCCTAGATTGTTGGGACAGGTAGTTAAGCTACCTCTGAATATGTATCCTTGTAGTGTCATATACTGGTTGTAATTAAAGCACTTCACATTCTTCAATCAACCGTTTCTTAGCAACTCCTAACTTGCATTCCGATCTTTAGTGGCCCATTTGATAACACTTGAAGTTGATGGCTTTAGCCTTGTCCTTCTTGACCTTTTCCTCTTCTGAGCTTTCTTTCCCGGAATGAACTTTCTCATCTTTTCTTGAAAGCTCCAGTTTTTGGTTGCCTTCTCCTTACAAAGAAACACAAGCAACTCTTCATTCCAGACATCCATTTCCCCTAAGATGTGGATGTAGTTTAGTGGTTAGAATTCCACGTTGTGGCCGTGGAGACCTAGGCACGAATCCCAGCAGCCACAACTTAATTTTTTTTTTTACGGATTTTGGAATAATAAGAAGGAAAATAAAGATCATTAAAAGGAAAATTCATCTTTGCACATATCTGATATATTGAGCTTACATAATTTGCTGTAGATACATGTATACATAGATACATTTCACGTTATGAATACATTGCGAGTAACTGATATTCAATGAATCAACTAATTTAATTATACGGACATAATTAAAGGTTTCTCTCTCTATATAATTCAAAATATGTTCAAGTTTAATTACTTTTTTTTGAGAAGAGAAATGAAATGTTTCATTTCAAAATTAATCTTATAAATGAGTTCATAGAGACATGTGCTTCGTACAAGAGACAAGTCATAGAAAAATTTATATTTTTAACTTATTCAATAGAAAGTAGTTTGAATGGATATTTGCAATGAAATCATGTGTAAACTTGTTGAGTTCTACAACTCTTCTATTTTGGCTGCTGACATACCCAGGATTACTTGGGCCCATCCAAGTCTAAGTCACTGCACATCATTATCGGCACCTCTCATTGCTCCTAATGGGAGCCAGTACGGGTCACATTTCCAGAAGTGTACCCTTTAGTGTCGTCCATATGGCGATGTAAAAGTACCGTCAAGACGGTGGAGACCCTTGACCTATTTGTTGAAGTGAAACGTTCTAGGTCGTCTCTATGTCTTGATGGCGTAACTCTTAGATTGTTGGGACATGTAGTTTAGCTACCTCTGAATATGTATCCTTGTAGTGTCATAAACTGTAGCGATTAATGCATCTCACATTCTTCTACCAACCTTTTCTTAGCATCTGCAGACCTGCATTCCGATCTTTAGTGGCCCATTTTATAACACCTAAAGTTGTTGGCTTTAGCCTTGTTCTTTTTGTCTTTTTCTTCTTCTGAGCTTTCTTTCCCAGAATGAACTTTCTCATCTTTCCGTGAAAGCTCCGACTTTCGGCTTCCTTCTCCTCACGAAGCCACTCAAGCAACTCCTCATTCCAGATAGTCATTTCCACCAAGATGGGGCTATACTTTAGTGGATAGAATTCCACGTTGTGGCCGTGGAGACCTGGGATCGTATCCCAACAGCCAATTTTTTTTTTTTTTTTCGTTTACGGATTTTGGAATAATAAGAAGGAGAATAAAGATCATTAAAAGGAAAATTCATCTTTGTACATAATTTGATATATTGAGATTACATAATTTACTGTAGATACATGTATGCATCGATAAATTTCAATCCACGAATAAATTGCAAGTAATTGATATTCAAGGAATCGACTAATTTTGTTATACAATCAGAATTAAAGGTTTCTCCCTCTATATAATTCAAAATATGCTCAAGATTAATTACTTGTTTTTCAGAAGAGAAATGAAAGGCATCATTTAAAAAATAATCTTATAAATGAGTTCATAGAGACACGTGCTTCGCACAAGAGACAAGTCATAGAAAAATTTATATTTTTAACTTATCCAATAGAAAATAGTTTGAGTGGATATTTGCAATGAAATCATGTGTAAACTTGTTGAGCTATACAACTCTTCTATTTTGGCCCCTGACATACCCAGGTGTACTTTGTCCCATCCAAGTCTAAGTCACGGCACATCATTTTTGGCACCTCTCATTGCTCCTAACGGGAGCTAGTACGGGTCACATTCCCATAAGTGAACCCTTTAGTGTCGTCTATATGACCATGTAAAATTACCGTAAAGACGGTGGAGACCCTTGACCTATTTTATTTTGTGAAATTTTTAGTTCGTCTCTACGTCTTTATGGCGTAACTCTTAGATTGTTGGGACATGTAGTTAAGCTACCTCTGAATATGTATCCTTGTAGTGTCATAAACTGGTTGCAACTAAAGCATCTCACATTCTTCAACCAACTGTTTCTTAGCATCTCTGACTTGCATTGCGAACTTTAGTGGCCCATTTGATAACACTTGAACTTGATTGATTTAGCCTTGTCCTTCTTGACCTTTTCCTCTTCTGAGATTTCTTTCCCGGAATGAACATTCTCATCTTTCTATGAAAGCTCCGGTTTTCCGTTGCCTTCTCCTTATGAAGCAACACAAGTAAATCTTCATTCCAGACAGCCATTTCCAACAAGATGTGGCTGTAGTTTAGTGGTTAGAATTCCACGTTGTGGCCGTGGATACCTAGGCTCAAATCCCAGCAGCCACAACTTAATTTTTTTTTTTTTTGGTTTATGGATTTTGGAATAATGAGAAGGACAATAAAGATCATTAAAAGGAAAATTCATCTTTGTACATAATCTGATATATTGAGCTTACATAATTTACTGAAGATACTTGTACACATAGATAAATTTCATGCCATGAATAAATTGCGAGTAATTGATATTCAGTGAATCGTCTAATTTAATTATATGCACAAAATTAAAGGTTTCTCTCTATATATAGTTCAAAATATGCTCAAGATTAATTACTTATTTTTGAGAAGAGAAATGAAAGGCTTCATTTCAAAATTAATCTTACAAATGAGTTCATAGAGACACGTGCTTCACAGAAGAGATAAGTCATAGAAAAATTTATATTTTTAACTTATTCAATAGAAAATAGTTTGAATGGATATTTGCAATGAAATCATGTGTAAACTTATTGAGCTCGACAACTCTTCTATTTTGGCTTTTGACATACCCAATTGTACTTGGGCCATCCTAGTCTACATCATTGCACATCATTATCGGCACCTCTCATTGCTCCTAATGGGAACCAGTACGTGTCACATTCCCAAAAGTGAACCCTTTAGTGTCGTCCATATCGCCATGTAAAAGTACCATTAAGGCGGTGGAGACTCTTGACCTATTTTATGATGTGAAACGTTTTAGGTCGTCTCTACGTCTTGATGGCGTAACTCTTAGATTGTTGGGATAGGTAGTAAAGCTACCTCAGAATATGTATCCATGTAGTGTCATAAAATGGTTGCACTTAAAACATCTCACATTCTTCTATCAACCGTTTCTTAGCATCGCTTGACCTACATTTCGATCTTTAGTGGCCCATTTTATAACCCTTGAAGTTGATGGCTTTAGCCGTGTTCTTCTTGACCTTTTCCTCTTCTGATCTTTCTTTCCCGGAATGAACTTTCTCATCTTTCCGTGAAAGCTCCGGTTTTCGGTTGCCTTCTCCTTACGAAGCAATACAAGCAACTCTTCATTCCAAACGGCCATTTCCACCAAGATGTGGTTGTAATTTAGTGGTTATAATTCCACGTTGTGGCCGTGGAGGGATGGCCTCGAATCCCAGCAGCCACAACTTAATTTTTTTTGTTTTACGGATTTTGGAATAACAAGAAGGAAAATAAAGATCATTAAAAGGAAAATTCTTCTTTGTACATAATCTAATATATTGAGCTTACGTAATTTACTGTTTATACATTTATATGTAGATAAATTTCATGCCATGACTAAATCGCGAGTAATTGATGTTCAATGAATCGACTAATTTAATTATACGGTCAGAATTAAAGGTTTCTCCCTCTGAATAATTCAAAATATGCTCAAGATTAATTACTTGTTTTTGAGAAGAGAAATGAAAGGCTTCATTTCAAAACTAATCTTATAAACGAGTTCATAGAGACACGTGCTTCGCACAAGAGACAAGTCATGGAAAAATTTATATTTTTAACTTATTCAATAGAAAATAGTTTGAATGGATATTTGCAATGAAATTATGTGTAAACCTGTTGAGCTCTATAACTATTGTATTTTGGCTCCTGACATACCCAGGTTTGGGCCCATCCAGGTCTAAGTCTCGGGCCCACGGCACATCATTATCGGCACCTCTCATTGCTCCTAATAGGAGCCAGTACGAGTCACATTCCCGGAGGTGAACCCTTTAGTGTCGTCTATATAACCATGTAAAAGTACCGTAATGTCGGTGGAGACCCTTGACCTATTTTATGATGTGAAACTTTCTAGATCATCTCTACATCTTGATGGTGTAACTCTTAGATTGCTGGGACAGGTAGTTAAGCTACCTCTGAATATGTATCCTTGTAGTGTCATATATTGGTTGTAATTAAAGCACTTCACATTCTTCAATCAACCGTTTCTTAGCAACTCCTAACTTGCATTCCGATCTTTAGTGGCCCATTTGATAACACTTGAAGTTGATGGCTTTAGCCTTGTCCTTCTTGACCTTTTCCTCTTCTGAGCTTTCTTTCCCGGAATGAACTTTCTCATCTTTTCTTGAAAGCTCCAGTTTTCGGTTGCCTTCTCCTTACAAAGAAACACAAGCAACTCTTCATTCCAGACAGCCATTTCCCCCAAGATGTGGATGTAGTTTAGTGGTTAGAATTCCACGTTGTGGCCGTGGAGACCTAGGCACGAATCCCAGCAGCCACAACTTAATTTTTTTTTTTACGGATTTTGGAATAATAAGAAGGAAAATAAAGATCATTAAAAGGAAAATTCATCTTTGCACATATCTGATATATTGAGCTTACATAATTTGCTGTAGATACATGTATACATAGATACATTTCACGTTATGAATACATTGCGAGTAACTGATATTCAATGAATCAACTAATTTAATTATACGGACATAATTAAAGGTTTCTCTCTCTATATAATTCAAAATATGTTCAAGTTTAATTACTTTTTTTTGAGAAGAGAAATGTAATGTTTCATTTCAAAATTAATCTTATAAATGAGTTCATAGAGACATGTGCTTCGTACAAGAGACAAGTCATAGAAAAATTTATATTTTTAACTTATTCAATAGAAAGTAGTTTGAATGGATATTTGCAATGAAATCATGTGTAAACTTGTTGAGTTCTACAACTCTTCTATTTTGGCTGCTGACATACCCAGGATTACTTGGGCCCATCCAAGTCTAAGTCACTGCACATCATTATCGGCACCTCTCATTGCTCCTAATGGGAGCCAGTACGGGTCACATTTCCAGAAGTGTACCCTTTAGTGTCGTCCATATGGCGATGTAAAAGTACCGTCAAGACGGTGGAGACCCTTGACCTATTTGTTGAAGTGAAACGTTCTAGGTCGTCTCTATGTCTTGATGGCGTAACTCTTAGATTGTTGGGACATGTAGTTTAGCTACCTCTGAATATGTATCCTTGTAGTGTCATAAACTGTAGCGAGTAATGCATCTCACATTCTTCTACCAACCTTTTCTTAGCATCTGCAGACCTGCATTCCGATCTTTAGTGGCCCATTTTATAACACCTAAAGTTGTTGGCTTTAGCCTTGTTCTTTTTGTCTTTTTCTTCTTCTGAGCTTTCTTTCCCAGAATGAACTTTCTCATCTTTCCGTGAAAGCTCCGACTTTCGGCTTCCTTCTCCTCACGAAGCCACTCAAGCAACTCCTAATTCCAGATAGTCATTTCCACCAAGATGGGGCTATACTTTAGTGGATAGAATTCCACGTTGTGGCCGTGGAGACCTGGGATCGTATCCCAACAGCCAATTTTTTTTTTTTCGTTTACGGATTTTGGAATAATAAGATGGAGAATAAAGATCATTAAAAGGAAAATTCATCTTTGTACATAATTTGATATATTGAGATTACATAATTTACTGTAGATACATGTATGCATCGATAAATTTCAATCCACGAATAAATTGCAAGTAATTGATATTCAAGGAATCGACTAATTTTGTTATACGATCAGAATTAAAGGTTTCTCCCTCTATATAATTCAAAATATGCTCAAGATTAATTACTTGTTTTTCAGAAGAGAAATGAAAGGCATCATTTAAAAAATAATCTTATAAATGAGTTCATAGAGACACGTGCTTCGCACAAGAGACAAGTCATAGAAAAATTTATATTTTTAACTTATCCAATAGAAAATAGTTTGAGTGGATATTTGCAATGAAATCATGTGTAAACTTGTTGAGCTCTACAACTCTTCTATTTTGGCCCCTGACATACCCAGGTGTACTTTGTCCCATCCAAGTCTAAGTCACGGCACATCATTTTTGGCACCTCTCATTGCTCCTAACGGGAGCTAGTACGGGTCACATTCCCATAAGTGAACCCTTTAGTGTCGTCTATATGACCATGTAAAATTACCGTAAAGACGGTGGAGACCCTTGACCTATTTTATTTTGTGAAATTTTTAGTTCGTCTCTACGTCTTTATGGCGTAACTCTTAGATTGTTGGGACATGTAGTTAAGCTACCTCTGAATATGTATCCTTGTAGTGTCATAAACTGGTTGCAACTAAAGCATCTCACATTCTTCAACCAACTGTTTCTTAGCATCTCTGACTTGCATTGCGAACTTTAGTGGCCCATTTGATAACACTTGAACTTGATTGATTTAGCCTTGTCCTTCTTGACCTTTTCCTCTTCTGAGATTTCTTTCCCGGAATGAACATTCTCATCTTTCTATGAAAGCTCCGGTTTTCCGTTGCCTTCTCCTTATGAAGCAACACAAGTAAATCTTCATTCCAGACAGCCATTTCCAACAAGATGTGGCTGTAGTTTAGTGGTTAGAATTCCACGTTGTGGCCGTGGATACCTAGGCTCAAATCCCAGCAGCCACAACTTAATTTTTTTTTTTTTTGGTTTACGGATTTTGGAATAATGAGAAGGATAATAAAGATCATTAAAAGGAAAATTCATCTTTGTACATAATCTGATATATTGAGCTTACATAATTTACTGAAGATACTTGTACACATAGATAAATTTCATGCCATGAATAAATTGCGAGTAATTGATATTCAGTGAATCATCTAATTTAATTATATGGACAAAATTAAAGGTTTCTCTCTATATATAGTTCAAAATATGCTCAAGATTAATTACTTATTTTTGAGAAAAGAAATGAAAGGCTTCATTTCAAAATTAATCTTATAAATGAGTTCATAAAGACACGTGCTTCGCACAAGAGACAAGTCATTGAAAAATTATATTTTTAACTTATTCAATAGAAAATAGTTTGAATGGATATTTGCAATGAAATCATGTGTAAACTTGTTGAGCTCTACAACTCTTCTATTTTGGCTCCTGACATACCCAGGTGTACTCAGGCCCATCTAATTCTAAGTCACAGCACATCATTATCGGCACCTCTCATTGCTCCTAATGGGAGCCAGTACGGGTCACATTCCCAGAAGTGGAAACTTTAGTGTCGTCCATATGGCCATGTAAAGGTACCGTCAAGACGGTGGGGAACCTTGACCTATTTTATGATGTGATATGTAACACCCCACCTCCGCCAGGGTGGCTCTTTCAAGCGACTCTGACTTTGGTGGGGCGTTTTTAAAACAAGGTAAACATGCATAATGATATAGCAAGGCAGGACATGACATATATATATATATATAAATAAACAGAGTAAGTAGATAAAACAGCGGAAGATTCTTAAACCATTTCAAAAACACAAGTCTGGTACATCAAAATGTCAATTTCCCAAATAAACAAGTCTAGTACATGAAATAACATCATCTGAAACTGAAAAAGAAAACATAAAAGTAGCTATCCCCAATGTGGAAGAAAAACCATAGCGAGCTCAAGTCCAAAGCATACATGAGCTATCCAAGAAAGCAGCTAAGATCCAAGCTAGGCTCCTGTATTCCCTCCCTGAGAACCTGAGGGGGGGGGGGGACGGAAGAAAAGAGGCGAAAGAAAACAGGTCAGTCAAAAAGACTGAGTAAGCCCTGCTACGATCAGTCTATAAACTAATAAAGTTAACATCATGATGGAAACTGAGATGATCATAGATAACAACATACTGGCATGATAAATTAACTACAAGATAGATAGAGGTGTCATCGCATAAACATGGTTAAGTTTTGCACCACGGTGTACTAGCAACCCAACATAACAGGTATTGATCCCTTGGCCCAAGCTTTGGCCCAATAACATGAGGTGACATTAATACAAGGTCTAGCCCAACGGTCTAATCGATCGGCTCCCTATAAACCTAACACGTCAAGTGTTGGTGTCCATATGGCCCACATATGGTTGTAGTTAGACTGTGCTGGGTCCACCTTTGGGTGTATCAAGCCCTCGGGTGTCAACCCCAGACACTTAAGCAATAATGCACAACCCTAACCTACTGGTACCGGTGCCTCGAGTTTGTCCAACACCGGACTACGTGCACGTCCGTAGCCCGCCTGGACCCTCACCGCTGTACCACTCAGCCGCCGCTTTGGTCGCTTACATCCGTCCAGTAATCGTGCCCCGCCCTAGCCTAGCTTCTAGGGTTGTGAATGATACCAAACTGGGATTACTGTTAGAACAGACCACGTTGCTAGGGTTTTCTAAGAGGGTTAAGTGTGGTTTAACCCCTCACTAATCATGGATTAAATTAGTTAAGTGTAACCAACAGTTCACCACTTAACCCCATCTAATCCCTCGTATCCCCAAATGGATTAAATTGGTTAAGTGTAACTTAACCCCATTTTCATCCCTTGAATCCCCACATTGGTTAAGTATTAGTGGACCCTGACTTAACCCTAATCACGAGGCATTAATTAATTTAATGCACCTTAACCTCTCACATTAGACTTTGTTGCGGTCACTAGTTAGGCCGGTCGGTTCCGGGTAGCTTTACACCACAACTAGGTCTAACCTTGGGTCTTGGCACCACATGACCAACTTCTCACATTGGGTCCTATTGTTTGTAGCCACTAGTTAAGCCGGTAGGTTCCGGGTAGAATTACGCTACAAACTCAACCCAACCTCGAGTTGGCCACACTTATGTTTTCTAAGTGTCATGTCCACTTTATTTCAAAACATAATTACAAGTCAACAAATACTTGGGTAGACCTAACTTAATAGGTAAATTCCCAAGGGGTAGACCTAACTTAATAGGTAAATTCCCAATCTTATATTTTCATGTATTTTAAGTTTACCCGAACCCCCCCAACGTCATTCTATCGCTTACATATTCGTAATAACGCATAAAGGATAGGAAGAGGGAACTTGGCACAACATACATGATGGACTTGCATATCACAACAAACACACATAACATGTTAGACTTGCACAACTTAGCATCGTGAACTTGCATATTACCATAAACGTGCATAACATGTTAAACTTGCGTAACTTAGCATAGTGAACTTGCATATTGCCATAAACATGCATAACATGCTAAACTTGCCTAACATGGCATAGGGAACTTGCATAAACATGCATAACTTGTCAAACATGCATAACTTGTCATTTTAAACTTGCATAAGCATGCATAACTTATTAAACATGCATAACATGGCATAGTGAACTTGCATAAACATGCATAACTTGTCAAACATGCACAACTTGTCAAACATGCACAACTTGTCATTTTAAACTTGCATAAATATGCATAACTTGTTAAACTTGCAAATCATGGCTTAGTAAACTTGCATAAACATGCATAACTTATTAAACTTGCAAATCATGGCTTAGTATACATGCATAACTCAATTAACTTGCAAATCATGGCTTAGTACACTTGCATAAACATGCATAACTCAATAAACTTGCAAATCATGGCTTAGCAAACTTGCATAAACATGCATAACTCAATAAACTTGCAAATCATGGCTTAGCAAACTTGCATAAACATGCATAACTCAATAAACATACAAATCATGGCTTAGCAAACTTGCATAAACATGCATAACTTATTAAACATGCATAAACCCCAACTTTCATCACACATTAACTTTAGAGTTTCTAAAATGAAGGTAAGAGGGCTTACAATGCTTATGCGGACTCAAATGAGTATAGCAAATGTAAGAAACCCCTTATGCAACTAATTAAACCCCCCAAATGCAAGCAAACTTGATCAAGACTCCTCCTTTATGATGCCAATAGAGAAACAAGCCTTTAATGCAAGCTTAGGAGGATCATACAAGCCTAAATATACTTGTATGCATGGAAAATCACTTAGGAATTAATTTAGGAATTGTATGAAGAGGGTGGAGGCCATGAGAGTTTTGATTTTGCCATAGTTTAGTTGCTAGGATGAATAATGAATGATTTAGGGTAGGTTAGGGTCTTATTTATAGATTAGGTTAGTGATTTGGACCATAGGATTAACCCTAGATTCAATTAGGTCCATCAGATCTCGGAACTCTCTAGAAACAAGCCACAAGACCAAGCCCTAATCAGAAATGGTGCACCAGGCTAAACAGCCCGGGCACCCCCTGTCGACAGGGCTGTCGACAGGGCTGTCGACAGGGCAGTCGACATGCTAAGACCCCTGTCGACAGGCCTGTCGACATGGGGTCCTGGGCGGGAATTTTTCCCGCCTGCCCAGTTTGCCCTAACCCTAGTTTCTTAATTTAAATTTTAAATCTGTTTTTACTTAGGAATTTTCTGCAAACTTCAATGGGCCTTAACTGGGTCACACGGACTCCGATTTTCGAAAACTCGGACTCTATTTCGCGTATTTTTCCGAGACGAACGCAATGGCATAGCCCGTTTCCCTTGATTCCCATTTTATAATTAAATTCTGCCTCGATTTTCATTATTACAAGTTGTTGAAAATACGGGTTGTTACATTCTCCCCTCCTTAAAGGATTTCGTCCCCGAAATCTTCAAGTTAGGAAGAACATATCCTACCATCCAACATCCATCTACTCAAAACATCATCCACGAGCAATCATTGTCCTTAAAGGATTCTAAATGTGGTATGAACATATGCAAAAGTGTGTGTATATGTACTTACCTAATGCAAAAATCAGGCGGTTACTGATACAGTAAACCTCCTTAATGCATATGTATGTAAATCAGGCGGTTACTGATACAGTAAACCTCCTTAATGCATATGTATGTCAGTGAAATGAATCCATATGTATGCAAATTCCTAAATTCATAGTATCTATATGAGTGCACATAACATTCATCCATATGCAACATCCATGTGGTGGCACAACAAGTTTCAATCATGAATAAGCATAAACACTCATGCATATGCAACATGAAGAGTGTGTGAGCCGATCTAGTGCCTAATGTGTATAATGCATCCACGAGTAACCACTTGCAAACACTTGCAACCACTTGCAAACATCAAGCATAACATGTTTCAAATACATGTTTCATCCAAAGGGTTTCTACCTAAGATTCTCATGACAAGATAGACACGATAAACTAGATAAACTCCTTTTTGGATTACAAGAAATCCATTCAAACTTTGACATATAGTACTAACCGATGAGTCTTAACCCCCTTATGGAGTTTACAACAGAAATAAGATCGAGAATGGGACCGAGAGGATATATACAAAAGATAACTTGCAAGCAAGCTCCACAGGAAAACAAGGATCAAGGATGCACTCTTAAAAAGAGATATGATGCGCGTATCTAGTCTTCACTCTTCTTAGTCACGTTTTCTTGAGCTTAACTCCACTGTGCTTTGACCGTCTTTTACTTCATGATTTCATGCAAGCTCTCCAAAATTCACTAGTGAATCCTTGATCTCGTCTACTTACTATAAAGTACTCCATGCAGCAGAACTTTTCTTGAAAATACCAATCCGCGTTGCCAATTGCCCTTATAAACGTGATTTTCTATAACTCATGCTTAATCGAAATGAACCATCCGCCTATGAGTGATAGGCCATACCTAGATTCAATTGCCTACCCATGGCTTCCTGTAGGCTATTCCAAAACTGGCCAACTTCTTGAGGATAAACCGTTGCTAACCATGATGCAGTCCTCTCGCTCTTTACCGGACTGAAATGAGCACTCTTCGTGAGTCTACCTATTATGACCCACATACCCGTATTCCCTTTCTTTGATCTAGGTAGTCTATCCACATAATCTATCGAGATGTTTTCACACTTCCCTTGCGAAACCTCTAATGGAGGTAATGGCCCGCTGGGCTCCTATGACTTGGCCTTAACCTGGTGGCACAACATGCATCCTGAGACCAACTCGGCCACCTCCTCGAGTGATGCGTATCTTCAAGAACCTTCTTTACCAAGTCTTCCACTCGAGGAACACATAATCTCTCATCGTGCCTTAGTCATCCCTTGTCATCTATAATATATCTAGCGAGGTGACTTAACATCTCGCCTCGAATCAACTGGTCCATGTTCTTGACCTACTGCGGGTCTTCTTCCCGTGAAACCCCCTTCTTGATCCTGAAGAGGAAGTCTAAGCTCAGGGAATGCTAACTAACTAGCCAAACGGAGAAAGCTTCTTACTTCAATTGCCCTCCCCAGAGTTTTTCGGTCTTAAACCGCAACCACTTTAGCGGAATCCACCGCTAAGCCTTACTTAGGAACTATATGCCCAAGAAATCCAACTTCTTTCCTCCAAAGTGACATTTGGAGAACTTGACCTTCAACTGGTGGCTCTAAGCGTATCCATCTCCTCCTTGAGATGTATAGCATGTTCTTCCTCGTTCTTTTGAGGAGATCAAAATATCGTCTACGACGACCATGACAAACTTGTTCAAGGACTCCTTAAACACCCTACCTATCAAGTTCACGTAATATGCGGGTGCATTAGTCAAACCAAGTAGCATGACTAGCCATTCTAAAAATTCCATCTAGAGTCCTAAACGCAGTCTTGTCAATTCCATCCTCAGCCATCCTAAGCTGATGGAATCCGGTAGCTAGATCAAAAGAAAACAGATGCTCCTACAAGCTGATCAAACAAATCATCGATCCTTGGTAACGGTTGTCTATTCTTCTCACGATAATCAACACGCAAGCGAAGCAAACTGTCCACATTAGTAACGAATGCTACTGGAGCACCCTACTCGAGAATACTTCGTCTCAGGAAGTTCTTCTCAAGCAACTCCTTGACTTGCTTTCTTAACTCTCATCTCGTGAGGTCATGTGCCTAACCGGCCACAAAACTGGCTTGGTATTACCAACCAGATAATGCGGAAATCTATCCCACGTCTAAGGGTAACCCCTTCACTTTCCCCAAGATATCAGGATATTCTCGGACCACCCTCACAGATTGCAAACTATCGATAGACGAGTCGAGGGATTTCAAGATAACATAACATGACGGGACCCATAGGGTTGCTAGAAATTTCTAGGGTATTACCGAGGCGAGTCATGAGCCTCACAACCCTATATACAAAAACCCAGAATGGCTCCAAAACAGGACAACCATTCCATGCCCAAAACCAACCCATATCCTCGGAAACCGAGAATATAAACATTCCACGAGAATTCTATACTCAAGATAGAAATTTTCAAATCCACTTAGACCACAGACAAACGGGCAGAACCCCCAATTGGATTTGAAACACATACGGGATCATCAACTAGGCTAGTACTTAGGTGCAAACTTTCAACTAGATCAGATGAAATAAAACTATGCGATGTGCCAGAATCAAACAAAGTACGAACAGGGAAAGTCAGAAAATGTAAACAAGACTTTCAACAAAAACACTACCTCTATCATGAGCTGGAAGAACGGTGTTGAGGGGATGAACTCGCCCTCCAGATAATCCTGCATACTGAGTCTGACCTTGCCCTTGTTTCCTCGGGCAATTGTTGCTGAGATGTCCAAACTCACCACACTGAAAGCATTCGCCCCGCTTTCTCTTCTTCTTCCTACATTCCCTGGATATATGTCCAACTTTACCACAGAAGTTGCATTTCCTATTCCCTCTTGGCTTGTCCTTGCGGTTGTTGTTATTCTTGCCCCGTTTCCCGGAATTTACTCTCTTGCCTTGAGACTTATTCGCCTTGACCTCTTTCTTGTCATGGTTATCTTCTTCTTGAAGTAGGGCCAAATTCACCAAACTCTCGAAAGTCGCCCCCAAGGGTATTTGAGACATGGCCAAACCATGTAATGGCTCGTTTAATCCTAGAGCAAAGTGTAGGGCCTTCTTCTGAGCTGTATTAACCAAGTCTAAATCGACACGAGCCAGTTGATTAAACTTATCTATGTATTTCCTAATAGTCATGTCCCCTTGCTTCAGTGATAAGAATCTCAGTCCAAACCTTCCTCTAAAGTCATCCCAAGTCTCAATTGGCCTGGTCGCGGTGGTGACTACCCACCAACGTGCAGCTTCTTCCTTTAGCAACCATACTGCTAATAAAACCTTCCTGCGGTCACCTATATCAAAGGTGGCTAAAAGATCTTCGGTCTCTTTCAACCAATTCCCTGCTTCTACAAAAGTCTCTGTTCCATTAAAATTCTTGCCACCCATCCTCTTAAAGTTCTTGCAAGTTTCCGCAAAATCCGCTTGTGGAAGCTGAGGGGGAAGAGGAACATCAGCTACGGGAGGAGGAGGAGGAACAGCGGCCTCAACTGGGAAGACAACATTAGGGACACCCGGGACCGGTGTCGTGACTTCCAAGTACCGACGAAACCAATCGGGTATTGTTACTCCTTCGGGCAAGATGAGGTTATCAGACATGCTGGAAACGAAAAGAAAAGAGTTCAAACGAGGGGTCAAAGGATAGTGCTAATGGCTTTTGGGGAATAGCCTTTAAAAACAACTAGACTTTTCTTTGGAAAATACTTTATACTTGGTTTTGAAAACGGTTTTTCAAAAGTTTTAAAAACCTTTTTATCCCTTCTCGTAAACCATATGCTCTGATACCAAATGTAACACCCCACCTCCGCCAGGGTGGCTCTTTCAAGCGACTTTGACTTTGGTGGGGCGTTTTTAAAACAAGGTAAACATGCATAATGATATAGCAAGGCAGGACATGACATATATATATATATAAATAAACAGAGTAAGTAGATAAAACAGCGGAAGATTCTTAAACCATTTCAAAAACACAAGTCTGGTACATCAAAATGTCAATTTCCCAAGTAAACAAGTCTAGTACATGAAATAACATCATCTGAAACTGAAAAAGAAAACATAAAAGTAGCTATCCCCAAAGTGGAAGAAAAACCATAGCGAGCTCAAGTCCAAAGCATACATGAGCTATCCAAGAAAGCAGCTAAGATCCAAGCTAGGCTCCTGTATTCCCTCCCTGAGAACCTGGGGGGGGGGGAACGGAAGAAAAGAGGCGAAAGAAAACAGGTCAGTCAAAAAGACTGAGTAAGCCCTGCTACGATCAGTCTATAAACTAATAAAGTTAACATCATGATGGAAACTGAGATGATCATAGATAACAACATACTGGCATGATAAATTAACTACAAGATAGATAGAGGTGTCATCGCATAAACATGGTTAAGTTTTGCACCACGGTGTACTAGCAACCCAACATAACAGGTATTGATCCCTTGGCCCAAGCTTTGGCCCAATAACATGAGGTGACCTTAATACAAGGTCCAGCCCAACGGTCTAATCGATCGGCTCCCTATAAACCTAACACGTCAAGTGTTGGTGTCCATATGGCCCACATATGGTTGTAGTTAGACTGTGCTGGGTCCACCTTTGGGTGTATCAAGCCCTCGGGTGTCAACCCCAGACACTTAAGCAATAATGCACAGCCCTAACCTACTGGTACCCGTGCCTCGAGTTTGTCCAACATCGGACTACGTGCACGTCCGTAGCCCGCTTGGACCCGCACCGCTGTACCACTCAGCCGCCGCTTTGGTCGCTTACATCCGTCCAGTAATCGTGCCCCGCCCTAGCCTAGCTTCTAGGGTTGTGAATGATACCAAACTGGGATTACTGTTAGAACAGACCACGTTGCTAGGGTTTTCTAAGAGGGTTAAGTGTGGTTTAACCCCTCACTAATCATGGATTAAATTAGTTAAGTGTAACCAACAGTTCACCACTTAACCCCATCTAATCCCTCGTATCCCCAAATGGATTAAATTGGTTAAGTGTAACTTAACCCCATTTTCATCCCTTGAATCCCCACATTGGTTAAGTATTAGTGGACCCTGACTTAACCCTAATCACGAGGCATTAATTAATTTAATGCACCTTAACCTCTCACATTAGACTTTGTTGCGGTCACTAGTTAGGCCGGTCGGTTCTGGGTAGCTTTACACCACAACTAGGTCTAACCTCGGGTCTTGGCACCACATGACCAACTTCTCACATTGGGTCCTATTGTTTGTAGCCACTAGTTAAGCCGGTAGGTTCCGGGTAGAATTACGCTACAAACTCAACCCAACCTCGAGTTGGCCACACTTATGTTTTCTAAGTGTCATGTCCACTTTATTTCAAAACTTAATTACAAGTCAACAAATACTTGGGTAGACCTAACTTAATAGGTAAATTCCCAAGGGGTAGACCTAACTTAATAGGTAAATTCCCAATCTTATATTTTCATGTATTTTAAGTTTACCCAAACCCCCCCAACGTCATTCTATCGCTTACATATTCGTAATAACGCATAAAGGATAGGAAGAGGGAACTTGGCACAACATACATGATGGACTTGCATATCACAACAAACACACATAACATGTTAGACTTGCACAACTTAGCATCGTGAACTTGCATATTACCACAAACGTGCATAACATGTTAAACTTGCGTAACTTAGCATAGTGAACTTGCATATTGCCATAAACATGCATAACATGTTAAACTTGCCTAACATGGCATAGGGAACTTGCATAAACATGCATAACTTGTCAAACATGCATAACTTGTCATTTTAAACTTGCATAAGCATGCATAACTTATTAAGCATGCATAACATGGCATAGTGAACTTGCATAAACATGCATAACTTGTCAAACATGCACAACTTGTCAAACATGCACAACTTGTTATTTTAAACTTGCATAAATATGCATAACTTGTTAAACTTGCAAATCATGGCTTAGTAAACTTGCATAAACATGCATAACTTATTAAACTTGCAAATCATGGCTTAGTATACATGCATAACTCAATTAACTTGCAAATCATGGCTTAGTACACTTGCATAAACATGCATAACTCAATAAACTTGCAAATCATGGCTTAGCAAACTTGCATAAACATGCATAACTCAATAAACTTGCAAATCATGGCTTAGCAAACTTGCATAAACATGCATAACTCAATAAACATACAAATCATGGCTTAGCAAACTTGCATAAACATGCATAACTTATTAAACATGCATAAACCCCAACTTTCATCACACATTAACTTTAGAGTTTCTAAAATGAAGGTAAGAGGGCTTACAATGCTTATGCGGACTCAAATGAGTATAGCAAATGTAAGAAACCCCTTATGCAACTAATTAAAACCCCCAAATGCAAGCAAACTTGATCAAGACTCCTCCTTTATGATGCCAATAGAGAAACAAGCCTTTAATGCAAGCTAAGGTGGATCATACAAGCCTAAATATACTTGTATGCATGGAAAATCACTTAGGAATTAATTTAGGAATTGTATGAAGAGGGTGGAGGCCATGAGAGTTTTGATTTTGCCATAGTTTAGTTGCTAGGATGAATAATGAATGATTTAGGGTAGGTTAGGGTCTTATTTATAGATTAGGTTAGTGATTTGGACCATAGGATTAACCCTAGATTCAATTAGGTCCATCAGATCTCGGAACTCTCTAGAAACAAGCCACAAGACCAAGCCCTAATCAGAAATGGTGCACCAGGCTAAACAGCCCGGGCACCCCCTGTCGACAGGGCTGTCGACAGGGCAGTCGACATGCTAAGACCCCTGTCGACAGGCCTGTCGACATGGGGTCCTGGGCAGGAATTTTTCCCGCCTGCCCAGTTTGCCCTAACCCTAGTTTCTTAATTTAAAATTTAAATCTGTTTTTACTTAGGAATTTTCTGCAAACTTCAATGGGCCTTAACTGGGTCCCACGGACTCCGATTTTCGAAAACTCAGACTCTATTTCGCGTATTTTTCCGAGACGAACGCAATGGCATAGCCCGTTTCCCTTGATTCCCATTTTATAATTAAATTCTGCCTCGATTTTCATTATTACAAGTTGTTGAAAATACGGGTTGTTACATGATACATTCTAGGTCATCTCTATGTCTTGATTGCGTAACTTATAGATTGTTGGGACAGGTAGTTAATCTACCTATGAATACGTATCCTTGTAGTGTCATAAACTGGTTGCAATTAAAACATTTCACATTCTTCTACCAACCGTTTCTTAGCATCGTTTGACCTACATTCCGATCTTTAGTGGCCCATTTTATAACACTTGAAGTTGATGGCTTTAGCCTTGTTCTTCTTGACCTTTTCCTCTTCTGAGCTTTCTTTCCCGGAATTATCTTTCTCATCTTTCTGTGAAAGCTCCGGTTTTCGGTTGCCTTCTCCTTATGAAGCAACACAAACAACTCTACATTCTAGACATCCATTTCCACCAAGATGTGGCTGTAGTTTAGTGGTTAGAATTCCACGTTGTGGCCGTGGAGACCTGGGCTCGAATCCCAGAAGCCATAACTTTTTTTTATGGATTTTGGAATAATAAGAAGGAAAATAAAGATCACTAAAAGGAAAATTCGTCTTTGCACATATCTGATATATTAAGCTTACATAATTTACTGTAGATACATGTATACATAGATAAATTTCACGCCATGAATACATTGCGAGTAATTGATATTCAATGAATCGGCTAATTTAATTATACGGATAGAATTAAAGGTTTCTCTCTCTACATAATTCAAAATATGCTCAATATTAATTACTTGTTTTTGAGAAGAGAAATGAAAGGTTTCATTTCAAAATTAATCTTATAAATGAGTTCATAGAGACACGTGCTTCGCCCAAGAGATAAGTCATAGAAAAATTTATACTTTTAACTTATTCAATAGAAAATAATTTGAATGGATATTTGCAATGAAATCATGTGTAAACTTGTTGAGCTCTACAACTCTTCTATTTTGGCTCCTGACATATCCAGGTGTACTTGGTCCCATCCATGTCAAAGTCACTGCACATCATTATCGGCACCTTTCGTTGCTCCTAATAGGAGCCAGTACGGGTCACATTTCCAGAAGTTTACCCTTTACTGTCGTCCATATGGCCATGTAAAAGTATCGTCAAAATAGTGGAGACCCATGACCTATTTTATGATGTGAAACGTTTTGGGTCGTCTCTACGTCTTGATGGAGTGATTCTTAGATTGTTGGGACAGGTAGTTAGGCTACCTCGGAATATGTATCCTTGTAGTGTCATAAACTGGATGCAATTAAAGCATCTCACATTCTTCTACCAGCTGTTTCTTAGAATCGCCTGACCTGCATTCCGATCTTTAGTGGCCCATTTTATAACACTTGAATTTGATGGCTTTAGCCTTGTTCTTCTTGTCCTTTTCCTCTTCTGAGCTTTCTTTCCCAGAATGAACTTTCTCATCTTTCCATGAAAGCTTCGGTTTTCGGTTTCCTTCTCCTTATGAAGCAACACAAGCAACTCTTCATTCCAGACAGCCATTTCCACCAAGATGTGGCTGTAGTTTAGTGGTTAGAATTCCACGTTGTGGCCGTGGAGACCTGGGCTCGGATCCCCACAGCCATAATTTTTTTTATTTTTTTTACAGATTTTGGAATAATAAGAAGGAAAATAAAGACCATTAAAAGGAAAATTCATCTTTGTACATAATCTGATATATTGAGCTTACATAATTTACTGTAGTTACATGTATACATAGATAAATTTCATGCAATGAATAAATTGCGAGTAAATGATATTCAATGGAACGACTAATTTAATTATACGGTTAGAATTAAAGGTTTCTCTCTCTATATAATTCAAAATATGCTCAAGATTAATTACTTGTTTTTGAGAAGAGAAATGAAAGGCTTCATTTCAAAATTAATCTTATGAGTTCATGGAGACACGTGCTTCGCACAAGAGACAATTCATAGAAAAATTTATATTTTTAACTTATTCAATAGAAAATAGTTTGAATGGATATTTGCAATGAAATCATGTGTAAACTTGTTGAGCTCTACAACACTTCTATTTTGGCTCCTGGCATACCCAGGTGTACTTGGGCCCATCCAAGTCTAAGTCACTGCACATCATTATCGGCACCTCTCATTACTCCTAATGGGAGCCAGTACGGGTCACATTCCAAGAAGTGTACCCTTTAGTGTCGTCCATATGGCCATGTAAAAGTACGGTCAAGATGGTGGCGACCCTTAACCTATTATATAATGTGAAATGTTCTAGTTCGTCTCTACGTCTTCATGGCGTAACTCTTTGATTGTTAGGACAGGTTGTTAAGTTACCTCTGAATATGTATCCTTGTATTGTCATAAACTGGTTGCAATTAAAGCATCTCACAATCATCTACCAACCATTTCTTACAATCGCCTGACCTGCATTCCGATCTTTAGTGGCCCATTTTTTAACACTTGAAGTTGATGGCTTCAGCCTTGTTCTTCTTGCTTTTTCTTCTTCTGAGCTTTCTTTTCCAGAATGAACTTTCTCATCTTTCCGTGAAAGCCCAGTTTTCATTAGCCTTCTCCTTACGAAGCAACACAAGCAACTCTTCATTCCAGACAGCCATTTCCACAAAGATGTTGTTGTAGTTTAGTGGTGAGAATTCCATGTTGTGGCCGTGGAGACCTGGGCTCGAATCCCAATAGCCACAAATTATTATTATTTTGTTTGACGGATTTTGGAATAATAAGAAGGAAAATAAAGATCATTAAAAGGAAAATTCATCTTTGTACACAATCTGATATATTGAGCTTACATAATTTACTGTAGACACATGTATACATAGATAAATTTCATGCCATGAATAAATTGCGAGTAATTGATTTTTGATGAATTGACTAATTTAATTATACGGTCAGAATTTAAGGTTTCTCTCTCTATATAATTCAAAATATTCTCAAGATTAATCACTTGTTTTTGAGAAGAGAAATGAAAAGCTTCATTTCAAAATTAATCTTATAAATGAGTTCATAGAGACACGTGCTTCGAACAAGAGACAAGTCATAGAATTTTTTTATTTTTAGCATATTCAGTTGAAAATAGTTTGAATGGATATTTGCAATGAAATCATGTGTAAACTTGTTGAGCTCTACAACTCTTCTATTTTGGCTCCTGACATACCCATGTGTACTTGGGCCCATCCAAGTCTAAGTCACGACACATCATTATCAGCACCTCTCGTTGCTCCTAATGGGTGCCCGTACGGGTCAAACTCCTGGAAGTGAACCCTTTAGTGTCGTCAATTTAACCATGCAAAAGTAGCGTAAAGATAGTGGAGACCCTTGACCTATTTTATGATGTGAAACGTTCTAGTTCGTCTCTACGTCTTGATTGCGTAACTCTTAGATTGTTGGGACATGTAGTAAAGCTACCTCTAAATATGTATCCTTGTAGTGTCATAAACTGGTTGCAACTAAAGCATCTCACATTCTTCAACCAACCGTTTCTTAGCATCTCCTGACCTGTATTTCGATCTTTATTGGCCCATTTGAAAACACTTGAAGTTGATGACTTTAGCCTTGTCCTTCTTGACCTTTTCCTCTCCTGAGCTTTCTTTCCCGAGATGAACTTTCTCATCTTTCCGTGAAAGCTCCGGTTTTCGGTTGCCTTCTCCTTATGAAGCAACACAAGCAAGTCTTCATTCCAGACAGCCATTTCCACCCAGATGTGGCTGTAGTTTAGTGGTTAGAATTCCACGTTGTGACCATGGAGACCTGGGCTCAAATCCCAGTAGCCACAACTTAATTTTTTTTATTTTACAGATTTTGGAATAATGAGAAGGACAATAAAGATCATTAAAAGGAAAATTCATCTTTGTACATAACCTGATATATTGAGCATACATAATTTACTGAAGATACATGTCCACATGGATAAATTTAATGCCATGAATAAATTGCAAGTAATTGATATTCAATGAATCGACTAATTTTATTATACGGACAGAATTAAAGGTTTCTCTCTCTACATAAATCAAAATATGCTCAAGACTAATTACTTGTTTTTGAGAAGAGAAATGAAAGCCTTCATTTCAAAATTAATCTTATAAATGAGTTCATAGAGACACGTGCTTCGCACAAGATACAAGTCATAGAAAAATTAATATTTTTAACTTATTCAATAGAAAATAGTTTGAATGGATATTTGCAATTAAATCATGTGTAAACTTGTTAAGCTCTACAACTCTTCTATTTTAGCCCTTGACATACCCAGGTGTACTTGGGTCCATCCAAGTCTAAGTCATTGCACATCATTATCGACACCTCTCATTGCTCCTAATAAGAGCCAGTACGGGTCATATTCCCAGAAGTGAACCCTTTTGTATCGTCCATATGGCCCTGTAAAAGTACCTTCAAGACGGTGGAGACCCTTGACTTATTTTATGATGTGAATTGTTCTAGGTCGTCTCTACGTCTTGATGGCGTAACTCTTAGATTGTTGGGACAGGTAGTTAAGCAACCTCTGAATATGTATCCTTGTAGTGTCATAAACTGGTTGCAATTAAAACTCTCACATTCTTCTACCAACTGTTTCTTAGAGTCGCTTGACCTACATTCTGATCTTTAATGTCCCATTTTATAACACTTGAAGTTGATGGCTTTAGCCTTGTTCTTCTAGACCTTTTCCTCTTCTAAGCTTTCTTTCCTGGAATGAACTATCTCATCTTTCCATGAAAGCTCCGGTTTTCGGTTGCCTTCTCCTTACAAATCAACACAAGAAACTCTTCATTCCAGACAGCCATTTTCACCAAGATGTGGTTGTAGTTTAGTGGTTAGAATTCCACGTTGGGGCCGTGGAGACCTGGGCTCGAATCCTAGCAGCCATAACTTTTTTTTTTCTTTCAGATTTTGGTATAATAAGAAGGAAAATAAAGATCATTAAAAGGAAAATTCGTCTTTGCACATATCTAATATATCGAGCTTACATAATTTACTGTAGACACATGTATACAAAGATAAATTTCATGCCATGAATAAATTACGAGTAATTGATATTCAATGAATCGACTAATTTAATTATACAGACAGAATTAATGGTTTCTCTCTCTATATAATTAAAACTATGCTCAAGATTAATTACATGTTTTTGAGAAGAGAAATGAAAGGTTTCGTTTCAAAATTAGTCTGATAAATGAGTTCACAGAGACACGTGCTTCGCACAAGAGACAATTCATAGAAAAATTTATATTTTTAACCTATTCAATATAAAATAGTTTGAATGGATAGTTGCAATGAAATAATGTGTAAACTTGTTGAGCTCTACAACTCTTCTACTTTGGCTCCTGACATACCTAGGTGTACTTTGGCCCGTCCAAGTCTAAGTCACGACACATTATCGGCACCTCTTATTGCTCCTAATGGAAGCCAATACAGGTCACATTCCCGGAAGTGAACCCTTTAGTGTCTTCCATAAGGCCATGTAAAATTACCGTCAAGACGGTGGAGATCCTTGACCTATTTTATGATGTGAAACATTCTAGGTCGCCTCTACATCTTGAAGACGTAACTCTTAGATTGTTGGGATAGGTAGTTAAACTACCTCTGAATACTTATCCATGTAGTGTCACAAACTGGTTGCAATTAAAGCATCTCACATTCTTCAACCAACCGTTTCTTAGCATCGCCTGACCTGCATTCCAATCTTTAATGGCCCATTATATAACACTTGAAGTTGATGACTTTAGCCTTTTCCTTCTTGATCTTTTCCTCTTCAGAGCTTTCTTTCCCGAAATAAAGTTTTTCTCTTTTCGCGAAAGCTCCGGTTTTCGGTGGCCTTCTCCTTACAAAGCAACACAAGCAACTCTTCTTTACAGACAGCCATTTCCACCAAGATGTGGCTGTAGTTTAGTGGTAAGAATTCCACGTTGTGGTCGTGGAGACCTGGGTTAGATTACCAGCAGCCACAACTAATTTTTTTGTTTTACGGATTTTGGAATAATAAGAAGGTCAATAAAGATCATTAAAAGGAAAATTCATCTTTGTACACAATCTAATATATTGAGCTATCATAATTTACTATAAATACATTTATTCATAGATAAATTTCATGCCATGAATAAATTGCAAGTAACTGATATTCAATGAATCAACTAATTTAATTATACAGACATAATTAAAGGTTTCTCTTTCTATATAATTCAAAATATGCTCAAGATTAATGACCTTTTTTTTGAGAAGAGAAATGAAATGTTTCATTTAAAAATTAATCTTATAAATGAGTTCATAGAGCCATGTTCTTCGCACAAGAGACATGTCATAAAAATATTTATACTTTTAACTTATTCAATAGAAAATAGTTTGAATGGATATTTGTAATGAAATCATGTGTAAACATGTTGGGCACTACAACTCTTCAATTTTGGCTCCTGACATACCCAGGTGTACTTGGGCCCATCCAAGTCTAAGTCACGGCACATCATTATCGGCACCTCTCATTGCTCCTAATGGGAGCCAGTATGGGTCACATTCCCGAAAATGAACCTTTTATTGTCGTCTATATGACCATGTAAAAGTACCGTAAAGACGGTGGAGACCCTTGACCTATTTTATGATGTGAACATTCTAGATCGACTATACGTCTTGATGGCGTAACTCTTAGATTGTTGGGACAGGTAGTTAAGCTACCTCTGAATATGTATCCTTGTAGTGTCATAAACTGGTTGCAATTAAAGCAACTCACATTCTTCAACCAACCATTTCTTAGCATCTCCTGACCTGCATTCCGATCTTTAGTGGCCCATTTGATAACACTTGAAGTTGATGGCTTTAGCCTTGTCCTTCTTTACCTTTTCCTCTTCTGAGCTTTCTTTCCTGGAATGAACTTTCTCATCTTTCCATGAAAACTCCGATTTTCAGTTACCTTCCCCTTATGAAGAAATAGAAGCAAATCTTCATTCCAAACAGCCATTTCCACCAAGATGTGGCTGTAGTTTAGTGGTTAGAATTCCATGTTGTGGCCGTGGAGACCTGGGCTCGAATCCCAACAGCCACAGCTTAATTTTTTTGTTTTACGGATTTTGGAATAATAAGAAGGACAATAAAGATCATTAAAAGGAAAATTCATCTTTGTACACAATCTGATATATTGACCTTACATAATTTACTTTAGATACATGTATACATAGATAAATTTCATGCCATGAATAAATTGCGAGTAATTGATATTCAATGAATCAACTAATTTAATTATACGAACATAATTAAAGGTTTCCGTCTCTATATAATTCAAAATATGCTCAAGATTACTTCCTTTTTTTTAGAAGAGAAATGAAATGTTTCATTTCAAAATTAATCTTATAAATGAGTTCATAGAGACATGAGCTTCGCACAAGAGACAAGTCATAGAAATATTTATATTTTTAACTTATTCAATAGAAAATAGTTTGAATGGATATTTGCAATGAAATCATGTGTAAACTTGTTGAGCTCTAGAACTCTTCTATTTTGGCTCCTGACATACCCAGGTGTACTTGGGCCCATCCAAGTCTAAGTCTACACTTCATTATCGACATCTCTTATTGCTCCTGATGGGAGCCAGTACGGGTCACATTCACAGATGTGTACCCTTTAGTGTCGTCCATATGGCCATGTAAAAGTACCGTCAAGACGGTGGAGACCCTTGACCTATTTTATGAAGCGAATCGTTCTAGGTCGTCTCCACATCTTGATGGCGTAACTCTTATATTGTTGGGATAGGTAGTTAAGGTACCTCTGAATTATGTATCCTTGAAGTGTCATAAACTGGTTGCAATTAAAGCATCTCACATTCTTCTACCAGCCGTTAATTAGCATAGCCTAACCTACATTCCGATCTTTAGTGGCCCATTTTATAACACTTGAAGTTGATGGCTTTAGCCTTGTTCTTCTTGTTCTTTTCTTCTTCTGAGCTTTCTTTCCCAAAATGAACTTTCTCATCTTTTCGTGAAAGCTCCAGTTTTCGGTTGCCTTCTCCTTACGAAGCAACACAAGCAACTCTTCATTCTAGACAGCCATTTCCACCAAGATGTGGCTGTAGTTTAGTGATTAGAATTCCACGTTGTGGCCATAGGGACCCGGGCTCGAATCCCAGCAGCCACAAATTAATTTTTTTGTTTTACGAATTTTGGAATAATAAGAAGGAAATTAAACATCATTAAAAGGAAAATTCACCTTTGTACATAATCTGATATATTGAGCTTACAAAATTTACTGTAGATACATGTATACATAGATAAATTTCATGCCACGAATAAATTGTGAGTAATTGATATTCAATGAATCGACAAACATAATTATATGGTCAGAATTAAAGGTTTCTCTCACATTATAATACCAAATATGCTCAAGATTAATTACTTGTTTTTGAGAAGATAAATGAAAGGCTTCATTTCAAAATTAATCTTATAAATGAGTTCATAGAGACACGTGCTTCGCACAAGAGACAAGTCATAGAAAAATTTACATTTTTAGTTTATTCAGTAGAAAATAGTCTGAATGGATATTTGTAATGAAATCATGTGTAAACTTATTCAGCTCTATAAATCTTCTATTTTGGCTCCTGACATACCCAGGAGTACTTGGGCCCATCCAAGTCAAAGTCACGGCACATCATTATCGGCACCTCTCGCTGCTCCTTATGGGAGCCAGTACGGTCACATTCCCAGAAGTGAACCCATTAGTGTCGTCTATTTGACCATGTAAAATTACCGTAAAGACAGTGGAGACCCTTGACCTATTTTATGATGTGAAACGTTCTAGTTCGTCTCTATGTCTTTATGGCGTAACTCTTAGATTGTTGGGACATATAGTTAAGCTAACTCTGAATATGTATCCATGTAGTGTCATAAACTGGTTGCAACTAAAGCATCTCACCTTCTTAAACCAACCATTTCTTAGCATCTCCGGACCTGCATTCCGATCTTTAGTGGCCCATTTGATAACACTTGAAGTTGATGGCTTTAGCCTTGTCCTTCTTGGCCTTTTCCTCTTCTGAGCTTACTTTCCCGGGATGAACTTTCTCATCTTTCCGTGAAAGCTCCGGTTTTCGGTTTCCTTCTCCTTACGAAGCAACAAAAGCAAATCTACATTCCGGACAACAATTTCCACCAAGATGTGGTTATGGTTTAGTATTTAGAATTCCACTTTGTGGTCGTGGAGACCTGGGCTCGAATCCCAGCAGCCACAACTTTTTTTTTGTTTTATGGATTTTGGAATAATAAGAAGGAAAATAAACATCATGAAAAGGAAAATTCATCATTGCACATATTTGATATATTGAGCTTACATAATTTACTATATATACATGTATACATAGATAAATTTCATGCCATGAATAAATTACGTGTACTTGATATTCAATGAATTGACTAATTTAATTATACGAACAGAATTTAAAGGTTTATTTCTCTATATAATTCAAAATATGCTCAAGATTAATTACTTGTTTTTGAGAAGAGAAATGAAAGGTTTCATTTCAAAATTAATCTTATAAATGAGTTCATAGAGACATGTTCTTCGTACAAGAGACAAGTCATAGAAAAAATTATATTTTTAACCTATTCAATATAAAATGGTTTGAATGGATATTTGCAATGAAATCATGTGTAAACTTGTTGAGCTCTACAACTCTTCTATTTTGGCTCCTGACATACCCAGGTGTACTTGGGCCTGTCCAAGTCTAAGTCATGGCACATCATTATCGGCACCTCTCATTGCTCCTAATGGGAGCCAATACGGGTCAACTTCCCACAAGTGAACCCTTTAGTGTCGTCCATAAGGCCATGTAAAATTATCGTCAAGACGGTGGAGATCCTCGACCTATTTTATGATGTGAAACGTTCTATGTCGTCTCTACATCTTGAAGGCGTAACTCTTAGATTGTTTGGATAGGTAATTAAGCTAACTCTGAATATGTATTTTTGTTGTGTCATAAACTGGTTGCAATTAAAGCATCTCACATTCTTCAACCAACCGTTTCTTAGCATCGCCTGACTTGCATTCCTATCTTTACTTTCCCATTTTATAACACTTGAAGTTGATGACTTTAGCCTTGTCCTTGCTGATCTTTTCCTCTTCTGAGCTTTCTTTCCCGAAATAAAGTTTCTCATCTTTTCGCGAAAGCTCCGGTTTCCGGTGGCCTTCTCCTTACGAAGCAACACAAGCAACTCTTCATTCCAGACAACCGTTTCCACCAAGATGTGGCGGTAGTTTAGTGGTAAGAATTCCACGTTGTGGCCGTGGAGACCTTGGCTCGAATCCTAGCAGCCACAACTTAATTTTGTGTTTTACGGATTTTGGAACAATAAGAAGGACAATAAAGATCAGTAAATGGAAAATTCATCTTTGTACACAATCTGATATGTTGAGCTTACATAATTTACTGTAGATACATGTATACATAGATAAATTTCATTCCATGAATAAATTGCAAGTAATTGATATTCAATTAATCAACTAATTTAATTATACAGACAAAATTAAATGTTTCTCTCTCTATACACTTTAAAATATGCTCAAGATTAATTACTTTTTTAGAAGAGAAATAAAATGTTTCATTTCAAAATTAATCTTATAAATGAGTTCATAGAGACATGTGCTTCGCACAAGAGACAAGTCATAGAAAAATTTATATTTTTAACTTATTCAATAGAAAATAGTTTGAATGGATATTTGCAATGAAATCATGTGTAAACTTGTTGAGCTCTGCAACTCTTCTGTTTTGGCTCCTGACATACCTCGGTGTACTTGGGCCCATCCAAGTCTAAGCCACTGCACATCATTATTGACACCTCTCATTGCTCCTAATGGGAGCTAGTACGGGTCACATTCCCAGAAGTGTACCCTTTAGTGTCATCCATATGGCAATGTAAAAGTGCCGTCAAGACGGTGGAGACCCTTGACCTATTATATGATGTGAAACGTTCTAGGTCGTCTCTACGTCTTGATGGCATAACTCTTAGATTGTCTGGACATGTATTTAAGCTACCTCTAAATTTGTATCCTTGTAGTGTCATTAGCTGGTTGCAATTAAAGCATCTCACCTTCTTCTACCAACCGTTTCTTAGCATCGCCTGGCTTACATTCCAATCTTTAGTGGCCCATTTCATAACACTTGATGTTGATGGCTTTAGCCTTGTTCTTCTTGTCCTTTTCCTCTTCTGAGCTTTCTTTCCCGGAATGAACTTTCTCATCTTTCCGTGAAAGCTCCGGTTTTCGGTTTCCTTCTCCTTACGAAGCAACACAAGAAACTCTTCATTCCAGACATCCATTTCCACCGAGATGTAGCTGTAGTTTAGTGGTTAGAATTCCACGTTGTGGTCGTGGAGACCTGGGCTCGAATCCCAGCAGCCACAAATTTTTATTTTTATTTTACCGGTTTTGGAATAATAAGAAGGAAAATAAAGATTATTTAAAGGAAAAATCATCTTTTTACATAATCTAATATATTGAGCTTACATAATTTACTGTAGATACATTATTTTTAAGGACGCTGTTTTGAAACAATTAGTTTTAAGGACAGAAAACATGGCGAGCCATTTTCTTTTTTAAAAACATCGATCTCAACGGATAAATCAGGCGTAGTGATCTATCTCCGAATTTCCAATTTTTTCAAATTTGATCTGCGATCGATATTTCTTTCAGGTGAGTTTTTATATTTTCGATTTTCTTCCTGCTATATAATTCGACGTGAATTTTTCATATTCTTGATATTTAAGAGGCAATTCTTTTGTTTTGTTGTTATTTAATCTTTATCAGGTGATTTTGATAATTTTGAATTGAATCGTGGACTATAATTTTAACGAGCGATTTTAATTTTTTAGTAGAATCTGAAATTGTGGAATATGATATGGAAATATGCTAATTTGTTATTTATTTTTGTGGATTATGTAGTTAAATCAATGGAAGAGCAAACTCAAAGTTCAAGTATTCCTTTAGTTGAACAGGCTGCTGTAATGTATGGTGTAATTAAATTTAAATTTTCATATGACATTTGAAATGTCATTTTAATGTCTGTTTATTAGTGAATTTAATTGTTGTTTTTGTATATTTATGATTATTTTGTTTTTATTAACAAATCAGAAATAAAAAAGATATGTTGTTTTATCTTTTTTACAAATTGTTTGTAAAATTAAAAGATAAGTGTTTATTTGGGTTTCAGTGGCAAATAACAATATTTTTTAATAGTTAATTTTAAACAAAATTGGTTATAATGTGCAACAGTTATGTTTAATATATAATTCAAATGAAATATGCTTAAGAAGTATACGTTTAGATAAGACAAAAAATGCACGTAAAGATAATACAACAAATATATGTACAGATAACAGAACAATTATAGTAGAATTATGTTTTAAAATCATATATATTATATTAAAATTATTGTTTAATTTTTTATTTTAATCATTATCATAACAGCAGTAAAAAAGATAAATGGTTTTATCTTTTTGTAAAATGATTTATAAAAAGGTTTAAATTGTATTGTTATTTACTTTTTTATGTTCTGAATTGCAGGTCTGATATATCTGTGATGGTTGTATTTGATTTTAATAAGAACTCATTTATTATTCGTCTTGGTTTTGATGCATCAATTAGTTATGTAAGAAGGTTTGTGAGGTGTGGAATACTTTTACTCCTTTATGTTTTGATGTGTTCTATGTTAGAGAATCTAAGACTACTTACATTATGATGAATAGTGATTTACAAGCTATATTGTGCTTGGTGTGGTTTAAAATGGAGGATTTCTTGGTTTTGTTATATGCTTGAAGAATAATTCAAATGATGTTGCTGTTAACAACAGTAAATCAGTCTCATTTGTTTGTGTTAAAGAATCAAGCAGTAATTTGATTGAATATAATAATGAAGTAGACTCTGCTTGTTGTGAATGAAAAATCTTGCATGAATTGTTGAAGAAAAATTCAGATTTAGATTTTTTACTGGTGTTGGACAAATATTTGATTCGCCTGTTGGATTTCGCAGAATTGTTAGTGCTTATTGTTTGAAAAATGGATTTAAAGTAAAATATCTTAAGAATTGTAAGGAGAGGGTTACAGCTCAATGTGTTATAAATGGTTGCTCATTTAGGATTCATCTTCTTGCAAATTGAAGCAATTGGATAAGTTGATTATTAAAAATATGCAGCTCAGTCATACATGTGGAGGTGGATTTAAATCAGTTAGCAATCCAGTTATTACCAGTGATCTTGTAAAAACATTGATAGCTAATCAAATACGTGATGAGCCAAAAAGGAAGACTAAGGATATTGTGAAAAGTTTTAGGAGAGAATATGATGTGGATTTGAGTTATTATTATGCTTATAAGGGTAGAAAATTGGCTATTAATGATATATATGGTGATGAGAAAAAATCATACAATGATTTAGTATGGTATATGAAGGCTATTGAGAAATATAATCTGAAAAGTTATACAACTATGGATGTGGATGAAGAGACTAACCAATGTGAGAGATTTTTTGTTTGCTACGAGGCTTGTATATTTGGATTTATGTATTGTCGACCTATGATTTTTTTTGATACAACATTTTTAAAAGGCCGAAGTGGTATTTTGATGGCTGCAACAGCTAAAAATGGAAATCAAGGTGCGTAATGTTATTAATTACTTTATTTTTTATTAAATAATTAGATATTAATAATCAACTTACTGTATTATAGTTTTAAAATACAATAAAAAAGAACTTGTAATTTAATAGAAGAGAAAGATATAACAATATATCTTTCTTATGCAGTTTTTTTATTTTATCATGTTCTGTAGTGTAAATGAAAATTTTATCATGTTCTGTAATGTAATATGAAAAAAAAATATAACAATATATCTTTTTTATGTAATTCATTAATTTTATCATTTTTGTAGTATAAATTATAATTTTATAATGTTATGTAATTTAGTAGAAAAAATATATATAACAATATATATTTCTTATGCAGTTCTTTAATTTTTTTCATGTTCTGTAGTTTAAATGATAATTTTATCATATTATGTAATTTATTAAAAAAAAACATAACAATATATCTTTTTTATGCAGTTCATCAATTTTATTATGTTCTATAGTATAAATGAAAAGTTTATCATGTTCTGTAATTTAATAGAAGAAAAAGATATAGCAATATGTCTTTTTTATGCAGTTCATTAATTTTATCATGTTGTTTACTATAAATGAAAAATTTATAATGTTCTGTAATGTAATAGAACAAAAAGATATAGCATTATATCTTTTTTACGTAGTTCTTTAATTTTATCATGTTCTATAGTTTTAATGATAATTTTATTATATTATGTAATTTAATAAAAAAAAGATATAACAATATATCTTTTTTATGCAGTTCATTAATTTTATCATGTTCTGTAGTATAAATGAAAAGTTTATCAATTTCTGTAATTTAATAGAAGAAAAAGATATAGCAATGTGTCTTTTTTTATGTAGTTCATTAATTTTATCATGTTCTTTACTATAAATTAAAATTTTATAATGTTCTGTTATGTAATAGAACAAAAAGATATAGCAATATATCTTTTTTATGCAGTTCTTTAATTTTATCATGTTCTATAGTTTAAATGATAATTTTATCATATTATGTAATTTAATAAAAAAATATAACAATATACTTTTTTGTGCAGTTCATTAATTTTATCATGTTTTATAGTATAAATTGAAATTTTAAGTTATATTGTTGGAACAGGAAACTTGCGTGAAGGACAAAAAAACAAAAAGTTTTTCCAAAAGGACAAGAACCAAAAAAGTTGCTCAAAAGACCAAATTTTAGTGTAAAATGAAAAAACAAGGAGCCCCCTGAATTCCATCGTTTGCACTAGAAAATGTCCTTTTGGCAAATCTTTTGCCTCTTGTCCTTTTAAGCAAACTTTTTGTTCTTTTTGTCCTTGTGGCAAAAATACCCTTGTTGGATATTGTTATTTTGAATAATTGTTGATGTTGTTGTTTTATGTTGCAGGTTTTTTTCCATTGGCTATGGCTCTTGTGCCTAAAGAAAATGAAGAGTACTGGAGTTGGTTTTTGACCCACTTAAGAGATGCTCTTAGGTTTGCTAAACGAATTACTTTTTTAAGTGATAGACATTGGGGATTGTTGTTGAGTATTCCTAAATTTTTTCCAAATAGTCATCATTCTTACTGTCTACATCATATGCAAAGTAATATTGCTAGTATTGTTAAAAGTGGGAGGGGTGCTTGGGTAGGTCATTTGCTTGAACAATGTGCTTTAGTTTCAAATGCCTATGAATTTGAAAAAGCTATGGTGAAATTTAAAGAAATTGGTGGTGCAAAAGCTATTGAATATTTGAATGATAAGCCATATGATCATTGGGCTGATTTGTTTTTTCCTGAGAAAAGATATGGTGAAAATAAATCTAACGTAACTGAGAGTTTTAATTCATGGATCTTGGATGAAAGAAGTCTGCCTGTTACTACATGTCTTGATGGTATTCGGATTAAGCTTATGTTGCAAATGTCCAATTGAAGAGAAGAAGCAGCTAATTGGAATAGTGTTCTTTGTCCAAAAATGGATGATTGTTTGTTGAATTTGAAGGAGGAAGGGTTTGGGTGGAGTGTTACTAAATCATCTAGGTATGTTTTTTATTTTTAATTAATGTTATAAACATGTAACAAAGATTTATTTTTTAGTGCAAACAGTTTATGAAAAAGATATGTGCATTTATATTTTTAATATTTTGCTCATTTAGTTTATGAATAGTTAAAAGATATAATAATGATAATAGGATAATTTTAGTTTTATTTTATTTTGTTATTAAAATTTAAGAATTCATGTATTTGTAGTGTGATAATATATAATGTCTGGAAAAAATTCTTATTACAAAGATATCAAGATAGATTAGTTGTTAATGTGATGTTTTTTTTATGTAATAATATTATGTATTTAAATATGATTTTTTTTTTCAATTTTGCAGATTTATTTATGAAGTTCATTCTCCAACATCGCACAAAGTAGATCTTAAAAATCGCATTTGCAGTTGCAATCAATGGAAAGTGAAGGGTTTTCCTTGTGCCCATGCTTTAAAGTGTATATATTTGTCCAAAAATTCTGTATATGATTACGTTGAGCCGTACTTTACTGTTGAGTATTATCGAGCTGCTTATTCACATGCAGCAAAATCCAATTCCAACTTTTGATAAAGAAGCAATTGAAGATGAAGATTCATGTACTGTTCTTCCTCCTAAAGTTGTTCGTGAAGCTGGTAGGCCTAGAGTGAATAGAATTGAAGGTGTTGATTTTTATGCAAAACAAAACCAATGTGGAAAGTGTAAAAAACTAGGGCATAATAGAAGAAGTGGTTCTACGAATGATTGAATTGTTGTTTATAATTCATTGTATTTGAATGAATATTTAACATTTTGTGTTACAGTTGAATAATATTGTAAAATGAAAATTTGATTATATGTATGTGATGAAGTTTGATTTTTAGGACTGAGTAATGTTAAGAACTGATTGAAATTTTGTAAGTTTTGTTATATTATTTGGTTTTGTTTATTTAAAAGATATTCAATTTTATCTTTTTATTTTATATTATTCAGGTTGTTCTTTTGTTGAATGATTATTTGCTTATTTGGCTTTGTTAAATTTATGCTGCGTTATGATGAACAATTATTTGATTTATTCATTTTTTTGACAGAAAATGTTTTAAAAGATAACTGTATTTATATTTTCATGTAAAACCAGTAATTTTAGTTTGTTGGATGTATTAAATTTAATAGGTTCATGTTGTTTGAGTATCTGTGTTCTATAATGTATTTTTGTTTCAATACATTAGTAAATAATTGCATAATTATTTTACTGTCAAATTATAAAGTAATGTGGTTTATAGGTTGAAAAAGATAAATACTTTTATCTTTTTATTTTCTAAATTTCTATTAACAGTAGTGATATAATAATTGAAATAATTGCAATTCTGATATAATTAAATTATACACACTAACAGAAGCTACCAACTAATCGTACACACTAAAAAAATTCATCAATTAATCATACACACCAACATAAAGATGGATTTAAAAGAAAAGATAAATGTTTTTATCTTTTCTGTAAAAGACGATGGTTATGTGACTCTTTTTTTTTTTAATTTGCATGAAGATCGTATATTAGCATTATATTTAATAATAAACATAAATATAAATTCATACATGAATATTAATGTATTGTTTTTTTTTAACCAACAAATAAAAGCAATTGAATTTTCAAACAAAAGATAACAACATTTTTCTTTTGAATGATAACATTGTAAATAGAACAGTACAGTACATCATCAGTTCGTAATTAATATCTGAACTCAGATATAATCCCTAATAAGTACGATCAAATTAGTATCAGTTATTACAAAGTAAACAACAAATTAAATATCTAGTAGTTAATAAGGTTCATCCAAAGCTGCATTACTTCTCGATCTTACAACAGTAAGGTTCGTCAATAAGTACTTCGGCAGCTATACTTGCTCTGAATTCTTCAACTTGTTCAGTAGTGATTTTTGTTGAAGTTTGTACTCCTTGAGTTAGTTTTTGCATAAAAATCATTATAAATATTCCACAGTCGAACCTGCATTCCATTTAATTGGTATTACGATCATTCAAACAAGCACTACATTAGAAAAAAAAAACAATTTGTACCTTAATATCAGGAAATTATTAAAAATTTATCTTTTAGAGAAAATAAAGTTAGTAGTAACTTTTAATCATTACATAAAATTTTCGACTATTTGAGTTGAAAATTAAATTGCTTAAAATTACCCGGTATTTTGTTGAGCACAGTCAACATTATGTGTCACTGAATTTTTTTTCAGAATGGTTTTCTGTCCATCAACTTGTAACTCCCTATTTATTGTGTTGACAGCTGCTTTCTGGAATAATTGAGAAAAAAATATAAAAAATATAAACACATTTTTTTCCACTTACCACATTGTTTGCAAATTGTGCATGACCGCTTCTTCTAGTTTTTGATCTCGTGGTTAAGTGTAAAGAGTCATAGTGATTCCATGTGCAATCTCCAACAACAAGTTCCAGCAAGTTCCAATGTTCATTTCCATGTATGGGGAACAATATGTTGGAACATAATGGATTTAAAAGTGCCTTCTTCATGAATGGGATGAACATTTGTTTCTTGATTTTTTTCAAGTTTTCATCACTTGCACTTTTCTGTTAAAATTAAGTTTTATATTTTACTGGTTTACAAAATATTAATTTGACAATATACTCCACTTACTATCATTGTTGTGTTCACATAGACAAAGTTGTTGCTTTCTTCTTGCAACATTGTTTTTCAGAACCAGAACCAATTGATTACCTACATTTGAAAAATAATATTAATAAAATGAGATAATTTATGTTTATGGAAAGAATATTTTGATGTACTTACTTGACCACAAATACTATGCTGATATAGAAGATCTTCTATCATGCATTTTGATATGGTGATTAAATTTTCATCATCACAACTGAATGCTTCAATGCTGTAAAATTATATGATTGTTAATAAAATAAAATTAATTTGTATGAGTATAAAGTTGTTTAATTACTTACTTGTTTTCCCCTGAAAATTTAAACAAAGTTTTTACAACTTCTTGATGTTCTTCACTAAGATGCTTTAGTAGTGGACATTTTTCAACATTTTTTGGCTTCATCTTCTTCTTTTCTTCTTTAGTACTATTTTCATCTTCAATGGTAATTGCTTTTTGATCAGGAATTTCATCAGCAACTTGTTTGTTGTTTTCAAATATAAGACTTTCTTCAATTTCTGAAATAAAATTTTCATTATTTATCAAATTATAAAATAGAAAGTTATTATACCTATTTATGTTAGTCATACTAACTGTATTATTTTTATTTTTCCTTACCTTCAGTATGTTCAGTCTTTTTTTTCAAATCTTGTTTATCTGTGACCTCTTCCCAATCACGCATTTGAATCTTTATTTCTTGAATTTGTATTCTTCTTTCAGCTGCTGCACGTAAAACTCTTTCTTTGTTTAATTGTTCCACAAAACTTTTCAACTCATTAGTCCAAAAGTTGAATTTTGATTCCAGCTCCTTCAATTTTTTTTTCAAACTTGTAATCTCCATATTGTCATACAATTTCCTTTTTTTACACTTCTCATCATCATCTTCAACTGGTTTAATTTTTTTGGACAAAAGATCCTTCTCGTCTTTTGTAACATCTGAAAAGAAATTTAAAATCTACATGGAAAATATTTAAAAAAAATTGTTAGAACAAGTACTCATCACTATTACACAAAGCTTTATTGGGCTAGACAATCATGCATACAATACCAACACTTATATTACAAAATGTAAAAGATAAATACATATATCTTTTTAAATATACTGTTTATATCATTTGAACACATTATGTAAGAACTTCAAATTATGTAAAAAATGTTTAATATGCATTGGAAAGTATGATATGCAATTACAGCACAATATGTTATTTATTTATTAATCTGAAAAGATAAATGCATTTATCTTTTCTATATGCTGTTTAAATAATTTGTATACATTACGTAAAAACTTAAAATGATGTTAGAAATGATAATTTTTTTAATCATGTAGTAGTACATGTATAGAAGAAAATTCAGTTGAACAATCCTTTACACAAACAGTAGTATGGTACTGAAATTAATTTATAACAAGAAAGTAATGCAAACATGTAAGTAAATTAAATATAAAAATAAATATTTATAAACACTATTTACCTTGCTATCGTCAACTTTTGCTAAGTTGATATCTTTTAGTTTTGATAAATTTTATTTCCTCATTCTTGGGATTTTGTCTTCAATGCCTTCTTTTTGATCAATGATTTGGGTTCCTTCACAGAACCAGTACTGCAATAAAAAGATAAAGGGTTTTATATATTTTAATTATAAAGAAAATATTCAGTGTGTTTGTATTAAGTGAATACTATAAATAAACACCAACAAAACCATAGTACAACCTGGTGTATTCCTTGGATCAGCATGGTATGTCTTAACATTTTTAGAATATTTTGTCAAATTGCTCGCGGCCAAGAGATTGAGTTCATTTTTTTAAAATTTAACAATTTACCCAAAAAAAACTCATGGTAAATAGCTTTGATTGTTTGGAAAAAGGAATGTTATGACAAGAAGTAATACTAACAACTTTATTAGATTTTTATCTCCTTTTTTCTGTTTAATCATTGAATTCAATTTGCTTGCCACTGTTTTTCTACTTATTACATTTTCTTTTGTGAAATTGTAAATTAAAAAGTCAGAAAAACTTTCCATGGCAGAAGCTTTGCTTGAAGCCGGAATAGGAAATAATTCCTCTCCATCTAGTGGCATTCCAAATATAAGACCCACTTCTTTGGGAGTTATTTTCAGCATTTTGTCTCCCACTTTAAAAGCATTTTCAGTAACATCAAAAGAAGTAATTATATCATCTAGATTTGAAGCGCATTTTCTTATATCATTTCTTGATATTGAATTGTTGAGAAAAAATTTAAAAATGTTTTTAAAAGGTGTTTTCTCTATGAAATCTTTTGCTTCCTGAGAAAGAATATTTTCCTTTTTAATTACTGACATTACTTTATACATTGCATCTAAATTGCATCTGTATGTGCCAGTGTACTGTTGCTTTTTTCTTTTTGTCCCTGTTTCCACGACTTCATAGTTATCTACTTCGTCTAAGTCTGTATTTGTTTCCTCACTATTTTTATCTTCATTATCCAACTCATTACTAGTGTCCTCACTTTGATTATCTGACTGTGTATTTTCTTCGTCAGACTTTGTTTGTATTTTTGTAGTAGTTGGTTCATGCTGTTGATGGTCAGATTGTTCCTGCATTCATGAAAATCTTATTAGTAGATTAGGATGTTTAAATTATTATAGTAGTGTATGTAAACAATACTAACCAGAAATTAAATGCTATATAATCCAAACAATATCATGCATGCACAATAATGTGTACAAAAAGATAGTATTATTTATCTTCTTGACATATTTTGCAAAAATGGTTTATAAGCAGTGTAATAATTTGAAATAATCATTAAAACTATAAACTTATATAACATATATCATATATCTTAAAATATTAGCATATTTTAATATCTAATTAAATCCAATAATGATAAAGCTAAAAGCATTTTTTTCCAGTTTAACATTGATATGATTTTGTCATTTTTATTTAAGCTTTAAACAACATTTTATATGGTATGTAATAATTTTAAATAATGAATAAAAATAGAAAACTAGTTTAAGGGTATTGTTTTTTGCACTGTTTGTTATTAAGATATAGTATTTGTTATTTATCCAATTAAGTGTCTCTAGTCATTATAAACAAAATTAACTAATAGAACTGATGTTATATTTGAATATGAAATACTCATAATTGATTATGAATTTGTAATTGTTAATGTTTATAATTATTTGTTAAAAAGATAATTGCGTTTATCTTTTAATGACAGTATATTGCATTAATTTCTTTTATTGATATTATGTTTCATAACTTTATTACTGCTGTGCAAAAAAACAAAACAAATAATAATTGTACACACTATGTAAAGAAAAAAGATTACCACTATTGATATTGACAACGATTTTCTTCGACTGTGTTCTTCACAAAATGGAGAAGAAATTGGTCTTATGTTTAGGCATTGCGTTCCGTTGTCTGTGAAAATGCACGTAGCTTCTGTAGAACCAAATTTTTTTTTCTTCGACTTGGTGTTCATTTTTATCCTGGATGAATGTACACAATTATTCAGTTATTGAAATAAACAAAAACACAAAGGAGAAAAAAAAGATATATTAATTTATATTTTTCATGAATCTAACAACTTTGAGTATCCAATCATTCAAATAACCAATTCAAAAAATTCGAAGGAGTAATCCATTAAAGTAAATTACATTTTATAATTAATGACAAATCAATTTTATAACCCGTATTCAAAGAAAGGAAAAACCGTTTATCATTTCAAAAAACCTTTTATTGAATCATTATCATCAACAAACAATGACTACTAATTATTGTAAATCGAGTCATAATAAAAGATTTTGCAGAAGTAAACACTGATTAGTAGTTATAATCGATTGATTAAAGCAATATTGTCAACAAAAAGCAAAGAATTAAGCAAAAACAGACAACATTTACAGGAAAATTATTCTAACTATTCATTCTATGTTAATTGAAACTTACTTTTATAGTAGATGCTTGCTCTATCAATGTGGTGAAGATCAATTTTGTTTTGGTAACGGTTGAAAGTACTAATTCGAGCGATTTAGGAATTAGGTTTTTGTGAAATAGAGGCGACGAATGATAAATGTCCTGAAAAGTATTTATTGGCAACCGGTGTCCTCGAAAAAATTTGTATAACGTTAGCAAGTCCTTGTAGTAAAAAACCCCTAGATAAATTTTGTAATACCCCGAATTTTTAACGACATTAAAGAGAATAAATTAAATAATAATTAATGTAATATTCAAAATTAGAGGAAGTGGACTGCATTACTGCGTCTGTCTTGAAATTCTGTTCAAGATAGACATTTGGTTTGCATAAAACGGACACCGTATGAAGAAGCTAAGAGGGTTTTAAGTTTGTATAAATAAAACAAACTTTTGCATGCCTGTCTTAAACATACTCTACAGACAACTGACCATGCACCGTTAACTCTACAGCCTCGATTTTGACCCATCACTAAACTGCATTGGAAAGGAACGCCTATCACCATCCATGCAGGACAGCCTTATGATTTAAATAATGAGTACATGCGAAAAACTCAGCCATATATAATATAGCTCATTCTTTTCACATTGTTTGTCTTGTCATTATAGGTTTAGCGTCAATACCTGGTAAGGTCCATAGAACATTGTATATGTATTAACTGATTCATTTATTACATAGCAGTGAATGATGTATATACCATTTGGCTCATGCAACTGGCATGGTTTATTGCTCATAATTATTTACGGCAGCGCAATAGATAATTGTTCAAATGCGTGCCTAGTGATTTGTTTAACACACATAGTTCAAAGGCTACCAGGCTAGTATATTACAAATGAGTAACTAACGACGGATGATACAATAGATATAATTAGTTAGATTTTGATTTTTTTAGTGGGATAGTTAATTTAAAATATAATTTGATGATGGTTAATTTATTTAATAAAAATTCATATAACATATAATTCATAACGTGTTCATTCAACAACAGAATCAGACAAAAGAAGGGACGTTGGAACCATATCAACGAGCATAACTAGAATTTGTTTGGCCAGAATCGAGCACAATCGGAAATTTTAATTAAATTAAACGCTCGTTTAATTTAATTAGAGTAAACCGTTTGGACGACGAAGGGAACCCAAGGTGAGTTCAACTCACTCAGTTTATCCCACTTATATTTTATATAAGTCGGGTTTAAATATTTGCGTGCTATGATTGTTAATTGGTTGATGGATGTTTGAATTGTTGTTTGATGGTTGAAGATTATATCTGTTTATTAGATAAAACGATATTGCTGAGATAACGAATTTAGATGCAGGAAAAACAGGTTGGAGGGATCCAACTGGATCCCTCAAATTTATTATTTATTTTCATATTGCATTTATATGAACTGTTTAACCAATATGATCGGATGATTGATTGATCACTGTTGTTGAATCTAAATTCAATGGTTGTTTTGTTTTAACCAATAAAGAGTAATTGTTGAGTAGTTGGCAACAGTTGATCTAAAAATAAATGGTGTTACAAATATGGATTTACCGTCGGTTGAATCGACGGTAATCAAGTTATGAAATCTATTATATTATATAAAAGCACAATCTTTCCTCGAAGACCTTTCAGATCTAGATTCTCCAAAAAAATTACAGATCGATACGTGTACAACATTTCTATCCTCGCCATTCAGTGCAAAAACCATCCTTATCTATTCCTTGACCGATTATACTGCTTTCAATAGGATTTCGAGACCTTACGTTTCCAACCCGTTCAAAAATTCCTCTAATTGACACATGTCCCCGCACACATCCAGGCCGTTGAATTAGAAACTCCTCTCAAACGGTAGAAAACAAGTCGCTCATGCCGTCCAATTGACACCTGTCCCAAATTTCTTTTATAGCCAGATTAGAAAATAAGATGGTTCCGTCATTTCTTTTTTTATCAACGCCTGTCCACGTATATTCTTCTTCCAGTTTACTATAAAACTTCTAGTGCGGTGCTAAGGGCTTCCCAATATGCTCTTCCTAATACCACAACTAAAAAATACCACAAAATAATACATTCCCCTCTTCCTAATACCAAACAATTAAAAATAGGGGCTACCACTGTATTTCTCCATCTTTATCATTGCGTTCAAAAACCCTAAATTACGTTCGATCAAAAAAAACCTCCATCTCCGACTTCAACTGACTCCGAATAAACTTCGACTATATCTAAACAAACTTAACCAAATATAAATCACTATATCACAGTTTTAGGTTTTTAGATCATCAAACAATTGATAGATTACCGTACGGATTTGAATTTCCTATGAGAAATGTGTAGAAGACAATGATTGATTACCAATAAGAGAGATTAGGGTTTTCATATTAGGGCCGAATACGTGATTAGTTCGGCAAATAATGGTTGAGTGAGAGATTAAAATGGAAATGTAATGTGGTATTAGGAAGCATACAAAATTTAATAAGTTTTATTTTTTTAATTGCGATATTAGGAAGAACATATTGGCGTGCCCTTAGCACCACACAACATCTAATACCAGCTTGGGATTTCTAATTTCACCAATCAACATAAATCGTGCTCAAACCCTAGAAGATGAAAAATTCTGCATGGATTTATCTTCGCTCAGAAACACACATATCCACTGACAACTCAATAGATTAACCTTATCTCCCGTACTACACTGTCAATCCCATCATCGCCCCCATCCTATATCATCGCCATTGCAAATGATTTATTTTTCCTGTTTTCTGCTATCTTCATAACTGAGGGTTCCTCCTGTTTCATACAGGTTTTGCGGCTTCAACTGTTTCAGCTATAAAATTTTAAAATTGTCGGTTCTCATTAGGTATTAATTCTAATTGAACCTATTATTTTTCATTTCTATAACCGTGTATCTACCTTCTAATTCGGTTGTCTTCGTCAGATCGATCAAAGAAGCAGCTAGCTTATTTCTACAAGTTGTTTTTGAACAAGTTTAGCTAACAGGAAAAGGTAAATGTATATTATAACTGTAACTAATTTTGTTTCATACTGTTACCTTATGTCAATTGGAATTCATGCATTTGATAATCTTAGTCTCTTAGTTTATTTTTTCTATTTTTTCCCATTTTTAATGTGGACGGGTACAAACTGAACACAAACTTAAAATGCTTTGTATTGCCTCTGCACTTTTAAAATAAAGTTTAGTAGGAATGGAAATTACCAATTGTTGTTTATGTTGGCAAACTCAGTTGACAAGAATTCCTCAGGGTACATTAAAAAATCTATTATAGTAAACAATCCCTAGAATGCTATAATAAATTTATTTTCCTTTTGATATATATCTTAGAAATGAATTCCGCAGCGTTAACGTTTTTGTTGGTTTGAGATATTATATTTCATACCCTTGCGTCTGCTCACCACTTACTGTTGATTAATATTAAAATTTAAAGAGTTGCATTCTTGCATGTAGGTGAATATGATTACTTTATAGTTTACTTTATGTATTTTGAAAACCTAATTTTCATTACCATATCATAATTTATTTAATTTTTGTACTGGGCCTCTACTGAACAGTTCTTACCTGATAATAACTGGAGTGGAAGCATAATTTGGAAGAACTAAAACCTTTAGTAATACCTAAACTTGGAATGTGCATGAATAATATGCTCAAGAAAACTAAAGGTTTAATAACATTTGTTCCTGCTTTTATGATTACTAGTTCATTGCTAAGTTGTTAATTATGATATAGATCGATTCTACTCTACCATTTAGACATTATTATGTGCTACGTTTGTAGTCTTAATGTATAGTCTACCTCTTTCCATGCACATGACATACCATTTCCATTTGTACTAACATAAGTCATGTTTTGTAATATACATGCACGTTATTATTCGATAATTTACTGAATAAGAACTATATGTTAGTTCTCCAAACCATTTTCTACAAATATCGGCTCATCCAATCAACTGTAGCCAATATCACGTGTTACTCTTCCCAGCCATATTTTTGCAAACCCGTAACTCATCCACTTAGCAGCAATGGATATCAACTGCCTTAGAAATCAATAATCATCGTTCTCCTCCTTCGTATGTATGGAAACTTCCTCCTCCTTTTGGCCTTTTTCGTATTTTCACTCACATTTCCTATTACTCCAAGTAATTTTCCATCGTTTGCATCCCTTTTTCTAGATCGCTATACTTCTATTTATTTGACACCAATTGTTTCTATTATTGGTCATTTTACCGATTTAATTTTGTGTCCTATTTTTTGTTTTGTTTACTTGCAATTCAAACATATGGTTGTTACTTATTTGATTTCCATCGTGTACACTTACTGTATGCTCATTCGCTGGTATTATTTCGTCCACTATATTCTCCATGCTTTAGAGGATTGTAATATATTTGTGTATCAATAAATTTTCACAAGATCGGTTTAGGATGGTATTGACGATGACCTCTATTTTATTTGATGATGATTTGGACTGGTTTAAAATTTAGTGCATTAAAATGGTTGATTAAGGACTAGGATGAAATTGCTTTAAAATTATTATTGGGTATTAGTAGTAAAACTTCAAATTGGGTTAGTTTTTATTTTATTCTGAATCGCTTTTGATCTCGAAAAGGACATGTATTTGAAAGTTATACATATATACATTATTTTGTTTTTGTTTTTGTTTTTATTGATGAAATAAAGTAGTTAATGAATACCATATAAAATGGTTTTCCTATGACATAATTAGTGGATGCATGGATATTTAATATGCAAATAATTTGTAATATTACTCGACAGATTCCTTATTTGTTAATGAAATTTGCTTTCTTTCTATTGAATTGGAACGTGTATTTCATTTCAAAATAAAGCAGGATTCTAAACTATTCATTTCGTATATGATACGAAAATTATATTAGTATTAGTAATTATTATTCATGTGAAAGATTAGACTTCGTATCTCTTTCCGTTTGAGGATGCACTATTATAAAGTAACCCAATTTATAAAATTGTCATCCTTTTGTTAACATATAATTATTTATATGAGCACATTTAACAACACCAATTATATTACTGAGACTTAATTTTTGGCTAAAATACTTGGACCTTAAACCTTATATTATTCTTTTTGAACCCATGTAGTATGGTTTCCAAAATCATTCAGATTTTTAAACCAAACATATATAGAATTAGTTAACAATATAAGCTCGCCGTGTTTGCTTCCGAATTGACATTGAATTTGTACCCCAAAATCATATTTACTATTGTAACTGTGTGCCTATGTAATGTACTAATAAATGCTGATATGATTTTTGTTCCTTCTAATTGGACTGATTGATTTTCTGATGAGTTTAGCCCTCAGCATCCCCGGATTTTTTCATTCTATATAGCTATTTTAAATAATCTTTTATGTTGGATAATCAGGTCAATCCTATCCAATGTTTAACCATGCTTATCAACCACACTTACAGCATGTCTAATTCTGGTATGTACATAATGGTATAAATGTGATATGGATTTCCTATAAATAGTGTAAAATGCTTAATATGGTTATTCTCTTTACAAGATGAGTTCAATTCACTCATAACTAAAGATTTAATATGAGGTGCGTACATAAGGTATTGAAATGATGGATGATGTTTATTTCCTTTTTCCAACAAAAAGGTAGCGTTTGAAATTAATAGTCCTTTTTGAAAGTACACATTATGTGCACAAATGGCAATAATCAACAAAGACTATTAAGTCTTGATTATGAATCAACTATTGCCTGCCAATAAATAAAAGGATACCAAATTATTCACACTGTTGTACTTTATATATGGATTTATAAACTAAATGCCCGCGGGCAAATTTGTAAAGTGCTTAGTATAATTCTTGCATTGTAAAGTATGCACTCCAATGACTTGAATGCTTAATGTTGGGTGCATATATAAGGAATATAAATGGGCGATGTCATTTGTTTCTTTTATCAAATAAAGAATAAAACAATCAAAAGTTATAATAACTTTATCTGATATTATGTGTACAATTGGGAATATGCATCAAAATGGACTACTATGGTCATAGATTATAATCGGTTATAAGCCTAAAAATTAGCAACAATAAGTACAAAGTTATTAGCGCCTCTATTCATGTATGTTTGATATTTTAAACTAAGTGCTCAATGACACATGTCTGTACATAGGAAATTAGTTTAGCATTGAAAGCTATGTAGAAGATATTCTATTTGACTTCCGAAGTAAAGGTCATTAGAATCTGCATCCACAGTTAATTATGTTATAGGTAGTCATATTTAAAAAATGAAGTTCAAACTCTTATCCATGTAACATAGACCAAAGTACGACTATATATTCTATGATAATGATAATAAGATAAAATCCGTAAGCTTCTTTATGGTTTTAGCTTTATTGTTTGAACCATTGAAAGTGAAAACTATATCTTGATTATGTCATTGACTTCATTTTCAAAATATAATTAGTTACTGTCCTTTTGTTTCAGAACTACATAAATGCTCATGTTACATATTTTATTATGGTATATAAATTACAGTTTTTCTTGCTTTATTTCGTTTTTTTTGTATATTCGGTTTAATCAATCCCAAGCTGTATACGCGTATACCTATATGTAATGGTTTTACTTTAACTAAGTGCTAAGAATGAGGTATAACAAAATTTTCCACTATATTTTGAAGATTCTTTTTCAAATTTTGTAGAAAAAGTGTAGGATTGCAAGTTATTTGGTTTTTCTTTTTTATGGTTTAGTCATTTTTATAACCCAATATGTATTTTACACAGAGCTGGCCCTGAGCTATCAGGGGCCCAAGGCCAATATAACGGGTCACATATCAATGCCAAACATCCTAAACGTAGCCTTATTATGCCATTCATACTAATAGATCAACATAGCCTTATACATGTTATTAAACATCATGTCGTTTATTTCGTGCATCATTTGAATAAGGAATGGTAATGAATTTTCAAGGTATTCTTAACATCTAATATTGGTTGTCATTGATATAGTTTGCGGTGTTAATTTATTTATGGTTAAAGTTTAAGTAGTGGCTTCATTTTTTTTCCCATCCCAACCACATTTCGATGATAAAAATTGGCGTTATACTTATATTTTACTCTACAGATGCTTATACTTTCTAAAATAATTAAAATGCCTAAGGATGGTTGGCTTTCTTATGTTGATTTACTTTTCTTTCTATGGTGGGATTCTTAGTTCACCTATATTTTGCTTTACCATTCCTTGCTTCCCATCTCTATCTATAAAATAATTTCTTATAGGTTAAAGCATTGTAAGAAAGGTGAAGGTCCAAATACACCTAAAATCCTCAGGTCGTTCCATGTCCAAATTTTGGATTGCTTCGATTAGAGGATCGTCTTAGTAATTGCCTTTCGCTTTCACCATTATAATGTGTTAAACCAGTAGTACTATATTTTATTACTTTTGGATGTAATATTTTCCATAAATTTAAGCATGTTATTTGTAGGTAATTTAAATCACCTCCCAGCACTATGACGGGGAATTGATTTATTTTTGTTCCAATATGGTCAAACCATTGCTTTATGGGGATAATTAGCACATTACAAAGTTTCTACTGATGAACCTTAATGTAATGTGACTGTATAATAAAGAGATTGGGAACCTTACTGTAATATGATTATATAGACAAACCTTGGTCATGTGCAAGGTTTTAAATCTCGGATATCAATCGCTTTTCGTCTCGGGGATTTTATAGACTCGGTCTCGTATCGGGGGAGAACTCGGATGAGATGAGTCTAACTCGGGAGTTCGTCTCGGATTTTCATCTCGGGTCTGAAAGTTCATATCGAAACAATCTCGGGGTACATGATATGTTAAAAATGATATTTTAACAAAATGATTTTTATGAATGCTATAAAAGAATAGTAACTTAAACTTAAAATGCAAAATAACTTTATTATTCTTTATTTTGTGAATGATCATTCATACTCTAAATCATAATATGCTTAACACAGAAATATTGTCAGACAAGAAACATTAAAAGGATCCAAAAAATTAAAAAATCAGCATAAATAGACCATAAAATACATAATTTCATAAGTAATATGTACATAAAAAGATGAATATGAAAATCATAAGCATTGTAAAACATATACGAATATAGTCATTTAACATGGAAATGTAAAATAACAAAATATTGTTATGGCTAGATATGAGTTTTTTAATTATAGTTCTAGTTCAGGCACAAATTTGAATTTTAACCAAAAAAAAAAAGATCTCGGACGATATTCCAGTATTTCGTCTCGGTCGACATATCTTTCGATATTGCAATATCTCGGGCAATATATTCGAAAGGAGATTTATAGTGATATTTGTTGTTTCGTTTCGGAAGGAGCCAAAAACGAGATCTCGGAGGAGATCTCGGGCAATATTTGCGAGATTTGAAACAGTGGTCACGTGAGACACAAGAATGCAACTTTTTACTTCCCTTGGCTTGAATGTTACAATTCATGGCCGGAATAATATGTTTATTTATCCTTAAGGCAACATAATTAACCAACAAAAAAATACTTGCAAACATTACCAAACAAAAACAATGTTACTACTATAACCTACATATTATTTGACAAAATAATAACTAACCAGACCCATCATTACATATCATGTGCATAACACGAGTTCACACTTATATTATATGAAAGCACAATATTCATATGAAGACCTTTTGGTTTTAGTTTTCTCAAAATATCACGCGTTGTTGTGTGTCAAAGTAGTTTAATTGTCTTAAATTTGTTATTACTTTAGCTTATTGTAATTGTTGCTTAAAAGAATTCTAATAGACTTTGTTTTGTAGATTATCTTCCTATTATACATTTAAAAGAAATATGAATGTGCACATTTCTCTCTAAAGGAAATATCCATGTTCTTTTGGTTGTTTTATTTCAATTTTTTAGGACTTGATTGGATAGCAGCAGTTGGCCTTTATGTGAAGGGGGTGAAGAAGACTGACAAATGAATCAACCAATTCATGAAGGCTTAAGTATTTTTACAATATTAGACCATTTGAACTCTATTGTTCAGTTATTACATAGTTAAACTTGCTTGCCCCTTATTGCATGGTTTGATATTTGGGGAAAGCAAAAAAGTTTCTAACCTTATATGATATCGTGTAAAACAAAAATATCTGTGTATCTGATTGGCCTATAAGTAAGTGCTAAAATGCTATCATCTTTTACTTATGTACAAAAAATTATTCCCCATGCTTGGTTTATAAATTAACATTTGTGCCCGTTGACAAATAAATTATATTGTTTCCAGCATAGCTTATTTTATTCTGTAATGTTACAGATTTGTACAATAACATCGTCATCTTTATTTGTATGTATAATTATGTTACTTGCTTAGTTAATATCATTTTCATCCGCATTTTGCCCTAGCCTTTTGAAAACATTAATTTGTCATGCAATTTTGAACATCTAATATAATATTATATAAGTTGCAGTTAACATCCATGTAATTACGTTTTGTATTTAACCATGTTATTCTTATGTTTTATACCGGGCCTTATTTTGGAAATGGTAATGCGAATTTTAAGTTCAAACAAATTATTGTAAGGTCAAGTAACCAACTATTATACAATATTTCCAATGCAACCTTATAGCGCGGTCCGTGTGCATAGCATGGGTTCGCACTAGTTTATGTTATAACTGAAGATAGATTTTTAAATCTATATATTTAAATTAAAGATCAATAAAGGAGATTAAGGTTTAATTTATAAGTTTTAAGTATTTTTAAATAGTTTACAAATCAAAGTCTTACATTAATGAGATTTACAAGGAGACGAGCAAAAATATACGCAATACTTAAGAGATGAATTAATTGTTTCAAGAGACAAATAAATGGAATATATTTAAATTAATTATGTTATTACTTAATTTAAAAGCATGAATAGTTTGAATTGGTTAACGAGATAACCATGTTTTTGAATTGATTAAATTAGTTTGATTAAACTAATGAAATAGATTTACGAATATTTGTTTTTACTTTAATAAGATTTTAATTAAGAGATTACTATTTGTTGTAGTTAAATAAGAAGTAACTATTCCTACATAGTTAATGATAATGCAAAATTATTATTTTAATGATTTAAGTGATCAAGTTCGTAATGAGATTCATTAAGGTAAGTAATCCAAGGGGATATTGAAATATAATCGGATTTTGAAAAGAATTGATGGACGGTTATATACTAAAACTGAGTTTATAACTAAGTTATAAAAGGGATTTTAAGCTGAGATGATAGCTTAGAATAAGTGTCTAAATTAAGAAAAAGGAAGCAGATTAAAAGGGGTGCATATTAAGCTAGAGTTTTATAAAAGATGTTTATAAAAGGGAGCGTGAGGCCAAAATGTTAAGTTTAAATTAACATTACTTAGTAATGGTATTGAAACAAGATTTTCAAAATAGAAAATGGTTGAATGAATCAAAAGTGGAATAATATGGATTGATAATAAGTCGAGATAAGAATTAGAGCCTAACTGGAGATTGTTGAGTTGAGTGGTTTTCTGAGTATTGATCTGATGTTGATTTCGGTCTTCGGGGTTGGTACTTAGGGAGCTATTCATTTACCAATTTATGGTTAGGAATTAATGATTTTTAGAGCGAAGATATACAAGAATATTGTTGTAACTAATGTTTTGAATTAATTGTAAGATGGAAAATTGGATATAAGTTATAAGATGTTTTTCCCCAAATATTGTAATGAAATGGTTTTGAGAATATTACTAAGAAGCGAATACCGTGTTTTAAATTATTAAATGATTTAGAAGTTGAACCAATCACTCGTAAATTATTTATAATTAAAAGGGCCAAATGTTGCTGAGTACTCAATCAATGAATTCGTTTTATTTCCGTGATTGAATGGTTGTTATTTGATAGTTAAATAACCGACTATCAAATCTGGCCAATGTGATTGTTGGTGTGGAAAGACCGGGATCGAATTTATATTCGAAAACCATTCTGAACCGGTGAATACGAAATCATCGGAGATATTGATTGAAGATGGAGCAATTGAAGACCATGGATCTTCATGAGCGAAAGGATTATTTGTTAAATTCTTCTGGTTTAGCGGCCAGAGGTATTCGACGGTGATTCAGTCGTGATTGGAATCTTTCGGGTTGCAAGGACTACTCGCTACTGATCCATAGGGTAATTCAAGGATACAGTAGGAGAGTGCCTTCGGTTTGTCCAGTCCCAGGACAACTTGTATGGACAAATGTCTAACAAAGCATTTCCAAAGGGATTACGTACGTTGATTTCCTCAAACGTATTTCTGTGGCGGCGGAGAAGAAACCTTTCCAAGGGTTACACATTTCCAAGTAGATTCTCTCTATGTATTCATTCAATGGGGTGTTGGTCTCGAAAGCTGGTGAGGGCCGGGCTTTCTCAATTCCGCTAGGGCTCGCTCGTTGTTCTGTCCATTCGTCTTGCCATTGTTTGGTTTTTGCCCTTGGGGACTTGCCCCCCTGTTTTGGTCGAAGGGCTCCCCGCCTCGCCTACCTCTGAAGTGGTTGTTGGCGGTATCCGATTCGGGATCATTGGGACGACTTCTGGCGGAACGCCGATTCTGTCTTGCTTCTTCTTGGCACAAGTATTGATCTGCCTTCTCATAGAAGGTGTCAAGGCTCTTTGGTTGCTTTCGATCGATCCAGGCCTCGAACTCTGAAGTAGGGAGGACACCCTTCGCTAGCTGAAAGAGTACGGTGCGAGGATCTGGATCACCGACCTAGGCGAGAGCTATGTTAAACCGAGAAAGGTAGCTTTTGAGTGATTCAACGGGGCCCTGGTATAGGTTGGACAAAGTGAGGGCATTCTTCGGAGTTGGGATATGCACTCTGAATTGCTTGACTAGCTCTGTTGCTAATTGTCCAAAGTTGTTAGTGGAATTAAGTGGGAGGTGAGTGAACCAAAGTAAAGCAGTGCCGGATAGGAAGACCAGGAAGCATTTTCACTTGGCTGGGTCATTACCCTAACTCGAGTCCATTTGCCATTCGTATCGATTCAAGAAGGCATAAGGATCAGTGGTTTCATCATAGAGTGGTATTTGTGGCGTGCTAAAGATCCTTGGCCACTCGGCTTCATTTACTCTTTTTGTGAAGTGGTTACGCCTAATGTGAGCTTCCCATGCGCCGTGTGCACCCCCTCGCATTTCCTTCATGACCCTTCGTATCATGTCAGGGAGATAGGTCGGGTGTGGATGCTCTATCGGGATCCACGGGTTCTGATGCTGTTCCGGAGTCCTGTTGCGAGGTCGTCTTCTGTGATGGATGTCCGGATCGTCTTCCTCCATGTCCTCAACATCTATGATTGGGTCTATGTGCGGACGTTGAGGTGGAGCGTGGTGATGCAGATCCTGTTCCAAAGGAGCACAGGCCATTGGAATAGCGGGTACTTCACCCTAATTAGCGACCATTAGGTTGTGTCGAGGAAGAGGTTGGTTTGTAGGATTGGTTCCGTCATTGATAATCAAGCGAGAGCGGTCTCGGTATTGCGCCCCCTCACTGTATGTAACTGTAGTTCGGTCGTCGTTGCCATTCCCATTCCCATTGGCATAATCGTTACCGTTATCGAGGGAATTGGTACGAGTGGTGACATTGTTGATGAGGGTGAACCTCCTCCTTTGGTGTGGGCCCCTTGACTCGGAAGAGGAAGTTCATGATGCAGTTGGTCGAGGTCGAGCATTGTTTCGAGTAAATTGAAGTCGGGCGACGACGCGTTGGCTTTCTTGAAGTTGCCGCATAAGGCCGATGTTATCCCTTAATGCTGGTTGAGCTCGACCACTGTGTTCTCATATCTTTCACTAAGCACGCGAACTTGAACTTGGGCAACGGGCGCTTCGGGGTCCACAACAGGACGGACTGTTTCATTAGTGGTCGGGACATCTACCGGTTGAGGTTGCTGTGAGGTACCGGCCTCGGCTATGGCTGAAGAGCCGACCATTGCGTTCTTTGACTTCTTTACCATCGTGAGCGGACTCAACAACAGGTTGAGCAAGGAACCTTAAGCTCGTCGAAGTCGAGATGATAATGTGGAAGAAAGATGTGAATCTTGAATTCAGAAGTTCTCAGTGAAAGCACCAAATGTTGACGGCAAATAATGTCGTAAACACCAAAGATTCCTATTAATAGGAATAGTTAATTTGGTCATAAGACTATGTAAGAGAAATCGGTAAATGACACGAGAATTTATAGTGGTTCGGCCGCGGATTAGGCCAACGTCCACTTTGGAAGGATGTTGAACTTTTATTAATCACTTAAGAATTACAAGGTAGAGCCATGCTCATTACATTCACTTTTATAATTGCCATATGCTAGGTATTTGGGAAAAAGAATATTTAATTCTCCTTCTTCCTCAAATAGGAGATGTCATTAATGAGGCTCATGAAGCTCTAGGAAGGTCTCAAGTTAAGAAAATCCAACCCCTTTGAAGTGTGAGGCCATGGGCTATTTATATTAGTGGGGGTAGGTAGGATTGATTAGGTAGAAGTAGGTAGAAATAAGGGACCACTAGCAGAATTTCGAACCCACCACCTGCGTGCCTCAGAATTTCGAACCCGGGCAGGGATTCGAAATTTCAAGCCCGTTGGGTTCGAAACTTCGAACCCAGGCACGGGTGAGAAATCTCGCTCCCGCTGGGTTCAGAATCTCGATCCCAGCCATAGGTGTGAGATTTCGCACCCGCTGGTTTTGAAATTTGGCACCCACTGGGTTCGAAATTTCGAACCCAGGCATGAGTGCGAGATTTCACACCCGGCTGGGTGCGGATTCCGCGTCATGCCTGGCGTAAAGTCCTACCGAGGGGCGCGAGGATCCCGGGACCGAGTGATTGAGGCTCGTAGCTCCTTCAAGGTCTGAGGCCTTGGTTTGTGGATGTCTTCTGGATGTCGTGAGGTTACAAGCGGTGTAGTCCCTTCTTGATCCTGTTTCCTTCACTCCTGAGCGTCCCCCTTCGGCCTCAGTTTCATGAGGTACGTTGAGTTGAGCGTGTCTGATGCTCTCCTGGGAACCAGACAAAAAGCTGGTTAACAAATCTCATACCCCCTCGGGGTATAAATTTCGTACCCCACCGGGTACGAATTTTGTACCCTTATAAAGGGTATGAATTTCCTTAGCACGATGGAAGGGATCCAAATTTTTGAGGTGGCTGCATTACAAGATACGAAAATGGGCTTTGTGGTCCCCTACTCGTACATACTCCCACCTAACAACTCGACTATAAATACCCCACCCCCTCACTTCTTACATGAATGGGGTTGGTCCAAGCTCTCTCCCAAGCTTTAATGGCTTCCTAGGAAGAAGACATTCTTCCCTGAAGCCTCCTAGACACCTTCCTTCATCACTCAAGGAAGAAGACACATGTGCTTGGACCCATGAGCATAATCATGAATGCTTAACCATGCTTTTGGAAATTACATCACCTTTTGGATGTTTCCGGACCGCTCGGACATTGTTGACTAAGTCATCACCTCTACCACTCAACAAAGAAGAAGAAGGACTCGACCCCCTCGCCTCGGACCCCAAACCTTGGATCGTGAACCTTGAACCTGTAAAATTGGACCCCAAGTCTCGATTCTAGTTCCCTCGGCCTCGACTCTGCTTCCCTCGAATCCTTCGACTCTGCTCCCTCGAATTCCTCGCCCTCGACTACGCTACAACATGAGCAACTCCTCAACTACTCATGCTCAGCAAGAAAGCTCGACAACAAGGAAGCTTGATTACAAGGACTAATAGGATATTGTTAATCATTATAACTTCTTGTAATAGTCTTATTGTACTTTGTTGTAATGGAATAAAATCGATACAACCTTCAAAGTGGACGTAGGCCTTGACGGGCTGGACTACTATAAGTAACTGTGTCCTTTACTTTCCCACCTGTTATTAATGCATCTCTTATACTTCTCCGCTCTATACATTCTATTTTCTAATTTTTGGAACTCTCGGATGTTGACTACAATTTTAGACGTTAACATTTTGGCGTGCCCGGAAGGGGAGAGTAAAGCACGCACCAACGGTCGACTTTTCTGTCACTTCCTTCGGGGAATCAAAACCTCGAGTTTCCTTTTACTCAATCATCAAGACTTAGGACGCTACTTAGGTTTTCTCAGATGTACCGACAAAGCCTATCAGCAATGGTGAACCAAGGAAAGAACCCCATGGTCCGACCTTCCACTGTCGGTCCTGATTCGTAATTTTTTTCATCTGCCTCAACTCTCTAAAGCTCCGACCAATCTTAATGCTTCTAAACTCGATGCATTTGTCGATCAAGCCCAATTTGACGAAACATCATGAAAGTTCGGCGAGACTCAACGATGACTTGTCGATAAAATCCACCAGAACATCAGATTAACACAACAACTTCAACCATATGATCGACGAGGCATTCTCCGCCTTCAGGTAGATTTGGGCGTTCAGCATCCATTAACCAATGCCTTCGCTCAAACTCCACAAAGCCGATTTTTCCCACCGATTCTGAACCCCAAGTTTGTTTGTGCTATTCGGATTCCATCTTGTCCATCAAGCAAACTTCTTGACAATGGCGAGAAAGGGAAAACTTACCATTGGTGGAGCATCTAATGATAATCAAGGCACTCCAGTTCACCAGCGACCATTTTCTGACATCTTAGCTACTACTGATGTAGCACAACCTCTGGTCCCCTAAGGCTCCAGTCACTCAAGAGTAGCTGTTAATATCATATTCAATATCAACACCCTAAAAATGAAATCAACACTTTAAAGTACAAACAATTAAAAAATTAAGAGTGAAAAGACGGGAAAATTAGAGTGAAGACAAGTTTCAGAGTGGTTCAGCCCTAAGCTTGGCCTATGTCCACTTTGAAGGTAACTTTCATTATCACGTCAATGTTTACAAGGCATGAAATATCACTTTGTACATTCATCTTCTATTATTTCAAATAATTCTCGCTTAGATCTATGCAAATTGATGGAGGAATGGTAGGATCAATGGGGAAATGGTGAGATCAACAGAGAAATTATGAGATGTCTTCGAATGCAAGGAGGATGAAGGAGGATCTTTAATCTCTTGGTCACTTAGATGATCTTGATGGAAGTCATGGCCGATTAGATGGTAGATCTTCGAATGGAGATGACGACTGGAGGTAGGAATGCTTATGAATGGTGGTAGGAAGGATCCGACAGCACTTCGTCGTTGCCAGCAATCGATCCCTTTAATGGTGGAAGCCATGGCATATTTATAGGGAAGCTCTCATGAAGAAATGGTCTGAAATCCATATATGCAGGTTCTTGGTCGCACGCTTCTTTATTTACGGAAAATCCCATCGGCAATGATTTCCAGCTATTGCCAGTTATCAAGACCGATCGCCCAGATGAATGTAAGACCGCCAGAAGGTATGTGACCGATCAAGGAGTGCACAACCGACCAAGAGTAGGCATTGGTCCTTCTCTGCTCGACCAGTAGATGGTGCATAAATGATGTACTAGTGTTCGACCAGGGAATGAATGATGGACTAAGGCTGAGCGAGCGGGCAGAGGATGTACGAGTGACCCCTTGGCATTTTGGGTTACTTACCCTCGAGGTATGCGCGACTGAACAGTGCAGTGCGAGCAGACGACCAAGAGAAAGAATAAGCGACCGACCTTAGTGTTTGAGCAATGCATTTGTGCAAGTCAGATTGTACTCGAGCTATCCCGTGCTCCAGCTCCTTTGTGTGCTCGAACTTCCTCGTCTACTTGACATGTTTTGCGCTCGAGCTATGCATGTACGACCAACCCTGCTGTGATTGTACGACCCTGACGTAACTTGTATACGCGCAATACTTCTTACAGACAAGCTTTTATGCGTGCGTCAGAGCCTTCGTGTGCGAGCAAGCTTTATGATGCTTGACCAATACAAGTGTCCAACTCATGATTTTAACATAGATTTAATCATTCAATGCGTGTATGATTTTTAAGGGATAAACATTTGTCCCTCGAAGTTTGTAATTTTTTTATTTGTAAAAATTTCATGCTTCGAAAAAATTAAGAGTAGCACCGGTTGATGGATTAAATCTAGTTTCCCATGAGGCGATCACGTTTGCAAGTAGCTCGCACATATACAAGGTCGAACGAGCTCGAGGTCGTTCGTTTGTAACATGATTGATTGAGCCTATCTATTCGGGTCAACAACAGCATGGTCGAGCAGGCTACTTAGGTTCAAACGGGCTGACGTGTCATCTTGGTTTGCACGAGCCCTATAATTATCACTGTACACTGCCTCTTCGTGTTCCCGCTCTTCATTCATCTTTACTTCCTAAAGAAACTTTTTAATGGTGGTTTCCTCTTAGAAAATTCTACACAGCAACACAACCCTCGGTCGGTTCCTCTTATACTTCAACCAAATTAACTCCACAAATTCCTAGTTCGTTACCGTGTTCGATTTTCTCCAGCAAAGCTTGATCAATTTTCTGAAGCGAATTGGAGCAACCTCACTTGAATAAGAAGCATTCTGATTATCATAGGTGATTTCTCCTCTTTTATCTTCGTTTTGTTTTATCAATTAGCCTTGAAGGCACTTAGGATTTTGAACTGGATGATTTGGTATGGTTTAACTTTGAATCAAGGGTTTTGGTGATTTTGGGATTATCATGCCATGAAATTGGGATCTTGTTGGATTAAGCGTTGTAGTTGAGATATTCGATTTGTACAAAACTCTTTGAGTTTTGATTTTAACCACACGCCCATGACGTGTTTGTTGTAATGCTTGAAACACAAAAAATTTCATGCTTTATTTGATATGCACGTTTGCCGAGCATTTCATCTTTGAGATTTCAAACTGATACGTTAAATGTTGCTCGAATTTGAATCTATATGTTGTTTGCTTTTTGGCTTTAATCAACTATCTTTTTCTTGACTCAATGTTATGTGGCAGCACATACATTCTGATTTTGAAAATTGTCTTTGTGCATTGATTAGTATTTGGGCTCACATATGCTGATTGTATAGTGAAAACAATATTCAGTTTTTGAACTCTAGTTATTGGCTTGATATCCTTTGCCTTGAATAATGTTTTCTTTGTGTTGAACTTAGCCATGTTTGCCTAGTCATGCAAGTCTGATTGCTTAAAAGCCTTCAACACGGTTCAATAGCGCATTTTACACGCCTGCTCGACAAAATGTTCAAGACACGGAACCTTGGCTAATGCTTTTAACTGTCTTTTGCTGACGTTTTAATTCAATTCTGGCACTTTAGTAACTTGGAAGCTTTTAATCCTTCCGTCCCCTAACATTCTTGCTCGAACACTGTGGTCACTAATGCTCGATCTTGCATGGGTCGTTCCTGCTTGACTGCTATATGGGGCCGATCACGCATGGCCCTGCCTTGGTCGGTCATGCACGACCAGGAATGGATTGAGCACACACAACTAGGCCAGAATGCTTTACGCATGACCAGACTTGCTTTGACCATGCACGACCAAAGATTCGAATGAGCATGCTCGACCAGGCCAGAATCCTTTTTGTACGACCAGGCATGGGTCGTACGTGATCGACCACGTCTGGGTCATTCATGCTCGTCCTAGTTTGATTGGCATATTTACATCTTTTGGAGGCTTTCTTACATTAAGGCCTATAATAATTGCTGAATGTTTCTTGCAATACTTAACCTGTAGTGACTGAAATATCTGCATGTTTTTTAGCTAATAATTTTGTTATCGATCTCTCTCATCAACAAGTTAGTTAGGAATAAATGTGCAGGTAACTTATGATTTTAGCTCGAATGGCATATTTGTAAAGGATTGCTTTTTGATGTAATCATTTATAGTTTGGTTAAACATTTCCTACTCAAATATGGTCAATCTAGAGTTAATCGTCAATAATGTTCGGATTTAGCAAGCCAGTGTATATTGATCATGAAGTCCAAGCCTCGTATTTTCAATAACTCATATAATTATGTATGATATTCCCCTTAGAGAAGCGCGTACCTGCGATTTATTTTTAGACATAACTATTTGTGTAGAGATGGTAACTTTTGTGTAGAGATGGTAACTAGAAATTAGTCTCGTCAAAATCCTGAAGAAATAGCTATGTCTAGCAAGGCTGGAAGTTCTATTCAAGGAACGAAGACTACATCAATTGTTGTCCCTCGAGCGAACATTAGTCAGGATTTCACCCAACCCGGGGCTCTTGATAGAGTACCTTCTGACAGTCATTGAACAAAACTCCCTTTTGGTTCATACCGACAAATGTGTTCTCAATTTGGATTTTTAGAAGATTAAGCTAAGTTTCTAGGGAAGGATGATTTGCCTGACCATCCACCCCCCGGGTATGTTACAGTCAATCGCCATATGCTCTTAAGTGGAGCAGTCCCCCCTTTAATCCTTATTTTGAATCAATTCTGCCGCACTTGGCCATTACCCCATACCAATTGCATCCCAATGGCTATCATATTATAATGGGACTTTACGTACTTTTTATGAGAGTCAAACAATGAGCACCTACATTTCAAGATATATGCTTTTTATATGTATTTGAAAGAAGGAAGACAGATCGTCCCTCTTTTATCTTTGTTGAAGGTAAGTATTGCAGAACTATTACTGGCTTAGTAGAAAGTGTTAGGGGATTTATGGATCAATACTTTTATGTTCAATGCTCTGGTAACTTTTATGGCTGATGGATGGAAGGAGGTAACCACTCTTGCTCAAAGTTCACTATTTTATTTTTAAGCATTGATACTTAATTCTTTAATTAATTTACATAAATCCCTTCTGACTAAGGCGTTGTCCTTGACCAAACCCTCATTGATTCTTTGAGAGCTGTCCATGAGACCAAGAGAAGTAGACAGTTCTTACTCACAGAAAGATTCCTCTGCCATTATCAATTACTTCACCCCTCATGGTCCATTGAGAAAACCCAGCTAATAAGAAAAGTGTTACTAGCAAATTTTCTGCTAAAAATGCTACTTTAAAGAAATGTTTGGATCTTGGAAACAGTAGCGAAATTTTGTCAGAATCTCTGTTGCCTTTGATTACCGGAGGGAACCTCCCTCGTGGTGAAGGTAAGGAAATTCCGGAAGGCGAATTTCTTGTAAGGGATGAAACAATCTCTGAGAGAGTTATAGACAATCCCATTTCCCAAGTCACTCAAGAGGAGGGTTCTACGGGCACCTTCCGGATCTTAAGTGATCTGGACACCGCTAAAGATCTTAGTTAAGGTGACATCATGAATTCTAACCTAGCAATTCCAGCCAAAAAGTCTAATGAGGAAATAGCTTGGGAACTTGCCTGACTACCTAGGAAAACACTTGATTTAGACACTCCTCTTGAAATTGTTTTGTTACTGGTCGTGCATTAGAAAACATAGACACCATAAGCTCTTTATGTTTTCCTATAAATCTTAAAGTTTATTTATATACTCTTCAATTTAAGTGTTGAAACTTTGCTTTTTTCCCTTTTCTAGATACAACAATAAAGCACTCGTTATCGGATAGCTTCTCTCGACGGATTAGTTCTATTGACTTGCAAAGTCTTTTATGGTCTCTTCTTTCCCGTCACTCGAAGCGTCCTCAACCATCTTCAGGTTCTAAGTCTCAACACACTTCCAAGCCTTGACTGACTGACCAGCGGAGGAAGGGAAAGCCCGATCATGTAGATGTACCAAACAGAGGTGATACGGGTAAGGAGCCGCACCAGAAGAAGGGAAAGAGGAAGAGAAGCAGAGATGAATGAGGCGAGGATTAGATTCTGAAATGTCATAAATCAATTGAGTTCTTAGATCCGGATATCCCTATTCCTCTTGAACAACCATTTACAACTTCCCAATCCACTGTCCCGACTTCTAGTCACATCCAGATGGTTCTTGACAGGCCTCCCTATAAAATTCCGCTTGGAAATTTGAAGCTTAAGGACTGATTTGGAGGTTGGGACCTCAAAGTAATGTTCTACGATTTGGATTTACACACAAATGACAAGCGGGATGCTGTCGAAGAGCTGAGCACTATAGATAGTTGTATGCTTACTCAACTCGATACTGCTAAGAGTCAACTTGAAACACGGTTGGACAAGGCCATAAGCAGAACTGACAAATAACTAGAGTCATGGAACAAATTTGGCTATGAATTTCAAAGGTTAAATGGCCGACATCTGGAGCATATTGAAACTTTGGAAAATGACAAGGCTGGACTGGTCTGCGTGATCAGGTCCCAAGAGGCTGAACTTGCATCTTTAAAAGACGAAAATCCCAGGGTAAGTAGCTTAGAGGTTGAGAATGAGAAACTTAAAGGGGAGCTTGAAGCCTCAAGAAAACAAGTTCAAGAAGCTCGATCTGCCCAAGAACTTGCTGAATCTCGATTGGCATTTGAAAATCAAGCTTCGGCTTCCTATAAACAAGAATAGGTAGCTCTTAAATACAAGATTATTCCCAGAGCATAGCTCTTGAAGCTCTGGAAGAAGATAAAACCAAACTGACTAGTGCTCTCGAACAGGCCAAGGCTAAAGTTGATGGTACATTGTCCAATTTTATGTTTATAGCTTCATTAGCCGCTGAAGCTTAAGCTATTTGAAAGACGACTTTCCACGAACTATGGCTCTTGTCTAGGAACAAGTGCTTATATACTCTAAGGGTGTAGAAGATAATTCCCTTCAAGTGACTCTTTTAGAAGCAGAGGACTTTGATGCTTTGGCTGAGGACAGGAAGAAACTGATAAATGAGCGTGCTCAATCCCACGGGGAGAAAACCCCGGATGCTACCGCTATTCATGCTCCATCCCACCCTGCCAATGCTGAGGCTTCAAGTTCTCAAACTCCTCCTGTAGGCCTTCTTGCTATTTGTACTGACAAAAATGTTACCGAAGTTCCAGTTGCTAAGGAGCCTGTTGTTCAGGAAGATATCGTCAAGCAATGTGCAGGGAATGACAAAGAAAATGACGACTCCCCTTTGAATGTTAATGATTATGAAGTTGAGCTCATAAACTTGCAAGCCCCAGGTAAAACTGATGTTCGTCAAACCATACCAGATTTGGATTATCTTATTTCTTCACCTGGGTTTGCTGAATTTAGTGCTCACTATTCATTTGTACCAGGTTTGCCCTTGTCGCCTCTTCTTCCTACTGGTGCCACCACCGTCCAGGCTGCTACTACCGATTCGGTTTTGATGTCGACTAGCACTGGCTTGCATATTACTCCGCCACCAGGTAATAGATAATTACTTACTGCATCTGATCTGGAAGTTGTTGATTACGATTATAGTAATGGTGAGGACGAGATTTGGGATATTAAGGCTTTGTCTACTTTGAGACGCACGGGAAGCGTATTGTGAATAAGCAGGGAATCATTAACCTATCCTCCCCCGAAAGTCCTTGTGCAGACAAAGAAGCGAAAGATGGAAGCCAGGAAGTTGACACATCTCCTCCTTCCTCCATTAAACAGTCTTTAAGGTCTAGCGTCGGGAAGAAAAACAAGTAGTATTTGTGACTTATATGCTTTTAATTCAGCCTGTTTCCTTTCTTGTGGTACATTTAGACCAATTGTATACGCGAGTGCCGGTCCTCACTTACTACTTTATGCTTATGTTGTTGACTTTGTGGCTCTATGACTGACTTGTGACTCTTTGATGAAATTGTGCTTTATTTTGTTGCATGTACAGTGTTTTTGTTTGTTGTACAACAACCTTTTATTTAGCTTTGTCGTACTTTTTATCTGCCCACCTTATATTGCACCTGCATATTACACTTGTATCACAATACACTTTATCGACTAAGAGGTTGTAATGACTTATGGTATGTAAAGTTAGCATCGTTGGTTTTCTTTTAATGCTATGGTTTTGCCCTCATATCGAAGGTCGCTACAATCTCAGTAAGCAAAAAACAACCAGCTTTTCTGAATTCTCTTGGTTACAACTAAGATGCTTGTAACACCCCGTATTTCCTTTGAATATTAAAAATAATGAATTAAAGAATGCTTAATTTTAAAAGTGGGAATTAAGTAAAATGGGTTACGCCATTGCGTTCGTCTCGGAATTCTGGTTGAGGTGGAGTCTGAGTTTGCGTAAATCGGACACCGTACGAGGAAGTTACGAAGCTTAGAAGACTTCAGGTTTAATCAGAATTAAATAAATAAATAATAAATCAAAATTTGAAATTCAAACCAGCGAAAAGAAGTATGCGGGAAAATTCCCTCCAGAGGGTGTCGACCCCCTATAGGGGTGTCGACATAGGTGGCGACCCCCCATGTAGGGGTCGACCCCTGCTGACTGTTCTGGACAGTGACGATTTTCTGAGTTTTAGGGCTACGTGGCGACTTCTAATTGGCCTGATGACGCATTTTCTTCGACTGGATGGTTTGGATGGATCCTATGTTGATCTAAAGGCTCTAACTAATCCTACACATCTATATAAGCAAACATAAACCTTAACCTTAACATCATAACCCTATTCTATGATGCCACCATGCTGTCCATCTCTAAACTAGCCTAGCCTCCTTCTTCTCCAAACTAGAAATCAAATTGGAGAGCTTCAAATTAAAGTAAAGGTTTTCCGCTTCAACCAACAAAGAGAGATTAGAATTTCTACAACGTCAACTAATTCACTTTTTCAAATCCTATCATTGTTAGTTCAGTTATTATTCAGATTTGAACACATAATAGAAATCATGACTGTAATGAATCGAATCTAGAACTATGCCTAATTGTAATGATAACCAATTCTGATTCATATTTATTCTTTTGTCAAAACTGAGATTACCTATGCCTGTGAGACTGTTACTAGTGATACAATTGAATCTATCTTGTTGTACATCAAATTGGTGATTCTTTTACGCTTAGTTCTATCGAATCTTTATGCCCATGATGTAACTTGCTCAGTTTGCTCATATTTATTGTTAATGTACAAAAAATCTATTGGAACCATGATTCTTCCGATTGGTACACCTTTACGTGCTTATTCTCTTATGTCAATTCGTGTGTTTCTTTTTTATTCCCCATTTCGTTTTATTTTATGAATACTAGGTTAATTTGGACACCTAGATTGAATCTGGTTATACGTACGAACGCGGGGAATTGGGTATAACTTAATTGAGTAATTTTGGGCATAACAAGTAAATGTGACATAACTTGAGTTGAATACACTTGTGGATGATTGGCATACAAAAATCTAGACTTGGACATATACAGTAAATATGTAAATTGGCTAAAAGGTGAACATGCCTAACCTGAGGTTAGATTGAGTTGCGGTGTAAGGCTGCCCGGAACCGCCCGGTACATCCAGCGACTACAACAATAGATCTAATGTGAGAGGTTAGCGCATTAACCCAAAAACCCAAGGTTAGAATGAGTTTGCGGTAGAAGTCTGCTCGGAACCGGCCGATACATCTAGCAACCGCAAACAACAGTTCTAATGTGAGAGGTTGGTGCATTAATAAATCAATTAATACCAATGAACAGACATGCTAAGAATGGTAGGGTTAAGTTAACGTAGGCAACACTTAACCAATGCAACATGTTAATTAAACAAATGGGTAGGGTAAGGTTAAATTGAGAACACTTAACCATTATAACATGTTGATTAGGAAACCCTAGTAACGGGAACCCATTTCAGTAGTAACCCACATAGATGTATTACGGTACCCTGAACTAGGCAGGGTGGGGCAAGGTTAGTAGGCTGATTATAAGCGGTCAAAATAGCGGTAGGTGGTGCGTCAGTGTAGGCTTCGACCGAGTACGGGCATGCACGTACTCGGGAGTGGAAAAATCAGGCACTTGCATCAGTATTTATACACTGTGCATCTTGAATTGTGTAGAGGTGCCATCATAGGGATTGATACACCCCGTGGTGGAACCAGCACAGGTATCTACATACGAGCAGGGCCGAATAACACAAGTAATAAATACATGCGTGTAGAAGCCGATCGATAAAGGGATCACTTTATTATGAACACGTGAGTATAGTTGAAATAATTGATAGTAGGTGCAGAGAAATAGGAATGAGTGCGATACCATATTCAGTTTATCTTGCCTTACCGTGTCTTATGTTATCTTGTTACTATCGTATTGTCTTATATTCAGTTTATTCATGTCATGATCCTTTTTCTTGTTTACATGCTGAAAAATCACTGGGCTTACCAGGCTTATGTCTGACCCGTTTTCTTTCATCTTATTTTCTTCCGTTTCCCCGCAGGTCCGCAGGAAGGGAACACTTTAGCTTAGTTTAGACCTTTTCCAGCTCGAAGAGAGTAGATGTATTGCTTGGATTCTCTTTTCGTGGGTTATGGCTATGGTTACACTTTTATTGGGGATTTATGCCACTTTACTACTGTTTTATGCTTCTTTATGTATTTGAAGTTTTTAATCAAGACAGGGGTTTTATTGTAATGACTTGGAAGTTGGGTTTTGAGACAATGGTTATAATGTTTTGACTAAACCACACTGCTTATGAAATAATTCCAGTTTTCCCGCTGTTTGTATATCTGTCTTGTAAATTATATGTATCTTTTACCTATAATGCTTCACCAAATTTAATGCATTCCCTTTGTGCGTGACCTTAACGGAGGTGGGGTGTTTCACTTGGTATCAGAGCTGATGGTTACCAGATCAAATAATTTTTTTTGAAAACGATCTTTCGATAAAAGAGTTTTAAAGAAGCATTTTCAGGAAAAGTGTGTTTTATTTTAAAGGCATATTCCCCAAAGCCATATGCGCTATCTTTCTATCCTTTGTTTTGAATCATTTCTTTTCGTTTCAGCATGTCTGGGGATCTTAATCTTCCAGAGGGAGTCACAATACCCAGATGGTTCCACTGGTATTTGGAGGCCACAACACCCGCCAAAGGCCAAGGAAACGTTCCTCCAGTTGTACCCATCATTCCTCCTCCTCCTCTACGTGTGAATGCTTTCTCGAAGACATGTAGAGACTTTCGAGCTATGGGTGGAAAGAACTTTAATGGGACTGAATCATTCGTGGAAGAGAGAAACTGGCTCAAGGAAACAGAAGATTTGTTTGTTATCTTCAAAGCGGAAAGATACAATCGGCTATATAGTTACTTAAGGACGAAGCCTCTTTTTGGTGGGAAGTTACTAATGCTGAGAGACCAGTTGAGACTTGATAGGATTTCAGAATGAGGTTTGAAATGAAGTTCCTCTCACAAGCTGAACAAAGCCTACAGATGAAGAAGTTCTTAGCACTCAAGTAGGGAAGCCTATCGGTTAAGGAATACATCAACATGTTTAACCAGCTGCTAGATTCGGACTGGAGTTGGTAAACACTCCACATAAAACTCCATTGCGCTAAAGGGTTAAATGAGCCACCGCACGGCCTAGCTATGTCCCATATACCTATGGGCATGACCTATGAGAGATTGGTGGACATGGTACTATTATAGGAGGAAAGCAACGAGGGGAAGAAAGAGGCGAAGATGGAAGAACCTCTAGACAAGAAAGTGGAGGGATCGTAGAATAAGAAGACGGATTCCAAGAAGGGCGGCAAGAATAACAAACCCCGTTACAAAAGGAAGTGTAATTTTTGTGGCATACCTGGACATTTGGTTAAGGACTGCAGGAAGAAGAAGAGGAAGATTGGTGGTTGTTTTCAGTGCAACGAGACAGGACATATGGCCAAGGACAACCCAAGAAGGCAAGGGCAAGGGCAGAGGACTGGATCTACTTCTAGAGGGCGGATTCACACTCTTACAGCACCTATGCAAGAAAGAGGTAGAAATATTTATGTTGAGAGTTTAGTTTATCTTTCCGATCATCTTGTTCGTACTCTTTTTGATTCTGGCGCTTCGCACTCTTTTATATCTACTATCCTAATTGAATATCTGCACCTAGATACCAGTATAGTAGAGGATCCTATGGTTTTTTCAAATCCAATTGAGGGTTCGGCTTATTTATCAATGATTTGTTTGGATTTGGAAATTTCTATACTAAGCGTTGGGCTTAGTTGTAATGCTTATGTTTTGGGTTTCATGGGCTATGGGTAGATTCTGGGCATGGGTTGGTTATCCAGTAATGGTGCCATTCTTGATTGTGAAAAGAGAGTGGTTAGACTTATGACTTGCCTAGGTAATACTCTTGAAATCTCTTGTAATCCTATGAATTCTGTTATGCTTAGCTACCTAGAATCTCTTGATGCGTCTGTTGAAAATTTGCAATCTGTTAGAGTAGTCCGTGAGTACTCGGATGTCTTTGAAGAAGTGAAGGGTTTACCTCCAAAGTGAGAGATATATTTCCGCATATACCTAGTTGATAATGCAAAACCAGTTGCTTTACCTGTTAGACACATGGCTCCAAGGGAAAGGAAGGAGCTTAGCAAGCAAGTTAAAGAGTTGCTCGAAAAGGGGTTCATAAGCTGGAGTATTTCTGAATGGGGTGCTCAAGTAGTGTTCGCAACCAAAGCAGATGGTTCACTTCGCCTATGCGTGGATTATAGGGAGCTATACAAGCTGACCAAGAAGAATAGGCACCCACTCCCAAGAATAGACGACTTGTTCGACCAGCTCGTAGGTGCATCAGTTTTCTCCCAACTAGATCTGGCTATCGGATTTCATCAGCTAAGAGTGGCTGAAGACAACATAGATAAGACTGCGTTCAGAACCTCGGATGGTTTCTTCGAATGGCTTGACATGGCTTTCGGCTTGACAAACGCACCCGCCTATTTCGTAGACTTGATGAGTAGGGTGTTTAGGGAGTTCCTTAATAAGTTTTTAGTGGTCTTCGTGGACGACATTTTGATTTTCTCAAAAAGTGAGGAATAACATGCTTTGCATTTGAGGGAAGTTATGGATACTCTTCGAGCACATCGGCTGAAAGCAAAATTATCCAAATGCCATTTTTGGAGAGAAGTATGGTTTCTTGGACACGTGGTATCCAAAGAGGGGATAACTGTGGATCCCGCAAAAGTAGTTGTAATGCAAGACTGGAAGATTCCACGGAATGCAACCGAAGTATGAAGTTTTCTCGTACTAGCGGGCTATTGCAGAAAGTTCATTAAAGACTTTGCGAAGATCTCAGCCCCAATTACAAGATTGACGAAGAAAAACCTAACTTTTGCTTGGGATTTGGGTTGTGATGTATCTTTCCAACGATTGAAAAGGGCTCTAACAACAGCCCCAGTCCGGACATTGCCTGATGGGATTAAGATGTTTACAGTATACACAGACGCATACGGTACAAGATTAGGAGTTGTCTTGATGCAAAAAGGCAAGGTAGTTTGTTATGGGGGAAGGCAGTTGAAGGTACATGAGAAGAATTACCCAACTCATGATTTAGAACTAGCTGCCATTGTTTTTGCTCTTAAGTCATGGCGTCATTATCTACTAGGAGAAAGGTTTGAATTGATTACCGACCATAAATCATTAAAGTACCTTTTCTCACAAAAATATATCAACTTAAGGCAACAAAGGTGGATGGAATTTCTTGCCTCATGCGATTTTGAGATTGCTTATACCTCTGGCAAGGACAATGTGGTAGCAGACGCCTTAAGTAGGAAAAAACTGACCTTAAGTCCTCTCTTTGTGGAAAGGCAAAGCTTAGAGTACATAGCAACCTTTGACTTTAGACCCTCTTTTGAGTTTGTACCTAGTTTGTTAGCAACGCTAGAGGTGCGTCCTACGCTTTTGGGCTCAATAGGAACTGCACAGCGTGAAGACCCTCAGATAGTTGATATGATGGATAAGTTAATTAGAGGTGATACTTCTAGTCACATCAATAGATACTCCATAGACGACAAGGGTTAGCTGAGACGGGATGGAAGACTATGTGTCCCACAAGCAAGAGATTTAGTGAAGACAGTTCTTGAAGAAGCACACCATTCTAAGTTGACCATACACCCAGGTGGAGACGAGATGTATAAAGACATAAAAAGGGTTTTCTTTTGGAATGGCATGAAGAAGGATGTAGCTGAATTCGTCTTTAAGTGCTTGATATGCCAGCAAGTCAAGGCGGAGCAGAAGAAGCCTGGTGGTCTGCTTCATCCTCTAGAGGTCCCACAGTGGAAATGGGATAGCATTTCGATGGACTTTATAGATGGGTTGCCTAGGTCAAGAAGGGGCAATACCAGTATTTGGGTAATAGTTGACAGACTCACTAAAAGCGCTCACTTTATACCTGTTAAGAGTAGGAGGATTGCCTCATCGTTATCATCTATTTATCTTAAAGAAGTAGTTCGACTGCATGGGATACCCTCTAGCATAGTAAGTGATCGAGATCCTATCTTCACGAGTGAGTTATGGAAGAGTTTGCAAGAGGCTGTGGGTACACAGCTATGCTTAAGCACTGCATATCACCCTCAAACCGATGGTCAGACTGAAAGGGTAACAGTGTATTAGAAGATCTTTTGAGATTGGTGTTCTTGATTTTGGAGGAACGTGGGAAGATCATCTTTCTTTGGTGGAGTTCGCCTACAACAATAGCTACCAAGCTACCATAGGCATGGCATCCTTTGAGGACTTATATGGAAGACCATGCTGATCACCAACTTGTTGGTGGGAATCAACAGACAAGCTCGTACTTGGGCCCGACATGATCATAGAAACTTCAGAGAAGGTGGACTTGATACAAAGAGAATGAAGACCGCACAAGATAGACAGAAGTTCTACGTTGATAAAAGAAGGACCCACCTTGAGTTTGAGGTTGGAACAGGGTTTTCCTTAAAGTATCTCCTTTGAGGAATGCCATTCGTTTTGGATCTATAGGAAAATTGGCACCAAGATTTGTAGGGCAATTCCCTATTATTGAGAGGATTGGGACGACGGCTTATAGAGTAGAGCTGCCCGAAAAATTGGATGGAGTTCATAATGTATTTCATGTTTCTCATCTACGAAAGTGCTTACATTAGTCTACGGAAGTTGTGGAGCCAAGCATACTTGAGGAAACAGAAGTGGAACAAGAAGTGATGGTGAGAAGGGTTCCAACTTGTATCTTGGGAATAGAAGTTAAGAAGCTACACAATCGTGAGGTCAAGCTAGTTAAAGTACAATGAAGTGACGCTGAAGAAGACGCGACTTGGGAGACCGAAGACAAGATACGCGCAGCCTACCCTTTTCTTTTTGAGGGTACATCCTTGATCTCTTTCTTTCCATAAGTTTATACATGCTTGTTCCTATCTTTTATGTATATCTCCTCGATCCTATTCTTGATCCTTAAGTAGAAACCAATGAATGTAAACATGTATTTGAAACATGTTATGATTGATGGTTGCAAGTGGTTGATAGTGGGTACTCGTGGACGCATATACACATACATTAGGGACTAGATCGGCTTAGTCACTTTCATATTGCATATGCATATATGTATTTGTATGTAGATTGAAACTTAATGTGTTATCATATGGATGTTGCATTTGTATGAATGATTGTGCACTCACGTAGAAGTTATAAAGTACGATTAGGAATAATTGCATACATGATGGACTCATGGCACTGACATAATTCGCATTAAGAAGGTTAATTGAATCAGTAGACCTCTTGATTTTGCATTAGATAAGGACATATACACACACTATGCATATAATCATGAAAGTGTTAGAAATCTTTTTAAGAACAATGGATGCCTGTGGTTGACGGTTGAGTAGATAGATGTTGGATGTTAGGATACATTCTTCTTAACATAGAGATTTCGGGGATGAAATCCTTTAAGGAGGGGAGAACGTAACACCCTGTTGACAACCAAAAATGTCGCAAACACCAAAGATTCTGTATTACTAGGAATCAATAATATGATCGCATAGACAAGACATATTATATAACATGAAATAAAATATAAGCGGTAAATGACACAAGATATTTATAGTGGTTCGGCTTTAGTGAAGGCCTACGTCCACTTCGAAGAGTTGCATAGATTTTATTAATCACTTTGAAAGATTACAAGGTTGAGATCCTCTCATTACATGTGTGGACTATTATGCAAAATAGTCATATTTTCAATAAATAGTAAAATGGACAATTTTGCCCTTCTTCTTCCTCAAAGAGGAGATGCCATTAATGAAGCTCTATAGAGGTCTCAAGGTCCAATAATCTCTCCCTTTTGAAGTGTGAGGTAGTGGGGTTTTTATAGGAAGTGGTTAGGTAGGAGTAAGTAGAAATGGGGACCATCAACAGGAAATTCGCGCCTCCTCCCTTCGGCCTTGGAAAATTCGTACCTGGGGAGGTATGAAATTTCGCACCTACTAGGTGCGAAATTTTGCACCTCCCAGGTACGAAATTTCGTACCTGCTGGGTACGAAATTTCGTACCTGCGAGGTACGAAGTCTCACTCCTTGGCAGGTTGCGAAGTATGCTTGGCGAGGGTCGTTGGTCGAGGCATGTTGGTTCTTTTGGGGGGGAGGGTCAAAGCTCCTCAACACGAAGTGAGGGAATCCACCATTTTGCTGGTCCGAAGTGAAGGAATCCGAGCTTCCGGCATGGAGAAAATCGGATGAATCGGGCGGTGCCCACCGGGACTCTGGGCCGGCCTGGCTCGCCTTCGGCTCGGATGCAGACGGATACTGATGGAGGTTGCGTCCGAGGGATGCGACACCCTGCTAGTGGCCAGACTCGAGTCTTTTGATACTGGCCCTCGGATGATATTGGCAACACATCCGGGCTGTAATATCACACGATATGTTGTATCGAGCGTGTCCTGAGTACTTTTGGTGACCGGACGAAAAGGCCGGTTAACATTTGCCCCCCAAAGTACGTCTTGTCTTGAAATGATGTGCTTTGGAATGAAAGTTGAGATGATAGTTGGGTTGCATATTTATCCTGCAAGTTATAGGAAAAAACATGTTAGTTAGCGGGCACGCTCGTTGGGGAATTGTGAGCGAGCCGCTGTTGGTTTGGTGTCGCACTCGCCTTCCTAAGTATCTGCATGGTGCCATCGTCACACGTTTTAGGCAATTTGGCACTTGCGGGGATGTGCATACTCGAGGGCTTTGATGATTGGGCATTTGGTGAGTACGCAAGTGGTCATTGAGTCATGATTGACTTGGTAGCTAAGGCTTCGAAGATAAGTGGATGTAGCCGTATTTAGGTGTACGATCTCGAATTCCGATCTTGGAACGTTCGTTTGGGGCATACCGATCCCTTAATTGTAGTTACTTCCTTTCTCCTCCTCTCCGGATAGAAAATCATTGTAAGGCATGAAGGATGCCAAAATATTTCCTTTGTACTTTGGTTGTTCGAGGTATTGTTAGGTTTTCGGGAGAAGGGAAGAGAGATATGGAAAGTAAGGGGGCTTTCGGATTTGGTGTTCAAGAACGTGGAGCAGTGGACCTTGGGAAACGGGATTAGGAATTTGGATAAAGGATACCAATCATGTGTGAATACGGGATCAGGCTTTATGTCCCAAATGCTTATAAAATCTTTCGCGCTCTTTAGGAGTTCGAATCTTGGTTGAGCAGATGACAACTAAACCGATGCGTGGGAGCATGAGACATAACTTCGCACTCCCACGACTATGTGGAACCCTGTCTTCGATCTTGAGTTAGTAAACTTGATCCTTTGCATGGCGCCATAAGAGCGGACAGTGATTAGTGATTTTTGGTCTCGTGATGTGATCCTCGAGGAATGGACCTGCTTAGATTGTCAGCTTGTGCAAGATATCGACACATAGTTAAGCGGTTAGTCTTGGGATCCGATCAATAACCTAACCATGATGCGGTCGCATCTCAACTTAGGCGTTGCACTGGCGGTTGGTGACAGCCGTGGCGTTAGTTGTTGAGGCTAAAGGCTGCCACCATGTTCCGGAGCATCACCTTTTTGTGGAGTCCGGGTAATGATGGAAGCCGAGAAGCCTCCAAGGCCTGAACTTTGGCTCCGGATTTCTTTCACTGCGAGGTGAAGGTGCTCTGAAGATGGTGGCTCCGTAGGATGCTATGAAGATGATGCCAGTGCAGATATTTTATGCAATTTAATCGGGTCTTGAGATTGCCAGGCCCGTACGACAATCCATAGAGGGTTGCCCCAAGCCCGGGTGCCTGCTAAATTCTGCTCGACGTCAGGGATGAGCTAGCAAGCTCAGATCGTTGCTCAATTTTTCATGTCTGGTCTGTGATTGGAGTTGAACATAACACAATTGGTTGGCGAATGATTCTAGAAATGAACTTGTGCGGACTGATCGCTCGGATATGCGCACAAGGTGTGGGTATATGGTCGAGTTGTTAGTCTCCACCCCAATTATGTCAGGGTCATTATCCAGTTCGAAAAATGGCACTGACATTTTCCGGTAACTACTGCTATAGTTATCCAAACTAGGTGTCGTTTCCGCGTTTCGATGCGCTTGTAGATATGCATCGAGGGGTGTGAGTTAGCTTCATGTTGCGTTTAAGTATGAGTTTGCTGGCATGACGCTGAGACTTTGCGAACCCAATGAACCGGCCATGGGAACTTGGGAACTTGTCTAAATCTTCCAGCTTCTTGGGGAACTGGTGACTGTATCGGTCCCTTTGTCCTTTGGTTCGGGCTTTTACGCCCGGTCCACCTAGTATTGGCGGAAGGTTAGAAGTTTCCAAGACCCGAGCTTTTGGGTCAGGATCATCCTCGTGGCGAGATGTATTTTCCTCTTTAGAACGGTTTCCCCAAATGTTGAGGCGATGGAAATGCCAGCGCGGGGGCTAGTAGGGATCCTCCCCAGGTCCTGCGATGAGTAGGCTGACACAGAGATAGGTGGGGGACCACCCCTGAGCTCGAGTACTTGTCAACTGAAGAGGTTGCGATCGATGAACCCTTTATAGTCAAATAGATGCTTCTTTTGCTGGACTGCCCCTCTTTGGATTGGAGGTGACACCGAGCTTTGCCCCACGCCTCCTTAAGCGTCTAGATCTCGGTTAGAGTTGCAGCGGGAACACTCAGGAGAAGTAGGAGGAACCGTGGACTTCGGGATACCACATTCATGTGAACCTCTTTGGAGGAGGAAAAGTTGTGGTTGACCGGGCGTAGCTGATATAAGCGGGCTAGCAATGCAAGCTGAGGTGGAGAATCAGGAAGCCCGGCTGGTGGCAAAGTCGGAGGGGAAGAAGAACGTGATGAGTTTGCCATACAAGATGCCCGGGCAAAGTAGTGTTAGGATGCCCAGGAGAAACTTGTTGCCGTGGTGGCGAAGAGGTAGGCCGATGCTGAGGCGGGGAAGGAGAGGGCCTCCGAGTAGGCTAGGAGTAAGGAGAGTGGCCGGTGATGCCCGCTAGATGAGGGCGAGAGGTCCCTTAGCACACTTGTAGAAGATGCCATTATGGGGCTCCGGGTTGGGCACTTAGTTGATCAGAAGACTGTCGAAGATACTGAGAAGAGAGCGGAGTTAGGCACCAAGAATCCCTGGGGGAGACACCTATGCTGGATTGGTCCTTTCTTCTTACATCATCCATAAGCCGTTGCCATGTGTTGCTCTCGGGGAGGCTATGATGATTACAAGCGGCAAGGATGGTGGAAAAAGGCGCGCATCGATGCCTAATGAATCCAATACCCTTGTGTGGAGTAGAGGAGGAGGAAGCGGTTCTAGAAGGAAAGGGCCCATCATTGGTGGCGACCTACCAGTATAGAACCTGCATAGATGAAAGAGAAGAAAAGAAAAGGATGAGTAGCATCAGTAATTGTTAAAGGAATCAAAGATACTTTGGGTTAGGTGAACCAATGGTATATGCAAGTGCGGTCCTCGCTTTTGGTCCTTAAAGACATGGTGTGGTATTCATGAATACCCTGTCATCAGAGAGAAGAGATGTTAGACATGTAGTCTATTTAATGTGTGCGTGTGTATGAAATGGAATGTGAATTAGTAAAGATCGCATTTTGTGTTAACTGTTCGGATGTTCCTTCCATGTTTTCGGGCGTTCCGTACTTGCATGGGCATACTTATCATTACATTTAACAAAAAAGCGATTGTGAGTGTTGTGCCCCAGGCTGGTGATTCCAGGGGGTGTGATTGAGTGTCGCGCTTTGGGTCGTAGTTCCAGAGGGGCGAGATAGTGCGTAGGCTTCTAGTAGATCTCCCTCAGCTCAGGAGACCCGTAGTTTGTGAAGCCTGGCCAGAACGCCTGCTGTTTTTTCTTCGGTTTCCCGAGGTTAACCTCAAGAGTAGCGAAGGCGCATGACGTCGCGTTATGCAGTCCGTCCGGTGTTAGCTCTCCCGTTGTTCATCGGGTTGAGGCGAGCCCGCCGGCGTCGTCGTTCGCCGGGAAAGTGAAGCCCGACTCATCAGCCCGTAGGGTCCGACCGTGTCCGTGGGCTACCCCTAAGCCTTGAGAGCTTTGGGGATGTGACGATTTAAGTTCGGCCTTGGTGCTGCGCCAAGTGCTCGACCACACCCATAGTTCGGGAGGAGTTAGTATCGCTCTGTCTGGCTGTTGGGTGGTTTGAGCGATTTATCCTCGGCCTCGGCACTGGGCCGAGGTTCGAGTTCAAGGTTATTTATACTCGGTCGCGCCGCGGGCCAGCGACTCGAGTAGCGTTGTAGGCTCCCACGCTCGGGGTGCCGGTCGATGCCAATGTTGTTTGGCCTCGATGTTGGATCGAGGTTCGGAAGGCGGCATCGTCTCTCGTGCTCGGGGTGCCGTTGCGGCGATCGAAAGTATGAACGCAAGCTGGTTGTCAGGATTGACCAAACGCGTCTTGCATGGAGAAGACATGGAAGGGAGACAGAAAACTGAACATCACTCGTATGGATATCTCTGGTAGTAGTAGCCTTTGCAATGTCTCAAATTGAAGGAAAGAAAAACATCGTTGGAAGGCCTGAATTGATTGTACACTAAGTTGTGTAGAGTAGAGGTGAGGATGTTTGTTGTTCCATGCCCTTGGGGAGATCAGCTTCGTCCACGGTTGAGGGTTTGAAAGCTCCATCGCTAAGCTTCCATTGTATGAGTGTGGGCCTTCCTGATGAGGGGCGAGGCCTGCTGGTGGAGGTAAGACCCGTTGTAAGACGAGGTTTCCGATGTCGAGGTCCTTATGGCGGACTCTAGAGTTGAAGTATCGGGCTCGTAGCTGATTTGAGGCTTGATCCAGGGGACTGTTTCCGGGTCGGAGATGATGGTCCAGTGTAGCACGCTTGCGTATGCGAATTAGCCGTAATGGATGACTATGGGCTGGACAGAAGCTATTCGGAAGGCTTACATCACTTTAGGCCTGATACTAACTAGATCGGTGCAAAAGGCGACTCATGTGAGGCGAGTTGTGAGGCATGGATGCTTATCATTGCCATAGTCCTGATGAGCCAGGGGGATGATCTTTTGGGATTAATTATCGTTCGAAGTTTTGCTTAGTGGGGATCTTTGATGAGCGTCGAGTGGCTCGGAGATCCCATGTAGAGCGGATCTCTGATGAGCGTCGAGTGGCTTGAAGGTCCCACATAGTGGGAACCCTCAATGAGCGTCGAGTGGCTTGGAGTTCATATGCAGTAGGAATCTTTGATGAGCGTTGAGTGGCTCAGCGATTCCGTGCGGATGAGTTCCTCGATATCATTCTGCAAGCATCGGAACATGTTCATGTTGTATCTGCAGATGTTGTAGAACCGACAATATCCCATAGAGTCCCTTGGTGCGCTCGTTGGACGTTTAGGCCTTAGCCCTTTGCATGTTTGGGGATTGCAGTCTGCGAGATGGATTTTCCCGGGAGTGTCCCTAAAAGCAGTATAGCTGCGGAAAGAAGGAGGTTGAAGGCGCTTTCCTTTATTGTTGCGACTACATTTGATGTTGCCGACGTGAGCAAGATTGTGCAGAGTGGTGGAATCAGAGTTGTTGGAGTTTTGGGCGTCATCACAAGGTAGGATGTTGAGGGTAGGAGCTTGATTCCTTTATGCTAGATTTTGGCTTAGGAAGTAGTCGACATTCATGCGGAAGATCTTCTGAATCCTTGATTGTCTTTGATCGGTCCATGCCCCAAGTTTGGAATCAGGTGGCATGCCCTTCGTAAGCTGGACGGGTGTGACTCGAGAATTAGGTACCTTGACTTCGGCAAACGCGGTGTTGGATTTTGCAAGATGGCCTTTGAAAGTTCACGGATGCCTTGGTAACTGCTCGAGGCTAAGAGGATGCCTTTGGGTATTATGACATGCATCCTGGACTGCGTGACCAATCTCCTGGCGAGTTAGTCGAGGGTTGAGGTAGTTCTAGACGGTAGTCGAGAGAACTGTAGTAGAGCTGTCTTGGGCAAGGACGGGTAGAACTTGCAACTTATGGCATTGGCGACGTGTAATGAACCCATGTGCCAATGGTGGCGGCTAATGAAGCTTCAAAGATCATAGCTTCGTTAAGTATGGAGTAAGTGTTGGCATGTCGGAGTGCTGGCGCCATTTGGTATGAGGAATAGCCGAAGTGAATGGATTACGCCTCGTACTGCTTTCGCAGACGCCGTGGGCATGCCTCCGCGATTCCTAAAGATCCCATAGATCGTTTCTGTGACACTCGGAGGTTGGGCTCCCGCCGCATTATAGTTGTCGTGATTTAGTCCTGGACTTTGGAGCTTAGCGCGCCCTTTTGGTGGATGGTCTTTGCACTCCGTGAGTCTCCAACTTCGGTTGCGTGATGTTGTGGAAGTCAGCTGAAGTGACCTCGGGCCTAATTGGATGCTTGAAGCGTAGGTGATAAGTATGGACTCATAGCAGCTTGAGTTCGCCTTGCGGACGCTTGAGCGTCAAAGCCGGGGATGGCCGGGATGATGCATTCCTTTTCTGGTGGTGACCCTGATATTGCCGAGGTTAGAGTCAGTCTTTCCTTTACGGAATGCCACATATGGTGTGTTGAAGCGTCAGGGCCACTCAGCTTTGCGCGCGATCTCAGTGAATGGATAATTCCTGGAGTGTACTGATGGATGACACCCGCGATCTCTGACCCATTTTTGAAAGCAAGCAGTCGATCTTAATTGTCTGGAGGGGCATTGGTGCGGATCCTGTTTTGTTGGAGCGCGGGTTGCTGGAATAGCGTGTCCATTACATTGATTAGCGGCTGCCAGATTATGATGAGGAAGAGGTTAGTGGGTAGGAACTGGCCCGTCCTTGATGTTTAAGCGAGAGCTGTCTCAGTACTGTGCCCCCTCACTGCATGTGACTTGTAGTTCGGTTGTCGTTGCTGTTGTCGAGAGCGTTGGTGCGAACGGCGACGTCTTTAATGGGACTAAGCCTCCTTTTTTGATGCGGTCCCCTCGGTTCGGAAGAGGAAGTGTCAAGTGAGGCAGAGTCGAGGCCGAGTGAGGTGAGGCCGAGTGGGGCGAAGTCGAGGCCGAGGCCATCGAGACGGAGTCGAGGCCGAGTGCATCGAGCTGGAGTGATGTCGGGATTAGGGGTACCTCCGAGTGTAGTGGGACCGACACCGTCCCGAGGAGTGGCGTCGGCCAGTCGGTTAGTTTGCGGGGTTGCCCCCAAGTCCTGGGTCGACGGTTGAGGAGCATCAGTACTTGCCTCCATAATGTATGCTTGGCCAGTCGGATATGAAATGCTTCTCATCATGTCTTCGATTCTAGCGAGAAAGGTAATGAAAGCTTCTTCCTACCGCTCGAGTCAAGCTTTCAAATCGGTAGCAGGATTCTTGATCATTCTTTCAATGCCCCCCTCGAGTGACATAATTCGATGGAGGTCTGGCTTTGGTATAGCTATTGACTTTGGGCGAGCTGGTGCACGGATTCGGAAGTACTTTAGTCCGATGGGTTGCTGGAAGAGCGGGACTCTGGTTGCGAGTGGCGTTAGTTGGGCTCTTCTGAGTAGAGGGTTGGTTACATGGACCTGGTTTGTTACCGTGCTCCTTGGCCGTAAGTGATGATGGTCTGATCATTATCTCATTTCTGTTAATGCTGCTGTTGCCATACGAATGTTGGAGCGGATGGCGATGGTTTTAATGAGACTGAACTTTCTTCCTTGACGTGGGCCCTCAACTTCGAAAGGAGAAATTTCCGATTCGGTGCGTCGTGAGCGGGCTCGGTTCTGGGCAAGCTGAAGTAGAACGAAGATGCATTGACTTTTTTGAAGTTGGAGCCTAAGGTTGATGTTAATCTTCAATGCCTAGCGCGAGAGTTGCATTCTCATATTTCTTATTAAGCTTGTGAATCTGTGCTTGAGCCGTAGGAGCTTCGGGGTCCACAAGTGGAAGAAGATCCGTTTCGAAGTGGGTCCCCCGTCGCTTGGGGCGGGTGAGAGGTACCAGCGTCAATTGCGGCCAATGAGGATGAGCATTAGGTGTTGCCAGAATTCTGCTGAACGCTAACGAGAGTCATGATTCTTTTCGGACGTACTGCTCAAGGAGATTCTCGCAGACAAGCTTTTCGATTACATCTTTGAATTGACGGCAATTATTGGTATTGTGCCTGTACAAGTCGTGGTACCGACAGTACTTGCCGGTCTTCTTCTCATGACTAGTGGACTCCCTGTTGTATGGTTTCTTATATTGAAGCGTGTTGCACGTTTGCCGGTAGATTGTTTCCAAGTCTTCATTCAACGGGGTGTAGACCTTGTATGTCCGGTGAGAACTGGGCTTTTTGGGTCCCGTAGAAACTTGGCCATTGTTGCGGCTGCTTTGCCTACTGGCATTCGGTCTTTGTTTGTAGGGGACTACCCCCTCGTCCTTATCAAGGAGCTTTGCTACATGTTCCCCTTTGATGTTGTCATTCATGGCACCCGGATGTGGATTGTTAGGAAGACTGGCTCTGGAGAATCGGCTTCGCCTCGCCTCTTCTTGTCGTAAGTATTGCCTAGCCTTATCATGGAAAGCTTCAAGGCTTTTTGGCTGCTTCCGATCGATCCATGCCCCGAATTTGGAGGCAGGGAGGGCACCTCTGGTAGTTGACAGGGTACGATGCAAGGGTCTGGATCCTTGACCTTAGCGAGCGCGACATTGAACCGGGAGAGGTAGCTTTTGAGTGACTCGGCGGGTCCTTGGTATAAGTTAGACAAGGTGAGGGCATTCTTTGGAGTTGGGATGCACACTCTGAATTTCTTGACCAATTCTGCTGCAAATTGGCCGAAGTTGTTAATCGAATCGAGTGGCAGGCGAGAGAACCATGACAAATCGGTTCCTGATAAGAAGACTGGAAAGCACTTGCATTTGACCGGATCATTGCCCTGGCTCAAGTCCATTTACCATTCGTATTGGTTTAAGAAGGTACATGGGTCAGTTGTGCCATCATAGAGCGGCATCTGTGGCATGCTGAAGCGGCGTGGCCATTCAGCTTCATTTACCCTCCTGGTGATGGGGTTGCGCCTAATGTGCGATTCCCATGGATCATACATGTTTCCTCGCCTCTCCCTCATGATCCTTCGGACTATGTCAGGAAGGTTAGTTGGATGGGGGTCCGCCATTGGGACCCTTGGGTATTGGCGAGGTTCCGGAGTTCGGGTGTGAGGACATCCTCTAAGGTGGATGTCTGGATTGTCTTCCTCCATGTCCTCGACATCAAGAATCGAGTCTTGGTAAGGATCGGGTTGATGCGGGGTCGAGGGACCCAAATTAGGGAAGTGGAGGGTTCGAGGCTGGGGTGAGGGAGTTTCGAACCCCTTGAGGCTCAAGGCTTCGAACCCACGGGATTTCGAGGTTCCAAACCCCGTGGGGTTCGTGCTTCGAATCCAGTAGGGTTCGAGTTTTCGAACCCTTTGGGGTTCGAGCTTCGAACCCTGTGGGGTTCGGGCTTTCGGACCCCATGGGAGGTTCGAGGCTGAGGTGAGGTGTTCCGAGCTCGAATTCCGAAGAGAGTGGGTCGAGGCTATGCTCTTCTTCTTCTTCGGGTGGAAGGAGCGTTGACTTGGTCAACGATGTCCGAGGAGTCTGGAAATATCCGAGGGTGGTGTAATGTCTGAGGGTTAACCTCCTTCATTGGTGCAGGCCCCTCGACCAGGAAGAGGGAGTTTCCAATATTGGGGGTCGAGGTACAGTATTGTTCTGAGCTAATGGTAGTCGAGCGACGCCGCGCTGACTTTCTTGGAGTTGTCGCATAAGGTTGATGTTATTCCTTAGCGCTTGGTTGAGCTCGACCGCCGTGTTCTCGTACCTTTCATTAGGCATACGGATTTGCGCTTGAGTTATGGTGCTTCGGGTCCACAACGGGAGGTTCATTTTCATTAGTTGCCGGGATATTTGCCGGTGGAGGTGGATTGGATGGACCGGCCTCGGCGGCGGCTAATAAGCCAATTATTACATTCTTTGACTTTTTTGCCATCGTACGCGGGCCCGACGGCAGGTTGAGCAAGGAACCTTAAACTCGTCGAAGTCGAGATGGTAAGATGCAAGAAAGACGTAATGTCCGAGTTTTCTCAGTGAAAGCACCAAAAATGTCGCAAACACCAAAGATTCCATATTACTAGGAATTAATAATATGGTCGCATAGACAAGACATATTATATAACATGAAATAAAATATAAGCGGTAAATGACACAAGATATTTGTAGTGGTTCGGCCTTAGTGAAGGCCTACATCCACTTCGAAGAGTTGCATAGATTTTATTAATCACTTTGAAAGATTACAAGGTTGAAATCCTCTCATTACATGTATGGGCTATTATGCAAAATAGTCATATTTGCAAGAAATAGTAAAATGGACAATTTTGCCCTTCTTCTTCCTCAAAGAGGAGATACCATTAATGAAGCTCTATGAGGTCTCAAGGTCCAAGAATCTCTCCCTTTTGAAGTGTGAGGTAGTGGGGTATTTATAGGAAGTGGTTAGGTAGGGGTTAAGTAGGAGTAGGTAGAAATGGGGACCATCTACAGGAAATTCGCGCCTCCTCCCTTCGGCCTCGGAAAATTCGTACCTGGGGAGGTACAAAATTTCGCACCTGCTAGGTGCGAAATTTCATGCGAAATTTTGCACCTCCGAAGTACGAAATTTCGTACCTGCTAGGTATGAAATTTCATACCTGCTGGGTACGAAATTCCGTACCTGCGAGGTGCGAAATTTCGCACCTTGGCAGGTTGCGAAGTATGCTTGGCGAGGGTCATTGGTCTAGGCATGTTGGTTCTTTTGGGGGCGTCAAAGCTCCTCAACACGAAGTGAAGGAATCCACCATTTTGCTGGTCCGAAGTGAAGGAATCTGAGCTTCCAGCATGGAGAAAATCGGATGAATCGGGCGGTGCCCACCGGGACTCTGGGCCGGCACAGCTCTCCTTCGGCTCGGATGCGGACGGATACTGATGGAGGTTGCGTCTGAGGGATGCGACACCCTGCTAGTGGCCATACTCGAGTCTTCTGATACCGGCCCTCGGATGATATTGGCGAAACCTTCGGGCTGTGATATCACGCGATATGTTGAGTCGAGCGTGTCTTGAGTACTTTTGGTGACCGGACCAAAAGGCCGGTTAACACACCCCGTATTTCCTTTGAATATTAAAAATAACGAATTAAAGAATGCTTAATTTTAAAATTGGGAATTAAGTAAAATGGGTTACGCCATTGCGTTCGTCTCAGAATTCTGGTTAAGATAGAGTCCGAGTTTGCGTAAATCGGACACCGTATGCGGAAGTTACGAAGCTTAGAAGATTTCAGGTTTAATCAGATTTAAATAAATAATTAATAAATCAAAATTTGAAATTCAAACCATCGCAAAGAAGTAGGCAGGAAAACTCCTGCCAGAGGGTGTCGACCCCTTAAGGGCTGTCGACACAAGTGTCGAACCCCCCTGTAAGGGTCGACCCCTACTGACTGTTCTGGACAGTGATGATTTTCTGAGTTTTAGGGCTACGTTGAGACTTCTGATTGGCCTGATGATGCATTTTCTTGGATGGTTTGGATGGATCCTATGTTTATCTAAAGGCTTTAATTAATCCTATATATCTATATAAGCACACATAAACCTTAACACTAACATCATAACCCTATTCTGTGATGCCACCATGTTGTCCATCTCTAAACTAGCCTAGCGTCCTTCTTCTCTAAACTAGAAATCAAATTGGAGAGCTTCAAGTTAAAGTAAAGGTTTTCCGCTTCAATCAACAAAGAGAGATTAGAATCGCTACAACATCAACTAATTCACTTTTTCTAATCCTATCCCTGTAAGTTCAGTTATTATTCAGATTTGAACACATAATAGAAATCATGACTGTAATGAATCGAATCTAGAACTATGTATAATTGTAATGATAACAAATTTTGATTCATTCTTATTCTTTTGTCAAATCTGAGATTACCTATGCCTGTGAGACTGTTACTAGTGATACAATTGAATCTATCTTGTTGTACATCAAATTGGTGATTCTTTTACGTTCAGTTCTACCGAATCTTAATGCCTATGATGTAACTTGGTCAGTTTGCTCATATTTATTGTTAATGTACAACAAATCTATTGGAACCATGATTCTTGCGTTTGGTACACCTTTACATGCTTACTCTCTTATGTCAATTCTTGCGTTTCTTCTCTATTCCCCTTTTCATTTTATTTTATGAATACTAGGTTCATTTGGAAACATATTTTGAATCTGGTTATACGTACGATTGAAATGCGGGAATTTGGTATAACTTAATTGAGTAATTTTGGGCATAACAAGTAAATATGATATAACTTGAGTTGACTACACTTGTGGATAATTGGCATACAAAAATCTAGACTTGGACATGTATGGTAAATACGTAAATTGGCAAAAAGATGATCATGCCTAACCCAAGGTTAGATTGAGTTGTGGTGTATGGCTGCTCGAAATCGCCTGGCACATCCAGCGACCGCAACAACAGATCTAATGTGAGAGGTTAGCGCATTAAGCCCAAAATCCGAGGTTAGAATGAGTTTGCGGTAGAAATCTGTTCGAAACCGCCCAGCACATCCAGCAACCACAAACAACAGTTCTAATGTGAGAGGTTGGTGGATTAATAAATCAATTAATACCAATGAACATATCTGCTAAGAATGGTAGGTTTAAGTTAACGTAGGCAACACTTAACCAATGCAACATGATAATTAAATAAATGGGTGGGGTTAGGTTAAATTGAGAACACTTAACCGTTATAACATGTTGATTAGGAAATCCTAGTAACAGGGACCCATTTCAGCACTAACCCACATAGATGTATCACGGTACCCTGAACTAGGCAGGGTGGGGCACGATTACTGGGCTGATTATAAGCGGTCAAAATAGCGGCAGGTGTTGTGTTAGTGTAGGTTCCAACGGAGTACGGGCTTGCACGTACTCCGAAGTGGAAAAATAAGGCATTGGGCATCGTAGTTATACACTGTGCATCTTGAATTGTGTCGGGTTGCCATCATATGGATTGATACACCCCATGGTGGAACCAGCACAGGTATCTACATTCAAGCAGGGCCGAATGAAACAAGTAATAAATATATGCATGTAGAAACATATCAATAAAGGGATCACTTTATTATGAACACGTGAGGATAGTTGAAACAATTGTTAGTAGGTGCAGAGAAATAGGAATGAGTGCGATACGATATTCAGTTTATCTTGCCTTACCTTGTCTTTTGTTATCTTATTACTATGGTATTGTCTTATATTCAGTTTATTCATGTCATTATCCTTTTTCTTGTTTACATGCTGAAAAATCACTGTACTTACCAGGCTTATGTCTGACCCGTTTTCTTTTGTCTTCTTTTCTTCTGTCCCCCCGGCCCCCCCTCCAGGTCCGTAGGGAGGGAATACTTTGGCTTAGTGCAGACCTTTTCTAGCTTGAAGAGAGTGGTTGTATTGCTTATATTCTCTTTTCTTGGGCTATGGCTATTGTTACACTTTTATTGGGGATTTATGCCGCTTTACTATTGTTTTATGCTTCTTTATGTATTTGGAGTTTTTAATCAAAACCGAGGTATTATTGTAATGACTTGGAAGTTGGGTTTTGAGACAATAATGTTTTGACTAAACCACGCTGATTATGAAATAATTCCAGTTTTTCCGCTGTTTGTATGTCTGTCTTGTAAATTATCTATATCTTTTACCTATAATGCTTCACCGAAGTTAATGCATTCCCTTTGTGAGTGACCTTAACGGAGGTGGGGTGTTTCAATGCTTGAGGCTCTTGTTCCATTAATTAAGGATTTTCGACTTTGTTTTTCTATTTTGAGCTTCCTGGCTTGCCTAGTGATGAAATTCATTTTAGTTGGTTGATTCATGTCATTTTCACCTGCCCCTGCTTGAGAGGTCTTATACTTATAATGTATTTAATCGTATCTCTCGGTAACCTGGCAGTTCTAGCCCTTCGCAAATTAGATTTGAATACATGCCCCCGGGGATGTCTTGGGTTTTTCCTTTCTTTTTTTTACTCAATATCTTTCACATCTGGGATGACCATATGTTACACAGATTATTGAACTGCTTTTGTTCTTTTACTCAATATCGTTCACATCTGGGATGACTAGATGCTACGTAGATAATTTAATTTGGAAGACCTGACTTAAGGTTGGGTGCCCCCGGAGAGGTCTTGGGTTTGATTTTTAATCTAATTTATGTCTTGTCCGTTATTATTAATTCAGAATTGGAAAGATTAGATTTGATACCCTCGTTTTGCTGGAATATCTGTTAATGCAGGTCCTTCCAACTTGTTGTCGGTCCTTCCGGCCTAGGACTGGTACTTCCAGCCTAGGCTTGTCGGTCCTTCCGACATTGTGTTGGTCCTTCCATCTTGGGTTATCGGTCATTCCGGCTTGGTGTTGCATCGTCCCATGAGGCAGACATCAGTTCTTTTATCGAGAGCAATCATGATTTTTTAGAACTAAGGTCTCGAACCTTTCATTTAAGAAGGTGTCTCTATGGTGGAACTTGTAATCTTCTGTTTTTAGAGTTTGATGCTAACCCTTTCGTTGGATGCTTATCTTGATAGGCGACAATGGCCAGGGTTTTTGCATCTTAAACCTCCTTCTTTAGGAAGTGTCTTTTGTGATGAAAGGTGCAGCTTTCCGACTTGGTGCCCATTTGTTGTGCTTTCCACCGTTTGACCCTGGATAGCTTGTTCTTTTTTAAATTTGCAAGGCAGTGCATTTCATTGTTTTGTTTCTCTTGACACTCAGTGCTTGTGCTGTCCCAACCGGGATATGCTTTAGGAAGCTTCCAGGTCTTGGCTTATTGTGAATGATCTATCGCTCTTACATTGCCCACATTCAAAAAATCAATTTTAGCAAGAGTTTGCAATGGTGTGATTCGTGCAAGCAAATAGACTTTCTCATTCATGACTTTTCATATGTACATCCATCATATGTAATGCTTGCGAATATTTACAACTTTTTACAACAGATTTGAACAATGAATTATAGAAAGTAATGGCGAAGATGCTCGTTATTCCATGCTCTAGGGATCTGGATTCCATCTGTGGTGGACAACTTGAATGTGCCATCCTAGAGTTTTTGGCTTATAACATAAGGCCCTTCCCATTTTAACCCGAAAACCCCAGTTCCAGTCATTACTTTTTTCAACATGAGGTCTCAGATCTCGAAAGTCCTGTGTCTGACTTTTGAATTGAAATGTCTGGCCACCCTTCTCTGATGTGCAGCAACCCTGAGTTCTACTTCATCCCTTTTTTCTCCAAGCTGATCGAGGGCTTCAAGCTGTAACCTCTCGTTTTCCTCCTGGTTGAAATGGATCCTTCTATGAGTGGGAACCTCCAACTCTACAGGAATCATAGCCTCCAAGCCAAAATCCAAGGAAAAGGGAGTATGCACAGTTATTGTTTTATGAGTTGTGTGGTACACTTATGGTGCAAGCGGAAGCTCGTCTACCCAATCACCTTTGGATTTTTCTAATTGCTTCTTTATGGTGGACTTTATGATTTTTTTAACCGCTTCTGCTTGCCCGTTTACCTGCAGGTGGGAAACTACTGCGAAGCTTTCCTTTATTTTATATTTGCCACAGAAGCTTTGGAACTCTTCACTCTCGAACTGGGTTTCATTGTCCATGATTATCTTTTAAGACACTCCAAACCTGCAAATGATGTTTCTCAAGACAAAGTTAATAATTTTTTTTGAAGTTATGGTTGCCAATGGTTCTGCCACAGCCCATTTAGCGAAGTAATCAATGGTGACAATGGCATATTTGAATCCAGACTTTGCTGTGGGAAGTGCCCTAATAAGATCAATGCCCCAGACGGAAAAAGGTCATAGACTGACCATGTGAGTCATCACTGTGGACGGTGCTCTTGGAATCTTCGCAAATCTTTGACATCTGTCACATCTTCTAATGTATGCTGCAGACACTCGATTTACATCTACCCAGAAATAGCCATATCGTAGAATTTTCTTGGCCAATGTCTGACCACCTGCATGGCCTCTGCATTCGCATGTAATTCCATCATGATTGCCTTCGATTCCTGCTTTGTGACACATCGAAGCAATGGCATGGAAAATCCTCACCTGTAGAGTCGTCCATCCTGAATGAGATACATAGGAGCCTTCCATAAGATCTTCCTTTGATTCTTAGCTTCTGTTGGTAGTGCATCGGTCAGGAGATATTCTTTGATTGGTGTCATCCATGAATCTGGCTCGTCGGTTGCCTCCATGACCCAATCGATATCAATTTTCTCCATGCTGGTACTGGAAAGAACTTCCACTAGAACTAATCCCATAAGTTGTGCATCTCTTATGCTTGCAAACTTTGCTAGTGAATCCGCCTTGGTCTTTTCTTCTCTAGGGATGTGGGATATGGTGTAATATTAAAAGCTTTTCGGTATTTCCCAAACCTTGGATAGATAAGTTGGCAAATTTCCTGCTTTGGCCTGGAACTCTTTTCGGACTTGATACACCACCAATTGTGAATCACTAAAAATTCACAAGGTATTTAGCTGCAACTCCCTTGTCAGCTTTATTCCTGCAATGAGGGATTCATATTCAGCTTCATTATTCGTTGACAGAAACTCTAATCTTAGTGCATAGCAGATAGACCTTCCTTCAGGAGTTTCTATAATTACTCCTGCCCTTGAACAATAGTCGTTTGGTGCTCCATCAACAAATAGTTTCCATTGAATGTTGGCCTAAACAGCAGGTTCCTCTTTCTCCTCTCCTCGATCAGTGTACTCTGACATAAAATCTATGGGTGCTTGTCCATTAATTGCTCTCCGGGGATGGTACGTAACATCATACTGACTGAGCTCGATATTCCACTTTACCAACCTTTCGGAAGTTTCTAAGCGGAACAAGACTTGCTTTAGAGGCTGATCGGTTAGGACCTTAACAAGATGAGCCTGAAAGTATGGCCGAAGTTTCTTTGAAGCAATAAGAAAACAATAAGCGAGCTTCTCCGGCTATTGTTAATTCAACTCTTCCCCATTTAACCTTTTGCTAATGTAATAGACAAGCCTCTAAAATTTTGAATCCTCTTTCATCAAAGCTACACTTAGAGCATGAGCAGACACTACCAAGTATAAGAACAAGTCTTCCCCATCACTGGGCTTTGAAAGCATTGGAGGTGTTGCCATGTGCTGGATCAGCTCCGCAAAAGCTCTTTGGCATTCTGGAGCCCACTGAATATCTTTCTTTCCTTTTCTAAGGGCATCTTAGAAAGGAAGGCACCTGTCTGTTTCCCTTGATATGAAGCGATATAAAGCTGCAATTTTCCCGTTTAAGCATTGGAGTTCCCTCTTGGTCCTTGGAGCGCGCATCCCCCTCAAAACTGATATCTGAGCTGGGATGGCCTCTATGCCCCGAGAATTGACCATGAATCCCAAGAATTTGCCTGAAATGACTCCGAAAGAGCACTTTAGAGAGTTCAATTTCATACCGTACTTGTGTAGAATATCAAACATCTGGGCCGGATTCTCCAAATGATCCGCATCGCTTTTTGACTCTACCAGCATATCATCGGCATAGACCTCCATTGTTCTGCCGATTTGTGCTTTAAACATGGAGTTCACGAGCCACTGGAAAGTTGCCCCTACATTTTTTAAGCCGAATGGCATCGCTTTGTAGCAGTATAGGCCGAGATCAGTGATAAATCTCGTGTCCTCTTGATCTGGTCCATACATCATGATTTGATTGTAGCCTGAACATGCATCCATAAAAGACAGCAACTCATGCCCAGCTGTAGGATCCACCAGCTGATCTATTCTGGGGAGAGGAAACCTATCCTTTGGATAGTAAGATCTGAGTACTCAATGCAAACTCGCCATTTTCCATTCGCTTTCTTCACAAGTGCGGGGTTAGAGACCCGGTTTGGATAGGTAGATTCTCTGATGAAGTCGTTTTCCATTAACCTGTCGACTTCCTCCTTTAGAGCTCTCGATCTTTCTGGCCCTTGGTTTCTCTTTTCTGCTTGACAGATGCATCTTGTGGATCGACATTGATCTTACAAAATGTAACATCTGGAGATATGTCACACATGTCAAAATGGTTTCATGCGAACACATCTAAGTTTGCTTTCAAAAAGACAATCAACTTACTCTTCAACTCCGGGCTCAAATGAGATCCTACATTCAGCAAACGGTCTGGATATTTCGGATTAATAGCAATAGGAATCGTGATCTCAGCCAGAGCCTCCCTTCGTCACTTACACTGGTCGTTCTAGGGTCCAGTTCTTTTTACGCTCCACTGTGTTTGCCAATGCAGGGACCCTGCTTTAATTGTTATAAGGGGGATCTCGAATGCGGAGTGGAGCCTCTGCACTCTTCCCCGTCTCTTACTTCTTGGCTTCTAGTAACTCTATCATGTAGCAGTCCCTTGTGGTATCCTGGTCTCCCTTAATTGCCCCAAATCCATTCTCAGTTGGAAACTTTGTAACACCCCACCTCCGCCAGGGTCACTCGCAAAGGAATGCACTAGCTTTGGAGGGGTATTATTGGTAAACATGCATAATGATATAGCAAGGCAGGACATGACATATATATATGTAAATAAAAAGAGTAAGTAAATAAAACAGCGGAAGACTTTTAAACTATTTCAAAAACAAGTCTGCTACATCATAATGTCAATTTCCCAAGTAAACAAGTCTAGTACATAAAATAACATCATCTGATACTGAAAAAGAAAACATAAAAGTAGCTATCCCCAAGGTGGAAGAAACCATAGCGAGCCCAAGTCCAAAGCATACATGAGCTATCCAAGAAAGCAGCTAAGATCCAAGCTAGGCTCCTGTATTCCCTCCCTGAGAACCTGGGGGGAGGGGGGGGGGGAGGGAGAAACGAAAGAAAAGAGGCGAAAACAAAACGGGTCAGTCAAAAGGACTGAGTAAGCCCTGCTACGATCAGTCTATAAACTAATAAAGTTAACATCATGATGGGAACTGAGATGATCATAGATAACAACATACTGGCATGGTAAATTAACTACAAGATAGATAGAGGTGTCATCGCATAAAACATGGCTAAGTTTTTGCACCACGGTGTACTAGCAACCCAACATAACCGGTATTGATCCCTTGGCCCAAGCTTTGGCCCAATAACATGAGGTGACCTTAATACAAGGTCCAGCCCAACGGTCTAGTTGATCGGCTCCCTATAAACCTAACACGTCAAGTGTTGGTGTCCATATGGCCCACGTATGGTTGTAGTTAGACTGTGCTGGGTCCCCCTTTGGGTGTATCAAGCCCTCGGATGTTAACCCCAGACACTTAAGCAATAATGCACAGCTCTAATCTACTGGTACTCGTGCCTCGAGTTTGTCCAACATCGGACTACGTGCACGCCCGTAGCCCGCCGGACCCGCACCGCTGTACCACTCGGCCATCGCCCTTTGGTCGCTTACATCCTCCAGTAATCGTGCCCCGCCCTAGCCTAGCTTCTAGGGTTGTGAATGATACCAAACTGGGATTACTGTTAGAACAGACCACGTTGCTAGGGTTTCCCCATGAGGGTTAAGTGTGATTTAACCCTTCACTAATCCTGGATTAAACTGGTTAAGTGTGGCTTAACCCCATTCTAATCCCTTTAACTCCCAAATGGATTAAACTAGTTAAGTGTAACCAACGGTTCACCACTTAACCACATTCTAATCCCTCGAATCCCCAAATTGGTTAAGTATTAGTGGACCCTGACTTAACCCTAATCATGAGGCATTAATTAATTTAATGCACCTTAACCTCTCACATTAGACTTTGTTGCGGTTACTAGTTAAGCCGGGCGGGTCCGGGTAGGTTTACACCACAACTTAGTCTAACCTCGGGTTTTTGGCACCACATGACCAACTTCCCACATTGGGTCCTATTGTTTGTAGCCACTAGTTAAGCCGGTCGGTTCCGGGTAGAATTACGCTACAAACTCAACCCAACCTCGAGTTGGCCACACTTTTGTTTTCTAAGTGTCATGTCCACTTCATTTCAAAACATAATCACAAGTCAAACAATTTCTTGGGTAGACCTAACTTAATAGGTAAATTCCCAAGGGGTAGACCTAACTTAATAGGTAAATTCCCAATCTTATATTTTCATGTATTTTAAGTTTACCCAAAACCCCCAACGTCATTCTATCGCTTACATATTCGTAGTAACGCATAAAGGATAGGAAGAGGGAACTTGGCACAACATACATGATAAACTTGCACAACAATCATGCATAACATGTTAGACTTGCACAACTTAGCATAGTGAACTTGCATATTACCATAAACATGCATAACATGTTATACTTGCACCACTTGTTATTTTAAACTTGCATAAACATGCACAGCTTGTCAAAACATGCACAACTTGTCAAAACATGCACAACTTGTCATTTTAAACTTGCATAAACATGCATAACTTATTAAACATACAAATCATGGCTTAGCAAACTTGCATAAACATGCATAACTTAATAAACATACAAATCATGGCTTAACAAACTTGCATAATCATGCATAACTTATTAATCTTGCAAATCATGGCTTAGTATACATGCATAACTCAATAGATTTGCAAATCATGGCTTAGTACCCTTGCATAACATGCATAATCCATTAAACATGTAGAACATGGCATAGTAAACTCACATAAGCATGCATAACTTGTGAAACATGTAAAACATGGCATAGTAATCTCGCATAAGCATGCATAATCAAATAAACTCACATAAATCTCAACTTTCACCACATATTAACTTTAGAGTTTGTAAAGTGAAGGTAAGAGGGCTTACTATGCTTATGCGGACTCAAATGAGTATAACAAGTGCAAGAAACCCCTTATGCAACTAATTAAAAACCCCCAAATGCAAGCAAACTTGACCAAGACTCCTCCTTTATGATGCCAATTGAAAAACAAGCCTTTAATGCAAGCTAAGGAGGATCATACAAGCCTAAATAACCTTGTATGCATGGAAATCTCTTGGGGATTTAAATTAGGAATTGTATGAAGAGGGTGGAGGCCATGAGAGGATGGATTTTGGCATAGTTTAGTTACTAGGATGAATAATGAATGATTTAGGGTAGGTTAGGGTCTTATTTATAGATTAGGTTAGTGATTTGAACCATAGGATTAACCCTAGATTCAATTAGGGCCCTCAGATCCCGGAACTCTCTAGAAACAAGCCACAAGACCCAACCCCAATCAGAAATGGTGCACCAGGCTAAGCAGCCCGTGCACCCCCTGTCGACAGGGCAGTCGACATGCCAAGACCCCTGTCGACAGGCCTGTCGACATGGGGTCCTGGCGGGATTTTTCCCGCCTTGGCCCAGCTGGCCCAATTCTTTAAATTTGATTCTGATTTTAAAACTTGAATTTTCTGAAAACTTCGACGGGCCATATCTGGGCCATACGGACTCCGATTTTCGAAAACTCGGACTCTATTTCGCGTATTTTTCCGAGACGAACGCAATGGCATAGCCCATTTCCCTTGATTCCCATTTTATAATTTAATTCTGCCTCAATTTATGTTATAACAGATTATTGAAAATACGGGTTGTTACATTCTCCCCTCCTTAAAGGATTTCGTCCCCGAAATCTTCAAGTTAGGAAGAACGTATCCTACCATCCAACATCCATCTACTCAAAACATCATCCACGAGCAATCATTGTCCTTAAAGAATTCTAAATGTGGTATGAACATATGCAAAAGTGTGTGTATATGTACTTATCTAATGCAAAGATCAGGCGGTTACTGATACAGTAAACCTCCTTAATGCATATGTATGTCTTATCTAATGCAAAGATCAGGCGGTTACTGATATAGTAAACCTCCTTAATGCATATGTATGTCAGTGAAATGAATCCATATGTATGCAAATTCCTAACGTAATTCGTAATATCTACATGAGTGCACATAACTTTCACCCATATGCAACGTCCATGTGATAACACACAATTTCCATCCATGAATAAGCATAAACACTCATGCATATGCAACATGAAGAGTGTGTGAGCCGATCTAGTGCCTAATCGTGTATAATGCATCCACGAGCAACCACTTGCAAACACTGGCAACCACTTGCAACCATCAAGCATAACATGTTTCAAACACATGTTTCATCCAAAGGGTTTCTACCTAAGGTCCTCATGACGAGATAAACACGATAAACTAGATAAACAGGGACAGAGAGATATGCCTCTATTCAAAATCTGACATATAGTACTAACCGATGAGTCATAACCCCCTTATGGAGTTTACAACAGAAATAAGGTCGAGAATGGGACCGAGAGGATATATACAAAAGATAACTTGCAAGCAAGCTCCACAGGAAAGCAAGGATCAAGGATGCACTCCTACAAAGATATGATGCGTGTATCTAGTCTTCACTCTTCTTAGTCACGTTTCCTTGGGCTTAACTCCACGGTGCTTTGACTATTTTTCACTTCATGATTCCTTGGCTTCCTAACTCCCATTTCCCAAATTCGGGTTGGAACTCATTTCATTATTGCCTCTCGTCTTTCTTTTCCACTTATTCTTCCTTCTGTATACTTGGCCTAACCATACTATAACCTTATGATTTTATGCAAGCTCTCCAAAATTCATCAGTGAATCCTGGATCTCGTCTACTTACTATAAAGTATTCCATGCAACAGAACTTTTCTTGAAAATACCAATCCACGTTGCCCATTTGCCCTTATAAACGTGATTTTTCTATAACTCATGCTTAAATCGAAATGAACCATCCGCCTATGAGTGATAGGCCATGCCAAGATTCAGTTGCCTACCCATGGCTTCCTGTAGGCTATTTCAAAACTGGCCAACTTCTTGAGGATGAACCGTTGCTAACGATGATGCAATCCTCTCGCTCTTCACCGGACTGAAATGAGCACTCTTCGTGAGTCTACCTATTATGACCCACATACCCGTACTCCCTTTCTTTGATCTAGGTAGTCTATCCACATACTCTATCGAGACGTTTCATATTTCCCTTGCGGAACCTCCAATGGAGGTAACGGCCCGCTGGGCTCCTATGACTTGGCCTTAACCTGGTGGCACAACATGCATCCTGAGACCAACTCGGCCACCTCCTCGAGTGATGCGTATCTTCAAGAACCTTCTTTACCAAGTCTTCCACTCGAGGAACACCTAATCTCTCATCGCGCCTTAGTCATCCCTTGTCATCTATAATAAATCTAACGAGGTGACTTAACATCTCGCCTCGAATCAACTGGTCCATGTTCTTGACTAACTGCGGGTCTTCTCCCTGTGGAACCCCCTTCTTGATCCAGAAGAGTAAGTCTAAGCCCCCAGGAATGCCAACTAACTAGCCAAACGGAGGAAGCTTCTTACTTCAATTGCCCTTCTAAGAGCTTTCCGGTCTTAACCCGCAACCACTTTAGCGGAACCCACCGCTAAGCCTTACTTAAGAACTATGTGCCTAAGAAATCCAACTTCTTTCCTCCAAAGTGACATTTGGAGGACTTGACCTTCCACTGGTGGCTCTAAGCGTATCCGTCTCCTCCTTGAGATGTATAGCATGTTCTTCCTCGTTCTTTTGAGGAGATCAAAATATCGTCTATGACGACCATGACAAACTTGTTCAAGGACCCCTAAACACCCTACCCATCGAGTTCGCGTAATATGCAGGTGCCTTAGTCAAACCAAATAGCATGACTAACTATTGCAAATATCCATCTGGAGTCCTAAACTCAGTCTTGTCAATCCCATCCTCAGCCCTCCTAAGCTGATGGAATATGGTAACTGGATCAAAAGAAAACAGATGCTCCTACAAGCTGATCGAACAAATCATCGATCATTGGTAACGGTTATCTATTCCTCTCACGATAATCAACACATAAGCGAAACAAACTGTCCATGTCAGTAACGAATACTACTGGAGCACCCTACTCGTAAATGCTTCGTCTCAGGAAGTTCTTTTCAAGCAACTCCTTGACTTGCTTTCTTAACTCTCACCTCGTGAGGTCATGTGCCTAACCGGCCACGAAACTGGCTTGGTATTACCAGCCAGGTAATGTGGAAATCTATCCCACGTCCAGGGGTAACCCCTTCATTCCACCCCAGATATCGGGATATTCTCGGACCTCCCTCACAGATTGCAAACTATCGATACACGAGTTGAGGGATTCTATATAACACAACATGACGGGACCCATAGGGTTGCTAGAAATTTCTAGGGTATTACCGAGGCGAGTCATGAGCCTCACATCCCTATATACAAAAACCCAGAATGGCTCCAAAACCGGACAACCATTCCATGCCCAAAACCAACCCATATCCCCTGAAGCTGAGAATAAAACATCCCACGAGAATTCTATACTCAAGATAGAAATTTTCAAATCCACTCAGACCACAGACAAACGGGCAGAACCCCCAATTGGATTTGAAACACATACGGGATCATCAACTAGACTAGTACTTAGGTGCAAACTTTCAACTAGATCAGATGAAATAAAACTATGCGATGTGCCAGAATCAAACAAAGTTCGAACATCAGAAAATGTAAACAAGATTTTTAATAGAAACACTACCTCTATCATGAGCTGGAAGAACGGTGTTGAGGGGATGAACTCGCCCTCCAGATAGTCCTGCATACTGAGTCTGACCTTGCCCTTGTTTCCTTCGGAAATCTTTGTTGAGATGTCCAGACTCACCACAATCAAAGCATTCGCCCCGCTTTCTCTTCTTCTTCCTACATTCCCTGGCTATATGTCCAACTTCACTATAGAAATTGCATTTCCTATTCCCTCTTGGCTTGTCCTTGCGGTTGTTGTTATTCTTGCCCCGTTTCCCAGAATTTACTCTCTTGCCTTGAGACTCATTCGCCTTGACCTCTTTCTTATCATTTCTACCTTCTTCTTGAAGTAGGACCAAATTCACTAAACTCTCGAAAGTCGCCCCCAAGGGTATATGAGACAGGGCCAAATCACGTAATGGCTCGTTTAATCATAGAGCAAAGTGTAGGGCCTTCTTCTGAGCTGTATTAACTAAGTCTAAATCGACCCGAGCCAGTTGATTAAACTTATCTATGTATTCCCTAATAGTCATGTCCCCTTGCTTTAGTGATAAGAATCTCAGTCCAAACCTTCCTCTAAAGTCATCCCAAGTCTCAATTGGCCTAGTCGCGGTGGTGACTACCCACCAACGTGTAGCTTCTTCCCTTAGCAACCATACTGCTAATAAAACCTTCCTGCGGTCACCTATATCAAAGGTGGCTAAAAGATCTTCGGTCTCTTTCAACCAATTCCCTGCTTCTACGAAAGTCTCTGTTCCATTAAAATTCTTGCCGCCCATCCTCTTAAAGTTCTTGCAAGTTTCCGCAAAATCCGCTTGTGGAGGCCGAGGGGGAAGAGGAACATCAGCTACGGGAGGAGGAGGAGGAGGAACAGCGGCCTCGACTGGGGAGACAACATTAGGGACACCCGGGACCGGTGCCGTGACTTCCAAGTACCGACGAAACCAATCGGGTATCGTTACTCCTTCGGGCAAAATGAGATTATCAGACATGCTGGAAACGAAAAGAAAAGAGTTCAAGCGAGGAGTCAAAGGATAGTGCTAATGGCTTTTGGGGAATAGCCTTTTAAAACAACTAGACTTCTCTTTGGAAAATACTTTATACTTGGTTTTGAAAATAGTTTTTCAAAAGTTTTAAAAACCTTTTTATCTCTTCTCGTAAACCATATGCTCTGATACCAAATGTAACACCCCACCTCCTCCAGGGTCACTCGCAAAGGAATGCACTAGCTTTAGAGGGGTATTATTGGTAAACATGCATAATGATATAGCAAGGCAGGACATGACATATATATATGTAAATAAACAGAGTAAGTAAATAAAACAGCGGAAGACTTTTAAACTATTTCAAAAACAAGTCTGCTACATCATAATGTCAATTTCCCAAGTAAACAAGTCTAGTACATAAAATAACATCATCTGATACTGAAAAAGAAAACATAAAAGTAGCTATCCCCAAGGTGGAAGAAACCATAGCGAGCCCAAGTCCAAAGCATACATGAGCTATCCAAGAAAGCAGCTAAGATCCAAGCTAGGCTCCTGTATTCCCTCCCTGAGAACCTGGGGGGGGGGGGGGAGAAACGGAAGAAAATAGGCGAAACAAAACGGGTCAGTCAAAAAGACTGAGTACGCCCTGCTACGATCAGTCTATAAACTAATAAAGTTAACATCATGATGGGAACTGAGATGATCATAGATAACAACATACTGGCATGGTAAATTAACTACAAGATAGATAGAGGTGTCATCGCATAAAACATGGCTAAGTTTTTGCACCATGGTGTACTAGCAACCCAACATAACCGGTATTGATCCCTTGGCCCAAGCTTTGGCCCAATAACATGAGGTGACCTTAATACAAGGTCCAGCCCAACGGTCTAGTTGATCGGCTCCCTATAAACCTAACACATCAAGTGTTGGTGTCCATATGGCCCACGTATGGTTGTAGTTAGACTGTGCTGGGTCCCCCTTTGGGTGTATCAAGCCCTCGGATGTTAACCCCAGACACTTAAGCAATAATGCACAGCTCTAATCTACTGGTACTCGTGCCTCGAGTTTGTCCAACATCGGACTACGTGCACGCCCGTAGCCCGCCGGACCCGCACCGCTGTACCACTCGGCCATCGCCCTTTGGTCGCTTACATCCTCCAGTAATCGTGCCCCGCCCTAGCCTAGCTTCTAGGGTTGTGAATGATACCAAACTGGGATTACTGTTAGAACAGACCACGTTGCTAGGGTTTCCCCATGAGGGTTAAGTGTGATTTAACCCTTCACTAATCCTGGATTAAACTGGTTAAGTGTGGCTTAACCCCATTCTAATCCCTTTAACTCCCAAATGGATTAAACTAGTTAAGTGTAACCAACGGTTCACCACTTAACCACATTCTAATCCCTCGAATCCCCAAATTGGTTAAGTATTAGTGGACCCTGACTTAACCCTAATCATGAGGCATTAATTAATTTAATGCACCTTAACCTCTCACATTAGACTTTGTTGCGGTTACTAGTTAAGCCGGGCGGGTCCGGGTAGGTTTACACCACAACTTAGTCTAACCTCGGGTTTTTGGCACCACATGACCAACTTCCCACATTGGGTCCTATTGTTTGTAGCCACTAGTTAAGCCGGTCGGTTCCGGGTAGAATTACGCTACAAACTCAACCCAACCTCGAGTTGGCCACACTTATGTTTTCTAAGTGTCATGTCCACTTCATTTCAAAACATAATCACAAGTCAAACAATTTCTTGGGTAGACCTAACTTAATAGGTAAATTCCCAAGGGGTAGACCTAACTTAATAGGTAAATTCCCAATCTTATATTTTCATGTATTTTAAGTTTACCCAAAACCCCCAACGCCATTCTATCGCTTACATATTCGTAGTAACGCATAAAGGATATGAAGAGGGAACTTGGCACAACATACATGATAAACTTGCACAACAATCATGCATAACATGTTAGACTTGCACAACTTAGCATAGTGAACTTGCATATTACCATAAACATGCATAACATGTTAAACTTGCACCACTTGTCATTTTAAACTTGTATAAATATGCACAACTTGTCAAAACATGCACAACTTGTCAAAACATGCACAACTTGTCAAAACATGCACAACTTGTCGTTTTAAACTTGCATAAACATGCATAACTTATTAAACATACAAATCATGGCTTAGCAAACTTGCATAAACATGCATAACTTAATAAACATACAAATCATGGCTTAACAAACTTGCATAATCATGCATAACTTATTAATCTTGCAAATCATGGCTTAGTATACATGCATAACTCAATAGATTTGCAAATCATGGCTTAGTACCCTTGCATAACATGCATAATCCATTAAACATGTAGAACATGGCATAGTAAACTCACATAAGCATGCATAACTTGTGAAACATGTAAAACATGGCATAGTAATCTCGCATAAGCATGCATAATCAAATAAACTCACATAAATCTCAACTTTCACCACATATTAACTTTAGAGTTTGTAAAGTGAAGGTAAGAGGGCTTACTATGCTTATGCGGACTCAAATGAGTATAACAAGTGCAAGAAACCCCTTATGCAACTAATTAAAAACCCCCAAATGCATGCAAACTTGACCAAGACTCCTCCTTTATGATGCCAATTGAAAAACAAGCCTTTAATGCAAGCTAAGGAGGATCATACAAGCCTAAATACCCTTGTATGCATGGAAATCTCTTAGGGATTTAAATTAGGAATTGTATGAAGAGGGTGGAGGCCATGAGAGGATGGATTTTGGCATAGTTCAGTTACTAGGATGAATAATGAATGATTTAGGGTAGGTTAGGGTCTTATTTATAGATTAGGTTAGTGATTTGAACCATAGGATTAACCCTAGATTCAATTAGGGCCCTCAGATCCCGGAACTCTCTAGAAACAAGCCACAAGACCCAACCCCAATCAGAAATGGTGCACCAGGCTAAGCAGCCCGTGCACCCCCTGTCGACAGGGCTGTCGACAGGGCAGTCGACATGCCAAGACCCCTGTCGACAGGCCTGTCGACATGGGGTCCTGGCGGGATTTTTCCCGCCTTGGCCCTGCTGGCCCAATTCTTTAAATTTGAATCTGATTTTAAAACTTGAATTTTCTGAAAACTTCGACGGGCCATATCTGGGCCATACGGACTCCGATTTTCGAAAACTCGGACTCTATTTCGCGTATTTTTCCAAGACGAACGCAATGGCATAGCCCATTTCCCTTGATTCCCATTTTATAATTTAATTCTGCCTCAATTTATGTTATAACAGATTATTGAAAATACGGGTTGTTACAAACTTCATGGTCAAGCACCATGGTGCTAGTGCAATTTTAAAGCCTAAATGAGTTGGCCTCCCTAGGAATGCATCGTAAGTTGAAAGTTCATCCATCTGGATGAAAGTCAGCATCATAGATACATTGCGTTCTCCATCTGCTAATTCTACGAGCAATTCGATTTCGCCGATGGGGTGTGTAGGCTTTCCAGTGAATTCATGAATCTTTTTTGGACATGCCCACACATCCTCCATGAATAGTTTCATTTTCTGGAAGGCGTTTATAAAAATCACATTAACATAAGCTCCCATATCAACTAGGACTCTTCTAACAATTGGTGGACCAAGGCCGACTGTGATCACCATGGGGTCAACGGTTGGTGTAAGTAATCCATCAGAATCTCTATCTTTGAACACCACATCTTCAGTAGGCATCTTTACTGGAAATGTGTTGCTCAAGATCAAGCACCTTTCTACTACTGGAGCGTCCTTTAGCTCATTGGCATATTTCTCCATGTCCCCCCGGGTTCTTTCGGCTGGGTGAGGACCTCCAGAAATTGTATTGACTATTGGTTTTGAGTCAGCAGGAGCCTGAGCCTTCCCTCCATATCTTGGTTGACTGGTAGAATTAGTTTGCCCCTGGGCCGCTTGAGCACCTTGGGGATTTCTTACATATTGCCAAAGCTTTTTATTTCTAATGAGCTCTTCAATCAAACTTTTCAAGTGTATGCATTCGTTGGTATTGTGCCCTAGCTGATTGTGAAAGCGATAGAATTTACCAAAACTAGCTTGCTGCTCTACAATTTTATGTGGCATTAATTCGGGAAAGATGCCTGAATCCTTCGTAGCGTAAAAGATTTTCTCTGGGGTTTCATTCAGGGCAGTTAACTCTGAATGCTTGAAGAACTGCATTGTAACACCCCGAATTTTCTGTGAACATAAGAGTAACAAATCAGAAAATAATTAAATTGTAACAAAATAATTAAGGGAAACAGGTTACGCCATTGCGTCCGTCTTGAAATTCTGCTTGGAATAGAGTCCAAGTTTGCGTAAATCGGTGTAACACCCCACATTTTTAAGTATAATTAAAAATGAAATAAAATATATGAAAATATGCTTATGATAGGTAAATAATGGTGATGCATAATAAGAATTAATTAATACATGAAAGAGAAGAAAAATTAGTTCGATAACGGTATGTGTAACGGAAAAGATAGTAAAATGAGGATAATTAATTTAAGAATCAGGAATTAGGTAAAATGGACATCACAATTGCGTTCCTCTCGAAATTTTACATGAAATAAAGTCCGAGTTTTCGAAAATCGGAGTCCGGATGAAGAAGTTATGGCCTGTAGAAGATTCAGAAGGTTTCGGTCAGCACAGAACTGGGCAGGTCGACGTGGGTGTCGACCTGGGGGCCAGGTCGACCAGGGGGTCGACCTGGAAGTCGACCTCCCCCATGGGGGTCGATTATAGTGTCGACCTCCCCCCTACAGGTCAACCTGGTTGGCTTGTTTCAGTCCAGAACACGTTTTTGAAGCCCAAGGACGATTGTTGATGGTCCAGATTGGTTTTACGGTTAATCTGATGGCTGAAATGAGTTCCAACACCTATAAATACACCCTAAGAACTAGCCTTCTCTACACACAATTCTATTCTGCTTCTTCTCTGCCTTTGTTCTAAATAAAAATAAAAATGGCGTCGCTACTCTGCTGGAATCAAAACTAGAAGCTAATCAACATCAACCTAAGCAAGTCAATTCAAATTAGAGATTAAAGCTTCTGCAAAGATTCTACAACAATTAAAGTTCTTTCTTTAATCCAACCAAGGCAAGTCCAGTTATTTTCCGATATAAACTTTAATCATAATTGTGACATGATTGTAAATCTGAATTTGAGATTGTGTATGTTCTGTTCTGATCTATTTTATTCTGTATCTCTTCTTCTTTCTGTTCTATAGCCAGGCTACTACGAGCCTGCGCCAATCTCCTAAGAGATTAACGCACGAACGCTAAAATGTTTGGGACAAATAATGAATGTGGAATAATTGGACATGCTTAATCTGTGACTGATTTAAGAAAAAGGACATAGGTTGTAAACCAGATTTAGATCTATGCATATTCTGTGAATTGGAAGAAGAGGAACCATGGTATGTTAACATATGACTTGAGACAAAGAAATTATGGCTTAGGTATAAAGATTTACATTAAGGTAAGACATCTATTAAATGTAAATAAACACCTAAGTAGGGGATCTTTAGGATATATGACATGCATAGTAATCGATGGTTATATTTGGTATATGATCATAGTGTGAATCATGACAATTATTTAGGCATGCTTAGGCCAAATTTAAAATTAGGCAAGATATGTTTGTGAAACTTTAAGGAATGATTAAATATGTTATATTTACTTAATCTGCTAGTTCTGCTATATTGCTTAATCTGCTAGTTCTGCTCTCCTGCCTAGTCTGCTAGATTTGTTCATCTGCCAAATCTGTCATCTGCTAAGTCTGTTGAAAATGCTAGATCTGCTAATCTGCTAAATCCGTTAAGTCGCCTAATCTGAAAAATCTGTTATCTGCAATATCTGTTGAGTTGATATAATTAGTCCACTATTGACATAATCTGAATTGGCTATAGTTATGAATAATTGACATGTATATTAGGCGTGGGTATAAATGGTAAATCATTAATTAATTGGCCGCAACGATAAACATGGATAACTCGAGGTTAGAATGAGTTTGCGACGTAATTCTGCCCGGAACCGCCCGGCATATTCCAGTGGTCGCAAGCAATAGGTTCTAATGTGATAAGTTAGTCATAACATGCTTGAAACCCGAGGTTAGACTCAGTTTGCGACAGAAACCTGCCCGGAACCAACCGGCCTAACCAGTAGCCGCAAACTGTCAGTTTAATGTGAGAGGTTTGGGCATTGATATTTAATTAATGAAAATCTGAGATAAATATGATGTCTAAAACGTGTTGGGTAAGGTTAAACCAATTGGACCAATGAATCTGATAAACCCGTTTCGTGAATCCGTAGGCTCAATACAAAGTTAGATAATCTGTAACCGGTTAATCTGTAAGTCTGATAATCTGTAACCAGTTAATCTGTAAGCCTGTTAATCCGAACATCTGATCCGTTAGTCTGAAAACCTGTTAACTTGATTGTCTGATCTGTGAACTAGTTAATCTAAATATTGTATGTCTGAAACTTGTAGAAAAGTTAAGCTGAAATCTGTTGGTCTGGGGACACAAGGTTAGGAGGGGAATTACTTGTGTCATCTGTTGTTTGGGACCCATATTAGTTAGTAACCCTTTCTGGTATCAAAACTTTGACCCAACAGTAAGTAGGATCCGGGCACGCTTACTGAACTTATTATAAGGGGTTCATTCTGATAATGACGAGGGGTGTTGATGGTGCGTTCCAACCGGGTCATGTGCGTGCATGGATCCCAGTCTGCCTCTGAGGATGTAAGACGCCGTGACATCTTAAATAGGTCTGTGCCAATTGGTTGTCACTTTAGGTAGTGATACATCCTACTATGGGACCAACATAGGATATTTATGTATTAGGGAGTCGATCGCTTGGGGTAGGGTTTTAGGGTACACTTAGTTCTGTCTGTTTCTGTTGGTACCGTCTGTTTCTGTTGGGTGGCAACACCTGTCTGTTTCTGCGTGGTACCGTCTGTTCGGGTGGTAAAGGCCCAATTACTAGTGTACACCTAATTCTACATTCTGTTTCCGTAGGGATTAATCTGTTTCTGTTTCTGTTCGGGTGGTAAAGGCCCATTATCCGCATTCTGCTTCTGTCTGTTTCTGATCGGGTGGTAAAGGCCCATTATTAGCGTTCTGCTGCTGTGGAAATTATTCTGTACCCGTTTCTGTTTCAGTTTAGACATTAGGGTGACACCTAATTCTATTATACTAGTATTAGTGCAGAGAAGTGTAAAGAAATAGCTTATGTCATTTTGTTCTTCTGTTATATTTGCTGCACCTGTTACAGTTATCTCTCATCCAGTTTTATGTTCATGTCATGTTATTATTATCTGTTAATAACTGAAAGTCACTGGACTTGCCAGACTTTATGTCTGACCCTTGTTGTTTCGCCTCCTTTTCTTCCGTTCCCCCCCAGGTTTTGTAGAAGGGAATACTCTATCTTGATCCAGATTTCTTCCGCTTGCAGTGCTTAAAGTAAGGCTCGTCTTCTTCTTTGGGGATTATGAATTTTAAACTATGCATCCTAAAGGCTTTTGTACAAGACAGATATTTTGTACTTGAATTCTGATATTGTGATTTGAAATGATGTAACCAAGCTTATGTTGAAATAAAGTTATAAATTTTTCAAGTACTGTTTTATCTGTCTTGTAAGTTTCTGTTCTGTTTACTAAAATGCTCCACCAAAGTTAAGGCATTCCCTTTGTGAGTGACCTTAACAGAGGTGGGGTGTTACACTTGGTATCAGAGCTAAAGGTTACCAGATTAGATAAAAGTTTTTGAAAAACTATTTTCAAAAAGGTTTTAAAAGAAAGTATTTTCAAAAGGAAAGTTTATTTTGAAAAACATGATCCCCAAAAGCCATATATCTATCTTTTGATCCTCTTTTTGAATCTTTGTTTCCTTCTTTCTCCGGGGCTCCTAGCTTTCTGGGAGGTAACCTCATCGCGGCATGGTTCTGTAGGCTTGATAAGACTACGACACCTGTCAAAGGGCAAATAAGCGCCCGACTCTCATCTGTAGCCGCAGTAGTCTCGCCTACGGCTAATTTTCTTTCGAGCTTTGTAGGATTTTCCATGCGATGGAGGCAGCTTTCGAGGGACTTGTCAAATAGTAAAGATGAGAATGAGGGAGTTTGGCCAAGGAGCACAACCAAAGATAAGGAACCCATGGATATGAACTTGGTTCAAAAAGAAGGCAAAAAGGAAACACAAAAGAAGGACGAGAAGTCTGAAGATAAGAAGGGGAAAAAGTGCTTTACTTGTGGGAGCTTGAATCATCGGAACAAGGATTGCAGAAAAAGGAAAGGCACTTGCTTCAACTGTGGAGAGATGGGACACTTCACTAGGGACTGCCCGAAGAGAGGAGGGCAAGGAGGGCAGGCGAACACTCTTGAGGCTAGTGGCTAGGATAGAAATAGGAAAATTTCTATAGTAGGTTTAATTTCTTTATCTGATTATGGAGTTAAGACATTTTCTGATTCTGGTATTTTGATTTTGTGATTGATAATCTGCACTTTAATACTAGTATTATTTCTGAATTCCGCTGTAGACTCAGACCCATAAGGGTTATGGCTCATCTGTTTGAGATTGGGGTTTGAGGGATATCTGTGTTAGGCGTCAAGTATGACGCATATACTCTGAGTTTTCATGGGGTATGATTTTATCATGCTTAACTTCCTAAGCACCATTAGGGAACCTGATCTGTACCAGTAGTCTGTAAATATCTGAATACTTCTAATAAGATTTCCAGTTTTGACATTGTCTAAAGAGGGTAATCCTCTGGGTGTCAATTTGATGTTGGTTTCGGTCTTCGGGGCCGATACTTAGGACCCATGCCTAATGGGAACCAAGTTTTTGTTCTATCTGTACTCGCTTCCATCATTCGACTGTATCCTATCGATCGAATCTTCGAACTTTAGGTAGAAACTACTGGGTGTAAACATGTGTTTGAGACATTTTATGTTTGATGGTTGCAAATGGATGCAAGTGGTTTATAGTGGTTGCCCGTGGATGCATATACACACGCTAGGCACTAGATCGGCTCGAAAACACTCTCATACTTCATATGGATGTGTGAGCATTTTTAATTTTTGTGGATGCACAATGATTGACTCGGCACATGGATGTTGCATATGACTGAATGGTTGTGCACTCATATAGAAATGATATGTATCGAGTAGGAAAATTGCATACATGTTGGACTCATGGCACTGGCATAATTCACATTAAGGAGGTCAACTGAATCAGTGGACCACCTGATCTTTGCATTAGACAAGGAACATATACACACACTTCTTGCATATGTTCATACAACATTAGAAATCTCTTAAGGACAATGAATGCCTATGATTGGTGATTGAGTAGATGGATGATTGGATGGTAGGACACATTCTTCTTAACTTGAAGATTTCGGGGACGAAATACTTTAAGGAGGGGAGAATGTAACACCCCGCATTTTTAAGTATAATTAAAAATGAAATAAAATATATGAAAATATGCTTATGACAGGTAAATAATGGTGATGCATAAGAAGAATTAATTAATACATGAAAGAGAAGAAAAATTAGTTCGATAACGGTATGTGTAACGGAAAAGATAGTAAAATGAGGATAATTAATTTAAGAATCAGGAATTAGGTAAAATGGACATCACCATTGCGTTCCTCTTGAAATTTTACATGAAATAAAGTCTGAGTTTTCGAAAATCGGAGTCCGGATGAAGAAGTTATGGCCTGTAGAAGATTTAGAAGGTTTCGGTCAGCACAGAACTGGCCAGGTCGACCGGGGGGTCGACCTGGGAGTCGACCTCCCCCATGGGTGTCGATTATAGTGTCGACCTCCCCCCTACAGGTCAACCTGGTTGGCCTGTTTCGGTCCAGAACACGTTTTTGAAGCCCAGGGACGATTTTTGAAGGTCCGGATTGGTTTTAGGGTTAATCTGATGGCTGAAATGAGTTCCTACACCTATAAAAGACCTAGCCTTCTCTACACACAATTCTATTCTGCTTCTTCTCTGCCTCTGTTCTAAATAAAAATAAAAATGGCGTCGCTACTCTGCTGGAATCAAAACTAGAAGCTAATCAACATCAACCTAAGCAACTCAATTCAAATTAGAGATTAAAGCTTCTGCAATGATTCTACAACAATTAAAGTTCTTTCTTTAATCAAACCAAGGCAATTGCAGTTATTTTCCGATATGAACTTTAATCATAATTGTGACATGATTGTAAATCTGAATTTGAGATTGTGTATGTTCTGTTCTGATCTATTTTATTCTGTATCTCTTCTTCTTTCTGTTCTATAGCCAGGCTACTACGAGCCTACGCCAATCTCCTAAGAGATTAACGCACGAACGCTAAAATGTTTGGGACAAATAATGAATGTGGAATAATTGGACATGCTTAATCTGTGACTGATTTAAGAAAAAGGACATATGTTGTAAACTAGATTTAGATCTATGCATATTCTGTGAATTGGAAGAAGAGGAACCATGGTATGTTAACATATGACTTGAGACAAAGAAAATATGGCTTAGGTATAAAGATTTACATTAAGGTAAGATATCTATTAAATGTAAATGAACACCTAAGTAAGGGATCTTTGGGATATATGACATGCATAGTAATCGATGGTTATATTTGGTATATGATCATAGTGTGAATCATGACAATTATTTAGGCATGCTTAGGCCAAATTTAAAAGTAGGCAAGATATTTATGTGAAACTTTAAGGAATGATTAAATCTGTTATATTTACTTAATCTGCTAGTTCTGCTATATTGCTTAATCTGCTAGTTCTGCTCTACTGCCTAGTCTTCATCTGCCAAATCTGTCATTTGCTAAGTCTGTTGAAAATGCTAGATCTGCTAATCTGCTAAATCCATTAAGTCGCCTAATCTGAAAAATCTGTTGAGTTGATATAATTAGTCCACTATTGACATAATCTGAATTGGCTATAGTTATGAATAATTGACATGTATATTAGGCGTGGGTATAAATGGTAAATCATTAATTAATTGGCCACAAAGATAAACATGGCTAACTCGAGGTTAGAATGAGTTTGCAACGTAATTCTGCCCGGAACCGCCTGGCATATTCCGGTGGTCGCAAACAATAGGTTCTAATGTGAGAAGTTAGTCATAACATGCTTGAAACCCGAGGTTAGACTCAGTTTACGACAGAAACCTGCCCGGAACCAACCGGCCTAACCAGTAGCCGCAAACTGTCAGTTTAATGTGAGAGGTTTGGGCATTAATATTTAATTAATGAAAATCTGAGATAAATATGATGTCTAAAACGTGTTGGGTAAGGTTAAACCAATTGGACCAATGAATCTGATAAACCCGTTTCGTTAATCCGTAGGCCCAATACAAAGTTAGATAATCTGTAACCGGTTAATCTGTAAGTCTGTTAATCTGTAACCAGTTAATCTGTAAGCCTGTTAATCCGAACATCTGATCCGTTATTCTGAAAACCTGTTAACTTGATTGTCTGATCTGTGAACTAGTTAATCTAAATTTTGTATGTCTGAAACTTGTAGACAAGTTGAGCTGAAATCTGTTGGTCTGGGGATACAAGGTTAGGAGGGGAATTACTTGTGTCATCTGTTATTTGGGACCCATATTAGTCAGTAACCCTTTCTGGTATCAAAACTTTGACCCAACAGTAAGTAGGGTCCGGGCACACTTACTGAACTAATTATAAGCGGTTAATTCTGATAATGGCGAGGGGTGTTGATGGTGCGTTCCAACCGGGTCACGTGCGTGCGTGGATCCCGGTCTGCCTCTGAGGATGTAAGACGCCATGACATCTTAAATAGGTCTATGCCAATTGGTTGTCACTTTAGGGAGTGATACACCCTACTGTGGGGCCGACATAGGATGTTTATGTATTAGGGAGCCGATCGCTTGGGGTAGGGTTTTAGGGTACACTTAGTTCTGTCTGTTTCTGTTGGTACCGTCTGTTTCTATTGGGTGGAAACACCTGTCTGTTTCTGCATGGTATCGTCTGTTTGGATGGTAAAGGCCCAATTACTAGTGTACATCTAATTCTACATTCTGTTTCCGTAGGGATTAATCTGTTTCTGTTTCTGTTCGGGTGGTAAAGGCCCATTATCCGCATTCTGCTTCCGTCTATTTCTGATCGGGTGGTAAAGGCCCATTATTAGCGTTCTGCTTCTGTGGAAATTATTTTGTACCCGTTTTTGTTTTAGTTTAGACAATAGGGTGACACCTAATTCTGTTATACTAGTATTAGTGCAGAGAAGTGTAAAGAAATAGTTTATGTCATTCTATTCTTCTGTTATATCTGCTACACCTGTTACAGTTATCTCTCATCCAGTTTTATGTTCATGTCATGTTATTATTATCTGTTAATAACTGAAAGTCACTGGACTTGCCAGACTTTATGTCTGACCCTTGTTGTTTCGCCTCCTTTTCTTCCGTTCCCCCCAGGTTTTGTAGAAGGGAATACTCTAGGTTGATCCAGATTTCTTCCGCTTGCAGTGCTTAAAGTATGGCTCGTCTTCTTCTGTGGGGATTATGATTTTTAAACTATGCATCCTGAAGGCTTTTGTACAAGACAGATATTTTGTACTTGAATTCTGATATTGTGATTTGAAATGATGTAACCAAGCTTTTGTTGAAATAAAGTTATAAATTTTTCAAGTACTGTTTTATCTGTCTTGTAAGTTTCTGTTCTATTTACTAAAATGCTCCACCAAAGTTAAGGCATTCCCTTTGTGAGTGACCTTAACAGAGGTGGGGTGTTACAATCGGACTCCGTATCAAGAAGATATGGCCTTCAGAATTTTTAATAAAAACCAGCCTGAAATTCAAAATTCAGATTTCGAAATTTAAAACAGACACCCGGGCTGGGCGGTAAAATTCCCGCCTAGGACCCAGGTCGACACTAGGGTCGACCTGGGTAAATAGGTCGACACTAGGGTCGACCTTAGGGTCGACCCCCCCTTTTCCAGATCTGTAGACATATCCATTTTTCTGCAACTGGACGCCTTTTTGACCGGATTCGTGAGCTCTAACCTATTTAAACACCCCCAAACCTAGCTTTCTCTCCACACAATTTATTCTGCCTATACTCTACCTCTATTCTAATTAAAAATAAAAATGGCGTCGCTACTTTGCTGGAATCAAAACTAGAACTAGTGCATCTTCTTCCCATCTGAATAGAGAGAATAACTATTTTCTAATCTAATCGATAGTCTACGCCAAAGGAGCGCTATTCAGTGTCAGAATACAGATCCCAGAAATCAAGAATCGTTCCCTTTTTGTGAGTACAATTATTTTCAGATATGAAATTTAATAATTATCTTGACATTTTTGTGAATCTGGATCTGAGGTTATGCATACTTTTCTGTGGACCTATCTTGATTGTGACTGTTCTGTATCTGTTCCCCTTTTTCTTCCTTTTTGTTTATAGCCAGGCTACCATGAGCCTGCGCCAAATCTCATAAGAGATTAACGCATGAACGCTAAATTTTGGGACAAATAATGGATAATGCATAATTGGACATGACTTATCTTTGACTGATTTGAGAAATGGACATATGTTGTAAATTAGATCTAGATCTGTGTATACTCTGTAATTTGGAAGAAGAGGAATCATTGTATGATAACATGTGACTTGAAACTTGCGGATATAATGCATATAAAAATTAAGATCTGATTTTGAGATGTTATAATTTAAGATCTAGACTTTTGGGGTAAATTTTATGAAACGATTCTTGACTTGAAAAAGGATTATGTGACTTAAGCGTAAAGACCTATATTATAATAGGATAACTATCAATGTGAATACGCCTAAAAAAATGGATTTTTGGATATTTGGCAATAAAGGCTATAATTTGGCATAATTCATATGGTATATCATGATTTGGGCTTTTAGAGAATATTTTGTACTGTGCAAAGTTTAACTAAAGATTTGGGTATATATTGTATTATGAATTATGGCCATGATTTAGGCATGCAAGTTTAGGCTAAATTTATGATTAGGCAAGATATGTAAATAGAGTTTTAGAAATATATAATCGGTTGAATTGCCTAATCTGCTAAATCTGTTGAATTGCCTAATTTTCTAAATCTATTATCTGCTAAATCTGTTGAATTGCCTAATATGTTATCTGCTAAATCTGTTGAATTGCCTAATCTGCTAAATTTGTTGAATCGCCTAATCTGCTAGATCTGTTATCTATTGAATTGCTTAATTTATTGAAAATTAAATAACTGTAATTTGGGGATGTAATCTATAGGCTCGATCTAAAATTGAGCAAAACATGTTAATAGAACTTTGGATAATCTATCGTAAGTTGTAAAGAAGTTAAATCTGTTAAATGGGTATAATTAGTCTGATATTTTCTGTAATGGGAGAAAGTGGAGATGTCACGAGGTTAGACTCCGTTTGCGGTGGAAGCCTGCCCGGAACCAACCGAGTTAACCAGCAACCGCAAACTGTCAATCTAATGTGAGAGGTCGTTGGCATAACTAAAATATGCTTAGACATGAGGTTAGATCTGGCTTGTGGCAGAAGTCTGCCCGGAACCGCCCGGCATATCCAGCGGCCACAAGCTACCGACCTAATGTGAGAGGTCTGTGCATTAATATTTAATTAATGCAAATCTGAGATAAATATGATGTCTAAAACATATTGGGTGGAGAGGGTTAAACCAACTGGACTGATGAATTTAACAAACCCGTTTCGTGATCTGTAAGCCCAATACAAAGTTAGACAATCTGAAAGTCTAATAAACTGTACATCTGATCCGCTAGTCTGAAAACTTGTTAACTTGATTGTTTGATCTATGAACTAGTAAATCTGAACTCTGTATGTCTGAAACTTGTAAACAAGTTAATCTGAAATCTGTTAGTCTGGGGACACAAGGTTAGGAGGGGAAACACTTATGTCATCTGTGGTGTGGGACCGATATTAGTCAGTAACTCTTTCTAGTATCAAAAATATGACCCAATAGTAGGTAGGGTCCGGGTATGCTTACTGCACTAATTATAAGCGGTTCATTCTGATAATGGCGAGGGGTGTTGATGGCGCATTCCAACCGGGTCATGTGCGTGCATGGATCCAGTCTGCTCTGAGGATGTAAGACACCTTGACATCTGTAAATAGGTCTGTGCCAATAGGTTGCCACATTAGGGAGTGATACACCCTACTGTGGAGTCGACACATGGTATTTATGTATTAGGGAGCCGATCGCTTGGGGTAGGACTTTGGGTACACTTAGTTCTACCTGTTTCTGTTGGTATCGTCTATTTCTGTTGGGTGGTAACACCTGTCTGTTTTCTGCATGGTACCGTCTGTTGGGGTGGTAAAGGCCCATTACTAGTGTACACCTAATTCTAACATTATGTTTCCATTGGGATTATTCTGTTTCTGTCTCTGGTTCTGTTTCCGATTCTATTTCCGTATCTTTTGTCTATTGGGGGTGGTAAAGGCCTATTAGCTAGGGTGGTAAAGGCCCATTATTAGCATTCTATTTCTATACCGTCTGTCTCTGTCCGGGTGGTAAAGGCCCACTACTAACAACGTGTTTCTGAAAAGATCATTCTGTTTTCTGTTTAGACATTAGGACAACACCTAATTCTGTCGTACTAGTTTTAGTGTAGAGAAGTGAAAACTAAGAAAGAAGCTTAGCTCAGCTTATATCATTCTGTTTCTTCTGTTAACCTTCTATTCCTGTTACGGTTATCTCTCATCCAGTTTTATTTACATGTCATGATACTGTTATCTATTTATATGCTAAAAGTCACCGGACTCACCAGACGTATGTCTGACCTAGTTTGTTTCACCCATTTTCTTCCATTTCCCCCCAGGTACTCAGGTTGGGAACGTAGAAGTTTGATTTAGATCTCTCTCTCTGCTTGAAGTATTCGAAGTACTACTCGGCTTTGATTCTTCTTCTTTGTGGCAGTCTCTGTTGGGAATTATGGCTTTAAATTTCCGTACTCTGAAGGCTTTTGTATAAGACTGATATTTATGTACTTAAAATTCTGATATTGTGATTTTGAAAGATGTAACCAAACTTATTTCTGCTTCTGCTATAATAAAATTATAATTTTTCAAGTACTATTTTATCTATCTTGTAAAAAAAATTCTGTTTACTAAAACGCTCCACCGAAGTTAAGGCATTCCCTTTGTGAGTGACCTTAATGGAGGTGGGGTGTTACACTTGGTATCTGAGCTGAAGTTTACCATAATTGATAAAAAGTTTTTGAAAACTATTTTCAAAAGGTTTAAAAAGGAAGTATTTTCAAAAGTAAAGTTTATTTTGAAAAACATAGTCCCCAAAGCCGTATATCTATCTTCTGATTTTTTGTTTAATCCTTGTTTCCTTCTTTTCTGAGTCTCTGGAGCTCCTGTCTTTCTGGGAGGTAACCTCATCACGACATAATTCCGTAGGCATGATGAGACTATGGCGCTTGTCGGAGGGCAAAGAAGTACCTAACTTCCATCTATAGCCGCAGAAATTTCACCTACGGCTAATCCTATTTCGAGCTTCATAGGATTTTCTGCGCGATGGGGGCAGCTTTGGAGGAAGACTTGTTAACATGTAAGAAGACTGGGTTTTTTCAGTACGGTGAGACAGGACTTTTGATCAAGGATTACCCCAGAAGGCAAGGGCAAAGGGAGAAATCTTCTGGAGGGCGGGCGAATGCTTTCGTGACGGACGGATAGGATAGAGATAGGAAAATTTCTTTAGTTGGATTAATTTCCCTATCTGATTATTGAGTTAAAACTCTCTTTGATTCTAACATTTTGATTCTGTAATTGAGTCTCTGCACTTTGATACTAGTCTTGTTTTTGATCCCGCTGTAGACTCAAACCCATGAGAGTTACGACCCATTTGTTTGTGATAAGTTGGGGTTTGAGGGTATCTATGTTGGGCGTTAAGTTGACTATGACGCGTACATTCTGGGTTTTTTTATCATGCTTAGTTTCCTAAGAATCAATTGGTAATTTGATATGTAATAGTAGTCTGTAAGTATATGAATATTTCTGATAAGGTTAAGGGTTTTTACTCGAAGCGTGAAGTAGATTTCCAGTTGGGAATTTATTTAATGAGAGCGATTCTCTGAGTATCTATCTGATGTTGATTTCGCTCTTCGAGGTTGATACTTAGGGGGTTATTCTCTTAAACCGATGTCTGATAGGAATAAAGCTTTTTATTTAATCATACTTGCTTCTGTCACTAAGTTGTATCATATCGATCGAATGTTCGACCTTTAGGTAGAAACTAATGGGTGTAAACATGTGTTTGAGACATGTTATGTTTGATGGTTGCAAGTGGACGCAAGTGGTTGCTAGTGGTTGCTCGTGGATGCCTATACACACACTAGGCACTAGATCGGCTCAAAAACACTCTCATACTGCATATGGATGTGTGTGAATTTTTAAAAAATTTATGGATGCAAAATGGTTGACTCAGCATATGGATGTTGCATATGAATGAATGGATGTGCTCTCATATAGAAATGATATGTATCAAATAGGAAAATTGCATACATGTTGGACTCATGGCACTGACATAATTCACATTAAGGAGGTCACTGAATCAGTGGACCGCCTAATCTTTACATTAGATAAGGAACATATACACATACTTTTGCATATGTTCATACAACATTAGTAGATTTCTAAGGACAATGGATGCTTGTGAATGATGGTTGAGTAGATGGGTGATTGGATGGTAGGACACATTCTTCTTAACCTTAATATTTCGGGGACGAAATCCTTTAAGGAGGGGAGAATCTAACACCCCGAATTTTCTATGAACATAAGAGTAACAAATCAGAAAAAAATTAAATTGTAACAAAATAATTAAGGGAAACGGGTTACGCCATTGCGTCCGTGTCAAAATTCTGCTTGGAACAGAGTCCAAGTTTGCGTAAATCGGACTCTGTATGAAGAAGATTTGGACTTCAGAAGTTTTAATAAAAACAAGCCCGAAATTCAAAATTCAGATTTCGAAATTCAAAACAAACACCCGGGCTGGGCGGGAAAATTCCCGCCCAGGACCCAGGTCGACACTAGGGTCGACCTGGGTAAACAGGTCGACACTAGGGTCGACCTCCCCCCACCCATTTTCCAGATCTGTAGACAGATCCATTTTTCTGTGCCTGGATGCCTTTCTGACCGGATTTGTGAACTCAAACCTATTTAAAAACCCCCAAACCTAGCTTTCTCTCCACACAATTTCATTCTTCCTATACTTTGCCACTATTCTAATTAAAAATAAAAATGGCATCGCTACTCTGATGGAATCAAAACTAGAACTAGTGCATCTTCTTCCAATCTGAATAGAGAGAACAACTATTTTCTAATCTAATTGATAGTCTACGCCAAAGGAGCACTATTCTGTGTCAGAATACAGATCCCAGAAATCAAGAATCATTCCCTTTTTGTTAGTACAGTTATTTTCAGATATGAAATTTAATAATTATCTTGACATTTTTGTGAATCTGGATCTGAGGTTATGCATACTTTTCTGTGGACCTATCTTGATTGTGACTGTTCTATATCTATTCCCCTTTTTCTACCTTTTTGTTTATAGCCAGGCTACCACGAGCCTACGCCAAATCTCATAAGAGATTAACGCACAAACACTAAATTTTGGGACAAATAATGGATAATGCATAATTGGACATGACGGATCTTTGACTGATTTGAGAAATGGACATATGTTGTAAATTAGATCTAGATCTGTTTATACTCTGTAATTTGGAAGAAGAGGAATCATTGTATGATAACATGTGACTTGAAACTTGAGGATATAATCATATAAAAATTAAGATTTGATTTTGAGATTTTATAATTTAAGATCTAGACTTTTGGGGTAAATTTTATGTAACGATTCTTGACTTGAAAAAGGAATATGTGACTTAGGCGTAGTGACCTATATTATAATAGGATAACTATCAATCTGAATACGCCTAAAAAATGGATTTTTGGATATTTGGTATTAAAGGCTATAATTTGGCATAATTCAAATGGTATATTATGATTTGGGTTTTTAGGGAATATTCTGTACTGTGCAAAGATTAACTAAAGATTTGGGCATATGTTGTATTATGAATTATGGCCATGATTTAGGCATGTAAGTTTAGGCTAAATTTATGATTAGGCAAGATACGTAAATTGAGTTTTAGAAATATATAATCTTTTGAATTGCCTAATCTGCTAAATCTGTTGAATTGCCTAATCTGCTAAATCTGTTATCTGCTAAATCTGTTGAATTGCGTAATCTGTTATCTGCTAAATCTGTTGAATTGCCTAATCTGCTAAATCTGTTGAATCGCCTAATCTGCTAGATCTGTTATCTGTTGAGTTGCTTAATCTGTTGAAAACTGAATAATTGTAATTTGTGTATGTAATCTATAGGCTCGATCTAAAATTAAGCAAAACATGTTGATAGAACTTTGGATAATCTGTCGTAACTTGTAAAGAAGTTAAATCTGTTAAATGGGTATAATTAGTCTGATATTTTCTATAATGGGAGAAAGTGGCTATGACACGAGGTTAGACTCCTTTTGTGGTGGAAGCCTGCCCGGAACCAACCAGCTTAACCATTAACCACAAACTGTTAGCCAAATGTGAGAGGTCGAAGGCATAACTAAAATATGCTTAGACACGAGGTTAGGTATGGCTTGTGCCAAAAGTCTGCCCGAAACTGCCCGACATATCCAGCGGCCACAAACTACCAACCTAATGTGAGAGGTTTGTGCATTAATATTTAATTAATGCAAATCTAAGATAAATATGATGTCTAAAACGTGTTGGGTGGATAGGGTTAAACCAACTAGACTGATGAATTTAACAAACCCGTTTCGTGAATCTATAGGCCCAATACAAAGTTAAACGATCTGAAAGTCTGTTAAAAACTGTACATCTGATCCGTTAGTCTGAAAACTTGTTTACTTGATTGTCTGATCTGCGAACTAGTAAACCTGAACTCTGTATGTCTGAAACTTGTAAACAAGTTAATTTGAAATCTATTAGTCTGGGGACACAAGTTTAGGAGGGGAAATACTTGTGTCATCTGTTGTGTGGGAACCATATTAGTCAATAACCCTTTCTGGTATCAAAACTATGACCCAACAGTAGGTATGGTCCGGGCATGCTTACTGAACTAATTATAAGCGGTTCATTCTGGTAACGGCGAGGGGTGTTGATGGCGCATTCCAACCGGGTCATGTGCGTGAATGGATCTGGTATGCTCTGAGGGTGTAAGACACGGTGACATCTGTAAATAGGTCTGTGCCAATAGGTTGCCACTTTAGGGAGTGATATACCCTACTATGAAGCCGACATAGGGTATTTATGTATTAGGGAGCTGATCGCTTGGGGCAGGACTTAGGGTACACTCAGTTCTGCCTGTTTCTGTTGGTACTGTTTGTTTCTGCTGGGTGGTAACACCTGTCTGTTTTCTGCGTGGTACCGTCTGTTGGGGTAGTCAAGGCCCATTACTAGTGTACACCTAATTCTAACATTCTGTTTTCGTAGGGATTATTCCGTTTCCGTCTCTGATTCTGTTTTCGATTCTGTTTCCGTATCTTCTGTCTGTTGGGGTGGTAAAGGCCCATTAGCTGGGGTAGTATAGGCCCATTATTAGAATTCTGTTTCTGTACCGTCTGTCTCTGTCTGGGTGGTAAAGGCCCACTACTAACATCGTGTTTATGAAAAGATCATTCTATTTTCTGTTTAGACATTAGGACAACCCCTAATTCTGTCATACTAGAATTAGTTCAGAGAAGTGAAAACTAAGTAAGAAGCTTAGCTCAGCTTATATCATTCTGTTTCTTCTGTTAACCTGCTATTCCTGTTATGGTTATCTCTTATCCAGTTTTATTTACATGTCATGATACTGTTATCTGTTTATATGTTGAAAGTCACTGGACTCACCAGACGTATGTCTGACCTAGTTTGTTTCGCCCCTTTTCTCCCGTTTCCCTCCAGGTAGTCAGGTTGGGAATGTAGAAGTTTGATTTAGATCCCTCTCTGCTTAAAGTATTCGAAGTACTGCTCGGCTTTGATTCTTCCTATTTGTGGCAGTCTCTATTGGGGATTATGGCTTAAAATTTTCGTACTTTGAAGGCTTTTGTATAAGATTGATATTTATGTACTTGAAATTCCGATATTTTGATTTTGAAAGATGTAACCAAACTTATTTCTGCTTCTACTGTAATAAAATTATAATTTTTCAAGTACTACTTCATCTGTCTTGTAAATTTCTGTTATGTTTACTAAAACGCTCCACCGAAGTTAAGGCATTCCCTTTGTGAGTGACCTTAATGGAGGTGGGGTGTTACATGCATCTTCTTATAGGATTTGTTATCCTTCCCCTCGTTCCCCTTTTCAGCCCATAGTTGTTTTTCGGATTAGCTTAGGCCTCGCTACCTTTCCTTTCACTGGTAGCACTACTCTCTGCATCATTTCGAACAATAGGAGGATCATCTTCGACACTCATGCATTCTTCAGCTTTTTTATAGAACTTCTTCCAAGTTTTGGGTTTCTTCATCTTCAGCCATGTCCCAAATTCTGACTTCTTCTCAATAGCACCCTTCAGAGTTTCCAATACGTACCAAAGTTTTGGATCTATGACTTCGGCTGCCGCAGCGCGGAACCTTGTAATAAAAGCCTTGACTGTTTCTCTAGCCATTTGCTCAATTTCGCTAAGTGACATTACATCCCTTACTTTGGTAGTTTGTAATCGAAACTGGTCTTGGAACCTTCTCGCCAAATCAGCAAATTGATCGACACATTTAGGTGGAAGCATAATAAACCATAGTGAAGCTACCCCTTCCAAGCACACAGGGAAGTATAAGCATTTTATCTCGTCAGTGGCCCTAACTCCGTTCATGTGTTGATCATACTTGAACAAGAAGATATTTGGATCTCTGTTCCCACCATAGGGTGCTATTGTCGAGGGTGTGAATTTCTTAGGGAACTTCGCTTGTCGAATTCTTTCCGTGAGTGGATTTTTCCATGGCGAAAACTCCCATTCCCTCTCATTATCTTGACGAGCCAGTAACAACCCACATTTTATGTATCGAAAGATCGTAAATTATTTTTATTTTATTCCCTGTGGGTTGGAACATTTTCATCTTTTAATATGTTGCTTATGGCGATGTGAGACATTTCCATGATTTTTACCGACTTTGTTTGTGACTATTTTGCCCATGTCGGTTTATTACAGGGCATAACTTTTGACTCAAGTTGAACCAGAGGGTGAAACCTGTGCCATTGGAAAGAAATTGATGTTTGCCTTTCCATAGAGTGGTTACATTAAAGATTTGGCTCAGCGGTTTGGCAAAAATCGTTGTTTTAAGGATTTTCAGTTGGTTGTCCAAGTTTTGGGAGCCTAATGGGCTGGTTTGGGAGAGGCCCACTAGTGGCTGGTGGAAACTATAAATAGAGTGTGAGAGGTATGGGAAATAGTTTACTTCCTTATTCTCTCATTAGGTGGCCTTGTGCTCCTCCTTCCTCTAACACCTTTCCACTATTAAAATCACAATCCGAGAGGGGAAAACATAGATCTACACCATTGGAGGCTAGATCTACATCAATTGAAGCAAGGACTCATCGGATCAAGGGATTGGGTGCGAGGTTGTAACAGCCCATAATTTTAAATATTTAAAATTAGGAAATTAAGGAAAAATTAACTATTAAAAGAAGAATTAAGTGAAATAGTTGTGCCATTGCGTTTGTCTCGGAATTCCGCTTGAGATAAAGTCCGAGTTTGCGTAAAACGGATACAGTATGAAGAGGTTATTAAGGTTGGAAGTTTGTATACATAAATAAAATAAAATCTATTTATATTCAAAAAATATTCAAAACAGCTGAAGTAGGAAGGTAAAATGCAGAACGGACCATGACTGGGGTGTCGACTCGATTCCCGCGGGGTCGACACCAGTGTCGACCCAGACACTTTGGAGTCGACACCGGGGTTGACACCCCTTGTAGCAGTCGACCTCATCGGCCAGATCTGGGCAGTGACGATTTTTGATGTGCTGGATGGACCTGATGGCTTCTACGGTGATCTAAAGGCTCTAAAACGCTCTCTACACCTATAAATTAAGGCCTAGACCTAACCCTAATTCATAACAATTCCTTATGACGCCTCTATGCTGCTGAACTCTCAATTCTCTTAGCCACCGCCTCTAATATCGAGAACCATATTAGAAGTTCTTCATCAACAATCAACTTCGAAGATAAATCAACATCAAAATTAGAGTTTCTGCAACAACAACGATTTGATTATCTTTTCTTAATCCTAGCAAGGTAAGCTCATGTTATTTTCAGATTTGAACACCTGATTGTAATCTTGACATGTAATAAAATGAATCAAAGTCTATGCCTGATTGTAAGATAACTTTTCAGATTTATTCCTATCCTTCTATTGAACCTATGCCTTTACATGCCTTAGAGGTTATATTCATTGATTAAATCAGGCCTATCTTTGTTGTACATCAGGCATATAATCCTTTTTGGTTCATGTTGTTATTCTTATTCCTGCGATAATGATTATATCAGTTTATTCAAGAATCTATCTTTTTTGGATCTAAATTTCTTGTATTAGGTCTGATGTTACATGCCTATTTTTATGCCTATTCTTATTTTATGCTCCTTCTCTCTCTTCCCCTATTTTCTTTTTCTTTTATGTACCGAGGTTACCTTTGAACATAGGCTGAAATCGCGAAATACGAACGATTGGAATACGAGGAATATTTGGGTATAACCTATTTTGGGTAATTATTGGGCATAATATATTTGGTGAAATAATTGGGCATAACATATTCAGTGAAATTGTTGGGCATAACTTGTAATTGATATTGGGGCATTATTATCATTATAACTGCAAGTTTGGGTTAAATGGCACATAAACCAAGTTTTGGGCGTAAATAGTAAACTAGAATATTAAATCCAGATTGGGCATAACCATTGGTTGGGAAGCCAAACATAATGTATATTGTGATTTTGGAGCATGACTATTATTGTAAATATGTGAAGATTGGGTGTAGCCTATTTTGATTAATAACTTGTAATTGAATTTGTTGGGCATAACTTGAGAATTGAAACATGACCAGTTTTGAGAAATTGGGATAATTGGCATATAATATCTAGACTTGGTCATGTACAGTAAATATGTAAATTTGATAAAAAAATGAACATGCCTAACTCGAGGTTAGATTGAGTTGCGGTGTAAAACTGCCCGGAACCGCCCAGTACATCCAGTAACTGCAACAACACAGATCTAATGTGAGAGGTAAGCGCATTTAGCCCAAAACCCGAGGTTAGAATGAGTTTGCAGTAGAAGTCTACCCGGAACTGCCCGGCACATCTAGCAACCGCAAACAACAGTTCTAATGTGAGAGGTTAAGGCATTAATGAATGAATTAATGCTAATAAACAAGACATGATGAATGGGTAGGGTTAAGTTAATAAGAAACACTTAACCAATATAACATGACGAATGGGTAGGGTTAAGTTAATAAGAAACACTTAACCAATATAACATGATGAACGAGTGGGGTTAAGTTAATAGGAAACACTTAACCAATATAGCACGATGAACGAGTGGGGTTAAGTTAATAGGAAACACTTAACCAATATAACATGATGAATGGGTAGGGTTAAGTTAATAGGAAACACTTAACCAATATAACATGAGGAACGAGTGGGGTTAAGTTAATGGGAAACACTTAACTAATATAACATGATGAATGAACAGGGTTAAGATAATAGGAAACACTTAACCAATACAACATGATGTGTGGATAGGTTAAGTTAACATGAATGGACAACACTTGAACAATATTACATGAACAAAGTGGATAGGGTTAAGGCAAGCTTAACCAATAATACATATTGACTTGATAAGTGGGAGGGTTAAGTAAACCTTGGGTAGATGGGTAATATTAGTATATATTGGCCCACAAACTTAATCTTTAAATAAACACGTTTGAATCAGTGGGAGGGTTAAGTACATCTGGCGTAGGTGGGTAATATTTGTATATATAGGCCCACAAACTTAACCAATAGGAAACCCTAGTAACGGGGACCCATTTCAGCAGTAACCCACATAGATGTATCATGGTACCCTGAACTAGGCAGGGTGGTGCACGATTACTAGGCTGATTATAAGCGGTCAAAGTAGCGGCAGGTGGTGCTGCAGTGCAGGTTTCGACGGGATCGTGGGCGTGCATATGTTCCGGAGTGGAAGAATTAGCCACTAGGCATCAGTAGAAATAAATTTGTGCATCTTGATCATGTCGGGTTGCCACCTTAGGGCTTGATAAACCCTACGGTGGGACAAGCGCAAGTATCTACAACCAGAGGGCCGAGCACACAAACTAGAACTTGATCGATACGAGTATGAGACGATTGGTTAAGGTAATAAGGATACATCTAACATCTTCATGGCAATTAGGCTGATTGAGGTAAGATCCTCATACTAGATGTACACCTGAAGGCTACCACAATTGCGGGGTAGGGATCACCTTATTATATAACACATGATACTAGCTGGGACACTAGTAGGGAATACGAATTATATTATCATTTTATACATATTACTAGTCAGGACACTAGTTAGGTGATGCAGAGATATAAAAATCAGAATAACAGGGTAGTAGCGAAGCAGAGAAAGAGTAGAAGCGCATTCAATTTATCTTGCCTTTTCATATCTTATGTTATCTTGTTATCCTTGTTATCACGGTATTGTCTTATATTCAGTTTATTCGTGTCATGTTACTTTTACCTGTTTACATACTAAAAGTCACCGGACTTACCAGGCTTTATGTCTGACCCTTTTTCTTTCGTCTTCTTTTCTTCCGTTTCCCCTCCCCCCCCCCTCCAGGTTGTCAGGGAGGGAATAGCTCAGCTTAGTTTGGACCGTTTTCTTTCCAAGCTCGGAGACTCTGTGATGTATGGCTTGGAACCTGTTATCTTTGGCTATGGCTGTGGTTGCACTTTAATTTGGGGACTTATGCTACTTTGCTATGTTTTATGCTTCTTATTTACTTGGAAGTTTTTGAATAAAGACAGAAGTTTTATGTAATACTTTTAAGTATGATTGAGTCAATTGTTGTAAAAGCTTGACTGAACTACGTTTCTTATAAAATGACTTTATTTTCCACTGCTTTATTTGTCTGTCTTTTAATTTATCTGCATCTTTTACCTATAATGCATCACTGAAGTTAATGCATTCTCTTTGTGAGTGACACTAATGAACATGGGATGTTAAATTTGGTATCAGAGCCGAAGGTTACCGGATCAGATAAAAGATTTGAAAAATTATTTTCAAAACGGATTTAAAAGAAGCACTTTTAAAAAGAAAAGTTTTGTTTTAAAGGCATATTCCCCGAAGTCATATGCACTATCTTTTGATCCTCTATTTGAGTCCTTGTTTCCTTCTTTCCCGAGTCTCCGACGCTCCTGGCTTTTTGGGAGGTAACCTCATCACGGCATGGTTCCGTAGGCTTGATGAGACTAAGACACCTATCAAAGGGCGAAGAAGTGCCCAACTTTCATCTATAGCCGCAGTAGTTTCACCTGCGGCTAATTTTCTTTCATGCTTTGTAGGGTTTTCCGTGCGATGGAGGCATCTTTCGAGAGACTTATCAAAATGTTACACAAGGATGGCAAAGATGAGAATAAGGGAGTTTGGCTAAGGAGCACAACCCAAGGATGAGAAACTCATGGATATGGACTTGGTTCACAAAGGTGGTAAAAAGAAAGAGGTGTAAGTTGAAGAATCACAGGACAAGAAGGGAAGAAAGAATAGTGAAACCTAAGACAAGAGGAAGTGTCTTTATTATGGTATAACGGGTCATATAATTAAGGACAAGGGCAAGAACAAAGGACAGGATTTTCAGGAGAGCAAGTGCATGCTCTCACCGCCAGCGTACCTGAGAGAGAGGTAGTAAAGTTTCTATTGAAAAAGTCTAGTTTTTCTTTTTGATCATCCTGTTAGTACTCTTTTTTATTTTAGCGCTTCACATTCGTTTATATCTACTTCCATAGTTGAGTCTCTGCACCTTAGTACGTGTATAGTAGAAGATCCCATTATTGTCTCAAATCCAATTGGTGCTTCAGCTCATTTATCTTTGGTTTGGAAGGATTTGAGAATAGTTATATTAAGCATTAAGTTTAAGTGTAATGCTTATGTTTTTGGTTTTATGGGCTATGGGTTGATTCTAGGCATGGATTGTTTAGCTAGTAATTGCGAAAAGAGAGTGGTCAGACTTATGACTCGCCTCGGTAATACTCTCGAAATCTCTTGTAATCCCATGAATTCTGTTATGCTTAGCTGCCTAGAATCTCTTGATGCGTCTGTTGTTGCGATCCGTTAGAGCAGTCCATGTGTATGTAGATGTTTTTGATTAGGTTAGGGGTTTGTCCCCGAAAATGCGAGATACTTCCACATATATCTAGTTGACAATGCAAAGTCAGTTGCATTACCTACATGACACATGACTCCAAGGGAAAGGAAGGGCTCAGTAAACAAGTAAAAGAGTTACTTGAGAAAGGGGTTCATAAGGCGAAGTATTTCTGAATAGGGTGCTCCAGTTGTTTTCGCTACAAAGGCGGATGGTTCACTTCGCTTGTGCATAGATGATATTTTGGTTTTCTCTAGAAGCAAGGAAGAGCATGCTTTACATCTTAGGGAAGTCTTAGAGACCCTATGAGCACATCAACTCAAAGCTAAGTTCGCCAAATGTCATTTTTGGAGGAAAGAGATGAGGTTCTTAAGACATGTGGTCTCTAAGGAAGGGATAGCAGTGGATCCTGAAAAGGTGGTGGCAATCCAAGATTGGAAGATTCCTAAGAAAGCAACGGAAGTAAGAAGTTTTCTAGGACTAGTGGGCTAATATAGGAAGTTCATTAAGGACTTTACAAAGGTATTAGCCCCACTTACAAGATTGACAAAGAAGAATCTAACCTTTTGCCCGGGGCATTGGTTGTGATGTGTTCTTCCAACGATCGAAGAGGGCTCTTACAATGGCCCCAGTTTTGACTTTTACCTTAAGGTAGTAAAAAGGTTTACAGTATAAAAGGATGCATGCGGCATGGGACAAGGTATAATTTTGATGTAAGAAGGAAGGGTAAGGTCGTAGCAGATGCCTTAAGAAGAAAAATGTTGACTTCAAGTCCTCTTTATGTAGAAAGGAAAAGTTCAGAATACATATCAACCTTTGATTTTAAAACCTATGGTTAAGTTAGTTGGCATCGCTAGAAGAGCGGCCTATGCTTTTGGATTGGATAGGAGTAGCATGACATGAAGACCCTCAAATTTGTGACATGATGGGTAAGCTAAGTAGAGGTGAGACCTCTAGTCTTCTTAGTATATACACTTAGTAACATGGTTATCATCTGTTTATTTTCAAGAGATAGTTCTTCTACATGGAATACCCTCTAGTGAATTTTGGAAGAAGCTATGAGCACGCAGTTATGTTTGACCGCCGCTTATCATCCTCTGATAGAAAGGGCGAATAGGATTTTGGAAGACCTTTTGAGGAAATGTTTGCATAACACAACAAGAGTTGTAGAACTGAGTATACTAGAAGAAGAAGAGGGGAACGAGAGGCGACAGTGAAATGAGTTCTAACTCATATTCTGGAAACAAAAATTAAGAAGCTACGCAATTGTGAAGTAAAGACAGTCAAAGCACAATGGAGTGAAGCTCAAGAAGATGCGTCTTCAAAGACTGAAGAATAGATACGCGCATCATACCCTTTTTGAGGGTATATCCTTGATTCCTATTTTTCTGTAAAGTTTATTTGCATGCTAGTCTTTATCTTTTAAGTATATCCTCTCGATCCTATCCTCGATCCTTAGGTAGAAGCCAATGGATGTAAACATGTGTTTGAGACATGTTATGTTTGGTGGATGCAAGTGGATGTAAGTGTTTGCTAGTGGTTGCTCGTGAATGCATATACACACACATTAAGCACTAGATCGGCTCAGTCACTTTCATATTGCATATGCATATATGTCTTTGTATATGGATTGGAAATTGATGTGTTATCATATGGATGTTGCATTTGTATGAATGATTGAGCACTCATGTAGAGGTTATAAAGTACGATTAGGAATAATTGCATACATGATGGACTCATGGCACTGACATAATCTGCATTAAGGAGGTCAACTAAATCAGTAGACTGCCTAATTTTGCATTAGATAAGGATATATACACACACTCTGCATATGTTCATGAAAAGCATTAGATACATTTTAAGGACAATGGATGCCTGGGATTAAATGGTTGAGTAGATGGATGTTGGATGGTAGGATATACATTCTTCTTGACTTGGAGATTTCGAGGACGAAATCCTTTAAAGAGGGGAGAATGTAACACCCAGTAATTTTAAATAATTAAAATTAGTAAATTAAGGAAAAATTAATTATTTAAAGATGAAATAAGTGAAACGGGTTGTGCCATTGCGTTCGTCTCAGAATTCTGCTTGAGATAGAGTCCGAGTTTGCGTAAAACAGATACATTATGAAGAAGTTATTGAGGTTGGAAGTTTGTATACATAAATAAAATAAAATCAATTTATATTCAAAAATATTCAAAATAGCGGAAGTAGGAAGGCAAAACGCGGAACCGGCCACGTTTGGGTTGTCGACCCGAGACCTGCTGGGTCGACACCAGTGTCGACCCAGACACTGTGGGTCGACACCGGGGTCAACATAGGTGTCGACCCCACCTTGTTGGGGTCGACCCCATCGGCCAGATCTAGGCAGTGACAATTTTTGATGTGCGGGACGGACCTGATGTCTTCTATGGTGATCTAAAGGCTCAAAAACGCTCTCTACACCTATAAATTAGTACCTAGACCTAACCCTAATTCATAACAATTCCTTATGATGCCTCTATGCTGCTGAACTCTCAATTCTCTTAGCCGCCGCCTCTAAAATCCTGAATCATATTAGAAGTTCTTCATCAACAATAAACTTTGAAGATAAATCAACATCAAAATTAGAGTTTCTGCAACAACAACGATTTGATTATCTTTTCTTAATACTAGCAAGGTAAGTTCATGTTATTTTCAGATTTGAACACCTGATTATAATATTGACATGTAATAAAATGAATCAAAGTCTATGCTTGATTGTAAGATAATCTTTTCAGATTTATTCCTATCCTTTTATTGAACCTATGTCTTTACATGCCTTAGAGGTTATTTTCATTGATTAAATCAGGCGTATCTTTGTTGTATATCAGGCATATAATCTTTTTTGGTTCATGATGTTATTCTAATGCCAGCGATAATGATTGTATCAGTTTATTCAAGAATCTATCTTTATTGGATCTAAATTTACTGTATTAGGTCTAATGTTACATGCCTATTTTTATGCATATTCTTATTTTATGCTCCTTCTCTCTCTTTCCCTATTTCCTTTTTCTTTTATGAACCTAGGTTACCTTCGAACATAGGCTGAAATCGTGAAATACGAATGATTGGAATACAGGGAATATTAGGGTATAACCTATTTTGTGTAAATATTGGGCACAATGTATTTGGTGAAATAATTGGGCATATCATATTCGGTGAAATTGTTGGGCATAACTTGTAATTGATATTGGGACATCATTATCATTATAACTGCAAGTTTGGGTTAGTTGGCATGTAAACCAAATTTTGGGCGTAAACTGTAAATTGGAATATTAAATTCAGATTGGGCATAACTATTGGTTGGGGCGCCAACCATAATGTATACTATGATTTTGGAGCATGACTATTATTGTAAATATGTGAAGATTTGGAGTAGCCTATTTTGATTAATAACTTGTAATTGAATTTGTTGGGCATAACTTGAGAATTGAAACATGACTAGTTTTGTGAAATTGGGATGATTGGCATATAAAATCTAGACTTGGTCATGTACGGTAAATATCTAAATTTGTTAAAAGATGAACATGCCTAACCCAAGGTTAGATTGAGTTGCGGTGTAAAACTGCCCGGAACCGCCCGGCACTTCCAGTAACCACAACAACACATATCTAACGTGAGAGGTTAGCGCATTTAGCCCAAAACCCAAGGTTAGAATGAGTTTGCGGTACAAGTCTGCTTGGAACCGCCCGGCACATCCGGCAACCGCAAACAACAATTCTATTGTGAGAGGTTAAGGCATTAATGAATGAATTAATGCTAATAAACAAGACATGATGAATGGGTAGGGTTAAATTAATAAGAAACACTTAACCAATATAACACGACGAATGGGTAGGGTTAAGTTAATAAGAAACACTTAACCAATATAACACGACGAATGGGTAGGGTTAAGTTAATAAGAAACACTTAACCAATATAGCATGATGAACGAGTTGGGTTAAGTTAATAAGAAATACTTAACCAATATAACATGATGAACGGGTAGGGTTAAGTTAATATGAAACACTTAACCAATAGATCATGATGAACGAGTGGGGTTAAGTTAATAAGAAACACTTAACCTATATAACATGATGAATGGGTAGGGTTAAGTTAATAGGAAACACTTAACCAATATAACATGAGGAATGAGTGGGGTTAGGTTAATGGGAAACACTTAACCAATATAACATGATGAATGAACAGGGTTAAGATAATAGGAAACACTTAACCAATACAACATGATGTGTGGATGGGTTAAGTTAACATGAACGGACAACACTTAACCAATATTACATGAACAAAGTGGATAGGGTAATGGCAAGCTAAACCAATAATATGTATTGACTTGATAGGTGGGAAGGTTAAGTAAACCTTGGGTAGGTGGGTAATATTAGTATATATAGGCCCATAAACTTAACCATTAAATGAACATGTTTGAATCAGTGGGAGGGTTAAGTACATCTCGTGTAGGTGGGTAATATACGTATATATAGGCCCACAAACTTAACTAGTAGGAAACCCTAGTAACGAAGAACCATTTCAGCAGTAACCCACATAGATGTATCATGGTACCCTGAACCAGGCAGGGTGGGGCACGATTACTGGGCTGATTATAAGCAGTCAAAGTAGCGGCAGGTGGTGCTGCAGTGCAGGTTCCGACGGGATCACAGGCGTGCACGTATTCCGGAGTAGAAGAATTAGCCACTAGCATCAGTAGATATACAGATGTGCATCTTGATCGTGTCAGGTTGCCACCCTAGGGCTTGATACACCCTACGGTGGGACCAGTGTAGGTATCTACAAGTAGAGGGCCGAGCGACACAAACTAGAACTAAATCGATATGAGTGGGAGCCGATCAGTTAAGGTAGTAAGGATACATCTAACATCTTCATGGCAATTAGCTTGATTAAGGTAAGCTCATACTAGACGTACACCTGAAGGCTACCACAATTGCGAGGTTGGGATCACCTTATTATATAACACAGGATACTAGTTGGGACACTAGTAAGGAATACGAATCATATTATCATTTTATACATATTACTAGTTGGGACGCTAGTTAGGTGGTGCATAGATATAAAAATCAGAATAACAGGGTAGTAGCAAAGCAGAGAAAGAGTAGAAGCACATTCAGTTTATCTTGCCTTATCATATCTTATGCTAATCTTATGTTATCTTGTTATCCTTGTTATCATGGTATTGTCTTATATTCAGTTTATTCATGTCATGTTACTTTTTCCTGTTTACATACTGAAAGTCACTGGACTTACCAAGCTTTATGTCTGATCTGTTTTCTTTCATCTTCTTTTCTTCCATTTCCCCTCCCCCCTGCCCAGGTAGTCAGGGAGGGAATAGCTCAGCTTAGTTTGGACCGTTTCTCTTTCCAAGCTTGGAGATTCTGTGATGTATGGCTTGGAACCTCTTATCTTTGGCTATGGCTATGGTTGCACTTTAATTTGGGGACTTATGCTACTTTGCTATGTTTTATGCTTCTTATATACTTGGAAGCTTTTGAATAAAGACAGAAGTTCTATGTAATACTTTTAAGTATGATTGAGTCAATTGTTGTAAAAGCTTGACTGAACTACATTGCTTATAAAATGACTTTATTTTCCACTGCTTTATTTGTCTGTCTTGTAATTTATCTGCATCTTTTACCTATAATGCTTCACTGAAGTAAATGCATTCCCTTTGTGAGTGACATTAATGAACGTGGGGTGTTACAGATGTGCTTGCTGTTCGGATTCATACTTCATCAATTTTAGCTTGTTTTGGAGAATCGGTGAGTGGTTTACATCTCTCACATGGATTCAATGAAGTGTATGAGTGTTTGGTCATATTTTCATCAATTTCAAGCGTTGTTCCATAGATCTATGCATTGGTAAGTCCATTTTCATATAAATCACCCTATGATTTGATTTAGCAATTTTAGATAGGTAATTTCTATGATATTTCATGTGTATATGCAAGTTAGATCTATAGTTTTGTTCGTATTTACATTTATGGTGATTTTGGTGAATTTTACGTAATTATTGATGGAATTGTCATATTGTTGTTATTGTTGATTTCTAATCATGCTTGTGGTCATATTGGATGAGTTGGTTTCGTCGAACATATTGTTTTGGCGAAGTTTTGGTTGAAATTGGAGTTGCATTGGAAGATGCAGGTTTTGGGTCGCATGCATGGGGTTGGTCGCGCACTCTTGGATTTCTTAAGAAATAAGACAGGAAGCAGGCTCGATCGTGCCTGGGGAGAAGAACAATGGTTTGGTCGTGCATTCCTGGAAAAGAAGGGACCGATTGAGCGAGCCTAGAGGAAAGGGATCGGTCGAGCGAGTCCATGGAAGTAAGGATTCGGTCGAGTGAGCCTGGAGACGATTTAATGGTTGGGCCGGTCAAGCCTAATTTGGCCAGTCGTTCTTACCAAGGTTTGCTCCAGAGTAGTTGGAGTAGGGTATGGTCGGTCGAGCCACTAAGGGAGAAACAGTCGTGCTCTCCATAAGATAAGGGCAACTCGCTCCAACCTGGATTGGAGGAAAGGTGGTTGGTCCAAGGTGGGATCGGTCATAAAGGTCGGTCGGTCCAAGTGATTGGTTGGTCGAGTTTGATGGTTGCTACTAAACGTTGTGGTTGATAGCTATAGTGTTGTGCTTTGTTTCTTTAGCAAATGTTGATTAATGCTATGGACTATATTGAACCTTATACTGATGTTTTTTGGTTCAATGATGATAATGGCTTCGACGAGAGTCCAGAAGGGGATGTTCGAAGTGATGTGATGCGTTCGTTGATCGGTGAAAAGAAATGAATGTGCAGACAACTCAAAAGGTGTTGGGTTGTGGATAATGGTTACTCGAGTGGGACATGAGTTTCAGAATAGTCGTCGGTGATGACGACTAGAGATGCGAAGGCTGAGAGATTATCGTTATCGTAATTTCTAGCAGACTCAAAGCAGAGGTACTTTGGGCAGTCGTGAAGGGCCTCGTACCTTGGGCAGTCGTGAAGGGCCTAGTTGTCGAGATTTGAGAAGACAAGCATATGAGACATGATGGAGTATGGAGTTGTGCTTGAACTGGGGTTACAATTAGCCCTTGACATATGGCATTCATGATGGGATGTCATACGATTAACGATGGTTTCAAAGCAGGATTAGTGGTGATAGCCAGAGTCTGTCATGGATGTTTAAATGTCTGGATGTTTGGTTTACACCATCTCACGTGGGTTATCCATCGTCGAGGGAGATGTTTCTTGAGTGCCTGACTGATATTGTTTTACGCCACTGGGGATAGTTCTTGGGGGATGTGAAACTCGATTAGGATTGTCTACGTGAGACCTATGTAATCTGGATTTTATGAATGCTATCGATGGTTTTTCTGATTGCCATGGATGAATTGTTGTTACCTTGGATGTTATGGATTTTAAAGGCTATCACTGTCGGATGTGGGGAATACAGGTGTGAGTTCTTTTCTGGTATTGGGTAATGGTTTGTAAATCTATTCATTCTCATATATTTTATTGATGTTGTTTGTTTGCTATTATATCTCTCACTAAGACTGTTGTCTGACTCAAGGTTTTTTGTCTCCTCATGTTACCTTGGGCTGTTTATTCGGTTGTGGATGGGCAAACTAAGTGGCAGGTTACATGTGATTAGTGGGGACGACACTATTGTGTGGAGGCGAGCAGGAGGCTGGCTCACTAGTTTTGTTACTATATAGTATTTATGTTTCTGTTGTTTAAGTGCTCTATGAGGGTTGTAGTGAGGCCTTATGTACAAACTTTGGTATTTGTTGGATAACCTTTCAGGATGTTTGAAAGTTTGCAATATGATGCTTCATTACTTTTACCTATTGTATATGTTCTGTTATATTTTATCCTTGCGTTGTGAGTTCAAGAAAGCTTCCGATGTTGTTTACCTACTCTGATGATCGTCCATAGCTTCTTGGCACAACTTTCAACGCATTATACCTCTTGTTTAGTGAAGGGGTTTTAAGCAGTCGTCACATTTGGTACCAGAGCTCTGGTTAACGATTTTAGCCAAAGTTCGAAGACGTAACTACTTATGAGAGACATACTTGTAGATTTTAGTTGGATGATTACAATATATATATATTGGCATTTATAGTAGTAGCGGTTGTATCTCTTTAGCAGTTTTTCTTGGGAGTGACTAATTATTCTAAATTGTAGATTTAGAACGAGTAGACGAGAATCAAGACACGCTGCTAGGGAAGCCAATACTTGAGGAGGAAATGGGGGTGAAACAAATTACCCGGCCATGTTTGAAGCCATGGAAGAAGCAATCATGTGAAGGGTACCCGCGCTAGTGGCAGCAAAAGTAGATGTAGGTGTGCGAGTTCCTAGAGTAATAGATTTTGCAAAGCTGTGCAAGGACTTTACATCTCAAGGGGGAAAACCATTTAAAGGATCTGAGCCAGGTGAAGAGGTTCAAAGGTGGATGGATTCGTGTGTCTGAATCTTTGGAGACTTGGGTATTGAGGATGCAATAAAGAGAAAGCTTGCATCAAGGCAACTGCAAGGTATGGCCATGGTGTGGTGGAATTCAGTAACACTTGAGAATCCAGAAAAGGAGATTTCATGGGAACAATTTCAAGCTAAGTTTGAAGCAAAGTTTATCTCCACTGCCTAGAAGTCCGTTATCTTAAAGAAGTTTGTGTAGTTGAAGCAGAATTGCAGAACAGTTCTTGACTGTATTTCTGATTTTGAAGCTCTATCTAGATATGCTTGTTCATACATTGATACACCATATCAGAAGAATGATAAGTTTGCCTTGGGTTTGGATGCTTGTATTGGAAATCCATTAGTGGATCATCTTGACGATTCATTTGAGAAGATTGTGGAAAAAGCTATTCATCATGAGAGCTTGTTTCCTAAGGAAGCATATGTTGTCGCTGCAACCAAAGAAGTTCAGAAACCACAGCAGGGTGGTAATAATAGGAAAAGAAAGCAGCAACAGCAGAAAGGGAAGGATGGCCAGAAGAAGCCTAAGAGTGAGGTGGTTTGCTTTAACTACCAAAAGAAAGGCCATTTTGCTAACAAGTGCAAAAATTCGAGGGTTGAGAGGAAGTGTCACGATTGTGGCAAGCCTGGGCATCTCAAGAAGGACTGTTCAGAATCAGCTAAGGGCAAGCAGGTTGTGAATGCATATGCTTTGGAAGCTGTGCCAATTTCTTCAAGAGCATCTACTACCGAGGAGAAGGGAAAGGGTGTCATGGTGCTAGGTACTATTTCTATTCATTGTGTTTCAGTTCGAGTTTTGTTAGATATTGGAGCATTGCATTCATTCATTTGCAATGATCTTTTATGTCGCATGGGTTTGGAACGTGAGATTTGTGACAGACCACTGATCGTGACTAATTCAGTTAGGGGTTCATCCAGTTTGTGCATTATATGTCGTGGTCTAGTGTTGTCAAGTCATGGTTGCTCTTTGTGTGTGATTTCATTGTTCTTAACTTCGTTGGGTTTGGGATCATCTTAGGCATGGATTGGATCAAGAGGTATGCGGCAAGGGTGAATTGCGAGAAGCAAGGGTGAATTGCGAGAAGCAAGAGGTGAGGGTCGGGGATGTGGAAGGGCGAAAGGTGTTGATTAGATGTAAGTGCGAATAGGGTGTCTTCGTGAGTTATCTATATTCTTTTGGGATTCCACAAGAAGACCTATCATCAGTGCTAATCGCTAATGAGTACGTATATGTCTTTGACGAGGTCAAAGGGTTGCCGCCGCATCATGAGATCGAGTTTAGAATCGATTTGGTCGAGGGTGCCAGACCAATCGTTACGCCTCTTAGGCGGATGGTGCCTAAGGAATAACGAAAGTTGGAGGTTCAAGTTCGTGACCTTCTAGGGAAGGGATTCATTCGGAGAAGTGTTTCCAAGTGGGGCACACCAACTGTGTTTGCGACCAAGGCAGATGGCACGTTAAGATTGTGTGTTGACAATCGTGAGCTGAACAAGGCGACTAAGAAGAACAAATTTCTGTTAACAAGGATTGATGACTTGTTCGATCAACTTCACGAAGCCAAAGTGTTTTCTCATATGGATTTGGCAATGGGGTTTCACCAGTTGAGGGTGGCTAAGGATAGTGTGCCAAAGATTGCTTTTAGGACACCATCCGATTTCTTCGAATGGTTGGTGATGCTATTCGGGTTTGCTAACGCACCAGCGTATTTTGTGGATCATATGAATAGAGGTTTTAGAGATCGGTTGAACAAGTTCGTGCTTGTGTTCGTGGATGATATTCTGGTTTACTCGCGGAATAAAGAAGAGCACAAGACGCACTTGAGATTTGTGTTGGAAATCTTGCGAAAGCAACTACTAAGAGCTAAGTTTTCGAAGTGTCACTTGTGGAAGAATGAAGTGAGGTTCTTAGCCCATGTTGTTTCTGGAAATGGGATAGCGGTTGACCCCGCTAAGGTTGCAGCAATCCAGGACTGGAACCAACCTAAGAATGTGACGGATGTTCAGAGTTTCCTTGGGTTGGTTGGTTATTACCGACGGTTTATCAAGGACTTCTCCATGTTAGCTGCACTCTTGATAGGATTGACGAAGAAGAACCAAGTGTTCACATGGGATGCAAATTGTGAGCAAGCGTTCGGAATCCTGAAAGAGAGACTGACGAGTGCTCCTGTGTTTACCATTCCAAGTGGGAATGAAGAGAAGGTGGTATATACAAATGCATGTGGTATTGGACTTGGAGCGGTACTGATGCAAAAGGATAAGGTTATGGCCTACGCGAGTTGATAGCTAAAGCCGCATGAGAAGAATTACCCAACTCATGATTTGGAGTTGGCATCGATAGTGTTGGCTCTAAAGATGTGGAGACATTACCTTTTTGGAGTTTGATTCGAGTTGTTTACGGATCACAAGTCATTAAAGTATCTTTCCTCCCAAAAGGATTTGAATCTTCGGCAGCAACGATGGTTGGAGTTTTTGGCATCGTATGATTTTGGTATAGCTTATACTCCGGGAAAAGGTAATGCAGTTGCAGATGCATTAAGTCGAAGACACGCAAGTTTGGGAGCGAACTTTTCGGAATGGAAAAGCCTCGAGTATTTGTCAAGATTCGATTTCATGCCAAGTGTGTGTTGGAACCCGAAATGTTGGCAAGCTTGTCGATAAGACCTACTCTTATCGGAAGGATTGGCGAGAGCAAAAAGAAAGATGCAAAGCTTGTCAAGTTTATCCGAAAACTGGAACAAAAGGATAAAGAGTTCGAGGTCGATCGAGAGGGTTGGCTTCGAAAGAAAGGGCGATTAGTTGTTCATGAGATCAGCGGACTGGGAGATGAGATTCTGAGAGAATGTCATCACTCGAATTTGACGATTCATCCCAGTGGCAACAAGATTTATCAGGACATGAAGCAAGTCTACTACTGGGAAGGGATGAAGCGAGATATTGGAAAGTTCATTTCCAAGTGCATGAGCTATTAGTTAGTGAAAGCTGAACAGAAGAAGCTGAGGGGTTTGCTTTAGCCATTGGAAGTTCCTACGTGGAAGTGGGAACAGATATCGATGGATTTTATCGATGGACTACCTAGAACCAGAGCAGGAAACGAAGGAAATTGGGTCATCTTGGACCGCTTGAGCAAAAGGGCAAGGTTCATTCCTGTCAAGTTGACGACATCGAAATTGGCTGAACTTTATGTGAAGTGGATAGTTCGATTGCATGGAATATCCTGAAGAGTATAGTGAATGATTGAGATCCATTGTTTACAAGTGAATTTTGGAAGAGTTTGCAAGAAGCTTTAGGAACCGAGTTGTGTTTAAGTACGACATACCATCCCAAAACCGATTGTAACACCCCACCTCCGCAAGGGTCACTCACAAAGGGAATGCACTAGGTTTGGTGAAGCATTATCGAGGTAAACATGCACAGAAATATTACAAGACAGAACATATATAAAACAGCGGAAGTAAAACAAATTTCATTACCTTATAAAATAACATCTAAAGCCTTTTTACATCAGAATACATCAGAACCTGTCTTGCAATAGTAAAGAAGCATAAAACCTTTTCATAAATTATTCCCCAAAATAAAGCGGTGAAGCAGCCATAGCCAAGAGAAGACCAAGCTATACATGATGACCTTCGAGCATAAGAGGTCCGAACTAAACAACATCATTTCCTCCCTGAAAACCTGGGGGGGAAACGGAAGCCAAAGAGGCGAAACAAAACGGGGTTAGTCATAAAGACTGGTAAGTCCTATCTACTTCCAATATAAAAACAGGTAAAGGTAACATGACATGCATAAACTAAAAGTAAACATAAGGATGCCGACAAGATAGATAAGCTAAACCAAGATAACTGGATGAACTACTGTAACAAGATAAACTAAGGTATCATGATAAACTTACGACGTCAAGATGAATCAAGGTATCACATCGTCAGGTTTCTATCAAGTATACTATCCCAAGGTATCTATCATGTACAACATCCCGCGGTATTTATCATGTATATTTGCCCTGCACCTTTCCGTACTAGTATCCCAACTAGCGTCGTGTGTTAACTATAAAATGTCCCTTGCCCAGTGTCATGTAATGGTCCAAGTCGACCTAATATATAGCATATATAGGTTTTTCCAACTCGTATGTTTCTTTCCATGTATAAGTTCAGTCCTTTGCCGTAGGCCGTACGGGCTTTCCCATATAAATCTATACCACCTCAACGTAGTACCATTTTATCCTTGAAGTTATTTTGGACTGCTACCCTTGATCTATTTATGTTTTCTTACCATGAACTATCGCGTGTTCACTTAGGATTTATGCCACCTAGGACCACTAGGGATTATGCTACCTAATGAACGTATTCGTAACTTGGTTTGGGTTTAGGCCACCTAGGGCCACTACGGATTATGCCACCCGTCCACCACGCCCTTTATCCCACGTATATATCGTGAATCGTTTTCCATGTCTAGATGCACATGTATTTCAATGTGCCATCCGAGTTCCGTGCCAGGGCAAATCGAGAAATACGGAACTCGGTCGGGAGCTTTAAGTCGTCTGCTGATGCAGATATCAAGGTCTATTTTTGTATCCGTGGCTATGGTCCCACGTGACCCCTCCCTCAACTACTGAAAGGCAATCCAAGAAAAATCATGTATGAGAACTACATCCCGGCCCCACTATAGCCCCACTTTCCTATGGGCCAACCTCACCCATGACTCGATAGCAAGAACATGGTATGTTGGGAGTCCTCTGCCTTTCCGTTCGTACACGGTTGACTAAAGATTGTACGTAGTCGGCGACGTGCTATCCAGGGCAAATCAAGTATCGTCGACTCCACGCTAATCCATCCCAGTCTTTAGGTCGCTCGCATAGCAACCAAGGCATACCCTTGGCTCTTCTACCGCAGACCTTAACCTCTGTGAGGCCGGGTTTCATTGACCATCTGCCACCTCACAGAGGGATACCAAGAGTACCCTCACGTCCCCCGAAGCTACCGCTTCGTCACCCAGTTCGTTGGAGCCTTTATCCAAGTCGGAAAATTTGCTCCTCCTCGTGTGTTTAAGCGATGACCTACCATATCGGTTTACCCATCTATCTGTGAACTAGTCCAAATCTCTTGACTAAGAATTATTACGTAGTTTCCCAAACTAAGGTTTACCACTTAGTCTCCTTTCCCGTTATCCTTGTTAATCCTGGTTTTCCACCTAGTCCCCTGAGCTAGGGTTTTGTCTAATGGGTTAAGTATTGTCATTTAAGTTCATGACTTAACCTGCCTACGAATCATGTCAAGATTTGGCTAAGTATTCAAGTCCAAGACCTAGCTCTACAAGTTGGTTAAGTATACCAAGAAGCTCATGACTTAACCCTATTCAATCATCAAGTCAAATTGGTTAAGTATTTGTTTATCTTAACCCTACCAGATTATCGTGTTAGATTGGTTAAGCATAGATTATCCTAACCTCATCGGATTATCGAGTCGGATTGGTTAAGTATAGGTTAACTTAACCCCATCCACTAATCGTATTAGAATGGTTAAGTATATTTAAACGGTCTTGTGACTTAACCCTATCAAGTTCTCATATTAGATTGGTTAAGTATGGTTGCTTAACCTCATCAAATCATCATGTATAATTGATTAAGTATAAGTTACTTAACCCCATTAAATTATCATGTTAAGTTGGTTAAGTATTGGTTACTTAACCACATTGAATTACCAAGTTTAGATTGGTTAAGTGTTTAACTTAACCCCATCGAATTACCGTGTTTAGATTAGTTAAGTGTAGGTTACTTAACCACATCTAATTACCGTGTTTAGATTAGTTAAGTGTAGGTTACTTAACCCCATCTAATTACCAAGTCAGATTAGTTAAGTGTAAATTACTTAACCCCATCCCCTAATCATCTTATATGGTTAAGTATCACTAAGAAATCAAGTCCGGTTCCACTCAACCTACCCATTCATGTCATATCGGTTAAGTGTCATTAGTCCAAATTACTTAACCTTTTCATGTGGCATTAATTACATTAATGCACCCCAACCTCTCACATTATATTTTGTTGTGGTTACTAGTTAAGCTGGGCGGGTCTGGGTAGATTTACACCACAATCTAGTCTAACCTCGGGTTTTAAGTGCTATATGACCAACTACTTACATTGAGTCCTATTGTTTGTAGCCACTAGTTAAGCCGGGCGGGTCCGGGTAGATTTATGCTACAAACTCAACCCAACCTCGAGTTGGCCACTTTCATGTTTGGTCTAGTGTCATATTACACTTACAACCCATACGTGTCTAGTTTCAAGTCCCATGTTTACCCCACATGTCATGTCCCCATTTAGGTGTATTATGAGTGTCATATTTTCATGAAATCCCATGTCAAATTATCATGTCATAATCACGCCCGTCTAACCTACCCCAAATCGTGTTTCCAACTCAAGTAAAAACGAGTCAACATAGTAAGGATACTATGCTACATATTGCCTCAAAACATGCACGATGTCAAAAAGGGATTGGCCACCAACATGCATGGTATCATAAGGGGATTTTGGCCACAAACATGCATAGTATCATAAGGGTGTTTGGCCACAAACATGCATATTATCATAAGGGAATTTGGCCACAAACATGCATGATAACATAAGGGGTTTGGGTTCATTTACATGCATAAGCCCCAAAGTCAAATCTTTGCCAATGTTTCACAAGTCAAATGGTTCCCAAGGGTTCATGCTAGCATTCCATAGATAAAGATTCAAACTTGCAAGATAAACTAGGTTAAACATAACATGAGTGGCATGATTAAGTCGCTAAAACTTAGCCCAAGGCCATAGATCATAGAAAAGGGGCAAAGTTAGGTTCACATAGGCTAGTATACTTATGTTTTCAGCGCATTTTATCCCATATCACATTAGAACCACCGTTAGAATCTACAAGTAGCTAGAACTTACATAGCGAGGCTTAGGGAAAGATCATGAATCGTCTTGACCAAGAAAGGTGGCTCCTTTGTTGAAGAATCATCATGAAACTTGCATAGCAACATTGGTTCAACCCCTTGATTTGATGTAGCAAGCTAGCACCTTTTGATTTGAACCTGATTTGAATGCATAAGCCCTTGGAGTTGGAGATGGAGGCCATGATCAAGATAGATTTTGGTAGCACTTAGTTGTAGGATTGATTTTTAGTGATTTAGGTTAGGTCCTAGGGTGTTTTTATAGAGATTAGGAGTAGTTTAGGCCCTTAGATTAACCCTAGGATAGATCTGAACCCTCAAAACCCGTCACAGGCCAATAGACCAGACCCAAGAACATGTCTTGAGGAACAAGTTAGGCACACCCAGGCCAACTGGCCGACCACCCAAGTCGACAGAGGTGTCGACTGGGCAGTCGACACCACCTAGGGTGTGTCGACTCCCAAGTCGACTCCCCAGTCGACTTGGGGGTGGCGAGAATTTTTCCCGCCTCTTTTGCTTGGCTGAATTTGAAATCTGAATTCAAATTTGAACTGTTTTTGAACTTGAAATTTTCTGAAAATTTTGACGGGCCATAACTTGGTCATACAGACTCCGATTTTCGGAAACTCGGACTTTATTTCGCGTATTTTTCCGAGATGAACGCAATGGCATAGCCCGTTTCCCTTGATTCAGATTTTATAATTAAATTCTGCCTTGATTCTCGTCTTAGCATGTTGTAAAATTACGGGTTGTTACATCCTCCCCAACTTAAAGGATTTCGTCCCCGAAATCTCCAAGTTAGGAAGAACGTATCCTACCATCCATCATCCATCTACTGAAAACTTCATCCACAGGCAACCATTGTCCTTAGACGATTTCTAATGCCATATGAACATATGCAGAACGTGTGTGTATATGCTCCTTAGCTAATGCTAATGATCAGGCCTAAATGATCTTTCTAATGCAAGATATGTTTAGTGCCATGAGTCCAACATGTATACAAATAGTCCTAGTCATATAATCACTACATGCGTGCACAAACAATCATTCATATGCAACATCCACATGACAACACATTAACTTTCAAACAAGTATAAATACTCGTGCATATGCAATGCAAAATGTGAGTGCGTCGATCTAGTATCTAACGTGTATTCGCGCATCCACGAGCAACCACTTGCAACCATTTTCAACCATATCAATCATAACATGTTTCAAATACATGTTTACATCCATAAAGTTCTACCTATGATTCCCTAGATAGGATCGAGAAGATAAACAAGACAAACTCCTTACGGGGTTTGCAACAGAAACAGGACCAAGAGGATATCCACCAAGCGATAGCATGCAAGCAAGCTCTACAGGAGAACCAGGGATCAACAATATACTCTTAAAAAGAGACATGATGCACGCGTCTAAGCCACATTTCCTTGAGCTTAATTCCATTGTGCCTTGACCGCCTTTGACTTCATGATTTCGTAGCTCCTTGATTCCTATTTCCAAGGTATGAGTCAGAACTCATTTCACTGTCGCCTCTCGTTTCACTTCCACTTATTCTTTCCCTAGTATGCTCGGCCCAAACATATCTGCGTACTCATGCAAGCTCTCCAAAATTCACTAGTGAATTCTGGATCTCGTTTACCGATGCCAATCCATGTTATCACGTGCACTTACTAGGGTGATTCCTATAACCCATGCTTAAGCGGAATGAACCATCCGCCTTATTGGCGAACGTTACTTGATCGGATCAGAGATTTCCGATAAATACATCAAGTGATTCTAGGTAACTAACCATGAAAAAGCCCAAAACGTTACACGAGGCTTCGAGGGTATTACCAAAGCAAGCCAAGAGTCTGACTATCCTATTTTCAAAATCGAGAATGGTATCCCTTACTGGATAACCACTTTACCCCTAGAATCCATCCATAGCCCAACAATAGAAGCATTGCTTCTAATCTCAACACTTGGCATAGACGTTCTCAAATCCAAACAAGTCATGAATAAATGGACCGACTCTCCAACCAGATTTTTGGGACAAAAATGGGATCCTCTACCATGCTAGTACTAAGGTGCAGAGATTTAACTATCGAAGCAGACTTAATTGATGCGATGATCAAAACAAAGTCTGGACGGGATGATAGAAAAGAAAGGCTAAACCTTTAACAGAAACGATACCATTCCTCTTATGTACGCTAGAAATGAGAGCATACAATTGCCCTCTAGCTGATCTTGTCCTTATCTTCCTTTGTGGATCAAGCCATACCAACAAGTTGCTTATTCTTAAGCCCGTGTTCTTTATCCTTGCTCTTATTATCCCTTCTTATAACTTCGGTAACAGGTCTCTCGAGAACTTCCTCCATCGCACGGGAAAACACTTATGTAGCTAGACAAGGATTAGTCGTAGTTAAAACTACCGTGACTACAGATGGAGGAAAGAAAGGAAAAGAGGTTCAATCATGGAAACAAAGGATAGTGCTAATGGCTTTTGGGGAATAGCCTTTAAAAAAACTTTTCTTGAAAAATGCTTCTTTGTAAACGGTTTCTCAAATAGTTTTCAGAAGGTTTTAAAAACTTTTGCCCAGTCTGATAACTTTCTGCACTGATACCAAATGTAACACCCCACCTCCGCTAGGGTCACTCACAAAGGGAATGCACTAGGTTTGGTGAAGCATTATCGGGGTAAACATGCACAGAAATATTACAAGACAGAACATATATAAAACAGCGGAAGTAAAACAAATTTCATTACCTTATAAAATAAGGTCTAAAGCCTTTTTACATCAGAATACATCAAAACCTGTCTTGCAATAGTAAAGAAGCATAAAACCTTTTCATAAATTATTCCCCAAAATAAAGCGGTGAAGCAGCAATAGCCAAGAGAAGACCAAGCTATACATGGTGACCTTCGAGCATAAGAGGTCCGAACTAAACAACATCATTTCCTCCCTGAAAACCTGGGGGGGAAACGGAAGACAAAGAGGCGAAACAAAACGGGGTCAGTCATAAAGACTGGTAAGTCCTATCTACATCCAGTATAAAAACAGGTAAAGGTAACATGACATGCATAAACTGAAAGTAAACATATGGATGCCGACAAGATAGATAAGCTAAACCAAGATAAATGGATGAACTACTGTAACAAGATAAACTAAGGTATCATGATAAACTTACGGGGTCAAGATGAATCAAGGTATCACATCGTCAGGTTTCTATCAAGTATACTATCCCAAGGTATCTATCATGTGCAACATCCCGCGGTATTTATCATGTATATTTGCCCTGCACCTTTCCGTACTAGTATCCCAACCCACGTCATGTGTTAACTATAAAATGTCCCTTGCCCAATGTCATGTAATGGTCCATGTCGACCTAATATATAGCATATGTAGGTTTTTCCAACTCGTATGTTTCTTTCCATGTATAAGTTCAGTCCTTTGCCGTAGGCCGTACGGGCTTTCCCATATAAATCTATACCACCTCAACGTAGTACCATTTTATCCTTGAAGTTATTTTGGACTGCTACCCTTGATCTAGTTATGTTTTCTTACCATGAACTATCGCGTTTTCACTTAGGATTTATGCCACCTAGGACCACTAGGGATTATGCTACCTAATGAACGTATTCGTAACTTGGTTTGGGTTTAGGCCACCTAGGGCCACTAGGGATTATGCCACCCGTCAACCACGCCCTTTATCCGACGTATATATTGTGAATCGTTTTCCATGTCTAGACGCACATGTATTTCAATGTGCCATCCGAGTTCCGTGCCAGGGAAAATCGAGAAATACAGAACTCGGTCGGGAGCTTTAAGTCGTCTGCTGATGCAGATATCAAGGTCGGTTTTTGTATCCATGGCTATGGTCCCACGTGACCCCTCCCTCAACTACTGAAAGGCAATCCAAGAAAAATCATGTATGAGAACTACATCCCGGCCCCACTATAGCCCCACTTTCCTATGGGCCAACCTCACCCATGACTCGATAGCAAGAACATGGTCTGTTGGGAGTCCTCTGCCTTTCCGTTCGTACACGATTGACTAAAGATGGCAGCTAGTCGGCGACGTGCTATCCAGGGAAAAACAAGTATCGTCGACTCCACGCTAATCCTTCCCAGTCTTTAGGTCGCTCGCATAGTAACCAAGGCATACCCTTGGCTCTTCTACCGCAGACCTTAACCTCTGTGAGGCCGGGTTTCATGGACCATCTGCCACCTCACAGAGGGATACCAAGAGTACCCTCACGTCCCCCAAAGCTACCGCTTCGTCACCCAGTTCGTTGGAGACTTTAACCAAGTCGTAAAATTTGCTCCTCCTCGTGTGTTTAAGCGATGACCTACCGTATCGGGTTACTCATCTTTCTGTGAACTAGTCCAATTCTCTTGACTAAGAATTATTACTTAGTTTCCCAAACTAAGGTTTACCACTTAGTCTCCTTTCCCGTTATCCTTTTTAATCCCAGTTTTCCACCTAGTCCCTTGAGCTAGGGTTTTGTCTAATGGGTTAAGTATTGTCATTTAAGTTCATGACTTAACCTGCCTACGAATCATGTCAAGATTTGGCTAAGTATTCAAGTCCAAGACCTAGCCCTACAAGTTGGTTAAGTATACCAAGAAGCTCATGACTTAACCCTATGCAATCATCAAGTCAAATTGGTTAAGTATTTGTTTATCTTAACCCTATCAGATTATCATGTTAGATTGGTTAAGCATAGATTATCCTAACCTCATCGGATTATCGAGTCGGATAGGTTAAGTATAGGTTAACTTAACCCCATCCACTAATCGTATTAGAATGGTTAAGTATATTTAAATGGTCTTGTGACTTAACCCTATCAAGTTCTCATATTAGATTGGTTAAGTATGGTTGCTTAACCTCATCAAATCATCATGTATAATTGATTAAGTATAAGTAACTTAACCCCATTAAATTATCATGTTAAGTTGGTTAAGTATTGGTTACTTAACCACATTGAATTACCAAGTTTAGATTGGTTAAGTGTTTAACTTAACCCCATCGAATTACCGTGTTTAGATTAGTTAAGTGTAGGTTACTTAACCCCATCTAATTACCGTGTTTAGATTAGTTAAGTGTAGGTTACTTAACCCCATCTAATTACCAAGTCGGATTAGTTAAGTGTAAATTACTTAACCCCATCCCCTAATCGTCTTATATGGTTAAGTGTCATTAAGAAATCAAGTCCGGTTCCACTCAACCTACCCATTCGTGTCATATCGGTTATGTGTCATTAGTCCAAATTACTTAACCTTTTCATGTGGCATTAATTAGATTAATGCACCCCAACCTCTCACATTAGACTTTGTTGTGGTTATTAGTTAAGCCGGGCGGGTCTGGGTAGATTTACAACACAACCTAGTCTAACCTCGGGTTTTAAGTGCTATATGACCAACTACTCACATTGGGTCCTATTGTTTGTAGCCACTAGTTAAGCCAGGCGCGTCCGGGTAGATTTATGCTACAAACTCAATCCAACCTCGAGTTGGCCACTTTCATGTTTGGTCTAGTGTCATATTACACTTACAACCCATACGTGTCTAGTTTCTAGTCCCATGTTTACCCCACATGTCATGTCCCCATTTAGGTGTATTATGAGTGTCATATTTTCATGAAATCCCATGTCAAATTATCATGTCATAATCACGCCCGTCTACCTACCCCAAATCGTGTTTCCAACTCAAGTAAAAGCGAGTCAACATAGTAAGGATACCATGCTACATATTGCCTCAAAACATGCACGATGTCAAAAAGGGATTGGCCACCAACATGCATGGTATCATAAGGGGATTTTGGCCACAAACATGCATAGTATCATAAGGGAGTTTGGCCACAAACATGCATACTATCATAAGGGAATTTGGCCACAAACATGCATTATAACATAAGGGGTTTGGGTTCATTTACATGCATAAGCCCCAAAGTCAAATCTTTGCCAATGTTTCACAAGTCAAATGGTTCCCAAGGGTTCATGCTAGCATTCCATAGATAAAGATTCAAACTTGCAAGATAAACTAGGTTAAACATAACATGAGTGGCACGGTTAAGTCGCTAAAACTTAGCCCAAGGCCATAGATCATAGAAAAGGGGCAAAGTTAGGTTCACATAGGCTAGGATACTTATGTTTTCATCGCATTTTATCCCATGTCACATTAGAACCACCATTAGAATTTACAAGTAGCTAGAACTTACATAGCGAGGCTTAGGGAAAGATCATGAATTGTCTTGACCAAGAAAGGTGGCTCCTTTGTTGAAGAATCGTCATGAAACTTGCATAACAACATTGGTTCACCCCCCTTGATTTGATGTAGCAAGCTAGCACCTTTTGATTTGAATCCGATTTAAATGCATAAGCCCTTGGAGTTGGAGATGGAGGCCATGATCAAGATAGATTTTGGCAGCACTTAGTTGTAGGATTGATTTTTAATGATTTAGGTTAGGTCCTAGGGTGTTTTTATAGAGATTAGGAGTAGTTTAGGCCCTTAGATTAACCCTAGGATAGATCTGAACCCTCAAAACCCGTCACAGGCCAATAGACTAGACCCAAGAACATGTCTTGAGGAACAAGTCAGGCACACCCAGGCCAACTGGCAGACCACCCAAGTCGACAGGGGTGCCGACTGGGCAGTCGACACCACCTGGGGTGTGTCGACTCCCAAGTCGACTCCCTAGTCGACTTGGGGGTGGCGGGAATTTTTCCCGCCTCTTCTGCTTGGCTGAATTTGAAATCTAAATTCAAATTTGAACTGTTTTTGAACTTGAAATTTTTTGAAAACTTTGATGGGCCGTAACTTGGTCATACGGACTCCGATTTTCGAAAACTCGGACTCTATTTCGCGTATTTTTCCAAGACGAACGCAATGGCATAACCCATTTCCCTTGATTCATATTTTATAATTAAATTCTGCCTTTATTCTCGTCTTAGCATGTTGTAAAAATCCGGGTTGTTACACCGATGGTCAAACTGATAGGGCTAATCGAGTTTTAGAAGATCTCCTGAGGGCTTATGTGTTAGACTTCGGACGATCATGGGAAGACTATCTGCATCTAGTTGAGTTTGCGTATATTATTTGCTACCAGTGTAGCATTGGGATGGAACAATATGAGGCATTGTATGGGAGACCGTACAATTGTCAAGTATGTTGGTTAGAAACTGGAGGTAAGTTGGTATTTGGTCCAGAGAAGATTAGAGAAACCTTGGATTGTATCGTGATCGTTCGGCAACGAATGAAGGCAGTCCAAGATCGCCAGAAGAGTTATGCTGATAAACATCGAAAAGATTTGGAATTCGATGTTGGTGATATGATTTTCATGAAGATTTCTCCATTAAAGCATATGGTTCGATTCAAAGGTAAAGTAAAGTTGGCTCCAAGGTTTGTTAGACCATTTTCCACAGTCGAGCGAATTGGAAAGCTCGCATATAGGTTGGAGTTACCAAGAAGATGTCGAGTGTGCATAATGTGTTCCAAGTGTCGTTTCTACATAAGTTCGTGCATGATTCAAATGTGGTGGTATCTCCAGAGCAGTATGAACACCTAGAGGTATAGACCGTAGTCGCGAGACCTCGTAAGCCACTTCATATTGTGGGGAATGACACGAGAACAGCTTAGGAGGAAGATAGTTAAGTTGGTCAAGGTACAGTGGAGAGAAGATGGTGGCGATTGTACGTGGGAGACGGAAAAGTGCATGAGGGCGATTCGTTCAGAACTCTTTGATGGTAGGACCCTTTGATATTGTATCATCGTTGTATCTTGTTAGGTAGAATTCCACATGCTAGGATAAGGCAATGGATGCATGGCTTGATGATTGCTAGTTTGGATGATAAAATTGGCTTCTCATAAATGATAGGCATGCAGAATTGTTTTGACTGCTTGTGTTTTCTTGGAATTTCGGTGGCAAAATTCTTTAGTGGAGGAGAACGTAACAGCCCGCATTTTATGTATCGAAAGATCGTAAAATATTTTTATTTTATTCGCTAAGGGTAGGATCGTTCTCATCTTTTAATATGTTGCTTATGGGATGTGAGACATGTCCATAATTTTTACCGGCTTTGTTTATGACTATTTTGCCTGTCAGTCTTGTACGGAGCATATCTTTTAACTCAGGTCGAATCATAGGATGAGTCCTATGCCATTGGACAGGAATTAATGTTTGCCTTTCCGTAGAGTGGTTACATTAAAATTTTGGCTCAATGGATAGGGAGAAATCACTATTTTAAAGTTTTTAGTTGGTTATCCAGGTTTTGGGAGCCTAATGGGCTAATTTGGGAGAGGCCCATTAGTGGTTTGGTGGAAACAATAAATAGAGGGTGAAAGGTATGGGAAATAATTTACTTCCTCATTCTCTCATTAGGTGGCCTTGTGCTCCTTCTTCCCCTAACACTTTTCCACCATTAAGTTCACAACCCAAAAGGGAAAACATTGATCTACACCATTGGAGGTTAGATCTACATCAATTGACGCAAGGATTCTTCGGTTCAAGAGATTTGGAAATTTTTAGTGTGAGGTGCTTGCTATCTTGATTCATGTTTCACCAATTTTAACTTTTTTTGGAGAATTGGTGAGTGGTTTACATCTCTCACGTGGATTCAATGATGTGTATGAGTGTTTGATCATATTTTTCATCAATTTCAAGTGTTTTTCCATAGATCTATATATTGGTAAGTCCATTTTCATATAAATGACCCTATAATCTGATTTAGCATGTTTAGATAGGTAATTTCTATGATATTTCATGTGTATATGCAAGTTAGACCTATAGTTTTGTTCATATTTACATTTACGATGATTTTGGTGGATTTTACATAATCATTGATGGAATTGTCATATTTATGTTATTGTTGAACTCAAATCATGCTTGTGGTCATATTGGATGAGTTGGTTTCGTCGAACTTATTGTTTTGGTGAAGTTTGGTTCGGAATTGGAGTTGCATTGGAGGATGCAGGTTTTGGGTCGCATGCATGGGGACTGTCGCGCACCATAGTATGGATTTCTTGGTAAGTAAGACAGAAAGCTGGCACGACTGAACCTGGGGGGAAGAAGAATGGTTCAGTCGTGCGTTCCTGGAGAAGAAGGGACCAGTCGAGCCAGCCTGGAGGAAAAGGATCGGTCGAGCGAGTCCAGGGAAGTAAGGATTCGGTCGAGCGAGCCTGGGGATGATTTAATGGTTGGGCCAGTTGGGCCTAATCTGCTCGGCCATTCTTACCAAGGTGTGCTCCAGAATAGTTGGACCAGGGTAGAGTCGTTCGAGCCACTGATTGAGGGTCGGTCGTGCTCTCCATAAGATCATGGTCAGTCGCTCCAACCTGGATTGGAGGAAAGGTTGTCGATCCAAGGTGGGGTCGGTCGGTCCAAGTGGTGGTTCAGACGAGTTTGAAGGTTTAGGCAGCGCTTCTAAACGTTGTGGTTGATGGCTTAAGTGTTGTGATTTGTTTCTTTAGCAAATGTTGATGAATGCTATGGACTATATTGAACCTTATACTAATGTTGTTTAGTTCAGTGATGATAATGGCTTCGACGAGAGTCCAAAAGGGGAGTTGATCAGTGAAAAGCAATGAATGTGCAAATAACTCAAAAGGTGTTGGGTTGTGGTTAATGGTTACTTGAGTTGGACTTGAGTTTGAGAATAGTCGCCAATGATGATGACTATAGATGCATAAGCTGAGATATTATAATTACCGAAAGTTCTGGCTGACTCAAAGCAAAGGTACATTGGGCAGTCGTGAAGGGCATCGTACCTTGGGCAGTCGTGAAGGGCCTCGTACCTTGGGCAGTCGTGATGGGCCTAGTTGTCGAGATTTGAGAAGACAAGCATACGAGTCATGATGGCATATGAAGTTGTGCTAGAACTAGAGTTACCATTAGCCCTTTACATATGGCAGTCATAATGGGCCGTCATACAATTAATGATGGTTTTAAAGCAGGATTGGCGGTGATAGCTAAAGTTTGTCATGGATGTTTGAATGTCTGGATGTTTTGCTTATACCATCTCACGTGGGTTATCCAACGTCGAGGGAGATGTTTCTTGAGTGCTTGCCGGATATTGGTTTAGGCCTCTGGGGATAGTCCTTGGGGGATGTTAAATTCGATTAGGATTGTTTACATGAGACATATGTAATCCGGATGCTATGAATGCTATCGATGGTTGTTCTGATTGCCATGGATGAATTGTTGTTACCTTGGATGTTATGGATTATCACTATCGGATGTGGGGATGATAGGTGTGAGTTCTTCTCTGGTATTGGGTAGTGTTTGGTAAATCTATCCATTCTCATATACTTGATTGAAGAAGTTTTTAGCTGTTTTATCACTCACTAAGACTGTTGTCAGACTCAAGTTTTTATTTCTCCTCTTATTACCTTGGGCTGATCATTCGGTTGTCGATGGGTAGACTAAGTGGCAGGTTACAGGTGATTAGTGAGGATGATGTTGTTGCACGGAGGTGAGCAGGAGGCTAGCATACCAGTTTTATTACAATCTAATATTTATGTTTCCACTGTTTGAGTGCTATATGAGGGTTGTAGTGAGGCCTTGTGTACAAACTTTGGTACTTGTTCGATAAATTTTCGGGATGTTGTGAAAGTTTTCTATATGATGCTTCACTACTATGTCCTAATATATATGTTCTATTATATTTTATCCTTGCGCTGTGAATTCTACGATAGGTTCTGATGATCTTCCATAGCTGCCAGGCACACCTTTCAGCGCATTATTCCTCTTGTTTAGTGCGGGGGTTATGGGTGGTCGTCACAATGTTCTCCTTCGTTATCCATAGGATCATGTTCGAGATATAATTTTCATCTCTAGTTCGTTCCACGGAGTGGGCATCAGTTCTTTTATCGGAATGATCACGGTTCATGTTCCGATTCCCTGGACCTCCCTTGGGTGGTACCCCTTTGGTGGGACTAGTGGCACTTCGAGTTGTACATTTCTCGACATGCTGCGGTGCTTTGACTTTAGAGTCCTCAACGCCGGCCTATCCTTGTCTTCCACTAAGAAGCGGGATCGACTAGGGTCTGAGGCAGAAGAGCCCTCTTTTTCATCGACATTTACAATGACCTTTTGAGGCAGGGGATTGGCTTGAGAATTAAGCAAAGCATCATGTTTTTCCATCATCATTTTGGTCGTAGCTTCCATTCTCTCATTTAAGCCAGTTACCACCATGTTCAATTCCTCTCGAGTTACACCTAGCCTCGAGGACTCTCCAACTTCTCGGTTCAGAGTCCGTGGTGTAACTTCATTATTACGAGCATTTTCATTACTCCTAGTGGCACTAGAAGATTAGTTGTTTTTCTTTGAAGCAACCATGATTTGTGATAACTTTTTGAACTTTGAAGCAAATTCATTAACGGGCCCACTTTTTAGGTTTCGGTAGCCTATCGTAGCAAGCAGGCATTAGCACAACAGTCTAGTAAACCCCCACCAAGGCTTTTAACATTTTGGTCGTGGGTTCGAGCGCCATGGTAGGCGCAAAAAATGTTGATATTATAACACCCCACGTCCTCTAATGTCACTCACAAAGGGAATGCATGAAGTTTCATGGAGTATTATTAGTGTATAGAATAGAATATAGCAAGACAGATACATATATTAGTACTTGAAATTTTTATAACAACTTTTATTGCAGTGGAGAAATAGTTTGATTACAACAACTTCATAAACCAACAGTAAAACCAATTACAATTAATATCTATCTTAACAAATTGTTTCTGAGTACATAAGTAAAATTCATAAACCCCAACACAAGTAGCCATAAAAGAGATGAGCGGAAGTTTAGTTTCAGCAATCCAAGCACTTCCAAAAGAGAGAAAGAGATCCAAGGTCAAGCTCCACTAGTACTAGTCCCACCCTAAGAACCTGGGGGGGGGGGGGGGGAAGAAGAAAAGTGGCGAAAACAACGGGGGTCAGACATAAAGTCTAGCGAGTATAATAAATTTAACAATATAATTGTTAAGGTAACTAGGATAAGGCATAAACTGGAAAAACAAGGTATGACTGTGAAACAAGTGGACATGACAAAGAAATCAAGAGGAATATTCTGGCGTTAATCTCGTTCCTAATCACTATAGGGTAATTACTAAACTGCACCAATACTAATTACACCGCACCATTACTAGTCACCCTAAAAGTTGATCCCGCCTATAGAACATAACAATGAAAATGGTAGTTTCGTGCACCCAAAGTTACCTTCAAAGGTGCCGCCGGCCCCTATCTCCATTAGTTGTACCCACTACCCCCATGCGATCTGCTCCCTAACTCATAGATACCCGTGCTGGTCCCACAGTGGGGTGTATCACTCCTCAAAGTGGCAACCCGATACCATAAAAGATGCACGGCTTATAACTACACGATGCAACAACGTCTTACCTACCAGCTCGGGCCCACGCACGCATATGACCTCGTTGGACTTGCGTTGCCACCGCTAACCCGTTTTGACCTCTTACAATCAAACCCAGTAAGCGTGTCCCGTCCTTGACTTGGGTCGAGCTCACAAAGATACTTAATGGGTTACTGGTTTGAAAAGGGCCCCCATGCCTGACACAAGCTTTCCATATATGCTTGGTCCCCACTAGAATTTCCCACTGAACCCCTTCTTATTCACGTCTTCTTACATGTTTTCAACTTGGTTAAATGTTTCTAATCGTATTTCACAAGCCACCCAAGGCCACCCACTTAACCGCCATGCCCCACCACATGTTTATCTGGTTAAGTGTAACTTAATTCATTAGAACAGTAACCTTGTAAAGACCTCCCACATTAGGCTGACATTTACGGTTGTTGGATTTGTCGGGCAGGTCCGGGCAGTCTTATACCGCAAAAGAGCCTAACCTCATGTCTTTACAATTGTTACGCATTTAATTCGTTCCTTTGACCTCTCACATTAGACTACCGTTTGTGGTTGCTGGATTTGCCGGGCGGGTCCGGGCAGTCTTACACCACAAATGAGTCTAACCTCGTGTCTTAGGCGGTTAATTATTACACATTTTTATTTAACCCCAAATTGGATTAATATCACTATTCAAATTTGTCAATAAATTCCAAATTAATTTATGTCCATAATTATCACCTAAATTATGTCTATAAGTACCAATTATACGAATTAATGTCTCAAATTGATCATATGCCCTTTTAAGGCCATTTTATGCCAATTCATAGTTATGCACATTCAATATTTTCCCATCGTCCCCACGCTATTCGTACGTTTCAATATGACATATGATAAACTCGTGAATAGTCTAACTTATAAAAGAAAAGCAACATCACAACTTGCATAACACATAAAATAGATCTAAGAATCATAACATAAATTTACATAGCCAATAACTTGCATATATGGATATGGTTTCCTATAACTTGCATATGAATTTATAGCATATGATTCACATATGAGACTAGCATAGACAATGGGCATATAGAACTTAAATTTTCATAACTATGTACTGCCATGGATCTAAATATAGAGCTGAACATAAAGATGTGAACTTGCATATGGATCTAATCATAAAGGTGTAAACTTGCATATGGATCTAAACTTAAATGTGTAAATTTGCATATGGATCTAAACATAAGGGTGTGAACTTGCTTATGGATCTAAACATAAAGGTAATGTCACATAAACTAGCATATGTATATACATGATTCACATATGTTTAACATCCCAAACTTGCATAAGATTCACATATGTCTTAATATCCCAAACTTGCATAAGATTCATATAAGAACAGATAGTCCAACATCACAAACTTGCATATAATTCACATAAAAACATATAGTCCAACATCACAAACCTGCATATAATTCAAATAAGAACATATAGTCCAACATCACAAACTTGCATATAATTCAACATCACATGATTCAAAATCATATTCATAATCCCATTTATAACTTATCATAATTAAATTAATTAATTATTTTGTGAAAGCTATTATACTCACAAACAAAAGAATAGTCTTATCTTTCTGGGATCTGTATTCAGAAACTGAATTGCTCGCCTTTGATGTAGACTAATCGTTTATTAGACTTAGATTTGATCCTGGCTTCTATCTTGTTTTTGATTTGAAAGAGACGGCGGCTACTCTAGGTTCTCCATTGACGGCATGGCGGCTCTAGGTATGAATTAGTATGATTTTAGGTGGAGATTTAGTTTGCTTATATAGAGTTTTAGTTAATTAAGAACCGTCTGATTAACCTAGAATCAATCAAGACCATCCAGTCAAGATAGAATGACACCTCAGCCCTAATGACCTAGTATTGAGTCGAAACGTTGTCATCTTTCAGATCTGCCCGAGGGCGGGGGCAGGTTGACCCCCATGTCGACACTAAGGTCGACCTGTATAGGGGAGGTCGACACTAGGGTCGACCTCCTGGTCGACCTGGTCCCTGGGCAGGAATTTTCCCGCCCAGCCTGTTTCCCTGTTTTGAATTCAAATTTTGAATTCATGAAGCTGAGAAGTTTTTAATTTAATTAGATTCTGAAACTTTGGAAGGCCATATCTTCTTCATTCGAAGTCTACTTTACACAAACTCGTACTCTATATCAAGCCGAATTCTGAGATGAACGCAATGCCGCAACCTTTTTCCCTTAATTACCACATTTGAAATTAAGTATTCTTAAATTCATTAACATTAATATTTAAAATCATAGGGTGTTGCATTTTCCCCTCCTTAAAGATTTCGCCCCCGAAATCTCCAAGTCAAGGAGAATGCATATCCTAACATCCAATCATCCATCTACTCAACCATCAAACACAGGCATCCATTGTCCTTACAAGGTTTCTAATGTTGTATGAACATATGCAAAAAGTGTGTGTATATGTTCCTTGTCTAATGCAAAATCAAGCGGTCTACTGATTCAGTTGACCTCCTTAATGCAAATCATGATAGTGCCATGCGTCCATTATGTATGCGAAAGAATCCTATCAATACATATTATTTCTGCATGCATGCACAACCATTCATCAAAATGCAGCATCCATATGCTAACACAACCTATACATCCATTAATTTAGATATGCACACATATTTATATGTAATATGAAGGTGATTGAGTCGATCTAGTGCCTAAGCTGTGTGCACATGCATCCACGAGCAACCACTAACAACCACTTGCATCCATTTGCATCCACCAAACATAACATGACTCAAACACATGCTTGCAACCATAGGGTTCCTCCTAACTAAAGATCAAAGATATCATCGCAAAGATAATACTAAATGATAGGACAAGTATCAACAAAGTGTTAGAAAAAGGATAAAAACAAAACATACCCTCAAAAAGGAAAGGGTACAGCGTACGCATCTTGTCTTCCATCTCCCTAGTCGCGTCTCTTTGATCATCTCCCCATTGCAATTTGACCAACTTGACATGTTTGTTGTGTAGCTTTTTAACCTCCGATCCAAGAATGCATGTAGGAGCTCGTCTAACCTTGGCATTGCGCTCTACTTCCACTTCTTCGAGCGTGCTCGGCTCCACCACTTTCACCGTATCGTGTAAACACTTACGCAAATGTGAAACGTGAAACATGTCATGAACTCCACTGAGCTTCTCTGGTAACTTTACTCTATACACCATCTGCCCAATCCTCTCTGTAATTGAAAAGGGTCCTACGAACCTCGGTGCCAACTTCCCTACTGATCCAAAGCGGACTACGTTTCTTAATGGTGACACCTTAATAAAAACCATGTCCCCAACATTGATTCCGAGATCGGTTCGTCTCCTATCAGCATATGACTTCTGTTGTTCCTGCGCCGTCTTCATTCGTCGTCGAATTAGGTCTATCTTCTCTAAAGTCTCCCTAATCATGTCGGGTCCAAGCAAAACCTTGTTCGTGGATTCCCACTAACAAGTAAGTGATCGGCATGGTCATCCATAAAGAGCCTCAAAGGGTGCCATGTCAATGCTAGCCTGAATACTATTATTATAGGCGAACTCCACTAGTGGAAGGTGCTCTTCCCATGTTCCTCCAAAGTCTAGAATATATAGCCTCATAAGGTCTACTAGAATCTGATTCACTCTCTCGGTCTGGCCGTCCGTCCGAGGAAGATAAGCGGTACTTAAGCATAATTGTGTTCCAACCGCCTCTTGTAAGCTTTTCCAAAATTCGCTTGTGAAAATGGGATCTCTATCGCTCACAATGCTAGTGGGTATGCCATGTAAAGTAACTATCTCTCGAAGGTAAACGGATGCTAACCATGCGGCGGTCCTTCTACTTTTAACGGGAATAAAATGGGCACTTTTGGTAAGTCTGTCTATAATTACCCAGATCCCCGTATTTCCCTTCCTTGATCTTGGCAACCCATCTACAAAATCGATAGAAACACTTTCCTATTTCCATAGAGGAATCTCTAAAGGGTGGAGCAAACCTCCGGGCTTCTTTTGCTCCGCCTTGACTTGTTGGCACACTAAGCATCTAGAAATGAACTTAGCCACGTCCTTCTTTATTCCGGCCCAAAAGAAAACTCGCTTCATATACCTATACATCTTGTCACCACCGGGATGTATGGTCATCTTAGAGCGATGTGAGTCTTCAAGAATTTCCTTCTTCAAACTCTCTTCTTGTGGTACGCAAAGTCTCCCATCTCTACGCAGCCAGCCTCTCTCGTCTATAGCATATCTATTAAGATGACTCGAAGACTCCCCTCCTACAAGCTTTCCTACTATCTCTACCAACTGTGGGTCGTCACGTTGTGCCTCTCCAACTCGCCCCAAAAGTGTAGGTTGCACTTCTAACGATGCCAACAATCCGGGTAAATAATCGATAGAGGGTCTGAAGTCAAAAGTAGATATATACTCCAAACTCTGCCGCTCTACGAACAAAGGACTTAAAGTTAACTTCTTTCTACATAAGGCGTCAGCTACACCGTTACCTTTGCTAGGGGTATATGCGATCTCGAAATCGTAGGATGCCAAAAACTCCATCCATCTCTGTTGCCTCAAGTTTAGGTCCTTCTGAGATAATAAGTACTTTAGCGACTTATGGTCTGTATATAACTCAAACCTCTCGCCAAGCAAATAATGACGCCATGACTTAAGTGCAAAAACTATGGCAGCCAACTCTAAGTCGTGGGTAGGGTAACTTTTCTCGTGGGATTTCAACTTCCTTCCCCCATAGCATATCACCCTTCCCTCTTGCATTAAAACTGCGCTAAGCCCCGTCCCGCAAGCATCGGTGTATATTGTGAATGGCTTACTCCTGTCTGGCAAAACTAAAACTGGAGCTGTCGTCAAAGCCCTCTTCAGAATTGGAAAGCATCGTCACAGTCAACGTCCCAAGAAAAAGTCAAATTCTTCTTCGTTAATCGAGTAAGTGGGGCTGATATCTTCGCGAAGTCCTTAATGAACTTCCTATAATAACCAACCAGCCCTAAAAAGCTTCTTACTTCTGTTGCGTTCTTAGGAATTTTCCAATCTTGGATCGCCACCACCTTTGCGGGATCTATAGCTATCCCTTCCTTAGAGACCACATGTCCAAGGAACCTCACTTCTTTTCTCCAAAAATGGCACTTGGAGAGCTTTGCCTTAAGTTGATGAGCTCGTAGGATCTCTAAGACTTCCCTAAGATGTAGGGCATGCTCTTCTTCATTTTTAGAGAAAAGCAGAATATTGTCCACAAAGACTATCACAAACTTGTTCAGAAACTCCCTAAACACCCTACTCATTAGGTCAACAAAGTATGCGGGTGCATTCGTCAAACCAAAAGGCATGATGAGCCACTCAAAGAAACTGTCAGGAGTTTTAAATGCAGTCTTATCTATGCTGTCCTTAGCCACCCTTAGCTGATGAAACCCCGTAGCTAAATCCAGTTGCGAGAAAACCGAAGCACCCACCAACTGATCGAATAAATAGTTTTTTCTCGGCAATAGGTGTCTATTCTTCTTTGTTAGCTTATTCAGCGCTCTATAGTCCATGCACAACCTAAGTGAACCATCAGCTTTCGTAGCAAAAACGACTGGAACACCCCACGCCGAAATACTTCTTCTTATGAACCCCTTCTCAAGCAACTCTTTCACTTGCTTACTGAGTTCTCTTCTCTCTCTCGGAGCCATGTGGTGCACTGGTAATGCAACTGGCTTTGCATTATCTACTAAGTATATTCGAAAGTCTATCTCGCACCTCGGGGTAAACCTCGAACTTCATCGAAGACGTCACTATATTCACGGACCACACGAACAAATTCCATATCATCATTGGATGCGTCAATGGATTCTAGGTAGATGATCATTACCGGACCTCTAAGGTCACAAGAAATATCAAGAGTCTTTCCATAACGAGTCAACAATCTAACTACCCTTCTTTCACAATCTAGAATGGCACCATATCTAGCTAGCCAATCCTTACCTAGAATCAAGCCGTAGCCCATGAAGCCAAGAACGAAGGCGTTTCATTCAAACCCAATGCCCAAGATAGACACTCTCGAATCCCGACAAATCATAGAAAGATGAGCCGACCCACCAATAGGATTTGATACTACTATGGGATCCGTAACTAGACTAGTATTTAGGTGCAGTGTTTCAACTAATGAAGCAGATACAAATGAGTGTGAACCGCCAGAGTCAAACAAAGTACGAACATGATGATCAAACAGAGAAACTAAACTTTCAACGGAAATGTTTCTACCTCTCTCCTGTCCTGGTGCCATGAGAGCATGAACCAGCCCTCTTGCCTATCCTGGGGCCATGAGAGCCTGAATCTACCCTCCAGAAGTGGACCCAGTCCTTTGCCCTTGCCCTTGTTTCCTTGGGCAGTCTTTAATTAGACGTCCTGTTTCCCCATAGTGGAAGCAACCAGTATTCTTCTTTTTCCTACAGTCCTTGCTTAGATGGCCTGGTGTCCCACAATTAAAGCACCTTTTCTTACTTTTGCTATTATTATGCTTACCACCTTTCTTGTTTTGCTGTTGTGATTTCTTTGATCCCCTTTCTTCTTCGGTGCCTTATTAGCATTAGCACCCTTCTCTTCTTCATGCATAAGCGCCATGTCAACCAATCTCTCAATGGTAGCCCCCATCGGAATGTGGGTCATAGCCAACCGATGTAGCGGCTTATTCAAGCCTTTAACGAACCTCAGAGCCTTCTTTTCAGGTGTGTTTACCAAGTCTAAGCCAAATCACGCCAACTGATTGAACTTGTTGACGTACTCCTTTACTGAAAAATTTCCTTGCTTCAACGCTAAGAACCTTTCCATATATAAGTTTTCTTCTGCTCGTGAGAGAAAGTTCATCTCAAACCTACGCCTGAAATCCACCCACGTCTCCACTGGACGTTCTCCATTCATGACCTCCCACCAAAATGAAGCTTCATCCTTCATTAACCAAGCAACCAATTGGACCTTCCTCCCATCTTCTACCTCGAAAATACCAAATAGATCTTCCTCCTCCTTCAACCAATTTAGAGCTTCAACAAACGTTTCTGATCCATGAAAAGGTTTCCCGCCCATTGCCCAAAAATCCTTGCATATCTTTGCAAAGGTATCAACACGGTGAGGAGGAGGAGGAGGAGCACTTGTTGGACCTGCGACATTGGCCTTAGCTTCCAGATACCTTCTAAACCATCCCGGTATCGGTATCCCCTCGGGTATCTCGGGAATTCCAAACATGCTGAAAAGAAAATGAAGAGATTCAAAACGGAGAATCGAAGGAAAGATATATGGCTCTTGGAGGTTATGTTTCTAAAACATACTTTTCTCTTGAAAATACTTTCCTTAAAACATATTCTTGAAAGTATTTCTTTATAAAATGCTTTTGAAAAACAATTTAAAAACAATCTCATATCTGTTCTGGTAAACTTCATCTCTAATACCACGTGTAACACCCCACGTCCGCTAATGTCACTCACAAAGGGAATGCATTAATTTTCGTGGAGCATTATTAATGTATAGAATATAACAAGACAGATACATATATTGGTACTTGAAAATTTTAAAACAACTTTTATTGCAGCGGAGAAATAGTTTGATTACAACAACTTCATAAACCAACAATAAAACCAAGTACACTTAATATCCATCTGAACAAATTGTTTCTGAGTACATAAAGTAAAAATCATAAACCCCAACACAAGTAGCCCTAAAAGAGATGAGCTGAACTTTACTTTCAGCAATCCAAGCACTTCCAAAAGAGAGAAAGACATCCAAGATCAAGCTCTACTAGTACTAGTCCCACCCTGAGAACCTTGGGGGAGGGGAAGGAAGAAAAGAGGCGAAAACAACGGGGGTCAGACATAAAGTCTGGTGAGTATAATTACTTTAGCAATATAATTATTAAACTAACTAGGATAAGGCATAAACTGGCAAAACAAGGTATGACTATGAAACAAGTGGACATGACAATGAAATCAAGAGGAATATTCTGGCGTTCATCTCGTTCCTAATCACTATAGGGTAATTACTAAACTGCACCAATACTAATTACACCGCACGATTACTAGTCACCCTAAAAGTTGATCCCACCTATAGAACATAACAACGATAATGGTGGTTTCGTGTACCCCTAGTTACCTTCATAGATGCCGCCTGCCCCTATCTCCACTAGTTGTACCCACTGCCCCCATGCGATCGGCTCCTTAACTCGTAGATACCCGTGCTGGTCCCACAGTGGGGTGTATCACTCCCCAAATTGGCAACCCAATACCACAAAAGACGCACGGCTTATATCTACACGATGCAACAACGTCTTACCTACCATCCCGGGTACACGCACGCACATGACCCCGTTGGACTTGCGTTGCCACCGCTAACCCGTTTTATCCTCTTACAATCAAACCCAGTAAGCGTGTCCCGTCCTTGACTTGGGTCGAGATCACAAAGTTACTTAGTGGGTTACTGTTTTGAAAAGGGCCCCCATGCCTGACACAAGCTTTCCACCTATGCTTGGTCCCCACTAGAATTTCCCACTTAACCCCTTCTTATTCATGTCTTCTTACATGCTTTCAACTTGGTTAAGTGTTTCTAATCGTATTTCACAAGCCACCCAAGGCCACCCACTTAGCCCCCATGCCTCACCACATGTTTATCTGGTTAAGTGTTACTTAATTCATTGGAACCGTAACGTTGTAAAGACCTCCCACATTAGGCTGACATTTGCGGTTGTTGGATTTGCCGGGCGGGTCCGGGCAGTCTTATACCGCAAAAGAGCCTAACCTCGTGTCTTTTCAATCGTTACGCATTTAATTCATTCCTTTGACCTCTCACGTTAGACTACCGTTTGTGGTTGTTGGATTTGTCGGGCGGGTCCGGGCAGTCTTACACCACAAACAAGTCTAACCTCAAGTCATATGAGGTTAATTATTACACATCTTTATTTAACCCCAAATTGGATTAATATAACTATTCAAATTTGTCAGTAAATTCCAAATTAATTTATGCCCATAATTATCACCTAAATTATGTCCGTAAATACCAATTATACCAATTAATGTCTCAAATTGATCATATGCCCTTTTAAGGCCATTTTATGCCAATTCATAATTATGCATATTCAATATTTTCCCATCGTCCCCATGCTATTCGTACGTTTCAATATGACATATGTTAGACTCGCGAATAGTCTAACTTATAAAAGAAAAGCAACATCACAACTTTCATGCACATAAAATAGATCTAAGAATCATAACATAAGTTTACATAGCCAATAACTTGCATATATGGATATGGTTTTCCTATAACTTGCATATGAATTTATAGCATATGATTCACATATGAGACTAGCATAGACAATGGGCATATAGAACATAATTTTTCATAACTATGTACTGCCATGGATCTAAATATAGATCTAAACATAAAGATGTGAACTTGCATATGGATCTGATCATAAAGGTGTAAACTTGCATATGGATCTATACATAAAGGTGTAAACTTGCATATGGATCTAAACATAAGGGTGTGAACTTGCATATGGATCTAAACATAAAGGTTAATGTCACATAAACTAGCATATATATATATATATATATATATATATATATATACACATGATTCACATATGTTTAACATCCCAAACTTGCATAAGATTCACATATGTCTTAATATCCCAAACTTGCATAAGATTCGTATAAGAACATATAGTCCAACATCACAAACTTGCATATAATTCACATAAGAACATATGGTCCAACATCACAAACTTGCATATAATTCACATAAGAACATATAGTCCAACATCACAAACTTGCATATAATTCAACATCACATGATTCAAAATCATATTCATAATCCCATTTATAAATTATCATAATTAAATTAATTAATTATTTTGTGAAAGCTATTATACTCACAAACAAAAGAATAGTCTTGTCTTTCTGGGATCTGTATTCTGAAACTGAATTGCTCGCCTTTGATGTAGACTAATCATTTATTAGACTTAGATTTGATCCTTGCTTCTATCTTGTTTTTGTGTTGAAAGAGACGGCGGCTACTCTAGGTTCTCCATTGAGGGCATGGCGGCTCTAGGTATGAATAAGTATGATTTTAGGTTGAGATTTAGGTTGCTTATATAAAGTTTTAGTTAATTAAGAGTCGTCTGATTAACCTAGAATCAATCAAGACCATCCAATCAAGATAGAATGTCACCTTAGCCCTAATGACTCAACACTCAGTCAAAATGTCGTCATCTTTCAGATCTGCCCAGGGTGGTAGGTCGACCCTCAGGTCGACACTAAGGTCGACCTGTATAGGGGAGGTCAACACTAGGGTCAACCCCCTGGTCGACCTTGTCCCTAGGCGGGGATTTTCCCGCCCAGCCTGCTTCCCTGTTTTGAATTCAAATTTTGAATTCCTGAACCTGAGCTGTTTTTAATTTAATTAATTTGTGAAACTTTGGAAGGATATATCTTTGTCATACGAAGTCCAATTCACACAAACTCGGACTCTATCTCAAGCAGAATTCCGAGACGAACGCATTGGCGCAACCCGTTTCCCTTAATTCCCACATTTGAAATTATGTGTTCTTAAATTTGTTAACATTAATATTTAAAATCACGGGGTGTTACAGATATCAAATTCAGTATCAACACCCTAGAAATGCAATCAACACTTTAAAGTATAAACAATTACAAAATTAAGAGTGCAAAGACGGGGAAAAGTAGAATGAAGACAAGTTTTAGAGTGGTTCGGTCCTAAGATTGGCCTACGTCCACTACGAAGGTTACTTTCATTATCAGATCAATGTTTACAATGCATGAAATCTCTCTTTGTACATTCATCTTCTCTTATTATAAATAATTATCTCTTAGATCCATGCAAATTGATGGAGGAATGGTAGGATCAACGGAGAAATGGTGAGATCAGCGGAGAAATGGTGCGATGTCTTTGAATGCAAGGAGGATGTAGGAGGATCATCAATCTCTTGGTCACTTAGATGATCTCGATGGAAGCCATGGCCGATTCGATGGTAGATCTTCGAATGGAGATGAATAATGAAGGTAGGAATGCTTAGGAATGGCAGTATGAAGGATCCGACAGCACTTCATGGTTTCCAGGAATCGATCACTTTAATGGTGGAAGCCATGGCCTATTTATAGAGAAGATCTCATGAAGAAATGGCATGAAATCCATATATGCAGGTTCCTGCTCGCACGCTTCTTTATTTACGGAAATGCCATCGCCAACTGCTTCCAGCTGTTGCCAGTTGTCAAGACCGATCACCCAGATGAATGTACGAACGACCAATAGGTATGCGACCGATTTGGGAGTGTGCAACCGACCAAGAATTGGCATTGGTCCTTCTCTAATCGACCGTTAGATAGTGCCTAAACGATGTAATGGTGTTCGACCAGGGAATGGAAGATCGACCAAGGTTGAGCAAGTGGCCAGAGGATGTATGAGTGACCCCTCGGCATTTTGGATTACTTTCCCTCGAGGTATGCATGATTGACCAGGACAGTACGAGCGGACGACCAATAGAAATAATTAGCGACCGACCCTTGTGTTTGAACATTACATTTGTGTGAGTCAGATTGTACTCGGGTTGTCTTGTGCTCAAGCTCCTTTGTGTGCTCGAACTTCCTCATCTTCTCGACCTATTTTTCGCTCGAGCTAGGCATGTACGACTGACCCTGCTATGATTGAACGGCCCTGGCATAACTTGTTTACACACCAGTACTTCTTACGGACAAGCTTTTATGCGTGCGACCGAGCCTTATGATGCTTGAACAATACAAGTGTCTGACTCATGCTTTTAACACAGATTTAATCATTCAATGTGTGTATGATTTTTAAGGATTAAATACCAGCTTCTCGAGCTTACCCGGAGATTGTAAAAAAACCAGGCAATGGCTCGAATCCAAGTCCTACAAAATAGGGAGTTAGTGCGGCGATGCTCTCAATGATAAGGAGGAGCGCATCCTGGAGAGAACTCAGATTTGTTTCTTTGTTGCAAATTCTCATCTTGACTTCGGCGCGCTTTAGGTTGCTTCTATAACCTACGACTGAGTCTGCTTACGATGGACAAGTGACCAAAGAATCAAACGCTCCTCCAGTATATGGCAATTGACGCTGGTACTTCTCAGCAGCCCTGAATGGCATAGAACCCAACCGAAATGGATCTCCTTCCACCTGTGACCTCGAAGATCCTACGACTCAAGCACTGATTCAGTGCTTAATTAGAAGTATGAGAATATAGCTCTCGAACTCAACCAGGCGTTGAAGAATAACATCTACCTTATGTTCCAACTTCAAGAAAGTCAACGCATCGTCGCTCGACTTCAGCTCGCTCAGAACAACGTCCGACTAGGGACACTATCTCGGAAATCTCCTCCTACGAATCAAGCGGCCCACGTCAAAGAAGGAGGTTCAACAGTCATTTACAACGGGGGACACTATATCGTAACCACTTCCGATTTATTATCAAGGTCGAACCAGGTCCAAGTAACCAAACCCCTACTCGAAAGAACCCAACTGTCGTCGCTCGGTACCAGAGTCCTATTCTTCTAGTAGCCCATCGGGCCCGAGTACTTACGGACCAAGATGCAGACAATCCCGCTGAACATTGCCAGCCATACCAAAACCTTACCATCGAGGTCGATGACATGGAAGAGGACGAGATGGATGTGTACTACAGAAGAGGTTCACGGAACAGAACTTTTGAAGTTCGCCAAAACTAATGGATTCTACTAAATGATCCACATCTAGCATATTTCCCTGACATGGTTCAAAGAATCATAAGAGATATGTGAGGGAACGCCAATAACTCGTGGGAAACCCACTTGAGGCATAATCCCTTCACTAGGATCATACATAAAGCCGAGTGGCCCCGGTGCTTCAACATGCTACAGGTGGCATTCTATAATGGCACAACTGGCCCTAATCTCGGTAATGTGAAGATCACAATTAAAGACGGAACGCGTCATCCTAGTTGTTCCCGGCCTTAACCTAATCTCGACCAAAGGAATAGCGCTTGAGCCTCCATTAGGCAGACTCATAATGCCATGAGTCTGGACTTGTCGCCTACGCTTCTAGCATCCAACTGGGCCCAAGTTCACCTCGGCCAACCTCCACAGAATCATGCGATCGAGGTTAGAGACTCACAAATCGACGAAGACCTTCCTTCGAAAAGATGCACTAGGCTCCAAACTCCTCAATCGGATCATGACCGTCATAATGCGGTAGGAACCCAACCTTCGATTATCGCCGACATGATCCCTAGGATCGTGAGGGGATCGCGAGGGCACACCAATGACATCTGGGAAACCAGTACGTGCATAACCCATTTACTTCAGCTATCCTTAATACCGAATGGTATGAGCACTTCGACATGCCAAAACTCACTCCTTACTTAAGGAAGCCATGATCCTCGAAGCTTCATTAACCGCCACGAATGGCACATGGGTTCATTAAGCGCCACCAACGCCATAAAGTGCAAGTGCTTCCACATCCTTACCAAAGACGGCTCTACCATGGTTCTCTCGACTTTGGCCTTGAACCATCTCAACTTTTGACCGACTTACCAGAAGTTTGGACGCGCAATCCAGGATGCACGTCGCAATGTCCAAAGGTACCAAGGCATTCTCGAACATTTACCAAGTCACCCATGAAATTCTCAAAGGCTACCTCGAAAGATCCAACACCGCCTTGGCCGAAGTCGAGAAACCTACTCTTCGAATTGCACTCATCCATCTTACGAAGGGAATACCACCTGATTCCGAACTCAGAGCATGGATCGATCAAAAGAAATCAAAGATTCAGGAGATGTTCTGCGAGAATGCCGACTACTTCCTATGCCAAAAATTAGCACAAAGGAATCAAGATTCTAACCTCAGCATCTTGCCTCGAGACGAAGCCCAGGGCTCCAACAACTTTAATTCCATTGCTCTGTGCAATCTTGCTCATGCTGGCGACATCAAAGGTAGTCGCAATAATAAAAGGAAGCGTCTTCGACTTCCGTCTTTCCGCGAATATACTGCTCGGAGCGAAACCCCCGAGAAAATCTACCTTACCACCTGCAATTTCCAACCATGCAAAAGGCCAAGGCCTGAAAGTCAGATAAGCACACTGAGGGACCCTAGAAGATACCGTTGACTCAATAGCATCCATAGACACGACACAAATTGCCATCGCTGCTCGCACGGCAGCATCGGTAAACTCATCCACAAGGGTCACATCGAGCAACATCAACAGGGTCCACCACATGGAATCTCCGAGCCACTCAATGCTCATCAAAGATTCCTACTAAATAGGACCTCAACCAATAACTAAATCCCTCAGGATCTTCCCCCAGCTCATCAGGACTACGACAAAAATGAGCATCCATGCCTCACAACTCGCCTCATGTGGGTCACCTTTTGCACCGATCTAGTTGTTACCAAGTCTCAAGTGCTGTAAACCTACCGAATGGCTTACGTCCAACCCATAGTCAACCTTTACAGCTAATTCGCATACACAAGCGCACTACACTGGATTAGCATCTCAGACCTGACAACCGATCCCCAGGATCAAGCCTCGAATCGATGACTAGGCCAAGCATAATAACCCTGTTCCTAAATCTTCAGACATGGGGCAGTCCGCAAGCCAAATAAATGTGACATCGACCACCATTTCGGCTCCATCCGACCCAAAGGGTCTAGATTCAAAAAATACATGGCAAACTATTGACCAAATTTTTGGAAAAAGATGTCATGGTTCAACGGATTGAAGCCCAATGTCGGAAAGTTCACTCTCAGCATCGATCGATCGACCGATAGAACGACCTACACTCTAGATAGCCCAAGTAAGGTTCGGCCCAAACTAGTCTTGTAACACCCCACATTTTTAAGATAATAAATATAAGTTACTTAATTAAATATTCAAAATTAAGTGGAAAGGTTTGCGCCACTGCATTTGTCTCTAAATTTTAATTAAAATAGACACCTGGTTTGCGTAAAACGGACGCCATATGAAGTAGTTATGAGCGTTAGAAGTTAATATATGTATAAGGAACTATATATAGTGAAATAATTTTTTCCAGAAAAATCAAGTTCATGAAGCGAGAAGTTAAGTGGGAAATTAGACCGTTGGGGGTCGACCCACCCAAAGGGGGGTCGACCCTGGGGTCTACCCCACCGCAGATCTAAAATCTTTTTTGATGTGGACAGTTCTGATGACTTGCAAATCAAATCTAAAGGACCCGGTTTCTATGATACACCTATAAATAAGCCCGTAGAGCAAACCCTAAATCCCATATTTCTGGGACTATGCAGAAGCTTTGCCATTCCTCTTCCTCCCCAAATCTATTCAAAAAATTAAGATTATTAGTTTAGGAAAAATTCTGAATCCGGATCTAGAGGGAAGGAACATATGCTTGTAAATGGGTGTTCAGATCTCTTATCGAAGTGAGGTTATTCCTAGATCTCGTCAATTTTCCATTCTCTTTCTTATTTTTATTTCTTTCTTTTAGTAAAAATTATGGATCCATGGTTATTAGGTTCTGAATCCAATTAGCGGAAAACCAAGGAATGCTAGATCTGGACCAGATCCAGGATTGGGAAAGCATATGAGGTGAGTGGATTTAAGTTATATCATTTTAGATAATGATATATTATCGTTTAACATTCCCTGTTACTATATGTAAATTTTCCAAAATAATTGAGAATTACTGTTATAAAAAATTGAGATATTAATATGAATGTTTTGGAAAATTCATATATTGAATCAGTTAAAGTGTTGAAATGTTTACATAATGAAAAAAAACTTGTTAGGATATGGATAGTGACTACGGTTGTTATGATTACATGATTCACTTGTGGCATACTATGTATTTGAATTATTAGATGAAGAATTGAGAAGACGACATGTTAACTTGTTGGATTTGAACAATTACGCGATTAAACGATTACATGTCAGGATAGAATTATTGTATGTTAAATAGAACACGCAACATAAAATGGGCTTAATATGATGACATGTGAAATAGGTTGCAATAAAGACTTGAAAAGAATAGTATGCCTAAATTTACAGTACATACGAAACTGTAAACGCACTTAGACACGAGGTTAGATTACGCTTGTGGTAGAAGTCTGCCTGAACCGTAGGCACATCCAGCATCCACAAGTGGTAAATCTAATGTGTGGGGTCTAAGTGCATAAATAAAACATGTTACAGTGCTAAGACACGAGGTTAAGTCAACTTGTGGAAGAAGTCTACCCGGAACCACCCGACAGATCCAACATCCACAAGTGCAGGCTTAATGTTAGAGGTCTAGTGCATAAATATATATTTACATATATATATATATATATATATATATATATATATATATATATATGCAAATAGCAGCACTGATAAACAACATTAATTGAAATTAATGGAAATAAGTGGAATTTAAATAAAGTTACAACTAGTAAAAAGGAATGGAATGAACGGGGAATGATAATAACCTATTATAAATAAATCACATTAATAAGAATGTTGTATAATAGGTAGACTTGTCCTAGGGACAACTGAAGATTATAACTTAGTTTATAATAAACTAGTAAGCACATGAGATAAGTGGCACTTAATTTTAAATTAAGTAATCAGTAAATGGGAAAAGTGAAACCAGTTGTTTGTAATAAGTAGAGAAAAGGGGGGAGTTTATGACATGTAAGATGTTGTACTTGATTATAAATTAAGTAATCTGTAAACTTGGAAGTATGAAATATCCTGATAAGAATAACATGTTTAGGCTTATCTTGGGGTCAAGTGGAAATTATAACTTAGGTTATAATAAATGATAAAGGGAATTGAATAACTTATCTAAGGGGATAAGTTGTACTTAATTGTACATTAAGTTATTTACAAGAACAAGAATCTAAAATCTATGGATGAGGACAACATAAGTTATATTTATGGGAAGAGAAACTTATTAGTGCACCTTAGTTAAGACAACTAAGTTAATAAGTAAACAACGATAAGTTGTAGTGACAGTGTAAAATGAAATTAAGATTAAATGAGAAAGAATGAGGAAAACTTGTGAAATGAAATAAGTTATATTTAATCATAAATAATGACTGACATGTTAAAAACAAAACATGTGAATTGAGATATACTTAATTACATATTTGATAGAACATGTTATTGTAACGATGGAATCAAAAAAGAAAATAAAGGGATTATGGATTACAGACCTTGGATCACAATCTAGAGAATAACATGTTGTGGGCTTATTAATAAACTTAAAGGGTTAAGTTATAAGAATGAAATTAATAAGCAAGAGAAACATGGTAACTTGAATAAGAAGTCAATATGAATGGGGATAACCAAGTTAAATGGAAACCTGGTGAGGTAAAGCAAGCTCATAAAAGAATGTTTAGACATAGGGTCTAATGTCACATTAAAATAATGCGCTTGGACTAGTCCGTACGTCTGACGGTGAACAACCCAACGGGGTAGATCATTGTGGTGTCATGAGGCATGAGGGGGACTGAAATGACCCAGAACCCTCCTTATGGGAAAGCCCAGATTTCTTTGAGAACACGACTCATCTTGTTAGCCCACTTTGTGAACTGGGCAACACAAAGTCAAGATGTGAAATATTGAAGAGCTTGAAAAATACTGAAGCGGGTCGGATCGGAGCAGTGTAGCGGTTCGGATCGGATAAAGTCTGTTGTTCGGATCGGTGAGCTATTGTTGTTGGAATAAGAGAGGCACGTCTGTTCGGATCGGAGAGCAACCTATTTCCAGCTGGAGCGGAGAGCAATAGATCTGAGCGGAGCGGAGTAAACATAGGAATTAGTCCTAAGTCAATCCGGGTCGGATCGGGTACTCCGATCCGAACCCCTTGTGCATACCCCTCCGACTCGAGCCTGTCTTCCACGTCACTCTCCTGCATGAGCGCCTGGTTATTCGGATCGGCTGTGACCAGTTCCTACCCTCAACGTCCACTACTCTGATGCGTTGTCAACATAGAAATTCATCTGAACCCGAGGCTGATGGGATGGATGACACGTGGCTCCGATCCGGATCGGGTTCTGAGCAAATTCTCACCTATAAATACCCCGTCTGGAGGCAAAGAAAAGGATCTTTTTTCCAGCACTTCGAGAGTTCAACCACCTTCATAACCCGAATTTCAGCACTCCCGGAAAATCCAAATCTTCTTTCATCATTTGTTTTTAGACAATTGAGTGAATATAAGTGAGTTGTGAGAGAAGTTCAGTGAATATTTCATTGTAATTCGCAACTACATCATTGAAAATAGTGAAAGACAAGTGGATGTAGGCATTTCTTCGCCGAACCACTATAAATCCTGTGTGTTCATTGTACCTTTGATCTTATTTTATTCTACTTTTAGTCAATTTGGGTGATAGAACCACTTTTTGGTCTAACATTTAGGTGCTTTCACTGAGAAATCATCTGAATTCTTTGTTTTTCGGGATTATCGTTCTACTTTTTGGACCGTTGAGTTCAAAGAAGTTAATCCTCAAGTTTCGACGCTCTTGGATATTTGTCGAAGTGATTGTTGAAGAAACCATGGCCAAAGGAAAAGGCAAAGAAGTTCAATCTGGTCGAGGAAATGGAGCTGGCGAAGATCAGCAAAATGCGGTTGTGACAAGGTCTCGTGAGCAGAGTTCAGCAGCAGGATGAACAAATGCAGGAAACCCGAACCGCCTTCAGGGGGAGAGCTCCGATCCGATCCGGGTAGGAGATTCTGAAGCAGTGCATTCCCCCAACCTGAACCGACCCGAGCAGCTTGCCACGTACCGACCCGATCAGGCTCCCCAGCTCCGAACCGACCCGTTCTCCTATCTCCGATCCGATCCGACACTTGGTGATGTTGGAACCTCTACACGAGTCCCTACGAATGCTCCGATCCCAGCCACCAGGGTCAGTGATCAGGTCAATCCATCTACGCCCATCACTCAAGGAGATTTCTCGCGCCTACTTGACATGCTTGAGAGTACTAGGGAGGCTATGAAAGTCCACGAGCGCACCAATCTCATGATGTAGAAGAATATGAGACTCATGAGCATGGAGATTAGCGAACTCCGTAGACAGAGAACCCCCTCACCGGATCGTCACGCACCAGTGGATCATTCTTCTTCTTCCGAGGTAGAGCGGCCCCGTGAACGAAGGTCGCTCGAACGACCTCAGAATTTGTAGCAGCTGACATTCGGATCTTTGGTGTCTCGCGAGGATATTGCACGAGCACTAGGAAACAATGATCCCACTCAGGGGCAAAAGCTCCAGTCCCCTCCTCCCGAGATCGACTGGGAGCGTAGGGAACGGAATAGAGCAGAAGCAGCTCGAAGAAGAAGGGTATCTCCTGAACAACAGCCCAGAAGGAACCCAGATACCAGGGCCAGGGAACCTGAACGGCCCCTAACTAATGCTGATGTATAGGCAATGGTGCGCCAGATTATGTCTGAAAGCCGGAACTATAACAATGAAGATTATGGCATTGAGCGAAGCCATACTCCTTTCACTGACGATATCCTCGACTTTCAGTTTCCCCGGCGTTTTAACCTGCCGCAGATGGACAAGTACAATGGTAGAACTGATCTGGGACAGCATTTGATGCGATACTCGTGGCTCATGAATGTTGTTGATGCCCCTGATGCAGAGAAGTGTAAAGCATTCCTAATCTATTTAGAAGATGTGGCGCTGTTCTGGTTTACCCGACTTCCCCCTCGTTCGGTTTCGAATTATAGGGAACTGAGCGAACGTTTTGTGAATCAGTTCCGACTCCATACCCGAAAGTCCAAAAGTGTTATTGAATTATCAAGAATTAAGCAGGCGCCAGGAGAGTCTTTGAGGTCATATCTTGACCGTTTTAACTTAGCTGCGACTGAAGTTAGTGACCCACATGAGCCCACCATTCTGATGGCATTAAAGGAAGGAGTCGATCCTGAATCCGAGTTTGGAGATTACCTTTCTGGGAAGACTCCCTCCACGAGAGAGATATTCTATGAAAAGGCCGATATTTATTTAAGACGAGAGGAAGCCAGGGCAAACCGAAAGAGAAAGTCTGAAGCGGCATCAAAAGAAAATGTTCAGAGTAACGTCGCCGTGAAGCAGTCTGGGGAAAGTTCCGGAAAAGTTGAAGTGAATGTGGGAAACAAGAGTGGAAACGACAATTCTGGAAATGGGGGCAACAACAATAACCGTAATGCGAACGGTAACAGAAGAAATAGGAATAGGGGAAGTGATCCTAGCAAAAGGCCCCGATTCCAGACTTATGAGAACTATACACCGTTGAACGACACTTTGGAGAATATTTACCTGGATACGTACAATGTTTTGCAATACAAAAGACCGCCACCTCGTGATTCGACCGAGAAAGAAATGGCAACTGGGAAGTTTTGTTTGTTTCATGGAACTCATGGGCATTCAACCAATGAATGTCGGCATTTGAGAGATGTGATTGAGAAGCTGTTGCGTGAAGGGAAACTGGATGAATATAAAGTTGCCCCGAGGGACAGGGGGCAAGGAGAGCAGGCTCCAAAACAGATTCTACCTGCTCCCAAGCCTACAGCGCAGCAGAAAGGCAAGGGAATTGTTATCAACTCCATAGTGGGTGGACCTCACCCGGCAATCCGTAGCTTTAGAGCAATGGATCAATATGTAAATGCTGCCAAACACGTAGATGTGAATGAAGGTGATGATTTGGAAGATATCTCCCCCATAAAATAACAGAAGACAATGTTTGACGACGTGGTATTCCGCAGCAGAGATAATACTGGGATTCAATCACCCACTGTTGATCCGTTGGTCATTACTAACACCATTGGGCCGGCCTTGGCTCATAAGGTGTTAGTAGACAACGGAAGTTACGTCAATATTTTGTTTAAAAAGTCTTTCGATCAGATGAAGCTTGAATCTGAAGATTTGAAGCCATGTGAAGGATGGATCAGAGGCTTCAACGGGGCGTCAACAGCTCCCATGGGATACATAGAATTGCCCATGACCTTGGGGCAAGGAGAACGCAGAAGAGTGCGGATGCTTCAGTTCGTAGTGTTGGACGTAGATTCGCCCTATAATGCATTTTTGGGGAGGCCTGCCCTTGCTGAGTTCAGAGCTTGTATCGCCCCTTGGTGTTTATTGCTTAAGTTCCCAACCGAAGCCGGAACTGGAGTAATGAGAGGGGATCAAGTTTCCGGACGGGCCTGCTATGTTGCCGAATTAAAGATGTTGATGAAAGGACTTAACATCGAGAGTAAAGATGCCTCGCCTCCCCCAAAGGGGGGCTCGGCGTAGCAATTAGAGAAATCGACCCTGAAGGAGTTGCCCAAAGGAACGCCTGAAGACCTGGATCCTAAAAAAGACGAGGAACCAGAGACTAGAAATGCAACTCCTAATGAAGCGACAGTGGAAATTCCCATTGATGAAGCTGATCCAACAAGAGTTTTGAAGATTGGATCTCAATTGGATGCACGTCGAGCCAAAGAACTAACGGACTTCTTGAAGGCAAACTTGGACGTGTTTTCCTGGACCCACGCTGACATGTGTGGGATATCGCCATCCATTATAAGTCACAAATTAAATGTAAACCCGAAACATCCACCTATGAAGCAAAAGAGACGTATGCTGGGCCCAGAGAGTTCGGCTGCTCTCAAAGAGGAAGTGGAGAAGCTGAAGTAGAACGGGTTTATTCGAGATTCGACATATCCCGACTGGATATCAAATCCCGTCTTGGTAAAGAAGCCGAATGGAAAGTGGCGGACGTGCATTGATTTTTCAGATTTGAACAAAGCTTGCCCAAAAGATAGTTTCCCACTTCCCAGGATTGACCAGCTTGTAGATTCAACAGCAGCTCATGAACTTCTCTCTTTCATGGACGCATATTCCGGATACAATCAAATTCCTATGCACGTGCCAGATCAAGAGCATACGAGCTTCATTACGAATTTGGGGTTATATTATTATGTTGTAATGCCATTCGGATTGAAAAACGCCGGAGCCACTTATCAGCGCTTGGTGAACAGAATGTTTTATAATCAAATAGGGAAGACTATGGAAGTTTACGTGGATGATATGCTTGTCAAATCGAAACAGTCCTCCAGCCATACGCAAGACTTGGCGGAAATGTTTGGTATCCTGCGAAGGTATCGGATGAATTTGAATCCTTTGAAATGCTCATTTGGAGTGACATCGGGAAAGTTCCTAGGCTTCATTGTGAGCTCCCGAGGAATTGAAATCAATCCTAGCCAAATAGCAGCGATTAGAAACATTGAAGAGCCGAGGAGAATTAAAGACGTCCAAAGTCTTGCGGGGAAAGTAGCTGGGTTGAGTAGATTTATCTCTAAAGCCACAGATAAATGCGTTCCGTTTTTTGATTTGATTAAAAGAGGAAAGAAGAACTTCGAGTGGACTCCGGACTGTGTTGAGGCCTTTCGAAATTTATTGGAACTACTAGAAAAACCGCCGATTTTGTCAAAGCTAGTGGATCACGAAGAATTGTTTGTTTACTTGGCAGTCTCAGCTCACGCCGTTAGCACAGCCTTGGTCCGAGAAGAAGACAAAGTGCAAAAGCCAGTATATTATGTAAGCAAGAAATTAGCAGCGGCAGAGCGCAACTACCCAAAGATTGAGAAGCTCGCTTACAGCCTCCTAATCGCATCCTGAAAACTTTGTCATTATTTCCAAGCTCATCCAATAACCATATACACTGACCAGCCCCTGAGGCAGGTGTTGCAGAGACCCGAAGCATCGGGAAGGTTGATCAAGTGGAATATAGAATTAAGTCAGTTTGATTTAAATTTTCAACCACGAAAGTCGATCAGGGGGCAAGCTCTGGCAGACTTTATAGCAGAATTCACCATCCTAGAGGAGGAAGTAATCGATGACAGAGTGGTTAAGTCCGAGGATGAGTTAAAGATAGATCCATGGAAGCTATACACAGATGGAGCCAAGAACGACCGAAGGTCTGGAGCTGGAATCGTCTTAGTCACTCCTGAAGGACAGTCGTTATTTTACGCTCTACAATTAGAATTTTCGGCGACTAACAATGACTCTGAATACGAAGCCCTGATTGTCGGGCTGAAGCTTGCTAAAGACCTCGGAGTAAAAATGTTGGACATATTCTGTGACTCTAAAATCGTTGTTTGCCAAGTGCGAGAGGAATTTGCGGCTCGGGGACCTCGACTTATCGCCTACCTCGGGAAAGTGAGAGAGCTATTGAGCAACTTGGAGCAGTACAATATAACACATATCCCAAGGGCCAAAAACCAGAAGGCAGACAGGTTGGCAAAGCTAGCTAGTTCCGACAATCCAGAATAAACTGAAATAATTCCAATTGAAACATTGGAATCGCCAAGCTTTGAGTCGATGGAAATTGAGTTCGCTTTCGAAGCGGAACCGGAGAAGGAGTCGTGGATGACCCCAATTAAGAACTTCCTTAAGAATGGAACACTCCCATCAAAGAAGAGTGAGAAAAGGGCTATAGTTCGCAAGGCTACCAGATATGTCATACAAGATGATATTCTTTATAGACAAGGATTTTCTATGCCCCTGCTACGATGTATTGCACACGACGACATCAAACGTGTATTAAAAGAAGTGCACGAAGGTGAGTGTGGAGATCATACAGGAGGTCAGACTTTAGCAAAAAAATATTGCGATATGGATACTTCTGGCCCACAATTAATAAAGATGCAGCTGATTATTCACGACGCTGCGATAGGTGCCAAAGATTCGCCAAAATCCCTAGAGCACCGTCGACCCAACTCAAGTCAATGGTGAGTCCTTGGCCATTTGCCACGTGGGGAATTGATATCATTGGAGTTCTACCGATTGCTAAAGGAGGAGCGAAATATGCAATAGTCGTTGTGGACTATTTTACGAAGTGGGTGGAAGCTGAGCCCTTGACCAAAATCACGGCAAGAAAAGTGATAAGTTTCGTGGTTAGAAATATTATATGCCGATTTGGGATCCCAAGGACCATTATAACTGACAACGGAACCCAGTTTGATGGTACTGAAATCAGAAATTTCTGCCAGAAATATAAGATCGACAAGCGATACACTGCGGTTGCTTATCCGCAGTCGAATGGGCAAGTTGAGGCAATAAACAAGGTAATAAAATCCATCCTCAAGAAACGGTTAGAGCGCGCAAAGGCAAAATGTGTTGACGAGTTACCCCTAGCTTTGTGGGCATGTCGGACAACATTTAAGACGGCTACTGGTCACACCCCTTTCTCTCTCTCCTTTGGCTCAGAAGCAGTAATTCCAGTTGAGCTGGAAGTTCCTTCCCACAGGGTGACGTATTATGACCCGATGACGAATCAGGCACTCTTACTTGAGTCTCTTGATGAAGTCGAAGAAAAAAGGGACGAAGCAGATTTGTGTGCGGCAAGACATCGACGTCAGATGGCACGCTATTACAACAAAAAAGTTCGCCTCAGGACTTTTGAACCAGGAGATTTGGTGCTAAAGAGAGTCTTTCCATCCCTTCCTCACCTCGGTCCAAAGTGGGAAGGACCATTTGTCATCCAACGGAAACTTGAAAAAGGAACCTTCAAGTTAACGACCGTAGATGGCGAAGAAGTTCCTAGAGCATGGAATGCCCAACACTTAATGCGATATTTGGATTAGAAATGTTGTAGTTTTTGTTATTTTTCTTATGAACTCTGTAATAAGGCACGACTTGCCTTGGGAAAATCTGATGATATGAATAAAGGACTATAAAGTGGATGTAGGCTACGACTTAGCCGAACCACTATAAAAATATCGTGTGTTATTTACTTTTATGCATTATATATATACATACATCGATTATTCTGTTGTGATTATGGAATACAAGATGATTCAAAACCTGAAAAGGTTGAAGACAGTTTAAACATAAGAAAAAGCACAACGACTATTTGTGCGACAAGACATAAAAGAATGAGAAAACGACATTCTTAACTCTAACTCTCCAGAGAGAGAGAGAGAGAGAGTATAAAAGCGTCTCCGACTGAGCGCTGAGAAAGAGATCCTTCCTCGCTGAAAGACCGGGGAATGAATAGATTGCTGAGCTCGAACTCTAACTCTCCAGAGAGAGAGAGTATAAAAGTGTCTCCGACTGAGCGCTGAGAAAGAGATCCTTTCCTGCTGAAAGACCGGGGAATGAGTAAGATTGCTGAACTCGAACTCTAACTTTCCAGAGAGACAGGAGAGTATAAAAGAAATGCCAGAAAAAATGACAGGCATTGACGACACAGAAAATGCTATCCCGTCAGAAAATCGGGAGCATTCAGATTGCTTGATTAAGCCTTAAATAATTTGTGAGAATCGACTGGGGGCATATATGTATACACATATTTCCTCCCTCCGTAGCTTCATTTCATAACTATAGTAAGACATGCATTTTTGCATAAGTTCAGAACTACTGACAAACAGACATTGCAGAGAATGAATTATTTTTTATTTATTTACGAATGAATGAATTTGTACAGGAAAATAGCTAAAAAAGAAGGTGCAAGAGCCACTCTTGTAGCAGCAATTGTTGGTTCACTAAACGCTAAAGCGACACAAGGCAACCCACTATTTAGATTTTGAGTGAGCCTTGGACTTTTTGGCGGCTTTCTTCGCATCCTTTGCCTCTTTCTCGGCCTCTGTCAAGATTATTTTTGATTTCTTCTTTCCCGAAGATGTGGTGCTGGAACCGGTTGACTTCTTCCTGGAGGGCGGAGCGCTGGAATCAAGAGAAGATTTTTTAGCGAGTTCCTCTGTAATAAATCTAGTTGAGAGCTTAACAACTAACCTTGATCCGACATCCACAACTGGGAGAGGCTTGAGGGCTTCAGGGTCTAGTTCTTCGGCTTTTAATTGCAAGCGTTTATCTTGATCAGCTTTTATTGCAGCCAAAGTAACATCATCAACATTTTTTGACTCCCCGACTATTGCTACCTCTGGATCTTCCTCATGTCCTCCGTCACCGCCATCATCCTTTAAAGCTGCTATCATTTCTTCATCATGGGGAATGTCAGCCTTAGATGGCTTGCTTCCTTCTCCCAAGTCTATAGGAGCAGCTTTGTCCTTCCCTCCTTTTGCATTTTCCGTAGGCTCTGCCCCAGAGGCGGCTCCTTGAGTCACATCAGTCTTTTCGGATGGCTCAATACCTACAGAGTGAGAAGCAACGGTTATCAACTCAGGCGAAAATAATGGGTTTTTCATCGATTGCTCAATCACGTGGCGAAAGGTAGAAATAGCCTTGGCAAATTGAGGAGAAAAGGTAGGGATACCTTCCGAAGACTTCTCAGCAGGGGTAACCGCTGTCTCTGATGCCATTTCAGGGATTGGGGATAGCAGAGTTGTTCGAGGGAGTCCCGGGTGTTCAGGATCATATCCCTCTACTTCAGGAGTTGCGGGGGCAGCAGAAGAGGAACCAGTCTCGGGAATGTTTTTCTGTTTAGTCCTCCGCCTCTCTTCTTCCATAGCCTCAGCAATGAGGCGGCGCCCTTCAGCTAGGCGTTCTGGCTCATCATCCCTCAAGTATTTTTCCATTAGCTTGTCTTCATCGATGGAATCGACCTTGAGCTCCTCTTTTTCCCACTCGACGATCTGATTCCATACTTGAACAAGAGTGGATGGGTAATCCTCGATCCAAGAAATGTTTCGGCGACGGATGATATGTGCGAAGAATTCAATCATTAATTCGCCGAAACCCTGAATTTCTGCCTCCGCCTCTGACAATTGTTTGCGGGCATCCTCCGCAGATTTGATAGCACACTCAACGTTGCCCTCCGCCAGGGCAGCTCTGTTCTCTGCCTCCAGTAGCTTTGAAGCCAAGTCAACATTTTTCTTTTCTAACTCAGCATTCCTCTTTGCTAACTCGGCATTTTTCCGTTCGAGGTCAGTGTAAGCAAGGCGCGTCTTAGCAGCTTCTGACTTGGCATCATCAGCTTGCTTTTTTAACTCAGAACGCTCTTGAGTGTGAGATTCAAGCAAGTCATGATAACATTTTTGCATCTCCTCAAATTGTTGTTTGAAGTTGGTAGCGTCCCTCTGAGCAATAGCAAGCTGGGCCTGTGTGTCCTCCAAATCTTTACCTAGGTTCTTTAAGGCCTTTGCATCTTCTTCGGCGGTTTTTTGCATTGAATCAACATTCGTGATTAGAGTACGGATAATTCTGGAAAGGTTGCGTGAATATTTAAACATCTCAGTATATTGTTTTTCAACTGATTCTATCTTTGCTTTGGCCTCGTCTGCCCACCTGGAAGAAATAGGTTCGAGGGCAGGTAAAGAAGTCAAAGTCTCGAAGTAATGTTCAGGAAATTGCTCCTCCAAATACGCCAGCTTGATTGCAGCCTCCGCATCTAGTGGTGGAGGAGCGGGGATCGTTAATTCAGTGTCCCTGTGTGTGGAGGATTCAATAGTTTCTTTGTCTGTCCTAGGTCGTTTAGTAGCAGGGACCTTGCGTTTACTTCGAGACTCAGTATCTTTTGGAGGACTTCTCTCTCTGCTACGCTTTTCATGGGAAGAGGTGGAGTCTTTCGATTGTGGCCTGTCCTCTTCACTACGGCTTTGATAACCTTTGTATTTCTCTTGATCCGACCGAACGGGAGAGCGAGAACGTGAGGGTCGAGAGCGATAGGGATCATAAGGCCGTCTCTCCTCCCTACCACGATCATCGCGGCGATCATACTCGATATCCTGAGGTGGATTAGACATGATGCGGCGAAGCTTCCTGATATCATAATAAGATCGAGACATCGTGCCTTCACAATAAGATAAACGAAATTTAGAATCAATGGATTCACAGAGAAAGAGGTGCAATGAATGCTAATGCTGTTGTATAAAGTGTGTCCTAAGTGGTGTGTTTCCCCCCAACCAACCCGAGTCTGAAGCTAGACTAGTACGGGCAGGCTCTTTGGCCTTAGCATGAGTGGTCTCTTCAAAAGAGGTGAAGACTAAAGGATCCTTCCTAAAATCCTCTGAAGTGTATATAGTTTCTGGTAAGGGGAGATCCCCCAAACCCTGAAATATTGGGTCATCAGTACTAGGGACATCTCCCTCGGAAGCATTAAGTGGCGACTCTTTGGAGGATGTTGACTTTTCTAGAGAAGTAGCCTCCTCGGGGGCAGTATATCCTTCACGATGCTTTTCAGCCAGGTTAGCCAATTCGTCATCTTGAGTAGAAGATGGAGAAGGTGAAGTTTGAAGAGGCACTGCAGGAACTCCAGAACCTTCTCCTATCTCTAGAACTACATCCACTGGAGGAATATATACGTATGGAGCTGTCCCATGACCGATACTACGAAAAACGGATAACAGCCCATGAAAGTGAAGATATTCGTCCTTAAGGACTTCATCAACAGTCAGGAATTTCTGGTCTCCATTAAGAAGCCGGTGCATCCGGTCAAAGAACACTTGATCTGATATTTGTTTCGGGTTGTCGACTGCAAGCAAAAAGAAAAACAAGTTAAGGCGATGACTCGAGTGTATAGAGCCCGGATTTAGAAAATCAGTGCTTTACTTGATTTCGTCCACCTCCTAGCACATCCAGGCTGTCGCTTCACATAGAACCATTCCAGTCTGGAATCTCCTGCTTTACTGCTGAATGGCGCCGAGATTATCTTCCTCTTAGGAACAGACTCAAAATAGCAGAAAGATGGAGTCTCTCGAGTCCGATGCTTGAAGTTATAGAAGAAATGAACGTCATCGAAAGTGAGCTCTATGCCTAAGATCTCACGGTATGCTATGTACAAAGTGTGCAAGTAGGCATAAGAATTGGGATGCAGCTGCATGGGGGCAATCCGCATTTGTCTTAGAAAATCAATGATGAAGGGAGAAAATGGAGGAATAGCACCGACCATACACATCAACCGAGTGACCGCCATATATCCTTCTGGAGGGTTGTGAGGACGGTCAGATCTTGAAGGCACTAGATTGTCCCTTTTCATTATCCCGTATTTCAAACAAATTCGGGTAAGTCGGTCGTTATCGATAGTTGATTCAACGGAATCTTGGGGCGATTCCAATATGACAGCCGATTCAAACTCATCAGGAGCTCGGTCGTCACCAATCCCTCCTTCCTCCTCAAAACCTAGAGAAACTTCATTCTCTGAAGACACCTCGTCCCTTTTACGATTTCTGACTTCGTAGTCTGAACCCTCATTATCCCATTCTGGATCCGACGGAAAAGATATGTCCTCGAGAGTAATCTTGTTAGAGGTTTCCGGGGCTTCTTTCCTCTCAGCTAGTCTGGAAGAACGTCTGGGTCTCATGGTCATAAAACTATTGAAGAAGCAATAGCACAAATTAGAGAAAATTAGCCCGTATCCCCCCGTGTATGTGTGCAAACTGAAGTGTATACAGTGTATACGGGAAGTGCAAAGTGAATGTTTAAAAGTGCGACGAAAAAGTTTGGCAAAATATAAAGAGTTGAAGTAATTCTTGATGTCCAGTTAAGTTCGCAAGGCACTATCCTAACTGTCCATTAAATTGAAGATCATGCCGAAAGTTGATTGGGCCAGTTAGACGAGTTTTTATGCGTTAAGGTAGACTGTGCTTTGGTTCGGTTCGGGTGCATTCATTGGGATCGGATCGGGGGTGTGGCCTTAGGCTTGGATATCTCATTGAAACTCAGAAATCAAAATCGGATCGGATCGGAGGCAAAGTCCCCTAACGGTTCGGATCGGATCACGTAGTTATACTTCTCCTCCATCATCTTACGGTCCAACCCGATCCGGTTAGGTAGGCTCTTTTCCCCCTTCCTTAAATACTTGCTCCGACCCGATCCGATCTCCTGGATTTCTTTTCTTTTTTCTTTTTTTTTGCTTGCCCCGACTCGGTCCGACCTCCTGAATTTCCTTCCTTCTTCCCTTGTTTTTTCACCTTCCATATCCCTCCGAACCGAACCGATTCCCTGTTATCTTCTTCTTCTCCTTCACCCTCTTTCTTCCCTAACCGACCCCAAGGCCAATTTCGTGCCAGTCACTCAAATCAAAACCAAGCAATTATATGCTGGTGCACTCAACTACGGATTCTCATCCCCTCCGTTCCAACCTCAAGATGGCGACGAGTCTACTGGCGACGATGACGAGGGGGGCTCACGGTGGCAAGGTCATCAGAGTTTCATACTCAAATCATCCTAATCGCTCACGAATCCGAATCGAGAATGATTAAAGAAGGAATTGTTCAAAGTTTTATAACCTACCGATGTAATTACTTCGAGAATTAAAAGGAATTTTGATGCTTCACGAATTAGTTTTTTTCCTCTCGTTTTGCAGAACTTCGGGAGTAAAACAGTAAAAATGAAAGGAGGAAGAAGGCAGTGTTTATATAGAAGAGAAGAGTGTCTATTCGTCTCCCTATTCGGATCGGCAGCCCAGTAGAAGAATTCTCGTTTGGATCGGATGGACAGCCCAGAAGCGAAGCTTGGCCCAACAGTCCAGTGAAAAATAGAAAGGAGAAGGGATCTGTTCAGATCGGAATCCGAACCGAACCGAGTTCTTTAGCTCAGTAACGAATTAAATTGAAATCTGAAGAAAAAGATGAAAACACAAGAAAATCAAAAGAAAAATCACCTCGAAGAGCGCTGTGTAATGATAATCAAAGCATGCTCCGTCTCCAACAGAAGCATCCTTTGAGGGGGCAAAATGTTAGTCCACTTTGTGAACTGGGCAACACAAAGTCAAGATGTGAAATATTAAAGAGCTTGAAAAACACTGAAGCGGGTCGGATCGGAGCAGTGTAGCGGTTCGGATCGGATAAAGTCTGCTGTTCGGATCGGTGAGCTATTGTTGTTGGAATAAGAGAGGCACGTCTGTTCGGATCGGAGAGCAACCTATTTCCTGCTGGGGCGGAGAGCAATAGATCTGAGCGGAGTGGACTAAACACAGGAATTAGTCCTAAGTCAATCCGGGTCGGATCGGGTACTCCGATCCGAACCCCTTGTGCATACCCCTCCGACCCGAGCCTGTCTTCCACGTCACTCTCCTGCATGAGCGCCTAGTTATTCGGATCGGCTGTGACCAGTTCCTACCCTCAACGTCCACTACTCTGATGCGCTGTCAACATAGAAATTGATCCGAACCCAAGGCTGATGGGATGGATGACACGTGGCTCCGATCCGGATCGGGTTCTGAGCAAATTCTCACCTATAAATACCCCGTCTGGAGGCAAAGAAAAGGATCTTTTTTCCGGCACTTCGAGAGTTCAACCACCTTCATTACCCGAGTTTCAGCACTCCCGGAAAATCCAAATCTTCTTTCATCATTTGTTTTTAGACAATTGAGTGAATATAAGTGAGTTGTGAGAGAAGTTCAGTGAATATTTCATTGTAATTTGCAACTACATCATTGAAAATAGTGAAAGACAAGTGGACGTAGGCATTTCTTCGCCGAACCACTATAAATCCTGTGTGTTCATTGTATTTTTAATCTTATTTTATTCTACTTTTAGTCAATTTGGGTGTTAGAACCGCTTTTTGGTCTAACACATCTAAACATGAACACTAGAACATTTCAATGCTATTACAAAAATTACATCAGAGTACAAGAATATATCGGAGATCAAATAATTTACAGCAGAAAAATATCACAAATTTAATTACATAACAGCGGAAAATGAATACATAAATATAATGTACATCGGAAATCATCTATATCCACAACTGAATGAGATATACGGATACAAAGCCTTCCAAATACAGCTCCAGCTGTAATCCAGGATCCTGTGAAAAGAAGTATCTGCGAAAACCAAAAACTATTAGCTACCTGTGTGGAAAATATGGGCACCCAGAGTTTAGGTTAAAACAATAAACTCTGAGTCAGTCATGGGACACGTGTGAGAAATAAAACAGTTATTAAATTTATTTTAAAATAAAGTAAATCAAGGTACCGTGTCGTATAACACGGAACGGGTTTACTCCCAAGAATACTCTGAAATAAAAGAATTTGTAAACAAAACAATGCTTTTTGAAAAATCAAGCTATTATAAGACTCAGGTCCCGTCACACAATGCAACGCAAGCCGGAGGATAGAATTTTCCCTTATAATAGCCAAATGTGCTTGATACGCTTTAAAACAAATCATTTTGATATTACTATATGTGCATAGTATCGAAACAACTTCAAATATATATGTATTAATCATAAACGGCATAGGTACCATATATTATGTCGCCATACTAGTTTTACAATCAAAACCGCACGATGTCATGTTGGAAATAGGATTTCCATCATGAACCAAGGCAAGGGATCTTCCTTCTGATTCGAGACACTCTAGTCCGTGCCTCAGGATTCAGCCGCAACTGCCCCTGGAGTCGCAGGGCCGGTCCACACTCACTTTAGTGGATTATAATTCCTGAATAATACATTTCCCTTCCTTATGGGGCATAAAATTTGGTCAGTATGTCGACCATCATATCCGAGGTACCTCGCTTTCCAACATCCACATAAGTAAAATGTCTGGGCTCCATACCATGACACCACTCCTAGCTAGAAAGAAACGCATGTCCTCCTTGGATCCTTCATCCTGTTTCTGGTTCATACCGGGGTGTGAAGCTCGCGAATTAACGCTACACAAAGCTGTGCTAATTAAAGCTATGCTTTGATCATCAACCACAAGACTCTTCTTTTCAACAAAAGCCTTGATCATTTGCATCTAAGCATTCCACACTGACAATTCACGCCATACAACTGATATCTATCAATATATAACCTCTAAGCTCGTACGTCTCAAAGAAGGGTGTTAAGCAAGTGAATAAATTCTCCGCCACCAAACAGATTAATACTTAATAGAAATCATTCAACATAGAATGAAATCCAATGTCAGACACACATCCATTTACAAGTCTGTTCTGGGTTTGAACGAAACCGTAGGCACCTTATTCCTTGTCCCATATGTGCAGTACAGGAGAGAGGTCCTCGCATATCCGGTCGATCTCCAAGTACGTCTGGACGATCACCACTTATTACCTTGTCTTGGGTGTATAGCCCAATCAAGACATCAGTAATCGTCCAAACGATGTGAATATCTCCGGTCTTCAACCGCCATCTTCATATAATCGACATTTAGTTGTCGTACCAATTATTCAGAATGGGTTAAACTCGGTCTTTCCGAATAACTCGCGTATCTTATAATCAAGTGCTATAAAAACACATCATAAGCCTCATTCCAATCCATAATATTCCTTTATTCAAATATTCACATCTTTAGGGAAAGGTTCCCATTTTATCAAAGATAATTTCTTTTAAATTTATTCTTTAATCTCCCTTTGGATATCAATATAAAAAAAATTCATTTTATCTTTCCGTAATTCTAAACCAAATTAAGGTTTATAGAACTAGTCCGGATTATTGAGCCATAAAGAAGTAATCATTAATATATTAATCCCAATCCCAACCTACTCATCCCATGGAGCAAAACTGGCAGTACCCCATATCTAGCACCCACGGTGTTATTGGTAAATTTAATTACCGTTTCACGTTTAAATCTAATTAAAAATTTAACTATCGCTTGGAGTAAAACTGGTGGTACACCATTCTCGATCATTTCATGAATTTGATAAATTTAATTATTTCGTTCTCATTCCAATCTAATTAAAGATTCATTTAAACTCCAGTTCAGATTTTATCTCAAAAATCATTACTTAATGATTATTTAATTTTAGGAAATTAATCTTGCTTTTAACTGGGTTAAAGAACCAATGTCATTTAAAACATAGTTCACGATAAAACCAAAATCATATTCCAACGAAATGGAATCTTCACGGAAATCATAACAGTATATAATCAATATAAATTTTTGTATCAAATCAACACTATAAATGAAATAGCGGCTAAGCCTTTTAAATTCCATAAGTAGTAACAGTCTTCTTCCACAGAAGCTTATCTCGATTAATAAATCGAGTTCCATTCAATTCCAATTCAATATACTAAATTAGAAAACATTACCTTGGAAAATTCCATTAAATCTTAATAAAAAGATATATAAATTCCGAATCATATCTTCACTGTTAATTGGGTTAAAGAACAAGTGTCATTTAAAACACCATTCACGATAAACCCAAAACTCCAATTTCAATTCAATTCCAATTAAACATTAATTAATTGGTAAACATCTCCAAATCTTATTTAAAAGATTTATTCTTTTCTCATCGGGGTTTAAGAACGGTGTTATTGAAGGCGCCATTCACGACAGACCCTAAAATCCAATTTGATATTAAATACAAGGCTCTAAATAGAAATTATATCGGCTTATATTCAATATCAAATTCTGAAAGTAACGGATATCGTATTGGGAATAACGATATCTGTATCTTCCAAATTCCTCAACAATATTCGTATAATCACGGAATCCAATAATGAAACATTCCAAAGACTTTTTTCCCTAAAATTCATTCCAATTCATTCATTGGAAATTCTGGTTATTTTAAAATCCCTTTTTTAATCCAATTTATTTATTTAAAAGCATTGGATTATTATTATAGTTGATAACCAGTTCATTTAGATAAAAATATATTTTTATCTTTTCAAAACTGGATTTTTTCATCCAAAATCTTTCCAAATCATTTATTATGATCTTACACAATTTTTCAATATTTTTAATCATTTTATTAAGGCCCTTACAGTCGGTTTCCAATAACGGCCACCGAACTGCATCCATAGCGACCTTTTCTGAAATTGATTTGTACATATTCCAAATCCAGCCATTAGATTTCAAATCTCTTATTATCATTGGAAAGCTCTTTTCGATACAAACCCAACGGTTCCTGTCTTAGAAGAATCTGACGGTCTGATCTCCCGTTACGTCAATTTGAAGTTAATGGTCGAAATTCACGAACAGTCGCCGTCTGGCGCGTTCTATTTAGGCCATTAAATATATATAATATATATATCATCGATTTCCATTTAAAACATATTTTATAAACCATTTATAAATTCATTTTAAAACGTTTTCAAGTTCATTTTCAACTTTTAAATCAAAATTGAATATTCCATATCATTATAATATTAAAATGATAATATTTTCAAAATATTAGGTTTTGAAATCACTTCTTTTCGATATTCATTGTAAAATGAATAAAATCGATTGATAAACCCATTCAGGTTAAATTGGCGAAATCTACTTAGCTCGGCTTCCTATGTTTCCATATTTTTGTGTCCATCCAAAATCGGACATCAAAATCATAATTTTATTCTTCACTGAATATTATTTTAAAATATTCGTTATTTTAAAATATTCTTTATTTTTGAATCAGAATGCGACTCAATCAATTACCATATAATTTCAGTTATATGGATTTCATACATCGCATGTATTCAACAATAATGATAAATAATCACTGACCATTCAAACATCATCCAGAGTGCAATTTACAACTGTGTAAGCATTAAAATAAATAAATAACGTTGATCACGGCCTATCAATCGATTGACATACAACTAAATATTAGGATTAGTGTATGTCAAATATCATTCCAATACCCGTGTGGGGTTTTCAAACAACAAACACTGATTATTATTTGTGCACTAGGGCGATGTGTAAAAAGTTAACGTCCCAATCAATATCACTTAAATCGGTGTACATAAACAAGACGTCCGACTTGTAAATGGATATTTATTCCAATTTTACTATTTTAAATTATAAATGGATATTTATAATTTTTATTTCAATTTCCACAATAATATTAACAATATCTTAATATGCTAATCATCACAATCACAATACAAAAATCACTAAATTGTCCATATAAATAAATACTCAACTACCCAATGCCATTAACGGTGCCACAAGTGGCCATCATGGAATATGAAATCCAAGTGTCGGTAATATCCATACATCATTTACAATAATGTGTGATTTGTGGGAATTCGTGTGCCGAACTCCAAAAATAAATAACCACATGTTAAAATATTGAGTGAGAAGAAGTTCTCACGTTGGTTTCCATCCCTCCGGTCTTTAATTGGCGATTTTGGTACCGTTCAGGATTGCATTTGCCCCTAAATTCAAACAAGCTCCAAATTGGACCCGGTCAGTTTTTTTGTGAAGCTCTTGACTCCACGATTGCAACAGTTCTAGTTTCACACGATTCCGAGTTCGTATGCAAAAGATATTAAATTACAAATTTTGAATACAAGAATTAAATAATTAAATTAAATTTTAAACTTCAAATTACCATTCACGTTCACTACCTTTGGCCGGAGCTTCAACGCCCCTCGCAGGAGCCACCTGGATGCCTGCCGATCATACGACGACCTTCGCCTGAGCGTGGCCTACCTTCAGCTCAAACGCCACCGCCTCTGGTGCCGCCGTCGGCCTAAATCGGCCGAAACACCCAAATCCCAATCGTGCAAAAATCTAGTGCCACTACGGTGAACCACGATCGCGGTCCACCACCAATGCCTCTGCCTCTCCAAGTCGACCCACTTCCCTTCAATAGCCATCGCCTAAAACGCCCTACACCGCTGGTAATAGGAGAAAACCCGATTCGAGCTTTACCAAAAACCGACGCACCGTTATCTGCAAATTCCGCTCACCACGTCCACTTTCAGGCGATACAATATGAAGCAAAGTTGTTGCTCAGCCTCTCCTCTATGACTTTCCCATTTGTGCCACCATCAAATGCTCGTTGGATTGATCACAATTCCAAAAAAACCGAAACCCATTTTCTGGCATTGACCGTCGATTTCTGCCAATCCGTGCAACGATAGTTGACCAAATTTTTGTGGTAGGTAGAGATCATCATGATCTACAATACCCAGAAGCCATTAGATATAATTTCTTACGGGTTGAGGGACATAAATCATTTTGTTTTCAGGGGCTTTTATGCAAATTTCGGAGGGGGGGAGGGGTGGCCGAAAATTCAGTGGAGAAGAGGAAAATTGAGGGTTGGGATGAGGAAAAAATATTATATATGGGGTTTTATTAATTTTAATATTTTCCCAGTTAGCGTTGTTTCCAATCCACATTTATCGATGCCACGGTCACATACGAACTCTTTTGGTGATGAAAATTGGCATGATGCTATGTCTTGACGATACGGTCCCAACAAAACTGGTTTCGTCGAATTCCGAGTCCGCTTGCTCGAAAAGCTCTGTTTTGGGCTTAAATTGCCGATCAATTCACAATTTATCTCGTACGGCCACATACTAGCTCCAAATATTGGAATCTAACAGTAATTTGATACTCCAAATCCAACAAAAGTGGTTTCGTCAAAATCAGAGGTAGTTTGCAAAATGGCTATTTTTAAGGGCTATATATATATATTTTTAAAAAATATATATTCCATAGCGACTATTTTAAATTTTAAAGTGGACATAACTTTCAATTTATAAAGTAAAATCTCAATTTTTCACATTCGTTAGAAAGATATCATTAAACAGATTCTAATGTTTCTTGTTTTACTGAAATCCGATTTATTTTGAGTTTTGTACATTCATTTGAAATTTAAAATCAAATTTTCAAACTACCACGCCATTTCAAACTCTATTTATAATTAAAATAAATTTATATGTTCTAACTTCGATTTAAATAAATTTTTAGTCGTTATTATTTAAAATAAATCATTTTAAATCTTCAAATCCATTAAAATAGCTAAAATAAATTTTTTAAATTAGTTCAGAAATTCCGGGTTGTTACAATCTCCCCTACTTAAAATCTTTTTTTCCTCGAAAAGGAACAGAGCTGAAAGTTGTTTAAATGAACAACTCAACTTTTATTCTGGCTTTCATTCTTCAAATTTTCAGTTTCTAAAAATTTTCTACTTTCTCAAAAATTTGGCTAACACCCTAAATTTTCGAAAAATATTGCCATAACCTCCTTTGTATGGGCTGATCGGTAAAACCACAACTTGCCGCACAGGGCCCTCATCAATCCAAAAGAAAATTAAAAAGCCAATTGGCCATTAAATCATCAAACCCAATGAATACAGTAAACATGTACCTATTTGTCGGGCATACAATTTATTCCTCTTCTTAGCTTCCATGCTACGATTTGTTCACACATATATATGTACATGTATGCAATTCCAATCAATTTTTAATTCAGTTCAATATTTGATTTGATTTGGCTAAAAACTTTACCCTTCATTTTCATATTGGTTAAATTAATTATCATTCCATTATTTTTACTAGTTGAACTAATAATCACACATCATAACCAGCAATACATTACTTGATTAAATTTTCAAACATATAACTTTTATATATAAGCTCAAAAATCCATTTTTAATGCCAAATCACAAACAATTAGCTCTAACTAGGTTTTGGTTCTCACACTAGTCAATTGGAAATATATAGATGTCCCACTTTCGAAACTCAAACATAAATTCTGATGATGCAATCGCTATCATCAGAATCATCTTCGAGTGATTAGAGTGTGATTCTATATTTACCCAGTATATTTGAGACTTCATATACACATGGATCAGATGTATATACAAAATCTCCTTATACCCGATAGTCCAAAACCAATTTAAAATAAAATACTCAAATACATGTACTAAGGTAGAATTTTCAAAACTAAATTTGTCTTTTTATATAAATAATACTCTTCAAACTCATTCTAAGGTATTACTAGCCCAATCTCTAACGAGTTACTCTTATAGGATGTTATTAATCCTATCTCTGATGAATTCTTTCGTTTGGTTCTAACGTGTCTTGTTCCCGAGCTCTGTAAACCAAAGCTCTGATACCAAACTGAAACGACCCAGAATCCCCTTACGGGAAAGCCCGGATTGCTTTGAGAACACGACTCATCAGAACACAAACACTATAATATTTCATTGCTATTACATTTACAGCAGAAAAATATTAGAGATTTAATTACATAACAGCGGAAAATGTATACATAAATATAATGTACAACGGAAACCATCTACAACCACAACTGGATGAGATATATGGATATAAAACTTTCCGAATATAGCTTCAGTTGTAATCCAGGATCCTTTGAAAAGATCTATCTGCGAAAATCGAAAACTACTAGCTACCCATGTGGAAAATATGGGCATCCAAAGTTTAGGTTAAAAAAAATAAACTCCGGGTTAGTCATGGGACTGGTGTGAGAACTAAAACAGTTATTAACTTTATTTTAAAATAAAGTAAATCAAGGGACGGAACGTGTTTACTCCCATGAATACTCTGAAATAAAATAATTTGTAAACAATGCAATGCTTTTTGAAAAATGAAGCTATTATAAGACTCAAGTCCCATCACACAATGCAACACAAGACGGAGGATAGAGTTTTCCCTTATAATAGACAAACATGCTTGATACGCTTTAAAATGTATCATTTTGATATTACTATAAGTGCATAGCATTAAAACAACTTCAAATATGAATGTATCAATCATAAACGGCATAGGTACCATATATTATGTCGTCATACAAGTTTTACAATTAAAACCGCATGATGTCGTATTGGAAATTGGATTTCCATCATGAACCAAGGCAACGGATCTTCCTTTCGATTCGATACACTCTAGCCCGTGCCTCAGGATTCAACTGCAACTGCACCTGGAGCCGCAGGGCCAGTCCACACTTACTTTAGTGGATTATAATTCCTGAACAATAAATTTCCCTGCCTTATGGGGCATAAAATCTAGTCAGTATGTCGACCATCATATCCGAGGTACCACGCTTTCCAACATCCACATAAGTAAAATGTCTGGGCTCTATACCATGACACTACTCCTAGCTAGAAAGAAACGCATGTCCTCCCTGGATCCTTCATCCCGTTTCTAGTTCATACCGCGGTGTGTAGCTCGTGAATTAACGCTACATAAAGCTATGCTAATTAAAGCTATGCTTTGATCATCATCCACAAGATTCTGCTTTTCAATAAAAGCCTTGATCATTTGCATCTCAGCATGCCACACTAACAATTCATGCCATACAACTGATGTCTATCAATATATAACCTCTAAGCTCGTACGTCTCATAGAAGGGTGTTAAGCAAGAGAATAAATTCTCCTCCACCAAACATACATCCAATATCAGAAACACATCCATTTACAAGTCCATTCTGGGTTTGAATGAAACCGGAGACACCTTATTCCTCGTCCCATATGTCCAATACAGGAGAGAGGTCCTCGTATATCCGGTCAAAGTACGTCTGGACGATCACCACTTATTACCATGTCTTGGGTGTACAGCCCAATCAAGAGATCAGTAATCATCCAAATGATATGACGATCTCTGGTCTTCAACTACCATCTTCATATCATCGACATTTAGTCGCCATATCAATTATTCGGAATGGGTTAAACCCGGTCTTTCCGAACAACTCGCGTATCTTATAATCAAGTGCTATAGAAACACATCATACGCCTCATTCCAATCCAGAATATTCCTTTATTCAAATATTCACTCTTTAGGGAAGGTTCCCATTAATTTTAACAAAGACAAATAATTTTAAATTTATTCTTTAATCTTCCTTTGGAAATCAATTTCAAAAGATTTCATTTTATCTTTCCACAATTCTAAACCAAATTAAGGTTTATAAAACTAGTCGGGATTATCGACCTATAACACCCCACCTCCGCTAGGGTCACTCTTGCAAGGACACTAGCTTTGGAGGAGCATTAAACAAGGTAACAATGCATGCAGATATCACAAGACAGAACATGTAAGTAAAAACAGAGTAAATAAAGCAGCAGATAAAACTAGCATTTCAAAACCATAGTCAAGTTACATCAAAGTATTTGGTTATTATTTTCCCATAAAACAAAGTCTAGTACATAAACTGAAAACTGAAAAAGAAACATAAAGTAACTATCCCCAAAGTAGCATAAGGCCATAGCATGCTCAAACCATACACGAGCTATCCAGAAAATCAGCAAAAGATCCAGCTAGGTAACAGTGTTCCCACCCTGCAAAGCTGGGGGGGGGGGGGGGGACGGAAGAAAAGAGGCGAAAGAAAACGGGTCAGTCAAAGAGACTGGTAAGTCATATCTACTATTAGTATAAAAACTAATAAAGCTAACTGAACATGCAAAACAAAGATGAGATGTAGGGTGATAACTGGCATGGTGAAAAGTTAACAAGATAGAACAAGTGTGGCATCGCATATACAAGGTTAAGTTGCACCAGGAGTGTACTAGTATTCATGTCAAGTATAATCAAGAAATGATCCCTTGGCCCAAAGCAGGCCCACATCATGAAATGACCTAAGTCGAGGTCCAACTACTCGGTCTAGTCGATCGGCTCCCTATAAGCCTAACTCGTCGTGTCGGTGTCATACGGCCCAATCACGAAGTGTAGTCAAACTGTGCTAGGTCCACCCTAGGGTGTATCAAGCCCTAGGGTGCCAACCACGGACACAGATCAAGCACGCACAGTCTAAACCTACGGGTGCCCGTGTCTGCTTTTTCAACTCCGGACCATGTGCACGACCATGGTCCGCCTGAACCTACACCAGCGCACCTACTCAGCCGTCGTTTTGGTCGCTTACATGTCAGCCCAGTAATTGTGCCCCACCCTAGCCTAGTCCCTAGGGTATCATGATACAATCAAGAGGGTTACTGGTGAAAAGGACCACGTAACTAGGGTTTCTAGCGGGTTAAATGTGGTTAACCCTACCCAGTCAAGTATCCAGTTGGTTAAGTGTACCAAGGGTTCATGACTTAACCGCGTCAACCCATCATGTTTAATTGGTTAAGTATTCAAGTGGTCCATGACTTAACCCTATCATGTGGCATTAATTATTTTAGTGCACCCAACCTCTCACATTAGACTTTGTTGTGGTTACTAGTTAAGCCGGGCGGGTCCGGGTAGCTTTACACCACAACTTGGTCTAACCTCGGGTTTCTTAGTGCAACATGACCAACTACTCATATTGGGTCCTATTGCTTGTAGCCACTAGTTAAGCCGGTTTGTTCCGGGTAGATTTATGCTACAAACTCAACCCAATCTCGAGTTGGCCACACTCATATTTTCTAAGGGTCATGTCCACCATTATGTTTACAAACACAATCACAAGTCAATGTTCATGTCATATTTAAAATCATGTTTCATGTCATTAATATTACCCAACCTAACGTATTCCCATCGCATGCACGTTTCGCATAACATAACATAGATCAAAATGGGGAACTTGGCGAAAGCATGACAAAAGGGGGCATAAGGTAATAAGGTTGGCCACAAGTTAAACATGGTGGCATATGAGGCATAAATAGGTTCACAAGCTTGCATATTACATCATAGGCCTCAAAACATGCATAATATCAACTTAAGCAAATAGGTGAAACATGATTATGAATGACATAGGATAATGGCTAAATGTTTGCATATAGCATTATATGCAAGTTACCATAAAGGTTATAAGAGTTCTCATGTTATATAATGCAACATTTCAACATAAAGCTTATAGCTTTTAGCCCACAAAGTCAAGGTGATAGGTTTTCAAACATGCATAGAATATATTCATGCATAACATGATAAGGTCATAGGTTTACAAACATGCATAGAACATATTCATGCATAACATGATAAGATCAAAGCATATATCATACTTAGGCCCAAACTCAACTTGAAACATATCACGTTTAACTTCATAGTTAGAATCTAAGAGTAGTATAGGGCTTACAATGAGCGGTTATGCGATCTAGATTAATATATATAAAGATTGAGACGAAGCCACAAGCAAAATCCGCAAAGAAAATAATAAGCTCCACTTAAACGCCTTGAAACAAGAAGTAATAACTCCAACGAGAAAGAAAGAAGGCTCTTTTACTTAAGAAAGATGGCTCTTTTATGACATAGATTAATTTGAGACACTCATGCTCTCATGAAGAAGGTGGAGGCCATGATTGAGAAACATTTTGACATAGTTTAGTTGTTGGAATGATTAATGAGGGTTTAGGCTAGGTCTTGGGGCCTTTTTATAGGTGATTATGTTAGTTTAGACCATAGGATTAACCCTAAAATACATCAGGTCCGTCAAATCTCGTCAGAAGCTTCTAGAGCAGATTCAACACGTCACAAATGGTGCACCAGAAAAACTGGTCCGACCGGGGGGGGTCGACCCCTGGGTCGACATGGGTGTCGACCCATTGGGGGGGTCGAACCTGGTGTCGACCCCTGTGTCGACCCTGTCTGGGGCGGGAAAATTCCCGCCCATTCTGCCTTGGTTGAAATTTAAATCTGAATTCGAATTTGAACTGTTTTCGGGCTTGGAATTTTCTGAAAACTTCATTGGGCCATAACTTGGTCATACGTACTCCGTTTGTAACACCCCACTCCCGCTATGATCACTCACTAAGGGAATGCCATAGCATCGGTGGAGTATTTTAGTGAATATAGAACAGAAAAATTACAACAAGACAGATATAAATAGTACTTGAAATTTTAAAACATCATCTCATAACAGCGGAAGTAAAACATGTCTGGTTACATCATAAAACCACAATAAAGGTCAAGTACAATATCCATCAAAATAAAGAAGTACATAATCCCACTCTCATACAATAGCCAAACAAAAGAAAAGATAACTGGATAACTGGAGCTTTACATCTATCCAAGCTCCTAAAGACTGGAACAGCAATCCGATCAAGCTCCACTACTGCTAGGATCCACCGTAGGACCTGAGGGTTGGGAAAAAGATAAAAACAACGGGGTCAGACATAAGTCTGAGCGAGTCCTATAACTTTAACAATACAATCGTTAAAGTAACCAGAGAAGACATAAACTGATATACGGTAACATATAGGGATGAATGGCTACCCTAAGCAGTCAACTGAACGAAGATAAAGGATAAAGACGCATCTACCCTCCCTAAGGTAAATTACTAAACTGCACCACACCAGTCGTTCCTAACTTAAAGGTTGATCCCACCCAAGGACTTATAAAATTTACTAATTAGTACCTGCGTACCCCTAGGTGACCAAGTAGGCGCCACGGGGCCCTACAATCCACTAGGTGTACACACTACTTCCCATTCGATCGGCTCCCTAACGTAGATACCCGTGCTGGCCCCACCGTGGGATGTATCATTCCCCAATGTGGCAACCTGATGGAACTAAAGGTGCACGGCTTATATCTACTCGATGCAACAACGGCTTACCTACCAGCCCGGGCCCACTCACGCATATGAAGCCCGTTGGACTTGCGTTGCCACCGCTAACCCGTTTGCCTCTTACAGTCAAGCCCAGTATGCGTGTCCCGTCCTCGACATGGGTCGAGCCCACAAAGATACGTATGGGTTACTGGTTGAAATGGGCCTCCACAAGCTACCCACCTAAGCTTGTCCCTTTTTCTAGTATATCCCACTTAACCCTTTAATCATGTTTTAATTACATGTTCCATTTTGGTTAAGTATTCTAATCGTATTTTCTATTGCCACCCAAGGCAACCACTAGATTTTCTCATGCCACCCGAGGCACCCACTTAACCCCTCATGTCCCTCTACATGCTAATGTGGTTAAGTGTTTCTTAATTAATTAATTAAGAACGTAACCTTTGTAAAGACCTCTCACATTAGACTGTCTTTTATGACCGCTGGTTAAGCCGGTTGGGTCCGGGCAGCCTTATGTCATAACAGAGTCTAACCTCGTGTCTTTACATTAATTACGTATTTAGTTTGTGCCTAAGACCTCTCACATTGGGCTAACATTTGTAGCAACTGGTTAAGCCGGTTGGGTCCGGGCAGTTTTACGCTACAACTGAGTCCAACCTCGTGTCTTAGTCAATTAATTACACCTAATTAATCACCCTCATAATTTTATATTAATTATCCCTAATTAATCAAGTTTTCTTAACATGGGTAGACCTAACTTAATAGGTAAATTCCCATGGGGTAGACCTAACTCAATAGGTAAATTCCCAACACATAGTATGGGTACACCTAACCAAATAGGCAAATTCCCATACTATGTTTATTTATTTTGTGTTATGCATAATTATATTAATTTCACACAATCTTATTAACTTATGCATTTAATTACCCCATCGTTCCCACGTAATTTCGTTCATGATATAACACATATAAAAGGTGTCAACTTGCATATGAATGAACATGTTTCAAAGGTGCCATCTTGCATATTAACAAACACATAACTTGCATATGAACTTGCATAACATGTCACATAACTTGCATATAATATGTCACATAACTTACATATTCATTTTGCATAACAAACTTGCATATTAGCTTATAGACTTGCATAATGTGTCATCATGAACTTGCATATTAATAAACATGTAACTTGCATATTTACATACATGTAACTCGCATATTAACAAACATGTAACTTGCATATAAAGAAACATGTAACTTGCATATTTACATACATGTAACTTGCATATTAACAAACATGTAACTTGCATATTAACAAACATGTAACTTGCATATTTACATACATGTAACTTGCATATTAACAAACATGTAACTTGCATATTTACATACATGTAACTTGCATATTTACATACATGTAACTTGCATATAAACAAACATGTAACTTGCATATTTACATACATGTAACTTGCATAGCATATTACCATGAACTTGCATAACATGCATATGATTACATAGCCCACAACTTGCATATTTAGCATCATGCAAACATAACATACATCATATTAAACTTGCATAAGCTTACATACTCAACATGCATAAACATAAGATTAATGCTAACATCATATCATATGATTCAAAGCTCATTAACCCACATACAAAACCATAAATCTCATCACATCTCATCTAATTAGTTTACCAAAAGATCATCAAAGTGATAGAAACTCACAACTAGCAACTTTGAACACCAAATGAAGAAGATTAAGATGCTAAGAAGGGATTAGAAGTTGATTAGAGAGTGATTAGTATGCAACCCTCTTCATAAAATTAGTGGAGGCCATGAGAGCTAGCATTTTGCCATAGTTTAGTCACTAGGTTTAATTATGAATGAATTAGGGTAGGTTAGGGTCTTATTTATAGATTAGGCAAGTGTTTTAGGCCATAGGATTAACCCTAGATTCAATCCAAGCCATCAAAGCATGTCTTGGGGAAGAAGTCAAGTGTAGGAACCATCTAGGGCCTTTAGATTAAAGATGGACCATGAGAACCATTCAAATGCAAAATCTGCACTTGAGCGAATCGGCCCACGGGTTGACAGCCAAACACCCTGGATTAACCCCTAGTCGACCCAGCGGGCTCGGGTCGACTTCAAAAATCGGCCGGTTCGGTTATTCCCCTCTCCCAATTCGCTGTTTTGAGCATTTTTGCATATTTATTTATTAAATTTTCAATTATATATATATATATATCAATATATATATATATATATATATCTACACAACCCATTTCACTTAATTAAGTATACTTTAATTTGGGAATTTTCGTGAAACTTCGCGAGGCCATATCTTGGTCATACGGACTCCGATTTTCGAAAACTCGGACTCTATTTCGCGTATTTTTCCGAGACGAACGCAATGGCATAGCCCGTTTCCCTTGATTCCCATTTTAGAATTAAATTCTGCCTCGATTTATGTTATTACAGGTTATTGAAAATACGGGTTGTTACATTCTCCCCTCCTTAAAGGATTTCGTCCCCGAAATCTTCAAGTTAGGAAGAACGTATCCTACCATCCAATCATCCATCTACTCAAAGCATCATCCACGAGCAATCATTGTCCTTACAAGATTCTAAATGCTGGATGGATATATGCAAAAGTGTGTGTATATGTACTTACCTAATGCGAAAATCAGGCGGTTACTGATACAGTAAACCTCCTTAATGCAAACCATGATAGTGCCATGCATCCAATATGTATGCGAAACCCTATTGACACATACAAATTTCTACATGCGTGCACAACCATACACAAAAATGCATCATCCATATGATAACATAGCCATGATACATCCATCAATCTAACTACCACATCCATTTATGCAATATGCAACATGAAGTGACTGAGCCGATCTAGTGCCTAATGTGTGTGTATATGCATCCACGAGCAACCACTAGCAAACAATTGCATCCATATGCATCCATCAACCATAACATGTTTCAAACACATGTTTCAACCATAGGTTTTACCCTATCTAAAGGTCATAGGTATTAGCGAGAGGATATACTAAAGATAAGATAAGTACTAGACAAGCAATAAAGGAGAAGTTAAAAGACATACTCTCAAAAAGAAATGGATACAAAGAACGCATCTTTGCTTCCGTCTCCCAAGTAGCATTGCTTTCGTCATCTCCCCATTGCACTTTAACTAGCTGAACTTCTCTGTTCCTCAACTTCCTAGTTTCTGACCCAAGGATGCGAGTAGGAGCTCGTCGAATCGTCGCATCACGCTCTACCTCTACATCTCTAAGCAAGCTCGGCTCTACCACCTCCGCGGTCTCATGTAAGCACTTCCTCAAATGTGATACATGGAATACATCATGAACACCACTAAGTCTGTCGGGCAACTCCACCCTATATGCCATCCGTCCAATCCTTTCCTTAATAGGAAACGGCCCAACAAATCTCGGTGCTAACTTCCCTACGGACCCAAAGCGAACAACATTTCTCAATGGAGATACTTTGACAAAAACCATGTCCCCAACCTCAAACTCAAGATCCGTCCTTCTCCGATCCGCATAAGATTTCTGTCTATCTTGCGCTGCTTTCATCCTTTTTCGAATTAAATCAATCTTCTCTGAAGTCTCTCTAACCATATCCGGCCCAAGCAAGATCTTATCCGTAGATTCCCACCAACATGTAGGAGATCGACAAGGCCTTCCATAAAGAGCTTCGAAAGGAGCCATACCAATACTGGACTGAAAGCTGTTATTATATGCGAACTCCACCAAAGGAAGATGTTCTTCCCATGTACCTCCAAAATCCAAGATACAAAGCCTCAAAAGATCTTCTAAGATACGGTTCACCCTCTCGGTCTGACCGTCCGTCTGAGGATGATATGCGGTGCTCAAACACAACTGAGTCCCTACCGCCTCTTGCAAACTTCTCCAAAACTCACTAGTGAAAATAGGATCTCGATCACTCACAATGCTGGATGGTACGCCATGCAATCTAACAATCTCTCTAACATAGACTGAAGCAAGCCATGGAGCGGTCCTCTTACTCTTTACGGGTATAAAATGGGCACTCTTGGTAAGTCTGTCTACCACAACCCAAATTCCCGTATTGCCCTTCCTCGATCTCGGTAACCCGTCGATGAAATCCATCGAGACACTATCCCACTTCCACTGTGGAACTTCCAATGGGTGTAGCAACCCACCGGGTTTCCTTTGCTCCACTTTAACTTGTTGGCACACTAAGCATCTAGCCACATACTCGGCCACATCTTTCTTCATACCGGCCCAGAAGAAAACTCTCTTCATGTCTTGGTACATTTTGTCTCCACCGGGATGAATAGTCATTCTTGAACGATGTGCATCATCCAAAATAGCCTTCTTCAAACCCTCATCTTGCGGTACACAAAGTCTACCGTCTCTATGCAACCATCCCTTATCATCTATGGTGTATCTACCCAAATGGCTGGACGACTCCCCTCTTATAAGCTTCTCTACCAACACAACCAACTGTGGGTCGTCTCGCTGAGCCTCGCCAATCCGTCTCAAAAGAGTAGGTCTAACCTCCAAGGATGCCAACAAACCAGGTACAAAATCAACAGAAGGTCTGAAGTCAAACAAAGAAAGAAACTCCAAGCTTCGTCGTTCCACGAACAATGGACTCAAAGATAGCCTTTTTCTACTTAAGGCGTCTGCCACCACGTTACCCTTACCAGGGGTATACGCTATCTCGAAATCATAGGATGCTAAGAACTCCATCCACCTTTGCTGTCTTAAGTTTAAATCCTTCTGAGAGAATAAGTACTTCAATGATTTATGGTCGGTGAACAACTCGAATCTCTCACCAAAAAGATAATGGCGCCAAGACTTAAGTGCGAAAACAATCGCGGCCAACTCTAGATCATGGGTAGGGTAATTCTTCTCATGCACTCTCAATTGTCTCCCTCCATAGGCTATTACCCTTCCCTCCTGCATCAAGACTGCGCCTAATCCTGTTCCACAAGCATCGGTATAAACAACAAACGGCTTACTCCCATCCGGGAGCACTAAAACTGGAGCGGTGGTCAAAGCTCTCTTTAACCGTCGGAAAGCATCATCACAATCTACATCCCACGAGAAAACCAGATTCTTTTTCGTCAAGCGGGTTAATGGGGCTGATATCTTCGCGAAGTCTTTGATGAACTTCCTATAATATCCTGCCAACCCCAAGAAACTTCTTACCTCGGTAGCATTTCTAGGAACTTTCCAATCCTGGATAGATACTATCTTTGCGGGATCCACAGCTATCCCTTCCTTAGAGACCACATGCCCTAAGAATCGCACTTCTCTTCTCCAAAAATGGCATTTAGAGAATTTAGCTTTAAGACTATGCGCTCGAAGAGTCTCCAACACTTCCTTGAGATGTAAGGCATGCTCTTCTTCATTCTTGGAAAAGACCAAGATGTCATCCACAAAAACTACTACAAACTTATTCAGATACTCTCTGAACACTCTACTCATGAGATCAACAAAGTATGCGGGGGCGTTTGTCAACCCAAATGGCATCACTAGCCACTCATAAAAACCATCCGGAGTCCGGAAAGCAGTCTTCTCTATACTGTCCTCCGCCACTCTTAACTGATGAAACCCTGTAGCTAAGTCCATCTGCGAAAATACTGACGCGCCAACCAACTGATCAAAGAGATCATCTATCCTCGGTAATGGGTGTCTATTCTTCTTCGTGAGCTTATTAAGTTCTCTATAATCCACACAAAGTCTGAGGGACCCATCCGCCTTCGTGGCAAACACTACTGGAGCTCCCCACTCCGATATACTTCGCCTTATGAACCCCTTCTCAAGCAACTCCCCTACTTGCTTATGAAGTTCTCTTCTCTCACGAGGAGCCATGTGGCGTACTGGCAAAGACACTGGTTTGGCATTATCCACCAAATAAATTCGGAAATCTATCTCCCGCTTCGGAGGCAAACCCTTTACTTCTTCAAACACATCCGGATATTCCCGGACTACTCTGACAGAACACAAACTCTCGACCGAAGCATCGAGCGATTCAAGATAACTTAGCAAAACAGATTCCATGGGATTGCAAGAGATCTCGAGAGTGTTACCCAAGCGGGTCATGAGCCTGACAACTCTCCTTTCGCAATCAAGAACGGCACCATTACTGGATAACCAGTCCATGCCCAAGATCAACCCATAGCCCGTGAAGCCCAATACAAAAGCATCACATCTAAACTCAACGCTAAGTATAGAAATCTTCAAACCCAAACATATCATAGACAGATATATGGAGCCCCCAATTGGGTTTGAGACAACCAAGGGATCATCAACTAGACTGGTGTCTAAGTGCAGTGACTCAACTAACGATGATGAGATAAAAGAATGCGATGCGCCAGAGTCAAACAAAGTACGAACTGGATGATCAAACAGAAAAACCAGACTTTCAACGGAAATAGTTCTACCTCTCTGCTGAATCGGTGGAACTGAGAGAACCTGAACTTGCCCCCCTGACTGAGGTGGTGCTATAAGAGCTTGCACCTGGCCTCCTGAGGTAGACCCCGTCTTCTGCCCCTTCTTTGGGCAGTTTTTCACAAGATGCCCTGCTTCACCACAATGAAAGCAACCGGTCTTCTTCTTTTTGCGACAATCCTTACTAAGGTGTCCTGGTGTTCCACAATTGAAGCACTTCTTCTTCGTCTTCTTTTTGTCACCATTGCCTTTTCCGCCCTTGCCTTGTTGTTGCTGTTGCGGTTTCTTCTGATCCCCCTTTTTCTCTGGTGCCTTAGAATTCTTATCATCCTCATGCATAAGTGCCATGTAGACAAGCTTCTCAAAAGTGGCCCCCATAGGAATGTGAGTCATAGCTATTCCTTGCAATGGTTCGTTCAAGCCTCTAACGAACCTCAAAGCCTTCTTCTCCGGTGTATTCACCAACTCTATGCCAAACCTTGCTAATTGATTGAATTTGTTGACATATTCTTTCACCGTGAGATTCCCTTGCTTCAAATTCAAGAACTTCTCCATAAACAGATTCTCTTCCGCCCTTGAGAGAAACTTAGCCCCAAACCTTTGCTTAAAATCTGCCCAAGCGTCAACAGGGCGTTCTCCATTAGTGACCTCCCACCAGAATGAGGCCTCTCCCTTCATTAACCAAGCCGCCAACTTGACTTTCTTTCCCTCTTCCACTTCAAAGATATCTAGCAACTCTTCCACTTCCTTAAGCCAATCTCTAGCCTCTACGAAAGTCTCTGAACCAAGAAAAGGTTTTCCTCCTATAGCCTTGAACTCCTTGCAAACCTTAGCAAAATTATCCACTCTAGGCTGAGGAGGAGGAGCGGTTGTCTCTGGTGTAGTAGCATTGGCCGGACCCGCAGCCGCGGCCCTAGCCTCTTGCAACCTCCTATACCATAGTGGTATAACTAAACCCTCCGGGATGTTAAGATCTTCAGCCATGCTGAAACGAAAGAGGAAAGATTCAAAAAGGAGATTCCGAAAGATAAAGATATGGCTATTGGGGATTATGCTTTTCTTTTTCAAAAACTTTTTCTCTTAGAAGACATGCTTTTAAAAATACTTTCTTCGAAAATACTCTTAGAAAGTAGTTTTCTCAAAAATTTTATCTGTTCTGGTAACCTTAAGCTCTGATACCACGTGTAACACCCCACTCCCGCTATGATCACTCACTAAGGGAATGCCATAGCATCGGTGGAGTATTTTAGTGAATATAGAACAGAAAAATTACAACAAGACAGATATAAATAGTACTTGAAATTTTAAAACATCATCTCATAACAGCGGAAGTAAAACATGTCTGGTTACATCATAAAACCACAATAAAGGTCAAGTACAATATCCATCAAAATAAAGAAGTACATAATCCCACTCTCATACAATAGCCAAACAAAAGAAAAGATAACTGGATAACTGGAGCTTTACATCTATCCAAGCTCCTAAAGACTGGAACAGCAATCCGATCAAGCTCCACTACTGCTAGGATCCACCGTAGGACCTGAGGGTTGGGAAAAAGATAAAAACAACGGGGTCAGACATAAGTCTGAGCGAGTCCTATAACTTTAACAATACAATCGTTAAAGTAACCAGAGAAGACATAAACTGATATACGGTAACATATAGGGATGAATGGCTACCCTAAGCAGTCAACTGAACGAAGATAAAGGATAAAGACGCATCTACCCTCCCTAAGGTAAATTACTAAACTGCACCACACCAGTCGTTCCTAACTTAAAGGTTGATCCCACCCAAGGACTTATAAAATTTACTAATTAGTACCTGCGTACCCCTAGGTGACCAAGTAGGCGCCACGGGGCCCTACAATCCACTAGGTGTACACACTACTTCCCATTCGATCGGCTCCCTAACGTAGATACCCGTGCTGGCCCCACCGTGGGATGTATCATTCCCCAATGTGGCAACCTGATGGAACTAAAGGTGCACGGCTTATATCTACTCGATGCAACAACGGCTTACCTACCAGCCCGGGCCCACTCACGCATATGAAGCCCGTTGGACTTGCGTTGCCACCGCTAACCCGTTTGCCTCTTACAGTCAAGCCCAGTATGCGTGTCCCGTCCTCGACATGGGTCGAGCCCACAAAGATACGTATGGGTTACTGGTTGAAATGGGCCTCCACAAGCTACCCACCTAAGCTTGTCCCTTTTTCTAGTATATCCCACTTAACCCTTTAATCATGTTTTAATTACATGTTCCATTTTGGTTAAGTATTCTAATCGTATTTTCTATTGCCACCCAAGGCAACCACTAGATTTTCTCATGCCACCCGAGGCACCCACTTAACCCCTCATGTCCCTCTACATGCTAATGTGGTTAAGTGTTTCTTAATTAATTAATTAAGAACGTAACCTTTGTAAAGACCTCTCACATTAGACTGTCTTTTATGACCGCTGGTTAAGCCGGTTGGGTCCGGGCAGCCTTATGTCATAACAGAGTCTAACCTCGTGTCTTTACATTAATTACGTATTTAGTTTGTGCCTAAGACCTCTCACATTGGGCTAACATTTGTAGCAACTGGTTAAGCCGGTTGGGTCCGGGCAGTTTTACGCTACAACTGAGTCCAACCTCGTGTCTTAGTCAATTAATTACACCTAATTAATCACCCTCATAATTTTATATTAATTATCCCTAATTAATCAAGTTTTCTTAACATGGGTAGACCTAACTTAATAGGTAAATTCCCATGGGGTAGACCTAACTCAATAGGTAAATTCCCAACACATAGTATGGGTACACCTAACCAAATAGGCAAATTCCCATACTATGTTTATTTATTTTGTGTTATGCATAATTATATTAATTTCACACAATCTTATTAACTTATGCATTTAATTACCCCATCGTTCCCACGTAATTTCGTTCATGATATAACACATATAAAAGGTGTCAACTTGCATATGAATGAACATGTTTCAAAGGTGCCATCTTGCATATTAACAAACACATAACTTGCATATGAACTTGCATAACATGTCACATAACTTGCATATAATATGTCACATAACTTACATATTCATTTTGCATAACAAACTTGCATATTAGCTTATAGACTTGCATAATGTGTCATCATGAACTTGCATATTAATAAACATGTAACTTGCATATTTACATACATGTAACTCGCATATTAACAAACATGTAACTTGCATATAAAGAAACATGTAACTTGCATATTTACATACATGTAACTTGCATATTAACAAACATGTAACTTGCATATTAACAAACATGTAACTTGCATATTTACATACATGTAACTTGCATATTAACAAACATGTAACTTGCATATTTACATACATGTAACTTGCATATTTACATACATGTAACTTGCATATAAACAAACATGTAACTTGCATATTTACATACATGTAACTTGCATAGCATATTACCATGAACTTGCATAACATGCATATGATTACATAGCCCACAACTTGCATATTTAGCATCATGCAAACATAACATACATCATATTAAACTTGCATAAGCTTACATACTCAACATGCATAAACATAAGATTAATGCTAACATCATATCATATGATTCAAAGCTCATTAACCCACATACAAAACCATAAATCTCATCACATCTCATCTAATTAGTTTACCAAAAGATCATCAAAGTGATAGAAACTCACAACTAGCAACTTTGAACACCAAATGAAGAAGATTAAGATGCTAAGAAGGGATTAGAAGTTGATTAGAGAGTGATTAGTATGCAACCCTCTTCATAAAATTAGTGGAGGCCATGAGAGCTAGCATTTTGCCATAGTTTAGTCACTAGGTTTAATTATGAATGAATTAGGGTAGGTTAGGGTCTTATTTATAGATTAGGCAAGTGTTTTAGGCCATAGGATTAACCCTAGATTCAATCCAAGCCATCAAAGCATGTCTTGGGGAAGAAGTCAAGTGTAGGAACCATCTAGGGCCTTTAGATTAAAGATGGACCATGAGAACCATTCAAATGCAAAATCTGCACTTGAGCGAATCGGCCCACGGGTTGACAGCCAAACACCCTGGATTAACCCCTAGTCGACCCAGCGGGCTCGGGTCGACTTCAAAAATCGGCCGGTTCGGTTATTCCCCTCTCCCAATTCGCTGTTTTGAGCATTTTTGCATATTTATTTATTAAATTTTCAATTATATATATATATATATATATCAATATATATATATATATATATCTACACAACCCATTTCACTTAATTAAGTATACTTTAATTTGGGAATTTTCGTGAAACTTCGCGAGGCCATATCTTGGTCATACGGACTCCGATTTTCGAAAACTCGGACTCTATTTCGCGTATTTTTCCGAGACGAACGCAATGGCATAGCCCGTTTCCCTTGATTCCCATTTTAGAATTAAATTCTGCCTCGATTTATGTTATTACAGGTTATTGAAAATACGGGTTGTTACACCGTTTTTCGAAAACTCGGAGTCTATTTCGCGTATTTTTCCGAGACGAATGCAATGGCACAGCCCGTTTCCCTTGATTCAGATTTTACAGTTTAATTCTGCCTTGATTTATGTTATAACATGTTATTTAAAAATACAGGTTGTTACATTCTCCCCTCCTTAAAGGATTTCGTCCCCGAAATCTCCAAGTTAGGAAGAACGTATCCTACCATCTATCATCCATCTACTCAAAACATCATCCACGTGAAGTCATTGTCCTTAAAGGATTCTAAATGTTGTATGATCATATGCAAAGGTGTGTGTATATGTACTTATCTAATGCGAAAATCAGGAGGTTACTGATTCAGTAAACCCCCTTAATGCAAAACATGTTAGTGAAATGAGTCCATATGTATGCAAATTCCTAACATAATTTATAATCTCTACATAAGTGCACATAACATTCACCCATATGCAACATCCACGTGATAGCATAACAAGTTTCATCCATGAATAAGTATAAGCACTCATGCATATGCAACATGAAAGTGTGTGAGCCAATCTTAGTGCCTAATGTGTATCATGCATCCACGAGTATCCACGTGCAAACACTTGCAACCACTTGCAACCATCAAGCATAACATGTTTCAAATACATGTTTCATCCAAAGGGTTTCTACCTAAGGTTCTCATGACAAGGTTAACGAGATAACAAGATAAATAGGATGAACACGGATAGCAAAAAGAAAGATATGCTACTTAGGAGAGGAAATTGAGAATGTACCCTCAAAAAGGAATGGATAAAGCCCACGCATCTTCTCCTCGGTTTCCCAAGTTGCATCTTCATCGGCTTCACTCCACTGAACTTTCACCAACTTGACTTCTCGATTCCTTAACTTCTTGATCTCTGTTCCCAAAATACGAATCGGAGCTCTTCTCAAGGTTGCCTCTTTCTCTGCCTCAATGTCTTCAAGAATGCTTGGTTCAACCACCTCAGCGGACTCATGTAGGCACTTTCGAAGATGCGAGACATGAAAGACATTATGCACTCCGGATAGCTTTTCGGGCAATTCCACCTTATAGGCCATCTTTCCAATTCTTTCTATGATAGGGAAGGGTCCTACGAACCTTGGTGCCAGCTTCCCCACTGCTCCAAAACGTACCACATTACGCAAAGGAGAAACCTTCACGAAAACCATGTCTCCCACTTCGAATTCCAAATCTGCCCTTCGCTTGTCAGCATATGATTTCTGTCTATCTTGGGCCGCTTTCATCCGTCTTCTCGCCAATTCAACTTTTTCGGATGTGTCCCGTATCATATCAGGCCCAAGTATAAGCCTATCTGTTGTCTCCCACCAACAAGATGGTGACCTACACGGCCTCCCATACAAAGCTTCAAATGGTGCCATCCCTATGCTGGCTTGATAGCTATTATTATAAGCAGACTCTACAAGAGGAAGGTGGTCTTCCCAAGTACCACCAAAGTCAAGAACACAAAGCCTCAAAAGATCTTCTAGCACTCTATTCACCCTTTCGGTTTGGCCATCTGTCTGGGGGTGATAGGCTGTACTTAGACTCAATCGCGTACCCATTGCTTCTTGCAAACTATTCCAGAACTGGCTAGTGAAAATTGGGTCACGATCGCTAACTATGCTAGAAGGAATTCCATGCAGCCACACTATCTCTCGAAGATAAATAGATGCTAGCCATGATGCGGTCCTCTTGCTCCTTACAGGAATGAAATGAGCACTCTTCGTAAGTCTATCAACTATGACCCAAATGCTCGTGTTCCCTTTCCTTGACCTAGGCAATCCATCCACAAAATCCATTGAAATACTCTCCCACTTCCATTGCGGGACCTCCAATGGATGTAATAGCCCACCTGGTTTCTTTGACTCGGCCTTCACTTGTTGGCACACCATGCACTTTGAAACATACTCTGCCACATCTCTCTTCATTCCGGGCCAAAAGAAATTTCGCTTCATATCTCTATACATCTTATCTCCTCCCGGATGTATAGTCATCTTCAAGTGATGTGCTTCTTCGAGAACTTTATGCACCAAGTCTCCTACTTGTGGAACGCATAGCCTTCCATCACGCCTTAGCCAACCTTTATCATCAATAGTATATATAGCAAGGTGACTAGATGTCTCACCACGAATCAACTTGTCCATGACCTCGACTATCTGTGGATCTTCCTTCTGCAAAGCCCCAACCTGATCAAGAAGTGTGGGTCTAAGCTCAAGGGATGCTAATGAACCCGTCATCGACTCAACAGCCGTTGTGAAATCAAAGGTTGCCAAGAACTCTAAGTTCTTCATCTCAATAAACAAGGGACTCAAAGTCAACCTCCTTCTGCTTAATGCATCAACCACAACATTACCCTTGCCAGGGGTATAAGCTATCTCAAAGTCATAAGATGCCAAGAATTCCATCCACCTTTGCTGCCTTAGATTCAGATCTTTCTGCGAGAAGAGGTACTTGAGTGACTTGTGATCAGTATACAACTCAAACCTTTCGCCTAGAAGATAGTGGCGCCAGGATTTGAGTGCAAAGACGATCGCCTCTAACTCCAAATCATGAGTGGGATAGTTCATCTCATGAACTTTAAGTTGCCTACCCCCATAACATATCACTCTTCCGTCTTGCATTAGAACAGCTCCTAACCCCGTGCCACATGCATCTGTGTACACGGTAAACATCTTACCGCCATCGGGTAATGCCAAAACTGGGGCGGTAGTAAGGGCCCTCTTGAGTCTTTGAAAAGCAAGCTCACACTCTAAGTCCCATGCAAAAACTATGTTCTTCTTCGTCAACTTAGTAAGAGGGGCCGAAATCTTAGCGAAGCCCCTGATGAACTTTCTATAGTAGCCCGCCAGACCGAGAAAGCTTCTTACTTCGGTTGCATTCCTAGGAGTCTTCCAGTCTTGAACCACAACCACTTTCGCGGGATCCACCGCTATGCCTTGCTTAGAAACTATATGTCCAAGAAACCGAACTTCCCTTCTCCAAAAATGGCATTTGGAGAACTTGGCTTTCAACTGATGCGCTCTAAGCGTATCCATCACTTCCTTGAGATGCCTGGCATGTTCTTCCTCATCCTTTGAGAAGATCAGAATATCATCCACGAAGACAACCACGAACTTGTTAAGGAACTCCCTGAACACTCTACTCATCAAATCTACGAAGTAGGCGGGTGCATTAGTCAAACCAAATGGCATGACAAGCCATTCAAAGAATCCATCCGGAGTCCTAAACGCAGTCTTAACGATATTATCCTCAGCCACTCTAAGCTGATGGAATCCGGTGGCTAGATCGAGTTGAGAGAAAACAGAAGCACCTACAAGCTGGTCAAAGAGATCATCAATCCTCGGTAACGGGTGCCTATTCTTCTTTGTCAGCTTGTTCAACTCTCGATAATCAACACATAGACGAAGCGAACCATCCGCCTTAGTAGTGAATACCACAGGAGCACCCCATTCAGAAATGCTTCGCCTAATAAAATTCTTCTCAAGCAACTCCTGGATTTTCTTACTGAGCTCCCTTCTTTCACGTGGGGCCATGTGCCTAACGGGCAATGATACTAGCTTGGCATTATCGACTAGATAAATGCGGAAATCTATTTCTCGTTTAGGGGGCAACCCCTTAACTTCTTCAAAGACATTAGGATAGTCTCGGACCACCCTTACAGATTGCAGATCATCGATGGACGAGTCAAGAGATTCAAGATAACATAACATGACGGGACCTATAGGGTTACAAGAAATTTCTAGGGTATTACCGAGGCGAGTTGTGAGCCTCACCACCCTATGTTCACAATCGAGAATGGCTCCATAACTGGACAACCAATCCATGCCCAAGATCAACCCGTATCCCGTGAACCCGAGAACATAAGCATTACACGTGAATTCTACGGTCAAGATAGAAATCTTCAAATCCACACAAATCATAGATAGATGGGCGGAACCCCCAATTGGATTTGAAACACAAACGGGATCCTCAACTAGACTAGTACTTAAGTGCAAACTTTCAACTATGTCAGAAGAAATAAAACTATGCGATGCGCCAGAATCAAATAAGGTGCGAACAGGATAATCAGAAATATAAACAAGACTTTCTACAGAAATACTACCTCGGTCCTGAACTGGAGCAGCATTGAGAGCATGCACTTGCCCTCCAGAAGGTCCTACATGCTGATTCTGCCCTTGCCCTTGTCCTTTCTTCTTGGGGCAATCCTTGCTAAAATGTCCAACAATCCCACAGAAGTTGCATTTTCTTGGGTCCTTTGCCTTGGCCTTGTTGCCCTTGTTGTTCTTGTTGTTCTGATTGCTCTGATTCCCTCCCCACTTGGAGTCTGTCTTCTTGGCTTGAGTCTCATTAGCCTTGACTTCCTTCTTGCCATTCTTATCGTCTCCTTGAAGCAATGCCATGTCTACTAGTCCTTCAAAAGTGGCCCCCATGGGTATATGAGATAGGGCTAAACCATGTAATGGCTCATTCAACCCTCGTGCAAAGCGTAAAGCCATCTTCTGGGGGGTATTAACCATGTCCAAACCGAATCGAGCGAGCTGGTTAAACTGATTCACATACTCTCTCACTGTCATGTCTCCTTGCTTCAAAGATATAAACTTCTCCAATTGCAGATTCGCCTCAGCTGATGATAGAAACTTAAGCCCAAATCTTGTCCTAAAGTCGGCCCAAGTCTCTATAGGCCTCGTAGCATTGGTGACCTCCCACCAATAAGCAGCTTCTTCTTTTAATAGCCATGCTGCCAATAAAACCTTTCTATGGTCTTCCACATCAAAGATAGCGAAGAGATCCTCAGTTTCTTTCAACCAATTTCGTGCCTCTACAAAAGTCTCCGTCCCAATGAAATTCTTGCCACCCATCGCCTTAAAGTCTTTGCAAATCTTAGCGAAATCTGCTTGTGGATTCTGAGGAGGAGGAGGAGGAGGAACCTCAGTTATGGTGGGGGTGGTTGCTGGGCCCACATTGTTGGCCCTAGCTTCCAAGTACCTCCGGAACCATCCGGGAATGGTTACTCCCTCGGGAAGGTTAAGATCGGCCATACTAAAAAAGGAAAAGATAGATTTAGAACAAGGAAACGAAGGATAGTGCTAATGGCTTTTGGGGAATAGTCCTTTAAAATAACTAGACTTTTCTTGGAAAATACTTAGTTGGTTTTGAAAATAATTTTTCAAAAGGTAAGTTTTAAAAACCTTTTTGCTCAAATCTTGTAAACCTTATGCTCTGATACCAAATATAACACCCCACCTCCGCTAGGGTCACTCTTGCAAGGACACTAGCTTTGGAGGGGCGTTAAACAAGGTAACCAAGCATGCAGATATCACAAGACAGAACATGTAAGTAAAAACAGAGTAAATAAAGCAGCGGATAAAACTAGCATTTCAAAACCATAGTCAAGTTACATCAAAGTATTTGGTCATTATTTTCCCATAAAACAAAGTCTAGTACATAAACTGAAAACTGAAAACTGGAAAAGAAACATAAAGTAACTATCCCCAAAGTAGCATAAGGCCATAGCATGCTCAAACCATACATGAGCTATCCAGAAAAGCAGCAAAAGATCCAGCTAGGTAACAGTGTTCCCACCCTGCAAACCTGGGGGGGAAACGGAAGAAAAGAGGCGAAAGAAAACGGGTCAGTCAAAGAGACTGGTAAGTTCTATCTACTATTAGTATAAAAACTAATAAAGCTAACTGAACATGTAAAACAGAGATGAGATGTAGGGTGATAACCGGCATGGAGAAAAGTTAACAAGATAGATCAAGTGTGGCATCGCATATACAAGGTTATGTTGCACCAGGAGTGTACTAGTATTCATGTCAAGTATAATCAAGAAATGATCCCTTGGCCCAAAGCAGGCCCACATCATGAAATGACCTAAGTCGAGGTCCAACTACTCGGTCTAGTCGATCGGCTCCCTATAAGCCTAACTCGTCGTGTCGGTGTCATACGGCCCAATCACGAAGTGTAGTCAAACTGTGCTAGGTCCACCCTAGGGTGTATCAAGCCCTAGGGTGCCAACTACGGACACAGATCAAGAACGCACAGTCTAAACCTACGGGTGTCCGTGTATGCTTTTTCAACTCCGGACCATGTGCACGACCATGGTCCGCCTGAACCTACACCGGCGCACCTACTCAGCCGTCATTTTGGTCGCTTACATGTCAGCCCAGTAATCGTGCCCCACCCTAGCCTAGTCCCTAGGGTATCATGATACAATCAAGAGGGTTACTGGTGAAAAGGACCACGTAACTAGGGTTTCTAGCGGGTTAAATGTGGTTAACCCTACCCAGTCAAGTATCCAGTTGGTTAAGTGTACCCAAGGTTCATGACTTAACCGCGTCAACCCATCATGTTTAATTGGTTAAGTATTCAAGTGGTCCATGACTTAACCCTATCATGTGGCATTAATTATTTTAGTGCACCCAACCTCTCACATTAGACTTTGTTGTGGTTACTAGTTAAGCCGGGCGGGTCCGGGTAGCTTTACACCACAACTTGGTCTAACCTCGGGTTTCTTAGTGCAACATGACTAACTACTCACATTGGGTCCTATTGCTTGTAGCCACTAGTTAAGCCGGTCGGTTCAGGGTAGATTTATGTTACAAACTCAACCCAACCTCGAGTTGGCCACACTCATATTTTCTAAGTGTCATGTCCACCATTATGTTTACAAACACAATCACAAGTCAATGTTCATGTCATATTTAAAATCATGTTTCATGTCATTAATATTACCCAACCCAACGTATTCCCATCGCATGCACGTTTCGCATAACATAACATAGATCAAAAGGAGGAACTTGGCAAAAGCATGACAAAAAGGGGCATAAGGTAATAAGGTTGGCCACAAGTTAAACATGGTGGCATATGAGGCATAAATAGGTTCATAAGCTTGCATATTACATCATAGGCCTCAAAACATGCATAATATCAACTTAAGCAAATAGGTGAAACATGATTATGAATGACATAGGATGATGGCTAAAAGTTCGCATATAGCATTATATGCAAGTTACCATAAAGGTTATAAGAGTTCTCATGTTATATAATGCAACATTTCAACATAAAGCTTTTAGCTTTTAGCCCACAAGGTCAAGGTGATAGGTTTTCAAACATGCATAGAATATATTCATGCATAACATGATAAGGTCATAGGTTTACAAACATGCATAGAACATATTCATGCATAACATGATAAGATCAAAGCATATATCGTACGTAGGCCCAAACTCAACTTGTAACATATCACGTTTAACTTCATAGTTAGAATCTAAGAGTAGTATAGGGCTTACAATGAGCGGTTATGCGATCTAGATCAATATATATAAAGATTGAGACGAAGCCACAAGCTAAATCCGCAAAGAAAATAATAAGCTCCACTTAAACGCCTTGAAACAAGAAGTAATAACTCCAACGAGAAAGAAAGAAGGCTCTTTTACTTAAGAAAGATGGCTCTTTTATGACATAGATTGATTTGAGACACTAATGCTCTCATGAAGAAGGTGGAGGCCATGATTGAGAAACATTTTGACATAGTTTAGTTGTTGGAATGATTAATGAGGGTTTAGGCTAGGTCTAGGGGCCTTTTTATAGGTGATTAGGTTAGTTTAGACCATAGGATTAACCCTAAAACACATCAGGTCTGTCAAATCTCGTCAAAAGCTTCTAGAGCAGACTCAACACGTCACAAATGGTGCACCAGAAAAACGGGTCCGACCGGGGGGGGTCGACCCCTGGGTCGACATGGGTGTCGACCCATGGGTCGACATGGGTGTCGACCCATTGGGGGGGTCGACCCTGGTGTCGACCCCTGTGTCGACCCTGTCTGGGGCGGGAAAATTCCCGCCCATCCTGCCTTGGTTGAAATTTAAATCTGAATTCGAATTTGAACTGTTTTCGGGCTTGGAATTTTCTGAAAACTTCATTGGGCAATAACTTGGTCATACGGACTCTGTTTTTCGAAAACACGGACTCTATTTCGCGTATTTTTCCGAGACGAACGCGAAGGCACAGCCCGTTTCCCTTGATTCAGATTTTACAGTTTAATTCTGCCTTGATTTATGTTATAACATGTTATTCAAAAATACGGGTTGTTACACAACCAATAGCGAAGTAATCATTTATTTATTAATCCCAATCCCAACCTACTCATCCCACGAAGAAAATTTGGTAATACCCCATTTTTAGCCCCCACCGTGTTATCGGCAAATTTAATTACCATTTCACATTCAAATCTATTTAAAGATTTAACTATCGCCTGGAGTAAAACTGGTGGTACTCCATTCTTGATCATTTCATGAATTCGATAAATTTTATTATTCCATTCTCATTCCAATCTAATTAAAGATTCATTAAAACTCTAGTTCAGTTTTAATCTCAAAATCATTACTTAACGATTATTCAACTTTAGGTAATTAATCCTGCTTTTAGCTGGGTTAAAGAACCAATGTCATTTAAAACACAGTTCACGATAAACCTATAATCATATACCATCGAAATGGAATCTTCACGGAAATCATATCTATATATAATCGATATAAATTTCTGTATCAAATCAATAATATAAATGGAATAGCGGCTAAGCCTTCTAAATTCCATAAATAGTAACAGTCTTCTTCCACAGAAGCTTATCACGATTACTAAATCGAGTTCCAATCAATTCCAATTCAATATATTAAATTAGAAAACTTTACTTTGGAAAATTCCATTAAATCTCAATAAAAAGATTTATTAATTCCAAATCATATCTTCACTGTTAATTGGGTTAAAGAACAAATGTCATTTAAAACACCATTCACGATAAACCCAAAACTCAAATTTCAATTCAGTTCCAATTAAATATTAATTAATTGGTAAACTTCTCTAAATCTTATTTAAAAGATTTATTCTTTTCTCATCGGGGTTTAAGAACGGTGTTATTAAAGAAGCCATTCACAACAAACCCAAAATCCAATTTGAAATTAAATGCAAGGCTCTAAATAGAAATTATATCGGCTTATATTCAATATCAAATTCTGAAACTAACAGATATCGTATGGGGAATAACGATATATGTATCTTCCAAATTCCTCAACAATATTCATATAATCACGGAATCTAATAAAGAAATATTCCAAAGAATATTTCCACCCAAGTCCATTCCAATTCATTCATTGGAAAATTCTGGTTATTTTAGAACCCCTTTTTCAATCCAATTTATTTACTTAAATACATTGGATTATTTCTCTAGTTAATAACTAGTTCATTTAGATAAAAATATATTTTTATCTTTTCCAAACTAGAATTTTTCGTCCAAAATCTTTTCAAATCATTTATTATGATTTTACAAAAAATTTCCATAAGTAATTTTATTAAGGCCCTTACAGTCGGTTTCCAATATCGGCCAACGAACTACACCCATAGCGACCTTTCCTAAAATTGATTTGTACATATTTCGAAATTCGACCATTAGATTTCAAATATCTTATTATCATTGGAAAGTTCTTTTCGATACAAACCCAACGGTTCTAGTTTTAGGAGAATCCGACGGTCGGATCTCCCATTACGTCAATTTGATGTTAATGGTCAAAATTCGCGAATGGTCGTTTCGCGGCTCATTCTATTCAGGCCATTATATATATATATATATATATATATATAATATATATATATATATATAATGTATATACCATCGATTTCCATTTAAAACATATATTATAAATCGTTTATAAATTCATTTTAAAACGTTTTCAACTTCATATTCAATTTTTAAATCAAAATTGAATATTCCATATCATTATAATATTAAAATGATAATATTTTCGAAATATTAGATATCGAAATCACTTCTTTTTTATATTCATTACAAAATGAATAAAATCGATCGATAAACCCATTCGGGTTAAAATGGCGTAATCTACTTAACTCGGCTTCCTATATTTCCATTTTTTTGTGTCCATCCAAAATCGGACATCAAAATCATAATTTTATTCTTCACTTAATATTATTTTATAATATTAGTTATTTTAAAATATACTTTATTTCTGAATCGGAATGCGACTCAATCGATTACCATATAATTTCAGTTATATGGATTTCATACATCGCATGTATTCAACAATAATGGTAAATTATCATTAACCATTCAAACATCATCCAGAGTGCAATTTACAACTGTATAAGCATTAAAATAATAAATAATGCTCATCACAGTCTATCAACCCATCGATTGACATACATCTAAATATTGGGATTAGTGTATGTCAAATATCATCCTAATACCCCTGTAGGTTTTCAAACAACAAATGCTAATTATTATTTGTGCACTTGGGTGATGTGTAAGAAATTATTGTCCCAATCAATATCACTTAAATCGGTGTACATAAACAAGTCGTCGGACTTGTAAATGGATATTTATTCCAATTTTACTATATTAAATTATAAATGGATATTTATTCCAATTTTACTATATTAAATTATAAATGGATATTTCTAATTTTGATTTCAATTCCCACAATAATATTAACAATATCTTAGTATGCTAATCATCACAATCACAATACACAAATCACCAAATCGTCCGTATGAATAAATACTCAACTACCCAATGCCATTACGGCACCACAAGCGGCCATCACGGAGTATGAAATCTAAGTGTCGGTAATATCCATACATGGCTTCCAATAATATGTGATTATGGGAATTCGTGTATTGAATTCCAAAAATAAATAACTACATGTTAAAATATTGAGTGAGAAGGAGTTCTCACGTTGGTTTCCGTTCGTCCGGTCTTTCATTGACGATTTTGGTACCGTTCAGGTTTGCATTTGCCCCAAATTCAAACAAGCTCCAAATTGGACCCGATCAGTTTTTTGCGAAGCTCTCGACTCCACGATCGTAACGGATCCAGTTTCACGCGATTTGAGTTCATATGCAAAGGATATTAAGTTACGAAGTTTGAATTCAAGAATTAAATAATTAAATTAAATTTTAAACTTCAATTTACCATTCACGTTCACTGCCCTTGGTTGGAGCTTCTCCGCGCCTCGGCGGAGCCAACTGGACGCCGGCCGACCCCACTACGACCTTCGTCTGAGCCTAGCTCCCCTCCAACTCGAACGCCGCCACCTCTGGTGCCGCCGTCGGCCTGAATTGGCCGAAACCCCCAAATCCCGATCGTGCAAAAATCTGGTGCCACCACGGTGAACTGAGATCGCGGTCCACCACCAACGCCTTCGCCTCGCCAAGCCGCAGCTCTTCCCTTCGATGGCCATTGCCTGAAATGCCCTACACCGCCGGCAATCGGCGAAAATCCGATTCGAGCTTCACCATAAACCGACACCCCATTCATCTGCAAATTCTGCTAACCACGTCCACTTTCAGGTGAAACAATATGAAGCAAAGTTGTTGCTCAACCTCTCCTCTATGATTTTCCCTTTGTGCCACATCAAATACTCATTGGATTGATCACAATTCCACAAAAATCGAAACCCATTTTCTTGCATTGACCGCCGATTTCTTCCAATCCGTGCAACAATAGCTGACCAAATTTTCATGGTAGGTAGAGATCATCATGATCTAAAATACCCAGAAGCCGTTTGGGAGAATTCCTTACGGATTGAGGGATACAAATAATTTTGTTTTTAGAGGATTTTCTGCAAATTTCGGAGGGGTGGCTGAAATTTTAGTGGAGAAGAGGAAGAATGAGCGTTGGGAAGAGGAAAAGATATTATATGGTGGGGTTTTATTATTTTTAATATTTTGCCAGTTAGCGCTGTTTCCAATCGACATTTACCGATGCCACGGTCACATACGAACTCCATTGGCGATGAAAATTGACTTGCTGCTATGTCTTGACGATACGGTCCCAACAAAACTGGTTTCATCGAATTCCAAGCCCGTTTGCTCAAAAAACTCTATTTTTGGCTTAAATGGCCGATCGATTCACAATTTATCTCGGACAGCAACATACTAGTTCCAAAAATTACGAAAACTGGTATCTAGCAATAATTTGATATTCTGGATCCAGCAAAAGTGGTTTCGTCGAAAACAGAGGTCTTTTGCAATGGTTATTTTTAAGGGCTATATATATATTTAAAATATACATAAATTCCATAGCAACTATTTTAAATTTTAAACTGGACATAACTTTCAATTTATAAAGTGAATTGTCAATTTTTCACATCCGATAGAAATATATTATTAGATAGATTCTAATGTTTCTTGATTTACTGAAATCCGATTTATTTTGAATTATGTACGTTCATTTGAAATTTAAAATTGAATTTTCAAACTACCACGCCATTTCAAACTCTATTCATAATTAAAATAAATTTATACATTCTAACTTCGATTTAAATAAATTTTTAGTTGTTACTATTTAAAATAAATCATTTTAAATCTTCAAAATTCATTAAAATAGCTAAAAAAAAATTTGGTTCAGAAATTCCGGGTTGTTACAAGAGAACACGTTCATCTGATTATTCTGACGGCTCCGAAGGACTGGAAGGGGAAGAACACGACTTCCGGAGATACGTAAGGTGCTCATGGTAGCCCTCCTTGCGGTGGCAGATGTTTAGGCTGTGCTCGCAGAGGTTAGGTCCGTGCTTAACTATTAGGTGGATGGGCCTTGACTGTAAAGTAGACTTGCTGTCAGAATGTTGTGACGAGGTGACACTATGGTGATTCGTCGATCGCCTCAATGGGAGACGAGGTCAGGACTAACAAGGGTAGTAGATCGTCGGGTACCCGTCATCTGCAACCACTGGGATGCGAAAAGACTAGAACTAAAACCAATAGACCATTCACCTTTCACTATCGAGGTACGGTGGTTGAGGGAAGATGCCAACTATATGTTTAGATTGCTTGTTTGGTGCAAGTCGTTTAGCTCTTGTAGTCTTTACTAGTTGAGGGAGGAGCCAAGGTGGGGCCATAACCACCATGAAAACAGACCCTAGGAATATCTATATTTTGAGGCTCTTAAAGGCGGGCCTGTACAGACATGGAAAAGCTCCCGACCGAGTTCTGTATTTCTTGTATAGCCCAACCATGGAATTTGGTGCAAATTATGTGCGGTTAAGGCATCGAATAAGATTGACGACATGTACGTGGGACAGTCTAGATAAATGTATGTTGGCTCTGGGTGATGTATCGTAGACTTGAGGGCATTACTATGGTAAGAAATCTGATTCGATCGACTTTGGCAGTCCATTCGCTTACGTAGCGTGGTGATGATAGATATATGCAGAATGTAACATTGTTATGTAGATATCCGTACATCACTCTGGCATAGGATGAGGGAATGCATTCATTTCTGTGGCGTTACGGTGGAGACTGTAGGAGTGGGGTACCATGGGGTGTACCTCAATATTGAGGGGTAGCTACATATATACTGTATTAGGTTAATCCACTGGGAAGTAAATGGGTATGACGTGTGTGTAAGCCTTGAGTGCAGTTAACCCAAGTAACCTATTAAATAAGAAAATGTGATTGAACGGTATATGTAGGATTATCCAAAGTGTATAATTTAAATCTAGTCACCAGAACTTGTGTTCTGACCACCTCCTCATAACATACTTACATGTTAGATTTGTAGCAGAGACATGATAGCTTTGGATACTGGTTAGGCAGTATTATTAATACGGTAAGGCTGTACTTTGAGTATATTATATTTTATCCATTCCGCTGTGAGATATTTTCTGAGCTATGACCTATTTTATGTCTGTGTCTTTTCTACAAGATACCAGAGAAAACCAACACGAGTTTCGATAGATTAGAATTTTGAAAAAAAAATCGGTCTGTCGAAATTTGGGTTGTTACATCTAGCATCAGAGCTCAGGTTTAGGATTCATGTATAGATAGCGAGTGAACGTATTTGTATTTTTAAAATATAAATATTATATATATACTTAGATCCAGCGGAACACACTAAATAGAAAGAGTATAATATGGCAAAAAATGGGATGTTTGTTTTGTACACTAAAGGAATGAATATAGAAATCTGAGACCCTTAAGTATGTGGGTGGAAAGTGTACAATGAACTCTATATGGAAGTAAGGTAAATCCCATATGTTAGTATTTTTGGTCAGTGGGTTTGGCAGTAAAACCTTATAAATTGGAAAAGGTTAAAAAGAGAAAATGGATTAGGAATATATATAGTTGAGAGAATTGACCTTGGGAAGTGTCTAGGAAAGCCTAGAAAATTGGAAACCCGCTTTGAGTCTAACACCATTGTTAACTTTTAAGAACTTGAAATTGTAAAAGTTTTGGGAAAAGGGTTTATGGTGTTTCCAAGTTCTAATCTTAAAAGTAATAATTTTAAAATATGTAAAGAAGTACATATTGGGTTTTAAAGTAAAATGGGGTATATTTTGGAAGCAATGATTTCTCATGAAAATTTTGTCTAAAGTAAATTTCTCTCAGTAAAAGGTGCATATTATAGAGCATGTATAGCTCGCTAGTTTTCTTGTTATATTACATGAAAGGATTTAAAAGCAAAACTTAGAAAAAGTTGCATTTTGTTGAAAACTGGAATTTCCAGTAAAGAGAATTTTGAAGTCTCTATTCTTTTGACAATCATTTTTGATAAATTGTTTTAACAAGAGAAAATTTTGTTGTGTTGACAAAATAAATTGTAGAAATTAAGTAGATGTTTGCACCTTGTAGTAAGAGACTGAACTGACCTTATAGGCAGAGCAAGTTACAAACCCGATTGAGAAATAATTGCCCTTATCTACTCCAGTTTTTATGATTTGAAGGAAAAAAATGATTTAGATTTTTTTTCTATAAAAGGACATGTTTTATGGTTTGGGAAAGTAAGTTTTAATGAGGAAAATAAAGTTTTGACACTTTTAAATTTTTGGAAGAATAAAAAAAGGCCAAACCGTGTTTTAAAAAGTATAGATTACTTAAGGATTAGTGCCTAGGAAGGACGGGAAAAGTTTTAAGGCCATGAAGTAAATAGTGAGAATTATCTTGAAAAAAATGGTAAATTCCCATAGAATGCGTAAGCATTGAAAGCCTAGGTTGTTGCTTGAAATGAATGTTGGTACACAGCTAGAATTAGTAGTGACTACTAGATAGTAGAGGGCAAGTAAGTATTTAGATCTTGCTGCTAATTTTCGTGTCAGGGGTAAAACCCGTTACTACATTTCTGTTGGGATTTTTTCGTTATTTTGTTCTTGTTGGGTAATTAGGGTAACACCTAAACCTGTCGTGGATCCCATGGTTTGGACTTTTCTGTCTGAGGGGGACAAAGTCCCGAGATTCCTGGCCCTTAGTAGTAGCTGTGTAGGGTGTCTGTTTTCCTGTTTTAGTTTAAAGTCAAGAAGGCTTATTTGAAAACTTAATCTAGATCAGATAATTAAATAAGCTAAGAAAAGAGAAATGATACAACTAATAAGGAAATAGCAAATTCAGTAAAGTAACAAACATGATAAATTATGAGAAAAGATGGGTAAAGATTAAAAAAAATCCAAGATAAGATGAAAAAGGAAATTAGTAAGAAAAGAAAATTTTCTTATGTAGGTTGTGCTTGGGTAGGGAAATAGGGAATCTTTATAAATTGTTACATAATATCCAAGTACGGTTGGAAAAGGGTACATAAAAGAAAAACGGAAGATGTGAAGTTTTCCATTTTCCACCTTTTTATAACATAAGAAATCGAATTGAGAAAATTAGATTTTTCTGAAATTAAAAAAATAATGTTGGTTGGTAGGATTACGGATGCAACAATTGGATGAACTACGTTCTTACTCAGTAAGAGTGTGGGAAAATTTGGATGAAAAAGCATTTTGATTTTCAAAATATTTCATTCATGTAGAACTGTCAGTGTATTTAGGATGTGAGCATCATATTTTAAAAGGATTTTTGAAAATTTGCATACACGTAAGAGGTACCGCTTAGGCATACATGCATTATTATATTGTATTTCACTTTGACAAGTGCACAATGGTTGAAAAAATTGGATGCACACATGATGGATGGAAATTATGCGAGTGGTTATTTGATTTTACCCTTATCAAATTTCGGGGATGAAATTTCCTAAGAGTGGGAGAATGTAACACCCCGCATTCTTAAGATAATAAAGTATAAGTAACTTAATTAAATATTCAAAATTAAGTGAAACGGACTGCGCCATTGCGTTCATCTCGGAATTCTGGTTAAAATAGACACCTGGTTTGCGTAAAACGGACAACGTGTGAAGAAGTTATGAGTGTTAGAAGTTTATATACGTATAAGGAACTTATATGCATATATAATGAAATAAATTTGTCTAGAAAAATCAAATTCACGGAGCGGAAAGTTAAATGGGAAATTAGACTATTGGGGGTCGACCTAAGGGTCAACCCACCAACAGGGCGGTCGGCCCATGGATCGACCCACACAAAGGGGGGTCGACCCTACCACAGATCTGAAATCTGTTTTGACGTGGACAGTTCGGATGACTTGCAAAACAAATCTAAAGGACCCGGTTTCTCTGATACACCTATAAATAAGCCTGTAGAGCCAACCCTAAATCTCATATTTTTGGGACTACGCAGAAGCTCTGCCATTCCTCTTCCTCCCTAAATCTATTCAGAAAATTAAGATTATAAGTTTAAGAAAAATTCTGAATCCAAATCTAGAGAGAAGGAACATATACTTGTAAATGGGTGTTCAGATCTCGTATCGAAGTGAGGTAATTCCTAGATCTGGTCCATTTTCCATTTTCTTCTTTTTCTTTCTCTCATTTAGAAAAATTATGGATCCATGGTTATTAGATTCCGAATCCAATCAGGGGAAAACCATGGAATGCTAAATCTGGACCAGATCCAGGATTGGAAAAGCATATGAGGTGAGTTGATTTAAGTTATATAATTTTACATAATGATATATTATCTTTTGACAATCCCCGTTTTTATATGTAAATTTTCTAGAATAATTGAGAATCACTATTATAACAAATTGAGATATTAATATGAATGTTTTGGAAAATTCATATGTTGAATCAGTTAAAGTGTTGAAATGTTTACATGATGAAAACAAACTTGTTAGGATATGGATAGTGACTACTGTTGTTATGATTACATGATTCACTTGTGGCATACTATGTATTTGAATTATTAGATGAAAAATTGAGAAAATGACATGTTAACTTGTTGGATTTGAACAATTACCCGATTAAACGATTACATGTCAGGACAGAATTATTGTATGTTAAATTGAACATGCAACATAAAATGGGCTTAATATGATGACATGTGAAATAGGTTGCAGTAAAGACTTGAAAAGAATAATATGCCTAAATTTACAATATATAAGAAACTGTAACCGCACTTAGACACGAGGTTAGATTACACTTGTGGTAGAATTCTGCCCGGAACCGCTCGACACATCCAGCATCCACAAGTGGTAAATCTAATGTGAGGGCTCTAAGTGCATAACTAAAACATGTAATGGTGTTAATACACGAGGTTAAGTCAACTTGTGGAAGAAGTTTTCCCGCAACTGCCCGGCAAATCCAGCATCCACAAGTGTAGGCTTAATGTGAGAGGTCTAGTGCATAAATATATACATATAGAAATATATGTAAATAGCAGGATGGATAAACAACGTTAATTGTAATTAATGGAAATAAGTGGAATTGAAAGAAAGTTGCAACATCAAAAAGGAATGGAATGAACGGGGAATGATAATAACCTATTATAAATAAATTTCATTAATAAGAATTTTATATAATAGGTAGACTTGTCCTAGGGACAAGTGAAGATTATAACTTAGGTTATAATAAACTAGTAAGGACATGAGATAACTGGTGAAATGAGATAAGTGGCACTTAATTTTAAATTAAGTAACCAGTAAATAGGGAAAAATGAAACTAGTTGTTTGTAATAAGTAGGGAAAAGGGGGGAGTTTATGACATGTAAGAAGTTGTACTTAATTATAAAGTAAGTAATCTTTAAACTTAGAATTATGAAATCTGCTGGTAAGAATAACATGTTTAGGCTTGTCCTTGGGACAAGTGGATATTATAACTTAGGTTATAATAAACAATAAAGGGAATAGAATAACTTATGTAAGGGGATAAGTTGTACTTAATTGTAAATTAAGTTATTTACAAGAACAAGAATCTGAAATCTGCGGATGAGGACAACATAAGTTATATTTATGGGAAGAGAAACTTATTAGTGGACCTTAGTTAAGAGAACAAAGTTAATAAGTAAACAATGATAAGTTGTAGTGACGGTGTAAAATGGAATTATGATTAAATGAGAAAGAATGAGGAAATCTTATGAAATGAAATAGTTAATCATAAATAATGACTGACATGTTAAAAAGAAAACATGTGAATTGAGTTATACTTAATTACATATTAAGTATAACATGTTATTGTAATGATGAAATCAAACAAGAATATAAAGGGATTGTGGATTACAGACCTTGGATCATAATCTTGAGAATAACACGTTGCAGGCTTATTAATAAACTTAAAAGGATTAAGTTATATGACTGAAATAAATAAGCAAGAGAAACTTGGTCACTTGAATAAGAAGTCAATGTGAACGGGGATAACCAAGTTAAATGGAAACCTGGTGAGGTAAAGCAAGCGCTTAAAAGAATGTTTAGACATAGGGTCTAATGACACATTAAAATGAGGCACTTGGACCAGTCCGTACGTTTGAGGGTGAATAATCCAACGGGGTAGATCATCATGGTGTCATGAGGCACGAGGGAAGCGCACATTCATCTGATTATTCTAACGACTCAGAAGGACTGGAAGGGGAAGCATGCGGCTTCCTGAGATATGTAAGGTGCTTTTGGTAGCCCTCTGTGCGTTGGCAGATGTTTAGGTTGTGCCCGCAGTGGTTGGGTCTGCGCGTAACTACCAGGTCGGTGGGCCTTGACTACTTAGCCTTGCAGTCAGAATGCTATGACAAGTTGACACTAGGGTGATTCGGTGATCGCTTCAATGGGAGGCGAGGTTAGGACCAACAAGGATATTAGATCGTCGGGTACCCATCGTCGGCATCCAGTGGGATGCGAAAAGACTAGAGCTAAAATCAATAGACCATTCACCTTTCACTATCGAGGTACGATGGTTGAGGGAAGACGCCAACTGGATGTTTAGATTGCTTGTTAGGGGCAAGTGGTTTAGCTCTTGTAGTCTTTACTAGTTGATGGAGGGGCCGAGGTGGGGCCATAGCCACCATGAAAACAAACCCTAGGAATATATGTATTTTGAGGCTCTTAAAGGATGACCTATATAGATATGGAAAAGCTCTCGACCGAGTTTCGTGTTTCTTGTATAGCCCTGCCACGTAATTCGGTGCACATTATATGCAGATAAGGCTTTGAATAAGATTGACGATATGTATGTGGGACAGTCCAAATACATGCATGTCGGCTCTGGGTGGTGTATCGTAGAATTGAGGGCATTACTCTGGTATGAAATCTGATTCGATCGACGACGGCAGTCCTTCCACTTACGTAGCGTAGTAATGATAGATATATGAGGAGAGTAACAATGCTATGTAAATATATGTACGTCACTCTGGCGTAGGATGAGGAGCTGCATTCATTTTTGTGGTGTTACGGTGGAGACCATGCGAGTGGGGTACCACGGGGTGTACCTCAGTATTGAGGGGTGACTACATATATACTGTATTAGGTTAATCCATTACGAAGTAAATGGGTACGACGTGTGTGTAAGCCTTGAGTGCAGTTAACCCAAGTAACCTAATAAATAAGAAAATGTGATTAAACGGTACATGTAGGATTATCCAAAGTGGATTATTTAAATCCAGTCACTAGAACTTGTGTTCTAACCCCTCCTCATAACATATTCGCAGGTTAGATTTGTGGCAGAGACCTAATTGCTTTGGATACTGGTTAGGAAGTACTATTAATACGGCAAGGCTATACTTTAAGTATATTATATTTTATCCATTCCGCTGTGAGATATTTTCTGAGCTCTGACCTATTTTATGTCTCTGTATTTTTCTGCAGGATACCAGAGCAAACCAACACGAGTTTCGATAGTTAGAAGTTTGAAAAAAAATTCGATCTATCATAATTTGGGTTGTTACAAGTCTCCTAAAGAAACGTCTTGGACCTAGGTCGATTCGAACTAGTCTCCTTCAAGAAACGGCTCATCAAACCTGGAAGAATCGCTCATTTCAACAGACCAAGTTCACCGTCTCCATCAAAATCGAATCGACCAAATATCCTGGATTCACCTAGAAATATCCATCTGATTCATTCAATACTCGGACCGACTCTCAAGACATTAAAGGCGATCAACAACTTCCAGACAAAGCTCTACTTTTAATACACCTCATCTACAGTGCCACGTAAGTCACCATTTTCAAGGAAACTATTAATCAGTAGTGGACTGGGTCCCATCGCCGCAACTACTTCCAATGATCGAGCTCCACGTGTCCGAGCTCCGAAAAATAGGAAAGCCATATGGCGGCCAGCTCAGCCCACTTCTTCATCTATAAATACATCTAAGCTCAAAATGGAAAAGGACCTTCTTTCGGCTACTTCAACTTTTAGCAGAACTTCTCCTCTAAGCAAAAAAAACTTCTCCACGGCTAAGTCTGAAGAGAGCCAGCTCTTTTTCTTCCTCGATATAAAAACGTTATACTTGTAATCAAAAGAAAATCAATACATATAAAGTGAACGTAGGCACCATCTTTGCTGAACCACTATAAAAAGTCTTGTGTGTTCCCTGTTTTCTTTACTTTATTGCACTTTGTGATTGTTGTTCGTGTGCTCTTCACACGATTGGGGGTTGACTGTCACTAGTGACCAAATTTTGACGTCAACACTTTGGCGTGCCAAGAAGGGGGGCATACACCGACATACCCCTATGACATTCAGTCAGTTCCAACCCACGGTGAACAAACGGAAGAAAGATGGAATGTCTTCCCGCCCTACAAACGCTAATGTAGCCAATACAAATGCTGCAGAGGCAAGTCCCAAAGCCTCCTCTCATAAAGACATGTCCCGATATATTACCAAGGAAGACAGAGACAAGATTCCGGCCGAGTTCAAGGACAAGATGACATCTCAGGGTAAACTCCTTGAACGACAACAACAATTGATGGATCACCTTCTCGGTCGGATGGAGATGAGATTTAACTCTTCAACATCAATTCCTCCTGTTGGAGAATGGAGTTTTGACGACAACAACCTTATTTCAATTATCATTGATTATAAAATATATGCTAACACTTTTTGTATAGAATATATATGTGTGTGTGTACGAATTATATACAGGAAATATTACTGAAGGCTGTACAGTTATAAAGATGATAGAGATTCAAAGATCAGAGAAATTTCAAGACTCATGGGTAATCATGATTTCAAGAGTTCAAGATTAATATAGTTATAGAGTTTATATTTTGTAAGACTCTAAATAGCACTCCAGGTTCAAATTCTAATTCTAATTTTTCAAATTCTGATTTTGAATTCTATCCTTAATCCCCTCTATTTCATTTTTCTATTTGTTTCTATTTTTATTCTTCTTTGTTTTTCAAACTTAAGTTTTATATACTTTTATACTTTATATTTATATTCTTATACTTTATATTTATATAGTTTAAAACCTTATAATTTTATAAATATATTTATATCGTTTAAATTTTTGTTTTCATATGTTTTTCTATCATATAATATTAATTTACGACATTAGATTTTTACTCAAGAATTTCCAGAATTATTTTTATATCAAAACACTTCAAAAATGATTTGAAATTCAAAAATACACTAGGTTATGTCGACTTACCAAAAACATCATGTTGACATACAACTGTCACTTTTTCCAATTTTGAAAGGAAGTGTCTTTTCACTATTTCAAACGATTAAGAACCGTTGCAACCTTTCATACTCTATAAAAGGGGTTAAATCCGAATTTTTTATCATCTCTTCTTCTCTAACTTCATCCTCTTTCTCTACACCATTATTCTTAATCATTTTTATGGTTTTCACACTTATACTTTGCCGAATTCAATTCCGTTTTGATTAAACTTCTTCTCTCTACATTCTCTACTCTCTGAATCAAGTGCTATTGAAGAGTTATAGGGCTGTTTGTAATTTCTTGGGTTGAGTAAACAGTGTTCGTGTTGAGTCAAAGAGGAATCGGTGTGTCCTTGTAGCCGTGAAATCTAGGAATAGGATTCGGCGTGTCCTTGTGAGCCGTGAAATCAAGGAATAGGAGTCGGTGTGTCCTTGTGCGCCATGAAATCAAGGAATAGGAATCAGTGTCTCCTTGTGAGCCGTGTAAACAAGAAGGTTGTACTTGACTATTGAAAATAGTAATAAAACTCTGCGCAGTCCAGCGTTGTGCGGGACCGGACGTAGGAGCGGTCCAAACTAGTATAAAATCCGGTGTGTTCTTTCCTTTTCAGCACTTTATTTCTGTTTAGTTTGCATTTGTGTTTGAATCTGTGTCTGTGATTATGTTTGTGGTGTTTGATTCATCCAGTAATTCACATTAATTTTAGATTTTGTTTAAAATTCTAGCAAACACTATTCCCCCCTTCTAGTGTTTGCTTTGCCTTAACGATCCATTCTGCATTCCCTAACAATTGGTATCAGAGCAAGGTCTTTCAAAAAGTTCATAATCTGATTTTTGAAAATAGTGATAATGGCAACCAACACTGGTAGCAATAATAGTACTTTTAAAGAGGGTCAATCCACTGTTAGACCACCATTGTTTAATGGTATTAATTATTCATATTGGGCATGTAGAATTATAGTCAGTAGGATTAGACACAAGGAATAGTACACAAAATGAATATGTTGAACCCACAACTGCATTTGCACAATGGGCAAATGAACAAAAGGTGCTGCACAAAGCAATCCTAAAGCCATGAATATGTTATTTTGTTCATTAGATAGGAATGAGTTTAATAGAGTATCAGTATGTAAGACTGCTTATGAAATCTGGAGAACTTTACAAGTTACTCATAAAGGAACTAATAAAGTTAAATAGACTAAGATCGGCTTGTTAGATAATTAATTTGAATTATTCAAAATGAACGAGAATGAGTCTATTTTAGATATGTATTGCGGATTTCAAGAGATAGTGCATTCACTAATAGCACTTGGAAAAATTTATTCAGAAGCAGATCAAGTCAGAAAAATATTGAATTCACTAACTCAAGTATGGGATCAGAAGACTTTGGCTATTGACGAAGCCAATGATGTCAATTAAATAAAGATTGAAGAGTTAATCGAAAATTTGATGTCTTATGAAGTCCAATTACAGAAAAGAAAAGAAAATATTTCAAATAAAAAGAAATCTATTGCATTAAAAGCAACAATAAATGATTCTGACTCGAGTAGTGAAGATGATGAAGAAATGACACTCATGACAAATCATTTTAGAAAATTTCTAAAATATAGAAGGAAAGGCTATAATCAAGCAAATTCAAAAATGAATGATGGTCGATGTTTTAACTACAACAAACCAGGTCATACAAAGAAACTGTGTCCATATCCAGACAAATCTACTCAACAAACAGACAACAAAAATTCATCAAGGAAAAGAAAGAAAGCATACACAACAACATTAGATGATTCAGATTCGTCACCAAGTGATGAAGAACCAGAAACCGCAAATACAAATATATGCTTTACAGCAATTAAGAGTTCAGAAAATCATGAAGAAAAGGATCAAAAAACCGGGTATGCATGAATTAAATTTTAATTTTATTTGGTTGAATGGTTGTTTTGTTTGTTTGTTTTGGTTTGAACTTAAAATTTTAAAAATAAAATTAGAAATTAGAAATTCAAATTTAAAATTTAAAATTTGAAATTTGAAATTTGAATTTTAAAATAATAATACAATATTAAACAATCAATAAATTAATAAAATAAAATTGTTTGAGTGCTTATTAGGATTAGAGTTATTTCAGGAAGTCGTTAAACCTGAAATATAGATCGATAATATATTTCAAAAACTTAAAAATCCAATTCCTTTTTTGAAATAAGCCTAGTATATCGACATACAGAAAAATACATGTTGACATATTTAACCAGTTTTGAAATTTAAATTTTGAATTTCAAAAGTTTAAACTTTCAAACTTCCCTCCAACCTTTTCACCAACTCCCAAGGTCTGTAAAGGTGTCCTTTCAATCTAAAAAGTTGTGCCTATTCAATTCATATTCATTCAATTCATATCTATTGTAACAACCCGGAAATTCTGAGCCAATTTAAAATTTTTATTTTGGCAATTTGGATGAATTTTGAACATTTAAGATGAATTATTTTAAATAATAATGACGAGAAATTTATTTTTAATAGAATTCGAAAGTATATATTTATTTGAATCATCGTTAGAATATAAATAATTATTTATAATTATAAAAGGAATTGAAAATGGCGCGGTAGTTCGATAATTCGATTTCAAAGTTCAAATGAATTCACAGGATTCAAAATAAACCGGATTTTAGCGAAACCAAAAATAATATAATCTAATTGAGAATATCTTTCCAACGAATCCGAAAAAACAAAATTTAATAGTGGGAATCAAAAGATATGCCCAGTTGAAAATTCAGAATAGTCGCTATAGAATTCTGGCCCTTAAAAATGGAAATTTTGCAAACGACCTCGATTTTCGATGAAACCACTTTTGTTGGATCCGTGATGTCAAGTTATTGCTAGATTCCAAAATTCATAATTTTTCGAATCAATATGTGAGTGTGGCAAAGGAAAACGCGTTTGACCAGTTTCAGTTGATTTTAATCGACTGGAAAATGGCCATTTTTCAAACGGTCTCAGAACTAGTTTTGTTAGGACCGTATCGTCAATACGAAGCTAGAAAATATTTTTCTGGAATTTTTCGAGATAATGTGTGACCCCAGTAAATTGAAATGCGCGTTCAAATTCAATATATAGAGTTATTATAAATACCCGTATCATTCTCGCTCTTTGGATCGACCATAAACTACACAAGTCTGACCCAAAGGATGGAAATCCACGAATACTTTGACTTTGGGAATACAGTACATTAGAACAACAACATCAGACTTTTATAACATCAATAATAAATGTTACATCAGAGTACAGAATATCAGAGTACATTGACTAATAATTACAGCGGAAGATAATTTTACATTCTTTTAATACATTGCAGCGGAAATAAAATAACTAAGGCAGCGGAAGACAACTATGCTCTGGACACAGCTTTAGGCTTCAATCCAGAATCCTTCTCGAGGTGAGAACCTGTAGACAAACTACTCGACTGCCCGTGTGGAAAGAGGGCACCCGAGTTTGTAAAGGTGGAAACAAACAACGGGTCAGTCATGGGACTGGTGTGAGAATTCATAACTAATTTAACTAATAGTAATAAGGCAAATCCAAGGACCACGCCGCTAACACGGAATGGGTTTACTCCAATGGATTGCTGGTGCATAAACTAAAGTAAATCGTTAAAACAATGCAATGCTTTTTAGAAAAATGAAACCATCATAAGACGCAAGTTCCATCACACAATGCAACGCAAACCGGAGGATAGGGTTTTACCTTATAATGGTCAAAAATGCTTGATACGATAAAACGGATTTAGTATTAGTGTGTATATGTTTTAAAAAAAACATTTCAAATATAAATGTATCAATCCTAGACGGCATAGTACCCCATCCTACTATGTCGCCATACTAGTTCTACAATCAAAACCGCAAGGTCGTATTGGAAATTGGATTTCCATCATGAGTCGAGGCTAGGGGCAAGCTCCTCTCCGATTCGAGACACTCTAGCAAATGCCTCAGGATCCCCCGCAGTGAACCTTTGGATCTTCAGGGCCGGTCCCCGCCTATCGGCAGTGGATTGTTTATGCCTGAACACACGCTTCCCGGTCCCTTTGGACCTATAGTATGACCACTAACAGCCTATAAAAATCCGAGGCACCTCAAAATCCATCATCCACATAAGTAAAATGTCAGCCAGTTTAAGCACCGACATCACTCCTAGCTAGAAAGAAACGTGTGCACTCCCTGTAGTCCTAATCCCGTTTATGACTCATACTGGGGTGTGAGACTCGCGAAGTCACGATATACACAAAGCTAAGCCTAAACAGGCTATGCTTTGATCATCCCACAAGGCCTTCTTTTCAACAAAGCCTTGATCATATGCATCTTATCATGCCACATCGTCACTCCATATCACACTACCAATCCTTTGCCGAAATATATGAAAGAGTGTTAAGCAAGAGAATAAATTCTCCGCCACTAAGCATTCATACATTCAGCAGAAAATCAATAAGTACAATATATAAAGGAGTACGATGTCAGACATACATTCCATTTATAAGCTTATGCTCTGGGTCTGAGCGAAAGCCAAATCCGTACAAATCAGCACTACGTCCGAATAACTACCATTTTAGCCACGTCTTGGGAGCAAATCAATCAAGGGCCTCAACACTAGTTACCCATTCGATGTAAAGATCGTCGGTCTTCCATCGTCGTCTTCAATTCTTCAAACGTCGTATCATTATTTGGAATGAGAGTAAACTCGGACTTTCCAAATAACTCTCGCATATATAAATTTGAAAACCATTTCATATCGTCGTTAATAATTTATAACGATCTATCGCTATTTTTACTTTACATACACATCCTAAACATAACAATGTATATTTTACTCTTCCATTTTTCAATTTACACCAAATGTATATTTGGTTTCATTATTTTTCTAATGAAAATCCATTCCTTAGAAATGTAAATTTCTAATCTTATTATTTACATTGAAAAATGTAAATTTCTATTCCTATTTTATCTACATTGAGAAATGTAAACTTATACTTCAATATATTATAATATTGAAAATGTAACCTTTATTTCATATTCTACTTACATTGGAAAATATAAATTCCTAATCATTCTTTTATTTCCTTTGATTACATTGAAAAATATAAATTCTTTTTATTTGCATATAAAAAAAAATATAATTTCTATTTCATCCTTATTTACATTGAAAAATGTAAGTTTCTATATTACTCCAATTACATATAAAAATGTAACTTCCTATTTTCCTTTTATTTACATTAAGAAAAATGTACCTTTTTTTATATTTACATTAAGAAAAATGTAAAACTTTTATAATCCTTATCTTATTTTATTAAAAATGTAACTTTCTTTTATAACAAACTTGGAGGTGAAAATATTCATTTCATTATTAACACATAACGGTGTGAAAATAACGTCAATTTCTAAGTTATCCATTTATATTTTAATATGGGCCAGACCTCCCACACTAGGCCTACAACTTGTGGATGTTGGATAGGCTGGTCGGTTCTGGGCAGACTTCTCCCACAAGTTGGGCTTAACCTCGTGTCTTGGTCCAATTTGTATTTGCGCACTTGGACCTCTCACATTAGGCCTAACATTTGTGGCTGCTGGATATGCCGGTCGATTCCGGGCAGACTTCCACCACAAATGTGACCTAACCTCGTGTCCAAGTACAATTTTAATTAATCATATAATTGTTCTACTAAAAATATTATTTTAAAATGTTTCTCATTTCAAAATATCTTGTTTTTGGAATATTCTATATTTCCAAAATAACTTGATTTCAAATATTATAACTTACCCTTTAATTACATATAAAAAAATGTACATTTACTTACAATGCAAATTCCTACCTTTCATTTACATATAAAATGTAAATTTTTAATTTACAATGTAAGTCTCATTCTTTATTACATATGAAAATGTAATTCCTATTGTCTTTCTCTTTCATACTGTTTTATATCACAAATAAAAAAAATGTAATTTTTATTGTTTTTCGCTTTTCTAATTGTCCACATTACCATAGAAATAATTTCTATTGTTTACTCTTTTCTAATCATGTTTTCTATATATATTCATGACAAATAGATGAAAGTTTCAACTCTTTTATTTAGACAAAAATGTGAATTTTATCCCAATTTTATTCTTTTGACAAAATGTTTATTTTTCTTCTATGTTTCTAATATTACATTAAAAAGTATAATTCTTTTTCTATGTTTAATTTACATCTAAAAAGAATAATTTCTATGTTAACATATCCTAGGTATGCTAATATAAATAATATTTTCTATGTTAACATTTTCTATACATTCTATAAATAATCTTTTTCTATGTTAACATATTCAATGCATTCTAATATTATATACATAATATTTTCTATGTTAACATTTATCATATAAAAGAGTATTCTACATGTAAACATTCCTAACTTTCCATATTAACATAAAAAGGATATTATTTTTTTGTTAAATCAATTCTAACACTTCGACAAAACAAATCTTATTATGTCAGTTCTAGATAAAAGGAAATTTCATTCTAATAACATATGTATGACAAAATGCCAATTCTATCCTATGTATGACAAAAATGTTTATACCTGTTTTAATCCCTTTCAATGAACAAATAAGAGAATGATTTATTTATATACAAATTCCCATTTTAACTTAACATATAAAAATGAAACTTTCTTTTATTTACAATCAAAAGTGAAACTTTCTACTCTTTGGTTACATTGAATAATAATATAGTTTCCTAGTGTCTACTCTTTTCTAATGTGACATTAAAATTGAGTTTTTAATGTTAATCATATTTCATAATGAAATATGATTCTTTTCCTACTCTTTTATTTACTCTTAACATGTAAATAAAAATATACCTTCTTAATCTCATGTCTCATTTGCATTAAGAAATGCAATTAAAATGTACCTTTTACTACATGTCTTATTTGCGTTGAGGAACGCAAATAAAAATGTACTATTTCATTTACTAGTTTTATTTGCATCTAAAATTGCAACCAGAAATGTAACTTTTATTATTATATTATATTTGCATTGCTGACACAAATAAAAAGGGAATCTTTTTATTTCATGTTATAATTTACGTTGTGAACACAAATAAAAAGTGAACTTATTTTTCTAGGTATCCTAACATCATATAAAAGAATATTTTATATGGTAACACTTTTCTATGTATTCTAATCTGTTAAAACATGGCAATTATAAATGACATGTTTATTTACATAACAAGATCTTAGCATAAATGCCATTTTTACCATGACCTTATTCTAACATGATATTTTTAACATAGCATGTTCTAATCAAAATAATAATTTTGATTTCATACAAGTCTAATTAAAACAGAATGACACCTATGTTATCATGCAAATCTACCTTAGCCAAAATGATGACTACAGTTTCACCCAAATCTAATTTAACACAAATGACAAATATATTCGTCAATTCTAATTAAACATGTGTGACATTTATTATTTATCCATTCTAATTAAACATAAAAGCGGTATGATCACACGACAATTCTAACATAACATAAAAGTGTTATGATTATTATAATGTAACATCCCTAAATAAAATGACATGTTTTAATTTAACTAAACATTTTTCTAGCAAAACGATGTTTATAATCTAAATAAACTTCTTCTAATAAAATGATGTTTATGATCTAGATAACCATTTTCAAATAAAAATATTATTTTTATTCAACACAACATTTTCTGACAAGAATGTTATTTCATTTTACAACATATCCTGACAAAATTTGATAATTTGATTCTAACAAAAGTATAAGTCGACAAATCATCATTAACACCATCAATTCAACCAACTGATTTTTCACGGTGCATATAATATCACAATCACAAACAAGATCAATCAAAATCAGTTCACATACATACATATATATATATATATATATATATATATATATATATATATATATATATTTTAAATTAAACGAGAAATCTCACCTTGAAACTAATCCTTCTTCTATATTTGTCTATAACCGTTCAAACCCATCAGCCCCCATCTAGAATCGTCGTCCATCTCGTACGCCTCCTCCTTCTCAAAATCCGCACCCAACCGACCGTGTTTGAGCCGCAATTTCGACCATCTCAGGAAATGGTTTCCGATCATGGCCGTAGGTGTTGCCGAGCTCGAAGAGTACTATCAATTTCGCTTTGTAATTCAATTTGTTTGAGGAGATTTTAGTGGATTTAGTTCGGAGCTTTGGGAGGAAATTTTTTTTTTTGAGAAAGAAGAGTAAATAAAAGAGTTGCGTGGAATGACAATATAAAGAGATGAATCACCGTAAAAAATCAAGTCATGGCTATCTTTTTAACGTTGATAATTTATCTCAATCCCCAAAACAATGAGCTGATGCGTCATAAGCTCTTTTATGAAGTTAAGTTTTATTAGGAATGATATAATCAAATTTTGACCGTTATTAATGCTTCCCATATACTATCAATCAAATTTTAATTCAAACATTAACATATTTAAATGAAATAAATGTTTGTAAAATTATAATTTCAAAGGAGAGTTATGGTAGAATTAATGGTAATTTATAGGCAAGAAATTTCAATGGTTTAATTAATGAAGAAAACATTCCATCTTTTTTTTAGTATTCATCACTAATTAAATAGATTAATTCTAATCCAAATTACGACTTATATAAAAATAAAGTGCATATTTTGTAGATCTAGAATTCAACTTTCCACAATTTAGATTGAGCTATTATTTGTTTATTTATTTATTTATTTATTTATGCACAGGAAACATTAATATCATTGCCATCTTTAATACGCAGGTTTTGAACATTGCCATCTTTCATTTTACATATATATATATATATACGTGTGTGTGTGTGTGTGTGTGTGTGTGTGTGTGTATATGATGAAATGCTCAGCAGCGTTAAGGGAAGAAAATAATAATAATAATATATTATGACATAAATTTCTTTTAACACGAACATACATGCTTGCATAAATTTCTATTTACCTGTTGCCTATCTATCCATTTGTTTGGTCTCACACCTTGAGATGACCCCAAACCCCGTACTGACGGTGGTAAGGGTAATTAGTGGAATATAACACAGAAACAGATAATAGCAGAACAAAATTAAATAAATACACCAGATAATGAACAACAGAATATACTGGATAAAAGTAATCATCAGAGTTACACAGTATATAGGATCTTACTTAGTACAAATACAGTTCAGCTATACATAAATGTCTACAGCGGAAAACAAACATAATATGTACAGTAGGAGCTGAACATCATAAAAAGAGATAAATGATAGAATCCATCCTCAGCTCCAGCTATCTAGAAATAACCAGCTAAACCTAAATACAAGGCTGCCCGTGTAGAAAAAGGGGCACCCGAGTTCGAAAGTGAAACAAACTACGAGTCAGTCATGGGACTGGTATGAGAAATCTACTCTACACATATATAATATGGCTAATCTCAGGACCACGCCACTTTCGTGGAACGGGTTTACTCCATTGGATTGCCAGTGCTTTAAAACAAATCATTCTTTTAACCATCGCTATGCTTTTTTTTAAAATGAAGCCATTATAAGACTCAGTTCCCATCACACAATGCAACGCAAACCGGAGGATAGAGTTTTTACCTTATAACGGCCAAAATATGCTTGATACGAATAAAACAAAGGCATTTGATATTATTGCTAGTGTTTATATGTTTTGAAAACAATTTCAAATCATAACTATCAATCCTAGACGAAATGAGCGTCCCATGCCACTATGTCGCCAAATATATATATACAATCGAAATCCCACAGTCATGTATTTGGAAATTGGATTTCTGTCATGAACCAAGGCAAAAGATAGTCCTTACTGAATTCGAGACGCTCTAGCCCGCCCCTCAGGCACAGCCGCAACCGTACCTTGGATCGTCAGGGCCGGTCCACACGAAGTGGATTATAATGCCTGAACAATGCGTTCTCCAACCTTTTGGGGTGTAAATGAGCCAACGAATGACTCCATCGGACCCGGATCGTCCGATCAAATCGAGGCGCCTCGCAACAGCAACAACCACATAGGTGAAAAGTATATAAATGTCAGGGCTGGTAGGTCACTGACACCACCCTAGATAGAAAGAAAACGCACGTCCCCCCTGAGGTCCTGCTTCCGTTTCTGGTTCATACCGGGGTGTGAGGCTCACGATTTCACGTTATACACAAAGCTACGCTACACAGGCGGTGCTTTGGTCATCACCACAAGACTTTGCTTTTCAACAGAAGCCCTGATCACTGCATCTTAGCATGCCACACAGGCAATTCATGCCATGCGACTGATGTCCATCGATATACAACCTCCGAGCTCGTGCGTTTCAGAGAAAGGCGTTAAGCGAAAGAATAAATTCTCCGCCGCCAAACAGATGTATATTTAACAGAGATCAATCAACACAGAATAAAATCCAATGTCAAACACACAGTCCATTTACAAGTCCGTTCTGGGTCTGAACGAAACCGGATGCACTAAATACCTCGCAAACCCATCGATCACCACGTACGTCTGGACGATCACCACTCATTATCCATATTTCGGGATGCCTCCCAATCAGGACCTCGGTTACCATCCAAACGAGGTGAAGATCTCTGATCTTCGACCACCGTCTTCATCTTCGACTTTCAATCGTCGGCCAATTATTTGAAATGAGAATTAACTCGGCCTTTTCAAATAATTCACGTATATTTAGAATTTCAAATCAATATATTTCAATGGTTAAATCATTCGACAACACCAATTTTGTTCTTTAATGTAATTTTCACACCAAACACATTCAACCATCAAATACCACATAAATCGAGCAAATTTAATTTATTTCCATTCCATATCGTTTATGATATTTTATAACGATTTATCGCTATTTTTATTTATTTTAAAATAGCCAATTTATTCAAAACGACGCTTCGGGCCATAACGCGGCCATGGCGCTGTTTTTCTTTAGATATGATTTACACATATCTGAAAATCTAACCGTTGGATCTTCACAAAATTTACATCACTAGAAAGGTCTTTTCAAAACGAATCCAACGGTTCCAGTTTCGGGAAAATCCGACGGTCGGATCTCCCGGTACAATCGTTTGAAGTTTCGATTTCAAAATACGAACTGCAGCGTCGTTATTCGATTAAATATAATTATATATATATATAATCGTTTCTGGCGCTGTTTTTCTTCAGATTTGAATTAAACATTCCAGACAATCCAACCGTTGGATTTTTACAAAGTTGGTGCCGTTGGAAAGATATTTCCAAGGCGAACACAACGGGGGTTGCGGTTTCAGGAAAATCCAATGGTCGGATTTCCCGCACTAGTTGTTTGAAATCACAGTTTCAAAACACGAACTGCACGGCCACGTTTCGTTTTAATTTTATTTATATTTATATGTTTATATAAATATAGTTCATTCAACAATTTCAATATCGTTTTTACTTCAAATATTTCACTAACGCCTTTAAATTTTGGAAAATTTCGCCATAACCTCCTTTGTACGGGAGGGGCTGGGAAAATTCCCAAATAGCCACACGGGCTTCTCATGTCAAAAAGAAAAAGAAAAAGCCAAGCGGCTAGCCAACAGGCTCATAAAATCATCACCCAAACAAAACAGTAAATGTGTACCTATTTGTCGAGCACAAAATTTTATTCCTCTTCTCTAGCCCCTTTTGCTATAACCTATTCAAATAAATATGCATGTACATATATACAGTTCTTATCACTTATCATTTTCCATTTAACGTCATATTTGATTCCATTTGACTTAAAAACACCATTCATTCTAATGTTGCATGCATAGGCAAAAAATCATATCATTAGCTAATTAATGAATTTTTCAACTCATGCATATTTATTTGAACGAGTGGCTATTTTTAACACTTCACATCTCAACTATTCATGTATATAATAAAAATGTGATTTTTATTGTAAAACAACTCATTTCAAAACACTATTATGTTATATAGTTTATATAGGTAATAAAAAGGTGATTTTTATTATAAAACAATTTATTTTAAAACAAGGTCATTTTACATAGTTCATATAGATGATAAAAAGGTGATTTTTATTATAAAACAATTTATTTCAAAATATGAATACCATTCAACACATGAATTTCTATTCAACGAATGAATATCGATTCAACACATGAAGGTTTTCTATAGTTTATATACATAAATAAAAATGTGATTTTTATATTTAAAACACGAAGACCATTCAACACATGAATTTCTAATCAACGAATGAATATCGATTCAACACATGAAGGTTTTCTATTCAACGAATAAATATAGTTTTAGCAAATGAAAATAATTCAAACACATGAATATTATTCAAAATTTCGGCAGCATAACGGCAGGGTAGTTAAAACCGGGACCGTCCCTAGTACGGCTCCTCGCTCTACCTTAAAACCTTGCGGTTTTTGACAATGGGGATCATGCATCTAGTTCGCACGCAGGCGGCATGTATATATTTATTTCATTTCCACAAACTAATCCTATGTGGTTTCAACAAAATACTTCTCAACCACAAACGGGTATTTTTCAACCACAATCAATCAATATCAACCACAAACAATCCCAAACAACCATTCGCTATCAATCAATTTTCACACCAATCACAACCAATAAATATCGTCCATGGTTTGTGGACGAGGGGCGTATATTTATATATATATATATATATATATATATATATATATATATATATAGCAATTCACTTCTATTTCAACACATATATAATTTTTACAACGCATGTACAATTTATACATCGAAAGTACGACTTATACAACGCTTATACATGAGGTGTACAACGCTTATATAACTCATACATCGAATATATAATTTATACATCGTTGTTTTCCATATCATTTATAATTTAGAAATCTCACATTGGGTTCCACTCCACCAAAAATAGCAGAAGGCTCAGAAAAATATGCGGTCTCTTCTAGAAGGTAGAAGACGTCCTCACGGTCACGATATTTCTTGTTTCATAGAATTTCGTTAAAGAACGAAAAAGATATGATTTTTCAAAGTTTGCAACGGTTTTAAACTGTTAAAATCAGTTTTAAATTAAACAGCCGATTACCTTTCACAAATCTTCAAAACTAGGTTTGAATTTTTCGATCAATCCGTGCAATGGTTCCACGATCGGGTTGCGCAGGGTCGAAGGCCTACGTGAGGCGCACGTGCGCTAGGGAGGAGGACCAACTCGGTGGGCCCTAGCTGGCGTGGCGGCAACGGGAAGAGTCAGACTTTGGGGCTCCGGTTCTCGACGAAGACTCGACGGGGAGGGGTGCCACCTACACGGATTTGAAGAGGAGAGAAGGGTCTTCGAAAAACATAACTGGGGTGGTGGGTTTCAGTGATCCAAGCGGCCAGAAAAGAGGAGAGAAGGTGGCGAAGGGGTTCCGCCTGTTAACGGATGTCGGGGAGAGAGAAAATCAATTTTCTCGGATTTTTTAAATAATGAAGAAAAATAACTATTGGCTGAGATATTTATTTAATTCAAAAATAGGGTTTTTGCACACGAACTCGAAATCAAACCCAACGACTATCGCCCCTAGCATTTTACCCCCATTCCAAACACAATGGGATATGTTTCGAAGGCCCATTCGAATGTTTCAGTCAGTTTTCCTTCAAATTAAAATATAAAACATTCAATATTTAATTTGAACGTACATTTCAATTTGCCAGGGCCACAAACTGATTCAAAAAATTCCAGAAAAATAAATCTAGCTATGTTTTGACGATACGGTCCCAACAAAACTAGTTTCGTCGAATTCTGAGACCGTTTGCAAAAAGGCCCATTTTTGGTCGATCCAATTTAACTGTAATTGACCAAAACACGTTTTCCTTTGCCACGCTCATATACTAGCTTCAAAAATTATGAAATTTGAAACCTAGCAATAACTTCACATCCCGGATCCAACAAAAGTGGTTTCGTCGAATTCCGAGGTCGTATGCAAAATGGCCAATTTCACGAGCTATATAAATTCCATAGCGACCTTTCTGAAAATTCATTTGGCCATAATTTTTGCTTTCCGCTATGAAAATTCAATTTTTCAGATTCGTTAGAAAGGTATGCACTAACAGATTTAAATATTTTTGGTTTCACTAAAATCCGTTTTGTTTTGCACCCGGTACAGTCCGACAGATTTTGAATTCAATTTTTGAAACTACAACGCCATTTCAGGCCTTGTTTATAATTATAATTAATTATATTCGTTTTCCATTGTCGATTTAAACTCACTTTTCATTGCCATTATTTAAAATATTTATTTTAAATATTTAAAATCCATTATTTCAGCCAATTTAAAAATTTTAAATTGGTTCAGATTTTCTGGGTCGTTACACACCTATATACAAAATATGTTACATACGTGCATGGCAATATGACAATAAATTTTGTGTATTAATTGCAACTTATTTCCAATTTATCACCAATGAATTAAATAGCAACTGATTTTCTACACTAGTCAATTAATCTATTGCAATCTTTATTTTAAAATTAGTTAACATTCAATGTATTCATAATTAATGTTATCATTTGTCTTACAATTTATACAAACAAAATTTCCAAATATATATATTACAACACAATGTAAAATACACATTAATTCACATATATATATATCCTATGCATTGATTATTCTGCTTCTCATTTTATTAAAATATATTTGTAAAAATTTACAAAATTTGTTAATAACAAAATGTCAGTTACTGTCCAATAGCTTAACCACTACTTTACGTAATAAAATTTGTTAACTCTTTGAAATTAAATGTGAATTTCAAATCATTAGTATATACGTATATATTTCTCAATTTCATTGTTGGTTGTTGCTATAGTTTATTTATCTAGAATATATATGTTATTTGAAATCAAACATTCAACAGAAGTCAATAAATTTCATTAATAAAATCATATTTATTTTTAGTAACTATTTTAAATTCAATAATGCAATTTATTTCTTCAATTATCTTTATTGCAAATTATTTCCTCAATACATTAAAATTAAGTTTTGCAATTTATGACTAGTTACAACTTCTAGTTAAATATTATATGTTTATTATTGTAAACAAATAAATAAATGGATTCAATACAAGTTAATTATACTAACTTAATAAGTTCCAATTGACCACGTAAAATCTTACATAATATTTGGTTCAATTCTTCTTTTTCTTTTCAAACAAATAACCAAATCATGACTGTCTTTACAGTAAATGCATATAATTGCGTTTACAACAAGTTGAAATCTCATTGCACAATCAAATGGATATATTATTTCCATAAATTAGAATTATCAATGTAAAATAAATCTCAAAATTAGTTAATCCATTTCATATTGTTGACTCAATATAAATTTCAAATTCTATTATACATAGATTATCAAACATTGTCATTATCATGCATAGCCATTGAGAATCAAAGTTCAGATTCTAAAAATTCATGACATAAAACATAAATTTTTAGTCCCTATTATTTAAATTAATTCATTTTAAATATTCAAAATTCATTAAAATTTCTAAAATAAAAATTTTAAATTAGCCCCAAAATTCCGGGTTGTTACAGTCTCCCCCACTTAAAAACTTTTCGTCCTCGAAAAGGAACGAAGCTAAAAGCGTTTAATTAATTAACTCATCTTTCATTCTTTTATTGATTTCAATAATTTTATTAGTTGATTAACTTTTAAAATATATATAACTTTTATGTATTCAAAAATCGTATTTTCTAAAATAGATTATATAAATAATCACAAATACGTTAATTATAAGCTTGGCACTCTCAACTCATTCTAGTGCATTACTAACCCTATCTCTAATGAGTTTTCTCATTCTAGGATACTGCTGATCCTATCTCTAATGAGTATTCTTATTGGATATTACTAATCCAATCTCTGATGAGTCTTTTGTTCAGTTCTAACGAGTTGTACCCCAAAGATTTGAGCTAACAGAGCTCTGGTACCAACTGTAAAGACCTGTATCATTCTCGCTCTTTGGATCGACCATAAACCACATAAGTCTGACCCAAAGGTTGGAAATCCACGAATACTTTGACTTTGGGAATACAGTACATTAGAACAACAACAACAGACTTTTATAACATCAATAATAAATGTTACATCAGAGTACAGAATATCAGAGGACATTGACTAATAATTACAGCGGAAGATAATTTTACATTCTTTTATTACATTGCAGCGGAAATAAAATAACTAAGGCAGCGGAAGACAACTATGCTCTGGACACAGCTTTAGGCTTCAATCCAGAATCCTGCTCGAGGTGAAAACCTGTAGACAAACTACTCGACTGCCCGTGTGGAAAGAGGGCACCCGAGTTTGTAAAGGTGGAAACAAACAACGGGTCAGTCATGGGACTGGTGTGAGAATTCTTAACTAATTTAACTAATAGTAATAAGGCAAATCCAAGGACCACGCCGCTAACGCGGTACGGGTTTACTCCAATGGATTGCCGGTGCATAAACTAAAGTAAATCGTTAAAACAACGCAATGCTTTTTAGAAAAATGAAACTATCATAAGACCCAAGTCCCATCACACAATGCAACGCAAACCGGAGGATAGGGTTTTACCTTATAATGGTCAAAAATGCTTGATACGATAAAACGGATTTAGTATTAGTGTGTATATGTTTTAATAAAAACATTTCAAATATAAATGTATCAATCCTAGACGGCATAGTACCCCATCCTACTATGTCGCCATACTAGTTCTACAATCAAAACCGCAAGGTCGTATTGGAAATTGGATTTCCATCATGAGTCGAGGCTAGGGGCAAGCTCCTCTCCGATTCGAGACACTCTAGCAAATGCCTCAGGATCCCCCACAATGAACCCTTGGATCTTCAGGGCCGGTCCCCGACTATCGGCAGTGGATTGGTTATGCCTGAACACACGCTTCCCGGTCCCTTTGGACCTATAGTATGACCACTAACGGGCTATAAAAACCGAGGCGCCTCAAAATCCATCATCCACATAAGTAAAATGTCAGCCAGTTTAAGCACCGACATCACTCCTTGCTAGAAAGAAATGTGTGCACTCCCTGCAGTCCTAATCCCGTTTTTGACTCATACCGGGGTGTGAGGCTCTCGAAGTCACGATATACACAAAGCTATGCCTAAACAGGCTATGCTTTGATCATCCCAAAAGGCCTTCTTTTCAACAAAGCCTTGACCATATGCATCTTAGCATGCCACATCGTCACTCCATATCACACTACCAATCCTTTGCCGAAATATATGAAAGGGTGTTAAGTAAGAGAATAAGTTCTCCGCCACTAAGCATTCATACATTCAGCAGAAAATCAATAAGTACAATATATAAAGGATTACGATGTTAGACATACATTCCATTTATAAGCTTATGCTCTGGGTCTGAGCGAAAGCCAAATCCGTACAAATTAGCACTACATCCGAATAACTACCATTTTAGCCCCGTCTTGGGAGCAAATCAATCAAGGGCCTCAACACTAGTTACCCATTCGATGTAAAGATCGTCGGTCTTCCATCGTCGTCTTCAATTCTTCAAACATCGTATCATTATTTGGAATAAGAGTAAACTCGGACTTTCCAAATAACTCTCGCATATATAAATTTGAAAACCATCTCATATCGTCGTTAATAATTTATTACGATCTATCGCTATTTTTACTTTACATACACATCCTAAACATAATAATGTATATTTTACTCGTCAATTTTTCAATTTACACCAAATGCATATTTGGTTTCATTATTTTTCTAATGAAAATCCATTCCTTAGAAATGTAAATTTCTAATCTTATTATTTACATTGAAAAATGTAAATTTCTATTCCTATTTTATCTACATTGAGAAATGTAAACTTATACTTCAATATATTATAATATTGAAAGCTGTGTCTAGAGCATAGTTGTCTTCCGCTGCCTTAGTTATTTTATTTCCGCTGCAATGTAATAAAAGAATGTAAAATTATCTTCCGCTGTAATTATTAGTCAATGTACTCTGATATTCTGTACTCTGATGTAACATTTATTATTGATGTTATAAAAGTCTGCTGTTGTTGTTCAAATGTACTGTATTCCCAAAGTCAAAGTATTCGTGGATTTCCAACCTTTGGGTCAGACTTGTGTGATTTATGGTCGATCCAAAGAGCGAGAATGATACAGGTCTTTACAGTAAATGCATATAATTGCATTTACAACAAGTTGAAATCTCATTGCACAATCAAATGGATATATTATTTCCATAAATTAGAATTATCAATGTAAAATAAATCTCAAAATTAGTTAATCCATTTCATATTGTTGACTCAATATAAATTTCAAATTCTATTATACATAGATTATCAAACATTGTCATTATCATGCATAGCCATTGAGAATCAAAGTTCAGATTCTAAAAATTCATGACATAAAACATAAATTTTTAGTCCCTATTATTTAAATTAAATCATTTTAAATATTCAAAATTCATTAAAATTTCTAAAATAAAAATTTTAAATTAGCCCCAAAATTCCGGGTTGTTACAGTTATATTTTGGTTTTGACGAAAACTGATCGAAATGATCGAATCAGCCTACGATACATATCCCATTATGTTCGGAATGGGGGTAATTAGCTATGTACGATAGGCGGTGGGTCTCGTTTCGAGGTCGAAAATAAAAGTTGCTTTTTAGAAATATATAATAGCCCCCCTTCTTCTTTCTCTCTCCCCACCGTATACTTTCAGAAATCGAAACTAAAAATAAAAAAAAGGGAAACCGATCCTAGCCCTACCCCCGTCGCCTCCCCTCCACGGCGCCACCACCGACGCAGGGACCACCGCACCCTCCTCCCCCCTCATTCGACGCTGCCACCTCCTCCTTTCTCTCTCCACTTCGATTTCCCCCTCCCCCTTCAATCCCCCAAAACTCCAACGGCGCCCAACCCAAGCCCTCTGCGCCGTTGCTCAGCCAACCTGACTACCGGAGCACCATTCCCCGCCGCCGCATCCCCTACTGAGTCACCGCGACCTCCAGCCACACCCCAACCCTGGCCCACCATGAAGAATCCTCCCCCCTCCTCCAGTTAAAAGCAGCGATTTTACATAGGTAAGTATAACTGATTTTAATTTGTATAAATAACTGATTTTTACTTGACATAAAAAAACTGATTTTTATTTTAGAAAAAAAAGAGTAGATTTTTGTTTGTTAGAAAAGGATACGATTTTTAAAAAACAAACATATGGTTTTTAAAATAAAGATAGTGAAGATTAAAAAAAATTGATTTATATATACATATATATATATATCATATAAAGATTTGATTTTTATTTAAAGAAAGACAGTATTTTTAAAATATAAAACGAATATATTTTTATATAGAAAAGAAGAGATTTTTATTAAAGAAAAGATTTGATTTTTATGTCATGAAAGATATTATATTTACCTTATGAAAGAAGTGATATTTATATGAATGTATTGCATTGAAAAGACCAGGTTTTTAACGATAAAAAGGTTGAATTTTTATAAATTAAAAAGGTTGAATTTTTATAAAGTAAAAAGGTTGAATTTTTATAAAGTAGAAAGGTTTGAATTTTCATATAAAGTAAAGATATGATTTTTAAAGAAGAAAGATAAGATTTTTAATCAAGGAAAGATTAGATTTTTAATCGAGGAAAGATAAGATTTTTATATGTGATATTAGCGAAGAAAGGTTGAAGCTTTACAGTGTATGAAGCGGTATAAAAATATAATCTCTACACTGTATGTAGCGTTATATAAAAATATAATTTTTATATTTGAACAGCGTGAAAAGAACTGCATTGGAATTTCGAACAGATCCAGATGGTTCAGCAGTTCCAAAGCAAAGCACGGCGGAGTGGAACCCTCTGTGAGAACTTCTCACCTTTAATTTAACTTCTAGTTAATAATATATACTAGGATGTAGACGGTGTTTAGTAGCACCCGACACCCGTCGTCCACAGACCATGGACGGCTTGTATGCTTGTTTGATTGATTTTGATGTGTAGTTGATTGTGTGATGTGAAATAAAATATTTATATAGATAAAAATATTTTATAGTTAAAAATATAATTTTTAACGTATATATAAAATGAAATATATATTTATAAACAAATCGGACAATTTGTTTATATACACACATTTGACTAATATTGATTGGGACGATAAATTTTACACATCGCCCAACTACACAAATAAAATTTGTGTTTGATTGATTGAAACCCCACACGGGTATTGGGATGATATGTGACGTACACTAGTCCCAATAATTAGCTGTATGTCGATCGATGGATTGACAGACTGTTATAAGCGTTGAATATTCATATTTGATGCTTATACAATGTAGAACGCACTTTGGATGATGGTTGACTGTTTATTGTCATTGTTGAATATATGAATTGGATGAAATTCATATAACTGAAAGTATATGGTAATTGACTGTGTCTGATTCCAGTTCAAAAATATCGAATAATTTAAAACAATATTCAGTGAAAATTGAAATGTGAAGCCGTGTTAAGTAGTTCAACGCCATTTCAAAGCGAACGGGAATTTTGTCGATTTTATTTGTTTTATAATGAATATCGAAAAGTGATTTCAAAATCGAATTGAATTGAAAATATAATTCAAATCGAACTGAATTGAAAATAAAATTCGAATTGAATTGAATAGAAGGTAAATTCAAATTGAATTGAATAGAATTGAAATTCGAATTGAATTGAATGAATTTGAAATTCGAATTGAATTGAAATTGAATTGAAATTGAATAGAAATTGAATAGAAATGAATTCAAATTGAATTGAAATCAATTGAAAATGAATTGAAATCGAATTGAATTGAATTTGAATTGAAATCAAATAGAAGTGAATGTAAAAAGAATTTATAGGGAAAAATTCGATTTTGATTTGAATTTGAAATGGAAGTTGAAATTGTCTTTGAAACGAATTTAAAACTATTTATAAAATTCATATTAAATAGAAATCAACGAAATATATATTATATATATTATATATAATATAATGGCCTGAATAGAACGCGCCGCGTTGTGGTAGTTCGCGAATTTCGACCATTGACTTCAAATAGACATTACGGGAGATCCGACCGTCGGATTCTCCTCAAACTGAAACCGTTGGTTTCGTATCGAAAAGATCTTTCTAACGAATATGATAAATTAAAAATATAATGGTTGGATTTGGAGATATGTCCAAATCAATTTCAGGAAAGGTCGTTGTAAGTGCAGTTCGATGGTCGTTGATGGAAATCGACTATACGAGCCTTGATAAAATTATTAAAAATATCAATAATTTGTGTAAAATCATAAGGAATGATTTGGAAAGAACTGGGATGAAAAATCCCATATTTGAAAAGATAAAATGTATTTTTATCAAAATGAACTAGTTTCGAACTAGAATTATAAATTCAATATTTTTAAAATAAATAACCTGGATTTGAAATGGTTTTAAAAATAACCAGAAATTTCCAATATATGAATTGGAATGGATTTGAATTGAAATTATCTTCGGAATATTTCAATGACTGGATTCGGGATTATACAGAAATTGTGGAGGAAATTTGGAAAATATATTTTATATCGTTATTTCCAATACGATATTTGTTGATTTCAAAATTTGATATTGAATATAAGCCGATATATTTTCTATTCAGAGCTTTGTATTTAATATCAAATGGGATTTTGGTTTGTCGTGAATGGTATCTTTAATAATACTGTTCTTAAACCCAAAGGGAGTTAAGAAAATTAGGAACTGACTGGGGATCAATTAAGTTGAATGGTTTCTTGGATATTGATCTGATGTTAGTTTCGGCCTTCGGGGTTAATATTTAGGGAATTGTTCTCTTACTAATTTACGGTTAGAGACTAATAGAATGGAATGCGATGTGGGTTTATCGTGAACCGTGTTTTAAATGACATTGGTTCTTTAACCCAGTTAAAGATTAGAACTAAGAGGAGTTTTAATGAATCTTTAATTAGACTGAAAAGTGAATTGACAATTTAAATTATCAAATATAGGAAAGGATCGAGAATGGAGTATCGCCAGTTTTTCTCCGAGCGATAGTTGAATCTTTAATTAGATTTGAACGTGAAATGATAATTAAATTTATCGATAACATCATGGTGTTAGTTATGGTGTAATAACTGTTTTGCTCCATGTGATGAATAGGTAGGGATTGGGAAATAAAATAAATAATTACTTCGATGTGGTTCGCTAGTCTCGACTAGTTTGGAAAACCATAATTTGGTTTGATATGACATCCAAAGGAATATTAAAGAATAAATTTTAAAGAATTTATCTTTGATAAAATTAATGGGAACCTTTCCCTAAGAATGTGAAATTTAGAAACTAGTTGTAGGTTAGCTAAGAAGTATGGTTTCCTGGGTATTGATCTGATGTTGGTTTCGGCCTTTGGGGTTAATGTTCGGGGAAATGCTCTCTTAATAATTTACGGTTAGTGACTGATGGATTGGAATGAGGCGTATGTTGCGTTTGTGTAACACTTGTTTATTATATACGCGGGTTATTTAGAAAGGCCGGGTCTATACCCATCGGAATAACCGTTTCGACGATAAGTTGAACATGAAGACGGTGGTCGAAGACTGGAGGTCTTCACACCGTTTGGATAATTACTGATGATCCTGATTGGGCTGTACACCCAAGAGTTTATATATCGATAGATATCAATCGTATGGAATGAACTGCCTGTGTGGCATGCAGAGTTGTATGGATCAAGGCTTTTGTTGAAAAGCAGAGTCTTGTGGTAGATGATCAAAGCACGGCTTTAATACAACGTAGCTTTGTGTATAACGTGAATTCGCGAGCCTCACACCTCGGTATGAGTTAAAAGCGGGAGAGTGACCGCTGGGAGAACACGACGTTTATTTCTACCTATGGGTGATGTCAATGACCTACCAGCCCTGACATTTATATACTTTTTACCCGCTTGGTTGTTGGATGTGAGGCGCCTCGATTATAGGTATGTAAGGACCGGGAAACGTGTGTTCAAGAATTGCCAATTCTCAAACGTAAGAGAGGACTGGCCCTGCCGATTCCAAGGGTTGCCCAGAGAGAGTAGTCCTGAGACATTTGCTAGAGTGTCTCAAAGTGGAGAGGATCTTGCCCCTTGCCTCGACTCATGACGGAAATCTAATTTCCAATACGAGATATTTCGGTTTTATTTGTAGAGCCTAGTATGGCGACATAGTAGCATGGGATACTATGCCGTCTATGATTGATATTTATGATTGAAGTTGTTTTGACACTATACACTTATTATAGTATCAAATGATTTGTTTTAATCGTACTAAGCATTATTTGGCTATTATAAGGGAAAACCCTATACTCCGGCTTGCGTTGCATTGTGTGATGGGACCTGGGTCTTACAATAGCTTCATTTTTCAAAAAAACATTGCGCTGTTTATTTATATGCACTGGTATTCTTGGGAGGAAACCCGTTCCGTGTTATATGGCGTGGTCCCTTGAATTACTCTCTTTTAACGTAAAGTTTTAAATAACTGTTTTAGTTCTCACACCAGTCACATGACTGACATGGAGTTTATTGTTTTAAGCTAAACTCTAGGTGCCCCTATTTTCGACACTGGCAGCTAGTAGTTTCGGTTTTGCAGATTTATATCCACAAGATCCTGATTTACTGCTGGAACGATGCTCGGCAAGCTCTGTATCTGTGTATTATTTTTAGTTGTGTTTTGTTTAGTTTTTCCACTGCTATGTTATCTATTGCAATCTATGATATTTCTCTGATGCATTTTGTTCATTTATACTCTGTATATTCTTGTATCTGATGGAATTGTTGTAATAAACAATGAAATGTTCTTCTGTTTGTGTTCCGATGTATGTTGTTCTCAATTCAATCCGTTCTTTCCTTCACGGGGAAGTTCGGGTCGTCTCAGTTTGGTATCAGAGCTCTGGTTTACAGAGCTCGAGAACAAGACACATTGGAACCATACGAAAGAATTCATCAGAAATTGGATTAGCAATATCCAATAAGAATGACTCGTTAGAGATGGGATCAGTGGTATCCTAGAACGAGTGTAAAGAGTATGTTTTTAAAATTGAAAACAAATTTTATTTTGAAAATTAAATTCAATCAAACGTATTTGAATATTTTATTTGTATTGAATTTGGACAATCCAATATATAAAGATTTTGCATATATGTAACACCCCACATCCGTTAATGTCACTCACAAAGGGAATGCACTAAGTTCTGTGGAGCATTTAAGGTAAAAGATGCAAATAAATTACAAGACAAAAAAAATTAAAACAGTAGGAAATAAATCTTTACTTTATTGATAAAATAGTTTGTACAACAATTTCTTTCCAATACCAGAGTATCATCTGTCTTACAAAATAATGAAGCATAAAATAACATTTATATTCCCCAATGTAGCATAAGCCAGCCATAGCAGTGGAAAAGAGAGTCTGAAGCGATATATCCAAGAGTCTTCAAGCTTGTAAAGAGTAACAGTCCATACTAAGCAGAGTTATTCGCTCCCTGACTACTTGGGGGGGGGGATGGAAGAAAAGAAGATGAAAGAAAAACAAAGTCAGACATAAAGCCTGAGTAAGTCTAGTGACTTTTAGCATGTGAACAGGATAAAGTTCATGACAGGAGTAAACTGGAAAAATGGGACAGTACCAGAATAACAAACTAATATATACCAAGGCAAGACGGTTTAAACCGAATATACTATCGCACCCCATTCAATATCTCTGCACCACCAAACTAGTATCCCAACTAGTAATCTGTATAAAGATGATAATGTGATCTCAATCCCTGTAATTGCGGTTGCCTTTAGGTGTACATCTATTATTTATTACCTAGATCTAATCTAGGGTTTTCTTATCAAGCGCTTCATAGATTCAACTAGGGTTTATGCGACTTATCTAATACTTCTCGGATTCAGGATTTATGCCACCTAGGTCCAACTAGTGATTATGCTACCTGTCGAACGATGCCCCTAGTCTAGGACGCACTACCTAGAGTGGTACATGTTCCTAGACTTTCCCCACGTATGTGTCGCGATTCGTATATCGCTGTCTAGATGCACATGTCCTCTATATGTGCGACCCGAGTCCCGTGGCAGGGCTAATCAAGAAACACGGAACTCTGTCGGGAGCTTTAAGTTATCTGCCGATGCAAATGCTAAGGTATGTTTTTCTACCAGTGGATATGGTCCCACGTGACCCCTCCCTCAACTAATGAAAGGCAATCCAAGAAAATCAAGCACGAGAACTATACTCCTGCCACCTATGCCCCACTATCCTATTGGCCAGCCTCACCCATAACTAGATAGCAAGTATATGGTCTGTTGGGAGTTCTCTGCCTTTCCGCTTGCGTATCTCGACTGACACAAGATGGTAGGTAGACAACGGGTCGCTATCACAGGGCCATTTGTCCCGCCGAATCACGCTGGTCCATCCTAGTCTTTAGGTTGCGTTATATTGCAACCAAGGCATACCCTTGGTTCTTCTAACACTGACCTTAACCTCTGTGAGCCCAGGCGGATCATCTGCATTCTCACAGAGGGTTACCAAGAGTACCCTCACGTCCCCTCGAAGCCTCGGGTTTCGTAACCCAATTCGTTGGAGCCTTCTTTAAGATCAGATGGACATTCGTTCCTCCTCGTGTTATAATAAGGATTACTACTTAGTTTTCCTAACTAAGGTCTACCACTTAGTTCCCTGAATCGTCGTTTTCTTAACCAAGTTTTACTACTTAGCCCCTTTCAACTAAGGTTTACTACTTAGTTCTCTTTCTCGTCAAGTTGGATTGGTTAAGTGTCATTAGTCGATACAAGTTAATTTAACCCATTCATTTGTCATGTTAAACTGGTTAAGTGTTATCAGTAATTCACGTTGACTTAACCTTATCACAAACCAAGTTATATTGGTTAAGTATTTCTTATTACTTAACCCTACCCATTCACTTTGTATTGATTAAGTGTCCCTTTTAACCTAACCTTGCCCATCTGTTTTAACTAACATGTTATAACGGTTAAGTGTTCCTTTAGTTAACATAACCCTAATATCTGTTTAATTAACATGTTCTAATGGTTAAGTATTGTCCCTTCATGTTTCAACTTAACCCTGTTCAATTTATCACACTATGATGGTTAAGTGTTCTAAGTTTACTTAACCCCACCCTCTAGTCCAGCTAACATATTAAATTGGCTAAGTGTATTTACTTAACCTTGCCCACTTATCTAGCTAACGTGTTATAATGGTTAAGTATTCTAAATTTACTTAACATCACCCACCTATCTGATTATCAGGTTATAATGGTTAAGTGTCCTGAATTTACTTAACCTCACCCTCTAGTCTAGTTAATATGTTAAATTGGTTAAGTGTATTAACTTTACTTAACCTCACCTTCTAGTCTAGTTAACATGTTAAATTGGCTAAGTGTTTTGTTAGTTACTTAGCCCCTACAAGTCTTGTCTTGTTAACATGTTAAGTTGGTTAAGTGTTCAGATTAACTTGACCCTACCAATCCTAACTTAGCTTTAATTGTCTTATTAAACCACCAACCACTCACATTAGACAGGTATTTTGTGGCTGCCTGTATGCCGGTCGGTTCCGGGCAGTCTTACGCCACAACTCAGTCTAACCTCGGTTCTTTATTGGGCCCAATGCCTTAACCTCTCACGTTGGATAGGTATAGTTGTGATTACTGGACAGCCGAGCGGGTCCTGGCAGGTTTACATCACAACTCAATCCAACCTCGGGTTAATCATATTCGTATTTTCTAATTTACATTTTAATTATGTAAATTATTCAAATTCAAGTTACTGCCAAATTTGTTTCCAATCAATCTCATTAGTTTAGGTGTATAATTAATACCATTTTATGCCATAAATCACTTATGTGATTTTTAACTAATTAATGTCAAGTTTCCTATAATTTCCAATTTTACCCAACGTTACCCCGTCTAAATATTAGGCTAACAATCTTAGCCTAATTTTCCGTCCGCATGATTTTGACATATAATATTAGGCTAAAAACTTAGCCTAATTTAGCATACACAAAATTGGCATAAAAATAATTCATTAACATAAACATGTCATAGGTGTAAACTTGGCATTCTCGACATAGTCAATATGAACATCATAGGTCTGAACTTGCAAAATAATCGACATGAATATCATAACATTGCATAACATGCCACAAACTTGCATATAAATATTGGGCCTTGTGAAATAGGTGTCGCATGAATCATATAGTTTTAGCCAAACATAAAGTTATAACATAGTATAACCTAATAGGTGTCATATGAACCCACTACAACAAGGTATAACATGTTAATGCATAGGTCTAGGCATAACCTCAAACATAAAACTGGTGTAAGACAATACTATACGTATAACTTTGACAACCACTTAAGGGTGTGAACTTGCAACACATATGTATAAACATAGATCTAACAATAAACTTTCATATCAATCCTAAACGGATCTTGACATGGATCCGATTATAAGTTCTCATTTGCATAAGAACATGTGAATATAGATCTATTCTAGTCATGTAGGCACAATTGGTTTAAAACATATATACATAGAGCCTACATGAATCATATAAATATTTGTGTAAATCTAACTTGCAACCTATAACTTGCATAAGCATATATTTAGATCTAACTGTATACATACAATTCGCATAAGTTGTTGATTGTTTGATTCACAATACATAAAAGATTCAATCACCACAACATTCAAATAATCACAAATAACAAGTATAAAACAACATCATCAAAACTGATATAATTCCATATTACAATTTACATCAAATCATGTCTTAATCGCATTCCCATCTAAAGAGCCACTATACTTACAACGCAAGACGGTCTTGTTTTTCTGAGATCTGAGGTTCTGAAATTGAGATGCGTTCCTTTGGGTAGACGTTGTTTTGATTCTTAGTTTTGAATTAGATTTGTTCTAGCTTTGTTTGTCTTTAAGCTTTAGGCAACGTCCGTTCCAAGCTATCTTACAGCATTGTGACTGCTCCAAGTTTAATTGTGTGAATTAGGTTAAGAGCTAGGTTGTATATATAGAATTTTAGGATTAATTTAGGCCGTTTGATTAACCATAGAAATGAACACAACCGTTCAGTCAAGATAGAATTATCCTATTGACTCTGCAATGAGTCAGAAATGACTCAGCATTGACTCAACATATTAAATGTTCATTTTTTTCGTAAATGACACATTGGTTCTTTCCTTACATATCATAACCAAAAGGACATTTTTTTTATTTTTAACAAAACATTAGCTAAATGAACATTTCTTAACTGAAATGTCAATTTAATCTGAATAAACATTTTAATCTAAATATACATTTCTTAACGAAATGTTATTCTAATGTTAACATAACAAAAGTGATATTCTAGTGTTCATCTTTTCTTTTTATTATTTATTGTCAATCAATTCAAACGTAAAAATGTATTTAATAGATAAGTTTTCCCTTTACCGTTTACATTAATTACCCATATATAAATATATATATATATATATGAATAAATCTTTTCTTACTTTTAATTTGTCATAAATCCAATTGGGGAAGGCCATTTAAAAAAAACAATCCTTGACAACCAAAAATGTGCAACGTACGCTACATGATGCATACACGTCATATATATATATATATATATATATATATATATATATATATATGCGTGTATATATATATATATATTCATTTTCTTTTTCTTTTTATCTATCTTCCCTATTACCCATTTTCACACTAAACCATTTTTTGAACTGCGTTCACACTAGGCTATTTTAAGCCATTCCGCTAAAACAAAAATAGGGCGCTGGCGGGGATCGAACTCTGTACCTCTTATATGCAAGTCATGGGTTCCAACCAAATAAGCTACTAAGTCTTTTGCTTAAAAAAGTTAGAACAATGCTAAACATTATTCTTTTCTCATTCCTCTTTTTTCATGTTTTGCTGCAATATTTAATTTAAGGATATCTTTTTCATACGAAGTCCAATTTACGCAAACTCGGACTCTATCTAAATCAGAATTTCGATACGAATGCAATGGCGTAACCCGTTTCCCTTAATTCTTCTTCTAAAATTTAATTATACTTTAATTTATGAAACTTAATGTTACAGAATTACGGGGTATTACATTCTCCCCTTCTTAAAAGGATTTCGTCCTCGAAATCTTCAAGTTAGGAAGAATGTGTCCTACCATACAATCACCCATCTACTCAACCATTCAATCACAGGCATTCATTGTCCTTAAAAAGATTTCTAAATGCTTTCATATTTATATGCATAGTGTGTATATGTCTTTATCTAATGCAAAATCAGGCGGTCTACTGATTCTGTCGACCTCCTTACTGCGAATTATGTCAGTGCCACGCGTCCAATCATGTATGCAATCCTAATGATACATATCATTTCTATATGAGTGCACAACTATTCACTCAAATGCAACGTCCATATGATAACACATTGAGTTCAATCTGTAAACAAATACATATATACGAATGCAATATGAAAGTGACTGAGTTGTTCTAGCGCCTATGGTGTGTATATGCATTCACGAGCAACCACTTGCAACCATCAATCATAACATGTTTCAAATACATGTTTACATCCATTGGCTTCTACCTAAGGATCGATGATACGTCCTAGAGGATATACCTTAAAAGACGGAAAGTATGCATAAAATTCCTAGAAAGAGAGATCGGGGATATACCTTTAAGAAAAAGGGTATGATGCTCGTGTCTAGTCTCCAGTCTTATATGTCGCACCTTCTTGAGCTTCACTATATGGTATCTTATCTAATTTAACTTGATGATTGCGAAGCTTCTTTACCTCCATTTCCAAGATAAACAGATGTTAACCTTGATACTAGTGTATATACTAAGATGATTAGAGATCTCTCCTCTACTAAGCTTATTCATCATGTTACAAATCTGAGGGTCTAAAGCTAAAGGTTGCTATGTACTTTTTACCTCTCTTAAGGTCAGTCTTTCTTCCTACCTAGGGCACCTGCCACAATTATTCATCTCCCACCTTTACCATCCTTGTGTAACATGTTTACAGTTCTCTCTAAAGCTACCTCTATCGTACAAAGAACCCAACAAAGCTTGGAAGAAAATTAGCCGCAGGTGAAACTACCGCGACTTTAGATGGAAGTTGGGCACTGCTTCACCCTTCGATAGGTATCATAGTCTTATCAAGCTTATGGAACCATGCTGCGATGAGGTTACCTCCCAGAAAGCTAGAAGCCCCGAAGACTCAAGAAAGAAGGGGACAAGAATTCAAGCAGAGAACCAGAAGATAGTGCGTATGGATTTGGGGAATATGCCTTTAAATTAGATCCTTTCTTTTGAAAATGCTTCTTTTTTTTAAAACCGTTTTGAAAATAATTTTTCAAATCTTTTATCTGATCCGGTAACCTTCAGCTCTGATACCACGTGTAACACCCCACATCCGTTAATGTCACTCACAAAGGGAATGCACTAAGTTCTATGGAGCATTTAAGATAAAAGATGCAGATAAATTACAAGACAGAAAAAAAATTAAAACAGCGGAAAATAAATCTTTAATTTATTGATAAAATAGTTTGTACAACAATTGCTTTCCAATACCAGAGTATCATCTGTCTTACAAAATAAAGAAGCATAAATAGCATTTATATTCCCCAATTTAGCATAAGCCAGCCATAGCAGCGGAAAAGAGAGTGTGAAGCGATATATCCAAGAGTCTTCAAGCTTGGAAAGAGTAACAGTCCATACTAAGCAGAGCTATTCCCTCCCTGACTACCTGGGGAGGGGAAAATGGAAGAAAAGAAGACGAAAGAAAAACAGAGTCAGACATAAAGCCTGAGTAAGTCTAGTGACTTTTAGCATGTGAACAGGATAAAGTTCATGACGGGAGTAAACTGAAAAAATGGGACAGTACCAGAATAACAGACTAATATATACCAAGGCAAGACGGTTTAAACCGAATATACTATCGCACCCCATTCTATATCTCTGCACCACCTAACTAGTATCCCACTAGTAATCTGTATAAAGATGATAACGTGATCCCAATCCCTGTAATTGCGGTTGCCTTTAGGTGTACATCTATTATTTATTACCTAGATCTAATCTAGGGTTTTCTTATCGAGTGCTTCCTAGATTCAACTAGGGTTTATGCGACTTATCTAATACTTCTCGGATTCAGGATTTATGCCACCTAGTTCCAACTAGGGATTATGCTACCTATCGAACGATGCCCCTAGTCTAGGACACACTACCTAGAGTGGTATATGTTCCTAGACTTTCCCCACGTATGTGCCGCAAATCGTTTATCGCTGTCTAGATGCACATGTCCTCTATATGTGCGGCCCGAGTCCCGTGGTAGGGCTAATCAAGAAACATGGAACTCGGTTGGGAGCTTTAAGTTTTCTGCCGATGCAGATGCTAAGGTCTGTTTTTCTACCAGTTGATATGGTCCCACGTGACCCCTCCCTCAACTAATGAAAGGCAATCCAAGAAAATCAAGCACGAGAACTATACTCCTGCCACCTATGCCCCCACTTTCCTATTGGCCAGCCTCACCCATAACTAGATAGCAAGTATATGGTCTGTTGGGATTTCTCTGCCTTTCCGCATGCGTATCTCGGCTGACTCAAGATGGTAGGTAGACGACGGGTCGCTATCGCAGAGCCATTTTCCCCGCCGAATCACACTGGTCCATCCTAGTCTTTAGGTTGCCTTATATTTCAACCAAGGCATACCCTTGGTTCTTCTAACGCAGACCTTAACCTCTATGAGCCCAGGCGGATCATCTGCATTCTCACAGAGGGATACCAAGTGTACCCTCACGTCCCCTCGAAGCCTCGGGCTTCGTAACCCAATTCGTTGGAGCCTTCTTTAAGATCAGATGGACGTTCGCTCCTCCTCGTGTTATATTAAGGATTACTACTTAGTTTTCCTAACTAAGGTTTACCACTTAGTTTCCTGAATCGTCGTTTTCTTAACTAAGTTTTACTACTTAGCCCCTTTCAACTAAGGTTTACTACTTAGTTCTCTTTCTCGTTAAGTTGGATTGGTTAAGTGTCATTAGTCGATACAAGTTAACTTAACCCATTCATTTGTCATGTTAAACTGGTTAAGTGTTATCAGTAATTCACGTTGACTTAACCTTATCACAAACCAAGTTATATTGGTTAAGTATTTCTTATTACTTAACCCTACCCATTCACCTTGTATTGGTTAAGTGTCCCTTTTAACCTAACCTTACCCATCTATTTTAACTAACATGTTATAACGATTAAGTGTTCCCTTAGTTAACTTTACCCTAACATCTGTTTAATTAACATGTTCTAATGGTTAAGTATTGTCCCTTCATATTTCAACTTAACCCTGTTCAATTTATCACACTATGATGGTTAAGTGTTCTAAGTTTACTTAACCCCACCCTCTAGTCCAGCTAACATATTAAATTGGCTAAATGTATTTACTTAACCTTGCCCACTTATCTAGCTAACGTGTTATAATGGTTAAGTATTCTAAATTTACTTAACCTCACCCACCTATCTAATTATCAGGTTATAATGGTTAAGTTTCCTAAATTTACTTAACCTCGCCCTTTAGTTTAGTTAAAATGTTAAATTGGTTAAGTGTATTAACTTTACTTAACCTCACCTTCTAGTCTAGTTAACATGTTAAATTGGATAAGTGTTTTCTTAGTTACTTAGCCCCTACAAGTCTTGTCTTGTTAACATGTTAAGTTGGTTAAGTGTTCAGATTAACTTAACCCTACCAATCCTAACTTAGCTTTAATTGTCTTATTAAAGCACCAACCACTCACATTAGACAGGTATTGTTGTGGCTGCCTGTATGTCGGTCGGTTCCGGGCAGTCTTACGCCACCACTCAGTCTAACCTCGGGTCTTTATTGGGCCCAATGCCTTAACCTCTCACATTGGATAGGTATAGTTGTGATTACTGGACAGTCGAGCGGGTCCTGGCAGGTTTACATCACAACTCAATCCAACCTCGGGTTAAGCATATTCGTATTTTCTAATTTACATTTTAAGTATGTAAATTATTCAAATTCAAGTTACTGCCAAATTTGTTTCCAATCAATCTCATTAGTTTAGGTATATAATTAATACAATTTTATGCCATAAATCACTTATGTGATTGTTAACCAATTTATGTCAAGTTTCCTATAATTTCCAATTTTACCCAACGTTACCCTGTCTAAATATTAGGCTAACAATCTTAGCCTAATTTTCCGTCCGCATGATTTTGACATATAATATTAGGCTAAAAACTTAGCCTAATTTAGCGTACACAAAATTGGCATAAAAATAATTCATTAACATAAACATGTCATAGGTGTAAACTTGGCATTCTCGACATAGTCAATATGAACATCATAGGTGTGAACTTGCAAAATAATCGACATGAACATCATAACATTGCATAACATGCCACAAACTTGCATACAAATATTGGGCCTAGTTAAATAGGTGTCACGTGAATCATATAGTTTTAGCCTAACATAAAGGTATAACATAGTATAACCTAATAGGTGTCATATGAATCCACTACAACAAGGTATAACATATTAATGCATAGGTCTAGGCATAACCTAAAACATAAAACAGGCGTAAGACAAAACTATATGTATAACTTTGACAACCACTTAAGGGTGTGAACTTGTAACACATATGTATAAACATAGATCTAACAATAAACTTTCATATCAATTCTAAATGGATCTTGACATGGATCCGATTATAAGTTCTCACTTGCATAAGAACATGTGAATATAGATCTATTCTAGTCATGTAGGCACAATTGGTTTAAAACATATATACATAGAGCCTACATGAATCATATAAATATTTGTGTAAATCTAACTTGTAACCTATAACTTGCATAAGCATATATTTAGATCTAACTGTATACATACAATTCGCATAAGGTGTTGATTGTTTGATTCACAATACATAAAAGATTCAATCACCACAACATTCAAATGATCACAAATAACAAATATAAAACAACATCATCAACACTGATATAATTCCATATTACAATTTACATCAAATCATGTCTTAATCGCATTCCATCTAAAGAGCCACTATACTTACAACGCAAGACAGTCTTGTTTTTCTGAGATTTGAGGTTCTGAAATTGAGATGCGTTCCTTTGGGTAGACGTTGTTTTGATTCTTAGTTTTGAATTAGATTTGTTCTAGCTTTGTTTGTCTTTAAGCTATAGGAGGCGACCATTCCAAGCTATCTTACAGCAGCGTGACGGCTCCAAGTTTAATTGTGTGAATTAGGTTAAGAGCTAGGTTGTATATATAGAATTTTAGGATTAATTTAGGTCGTTTGATTAACGCTAGAAATGACCACAACTGTTCAGTCAAGATAGAATTATCCTATTGACTCAGCAATGAGTCAGAAATGACTAAGCATTGACTCAGCATATTAAATGTTCATTTTTTTTCATAAATGACACATTGGTTCTTTTCTAACATATCATAACCAAAAGGACATTTTTTTTATTTTTAACAAAACATTAACTAAATGATCATTTCTTAACTGAAATGTCAATTTAATCTGAATAAACATTTTAATCTAAATATACATTTCTTAACGAAATATTATTCTAATGTTAATATAACAAAAGTGATATTCTAATGTTCATCTTTTCTTTTTATTATTTATTGTCAATCAATTCAAACGTAAATATGTATTTAATAGATACATTTTCCCTTTACCGTTTACATTAATTACCCATATACAAAAATTTATATATATATATATGAATAAATCTTTTCTTACTTTTAATTTGTCTTAAATCCAATTGGTGAAGGCCATTTAAAAAAACAATCCTTGACAACCAAAAATGCGCAACGTATGCTACATGATGCGTACACGTCATATATATATATATGCGTATATATATATTATATATATATATTCATTTTTTTTCTTTTTATCTATCATCCCAATTACCCATTTTCACACTAAACCACTTTTTGAACTGCGTTCACACTAGGCTATTTTAAGTCATTCCCCTAAAACAAAAATAGGGCACTGGCGGGGATCGAACTCTGTATCTCTTGTATGCAAGTCATGTGTTCCAACCAAATAAGCTACTAAGTCTTTTGCTTACAAAAGTTAGAACAATGCTAAACATTATTCTTTTCTCATTCCTCTTTTTTCAAGTTTTGCTGCAATATTTAATTTAAGGATATCTTTTTCATACGAAGTCCAATTTACGCAAACTCGAACTCTATCTCAAGCAGAATTTCGAGACGAACGCAATGGCATAACCCGTTTCCCTTAATTCTTCTTCTAAAATTTAATTATACTTTAATTTGTGAAACTTAATGTTACAGAATTACAGGGTGTTAAATATACGCGTCATGAATGTATATTCGAAGTTTTGATATACTGGATAGATATAGAACCACACTATAGCAGCCCGGATATGTTCTGATGGTGGTTCGAAACATCATCAGCATTTATGTTCGGGCTTCGAAAGTGAGATATCTATATATTTCCATTAGACTGGTGTGAGAACCAGTATATAGCTAGAATATATTGTTGTGATTTGGCACCAAAAATGTGATTTTTGACTATATATCAAAATTATGAATTTGAAATGATAATTCACTAAGTGATTGATGATTGTGTTGTGTGATTATTCATTTTAACCATTATGTGAAAGAACGGTGAATTTAGACCAAATTGAACCAAATATCGAACTGTATTGAAAATGATTACAATTGCATGCATGTACATATATTTGTGTGAACAGGTCATAGCAAGGAGGCTAGAGCAGAGGAATAAAATTATTTGACCGACAAATAGGTACATGTTTATTGTATTTCTTGGGTTTTGGATGATTTTGTGAGCCGATTGGCTAGCCGCTTGGCCTTTTCTTTTTCTTTTGGATTGAAGAAGGTCATTGGAGGCTATATGAAATATCCCGAAGTCCCTGGTGCAAGGGAGGTTATAAAGAAATTTTTCGAAAATTTAGGGTGTTAGCCAAATTTTTGAAAAATTAGAAAAGTTCTTAGAAAGTGAAAAGTTGAAGAACTTAAGCCGTAATGAAAATAATGAAAGTAGAGTTGGTTTGTAAAACAACTTTCGGCTTCGTTCCTTTTCGAGGATGAAAAGTTTTAAGTGGGGGGATTATAACAACCCGGAAATTCTGAGCCAATTTAAAAATTTTATTTTGGCAATTTCGATGAATTTTGAACATTTAAAATGATTTATTTTAAACAATAACGACGAGAAATTTATTTTTAATAGAATTTGAAAGTATATATTTATTTGAATCGTCGTTAGAATATAAATAATTATTTATAATTATAAAAGGAATTGAAAATGGCGCGGTAGTTCGATAATTCGATTTCAAAGTTCAAATGAATGTATAGGATTCAAAATAAACCAGATTTTAGCGAAACCAAAAAAATAATAGAATCTAATTGAGAATATCTTTCCAAGAATCCGAAAAATCAAAATTTCATAGCGGGAATCAAAAGATATACCCAGTTGAAAATTCAGAATAGTCGCTATGGAATTCTGGCCCTTGAAAATGGAGATTTTGCAAACGACCTCGGTTTTCGATGAAACCACTTTTGTTGGATCCGTGATGTCAAGTTATTGCTAGATTCCAAAATTCATAATTTTTCGAATCAATATGTGAGCGTGGAAAAGGAAAACGCGTTTGACCAGTTTTAGTTGATTTTAATTGACTGGAAAATGGCCATTTTTCAAACGGTCCCAGAATTCGACAAAACTAGTTTTGTTAGGACCGTATCGTCAATACGAAGCTAGAAAATATTTTTCCGGAATTTTTCGAGTTAATATGTGACCCCAGTAAATTGAAATGCGCGTTCAAATTCAATATATGGAGTTATATTTTGATTTTGATGAAAACTGATCGAAACAATCGAATCAGCCAACGATACATATCCCGTTGTGTTCGGAATGGGGATAATTAGTTATGGACGACAGGCAGTAGGTCCCGTTTCGAGGTCGAAAATAAAAGTTGCTTTTTAGAAAATTTAATAATAAAATATATATTTATTTATATAATAGCCTCCCTTCTTCTTTCTCTCTCCCCACCGTACACTTTCAGAAATCGAAATTGAAAAAAAAAGGGAAACCGATCCTAGCCCTACCCCCGTCGCCTCTCCTCTACGGCGCCACCGCCGACGCAGGGACTACCGCACCCTCCTCCCCCCCCCCCATTCGACGCTGCCACCTACTCCTTTCTCTCTCCACTTCGATTTCCGCCCCCTCCCCCTCAATCCCCCAAAACTCCAACGGCGCCCGACCCTAGCCCCCTGCGCCATTGCTCAGCCAACCCGACCACCGGAGCACCACTCCCCACCGCCGCATCCTCTGGTGAGTCACCGCGACCTCCAGCCACACCCCAACCCTGGCCCACCGCGAAGAATTCTCCCCCCTCCTCCAGTTAAATGCAGCGATTTTACATAGGTGAGTATAACTGATTTTTATTTGTACAAATAACTGATTTTTTACTTGACTAAAAAAACTGATTTTTATTTAGTTTAGAAAAAAAAGAGTAGATTTTGTTTGTTAGAAAAGGATATGATTTTTAAAAAACAAACATATGGTTTTTAAAATAAAGATAGTGAAGATAAAAAAAATCGATTTATATATATATCATATAAAGATTTGATTTTTATTTAAAGAAAGACGGGATTTTTAAAATATGAAAAGAATATATTTTTATATGGAAAAGAATAGATTTTTACTAAAGAAAAGTTTCGATTTTTATGTGATGAAAGATATTATTTTTACCTTATGAAAGAAGTGATTTTTATATGAATGTATTGCATTGAAAAGACGAGGTTTTTAACGATAAAAAGGTTGAATTTTTATAAAGTAAAAAGATAGAATTTTTATAAAGTAAAAAGGTTGAATTTTTATAAAGTAGAAAGGTTTGAATTTTCATATGAAGTAAAGAAATGATTTTTAAAGAAGAAAGATAAGATTTTTAATCAAGGAACAATTAGTTTTTTAATCGAGGAAAGATAAGATTTTTATATGTGATATTAGCAAAGAAAGGTTGAATCTTTACAGTGTATGAAGCGGTATAAAAATATAATCTCTACAGTATATGTAGCATTATATAAAAATATAATTTTTATATTTGAACAGTGTGAAAAGAACTGCATTGGAATTTCAAAAAGATCCAGACGGTTCAGCAGTTCAAAAGCAAAGCACGGCGGAGTAGAACCCTCTGTGAGAACTTCTCACATTTAATTTAACTTCTAGTCAATAATATATACTAAGATGCAGACTGTGTTTAGTAGAACCCGACACCCGTCGTCCACAGACCATGAACGGCTTGTATGCTTGTTTGATTGATTTTGATGTGTAGTTGATTGTGTGATGTGAAATAAAATATTTATATAGTTAAAAATATTTTATAGTCAAAAATATAATTTTTATCGTGTATATAAAATGAAATATATATTTATAAACAAATCGGACGATTTGTTTATATACACACATTTGACTAATATTGATTGGGACGATAAATTTTACACATCGCCCAACTATACAAATAAAATCTGTGTTTGATTGATTGAAACCCCACACAGGTATTGGGATGATATGTGATGTACCCTAGTCCTAATAATTAGCTGTATGTCGATCAATGGATTGAAAGACTGTTATAAGCGTTGAGTATTCATGTTTGATGCATATACAGTGTAGAACGTACTTTGGATGATGGTTGACTGTTTATTGTCATTGTTGAATATATGAATTGGATGAAATCCATATAACTGAAAGTATATGGTAATTGACTGTGTCTGATTCCAGTTCAAAAATATCGAATAATTTATGACAATATTCAGTGAAAATTGAAATGTGAAGCCGTGTTAAGTAGTTCAACGCCATTTCAAAGCGAACGGGAATTTTGTCGATTTTATTTGTTTTATAATAAATATCTAAAAGTAATTTCAAAATAGAATTGAATTGAAAATATAATTCAAATCGAATTGAGTTGAAAATAAAATTCGAATTGAATTGAATAGAAGGTAAATTCGAATTGAATTGAATAGAATTGAAATTCGAATTGAATTGAATGAATTTGAAATTCGAATTGAATTGATATTGAATAGAAATCAAATAGAAATGAATTCAAATTGAATTGAAATCGAATTGAATTGAATTTGAATTGAAATCAAATAGAAGTGAATGTAAAAAGAATTTATAAGGAAAAATTCAATATTGATTTGAATTTGAAATGGAAGTTGAAATTGTCTTTGAAACGAATTTAAAACTATTTATAAAATTCATGTTAAATAGAAATCGACGAAATATATATTATATATATAATATAATGGCCTCAATAGAACGCGCCGCGCTGCGGCAGTTCGCGAATTTCGACCATTGACTTCGAACAGACATTACCGGAGATCCGACCGTCGGATTCTCCTCTAACCGGAACCATTGGATTCGTATCGAAAAGAGATTTCTAACGAATATGAGAAATTAAAAATATAACGGTTGGATTTGGAGATATGTCCAAATCAATTTCAGAAAAGGTCGCGTAAGTGCAGTTCGATGGCCGTTGATGGAAATCGACTGTACGGGCCTTGATAAAATTATTAAAAATATCAATAATTTGTGTAAAATCATAAGGAATGATTTGGAAAGAACTGGTATGAAAAATCCCATATTTGAAAAGAAAAAATGTATTTTTATCAAAATGAACTAGTTTTGAACTAGAATTATAAATTCAATACTTTTAAAATAAATAAACTGGATTTGAAATGGTTTTAAAAATAACCAGAAATTTCCAATATATGAATTGGAATGGATTTGAATCGAAATTATCTTCGGAATATTTCAATGATTGGATTCGGGATTATACAGATATTGTGGAGGAAATTTGGAAGATATATTTTATATCGTTATTTCCAATACGATATTTGTTGATTTCAGAGTTGGATATTGAATATAAGCCGATATATTTTCTATTCAGAGCCTCGTATTTAATATCAAATGGGATTTTGGATTGTCGTGAATGGTATCTTTAATAAAACTACTCTTAAACCCAAATGGAGTTAAGAAAATTAGGAACTAACTGGGGATCAGTTAGAACTAACTGGGGATCAGTTAAGTTGAATGGTTTCATGGATATTATTCTAATGTTGGTTTCGGCCTTCGGGGTTAATATTTAGGGAACTGTTCTCTTACTACTTTACGGTTAGAGACTAATAGAATGGAATGTGATGTGGGTTTATCGTGAACCGTGTTTTAAAAGACATTGGTTCTTTAACCCAATTAAAAAGTAGAACTAAGAGGAGTTTTAATGAATCTTTAATTAGATTGAAAAGTGAATTGATAATTTAAATTATCAAATATAAGAAAGGATCGAGAATGGAGTATCGCCAGTTTTGCTCCGAGCAATAGTTAAATCTTTAATTATATTTGAACGTGAAATGGTAATTAAATTTACTGATAACACCATGGTGTTAATTATGGGGTAATAACAGTTTTGCTCCATAGGATGAATAGGTTGGGATTGGGAAATAAAATAAATAATTACTTTGGTGTGGTTCGCTAATCTCGACTAGTTTGGGAAACCATAATTTGGTTCGATATGACATCCAAAGGAAGATTAAAGAATAATTTTTAAAGAATTTATCTTTCATAAAATTAATGGGAACCTTTCCCTAAGAATGTGAAATTTAGAAACTAGTTGTAGGTTAGCTAAGAAGAATAGTTTCCTGGGTATTGATCTGATGTTGGTTTCGGCCTTGGGGTTAATATTTGGGGAATTACTCTCTTACTAATTTACGGTTTGTGACTGATGGATTGGAATGAGGCGTATGTTGCGTTTGTGTAACACTTGTTTATTATATACGCAGGTTATTTAGAAAGGCCGGGTCTATAACCATTCTGAATAACCGTTTCGACGATAAGTCGAAGATGAAAACGATGGTCGAAGACCGGAGGTCTTCACAGTGTTTGGATAATTACTGATGATCCTGATTGGGCTGTACACCCAAGAGGAGGGAAATAGTTGGTGGTCGTCCAGACGTATTTGGAGATTAATGGATATGCGAGATATATAGTGCCTCCGGTTTTGTTCAAACCCAGAACGGACGTGTAAATAGATTATGTGTCTGACATTGGATTTTATTCTATGTTGATTGATTTCTGTTAAATATATATATGTTTGGCGGCGGAGAATTTATTCTCTTGCTTAACGCCCTTCTCTGAGACGTACGAGCTTAGAGGTTATATATCGAAAGATATCAATCGCATGGCATTAATTGCCTGTGTGGCATGCTGAGTTGCATGGATCAAGGCTTTTGTTGAAAAGCAGAGTCTTGTGGTAGATGATCAAAGCACGACTTTAATACAGCATAACTTTGTGTATAACGTGAATTCGCGAGCCTCACACCTCGGTATGAGTTAAAAACGGGAGAGTGACCGCTGGGAGAACATGACATTTCTTTCTAGCTATGGGTGATGTCAGTGACCTACCAACCCTGACATTTATATACTTTTTACCCGCGTGGTTGTTGGTTGCGAGGCGCCTTGATTATTGGTCTGTAAGGACCGGGAAACATGTGTTCAGGAATTGTCAATCCTCAAACGTAAGAGAGGACCAACCCAACCGATTCCAAGGGTTTCCCAGAGAGAGTAGTCCTGAGACATTTGCTAGAGTGTCTCGAAGTGGAGAGGATCTTGCCCCTTGCCTCGACTCATGACGGAAATCCAATTTCCAATACGAGATATTTCGGTTTTATTTGTAGGGCCTAGTATGGCGACATAGTAGCATGGGATACTATGTCGTCTATGATTGATATTTATAATTAAAGTTGTTTTGACACTATACACTTATTATAGTATCGAATGATTTGTTTTAAATGTATTAAGCATTATTTGGCTATTATAAGGGAAAACCTTATCCTCCGGCTTGCGTTGCATTGTGTGATGGGACCTGGGTCTTATAATAGCTTCATTTTTCAAAAAAGCATTGTGCTGTTTATTTATATGCACTGGTATTATTGGGAGGAAACCTGTTCCGTGTATATGGCGTGGTCCCTTGAATTACTCTCTTTTAAAGTAAAGTTTTAAATAACTGTTTTAGTTCTCACACTAGTCACATGACTGACCTGGAGTTTATTGTTTTAACCTAAACTATAGGTGCCCCTATTTTCGACATTGGCAGCTAGTAGTTTCGGTTTTGCAGATTTATATTCACAAGATCCTGATTTACAGCTGGAACGATGCTCAGCAAGCTCTGTATTCGTGTATTACTTTCAGTTGTGTTTTGTTTTTCTGCTGCTATGTAATCTATTGTAATCTCTGATATTTCTCTGATGTATTTTGTTCATTTATACTCTGTATATTCTTGTATCTGATGGAATTGTTGTAATAAACAATGAAATGTTCTTCTGTCTGTGTTCCGATGTTTGTTGTTCTCAATTCAATCTGTGCTTTCCTTCATGGGGAAGTTCGGGTCATCTCATCTATTCATTTTCTATATATATCCATCCTTTCTACCTTTCATTCACAACTCAAAACAATATTCTTCATATTTATCCTCTTCAAAATTATCATTCCAATGGTTTCCTCAAGTTCATCTCAGAAATTGAAGATAACCAAGACCACTAAAGGTTATCTTTACAATGACAAAGAGGCCATCAAAACCTATGGTAACTGTTTAGCAAATGCTAAAGTTAACACGGGTGCTTTCGCCGTCTTTAGTATTTTTCTATATTATGGACTCATCTCTCTTTTCGAACACAATGAAGTCTTGAGTCTAATTGACTCTCGTGATAATGACGAAGTATGTTATCCCAAACTCGTGAAAATGTTCTATGCAAATCTCAATCGCAGATTTTACAAAGGCAACGAAAACCAAATTTGGAGTAGTGTCAAGGGAACTCAAATTGTTCTCGGTGCCAAACTTTTAGGTGAAATTCTAAATTGTAGAAGCACGGGCTCGAATTTTTCAATTTTTGATATCAAAGAAACCGATATGGAAACCTTTCACGATATCTTCGAAGATGTTGCTCCAATGGATTTTCAAAAATTGTTTCTTACGTCCAAAAACAAGAATTGTCAACCTTCTCCTTCAACTCACCATCACTCCTCATTCCGGAAATTTCAACAATCCTATACTTAAAGTCCAAAAGGCTCTCTTTGCTATTATGGGTGGATATCTTATCAATTGGGCCGAAATGATTCTAAATGAAATTAAGCCATAGATTTATCTACAAGAGAAAACACTCTCTACTATGGTGTTTATCTCACTCGTATTTTCAAACACTTTAATGTTGATCTTCATGGAGAAGAATTTGTCCCTATAAAGTGTTTGACACATCAAACATTCATCTCATACAAATTCCTCTCACTTTCAAACCTTATGAGACATTTGAGGCCAAATAAGCCCGACTACTACAAGAACAAAACTCAATGGAAGTCGAAGAAGAGACTTTTATGGAAAGCATTGAATATCCAACCCAAAGTGTATCTACAAAGACACGATTGTTCAAAATCAAGTGAAAATCGTCAACAATCTAAAGAAGCTTAACAAGAGGCTTTCAAAAATATCCAAATTCATGGTCAAGATAGGAAGAAAACTTGGAATTTCATCTTCCACATCATCATCCGAAAACTAGGCCATCTAGTTTAATATATCTTTATATATTTTCTTGTATTTGCTTTCGAATCTCGTATTTAAAGTGTGTCTTTTTTAGTTGGATGTACTTGCTTTCTATTAAGTAATGAATGGAGTTTTATTTCTGATAAAATCATCTTTATATTTTTGGAAAAACTATAAAACAAATTATAATATTACAAGAGTTCAAAAGAATTCAAAAATTCAAAAAAATTCAAAATTCACAATAGTATGTCGACATGACAAAAAGAGTATATCGACATATAACTGACATATTTTCAAATTATTTCAAATTTTAAAATTTAAATAACTACTCATGTCCATTCAAAATCCAATGAATTCCAGACCCTATTTAAGTCCATTTCTCCTAGAAAACTTCATTATTTCATTATTCCTTCTTCCTTGATCATTTCTCATCAAATACGTGGAAAATCATATTCATAATATAAGTAAAAATCTTGATGATTCTTTGAATTCTTTCAAGAAAACTCTCTCCATAGTACTACGTAGTCAACACAAACTAGAGTTAATTCAAATGAGGATGGTTAAACATCAAGTACTTTGATGTGATTCGTTGGGATATTTCTTCTGATTTCAAAAATGAAAATAATCAAACATCACATAACATTTAAGAAGAGTGGAAATATATTCAGAAGAACCCAATTACTAGACAAGATGAATGTGTTGAAGTTCCAAGAAACGTTTAATTATTCGGTATGATTTGTTTAATTATTCTAAAAAATATGGTGTGGTGTGATATGAATTCAATTATTTGAAACTTGTATATATTAAGACATATGGTGTGATTTTATTTGGTTTGTATATATATCAGACAAACATATATAATAATGATAGTAGGATTGGTTTGTATTTAATCATCATATAAGGTATTATTATAAGTTTGATTAGATTAAGGGAGTATTTTACTTAGAAATAATTAATAAATTAAGGGGGAGTATTTTTGGATAGTTACCTATTTTCTATTCATGGAGTTATACAATCTAGGGGGAGTATCTTTTGGATTTTGTTTTTGATAACGCCAAAAGGGGGGAAATTATAAAATATAGGCATAGTTTATAGGATTCTTATAGACAAGGGGAATATAGAAGGAACATCATCAAACAGGTATATATAGGTATGATATTTTATAAACTATGGTTTTCATCATCAAAACGGGGGAGATTGTTGGAGAATGGAGTCTTGATGAAGACAACCTTATTTCAATTATCATTGATTATAAATATATGCTAACACTTTTTGTATAGAATATATATATATATATGCAGGAATTATATACAGGAAATATTACTGAATACTGTACAGTTATAAAGATAATAGAGATTCAAAGATCAGAGAAATTTCAAGACTCATAAGTATTCAAGATTTCAAGAGTTCAAGATTAATATAATTATAGAGTCTAGATTTTGTAAGACTCTAAATAGCACTCCAGGTTCAAATTCAAATTCTAATTTTTCAAATTCTGATTTTCAATTCTATCCTCAATCCTCTCTATTTCATTTTTCTAGTTGTTTCTATTTTTATTCTTATTTGTTTTTCAAACTCAAGTTTTATATATTTGTATACTTTATATTTATATTCTTATACTTTATATTTATGTAGTTAAAACCTTATAATTTTATAAATATATTTATATAGCTTAAATTTTTTGCAAGGCTTACGGGGTTGAGTGGACCCCTACCATTTTTATTAATGTACCTAGGAAAAGAAAAAAAAATACAACACACACAAGAAAACATAGAAACATGGTACATCACACGAAAGAGAGAAACAAACAAAGAACACAAACAAAAAAAAAACCCATCAAAGCATGCATAATGCTTGGATCGAAAGTGAAGCTTAAAAACAAGATGTCATCCCTGATTTTCAATTTGATTCTCTTTTCCAGCTGATTAGAGTCACAACTTTGTTGGAATCAAAAAATTTCACATTTCTTTCCCTCCACACAGCGCTAACATATTTCTTCAACACAAAATTTAGTATTCTCCCTTTGATTCTCTTCCTTCCTGTCAGATTCTTTAAGTTGTTCCATTCCCTAGCTATGTTACATGGTGTATAAATTCTACCAATATTTTCCATCAGCTTCTTCCATATGCTACGCAATGCATCACATTCAAAAAATATGTTCCCCAACGTCTCATTAACAAGACTACAGAATACACATAACATGTCAGTTTGTATTTCTCTACTCATCAATTTGTCTTTAGTCAGCAATGCGCTGTGCACCACTTTCCAAAGAAGGAAGTTTTCTCTCTCGAAATTATTCGCGGCCCAAAATTTTCTACTCCATCCACATCGCTGCAATTCATCAACACCAGATAAACAGTTGTACATGAGCTTAATCCCGAACTGATTCCCTTTATTACCACAAGCAGTAACACCAGTTAGTCCATTGCCAACATGAATTTAGCTAACATTGTTCCAAAGTTGATTAACTCTATGCACGTTTGAGTGAGGAAGGAAAATTGCAGTACCATGAATAAATTCTCCAACTAAAGCATGCCTATTAACGCCAGAGCTCACCATTTCAAGGTGATTCAACTCCTTACTCAATATCATACCTCTCTTCAGCCACGGTTCATCCCAGAAGCGCACAGTGGAGCCATGATTAATATTGTAAGCACAGAAAGGACGGAATGCTCCCCTCAGTTTAAATATGCTTCGCCACGCCCAACTAATTCTTTGAGGTTTGTTCATCGTCCAAAAAGATTTATTCTTGATAACATTACGCTTAGACCATCTCACCCAAACGGAATCCTTGTCATTTAGAAAATCATTGGCATGTTTGATAATTGCCGATCTATTCCAATGTTTAAGGTTTGAAACTCCAAGTCCACCTTTGGAAATAGGTTTCTCAATCTTGTTGAAAGCAATTGGTGCATGATATCTTCCATCTTTCTTGCCTTTCCAGAGAAATCTCATCATTGCGGATCTTATCATTTCAATTAGCTTCGTTGGTAGAATAAACATTCTGGACCAGTATATTTGCATTGAAAAAATAATCGATTTTATCAAGGTTAGCCTGCCGGCCTGGCTCAGCATCCGGGACGTCCAATTATTAATCCTAGCAATGATTCTTGTATACAGCAGTAGACATTGCGCTACCATGATCTTAGCTGTTGTAAAGGGCAATCCCAAATAGGAGATAGTTTCGCTGTTATGTTTGAGGCCAGTTCTAACTTGTATCTCATTAGCTAAGTTTTCAGTGATACCTGCACACTTCATATCTGATTTCTGAAGATTAACCCTAAGGCCTATCATTTGATAAAAACATGCAAGCGTGTCGAAGATAGCTTCAACGGTTTGAACAGTCAGCTTATAGAAGATGACGAGGTCATCTGCAAACATCAAAGAAGAGATCCTGGGCTGTCTACACATAGGATGCAGTCCAAACTGGCCAAAATCAATTTTGCTGTTAAGCATTTGTGTTAGCACCTCCATTATAGTTATGAATAAGTACGTGGATATGGGTCACCCTAACGGATTCCTTGTTTGCTCGGGAAAGATCCTGTAGAAGAACCATTTATAGTAATGGAGAAGTGAGCCGTAGAAATGAAAGAATAATCCATGCGACAAAATGTGCAGGAAAATTCATATAGCCGAGAATTCTGACTATAGAATCCCATTGAATATTGTCAAACGCTTTCATAATGTCCAACTTAAACGTTTCTCTTGGAGTAGCATTTACACTATCATAACCACTAAGTAATTCATGAGACATGAGAACGTTGTCGAGAATATCACAGCCAGGTAGAAAAGCAGCTTGATTTGCGGAAATAATAGAAGGCAGGACACACTTGAGTCTTGTTGCAATAATTTTTTAGATACACTTATAGATTGTATTACAACAAGATATAGGCTTGAACTGTGAGACCTGAGATGCATTCTTGAGTTTGGGTATCAGTGATATGTTGGTCGTATTAAAAGATTTGAACATAGTGTTCCCTTTGAAGAAGAGCTTCACAGCGGCACAGACGTCGTTTTGGATGAAACTCCAGCAAGTAAAGAAAAAGAATGCACTAAGACCGTCAGGCCCTCCTGCAGAATCTTTATTAAGAGAGAATATAGCTTGTTTGATCTCCTCATTACTAACATCTAAGCATAACATATCATAATCATTAGCAGAAATCTTAGGAATTATGTATGGGTCAATGATTTCAATGCTAGGGACAAAGTTCTCTTTATTACCAAAAAGTTCAGTAAAGTGCAAAACAAAAGCATTTTCAATCTCACACTGGCTGTTCGCAACATTCCCATATCTATCAATTATACTCATTATGTTTTCCTTGCACTGCTTATTCTTCAGTGAAGCATGAAAGAAAGCATTGTTTTTGTCACCGTCAATCCTCCATTTAATCCTTGCCTTTTGTTTAATCATAGAAGCCTCAGTTTGAAGTGCTTTTTGGTACTGTTTTGTTGCGTTCGTCTCCATACTCGCGTAGCTCTCATTCGAGGGATCATTCATCATATTTGTTTGTATTTCTTGCAATTTTCCTATCCAGAAAGTGGTCTACTTGGATCCTTTTCCTTATTTCGTTTTTTCCAGTCTCTCAAAACGTGCTTTATGTTTCTGATTTTCGACTGTAAAATAACTAGAAGGTTTCCAAATACGGGTCTCTTCCAACTTCCTTTCATAAGATCAAGGAAGTCAGGTTCATGAACCCAAGAATTAAAAATTTTAAAACTTTCATTACCTTTCATGTCTAGCTCAGACAGGTGCAAGAGGATAGGGGAGTGGTCGGACAGGATAGGAGGGGGGCATTTGACAGTACAAGGCAGGCCAGCAGGATAAAGATTTGGAGTTGGAGAACGCATGATCAATTAGAGTGAAAGTCGCGGACCTTGTCTTTTCTTGTTATTCCAGGAAAAAGGCATTCTGGAGCATTAATGGGGATTAGATCAAAGGATTCAATGGTTTCTTTGAGGGGTCTTAGTTCAGTTAGAGATAGAGGATTCCCACCATAACGTTGTGAACTATCATAACAACAGTAAAAGTCGCCAAGTATAAACCAAGGGTGAGAAGATTGTCTTAAGGAGTGGATGGTTTTGAGAAGGGGAAGCCTAGAAAGCAAGGAATTGGAGGCATAGATAAAGGAAATGTAAAAGGAGGTATTATCTCGGATATTAAGAGCATGGCAGTGGATTAATTGGTCGGTGGAGTGAACAGGGTTTAAAGAAATGAGGGATGGGTTAAATAAAATGAGGATTCTACCATAAGGAGCCTTGGAAAGGTTATGAAGCAAAGACCAAGATGGGTTAATGTATGAAGCAACTCTATTCGTCAAGCGAGATCCAATTTAGTTTCAAGAATGGCTAAAACATATATGTTGTTTTCACTTATCAAAAATCTTCACTGATCAAGTTTTTCATTAGTGTGGCAACCACAAATATTCCATGTGTAGATCGTCTTCGTCATATTTAAATAGAGGGAGGGAGGGTACCACGTAGTCTCATACTCCTTAGCATGTACTGGCTTTGTACAGAGGTAGGAGTGGTAAAACTTTTACTCGAGCCAGCTTTGTCAGGGGGGTCAGGAGAAAAAGAGTCTTGTGGCGGTTTCTTGAAGGCTTTGGGTGGCATAATATCATTGTAGGAACCTATCGATTGCTGATTCAGGGAAGGGATAGGTGCTATACTAGCAGGAGGAACAGGCTGTTGGATAGGAGAAGAGTGAGATAAATTCAGTTTAAGTGTTGAAGAAGGGGACGAGGGTAAAAATGCATGTACAACATCAGGTGTAGTATTACCTGCAAGCATTACATTATCTTTATGTGCTTGAACATTAAATGCTTCCTCTGTATTAATTCCTTTTGTTACAACATCTGTGTCATCATCTATTTCTTTACTTTCTATTTCATCTTGCATTTTCTCTTTGCCTTTATTTTGATTAAATCTCCTTTCTTTAAGACTCTCTTACATGAAAAGTTCCTTGAAGTACGTGAACACTTGCTCCTCTCCCTCTTTTTGCGTTGCATCAGTGCAATCTACTTGCATTGCATTTATTCCAGTAACATGTTGGCCAACCACTCCTGTCATTTGTTGCCTAATTTGTTCTATAGTAGGAATTGAATAATCATTGAGCTCTTGCACTTCATAGTCGTCAATATTATAGGCATTATCTTCATCATTGTTTTCTTGGTTTTCATCTTGATTAATTTCTCCTTCCTCAAGAACTTGAAAGCTATTGCCTTTCGCAATTTCATTAACCTTTTGCTTTTCTTTAGCGATCCAGTTTCCCCTATCTATATTCCTTTGTATATTGTTTCCTGCTTGCACTACATTTTTGCTTCGTCTATACGAAATAAGATTCCAGTTCTGTTTGTTCCTATTGACATTATCTGGGTACTGAGTTTTTCCTCTCTTGCTAACATTAGCTGGGTAGTGGATTTTTCCTCGCTCTCTTACGTTATGACTGAAATCTTCTCCTCTTCTTTCTGTAGTTCTCCACGCACTACCCCTAATAACAATACCATCTCTCCTCTCATCTTTATCATAGTCCTTCTGTATGTGACCAAACGAGTTACATTTACAGCAAATGTCCGGCTTCCATTGATACTCCACGTAAACTCTTTGTACACTCCCTTCAACTGTTTCAACTAGGAAGTCATCCTGTAATTCCTGATCGGGTGGAATTTCTACCAAACACTTTGCGTACCTTATTCTTTACCTGCTCTCCGTCATCTCATCCAAGCATAAGAGTTTACCAATCATACCTAGTTAGACCAAGCAAAAATTGGAATATTATAAAACTTTACCCAAACCGGGACCTTTTTGATATTTCCACTAACATTACTTATCGCAGGATCAAACTTTTTGAAAATAAAGAGCTTGCCATTCATAATAATTGGATCAGCCGCAAGTGATTTATCTTTGTCTTCAGCACAAGTAAACTCAAAGAGGAACAGAACTCCGTCTGACCTTACCTTCATCGATCCTTTAAGTCTCCATGTAGAGTTGAGTTTAGCAATTACTGCGGAGTACGAGAGGGGTTTGTCTAAGAAGAATCCGACTAGGTACTCACTCTAGACCTCGATTCCTGCTTCAGGCACTCCATTGATGAGCTTAATGGTTTTGTTTACAACAACTAGTTTCAGGTTTACAGGCATGTACTTTCCCGCATTCAGCGGTTTCTTTTGGAACCAAAAATTCCATGGATGTTGACCTTCGTTGATATTACTTGGTAAACCAGAGGAAGAAGGAGGCTTGGAGGGGTTCGAGAGGGGACCTAGGTCTGGTGTTGGGTCAAGAGGGACAGGTGGGGGGTCTGGAGGTGGTGGTGAGGGGTTCAAGCTTAAATTTATGTTTCCATACGTTTTTCTGTTGTATAATATTAATTTACAACACTAGATTTTTACTCAAGAACTTCTAGAATTTTTTGTGTATCAAAACACTTCAAAATGCTTTGTTGAAATTCAAAAATACACTAGGGTATGTCGACATACAACTGTCACTTTTTCCAATTTTGAAAGGAAGTGACTTTTCACTATTTGAAACGATTCACAACCGTTGCAACCTTTTATACTCTACAATAAGGGGTTAAAACCAAATTTTTTATCATCTCTTCTTCTCTAACTTCATTCTCTTTCTCTACACCATTATTCTTAATCATTTTTATGGTTTTTACACTTATACTCTGCCGAATTCAATTCCGTTTTAATCAAACTTCTTCTCTCTACACTCTCTACTCACTGAATCAAGTGCTATTGAAGAGTTATAGGGTTGTTTGTAATTGCTTGGGTTGACTAAACATTGTTTGAGTTGATTCAAAAAGGAATCAGTGTGTACTTGTAGCCGTAAAATCAAGGAATAGGAGTCAGTGTGTCCTTGTGAGCCGTGAAATCAAGGAGTAGGAGTCGGTGTGTCCTTGTGAGCCGTGAAATCAAGGAATAGGAATCAGTGTCTCCTTGTGAGCCGTGAAATCAAGGAGGTTGTACTTGACTATAGGAAATAGTAATAAAACTCTGCGCAATCCAGCGTTGTGCGGGACTGGACGTTGGAGCAATCTGAACCATTATAAAATCTGGTGTGTTCTTTACTTTTTAGCACTTTATTTCTGTTTATTTTACATTTGTGTTTGAATATGTGTCTATGATTGTGTTTGTGGTTTTGATTCATCTGGTAATAAACATTAGTTTTAGATTGTGTTTAAAATTCTAGCAAACACTGTTCACCCCCTCTAGTGTTTGCTTTGCCTTAACGATCCATTCCACATTCCCTAACACCTCCACCGACCGAGACTGGAGGAGCAACAGATCTTCGGTCTGTAGAGAATCAGGCCACTGATCAGATCACACCTTTGCTTCCTCCTGGCTTGGCTCCACCTCTCGACCTACCACAGCTAGAAGTATCACTCCCAACGACCAGCGCAGTCGCAGCTGAAGATTCACAGGAGGCCCGCGATCAAAATCTAGGTCGATTGACCATATTGCCTCTACTCAGGGGACCCACACTACTCTCGGACCAATCGAGCAACCATTGGGTCAGACATAATCAATGCCTTTCCCATTACAACACGGTTTGTTACCCAGACTCGTCTAACTACTCTTCCCCTCCAACAAAGAGCTGGTGGAGCCTTCCCTTCGAACCAGGGAGAGCACTTTACCATACCGATTTTCACCGTGGCAGATGAAAACACTACCATAAACCCTTCTATCATCGCCCTAACCGGACGCAACGCCGATCCCTGAACATCACATGCTATGCTGGATCAGCGCGGACATTCCGTCATGGGTACGGCCCGGTCCAATTCTCATCAGGTTCAAGAGGCGCCGTTCTCTCCAGAACCTACTGTAGGGGACCAACCATACCCTCACCTTCAATTAACTCTCGGAGTTCAAGCCCAACCAATGGCCACCCTTCCGAACATGCTTTTGTCGAATATTCATACAGAAGTCCTCCCAAATACCGAGTCGGATTCATGGCAATGACTACTTGGAGATGGAAGCCAGCTTGCAAGCATCATCAGGCGCTTCACCCAGGGCATATCTGCTCAGTAGGATATAGATGATATCCATCGCAGCCTATTAACCATGGAGATCAGGAACTCCCGAAACCACCTGGACTTCAAATTTCCAGCCATTGAGCCCTACAAGGGTCGAACCGATCTGACCATCCATCTAATGCGATACATGCACCATATGGAAGTGCGCTCTGCATCGACCAATGTCATGGCCAAATGCTTCCCACTCTTCCTTATAGATATAGCCGGGATGTGGTTTCGGTAGCTAACAACGTAGTCGATCATCAGATGGAACATGCTGGTCACTCGCTTTATCGAGCAGTTCAGTGTCCATATCTCCCGACTGAAGAGTGTCATGTTCCTGACCTCCATCAAGCAGAGACTCGGTGAAACGCTCCGGTCCTTCCTAAAAAGATTCAATGCGGCTGTACCATCAGTCGACCGACCCGAGCCATCGATAGCGCTTATGGCCGCCATTACAGGCGTTAGAACTGATCAGAATTCAGGATGTCTTTAACCAGAGATCCTCCCAAGGATATCGAAGATTTCAATGTAGAGGCCGAGCGGTTCCTCCGACAAGAAGATGCCAACATTGAGATGGAGAGCCTCGAGGTCCTTGCCACCAAGCAAGAAGCCCATCCAACACCAATGGCCAGAATAAAGGAAGAGGAAAGGCCTCAAAAAAGAATGAACGCAATGTATGACCCCGGAGAGAGGACAAGTACGATCAGTATGCCGAGCTCAATTCTTCCTTGCTCGACATCTACCTTGACGTACGAGGATCCCTACCTTTCCCAAAACATCCTCAAAGAGAGCCGACCCAGACAGAGCTCAATTCTGGCAAGCACTACACGTTCCATGACATAGCCGGTCATAGAACTAATGAATGCAGGCACTTGCGCGATCTCATCGCGACAGGGTCAGGCAAGGAGAACTGCCCGAGTACGTCAAGAAAAACACACCAACCTTACCGCCACAATCTTCTGCCCAAGCTCCTCAGGCCAGTCCTCGAGCTCCTAGGAACGGAAAGGACCCTGACCCCAGCACTCACGGCATCATCATCAATTAATAAGATATAGATTCCTTATTTTCAATGTATTTTTATTTCTTTCGATAAAATGGGTATGGTTATGTACACATGTACAGGGTTAGGGCATAGCTCATAGGCATTCTCTGGAATCAACATTCACCCTCTTAGAATTTATTTTCATTTCCTTGTAATAGTTCTTTAGCGGCAATGATCGTTCTTTTGCAAACATGGATTATGTTCAAATGATTTAAGTTAAGGATGAATAACGCTCAATAACCTGAATATGGTCGATGCTAAGCCATCATCCATAGTGCACGATCAAAGCCTGCCACCATAGCTATGACCTTCCTAAGCCAAACATGGATTATACTCAACCTTTCTCTGAATCAAAGGCACTCTCCACTTATTGAATTTCACAAGTGATCTTGCATAAGTCGAGAAATAATTAACACTTGCCATAAGCCGAGTATGGATAACACTCGCCATCTCCATAAACCAAGTATGGATAATACTTGCCACCTCCATAAGTTGAATATGGATAATACTCGCCATTTCTGTGAACCGAATATAGGTAATATTCGCCACCTCTCTAAGCCAAGTGTGATTACTACTCGCCCATATCTTTAAAGCCGAGTATGGATAATACTCGCCCAGTCAAGACCAAAGCATTCTCTAAAACGAAAGTGGCCCATACGGTCTCTACAGGTATTGGATCTCGCGACCAAAGTTAACAATTATTTTCTTGGTCGTAATATGGTCTTTGATGGTAGTCGGTTTTCTGACCTTAATACAATTTGCTTCGATCGTCAGTTTTCTGGTCTTAATACAACCACTAGGATCGTCGGATTTCTGGCCTTAATATGGTTTGGTGCAACCATCGCTATCCACACATGGAACTTTGATACAAGGTTCAAAACACACCTCCTTTACCAAGAAAGATGTATTCTGAAGGGCAAAGTGTTGACCAAGTTTTTGGCAAAAGCTGTCGTGGTTAAATGATCGAAGCCCAATGTCGGAAAGTTACTCTCAACATCGGTCGATCAACCGATAAAACGACCTGCACTCCAGAAAGCCCAGGCAAGGTTTGGCCAAAAAAAGTATCTTTAAGAAGCATCTTGGACCAAGGCCGATTCGAACTAGTCTCCTTCAAGAATCAATTCATCGAACCCGAAAGAATCGCTCATTTCAACTGAATGAGTTCGCCATCTACATCAAAATAGGATCGACCAAATATCCCAGATTCACCTAGAAATATCCAGCTATGTCATTCAATACTCGGTCCTACTCTCAAGGCATTAAAGGCGGTCAACCACTTCCGGACAAAGCTCTACTTTTGATACACGTCATATCGAGTGCCACGTAAGCCACAATTTTCGATGATACAATTAACCAGCAGTCTACCGGGTCCCACCGCTGCAACTACTTCCAATGATCGAGCTCCACGTGTCTGAGCTCTGAAAAAGAGGAAGCCACGTGGCGGTCCTCTCAGCCTACTTCTTCACCTATAAATACATCCAAGCTCAAAATGGAAAACGACCTTCTTTCGACTACTTCAACTTTTAGCTGAACTTCTCCTCTAAGCAAAAAACCTTCTCCATGGCTAAGCCTGAAGAGAGACAACTCTTCTTCTTCTTCCTCAAAACGGAAAAATCATTGTACTTGCAATCAAAAGAAAATCAATACATATAAAGTGGACGTAGGCACCATCTTTATCAAACCACTATAAAAAGTCTTGCGTGTTCCCTGTTTTCTTTACTTTGTTGCACTTTGTGATTGTTGTTCGTGTGCTCTTCACACGATTAGGGGTTGACTGACACTAGTGACCAACTTTTGATGTCAACATGAACCAAAGACGCCCCCGAACTCTGCCGACTCAAGTATCTCGAGAATGGAACTTCGACCGAACCCTGAGTGCAGCGCCGAATCACAATACTCATGCACTTAGGACCACAACATCCTTAGCGCAAGTTGACTCTGAGGTTGTCTTCAGCGATATCGGCTCGCGACTCGTCTCTACCTCTAACCCCCTTATTGGAATCGAAACAAGAACGAAAAGCAAGCCCTCTTCTCCAGAAGGCACCTCCTCTTCGCTATTTCATGGCCTTTTTCTTCCATATGATGCTCCTAGCCACCCTTTAGCTAGCTGGGGCACGCTGGGGAGTACCACCAGAGGCACGTTCGGAAGCTGGCCTGGAGGCTCCCGCTAGTCCAGCGACCGTCCTCTATGACATAGCCATCTCTGAGATTGTCATCGGAAATGCCAACTTGCGACTCATTACCACTATTGGCTCGCTCATTACAAGAAAAGTGGAAACAAAAAGCAAGACCTCTTCTCCAAAACACACCTCCTCACTGTTGTGTCATAGCCATCCTGCTCCACCTGATACTCCGGCCTCTTGAGGGCACGCCAAGAGTACTACTAGAGTCACACTTTGAAGAAGGCCTGATGTTGTCGGTCCTCACCAGTCCTGCATCCTCCCCTATGACGCGAGGATCTTTGAGGTATCTTCAAAGGTGTTGGCTTGTGGCTCGTTACCACCTTAACCTCCCTTATAGGAGGCAAAGTGGGAATGGAAAACAAGCCCTTTCCTCGGAAAAATGCCTCGACTTCACTGTGTCGTAACCATCTTCCTCCTTCTGAGCTTCTGGCACCTCCCCAATGATCGAGGCCACGATTAGTAGCTCTACCAGAGGCCCACTCGATTCCCGAACCCGCGATGCGACCGAGTATAAATAACCCTGATTTGAATCTCGACCCAGCACCGAGATTGAGTATAAATCGTTCCGCTCCAAAGTCTCTGGGCTTGGGGCATCCCACCATCCAACCTAGTGGAATACGGACCACTCACGCGGTTCCATCCGGTCTATCAGGTAAGGATCTGGGTACCTATCGAATCTCGGCCAAGCACCTAGACCGAGCTTAAATCGTTTCCTCCCCTAATCCCTTGGGCCTAGGGGCAGCCCAATGATCGCAGTCCAACCTCTGGGTCTGGATCCGGGCACCCTTAGGCGAATAAATGACGCCCCCGTGCTTTCAACCTGGATGAACTATGGGAGAGCCCAAAGTAGGACGAATCGCAATGTCCACCCCTTCAACCTACTTGGAACCAACTTGGAGCAGTCCAAGGCAGAAGGCGCCTGGCCTGGTTTTCACAACTATCGGGATTCCTAAGCTGAAGGAAACCCAACAAATGGAACCAGCGCACGATCTCCGCATTAACTAGGGGCACTCCCAGACCGGAGTCACCAATCACATTTCTGTTAGTGTAACAATAAGTTCACTTGTGCAACTACAAGACGCTGGAAAACATAAGATGAATATTCAAACCCTTAACATGAAATGTGATTTAGATAACTGATATTTCCTTTTCCCACACACCCAAAACAAACTACATATCTAATATGTTTTCTTACTAATGACAGGGTGTACATGAAAACCACACCATGTCTTTAAAGACCAAAAGCGAGGGCCACACTCGCATATACTATCAGTCTACCTAACCCAGAGTATCTATAATTTCTATAATGATTACTGATGTTACTCATTCTCTTCCTTTGTTTTCTTTTTTTTGTACAGGTTCGGCACCAGGCTGGTCCAGTGATGGACCCCTTCCTTCCAGAACCTCTTCTGCCTTCTCCTCCTCTGCTCTCCACAGGAGTAACGGACTCATGAGATATCGATATGCGCCTCCCTCCATTATCCTCGCCACTTGTAATCACTATGACCTCCCCAGAGGAAACACATTGCAGCAGCTTAGGGGCGATGTAAGAAGCAAGGGCCAATGCAGCCTTAGTTTCTCCCCGAGCCTTCTTGGCCCCCAACTCCGCTTTCTTCTTCGCTTTTTAATGGCCTTCTGATCAGCTAGCTCCCTGGTCTGGAGTCGCATAACTGCATCCTCTTAGTGTTTACTAAAGGTCTCCTCGGCCCCCTTTGGTTGGCACCATCGGCGGCTTCCCTTTTTCTGGCACCTTCAACGGCCCTCTCATTCTCCACCTCGGTATCGGCCCTCTTCTTCGACACCACAGAGGAAGCCTTCTCCTCAACACCCTTCCTAGCCGAGGCCATTTCCTCCTTCATGGCAACCTCATTTTGTTTCTTCTTCCCCTCCTACTCCTCATACTTTGCTATCATATAGGATTTCTGGGCTTCCTTCGTACTGTGCATTGTGTGCACACTCGCATCAGCAATACCCGCCACCCGGGCACTTTGACCATCCATAATCTCTCCCTCTTCGAGGAGACTCCTATAAATGTTGGATCTCAAGTCCACATCCGAGAATGTATCCACATGTTCTCCTACTTCTCTAGATCGTTTCCCTATAACCCCAATCCAGACTCAGACGTCTGAGGGTGCATCGGGGTAAAGCCTAGTGCCGTCTCCACTCCAACGGGGTTGAATGGAAAAAGACACAACTATTAGGTTTCTAAGTGTTTATTGCTTGTATCCTCTTCAGTTGGCTGGTACACTGGCTTGGGGGTAGTCCTCTACCCATTATTGCACCGACTTGGCCATCGTAGGGCCTGAGGCGGATCCCACCAATTCCCGCACTAGCGTCGCCACTGCCACAACCTTCGAGGCAACCATTTATATGAGGAACGTACACCTTACAGAGAGGGTGACCCAGACTCGAAGGCTCGGGTCTCGAAAGCTTTTGACCCTCCTCCAGAACTGGACAAATCGGGCGTAGAGACCCGAACTCAAGGACAGGGGGAACAATACTATCACTAGTCCCCCGAGGAATAAGAGAATCCAGATGAGTCCTCAGTACGTGAAATACCAAATTCATATCGCAATACACCTTTTCTAAGTTCTCGTGTTCCCTTTACCTATTCATTGGATTCCCAAAGCCTCAACGCCCTACCAGCAAGCTCATACTTGCATGCAACACAAGGTCGACTTACATCTCTCGATGCAAAGGCTTCCTACTTGCAAGTGCATTGGGACTCGGTGACGACATCTAGTTTTATCAAAAAAAATTGTGATCACAACTGACCATCGGTACCATTCTCGGATCGGACCGTGGTTACGACGTAATTGTGTTGGAGACCGATGACTCGACCATATGTCCACATATTAAGTGTATATCCGAGTAGTCAGTCCGAAGAAGTTCATTTCCCAAATGTTACTCCAATCGGTTGTGTTACGTTCGACTTCAACTACAATCCAACCATGCAACGTCACACAACACTCCGAATTTGCTAACTCATCCTTGGTGTCGAATAGAATCTAGCAGGTAGGCAGGCCTGTGGGTAACCCTCTACCGATTATTGTATGAGCCTGGTCGTTGTAGGACCCAAGGCAGATCCTCTTTAGTTCCGGAACTGGCATCATCTTCGTCGTAGCATTCAGAGCCACCGTATTGAGAGCATCTCCACCTCACGAAAAGGCAGTCCAAAACAAAAGTATTGGCCTCCGAAGTTACCAGCATTCCGTCAACACTGAGACACCCCAAAAGCAGACACTTTGGAACACGATGGCAACCTTTATCCTCAACAGCTAACGCCATGCCCATCAGTAACTACTAATGCGACGCTTGAGTCGAGATGTCACTGCATCATGATTGGGTCATGGATCGGATCCTGAAACTAACGGCTCAACTATGTGTCCACATCCTACATGCGCATCTGAGCCGCCAGTCTAGGAAAGTACATTCCTCGGCTGCCACGCCGCAAGGCCACATCTCAACAATCATGATCCGATCACACGATGCTATGTAAAGGTATATGTTCACTAGCTCAAGATCAAAGCCAAGGCTCGACCAAGTCATTGGAGTACGAAGTTCTATTTTGTTCTCCCACGCACTGGCTAGGTTATCCCATCCTTAGACAAGCTTCAAGCCCTGATGAGCCTATAAGACATGTTAAGTGCCAGAGATACGAAGTCCAATCCCGTATTCGCACATAGTTGACGACTCTTCCCCAGACTCCTACTTTTGTTTCCCAAAATCCACTACCCCACGTTCTTGAGTGCCACTCCCGGAAATTCTCTAATTTTCCATATCCCTCTCATCCCTTTTTTTGGAAACCTAAAAAAACTAGGGATCGTCCTCCCAAAGTACAAAAGCAGTATTTTGTATCCTCCACGCCTTAAGCTGGTCTTTTGTCTGGAGAAGAGAAGAAAGGAAGTAAGAAAAATTATGGCATAATCATGCCCCAAACGAACCTTTTAGGATCGGAATTCGGGATCGTACACCAAGCTATGGTCACATTCACTTGTCTTCGAAGCCAGAATTACCGAATCAATCACAACTCAATGACCGCTTATGTACCCACCTAATGTCCTCCATCAAAGCGCACACACTTTCCATTTGGGTTCAACCTCACTTCGAAGGCAAACCTATGCGAGTACATGCCATGACATACACCAAGTATTGTTCTTACCATGACGTTCGCATATATGAGTTCCCGAAACTTTGACAATTGGGACTAGCTTGAGTCGTTAAACAATTTTGTGCTTATGAATCCAAGTGATTCAGCAGGACATGCCAAACGATCAAGCTCCAGTCCAATGATGTTTCGATAACCACGTTACGCAATCATGCGCCCAAGCCACGACAATAACCACACATACACACTTTCGAAATCTCAACCGAGCAGGCCGACTTGATTCATTAACCAAAGGTGTGCTCATAAATTTTAAGGGTTCAAGTGTACACACTGAACGATCAACTCTCGATCCGAAATCTTTTCGGAAGCTAGGTTGCGTGATCACAGGCCTATGAAATATAATTTACTTCCATGTTACCTATTCAAACTTAGATCACATCGCGCAAAACCATGTGCAAGCGTGTGAGTGCATAAACGATTCTAAGATGACAATGAAATGTTTGCACTTTGGTGCCGTCGGGAGTCAGGGACTAACATTTAATCTCTTTAACCCACAGAAATTAGATGCCTTGTACAGGTCCCAACCCAAGCGGCAAGACTCAAGCGAGTCAAGGCTCTTAACAATACTGGAGTCTCAAACTCATACCAACAGTCTTCAATAATGCGTCTCAGCCATTCCGAAGCAGCGAACTCCTGACGTACAACTTGGAGGAAAGGTCATGACCAATTGCTAAGCACCGCATGGATGTTTCCTCCCATATTAGACTTGTCTCACTTCAATGCGGATCCTGTTAAAAAAAGACATATTTTGAGGGGGCAAATGTTAACCGGCCTTATGGTCCGGTTACCAGAAGTAGGTCAGGCTCACACGGCTTGGCCCATCATGTAGTTCAACGTCCTAGGAGTTTTGCAACATCTTCGGGAATCAAGCTAAGTAGGGATCGCATGAGAATAGTCTTCACGACTCGCCAGACTGCTCTTGAGCAATACAAGTCACAGATCAAGCGAACACACTCAGGATTGCGTGACCATATCAAGCGAATAAGGGGTCTAGCACTAGAAGACTCAAGTTGGGCCACTGGCAGAATGACGCATCCCTTGGATGTGACATCCATCTGCATGCCGAGCCGAAGGCGAGCCGAGCTCCGAGCCAAAGTCGTGCCGAGCTCCAAGCCGAAGGCGAGCCGTTAGCCGGTCCAGGCGTAGAGCCGATGGGGGGTCTAGGGCCCTACAGCCCCTGAGGCGATCGACGTAACCGGTTAGGTCGAAAAAGTGGGCACCGCCCGATTCATTCAGTTTCCGCCAACAAGTGTATCACCCAGAATCGCTGGGTCGAGTCAATGTCAAGATTCAATCAACAACTTCCATGACCTTCGTATCCCTTAAAACTAGGCCACATCCACGTTGTCATGTCCCTCTCTTCTTGAATCCCCCCGTGCCCAGCGCCAGCATAAAACTCGTACCCCACAGGGTACGAATTTCGTACCCCATGGGTATGAATCTCATACAACCCGAGGGTACGAATTTCGTACCCCACCGGGTATGAATTTCATAACCCTACAATGGGGCACGAATTTCCTTGGCACGGTGGAAGGGATCCGAATTTCTGAGGAGGATGCATTATGGGAGAGGAAATTGGGCTTTGTGGTCCCCTACTCCTACCTACTCCCACCTAACCACTCTACTATAAATACCCCTTACTTCCTACATGAAAGGAGTTGGTCCAAGCTCTCTCCCAAGCTTCAATGGCTTAGGCACCTTCCTTCATCATGCAAGGAAGAAGACACATGTTGTTGGACCCGTGAGCATACTTATGAATGTTTAATCATGCTTTTGGACATTACACCACCTTTGGATATTTCCGGACCTCTCGGACATTGTTGACTAAGTCATTACCTCTTCCACTCAATGAAGAAGAAGAAGGCCTCAATCCCCTCGCCTCGGACACCGAACCTTTGATCCGGAACCTCAGACCCCGAACATCATACCCCTAGCCTCGACTCCGCTTCCCTCGGCCTCGACTCTGCTTCCCTCGGCCTTGACACTTCTTCCCTAAGATCCCTCGACTTCGACACCACTCCATCGGATCCCTCGCCCTCGGCTATGCTACAACAACGGCAGCTCCTCGACTACTCTCGCTCAGCAAGGAAGCTCGATAAGAAGGGCTAATAGGATATTGTTAATCATTTGAACTTCTTGTAATAGTCTTATTGTACTTTCTTGTAATGGAATAAAATCAGTACAGCCTTCAAAGTGGACGTTAGCACCGAGGGGCCGAACCACTATAAATAATTGTATCCTTTACTTTCACGCATGTTATTACTGCATCTTTTATGCTTCTCCACTCTGGATACTTAAGTTTCTAATTTTTTGAGCTCTCATATGTTGACGATAATTTTAGACGTCAACATATATATTAGAAGGATTAGAGCACGTTTATCACAAAGGATGAATCCAGATCTGAATCTACAACGAGAATTCTATTGTTTTTCCTTTTTGATCTATGAGTGGAATATTGGGTTTCTTAGGCACATTTTATTTTTTAATAGATTAACATGTTGATAATTATGCCTAATAGGATTTGGCAAATGATAACATCAATACAAAAACCCTCAAATCTTCTATTTTATGTTTTCATAAGAATTGTCATTTTATTTGGGTTTATTGATTTGGATCTTAATATTGAATTGATAATGAATGGGGGTTGTGTTTCTACTTTATGTAATTCATCCCTATTCTAAAATTACTAATTGTAGCCTAAAAGGTTTATTTGGGATTGATTCATGATTTGATTAGGTTTGGTTCTATTTTGAATCCAAACGTATTTATACTTGAAATCTATCAAATGTAAATGTTTTATGTGCAATACACCAAAAAGGGGTGAATTGGATAAAGTGGAGCTTATAAATATACATGTATATATTAAATGTGTATGTTATACTCTATTCTTAATCCATTATTGAAATCATTCCAATAAGCTTAGGATGCAAGTTGAAATTTGCATGCATGTTGTATTTTCCATTCACTGTTATATGTTATTATGCTCTTATGCCATCATGCCTAAATTGTAGCGCTTAAGATATAAAAAATAACTTGTATAACTTAATTTATACAAGTTGACAATTTTTATCTCATTAGGATTTTCTCCTGTTCATACGAACATTAGCATTAATTGTGTGGTATAATTATTATATTAATATAGCATAGTCAACGTAATATTAACATAATAAATGCAATTAGATAGAATTCGAATTCGAAATGTCCCCATATATATTGATTTCTTTTGTGTGTGTATAGAATGGCTTTACATATATAAATAGTGACACACAGACACAAGGTTAGTTACCATTTGTGGTATAAGCCTGCCCAGAACCGACTGGCAAATCCAGCAACTACAAGTAGGCCCAACTAATGTGAGAGATCTAGGTGCAATGGACCATTCAAACTTAGTACTATGACACGAGGTTAAACCTACTTGTAGTAGAAGCCTACCCGGAACCGCCCGACATATCCAGTATCTACAGGTATACGGTTTAATGTGAGAAGTCTAGTGTGTACATATATATAAGTCTATTGTGTGTGAAAATATGCAGGTTTACTACACCTTGAGAAGGTCTTAAGTGGCTGACTCTCTTCTTGCCAAATTTGGGTCTTAAATGGTTAGGGCTAGAATCCCTCCGAAGGTTTAATCCTTAGAGAGGAACCAAAGTTAAGGGACTCACCCTTATTAGATTCGAAGTAAGTCTTTGGGTCCTCCTTCTCTAAAAGTGGTTAAGCATAAGTGGTAACGGAGTAGGGTAGTTCACAGAGGATGTCCACTTCCTCTAGAAGCTTATAGGGGCTCAACTAGGGACAAGATTGGTATATAAAAGATATGTGGTCATTGCATGCTCTCCAACTATCTAAAGGAAGTCTTAAGCAACATAGGCGTTGTACCGTAATATCAGTTAAGTAGTAACGTTCACAATTCTACTTCTCATATTATAATCAAGAGTATAGACTTAAGAACGTTGACATATTAAGACGGGGTCTTAAGAGGCTAGGGTCCGCCTCAGGGTTATAAAAGATCACGAGAATCCACCTTTAATAGGGTCATAATTGACCAAGAATGCCCACCTCATTGGGTTTTTACCCTAAAAACACTAATGTGCGATTGACTTGGATATCCACCTCATTGGTTAGATAATTGGTGTTTGTGTGAATGTTGTATGCGGCGTAGACATACCTTGACCTATGTAACCTGCTAGAAACTAGGGTATGGACTTTAAGTAAATACCATATTTTAGTCACATGGAACTTTATGTTCTGACCCCTCTCCTTAACATATCCAATAGGTCAGTAGATGGAGTAGAATCCATGGACGAAATCATGATGGGAGCTGAGGACGAAGACGAAGTCATTATGCTATTATTAGTTTTTATTGTTGTATTTTTTGTGGAAACATTTGAGAATGAATTTATTGATGCACCCATGGAGCAAATGTAATCTTGACAGTTATGTTGGAATTCTGTGATTTTTAAATAAAGTGGTACATCTTATTTCAGTATTATGTTTTCTCTTTTTGTTTTGAGAGATTTCCATTTGAAGTGTATGTGTATATTACCCGTTCAAACGAAATTCTTTACAGAAACCAACGACCCGTTTAGAATGGTTCTAAGTTTCGATGGGCCTTTTCTAGGTCGAAACTTAGGCCCATTCCGGGTGGGTTGTTACAGGTTCACTCCTTGGCTCCAGACCCAAGTCATAGGATGATCCCTTCGATGTTTCATTGGTTTTCCGCCTTTTCTTATATATAAGGTATTAAATGGTCTAATTAGACGATAGCGTATGAGTAGGGTAGTTCTCTAAGTAATATCTGCTCCTTATCAAGGGGCTTGGTGAGGGCTGACCTAGGGACGGTATCTACGAAAAAAACTTAAAGGATCCACTGTCTAAGGGAAGTATTAAGTGGCTAGGAGTTCACCCACAAAGACAGCTATATAGTAACAAGGTGGTCCCGTAGGAGGGTCTAAAATGATGTTCCTACCTAAACCTGGTATTAACTGGCCATTATTATTTCTTGACCTACAAGGAGAGAATATATATTGTATAACATTGACGTTAGTATAAGGTCTTAAGTGGCTTGGGGTCCTTCATAAGTATTAAGTGACTTTTTGAATCAAAGATGGTTCAAACACCAAAGGTGTGAAATCACACTTCACCAAAAAGATATGCAAAATGAAAATGGGGCCATAAATACAAATGCAAGTAAAAAGCGAGAAAAAGTAAGAAAGAGACAAGGGTTTTTTATAGTTGTTCGATCTAGGATAGATCTGCGTCCACTTTTGAAGTGTTCTTCATTATCATGGAGAGAATTACATATAAAATTATTTCATCCATCGCATTTATTACACTTGATCACTCTTTATAACGATTCTCCACTTTTTGCTCTCTTTTCACTTTAGATCTCACTTGAATTCGAGAAGGAACGGATTAGGCCTTGGGACTAGATAACTTTCCTTGATTCCATCATGAAAATGGTGTTAGATACGGGCTTTAAAGAGGAGAAATGGCGGGTGAAGATCACTTGGAGTGAGTTGGAATGAGTGGTGTTTAGAGAAGATGAGATCCACTTGATGTTGGAGGAAGAAGGAGTGAGCCTAGAAAGCCATTAATGGAGCTTGAGAAGCTTTAGAATGATGGAGAAATGATTTGGACAGCCCTTCAGGATAGAGGAATCTGTCCCTTGAAGTGTGGTGAAAGGGGTATTTATAGGAGAAGTTTGGACCAGGTGGCAGTTCTGTAATAATGGTGAAAAAGGATATGGGTCGAATGTACACGTATTTACGGAACTGCCATTGAACAGCTGGAGCCAACTATGTACAGCTGTATGCCCGACCCAAAATATTACTGTTTTGCCACTGACCTCTTTCAATCACCGATCCTAAAATATATTGTATTGTTCGACCCAGTAATTACAAAGCATGAACGACCAAAAAATAATTGGTACAGGACCGATCCTGTTGTATCATCTTCCAGTTCATTTTATATTAGGGCTGATCCATCCTTGCGTTATCACCAACCACGTGCAAAACAACATGCCGTTATGCTTTATTTCTATTCGAGTGTGCCAACGCATTTCTTAAATATGGCCAAACTATTCTATGGCCATTTGAAGTGCGCTTCGCTTCTTCTAGAAACCTTCACAAGTGGCAATTCTTTGTGATATTCATGCCTTTGTCATTTCTTTATGATTCATGAGACCGAACCAAATATTTTCACTACTGCTCAACAGAAAATCCAAAAGCCGCTCGGCCCACAAACCATGAAGCTGCTCAACCCAAAAAGCATGAAGCTGCTCGAGCCACATAGATTGGTGCTCGACCCACTCGTTTGAGGATGAAGGACTTGTGCACTTGGAGTGCCAGTGAAGCATTTTGCAACTTACCATGTGTGCATGCTTTTCTCCTTCAAATTGAGTGAATTCATGGCATAACATAACACATTGTCATCACATATTGCATGGCTTATGTAAAAGCTGCCTGATGATATAATGTTTAACACGCATGTCATGTCCATTCTTCACTTGTGCATTATTATTTATATCAAGGTAAATCATTGCTCTGTGTTGATTATCTTTATCTCCACGCAAATGATCTAGGTAACCGCAAAATTTTTGCTAATGAAGTCACGTGTAGCCTTACGTTTCCATGCAACGTTGGTGTTCTTTCAACATGACACTACAAAAAATAAAAGCATTAGAGACATGTATTGATGCCCCTGTTGTTTTAAATAGAGACCAAAAATTTTCTTAAATTGTCCCTATTAATATGAGGGACAGAAAAGCTTCAGCCCCAAAAAAAGCCATCCCAAAAGATATATAAGGGTCAATATTTCATATAATTTGCATCTAATACATTGCGTACCACGTAAGAGGAAAATAAACTATAACCTGCTGGAGGCAAGCATAAGCGCCTCTAAAAACAGATGAAAACAAACATGCAAATACCCCTCTAGCTTCAGCAAAGCTCCAAAAATGTGCGCAAACATTGACAAAAACAGGCATCCCAAAAAAGCACTATAATCAAATGACAATATCAAACAAAGATTATAATCAAACTGTACAAACTTTCATAATGTAAACAATGGCTAAATATTATTATACATACCACTCAACAAAATGAACATAATATAGTATTCAATATAATGAACAAAATAATGTAAAATTACAACACTGGCTAAGTACAAGTAGCATCAGAGAATGATATACAATTTCATCTAAAAAAGCATTAAAAAAAGTTACATTTCCATTTATACATGTCATGACACTAGTACAATAAAAATATCTCCTTGCAGAAATATGCTTCAAGCCTTCAACTTCCCTGGAATCAAAATCTTTGAACAAGACTAAATTAAATATGCTCCGCATATGATGCAGCCAATCACTTGTCTAATGTGCAGGTACATGTTGCTGAAAATTATTATCACTGTAACTCAATATAATATTTCAGATTAGGTACAATTGTGGTGCTAGTAAACGAGACAATTTAACTGATGGTTAAAGTTAAACATACATGAAATAAGGTAAGTACTACTTACAATAATGTATTGTTATCTAGTTACATATGTGGTATGTAATGGATCAACAAAGTAAATGTTATATACATGTAGGTATGCTACAACACACAGTTTCTGCAGTTATAGAAGTGTGTCACAGTAATGAATGGGAAACTTGTTACATTTTTAATATTACATAACTTTAACAGAACACCTAAACAATATGTTTGCCGTAGTATTAGAGAATTGTTTATATTTATAATATTAAACAATGTAATAATATACTAAATACTTAGCATTACTTATATATATATATATACACGCATAAAATTAAAAGTGATATAATATATAAAATAAAAATAAAAAATAAAAACTAATATTCTACACAGTTTAAAAAAATACATGTACCACAAAGAATAATAGTATGATAATTTTCAGTAATCTCATGTCATTCGGTGGATGTAGTAAATTAAAATCAAAGGGAGTTTTTTAAGAGATTCCATTCAGGTGATTGGGCGACGACAGTTCAAGAGGACGTAAAAGTGATCTTGAGTCGCCTCTTTCTTGAACCAAAGGTTTGCACATTTCACTTGATTTTTCTGAATATTTTCCAATTTTTTAATTGTTGATTTATTTACAGCTCATATAAAAGCTTCTCTTTACATTTGTTAGTAATTGATCTAGCTTGATGATAATCTGACTTCGTAATATCCGCCATTTTTTGGTGAACAAGTATTAGAATTGGTTTTGGCCTGATTATTGCTGTTTTGGAGTATCTACTGTCGCATGTAGATTACTCCTATTAGGCAAACAAGATAAGATGATAGCAAATTTTGATTTTAGGTTATAGTTTCATAATACAGTTGGGAAATGTAGTATGAAAAACTTGGCATTTTCACATGAGTTTTTTTGCTTAAAACAGTCAATCAAAATAAAATTCGTGACTTTATGCAACATTGTTTTGCTTAAAGACACGTGATTTTTAAATTTCTGAGCATATGAAATTTCTTTAAAGAAAAATTGATTTCAACTACTGTAAATTAGGAAGGGATTTTATCTAAATTTTTTTTTTTTGTTCGAAGAATGGTTTGCTTTATCCATTTGTAGTACATGCATTTTTTTCTTATCACGCGTGAAGGAAACAAAACCTTTTATAAACCTGGAATTTAAACGACTTGTCCGGAAGAAAATGAATAATAGTATGACAATTTTACCGATAATACGACTAATATTACTTCTATATAGCTTCGATATAAATTATTTTAGTATAGTAGACATTAGTTAAAATTTAACAAGAAAGTTTATATATTTCAACATACATTCTGATCATGAGTATACGAGAAAAGGAGTTTCTAAGCAATATAAATAAGAAATCTTAACAAATAGTGGCTAGAAAGATATTGAACTTACCATTGTTTATGCCGACACAAGATTCAACCAGCTTCAATGCTTATCTTTTCCCTTTCGAACCAAATCAAAAGCCTCGACAGTTTCATAATACTGGTCATGCGTCTACTTGTGCGCCAACTAACAATATCATAAATTTAGTATGTGAACCAACTAAATGATCATATCGAATATTTTTAAATAGTAATGAATCCATCAAGTGATACCAAAGTCTATCTCTTCATTTCAGATCTTTAATTCTTATGCAACACAAAACAAGATGCGAGTTAGTCATTAATCCGACTACAATCTCGATTACTACTTGCAAATTTAATTGATTTCTAAAATTGTGATTGTACAGAAAATACAGACAATTGTTTTTGACTTCTAATTGCATTAGAAACACTTTAAGCAAGGATTAAAAATATATTAAATGAAACTAAATTAACAAATCTAATCATTTAACTCTTAGCGCACTATTACTATCGGTATTTGTAAGATAAAAGAAAGATTTCTTGGGATCAAATATGTACCTGAGATTGTGTGAAACCTGTAAGAAACATAACACTTCTAGTTAGAATTGATATTCTTGCGCTTATCCAAAATAAATAAAAATCCCACTATGTAAATTTTAATGAACATGCCTCATATTTTAACTACATAATATATTTTTCTAGCTCTGAGAAGTTAAAAATTAAAGTTGATCTATCCGTCAATGCGAGGGCTTTGTTTTAAGTCTTTCCCAAACCTTAGAGGATGAATCTAGTTAACATAAACAAATATGAAATCACCATATTCTGAGCACGAATCCAAAAATAAACTTGCTGGGAAACCATTACCCAAGATGATCTAAGAAAATGGATATGCCAAATTTTGAAGCTGGGTGTAAATGAAAAACAATAGTGAGAGGGAGTTGGTAATGCGGAATCCTCTCAAAACATTATTTCTACTCCTTCCACGATTTTCAAGGATTGCGTGAAGACCAAACATCCATCCAAAAAGATGTAGACCAACATTTTTGAGTGAGTGAAGTGGAGTTGGAACATCCTAACAAGCGCAACAACGAAAACAAGAGAAGGGAGAATATAGATTTTGATATTTCCTAAATGGTGGAAAGCACAAAAAAGTTATTTTCAATTTTATATGTTAAAAGCATTTTTCAAATTGGTTGTTTTCCACTTGTTTCTGCTCTTCCCTGTGTTTTATAGTACACATTAAAACGTAAAACACGAAAGTGAATTTTAAAGCAAAACACTAACTTATTTTTTGCTAAAGAATGTGAGACCGTTGCAATAAAGAAAATGACTAACACATAAAATTAAAGAATAATAAAAAAAATAGAATGCAACAAAATCCATAAATTTAGACAAAAGAAGAAGGGTATCATGCTGTACTATTTTAATAGGATGTGCATAAAAGCACAAATCTGGGACATTGCTGGACAAAATTCATAACTTTCATATTCCATCGATTAATATTGGTAACAATAGCATAAAAGCACAAATGTGGGACATTACCATACAAGAAATTTATGAGCTGAGTTAATATTAGCTAACTAGTACCATAATTTTACATACACTTCAGAATCAAATTCATTGTATTCATATATTTTTTCCTCATCGGTTACACGGAATAGGAATATGTGATAGCATAGATTAATGAATGCTAACATATGTCACTCAAATTTCAGCTTTATTTTTCTTGATTATGTCAATATATTATTTCTGATGAAGATAATGAAAAAACGTTGTCTTTGTTTATCTGAGCTACACAGACGTGTTTCTTGCAAAGGTAAAATATGACCACCTATGACTCTACGTACAGCACTACATCATGTTTCTCCTCATCAGAGTTATCAGAATGCATCCTATTTGTGAATCAGGCGGCAAATGAATTTTTATCTTAAAAATAAAGTTAAATAAAAGAAAATGATAAATTAATTAACTAATAATTAACTAAACCAATAAGAAATTATTGCAGCTACAGGGGATGTGAAGCTAGAATGATGCACATGACTGAACCAAAAAAGGTAGAGGCATGCTATGCCCAAACAGGAACATGCCAAACTAGAGCAGAGATTCCAAAAGATGTAGACCAACAAACACTTAATTACAGTTTCATAATTCAAACCATTTTTTTCTTCCTTCCGAAAATTTCTAACAAATATAAATTAATTAATGTATAAAAGAACAACTTACTATTTTGGAAATATGGTTCCTTGGTGGAAGCTTCAAATTCAAATTGCAACTTCTTCACAAGATACAAACTTCTTTTTGCTGCCCTTCTTCCTTTAAAGCATAGATCAAGTGATCTAGGCAAGCACAGTTCGACCTTGCCACGATTGTATTTGTTGCAACAATGTCCCTTGAGTTAACAATCAGATAATACTACTCTTGTCTAAATGACATTGTTGACAAATCTACCTGTGTTTAGTCGAATATTGTTTTTGTTAACGGTCATAAGGTTTATGCACACATGCATACATCTGTGAGCATGTCAAACGTTAATATGCTTGTCGCTATCATAAGAAAAATATGAAACCATTGGTCCATTATACTAACCCCAGCCATAAAGATTTGTGCTACTGCATTCACACCGCACCATATCCCAATACCTGAGTTATTGTCTGAACAAGCCAAAGAAAAACCATTACTTGCAAAATGAAATGACCCAATGAAAGGGTTTAATGAGCAGAAGTTTATGTGCATTTGTCTATTTTATACTCTAATGTGTTGCTGACAAGCAACTGGAACCTTGGAAGGCCCAATCCTTTGTAATGAAGACATAAAAATAAACAAGAAGAAATCAAGTGTGTTTTATTTTAGAACTAACATGTGTGATCTCTAGCTCCTATGGAATCAAGTAGCAGAAACTAATAATCCATCACGAGTGGAAGAAACCAACCTGTACAGTATATTGTACTATGCCTGCTCAAGCTCAAATTTGATAGTAAGACTCTATGCTAAAGATGTTCATCAACAACATGAAATTTGACCATGGAGGAGAAAAACCGTTGAAATTTGAAAGTGTCAAATAACATCGACCTTGTCCCATCTTTCATCCCTACGGCAGTCCTTTTGATTGTACAGAAGTAAGATGCATACAACAACTTAGTTTATATGAGATATATGTACTTAGTTATATGATGAAAGAAAGCAAACTGAAATAGTATGTGAAAATAAATGGTTTATAAATGGCATGTTACCAAATGCACCATCCCGATAGAAAAAGCAATGATGCCAGAGGAAGATAGCATGCCTTAGCATATTTCCAGCCTTTCTTCTACACCAATCCCACAATCAATACAACTATAAAAAAAAGAACTTACAAACTCATAAATATAAACAGCGTTATATTATTTTCAAAATCAAATTATGCTATGAAGGTGTAGTACACTATCAATTTTAATTTTTAACTCCAACAAGTATAGGTACTTACCTTTATGTTCTCCCGTTCTCAATTATCCAACGGTAGGACAAAAGACATGAGACAAGATCAAAATCAGAGGGAGGATACGATGGCTTTTGATGGCGGTAAAAGCTTGAGCGCAACGTGATTTTTTATAGCAAACCGCAGAATGATTATAGATGCCAGACTGCCAGTTCCATCGTAGATTAGCTAAAACACGGTTTAGGTTTTCGAAGATAGAAAAACGAGCGATGATTTGGGGGAAAATTAGGTTTTAGGGTTCAAAGATAAAAAAGAAGCGTGATGATTTGCGTGGAAACAGGAGAAAAAGGTAATAATGAAAATTTGCCGTTTGAAATTGTTATATCTTCCCTTAATTAGAGTATTAAATTAAAAAAAAATTGAATCGACAATAGAGACAATTAAATGTGCCTTTATTTGCTGATGTTTACAATCAGTAGGGGCCATCCGTACAATAGCCTTTAATTCAATATTATTAGAGGCTTTACCATTTCTTAGCCCCTAATTGAAAGCCTCTAATACTCTCTAATTTGGTAGTATGAATGGTTCACGTCCCATAAGAATGACCGACCCAAACTTATAGTCTAATATCGACCCATTCGATTATGGCTGACCACGTGTACTGTGTTGAAGTTGCTCTTTATTTCAATATGAGGCCATTTGCGTTCATGACATATCCCACGCAGCTTGTATATGAATTAGTGGTTCAATATGTCACATTAGCTCATATTGCATGTGCACGATCTAGACTAGTCCATATATTGAAACTGATCCGTAGTTTTTAATGTGGCCGACCGACCCATTGTGAACAATTTGACCGACCCGGTCTGGTGAGGGTGTTCGTGCCACAATCTTCGGACCGCGGTGCTCGACTCGCGGTGTTCGATCCGTAGCACTCTAGTCACAATGTTCGACTCGTAGTGCTCGACTCACGGTGCCCGACCGCTAACGATGTTAGTGCTCGACCGTCCAATGTTCGAACCATGGTGTTCGACCGTGATGTTCGACCATAATGTTCGATCGTGATGTTCGAGCGATCAGATTAACGGTGATTAAGCTTGAACTGTGCTATATTAACGGGGTTAACAGTGACTATAAGGATGTCCTTCCTTAATAAATTAGATAACGGCCATAAGTGACTAGGTATAGCCCGCCTCGTAGGGTATTAAGTGACTATAAGGATGTTCACCCTTAGGTTTACTTGTGGGGTATTAAGTGACTATAAGGATATCCACCCTTAATTTTAATACATATAGGCATTAAGTGACTATGAGGATGTCCACCTCGTATGTTTAGTTGTGTATGTTTGATTGTGTAGACATATCGTGAAGAATTTATATTGCCAAACATGGGGAATAGTTATTCTTTAAAACTTATGTGATTTTCATTCATCGGTACTTTATGTTCTGAACTCCCTCCTCTTAACATATAAACATGATAGTAGATGGGAACACTTGGATCAGTGATACCTTAGAGATGGAGCATGACGATGGAGGATTCATAGCTATTACTCATCATTTATGGCAGTATTATATTGGGATAATCACTATTGATGTAACTATTTATTGTATGAGACTAGTTGTAACCGACATTTATGATGGTTTTAATTTAAGGTACATCTATTTTAAGTTATTATATTTTATCCCTTCCGCTATGTGAGATTTTGATTCTTTTTTAGTATGCTCTATCATAGCTGTTGTACAATTTTCTTATAGGAACCAATGATCTGTTTAGAATGGCTCTAAGTTTTGATTGGCCTTTTTAGGACAAATTTAGGCCCATTCCTGTCGAGTTGTTACATTGAAGAAAACTAGAATAATTTATTTGATGACTCATAAGCAACTAGTGGGTATATATTTAGCACTGCCGATGAAGCTTTTTCATGAAAATCCAAGAAATGGACTATTTTGGCTCAGTCCATTATGATGTCTGAGATGATAGGACTATGTATAGTGAATGAAGAAGCTGATTACTTTAAATTTTCCAATTGAGAATCACCTATAGGAAAAATTGATGTTGTTACTGATCCATTGTGATAGTACCACAACTATTGCAAAAGTACAGAACCATTATTACGATAGTAAGAGAAAATAGATACATCTTAAGCACAACACTGTTAGAGAACTACTCTCTTCGGGAGTTACAAGAGTGGATCACATAGAGTAATATAAATTTGGTAAATCCTTTAAAGGAAGGACTTGCCAGAAAGAAGGTCCTTACCTAGAAGAATGAATATTGTTGCCTATAGATTATTGAATCACGCACTATGGTAACCTGAGCTAAGGGATGGAGATCACAAGAACTCGGTTCAATGGGTAAAAACAAATTGTGAAATGAAATGAGTTGAACATGTTATTTTTATATGTTTGAAAGCATGTATTTCTGAAGTGATTACCGGATAAGTTAGTAGATACTCTTAATGAGATCAATACTATATACGGACTGGAGTATCTACCTTCAGGGACATTATTGATAGACTCACCTATGTGGGTATGGAAATGTGGTCGTTTCTTATAGTATTTTGAGTAAAACTCTTATAGAATTTGCTAAATTAGGATAAACATGCATGGTCATAAAGCATGAGATTATTTGATTGCACTCTCAAAAGGTTGTGTGTGGTTTGATGTCATAAATAGAGTTCAAGAATACATATCACTGAAGTAAAAATTGAATTGTATCACTATGCAACGGTTTAAGCTGAAAGTCAACTTCTATTTTGTGAACAGTCCCACATAGTAGGACTATTTTTCTAAACAAATATATATACTTGATTCTTAGATGCCTAACTAGGCCATTTGGGCATCAATGATGCTCTTTTGTGAGGAAGAAGACCACACTTGACCATCACACACGCGAATGCTGACTGAGTGACTAAATCCAAACCAGGCTGCGTCGTGCTTGTTGCGGTACAGAACTTATATTTGTATTATAAACTTTTAACAATTTTATGAATGATAATAGAGAAGGACGGATGATTAGTCGGACCAACAAATGTAACATTTGACATAGACCCTTTATTTTATATCTAATTTTTTTGGCAACGTCTTCCATAATACAACAACGAACTTTTACTATTCTTTCTGCTTAACAGAAAAGTAGACAAGAACGAAAGTTCTAAATATGTAATTTGTAGAAAACCACACTATTCTTCTTTCAAATCAAAAGGAGAGCAATATCTTTTTGTGTGTTAGACTGAACTTCGTTTTTGCAAATAAAGTATTACAGATTAATCACTAGAGTGGAAGTTTTATCCTAGAGGTGGTGGCATTTGTTTTTTGTTGTTTTGCACCACTAAGTAGGATGATGAAACATCTTTAATAGATTAACGACATCTATAACTCTGTCGATGTTATTATCTTCAATGCGGGTCTCCTTGATGAAGACCGACCGTTCTGCCAAAAAACAATGTAATTCACCTTAATTCTTAGTTAAAAAATAGTGATTATATCATTTCTTCATTGAGCTTTACCCACTTGTAAGCAAGGACCATTACAATAATCGTGTGTAGGAAATTTTCATCCTATGCTTTTCATGGATCAACCTTGATGCACATTATTTTGGTGCTCTTTCACTTCATTTCTCTCACATATCGTACGCTACCACAACTCCATCAACTGGGTTGTGACCTCGTACAAATGTAAGATATTTTCTAATATAACTTAATATATAAACCACTTCTTATATTACAAAGGAACTTAGCTACAATCTTTTATATCACGTTGTTGCATTAATTATATGCACATATGTATTGTATAATGCTATTATAATTAGGGTAGAAAAAAATAAGTGTTATTTACAATTTTATGAGGGGACAAATTGTAAATATAAAATAACTGATTATATCCATTAAAAAAAGAGGCTTGGTCCCCGAGAATCAGTACGCTCTCTTGTTTTATTTTATTTTTTTCTTTCCTATTAGAAATAAACAACGTAGAAAGGAGAAATTATATTCTTGGAAGATCATAGCCTTTTTAAATCGATTCAATGGACTCCAGTTGAGATGACCCCAAATTTTTTCCAATTTTAATTGAATTTTTACCAAATTATTAAGCAATACTGGGTCATCTTCTCAAATGGGTCATCCCCTTTTCCAAACATTTCCAAGATCCTTCTTACTAATATAGAAATATCAATTTACTTTATATTTAATTTTTAGTTTGTATATAAGAAGATATACAAGCTTCTTTTTCCCAAAATCAGAGTTTCGTATTTAAAGAGCAACAGGGAATTGGTTAATTTTAGTTTAACCAATTATCACATAGCAAAATAGTGCATACAAGGATATTTATTTAGCATAATTTCTTTCTTCTATTTTCAGATATTTAGACATATTAAAATTTCCTTTGATTTCCTGGGCATAAAAGTACAATACAGAAATACCTTTTCTACATTGCAAAACTATTACAAAGATGTTTCAAATCTTACTTTAAATAAATACTAGGTTGTCTGGCTTTGCCTCGTTTGCCAGAAATCTCATAGCCTAAAAACATAGATAGACTTAATCTTTATGTTGTAAAAATAAGGTGTTACAACCTAATATAGATGCCAAGTATTAATGCTCCTCAATCTGCCTATATTACATTAATAAAAGGATTTTATAAAAACCAACTTTATCCAGGCAAATTTGCTTGATAAAACTGGTATTTGCACACCCTTAAAATGCACCAGGTTTAATAAATAAAAGATGTTATATTTTAAAACATCACCTCTTCATATACATAAGCATAACTAGGTCCTGAACCCAGAATTTATAGCCACTTAGAGTAGCTTATACCCTGTGTTATAGCATATATACTATATGTATGTATATAGCTGTCAAACTAGTACCTTTCTATCAGAAAGGTATAAAATAATAAGTGATAAACCACACTTATTTTCCTATGAAGATCTTGCATATTATTTGGAAAATATCTTAATTTCTTACTAAAATACTCAGTTTAAATAAGTACACTTCTTCTTATAATGCTAGGTAAATCATGAGTTTAAAACTAAATATTCTCCATTAAGTTACTCCTAAAATTCCAATTTTAGCATTATCATTTTCTAACAACTTCAGTAGTCTTAACATTACATTCTTGATCAAATATCAATAAACAAGTCGTTTAACCTAGTAGAAAACAAGCAAAATATGAAAGCACTCTTACTTTGATTAAAACATAAGGCGGACTTTAACTAGCAAATTCTATCTTTTCCCCAAGTATTTCTTCTTTTACTTTCACATTCCCTCTTGAATCCCTGCATTAACAATGGAGACTAACTCACCATAAAAATGAGGCACCCTAGTGATGCATAAAGAAAATGAGACTAGAGTTAAGCGTGGTGTGACTTAATTACTTAACATATGGCATTAAATTCAACAAGTTAGCCAACATGTATTCACTTCAATGTACAAGTTTTTCTAGTGTATATGCCTATGTATCAAATAATGATATTGTTACACTTAGGTATTAGTTTATGCATGATTACCTATTCAAGTACATCAGAATTAAGGATCAATACATAAAAGGAACTCAGACATCAATTATGCATAAACACCAAAGAAATTAGTTTATAAACCAAACCATTTCAACATATATCAACCCACCCTCAGCACATTCCTTCAATATTTAGTATGCATATATCTATTAATATTTCATTTTTAGACTCATCAAGGTCAAAGCTAACTCTAGAACACTATGTGCGCACTATCTAGTCCATCGGTTTCACCAGCACACTCAGATCCCTGGGCCTAAACAGACCATGTACAAGCTTTCATAGTTAACAAGCCAAGCTAACCAAACTACTCATCAGATCTGAGTCATTCGTTACTTTCATGATTTTTACTTATTTCTCTTCCTTATTTTAAATTACACTACCCCTTTGAGTATAGATCTATCTTCACCAATGCAAAAAGCAAATCAACCAAACACATTCGTTCATTCACTCATCAGTAATACAACAACCAATACTTATCACTCATGTAGTGTAACAGCCCGCATTTTACATATCGGAGGATCGTAAAAAGATTTTATTTTATTTCCTTAGGGTTGGATCATTCTCATATTATAATATGTTGTTTGTGGGGATGTGATACATGTCCATAACATTTACCAATTTTGTTTGTGACCATTTTGACCCTATCAGTCTTGTATAGGGCATAACTTTTGAATCGGATCGAATCAGGTGCTGAGATTGGTCTGATTGGAAAAAAATGAAGATTTCCATTTCGTAGAGCAGTCACATTAAATATTTGGCTCAGCAGTTTAGGAGGAATCGTTGTGTTAATCCCTAAAAAATCCACGCGCACATTGAACAAGAGATACGTTGTTAACACCATTAGGGTCGCTCACATGAAAAACCACCAAGGCATTTAAAGCATTCATAATGAAAAAGAACGGCCATAAGGGGAAGCAACGAGTAACAAACCCAGAGCAGATCAAGTCAACCAGGCACAACCGGGCGACATGACGCAGTGTCCGACCCTAAAACTTGGGTCCAAATCACAGATCGGACACGGAAGCTAAAACCTGTCGCTCACTCGAGTACAAGGCCGTACCAAGCATCAGCATGAAACATGTCGCTCATCTAACATGGGCTAGAACGGCCACACTGAACAACCACACAGACAGACCACATCCTCCGGAAGTAATAAGAGGACGAACACCCTTAAACTAAAGCAATCGGTCGCGCAAGGAGCAATGGGGAACCGATTCTAGACTTGCGTCCCGCTCCTACAAGATCTCTCAAATGGTCGCCCGCACAGAAGCACCCGCTCTCATGAATCCACTCAGCTGCTCAAGGCGCCCGCTCTAAAAAGCTATCTGCGCATGACAACCTGAGAAAGCTCATGACAAACTGGCGATAGCTGGCCGATGGTCCGATTGTAATTAGCAGAATGAGAGATCTGCAAGGCGGGAAATGGATTTTAAACCAAGGACTCACCTATAAATACGCGATGGCTACCACTAAAAAAGGGATCAGATCTTGAGACCACGAAGTGCTGCAAAACTCTGCCTTAAACCGCAGATCTGGCCATGGCGTCAAGCTCAAGTTCACAATCCAGCGAGAACGAAGAAATTCTCATTCTCAATCATCCGTTCATCCTCCTTCTCCTCAAATTAAACCATCTTCTTGTATAATTTCCCAGATTAAAGTATATAAGCAAGGTTATATTGAGCGAAAATGGAAATGTCTGGATAGAGAGAATGGATGTACTCTGTAATTCATATCATGAGATTAGTAATCACCTTCATATTAGATGTAGGCCTCATTAACGGCTGAACCACTCTAAACCTTGTCTCTATTTTTACCTTTTTTTGCATTTTCTACTTTGAGTTACCAGTTGAATACGGCTCCATTTTATTCCCTACCAAACTGGTGAAGTACAGCTTTGTACCTGAGGTGTTTGGACCATTTTTGGTGTAAACATTTTTGGTGCCCACCGTGGGGCCGTTTCATAATTTCCTTTGGTAAAAAAAACTATCCCGGAAGTGCTTTCTCTTTTGACCCATGGTTGGATCAAAGAAGGGTAGAAAATTATTAAAGTTATTACGATCAATGAGGGTGAGAATGTTGACGAAGCTTCACCTCAGATCTCGAATCAAGGGGCAAATGAAACCCCCAGGCCATCTATAATGCAAGATGAGCTAAATGTGGTTATAACTGGCCTGAATGAAAGAATGGATAATGCAACGAAGATGATAATGGAAAGATTCAAAACCCTTACCAATGTTTGAACCAATATGCTGCCGCCAAACACCAACACCGTGGGTAATATTGGCGAAAAAGAGGATTCATCAACCTCAAAAACTGGACGACCTCACGGTATAGTGAGAGACAGGGGAGAGGCCGGCGTTGAGAATCCTAAAGCCAGATCTCCATGTCACCAAGAGGCACAACCAATTCGAGCAGTCGCAGGCCCCACCGATGTCCTTCTCCTCAGAAAGGGCGCGAGGCGCCAAAGCTCAAATTACAGTCGCACTGATAAGAACATCAACACCGATCCCAATGGTCCAGTAGATGATGAAAGACACATCACGGATTTGGTCCAACAAATAATGAAGGAGAGGGCGGTCCAAGAAGACGAGTCCAAGGAAGGTACGAGATCTGACGACAGCATCGATCTCGTCACACCGTCAGCTAGCGATCCCAGGGCGGAAGAGGTCTTGGAGAACCAAGGAGCTATAACTTGGAAGGAGCTGGAGAAGGTGGTGACAGGATTAGCAAGTCAAATAACTATTGCAAATAATGCAATGATGAAGAAACTCGAGTCGATGCAGGCCATTCAAGCTGCCACAGCAAAGGCCACTTTACGTGCCACTTGTTCCTCGCTAGCCAGAACAAATCGTTCACCAGATGTAGAATCCACCACTCCAAGCCCATGTTGGAAGGATATCAATCGAAGGGTCGCGCATCGCACTAGTATGAGTCATGAAGGAGGCAACATACCTATGCACAGACATCTAGACGGCATAGTTGCAAAATAGGAGGACAACCCTACCATCGTAAGGATATCCCTTCCAAAAGAATATCCGGACTCCTTATCTCCAGATCGCAGGGGCATGTCAGGATCAAAGCTTGGTGACGAAGAAGGTGATCAGTTCGCAGATCCAGGCGAAGAACATGAGTACATCTTAGGATTGGCACAGACAATTGTGAAAGAAAGCCTGGAGAGGTGGGATGATCGAAAGGAATGGGAGTCTTTCCCAACTAAAACCCCACTCACTGACAGAATTAAGAAAACCGTGTACCGACGCAGGTTCAATCACCCATCGTTGCAGCCCTATGATGGAGTAGGTGACCCCGACATTTTCTTGTGTAAATACGACCAATATATGAGTAGGGCTCATGCTACAGACGAAATCAAATGCTTGTATTTACCGACTTATCTGGAAGGAGTGGCTTATCTGTGGTTCACAAAGCTACCATCGCGATCTGTGGACGATTTCACGACCTTGGCTAAACTATTCATTAAGCAGTTCGAACCACAGGCATTCAGGGCCAGGGACGAAACAAGGCTAGATGGAATACGACAGAGACCAGAGGAGTCCATCAAAGATTTTCTCGTTCGCTTTCATATGGAAGCGGCTGAAGTTGAGGATCCCAAGCCCAACCAGAACTTAATAGCTCTTAAAAGAGGTATATGCAAGGAAACCAAGTTGGGACTGTGGATCAAAAGGAAAAGACCAAGCACACTTGAACGATTACTTAACAAAGCCGAAAGATATGCGAATGTCGAAGGGAAAAGGCCATAGATAGAGGAAGATGGAAGCGCTCAAAGCAGCCTTAGTGGTCAAAAGAGGAGCAGTAGGGAAAAGGACAACCGTACATCAAAGAGGTTGCGGTTATACAAAAAATCCGAATTTACACCCCTCAACGATACCGTGGGAAATATCTTCATGGCAACTAAGGACACCGAGAGATATCCAGCTCTGAAGCAAAGACAAGTCAAAGCTGTAACTGAGAAATCAGGAAGGTTTTGTCAGTTTCACAAATAGCCAGGACATGGCACCGATAACTGTAGGCACCTGAAGTCGGTCATTGAGGGATTGATCAGGAAAAACCACTTGAAACAATATGTGAAAGATCGCGAAGGCCATTCTAATTCCTTACAAACCGGGGGCAATACACCTTGAAAAGAAGGTAGAAGACTTAAACCAATCCAAGGTGAACGTTCGTCGAGAAGACTGGCCACTTATATCTCAGCAGTGAAGCATCAAACCAGAGCTCTCACTATTTTATTCTACTCACCTGGGTCAAGTATCTGTCTGCTTGAATAACACACTTATTGCTCTATACTAAAAGAACCTCTTGAAATGTATACATAAGGAAAAGAGGGAGCCCGTCGTACACAACAGGACTGCGACAAAACACAAGGGTACTCATCAAACAAAGCGGCTTGAGGATCGCGAAACCCAAAACGACAGTCAAACGGGGAAGTAAGCACACTACCTCACAAGGACAACAAGCCATTCCGGGGCATACAACAAAATGAACAGCAGGTCAAAAGCTACTCGCATCATCATAGAAAATGCTCAATGCCTAGCAAGTACCCATTCAAAGGATCATCGACAGACCCTGTTGGGAACATAGGGATATTGCAAAATCTGTCCCCAGAATTAAAATTGCTAACTCTGAGGAGACGCCCACTCAAGTGCAGGACATGAATTCCTCAAAACCAGAGCCAAGACCAACAAAAGGACTAATGCTTAACTTTCAGGAATCAATACTGAAACAAAATCAACCCAAAGCAAAAAAGGTCCCTCGGATAAAAATTTGCTGAGTCCATCAAAGAAACACCTTCATATTAGGTGCAGGATACGAGGATTCCCCGCCTTGAAAAAAATTCTTAATTTTTTCATTGAAGAGGGCCAGTATCTATTTCCTTGGGAAAAATGCAAAGTCGGCAAAAATCGACAAAAATGTAAAGTCGGCAAAAACCGACGTGGTTCGTGAAAACCCTACCACAAGGAGGAGTCTGATCTTGTCCTTTGTTGATTACCAAGTCAAACAAAGCCAAGATTGGATTACAGCAAAAATCCCAGGCGAAAGGGGGTAAAGCAGAAATCCCAGCCGTTGGGGGTATCCATTCTAGAAACCCTTTTGAATAACTAAAACAAACAAACAGGGTCTAGAATGGGTCGAAAAACTTTAACCCAAGTCGTCCCATGGGGGCACAATACTAAGTAAAAGATACTCAACGTGCTTTAAAAAAATTATAATGCGTGATAATCTTCGATAAACGACAAACTCCAAAAAAAAAATTAAATCCTAACAACAATTATAACAATAGAAAATCGGGCGTAAGCGTACGATTAATAAAGCGCCCACATGAATGAACAAATCGAAAACAAAGGTGCACGAACGACGCACCCGCGAAGGAATGAACAGGCTCTAAAAAGAAAAAAAAATACTACCATGCTAACGTCCTGAACCAACCACAAGAGACAAAAACAGAAGTGTACGATATTAAGAAAGGTTGGCACTCGCATATACAAACCAGACTAACAGTACTTTTCTAATTGAAAAACCAAAATAACAAACCAGTTAACTGCAGGTAGAGCATTGGCAAGCCACAATGTTCAGATCAGGTGGGAGATGATTCTATCTTTAGACTCTAGGGCTCCAATAAGCTCAAGCTTGTTCGCTTCCAAAGCATGGATCTGTTCAACTTTCTCTTTGTTTGACTGCTGAAGGTCTCCAACAAGGGAAAGCCAGGTGTCCATCTGCCCCACAATGAAATCCTTGACGTGTGTGATAAGACCTTCGACCAGTTGAGGGCGTGCTTCCAGCTGTTTGAACTCAGCCAGTATGCAGTCCTTCATGGCATCCATTTTACCAGCAATGATCCACTTATCGAACGGGTCTATGTACACGCTGGGATACGAGCTAGCTGGACGTTGAGCTATGAAATCTTCGGGAAGTTGAGGATGACAATAGTTAGGGACAGGTATAAGCTCCAGAATTGTTGCGGGGTCCAAGGTAAAGGATGAGGAAACCAGATGGTTAAGGGCAGCATGGAATTCTGAGTCAGGAAGTCCGTCTAGCAAAGTATGACTTGAGGTATCGGTAGTACCCAAAACCTCATTGCCCCGAGGCACCTGTTTGATACCAACCTTCTTTGTTGGCTTCTTCCTGAGTTTCTTAGACATGAGAAATTCCATCCTTGGACGACCTATTGCAGAAAGAGTTGGAATGAACTCAAACAACAACTATGGAAAGGGAAAACATCTAAGCTAAATTCAGGCGTAAACAGAGACATACATTAGAAGCATTTCATCAAGCAGGTTACATACAGATACCAGGCGTTGTTATAAAAAAAAGGAAACGCTGGAAGGCTCACGTCCTTCAAAATGATCACAAAGGAGTAAAGCCAGACTACACAGAAGGGAAAGAAGCCTACCCAGAAAAATCATCGTACCCCGGAGTCCAGAGAAAGTCGCTCGAGATAGATAAATATTACTACGAATACCAAATCAGAACGATGGATTTGGGAAGACAAAGCCCTCCACGGAAAATTGAGGCAAAAATCTTGAATGAAAAGTACTTGATGAAACCCTCGAAGGAACTCAGCTATAACTCAACAACGCTTTGAAAAAATGAAAGTGAAATAGAATGGGCTTTAAATAAATAAGGAAGAGCATGAGACAAACATCCAAAGGATCCTCTCCACGTCAGCCTGATACTCAGACACTGGCATAAACATCCCATCAGAAGCCAGCTGGCGACTATCTGTAATAATGACTGGATAGTCAAAACGCCTTTTTCACAGGAAAGAAGTAGCGCTATTAAAGCAACTATAATCCTTGAGCGAACGACCCCCAGCAAATGTACCCAGCAATGTGCGAACAAATATATCAAAGCCAGTGATTCCTCATTGAAAAGAAATCACAAGCTTCGAGGGGCAAGTGTTAATCCCTAAAAAATCCACGCGCACATTGAACAAGGGATACGTTGTTAACACGATCAGGGTCGCTCGCATGAAAAACCACCAAGGCATTTAAAGCATTCATAATGAAAAATAACGGCCACAAGGGGAAGCGACGAGTAACAAACCCAGAGCAGATCAGGTCGACCAGGCACAACAGGGCGACATGACGCAGTGTGCGACCCTAAAACTAGGGTCCAAATCACAGATCGGACACGGAAGCTAAAACCAGTCGCTCACTCGAGTACGAGGCCGTACCAAGCATCAGCATGAAATAGGTCGCTCATCTAACATGGGCTAGAACGACCACACTGAACAACCACACAGACAGACCACATCCTACAGAAGTAACAAGAGGACGAACACCCTTAAACTAAAGCAGTCGGTCGCGCAAAGAGCAACGGGGAACCGATTCCAGACTTGCGTCCCGCTCCTACAAGACCTCTCAAATGGTCGCCCGCACAGAAGCACCCGCTCTCATGAATCCACTCAACTGCTCAAGGTGGCAGCTCTAAAAAGCTATCTGCGCATGACAACCTGAGACAGCTCATGACAAACTGGCGACATTTGGCTGATGGTCCGATTGTAATTAGCAGAATGAGAGATCCGCAAGGCGGGAAACGGATTTTAAACCAAGGACTCAGCTATAAATTTGCGATGGCTACCACTAAAAAAGGGATCAGATCTTGAAACCACGAAGTGCTGCCAAACTCTGCCTTAAACCGCAGATTTGGCCATGGCGTCAAGCTCAAGTTCATAATCCAGCGAGAACGAAGACATTCTCATTCTCAATCATCCATTCATCCTCCTTCTCCTCAAATTAAACCATCTTCTTGTATAATTTCCTAGATTAAAGTATATAAGCAAGGTTATACTGAGCGAAAATGGAAATGTATGGATAGAGAGAATGGATGTACTCTGTAAATCATATAATGAGATCAGTAATCACCTTCATAGTGGACGTAGGCCTCATTAACGGCTGAACCACTCTAAACCTTGTCTCTATTTTTACGTTTTTTCGCATTTTCTACTTTGAGTTACCAGTTGAATACGGCTCCATTTTATTCCCAACCAAATTGGTGAAGTACAGCTTTGTACCTGAGGTGTTTGAACCATTTTTGGTGTAAACACGTTTTTTTAAGGTCTCACAGTTGTTAGTTGGTTGTTCAGGTTTTATAAGCCATAATGAGTTGAATTGGAGAGGCCCATTAGTGGGTTAGTGCAAGGCTATAAATAGGGGGTAGGAGGCTTGAAGAATAGTTTACTTTCTCCATTTTCTCATTTGGAAGAGCTAGAGGTCCTCCATTAGTCCATTTTCTTTACCTTTCCACCATTAAAACTTAGACAATCAAAGATCTGCATCATTTGAAGCTAGATCGACACCATTCCAAGAGAGAGTTCATCGAATTGAAGAGTTTGGATCAAATTCTTCGCTGTCCGGATCTAGATCTAAGTGTATTTGCGTTGTTTTAGAGAATTGGTGAGTGATATTCATCTCTCACACGGATTCAAACAAGTATATTAGTATTTGATCTCATTTTTCATCATTTTAAGGCGTTTTCTCATAGATCTACATCATGGTAAGCTTATTTTCATATAAATCGCTATAGGATCTAATTTAGCAACTTAAAACCGGTGATTTCCATATATTTTCATGTGTTTATGCAAGTTAGATCCATAATTTAAGTTGATATGTTCATTTATCATGATTTTGGTAATACCTACATAATTTTTATGATAGTTGTCATTTTCATGATGTTAGTAAATTCATAACATGTTCGTGGTCATATTGGATAAATTGGATGAGTTGGTTTCGTCAAATTTGTTGTTTGACGAAGTTTTGATCAAGTTTGTGGGCGGAATGGGTCTGTTCAGAAAAGGGGTCGATCAGGTCTCTATGGGTCGGTGGTGAAGTACAAGGTGTGGTACAAGATGTAGTACAGGTGATGGGTCGGTTGGTAGAGCATGGTTCGGTCAGAATCGCTTTCGTCGGTCTAACTTTCTTTCCAAGAAATGGTGGGTCGGTTGGTGGAAAAGTTGATGGACCGGTCGGCATGAAGATGGGTCGATCGGATGCTCTTGGTGATAGATCGGTCGTTACTCCAGGGTAATGGATCGGCCGGTCATTGATGGGTCCGTCGGTCATGGTTTTGAAGGATGGGTTGGCTTGTTCGAGTGGATGGATCAGTCGACATGGAACTCGAAGGGTCGGTCATGTTTCCAGGGGATGGTTCTATCGTGTCTTCAGGGAGATGGGTCGGTCGGGGACTGAAGCAATGATGGGTCAGTCTATTGACATGGATCAGTTGGACCCTGTGGATCGGTCAGGCTTTTATGGGTCGGTCTGGAATGGCATGTGCTGAAAGTTATAGAAACGCTTTGAAACGCTATGGTTGATAGCATAAACATTGTGGTTTGTTTTGGACCCCAAGTTGATGTAATTTGATTCAATGTTGTTGTGACTTCAAAGTGAATTCGAGTGGGAATGTTCGAAGTGATGTGATGTGTTCGTTGATCGGTGTAGAGCAATGAATGTAGAAATAACTCAAAGGTTATGAGTTGGTGGATAATGGTTGCTCGATAAGGTTGCTTGAGCATTAATGGCCATCAAGGTTGGACTACTAGAGATATTTAAGACTGAGGGATTATCATTGTCGTAGGTTCTAACAAGCTCAAAGCAGGGGAACAGTAGGGGCACCTAAAAGACCAGAAGGTTGCTGGTCGAGTACACTGGGTATCATTAAAAGGCCCAGGTAGGTATCGTTGAAAGGCGTATGGATATTCTGTTAGAACCGGGGTTACCGTTAGCTTTTGACATATAGCAAGGTTGGTTGTCATACAATTAACGATGGTTTCGAAGCAGGATTGGCGTTGATAGCCAAAGTTAGTCATGGGTGTTTGATTGTTTTGTATCTACCGTCTCATGTAAGTTGTAAGAGGTCGAAGGAGATATTCCTTGGGTGCTTGTCTGATATTGGTTTAGGCCTTTGGGGCTTGTGCTTGAGGGATCTTGAGCTCAATTAAGATGGTTTACGTGAGATATAACTAGTTGTTGTGATTATTCTGAATGAATAGTTGTCCTGAATTCCATCGTTGAATTGTTGTTCCTTTGGTTTGATGGATTGTAAAGGCTATCACCGTCGAATGTGGGAAAGGCAGGATTGGGTTCTTCTCTGGTGTTTGGTAGATTAGTTTGTTATCTACCTTTTCTCATATACTTTATTGTTGATGTTAGATGGTTGTTTTATCGCTCACTAAAACTGTTGTCTGACTCAAGGTTTTATGTTTCCCTCTTATTACCTTGGGTTATTCATCCGGTTGTGGATGGGCAGAGTAGGTGGCAGGTGATACCTTGGTGGGGACGATGTTATAATTCTGTGGCGAGCCGGAGGATTAAGTACCAGTTTTATTACTATATAGTATTTCTGTTTCCACTGTTTGTGTTGCTCTTTGAGTGTTGTAGTGGGGCTTCATGTACAGACTTTGACGTTTCCTATGATGTATGGATGATCTTTCAAGATGATGTGAAAGTTTTAAAAGTTTGTTATAAGATGCTCCACTATTTCTACCTGTGTATATGTTCTATTATATTTTATCCTTGTACTGTGAATTCTACGACAAGCTCCAGTTGTGTTTCATATCTTGATGATCGTCCATAACTGCCTAACACGACTTTTAGTGCATTATTCCTCTTGTTCGGTGCAGGGGTTATAGGTAGTCATCACATTTGGTATCAGAGCTCTGGTTATCGATTTTAGACAAAGTTCTAAGACGTAATTACGTATGAGAGATGTATTTGTAGATTTTAACGGATATATACTATATAGTGTATATAGTATAGTAGCGTTTGAACTCCATTAGCAATTTTTCTTGTAAGTGGCTAATCATTCTAATTTGCAGATTTAGAATGAGTCGACGTACTTCAAGACATACTGTTAGGGAGGAGCCTGTGCCTAGATTGGGAAATAGCGGTACACCATATTACCCTGCCATGTTTGAAGCCATGATGGAAGCATACATGAGAAGGGTACCCGCTCCAGTGGCAGCCACGGTTGATGTAGGTGTTCGGGTGCCTAGGGTTGTTGTTTTCACCAAAAACTGGCTCAAACACCAAGGGTACGAGAATCGTACTTCACCATTTTGCTTAGAAAGTAAATAGGGTCGCACTCAACAAAAATTAAAACTAAAAATGTGAGGAAATTAAAATGGAGATGAGGTTTTAGAGTGGTTCGTCCCTAAGCTAGGCCTATGTCCACTATGAAGGTAATTTGCATTACCATAATAGTGATTACAAGGCATAAAAACTCTCTTTGTACATGCATCCTTTCTTGTTTACAACATATTCTCTCTCTCACATATAGATCGCATTTAGATTCATGGAATTCAATGGAGAAATGATAAAGATCAGTGGAGGAGAAGGAGAATGTCCTTGTTTGAGAGGAAGATGAAGGAGAATCTTCAATCTCTTTGCCACTTAGGTGATCTCAATGGATACCATAGTCAAATGGATGAAAGATCATCCAATGGAGATGAAGATGATGATTAAGATGCTAAGGAATATTGGAAGGAATAATTCGGTAGCACTTCGTGGTGGTAAGGAGTCCTCCTCCTTTATGGTGGAAGCCATGGCCTATTTACAGGCGAGCCTCCCTAAAGAAATGAGCTGAAATTCATATATGCAGGCTACAAGTCGCTCATCTCATTAATTACGAACATGCCACCGCTTAGCTGTAGCCAGCTGGCGACAGTTGTATTCAGTTGTCTCATGCGAGCGAGCTTCATGTGTACAAACGGTTGCATAGATCCTAGCTGTTTGAACGGGCGGTTAGGCGATGGGTACACGAGCGACTGGTTAAAGCCTTTGGATTGGTGTATACGTGACCGACCAAGCGCCATGTTTAGCCTTTTAATGATTGTCCGATAGGTGGTATTTGGTTGATGCAGCTTGTTTGATTATAGATGAACGGACGATCATCACCATAGACCGTAAGAGAACGATCAAGGCTTGTAAAACAAAATGTAACTGCTACCCTTTAGGAGCTGGTGTCTGACCGATCAGTAGGTAGCATCTGATTGAAGCTCTACTGACTAGTTGAAGAATTAGCGAGCGGCATGGCTAGCATTCTGTGAACGGACATGGGAGGCATGTGCGACCTCTGACATCTTTGTGTTTCCTGATATGTACGACTGATTGGGATGGTATAAGCGAACGATTGCAAAGCGGGATGTGTGACCAAAACCAATTTTTTTCCTTGTCTCGTACGATCTACCTTTCGATATAGGAATGAGCGACTTTTCTTACATTGTGTTCGACCCTTAACTCAAGTGTGAACGAACCCATTGTGATGATCATCCGACTCGAGTGCTTACCTTGTGCCTCTAACTCATACTTAACCATCTAATGTGTGTACGAATTTTTGAGGGATAATATTTGCCCCTCAAAGTTTGTAATTTTGTAAAACAAAAATTTCAAGCTTCAAAATAATTAACTATGGCACCATTGGATGGATTAAGTCAAACTTGCCTTGTGGCGGTTGTGTTTTCATATGACTCATATATATGTATATTTGAATGGGCTCACGATCGTTCGTGCATCGATGTAATTGGCTGAATTTAAGATCGTTTGTTTACACAGTGTGGTCAAATGATCAAACCGACACACCGGTTTGGCCCATTAGGCTTTTTAGCCTTCTTCTCACTTTATATATCGCCTTCTTGCTTTCCTATTTCCTATTTATTTTCCTTTTCTTTAGAGAAGCTTTTAATGGTGGTATTGTTCTAGATAATCTTACTCACTTTTTCGATTACCTTTGAAGCTTTCAATTATCTTGGCCCTTTCAACATTTCGACCTACAACCGTGCGTGATATCCTCACCAAAGCTCTACAACTTCAAGACCGAGGCAACCTACTTGCTTTGAGATTGTTCACTTGCTTGCAGGTAAATTCTTCTCTCTAATTTTTCTTTGATTTGATCTGAAGTATGAATCTGATATCCTTGGGCACAGCTTGAAGGACCTAAATATTCACCAAGATTATCCCTTATGGATTTTCCTGGAGATTCTTGTGATTTTAACTAGGACATTGCAAGGTTATATATGTAAACATTTTGCATGTTGAACATATACAGCCTTTAGAAATCCTAATTTTTCCAATAACACTCCTGTAAATTTCTTGTTGAAATGCACTTTAATATCCCCTGGTTGCATATTTATATGATTTTGTTGATTGGCTTGAATTGGCAGCAGTCTTTGCCTTTGTACTGTGATATTGAGGAGCTTGTACAGACTGTTTGACATCTGTATTTGTTTCGACCCTATATTTGGTCTAGAAATTTTCCTTTTTCTTTGTCATTCACACTCGTGTTCGAGCTCTATGGTCACCCAACTTTAATTTGACAACGGTCGTTCTTGCTCAACTCCTACATGAGGTTGGTCACGAACGCCCACTATGACTAAATATGTGCAACCGCCTTGATTTGAGTTTTAGTAGATGTCGTAATATGGTTATGCGTGACCATGTTAGGGTCGGTATGAGTTTAGATCTGGAATCTGGTTATTCACATGCGAGCGGGTCAAAACCCATTGTGAACAATCAGACATATATTGTGTGGTCAATCAAATATTTGGGTTGTTCATGCCTTAAACTTGGTTGGATTGCTTCTATTTGTCCTATAAAGGCCGTTTGTGCATGACCTCATTTGCACTTGTTCGACTTCTGCCCTTTTGGTAATACTAATTTTTAGTTATGTAATATCTATTTATGTAGAAATGCCTACTCGTCATCAATCACACCAGAATTCTAAGGACCGAACTATGTCCGGCCAAGCTAGAAGTTCTGACCAAACTACTGGAACTGCACCAGGTATTGCCCTTGGGGTAAATGCTACTCAAAGCTTTCCAAAGCCCTGTGCACTCTCTAGTATTCCTTGTGAGAGGCATGATACAGAGCTTTCTGGTAGCTCATTTCAATAACTGTGCAAATAGTTTGGAATTTCGAAAAAAGAAGAAGCCAAGTTGCCCGGGGAGGATGATTTTGCGGATGTTCCTCCAACTGGATATGTTGTTGTTAATCGAGGTATGTTAACGAGCGGGGCGATTCCTCCTTTTAATCCTTATTTAGATATGATTCTCCGGATCTTGGCTATTGCCCTGTGTCAATTACACCCAAATGGTTATGTCGTTTTAACAAGCCTTTATATCCTTTTCATGATAGGAAAACAACATGCTCCTTCATTTGAAGATATATGCTCCGTATATTCTTTTAAGAGAAGGCATCAACGCCCTTCAATTGTTTTTGTCAAAAGGCGGGGTTCTAAAATAATTACTGGCCTAGTGAAAAGTGTTCGAGGATTGCCTAATCAATATTTCTTTGTCCGATGCCCTGATAGTTTCTGTGGCTTATGGATGGAAGGCGGTGAGTATAATTACTACTCAGACCCCTCCTTTTACTCCTTTTTACCAATTACTTAAGTCTTTAGTTATATTACAGTGCTTCTTGATCAGAGTATCGCCTTTAATCAAGATCTCTGCAATTCTCTACTGGTTGTCGATGAAAGTGAGAGAAATAGGAAATTTTTGATTACCGAAGAGTTCCTACGTCATTATAACTTGCTTTCTCCTTTGCGTACTTTCGCGGTGGATTATTATGATAAAAAGGGTGCTGCTAGCAGATCCCTGGCCAAGAGGACACGGTATAAGAAGCACTCCAGCCCCGCTCAGAGCAGTAAAGCAGCTCTTAAATCCAAATCAGTTTCTGCTAAAAAGGTAGTATCCAAGCATCATAAGGGTAAAGATCTCATGATTTCGTCAGACCAGACTGAGAAGGAGGGTCCTACTTTAGAGGAAACTGACCAGGAAAATGCAAGTGTGACCTCTTCAAAAACTGCCTCGAATCTAGTGGAAGAGAATGAGCAGTTTGATGAAACTGGAGCGACTTCTAAGGAAGCTTTAGATGTTGATGAAAATTCTCCCGTTTAGGTAACCAAGAAGAAGGTGGTTCATAAAATTTTAAAGATCTCGGTGTTCTTGATTTAGCTACATACCTTATCCAAGGTGATACTGTCGTTCAAATATTAAACCCCAAATTTTAAATGCAGGAATTCTCAAAGCTCCCGTTTCTAGGCCAGGAAAATATCCCACAAGGCTAGGGATTGCTTTAGTTCCTCCATGTATACCTAGAGCATTTCCTTTTTCATCTTGTTCCAATATTTTCTAATACATGTACTAAAGTTTTTTCTCTCTCTTTTCTAGATTCAAGAATGAAATCTTCTTTTTTGGACAGCTTTACCCAATAGGCTGGTCTTGTTAGTCCACACAATCTTCTACAGTCCCGTCTTTCTCGCTGCATGAAGCGCCCCCAGTTACTTTCAGATCCCCTATCTAAACATGCTCCTGAACATTCGTTGGCTAATCAGTGGAAGAAGAGGAAGCATGATCATTTACAGATATATGAAAAAGGGGTTACAGACAATGAGCAGTGCCTGAAGGATGCTAAGAAAAAAAGAGATAATGATGAACAAGGTGGGGACGAGCCCTGGGAATCTCATAAATCGATCGAGCTCTTGAAACCCAATCCTCTTGTCTCTCCGGAACAACCTCTTGCAACTTATCAATCTATTGTCCCCACTTATTACCAGATCCAAACGATCTTTGACATGCCTCCTTACGAAATTATCTCTGGTAATCCAAAGCTGAAGGATCGATCTGAAGGTTGGGATTTAAGATGAATGGACTTTGACATAGATTTGTTCCCATATGATGACCAGAATGCCATTGGAGAGCTGAGTGCTATAAAAAACTACATGACCACCCAACTTGACATTGCTAAGAGTCAACTTGAAGTACAATTAGACGAGACTAAGGATACTACCAGAAGCCGATTTGAGTCATGGAACAAATTTTGCTTCGAATTTCAGAGATTGAACACTCGACACCTTGAGCGTATTGAGCTTCATGAGAATGACAAGGCCGAACTGATCCATATGATTAAATCTCAAGAATCTGAAATTACATCTTTGAAGGGAGGAGATAGTAGGACAATCAGCTCAGAAGGTAAAAATGAGAAGCTTGAGTAGGAGATTGAGGCTATCAAAAAACAAGTTCACGAGGTTCAATCTGGCCGAGAATCCACTGAATCTCGACAGGCTTTGGAACAGCAAGCTGTAGCTTCTTGCCAACGAGAGAAGATAGCTCTTGAAGAGAAGATTATCTCTCAAAGTAAAGCCCTCAAAACTCTGGAAGAAGAAAAAGCAAAGCTAACTAACGATCTTGAGCGAGCCAAAATTAAAACTGATGAAACTCTATTCTGATTTTACGTTCTCAGCGTTATAAATTGCGGAAGCCTGATTTTTTTGAACAAGGATTGCCCTCGAACATTGGCTCTCGTCTGGGAATAAGTGCTTAAATATTCCGAAGGTAAAGAAGATAGTGTTCTCCAAGAGACCCTCCTAAAGGCGGAAGATCGTGATGCTTTAGATAAAGGGAGAAAAATACTAGCAGATGAATGAGTTCAATCCCTTAGGAAAGAGGCTCTAATTGTTGTCTTTGTTCACGTTCCCCGTATTGCTAATGTTGAAGCCTCAAGTTCTCAGATTTCTCATGCGGATCTTTCCACTATTAATAAAAGTGCTATTGTGGATCATTCCACTAATGATAATGTTGTTCAAGAAGATACAGCCATGCAATGTACTGGGCATGGTGAAGAAAAATGATGATTCTTAGACTAGTTGTATATGCGAGTGCCAGTCCTCGCTTGCTATTTTATGCTTGTGTTGCCAACTTTATGATCCAGCGACTGGTTTTCGACTCTGTGATGAATTTGTGTCTTGCTTTGCTATATTTCAACCTTTTATTCAACTTTATTACCTTTCTTAATGGCACACTGCATATTGCACTTTTATCACGGTTTATCTATACCATGTTATGCTTTACTGGTCGTACATAACATTAGTATCGTTGGTTTGTTTTAACGCCATGGTTATACCCCCGTATCAAAGTTCGTTGTAATCTTAGAATCTCATTTTTATTACTTCCCTTCAAGGTGTTTTATTCATATCATGCATTTACTCGTATTTCTTACTGACTTGGTGACCCAAATCCTCCGGAGAATTGGTTAAACACATATGCGTACATATATATTATTGTTTTTTATTAGAATGTATTCAACCCCATATCTCACTAACTCGGTGACCCAAGTTCTTTGGAGACTGGTTTTGAATACGTGCCCCCATGGGAGGAATTGGGTTTTAAGTTTTGATCCAATTAGGTCCCGTTTGATCTGGTTATCCTGTGATCAGGAAAGACCTTATTGGATACCCCCTTTCGGCTAGGATTTCTGTTACCCCCTTTCGTCTAGGATTTCTGTTACCCCCTTTCAGCTTGGATTTTTGTGTGAATGTTTACTAAGAATTACATGTCTTTGTGATGAAAAGTGCAGCTTTTCGGCCTGGCGTGTTTTTCATCATTTGACTCAGAATGATTCTTTCTTTCAAGATTTGCAAGGTGGCAGGTTTAATCATCTTACTTGGTTTGAATAATTCTTTTAGTGTTTGATGCCTGAATTGTTCCAATCAGGGGGCGCTTGAGAAGCTCTCATGGTTGGGCTGTCAATAAGCGGCCGCCCACCCTTTTTTGCCTATATTTAAGAGACCAGTTTTAGTGCGAGCTAGCAAATGTATGATCTATGAAAGCAAATAACTTTTGGTTCTTAAAGATCCTGTTCGATACAGTACAAGTAAATCATCACAGATTGTTTACAGCAAGAAGTAAAGCAAAGTAAAGTAAAGGCGATGGGGATCGCGTACTCTTAGCTCTGGATATTGAATTGTCATCGGTGGTTGTTAGTCGATGATCGGCCGTAGGTCTGTGGGAGCTTGGGCTTTCTCATGTAGTCCGGGCTGAATGGTAGCATTACTCTACCCTTGGATATCTGGAGCGTTTTGAGGACTCTTGACATACTGCTGTAGTTGGTTCTTTCGGATGAGCTCCTCAATTAAGCTTCTCAGGTGTCGACATTCATTTGTGTTGTGTCCTGGTTGATTATGAAACCGGTAAAATTTTCTAGAGTTGGCTTGCTGCTCCGTAACCCTTTGTGGTTTTACCTAAGGAAAAATGCCTGAGTCATTTGTAGCGCATTCAAAGGAGTCAACTCTGTCTGCTTAAAAAATCATGATTTCTTATGTGCTTTGTTACCCTTCTCATTGGTTCCTCTCTTTTGCCCAGAGTCATTATTCTGCTCGGTTTGGAACTCGTTACCTTTCCCTTCTTTGGTTGTGCTACTTTCTATGACCTTCTGAATATTCGACGTATCATCTTCCATGCTCATGTACTCTTCGGCTTTCTTATAGAACTTCTTTAGAGTTTCGGGTTTCTTCATCTTGAGCCATTTCCCAAATTTCGATTTCTTATCGATAACGCCTTTCAGTGCTGCTAACAAATACCAAGGTGATTCTATGACTTCAGTTGCCACCGCATGGAATCCTATAAGAAAAGCTTTGATGGTTTCTCTAGACATTTGTTCCGTCTCACTGAGTGAATTTACATCCCTTTCTTTAGTAGCTTGTAGACGGAACGGGTCCTGGAATCTTCTTGCTAAGTCAGCAAATTGATCAATGCATTTAGGTGGAGCTTAGTGAAGCCACACCTTCTAGGCACACAGGGAAGTACAAGCATTTTATCTCATCAGTTGCCCTAGCTCCGTTCATATGTTGATCATATTTGAACAAGAAGATGTTCGGATCTCCAGTCCCATCGTAGGGTGCTATTGTTGGAGGTATAAATTTCTTAGGAAACTTCGCTTGACGGATCCTTTCTATAAACGGGTTTTTACTGGTTAAAAACTCCCATTATTTCTCATCATCTTCTCAGACCACTTTTTCTTTCATTATTCGCTGAATCATATCTGTAATGCGCTTCTCGTCGCTCGCTCATCCCACGGGATTGGTGCTGATACTTTTCTCGGCGCGATCGCGGTTTGAGCTCCGATGCCTTGCACCTCTTTTGGGAGGTGTCCCTTTGGTGGGACGTGCGACACTCTGAGTTGCATGTTTCACCCCGTGCTGTGGGACTTTGACCTTCGAGTCTTCAACGCTGGCCTCCCCCTTTTCTTCCATTGAGAAGTGGGATCGACTAGGGTCTGAGACAGAAGAGTCTTCTTTTTTATCAATAATATTTACAGCATTTGGTGGAGGAGGATTGGTTTGAGCATTAATCAGGGCATCAAGCCTTTCCATCATTATTTTTGTCGTAGCATCCATTTTTTTGTTCAAATCGGTCACAGCCACATTCAACTCATCTCGTGTTATGGACGACCTAGAGGACTCTTCAACTTCTCAATTCAAAGTGTGTGATGTAGTTCATACCGTGAACATCCTCAAAAATTGTGGTAGCTCTGATGGACTTATTTTTCTTTGAATCTGCCATGGCTTCGAGGAAGGATGTGGTTTTGGATTTTAACGGCTGACTGTTGGAATCATAGGAAAGTGTGAAGGAAGGAAATACGAACGCGGCCCCACGGTGGACGCCAAATGTTTTCACCAGAAAATGGTTCAAACTCCAAGGGTACGAGAATTGTACTTCACCATTGCGGTTAGAAAGTAAATAGGGTCGCACTCAACAAAAATTAAAACTAAAAATATGAGGAATGTAAAATGGAGATGAGGTTTTAGAGTGGTTCGACCCTAAGCTAGGCCTATGTCCACTATGAAGGTAACTTGCATTATCATAATAGTGATTACAAGGCATAAAAACTCTCTTTGTACGTACATCCTTTAGTTTTTACGACATATTCTCTCTCACACATATAGATCTCATTTAGATTCACGGAATTCAATGGAGAAATGATAAGATTAGCGGAGGAGAAGGAGAATGTCCTTGTTTGAGAGGAAGATGAAGGAGAATATTCAATCTCTTTGCCACTTAGGTGATCTCAATGGATACCATGGTCAAATGGATGGAAGATCTTCCAATGGAGATGATGATGATGATGATTGAGATGCTAAGGAATAGTAGAAGGAAGAATTCGGCAGCACTTTGTGGTGGCAAGGAGTCCTCCTCCTTTATGTTGGAAGTCATGGCCTATTTATAGGTGAGCCTCACTGAAGAAATGAGCTGAAACTCATATATGCAGGCTACAGGTCGCTCATCTCAGTAATTACGAACATGCCACCACTTAGCTGTAGCCAGCTGGCGACAGTTGTATTCAGTTATCTCATGCGAGCGAGCTTTATGTGTACGAACGGTTGCATAAATCTTAGTCGTTTGAATGGGCGGTTAGGTGATGGGTACACGGGCGACTGGTTAGAGCCTTTGGATTGGTGTATAGGCGACCGAGCGCCATGTTTAGCCTTTTAATGATTTTCCAATAGGTGGTATTTGATTGATGCATCTTGTTTGATTATAGATGAAAGGGCGATCAGCACCGTGGTCCATAAGCGAGCGATCAAGGCTTGAAGAACAAAATGTAAGTGCGACCATTCAGGAGCTGGTATCTGACCGATCAGTAGGTAGCATCTGATTGAAGCTCTAGTGACTGATTGAAGAATGAGCGAGCGACAGGGGTAGCATTCTGTGAACGAACATTGGAGGCATGTGCGACCTCTGGCATCTTTGTGTTTCCTGATATGTACAACTGATTGGAATAGTATAAGCGGACGACTGCAAAGCGGGACGTGTGGCCGGAACCAATTCTTTTCCTTGTCTCGTACGATCAACCTTTTCGATATAGGAATGTGCGACTTTCTTATATCGTGTTCGACCCTTAACTTAAGTGCGAATGAACCCGTTGTGATGCTCATCCGACTTGAGTGCTTGTCTTGTGCCTCTAACTCATACTTAACCATCTAATTTGTGTACGAACTTTTGAGCGATAACAGTTGTGGATTTTGCGAGGTTGTGTAAAGACTTCACATCTCTAGGAGGAAATCCATTCAAAGGAACTGAGCCAACTGAAGAGGTTCAGAGGTGGTTAGATACTTCCATTTGTATTTTTGGAGACTTGGGTTTGGATGATGCAACTAAGAGAAAGCTTGCATCAAGGCCGCTGCAGGGTAGAACCATGGAATGATGTAATTCTGTTACTCTTGAAACCACTGAAGATGATATGGAATGGGAAAAATTCCAAGTTAAGTTCGAGGCAAAGTTTATCTCTTCTGTGCATAAGTCCATCATGTTTAAGAGATTTGTCAAGCTTAAGTAGAACCATAGACCCGTGCTGGATTATGTTTCTGACTTCAAGGCCTTATCGAATTATGCTCATTCATATGTAGATACTCCTTACTAGAAGAACAAGAAGTACACCTTGGGATTGGACGAATATCTTGGGAATCAGCTTGTGGATCATCTCCACGATAGTTATGAGAGAATTGTTGAGAAGGCTTTGAGGCATGAAAGTCTATTTCCCAAGAAGGAGCCTATTGTTGCAACCAAAGAAACACAGAAGCCACATCAGAGTGGTAAGAATAATAAGAAGAGGAAGTAGCAACAACATAAAGAAAAGATGGCCAGAAAAAGCCAAAGAGTTAGGCAGTTTTCTTTAACTGCCAATAGGAAGGTCATTTTGCTAATGAGTGCAATAATCCTAAAGCTGAGAAGAAGTGCTTCAAGTGTGGAAAACCTGGGAAAGGGAAGAATAATTGTCCAGAACCAGCCAAGGGAAAGTGGGTTGTGAAGGCATATGCTTTGGAAGCCATGTCATCTTCTTCACGAGCTCCTACTGTAGAGGAAAAGGGGAAGGGTGTCTTCGTTTAAGGTACTCTTTTAGTTAATGGTGTTTCAGTTCGTGTGTTGTTTGATACTGGAGCATCACATTCTTTCATCTGTAATGAGCTTTTTTGCCGCTTGGGTTTGGATCTCGAGATTTGTGATAGACCATTGATCGTGACTAACCCAGTTGGGGATTCATCCAGTTTGTGTATGATCTGTTGTGGTCTTGTGTTGTCAAGTCATGGTTGCCCTTTTGTGTGTGATTGCTTTGTTCTTAACTTCACTGGATTTGGGATCATCTTGGGCATGGATTGGCTCAAGAGGTATAAGGAAAGAGTGAATTGCGAGAAGCTAGAGGTGAGGGTAGGGGATGTGGAAGGGCAAAAGGTGTTGATTAGATGTAAGCCTAAAGATGGGGCCTACGTGAGCTATCTATATTCGCTTGGAGGAAGACTTGTCATCTGTGCTGATCGCAAATGAGTTTAAGGAAGTCTTTGACGAGGTCAAAGGGTTGTCGCCGCATCATGAGATCGAGTTTAGAATCGATTTGGTCAAGGGTGCTAGGCCAATCGTTATGCCCCTTAGGTGGATGGCTCCTAAGGAACAGGGAGAGTTAGAAGTTCAAATTCCAGACCATTTGGGAAAAGGATTCATTCGGAGAAGCGCTTCTGAATGTGGTGCACCAATGGTGTTTGCAACCAAGGCAGATGGCTCGTTAAGGTTGTGTTGTGACTATCATGAGCTGAACAAGGTGACCAAGAAGAACAAGTATCCATTGCCGAGGATCGATGACTTGTTCGATCATCTTCATGAAGCCAAAGTGTTTTCTCAGATGGATTTGGTAACGAGATTTCTCCAGTTGAGGGTGGCGAAGGATAGTGTGCCGAAGACTACTTTTTGGACACCATCCAGTTTCTTCGAATGGTTAGTGATGCCATTCGGATTGACTAACGCGCCAGTATATTTTATGGATCTTACGAATAAGGTATTCAGAGATCAATTGAACAAGTTCATACTTGTATTCATGGATGGTATTCTGGTTTACTCCCGGAACGAGGAAGAACATACGACGCACTTGCGAATTGTTTTGGAAATCTTGCAAAAGCATTAGCTAAGAGCAAAGTTTTCGAAGTGTCACTTGTGAAAGAGCGAAGTGAGGTTCTTAGGCCATGTAGTTTCTAGAAGTGGAATAGCAGTTGACCCCGCTAAAATAGCAGTAATCCAGGAATGGGATGGACCTAAGAATGCGACGGACGTTTGGAGTTTACTTGGGTTGGCTGGTTATTACCGACGGTTTATCAAGGATTTCTCCAAGATAGTTGCACCGTTAACAGGATTGACGAAGAAGAACCAAGTGTTCACATGGGATGCAAAGTGTGAGCAAGCTTTCGGGATCCTGAAAGAGAGACTAACAAGTGATCCTGTTTTGACGATTCCAAGTGGGAATGAAGAGATGGTGGTGTACACCGATGCATGTGGGAATGGACTTGGAGCAGTGCTGATGCAGAAGGATAAGGTTGTGGCATACACAAGTCGACAGCTGAAGTCGCACGAATGGAATTATCCAACTCATGATTTAAAGTTGGAAGCGATTGTGTTTGCTCTGAAGATGTGGAGACATTACCTATTGGGAGTTCGATTCAAGTTATTTACGGATCACAAGTCGTTGAAGTATCTTTTCTCCCAAAAGGTTTTGAATCTTTGGCAGCGACGGTGGTTAGAGTTTCTGGCATCATATGATTTCGGTATAGTCTATACTCCAGGAAAAGACAATGCAACTGCTAATACGTTGAGTCGAAGATACGCAAGTTTGGGAGCGACGTTTTCGGAATGGAAATGCCTCGAGTATTTGGCAAGGTTTGATTTTAGGCCATGGTGTGAATTGGAACCTGAAATGTTGACAATCTTATTGATAAGACCTACTCTCATGAAAGGATTGGTGAGAGCCAAAAGCGAGATGCAAAGCTTGTCGAGTTTATCCAGAAGATGGAACCAGAGAATAAAGAGTTTGAGGTTGATGGAGAAGGTTGGCTCCGAAAGCAAGGACGACTGGTTATTCCTGATATCGAAGGATTGAGGGATAAGGTTCTGAGAGAATGTCATCACTCGAAGTTAACGATTCATCCTGGTGGTAATAAGTTGTATCAAGATATGAAGCGAGACTACTACTGGGATGGGATGAAAAGAGATGTCGAAAAGTTCATTTCCAGGTGCATGAACTGTTAGTTGGTGAAGACTGAACAGAAGAAGCCGAGTGGGTTGCTTCAGCCATTAGAGGTTCCTACATGGAAGTAGGAGAAGGTATCGATGGACTACCTAGAACTAGGGCCGAAAATGAAGGAATTTGGGTCATCATGGATCGTTTGACCAAATGTGCAAGGTTTATTCCTGTCAGATCGACTAGGATAACATCAAAGTTGGTTGACCTTTATATAAAATGGATAGTTTGATTCCATGGTATCCAGAAGAACATAGTAAGTGATCGAGATCCATTGTTCACGAGTGGATTTTGGAAAATTTTGCAAGAGACTTTGGCAACCGAGTTATGTTTGAGTACGGCTTATCATCCCCAAACTGATGGTCAAACCAAGAGGGTTAACTGAGTTTTAGAAGATCTCCTGAGGGCTTGTGTGTTGGGCTTCAGAGGATCATGGGAAGACCATCTACATTTGGAGGAGTTTGCTTATAATAATAGCTACCAGTCGAGCATTGGGATGGCACCATACAAGGCATTGTATGAAAGACCATGTAATTCTCCATATTGTTGGTTAGAAACTAGAGATAAGTTGGAACTTGGGCTAGAGATGATTAGGGAGACCTCAGATTGTATCGAGATTGTTCGGCAATGAATGAATGCAGCCCAAGATCGTCAGAAGAGTTATGCTGATAAGCGACGAAAAGATTTGGAATTTGACGTTGGTGATATGGTTTTCGTGAAGATTTCGCCATTGAAGCACGTTGTTCAGTTTGGAACAGAGGAAAATTATCTCCAAGGTTCGTTGGACCTTTTTCGACAGTCAAGCGAATTGCAATGCTCGCGTATAGATTGGAGTTACCCGAGAAGATGTCGAGTGTGCATAATGTTTTCCATGTATCATTTCTATGGAAGTTCGAGCATGATTCGAATGTGGTGGTATCTCCAGAGCAGTATAAAGACCTGGAAGTAGAGACCATAGTTACAAGACCTCAAAAGCCGCTTCGTGTTATGGAGAATGACACGAAACGGCCTAGGAGGAAAATGATTAAGCTATTGAAGGTACAATGGAGTGAGGATGGCGACGATTGTACATGGGAGATAGAAGAGAGTATAAAGATGACTCATCTAGAACTCTTCGTTGGTACGACCCATTAGTATCGTGTCACCTTACATCATTGTAACTTGTACTATTGTGTTTGATTTTAGAATTTTGCATGCTAGGATAAGACTATGAATGCATGGTTTGATGGCTACTAGTTTGAATGATAGAATTGGCTGCTCATGAGCAATAGGCATGCGGAATCGTTGTGGTTGCTTATGGTTGTTGGAATTTCGGGGGCGAAATACCTTAGGTGGGGAGAATGTAACAGGTTGCATTTTACATATCGGAGGATCGTAAAATATTTTTATTTTATTCCCTAAGGGTTGGATCATTCTCATATTTTAATATGTTGTTTACGGGGATGTGAGAAATGTCCATAATTTTTACCAATTTTGTTCGTGACATTTTTCCCATGTCAGTCTTGTACATGGCATAGCTTTTGACTTGGATCGAATCAGGTGCTGAGATCGGTCTCATAGAAAAGGAAATGATGATTCCCATAACGTAGAGTGGTCACATTAAATATTTAGCTCAGTGGTTTGGGAGGAATCGCTGCTTTAAGGTCTCACAGTTGGTTGTTTGGGTTTTATAGGCCATAATGGGCTGATTTGGAGAGGCCCATTAGTGGGCTGGTGAAAGGCTATAAATAAGGGGTAGGAGGCTTGAAGAATAGTTTACTTTCTCCATTCTCTCATTTGGAAGAGCTAGCACAACACCAAAATGGCCAATCTGAAACGGTAATAAAACGTTGCTAAAATTTTTAGAAACACTTTTTAGGTGTTGCAGATTAGTATGTTGTAGAATTTTGAAACACTTAGCAGGTGTTTCAGTTTAATAATCTACAACACTCAGTGAGTGTTTCAAGTTCATAATCTGCAACACTAGGTGAGTGTTTCAGTTTGATAATCTGCAACACTTGGTGAGTGTTTCAGTTTGATAATCTACAACACTCAATAAGTGTTTCAATTTGATACTCTCCAACACTTGATGAGTGTTTCAAATTCATAATCTACAACACTCAATGAGTGTTTCAACCATAAACATGCAATTCATACTTTCTGACATAAATACGAATATTAATTATCAATACAGGCTAATTTTCAGTAACCATAACCATAAAAACAATAATAAATTATGAAAACAAGGTAAACTTTATTTTACAATCACAATGTAATTTTTAGCAACCATAACCATAAAAAAAATTATGAAAACAACGCTACAACTTTATTTTACAATCACAATGTACGAGAACATGCCTTGGTTCACAATGTACGAGAATGCATTAATACTGAAGATTCAACGACTAAAGCTAAAGCCAATAAACTTAAACTGCAACCATAGGAAAAGTTGTTCTTCCGGGTTTCACAACACACTATAGTAATTCATAATGATATCAGTAAAAGTTGTTCTCCCTCCAATGCTAAAATACCTGCTAAAGATATATATATTTGAGTAGGAAAATTAGAGAATACAAATGATATTATCACAACTAATGTTAGCTCCATAACAAATTGACATTGGATATGTTTCTCTTTGCATGGCATACATCTTTAAGTGCTAATAATTTTTTATAAAGAAGCATGTGTTCTTTTGGGTTTAATTTTTAATTTGTGAAGCAATCATTAAAAAATTGGGAAGCATATATTTGATGCATGTAGTACATAGAGACCTTGTTTAGTTGTGTAAAGCAGCAGAACAATAATAAGTTGATGCATTTTTATGTGTGATTTCTTACAGAACATAAATTATCAATATCCATCATGTAACAACCCGCATTCTACGCATCGGAGGATCGTAGAATATTTATTTCTTTCCCATATGAAGTTGTATGGTCATGTAACTTTGGGAAACAACCACTAGGGTCATTTCCCATGTTCATGATTTTTGTCGATTTTTAAATGACCATTTTTCCCCTAGCTGATCTTGTTTTGGCCATAACTTTTGATTGGAAAGGAATTTTGACCTAAAACCACTTCCATTAGATTCGTTTGATGGTTTACCTTTCCGTAGAGTGGTCACAATAGCCAAACGGACTTACCGTTTGGGAGATATGGGTGAATTAAGGTTTGGAAGGTGAAAAACTGCTTAACCGGGCCAAATAGGGTGATTAGTGGATAGGCCCATAACCCATTTCGGGATTAGGGTTATGGGGAGGCTGAAATGAAGTAGAGAATCGTTCCATTTCAGTTTTCTAGCCCCCACTTATCACCAAGGAACCCTAAAAATGGCCTCCAACCTCTAAATCACCTCCAAATCATCTTTTGATCAAACATTAAGCTTAGCAACATCTAATCAAGGAAGATCTACATCAAATCAACATTGGAGCTGGTGTTTAGCATTGGGATTTGCATCAAATCAGAGATTTATTTCAGATTTTAGTTTATTTGTGGCTAAGGTGAGTGATTTGCATAGCTTTGCACTAATTATGGCTAATTAAGGGTGATTAGTGTTAATTAGCGAATTTAAACATGATAAAATTCTGGAAAAATATTTATAAAATCCGAAATGATGTTTTAGACCTCTGAGATGAATTTAGGTTAATTTGGTTAAGTTTTGCTAATCCTATCATTAGTTTCACCTAAACATGCTTAAGGGGAAATATGGGGTTTTGGGTATGTTTGATCCATTTTAACCTATCATGTTGATGTTTGGATGTTTGTGGTTGATTATGCATGTTGCTATGACTGTATGATATGCTTTGTGATTGATTTCAATAGTTAGAATGGTCGAAAACGTCGTCGAATGGCGTAAACACTTGCTGGAAAAGCTTCAGGAAACAGTGCAGGTTTCGGATCGGATCGGATATGGTGGCTCGGATCGGATAAGTTGAACTGGGCAAGGGATTCGATCGGATCGGAACTTGACACTTGAGAAAACTGGCAAAAAGGAAGGCCACGCTAATTGACTGGGATCGGATCGGATGAAGGAGGAGGGATCGGATCAGAGTACGTGAAGAACGAGGGAGCGGATCGGAGCGGAAGCACGAACTGGATGGGAGATGGCACCCGACCCGACCCGAAGTGGGACACCCGACCCGGAGGAGGACACCCGACCCGAACCGATACAACGCTGCGAACCCGAACCGAACCGCTACAGGGGGAGACAACACACCGACCCGACTCAGAATGGACACCCGACCCGAACCGATGGCTTGAAGAGGAACCCGACCCGACCCAGTATTGACCAATGACCCGAGATGCAAAGGTAGTCCAATATGGGAAGTTAGAGCTCAGGATCTAGTTGGGAACCGATGAGTTCACTTCATGGTTGGGCTTTGTTGCGGGACGTGTGCTAAGGAGTTGTCGATGTTCATAACTTCGATTCACCACTAAAAACGAATGATGGGCTACTTATCAGTGAAGTAGAGTCATTATGACTCGAGGGGCAAGGTGATGGTAGCAAGACTACGTTATCAGTGCAGTAGAGTCAGTATGACTTGAGGGGCAAGGTGATGCGTAGTAAGACTATGAGCCAGCGCAGATGGGGTGAATAACTCCATGGGGCAAGTGGACATAGTGAGGATTGGTAAGGCTATGAGCCAGCGCAGATGGGGTGAATAACTCCATGGGGCAAATGGACATAGCGAGGAATTAGTGGCTACGTTATCAGTGCAGTGAAGCCATTTATGACTTCATGGGGCAGAGTGATCGTAGCAAGGTATGTTGGGTGATCGAAGTGGTGAATATTGTATGCTTTACGCACTGAGTGAGAGATGTGAGGATGGATGCTATGTTTGATTGTTTGCCATCACTATGACATGCACACCCCCACCTCTGTATATTTACACCTTTTGATATGACACCTTAGAGTGTTGTACAGTATGTAGTGCTAACTCTTTGGTTGTAGGTCCAGGTTCAGGTATGTTTTAGTCTACCTGTTATTGTTCACTTTAGATGCTTATCGTTCATACCAGGCTTTATGTCTAACCCAGAGTTTTATGTCTCCTCTTATTACTCTGGGTGCTCACACGAGCAGACTAGAGACAGGTTAGCTGGTGATGCGCGAGTAGCTGATTCGGAGGCGGGCAGGAGGCTTCCACGTATGATATATAGATATTCTCCCTGTGTCGCTGGTGGTCGCTACTTGGGCATTAGTAGTGTACCTCCTTTATCTTACTTTTGCTTTGAGACAGTTTGAAAAGTTGTAATAAGCTGTATTTTGGATTTCCGCTGCTATGATGCTTAGTTTTGGTTTTCTGCTTATGCATTGTCTCTCCTGTTTTATGTCAAGTATGTTATTATTTTATTTTGTTCTATGCGCTGTGAGACATTCTACAGGTTCCTTGTTAGTTCATTTCCTTCTTCCCTTTTTCCTTCTGACGACCCGTTCTGTGCTAACTGGACATGTTTACAGCGCACTTTTGGAGAAAATGTCGGTTGGTGCGGGGCGGGCCGTCACACTTGGTATCAGAGCTCTAGGTTGTGTAGTTAACCTAGGGAAAGACACTAGGGAGAGATAGTACGTATATGAGAGCGCGTATTTGTGATTACTTTGGTTTTCAAAAGCTATATATGTTTATACTATCAGTAGTATAAGAATGAAGTCGTACTGCACTAGCACTACTATGGGGTCGTTAATCGTTTCCCTTTTACAGATTGACGATGAGTCGAGACACGAGGGGTGCTGGTAGAGGGAACAACCAAGGGAATGCTACTAACATGAGGGCGATGTTTACTGACCTCATGAGAGACATGCTTAGAGAAGTGCAAGGGGCGGTTCCCAATCCCGGAGTTGGTGTTGGCCCAGTAGTGCAGACGCCGAGGGTCGATTTCGCCAAGTTGTGCAAGGATTACACTAACCTTGGTGGGAAGCCGTTCCACGGGACGGAGTCGGCCACAGATGTTCAAGATTGGATGGATAGCTGTGATCGTATCTTCGATGACTTGGGTCTTGAGGATGCGATGAAAAGAAGGCTAGCGTCTCATCAGCTGCAAGGACGAGCGATGAATTGGTGGAATGCCATTAGAACAGCTACTCCAGAAGATCAGGTTACTTGGGATCAGTTCAAGGCTCGCTTTAGCGAGAAGTTTATTCCAGCTGCCCAGAAGTCAGTGTTGTTCAAGAGGTTCTTGGGACTCAAGCAGAACGGAAGGGCAGTTTCTGACTATATTGCTGAGTTCGACACCTTGTCGAAGTATGGACTATCTCTTATCGACACTCCTGAGAAGAAGAATGAGAAGTTCATTACTGGTTTGGATGGATACTTGGGGGAAAGGCTTATCAACCACATCGATGAGACTTTTGAATCGATTGTGGGGAAAGCTTTGAGATCAGAGAGTCTTTACCCTAAGTCAAAGACTGAGGCGGCATCTGCAGAAGGGCCAAAGCCACAAGCAGGCGGTGGAGGCAAGAATAACTCTCAGAATAAGAGGAAGCAGGACCAATCTAAGGGTGGCCAGAAAAAGAACAAGAAGGATGTTGAGTGCTTCGGCTGTGGTAAGAAGGGCCATTATGCTAAAGATTATCGGGCCAAGCCAGCGGATAAGAAGTGCTTCAACTGTGGTCAAGTGGGACATTTCAAGGATAAGTGTCCACAACCACTTAAGGAGAAGCAGATTGTGAAAGCATATTCTATTGATGCTGTTCCTTCTTCGTCGAATGCCCCAACTGCGGCGGAGAAAGGAAAGAATGTTGTTATTCAAGGTATGCTTTCTATTTATGATGTACCAGTTCGAGTTTTGTTTGATACTGGGGCTTCCCGTTCCTTCATATCTAGTGACCTGGTAGATAGGTTGGGACTGGAACCCGAGATAGTCGATAGACCATTGGTTGTGACGAACCCGATTGGTGGTTCGACTAGCCTTAGTATGATTTGCAGGAATTTGGTCTTATCGCGTCATGGATGTATGTTTGTTTGTGATTGCTTTGTTTTGGGCTTTACTGGGTATGGCATTATATTGGGAGTCGATTGGCTCCAGAGATACGGGGTGGTGGTAGACTATGAGGGCTTTTTGGTGACAGTGAGGGCGGATGATGGGCGGAGGGTAGTGTTTGGTAGTCTACCTAGTGATGGGGTTATGGCTAGTTTTGTAAATTCCCTCGACATCCCACAGGAAGAGTTGTCAGATGTGCCCGAGGTTGGCCAGTATCCGGACGTCTTCGAGGAGGTGACCGGGCTTCCACCACACCGAGAGATTGAGTTCCGTATTGATTTAGTGAAAGATGCCAGACCTATAGTGATGCCACTTCGTCGTATGGCACCAAGGGAGCAGCGAGAGCTCGGGGTGCAAGTCAGCAATCTTTTGAAGAAGGGACTTATTAGAAGGAGTGTCTCCGAGTGGGGAGCACCAGTTGTGTTTGTCACTAAGGCAGATGGTTCCCTTCGTTTATGTGTGGACTATCGCGAGTTGAATAAGGTGACGGGGAAGAATAAGTATCCTCTACCGCGGATAGATGATTTGTTTGATCAACTGGAAGGAGCAAGAGTGTTCTCCCAGTTGGACCTCGCGACAGGATTTCATGAGCTACGAGTAGCGGATGAGAGTGTTCCGAAAACGGAATTTAGGACGCCGTCTGGATTTTATGAGTGGTTGGTCATGCCATTTGGGTTGACCAATGCACCAGCCTACTTTGTAGATCTTATGAATCGAGTATTCAGAGATCAGTTGAATAAGTTTGTTCTTGTGTTCGTGGATGATATCCTTGTTTACTCAAGGATAGAGGAGGAACACAAGGGACCCTTGAGGATAGTGATGGAGGTGTTGAGGAAACACCAGTTGAAAGCGAAATTCTCTAAGTGTCATTTCTGGAGGAGGGAAGTGAGATTCTTCGATCATGTTGTTTCAGAGAGTGGTATTGCCGTGGACCCTACGAAGGCGGCTACGGTACAGGATTGGCCTACGCCCAAGAATGCAACAGATGTAAGAAGTTTCTTGGGATTAGTTGGATATTATCGTAAGTTTATCCAGGACTTCTCCAAGATAGCTGCACCGTTGACTCGGTTGACTAAGAAGAATCAGTCCTTCGTCTGGGACGGAGTGTTTGAGAATGCATTCAAGAGTCTAATAGAGAAGTTGATGTGTGCGCCAGTGTTAGTCATTCCTAAGGGGAATGAAGAGATGACGGTATACACGGATGCTTGCGGTACCGGACTGGGTGCTGTATTGATGCAAGGAGGTAGGGTTGTAGCCTATGCTAGTCGACAGCTAAAGCCGCATGAGAAGAAGTATCCTACCCATGATTTGGAATTGGAAGCGATTTTGTTCGCATTGAAGATGTGGAGACACTATCTCTTGGGAGAAAGATTTGAGTTGTTTACCGATCATAAATCGTTAAAGTATCTTTTCTCTCAGAAAGATCTGAATCTCCGTCAGTAGAGATGGTTAGAGTTCTTGGCTTCGTATGATTTTGATATCGCATACACACCTGGGAAAGGTAATGCGGTAGCCGATGCCTTGAGTAGGAGACATGCCAGTTTAGGGGCAATGTTTCTTGAATGGAAGCAACTGGAGTATATCGCGGGGTTTGATTTCAGACCAAAGTGCGAATTGGATCCAGTCATGCTAGCTAGTTTGGCGATCAGACCCACTTTGATAGACCGGATTGGTTCCAGCCAGAGGGACGATCCTAATCTATTGGAAATCATCTCCAAGATAGAGATGGACATCGACGGTGAGGAGATTAATGTGTATGGGCTTGATCAATATGGATGGCTTCGAAAGAATGGAAAATTAGTTGTACCCGACGTGAATGGCTTGAGAGATGAAGTGCTTAGAGAATGTCATCACTCAAAACTAACTATACATCCCGGTGGTAATAAGATGTATCGAGACATGAGACAGACTTACTACTGGGAAGGGATGAAAAAAGACGTTGGGAAGTTTATATCCCAAGGCATGAATTGCCAGCTAGTTAAAGCCGAGCAAAAGAAGCCTAGTGGGTTGTTGCAACCATTAGAAATTCCCGAATGGAAATGGGAGCAAGTCTCGATGGATTTCATCGATGGTTTACCAAGGACTAGATCGGGATACGATAGCATTTGGGTAATTGTGGATCAATTGACTAAGAGCGCAAGATTTATAAAAGTCAAATCGACCAGAACGGCAGCCAAGTTGGCAGAGTTGTATATGAAATAGGTAGTGAGATTTCATGGAATACCTAAAAGCATTATGAGTGACCGAGACCCATTGTTCACAAGTGGGTTTTGGAAGAGCTTACAAGAGGCTCTAGGGTCAGGATTACATCTCAGTACCGCATATCATCCTCAGACCGACGGTCAGACGGAGAGCGTGAATCGTATATTGGAAGATCTCTTGAGAGCTTGTATATTGGATTTTGGTGGATCGTGGGATGACCATTTCCATCTAGTAGAGTTTGCATATAATAATAGCTACCAATCCAGTATCGGTATGGCTCCATATGAAGCTTTGTACGGAAGACCGTGCAACTCACCGTCATGTTGGATAGAGACTGGCGAGAAGTTTGTGCTTGGACCAGATGTGGTGAGGGAAACTTCTGATAAGATTACGGTCATTCAACAACGAATGAAAGCTGCCCAAGATAGGCAGAAGAGCTATGCTGATAAGAGGAGAAGAGACTTAAAATTTCCGTTGGTGACTTGGTGTTTATCAAGATTTCTCCGTTGAAGAATGTGATACGATTTGGCAGGAAAGGCAAGTTAGCACCAAGATTTGTTGGCCCATTCCCTGTTCTTGAACTAGTCGGGAATTTGGCATATAGAGTTGGCTTACCAAAGAAGATGGCGGGAGTTCACAATGTATTTCATGTTTCCCAACTAAGGAAGTTCGTTCACGACCCAGATATGACTATTTCACCTGATTAGTTAGAGGACTTCAAAGTAGGACCCGAGGCGGTTGGGAACCGCAAGCCGATTCGTATTGTGGGGCACGATACGAAGCAACTTCGAAGGAAGGTGGTGAAGCTAGTCAAGGTACAGTGGGGCGAGAACGAGAATGATTGTACTTGGGAGACAGAGGAGAGCATTAGGAAGGTGTATCCAGAACTCTTTGCCTGGTAAGATTTACTTTGTAATTTGGTTATTCCGCATGCTAGGATAGACTTGTTTTGATTGTTTGCATGTTTGATTGTTGTTTATGATTGATAGGCATGCGGGACCCTTTATTGTGTCTTGGTTAAAGAATTTCGGGGGCGAAATTTCTTGGGGGGGGGGGGGGGAGAATGTAACAACCCGCATTCTACGCATCAGAGGATCGTAGGATATTTATTTCTTTCCCATATGAAGTTGTATGGTCATGTAACTTTGGGAAACAACCATTAGGGTCATTTCCCATGTTCATGATTTTTGTCGATTTTTAAATGACCATTTTGCCCCTAGCTGATCTTGTTTTGGCCATAACTTTTGATTGGAAAGGAATTTTGACCTGAAAGCACTTCCATTAGATTCGTTTGATGGTTTACCTTTCCGTAGAGTGGTCACAATAGCCAAACGGACTTACCGTTTGGGAGATATGGCTGAATTAAGGTTTGGAAGGTGAAAAATTGCTTAACCGGGCCAAATAGGGTGATTAGTGGATAGGCCCATAACCCATTTCGGGATTAGGGTTATGGGGAGGCTGAAATGAAGTAGAGAATCGTTCCATTTCAGTTTTCTAGCCCCCACTTATCACCAAGGAACCCTAAAAATGGCCTCCAACCTCTAAATCACCTCCAAATCATCTTTTGATCAAAGATTAAGCTTAGCAACATCTAATCAAGGAAGATCTACATCAAATCAACATTGGAGCTGCTGTTTAGCATTGGGATTTGCATCAAATCAGAGATTTATTTTATATTTTAGTTTATTTGTGGCTAAGGTGAGTGATTTGCATAGCTTTGCACTAATTATGGGTAATTAGGGGTGATTAGTGTTAATTAGCGAATTTAAACATGATAAAATTCTGGAAAAACATTTATAAAATCCGAAATGATGTTTTAGACCTCTGTGATGAATTTGGGTTAATTTGGTTAAGTTTTTCTAATCCTGTCATTAGTTTCACCTAAACATGCTTAAGGGGAAATATGGTGTTTTGGGTATGTTTTATCCATTTTAACCTATCATGTTGATGTTTTAATGTTTGTGGTTGATTATGCATGTTGTTATGACTGTATGATATTCTTTTTGATTGATTTCAATAGTTAGAATGGTCGAAAACGTCGTCGAATGGCGTAAACACTTGCTGGAAAAGCTTCAGGAAACAGTGCAGGTTTCGTATCGGATCGGATATGGTGGCTCGGATCGGATAAGTTGATCTGGGCAAGGGATTTGATCGGATCGGAACTTGACACTTGAGAAAACTGGCAAAAAGGAAGGCCACGCTAATTAACTGGGATCGGACCGGATGAAGGAGGAGGGATCGGATCGGAGCACGTGAAGAACGAGGGAGCGGATCGGAGCGGAAGCACGAACTGGATGGGAGATGGCACCCGACCCGACCCGAAGTGGGACACCCGACCTGGAGGAGGACACCCGACCCGAACCGATACAACGCTGCGAACCCGAACCGAACCGCTACATGGGGAGACAACACACCGACCCGACTCAGAATGGACACCCGACCCGAACCAATGGCTTGAAGAGGAACCCGACTTGACCCAGTATTGACCAATGACCCGAGATGCAAAGGTAGTCCAATATGGGAAGTTAGAGCTCAGGATCCAGTTGGGAACCGATTAGTTCACTTCATGGTTGGGCTTTGCTGCGGGACGTGTGCTAAGGAGTTGTCGATGTTCATAACTTCGATTCACCACTAAAAACGAATGATGGGCTACTTATCAGTGCAGTAGAGTCATTATGACTCGAGGGGCAAGGTGATGGTAGCAAGACTATGTTATCAGTGCAGTAGAGTCATTATGACTTGAGGGGCAAGGTGATGGTAGCAAGACTATGTTATCAGTGCAGTAGAGTGAATAACTCCATGGGTCAAGTGGACATAGTGAGGATTGGTAAGGCTATGAGCCGGCGCAGATGGGGTGAATAACTCCATGGGGCAAGTGGACATAGCGAGGAATTAGTGGCTACGTTATCAGTGCAGTGAAGCCATTTATGACTTCATGGGGCAGAGTGATCGTAGCAAGGTATGTTGGGTGATCGAAGTGGTGAATATCGTATGCTTTACGCACTGAGTGAGAGATGTGAGGATGGATGCTATATTTGATTGTTTTCCATTACTATGACATGCACACCCCCACCTCCGTATCTTTACACCTTTTGATATGGCACCTTAGAGTGTTGTATAGTATGTAGTGCTAACTCTTTGGTTGCAGGTCCAGGTTCAGGTATGTTTTAGTCTACCTGTTATTGTTCACTTTAGATGCTTATCGCTCATACCAGGCTTTATGTCTGACCCAGAGTTTTATGTCTCATCTTATTACTCTGGGTGCTCACACGAGCAGACAAGAGACAGGTTAGCTGGTGATGCGTGAGTAGCTGATTCGGAGGCGGGCAGGAGGCTTCCACGTATGATATATAGATATTCTCCCTGTGTCGCTGGTGGTCGCTACTTGGGCATTAGTAGTGTACCTCCTTTATCTTACTTTTGCTTTGAGACAGTTTGAAAAGTTGTAATAAGCTGTATTTTGGATTTCCGCTGCTATGATGCTTAGTTTTGGTTTTCAGCTTATGCACTGTCTCTCCTGTTTTATGTCAAGTATGTTATTATTATATTTTGTTCTATGCGCTTTGAGACATTCTACAGGTTCCTTGTTAGTTCATTTCCTTCTTCCCTTTTTCCTTCTGACGACCCGTTCCGTGCAAACTAGACATGTGTACAGCGCACTTTTGGAGAAAATGTCGGTTGGTGCGGGGTGGGTCGTCACACTTGGTATCAGTGCTCTAGGTTGCGTAGTTAACCTAGGGAAAGACACTAGGGAGAGATAGTACGTATATGAGAGCGCGTATTTGTGATTACTTTAGTTTTCAAAAGCTATATATGTATATACTATCAGTAGTATAAGAATGAAGTCGTACTGCACTAGCACCACTATGGGGTCGTTAATCGTTTCCCTTTTACAGATTGACGATGAGTCGAGACACGAGGGGTGCTGGTAGAGGGACCAACCAAGGGAATGTTGCTGACATAAGGGCGATGTTTACTGACCTCATGAGAGACATGCTTAGAGAAGTGCAAGGGGCAGTTCCTAATCCCGGAGTTGGTGTTGGCCCAGTAGTGCAGGCGCCGAGGGTCAATTTCGCCAAGTTGTGCAAGGATTACACTAACCTTGGTGGGAAGCCATTCCACGGGACGGAGTCGGCCACAGATGTTCAAGATTGGATGGATAGCTGTGATCGTATCTTCTATGACTTGGGTCTTGAGGATGCGATGAAAAGAAGGCTAGCGTCTCGTCTGCTGCAAGGGCGAGCGATGAATTGGTGGAATGCCATTAGAACAGCTACTCCAGAAGATCAGGTTACTTGGGATCAGTTCAAGGCTCGCTTTAGCGAGAAGTTTATTCCAGCTGCCCAGAAGTCAGTGTTGTTCAAGAGGTTCTTGGAACTCAAGCAGAACGGAAGGGAAGTTTCTGACTATATTGCTGAGTTCGACACCTTGTCGAAGTATGGACTATCTCTTATCGACACTCCTGAGAAGAAGAATGAGAAGTTCATTACTGGTTTGGATGGATACTTGGGGGAAAGGCTTATCAACCACATCGATGACACTTTTGAGTCGATTGTGGGGAAAGCTTTGAGATCAGAGAGTCTTTACCCTAAGTCAAAGACTGAGGCTGCATCGGTAGAAGGGCCTAAGCCGCAAGCAGGCGGTGGAGGCAAGAATAACTCTCAGAATAAGAGGAAGCAGGACCAATCTAAGGGTGGCCAGAAAAAGAACAAGAAGGATGTTGAGTGCTTCAGCTGTGGTAAGAAGGGCCATTATGCTAAAGATTGTCGGGCCAAGCTAGCGGATAAGAAGTGCTTCAACTGTGGTCAAGTGGGACATTTCAAGGATAAGTGTCCGCAACTTCTTAAGGAGAAGCAGATTGTGAAAGCATATGCTATTGATGTTGTTCCTTCTTCGTCGAATGCCCCAACTGCGGCAGAGAAAGGAAAGAATATTGTTATTCAAGGTATGCTTTCTATTTATGATGTATCAGTTCGAGTTTTGTTTGATACTGGGGCTTCCCGTTCCATCATATCTAGTGACCTGGTAGATAGGTTGGGACTGGAACCCGAGATAGTCGGTAGACCATTGGTTGTGACGAACCCGATTGGTGGTTCGACTAGCCTTAGTATGATTTGTAGGAATTTGGTCTTATCGAGTCATGGATGTATGTTTGTTTGTAATTGCTTTGTTTGGGGCTTTACTGGGTATTGCATTATATTGGGAGTCGATTGGCTCCAGAGATACGGGGTGGTGGTAGACTATGAGGGCTTTTTGGTGACAGTGAGGGCGGATGATGGGCGGAGGGTAGTGTTTGGTAGTCCACCTAGTGATGGGGTTATGGCTAATTTTGTAAATTCCCTCGGCTTCCCGCAAGACGAGTTGTCAGATGTGCCCGTGGTTGGCCAGTATCCGGACGTCTTCGAGGAGGTGACCGGGCTTCCGCCACACCGAGAGATTGAGTTCCGTATTGATTTAGTGAAAGATTCCAGACCTATAGCGATGCCACTCCGTCGTATGGCACCAAGGGAGCAGCGAGAGCTCGGGGTGCAAGTCAGCAATCTTTTGAAGAAGGGACTTATTAGAAGGAGTGTCTCCGAGTGGGGAGCACCAGTTGTGTTTGCCACTAAGGCAGATGGTTCCCTTCGTTTGTGTGTGGACTATCGCGAGTTGAATAAGGTGACGAGGAAGAATGAGTATCCTCTACCGCGGATAGATGATTTAATTGATCAACTGGAAGGAGAAAGAGTGTTCTCCCAGTTGGACCTCGCGACAGGATTTCATCGGCTACGAGTAGCGGATGAGAGTGTTCCGAAAACGGCATTTAGGACGCCGTCTGGATTTTATGAGTAGTTGGTCATGCCATTTGGGTTGACCAATGCACCAGCCTACTTTGTAGATCTTATGAATCGAGTATTCAGAGATCAGTTGAATAAGTTTGTTCTTGTGTTCGTGGATGATATCCTTGTTTACTCAAGGACAGGGGAGGAACACAAGGGACACTTGAGGATAGTGATGGAGGTGTTGAGGAAACACCAATTGAAAGCGAAATTCTCTAAGTGTCATTGCTAGAGGAGGGAAGTGAGATTCTTGGGTCATGTTGTTTCAGAGAGTGGTATTGCCGTGGACCCTGCGAAGGTGACTACGGTACAGGATTGGCCTACGCCCAAGAATGCAACAGATGTAAGAAGTTTCTTGGGATTAGCTGGATATTATCGTAAGTTTATCGAGGACTTCTCCAAGATAGCGGCACCGTTGACTCAGTTGACTAAGAAGAATCAGTCCTTCGTTTGGGATGGAGTGTGTGAGAATGCATTCAAGAGTCTGAAAGAGAAGTTGACGCGTGCGCCAGTGTTAGTAATTCCTAAGGGGAATGAAGAGATGACGGTATACACAGATGCTTGTGGTACCAGACTGGGTGCTGTATTGATGCAAGGAGGTAGGGTTGTAGCCTATGCTAGTCGACAGCTAAAGCCGCATGAGAAGAAGTATCCTACCCATGATTTGGAATTGGCAGCTATTGTGTTCGCATTGAAGATGTGGAGACACTATCTCTTGAGAGAAAGATTTGAGTTGTTTACCGATCATAAATCGTTAAAGTATCTTTTCTCTCAGAAAGATCTGAATCTCCGTCAGCAGAGATGGTTAGAGTTCTTGGCTTCGTATGATTTTGATATCGCATACACACCTGGGAAAGGTAATGCGGTAGCCGATGCCTTGAGTAGGAGACATGCCAGTTTAGGGGCAATGTTTCTTGAATGGAAGCAACTGGAGTATATCGCGGGGTTTGATTTCAGACCAAAGTGCGAATTGGATCCAGTCATGCTAGCTAGTTTGGCGATCAAACCCACTTTGATAGACCGGATTGGTTCCAGCCAGAGGGACGATCCTAATCTGTTGGAAATCATCTCCAAGATAGAGATGGACATCGACGGTGAGGAGATGAATGTGTATGGGCTTGATCGAGATGGATGGCTTCGAAAGAATGGAAAATTAGTTGTACCCGACGTGAATGGCTTGAGAGATGAAGTGCTTAGAGAATGTCATCACTCAAAACTAACTATACATCCCGGTGGTAATAAGATGTATCGAGACATGAGACAGACTTACTACTGGGAAGGGATGAAAAGAGACGTTGGGAAGTTTATATCCAAATGCATGAATTGCCAGCTAGTTAAAGCCGAGCAAAGGAAGCCTAGTGGGTTGTTGCAACCATTAGAAATTCCCAAATGGAAATGGGAGCAAGTCTCGATGGATTTCATCGATGGTTTACCAAGGACTAGATCGAGATACGATAGCATTTGGGTAATTGTGGATCGATTGACTAAGAGCGCAAGATTTATACAAGTCAAATCGACCAGAACGGCAGCCAAGTTGGCAGAGTTGTATATGAAGTGGGTATGAGATTTCATGGAATACCTAAAAGCATTGTGAGTGACCGAGACCCGTTGTTCACTAGTGGGTTTTGGAAGAGCTTACAAGAGGCTCTAGGGTAGGATTACATCTCAGTACCGCATATCATCCTCAGACCGACGGTCAGACGGAGAGGGTGAATCGTATATCGGAAGATCTCTTGAGAGCTTGTATATTGGATTTTGGTGGATCATGGGATGACCATTTGCATCTAGTAGAGTTTGCATATAATAATAGCTACCAATCCAGTATCGGTATGGCTCCATATGAAGATTTGTACGGAAGACCGTGCAACTCACCGTCATGTTGGATAGAGACTGACGAGAAGTTTGTGCTTGGACCAGATGTGGTGATGGAAACTTCAGATAAGATTAAGGTCATTCAACAACGAATGAAAGCTGCCCAAGATAGGCAGAAGAGCTATGCTGATAAGAGGAGAAGAGACTTAAAATTTTCCGTTGGTGACTTGGTGTTTATCAAGATTTCTCCGTTGAAGAACGTGATACGATTTGGCAGGAAAGACAAGTTAGCACCAAGATTTGTTGGCCCATTCCCTGTTCTTGAACTAGTCGGGAATTTGGCATATAGAGTTGGCTTACCGGAGAAGATTGCGGGAGTTCACAATGTATTTCATGTTTCCCAACTAAGGAAGTTCGTTCACGACCCAGATATGACTATTTCACCTGATCAGTTAGAGGACTTCGAAGTAGAACCCGAGGCGGTTGGGAGCCGCAAGCCGATTCGTATTGTGGGGCACGATACGAAGCAACTTCGAAGGAAGGCGGTGAAGCTAGTCAAGGTTCAGTGGGGCGAGAACGAGAATGATTGTACTTGGGAGACAGAGGAGAGCATTAGAAAGGTGTATCCAGAACTCTTTGCTTGGTAAGGTTTACTTTGTAATTTGGTTATTCCGCATGCTAGGATAGACTTGTTTTGCTTGTTTGCATGTTTGATTGTTGTTTTATGATTGATAGGCATGCGGGACCCTTTTTTGTGTCTTGGTTAGGGAATTTCGGGGGCGAAATTTCTTAAGGGGGTGGGGGGGGAGAATGTAACAACCCGCATTCTACGCATCGGAGGATCGTAGAATATATTTTTTTTCCATATGAAGTTGTATGGTCATGTAACTTCGGGAAACAACCATTAGGGTCATTTCCCATGTTTATGATTTTTGTCGATTTTTAAATGACCATTTTTCCCCTAGCTGATCTTGTTTTGGCCATAACTTTTGATTGGAAAGTAATTTTGACCTGAAACCACTTCCATTAGATTTGTTTGATGGTTTATCTTTCCGTAGAGTGGTCACAATAGCCAAATGGACTTACTGTTTGGGAGATATGGCTGAATTAAGGTTTGGAAGGTGAAAAACTGCTTAACCGGGCCAAATAGGGTGATTAGTGGATAGGCCCATAACCCATTTCGGGATTAGGGTTATGGGGAGGCTGAAATGAAGTAGAGAATCATTCCATTTCAGTTTTCTAGCCTCCACTTATCACCAAGGAACCCTAAAAATGGCCTCCAACCTTTAAATCACCTCCAAATCATCTTTTGATCAAAGATTAAGCTTAGCAACATCTTATCAAGGAAGATCTACATCAAATCAACATTGGAGCTGCTGTTTAGCATTGGGATTTGCATCAAATCAGAGATTTATTTCAGTTTTTAGTTTATTTGTGGCTAAGGTGAGTGATTTGCATAGCTTTGCACTAATTATGGCCAATTAGGGGTGATTAGTGTTAATTAGTGAATTTAAACATGATAAAATTATGGAAAAATATTTATAAAATCCGAAATGATGTTTTAGACCGCTGAGGTGAATTTGGGTTAATTTGGTTAAGTTTTGCTAATCCTATCATTAGTTTCACCTAAACATGCTTAAGGGGAAATATGGGGTTTTGAGTATGTTTGATCCATTTTAACCTATCATGTTGATGTTTTGATGTTTGTGGTTGATTATGCATTTTGCTATGACTGTATGATATGCTTTGTGATTGATTTCAATAGTTAGAATGGTCGAAAACGTCGTCGAATGGCGTAAACACTTGCTGGAAAAGCTTTAGGAAACAGTGCAGGTTTCAGATCGATCGGATATGGTAGCTCGGATCGGATAAGTTGAACTGGGCAAGGGATTCGATCGGATCGGAACTTGACACTTGAGAAAACCGGCAAAAAGGAAGGCCACGCTAATTGATTGGGATCGGATCGGATGAAGGAGGACTGATCGGATCGGAGCACGTGAAGAACGAGGGAGCGGATCAGAGCGGAAGCACGAACTGGATGGGAGATGGCACCTGAACCGACCTGAAGTGGGACACCCGACCCGGAGGAGGACACCCAACCTGAACCGATACAACGCTGCGAACCCGAACCGAACCGCTACAGGGGGAGACAACACACCGACCCGACTCAGAATGGACACCCGACCCGAACCGATGGCTTGAAGAGGAACCCGACTTGACCCAGTATTGACCAATGACCCGAGATGCAAAGGTAGTCCAATATGGGAAGTTAGAGCTCAGGATCCAGTTGGGAACCGATTAGTTCACTTCATGGTTGGGCTTTGCTGCGGGACGTGTGCTAAGGAGTTGTCGATGTTCATAACTTCGATTCACCAATAAAAACGAATGATGGGCTACTTATCAATGCAGTAGAGTCATTATGACTCGAGGGGCAAGGTGATGGTGGCAAGACTATGTTATCAGTGCAGTAGAGTCATAATGACTTGAGGGGCAAGGTGATGGTAGCAAGACTATGTTATCAGTGCAGTAGAGTGAATAACTCCATGGGGCAAGTGGACATAGTGAGGATTGGTAAGGCTATGAGCCGGCGCAGATGGGGTGAATAACTCCATGGGGCAAGTGGACATAGCGAGGAATTAGTGGCTACGTTATCAGTGCAGTGAAGCCATTTATGACTTCATGGGGGCAGAGTGATCGTAGCAAGGTATGTTGGGTGATCGAAGTGGTGAATATCGTATGCTTTACGCACTGAGTGAGAGATGTGAGGATGGATGCTATGTTTGATTGTTTGCCATCACTATGACATGCACACCCCGACCTCCGTATCTTTACACCTTTTGATATGGCACCTTAGAGTGTTGTACAATATGTAGTGCTAACTCTTTGGTTGCAGGTCCAGGTTCAGGTATGTTTTAGTCTACCTGTTATTGTTCACTTTAGATGCTTACCGCTCATAACAGGCTTTATGTCTGACCCAGAGTTTTATGTCTCCTCTTATTACTCTGGGTGCTCACACGAGCAGACTAGAGACAGGTTAGCTGGTGATACGCGAGTAGCTGATTCGGAGGTGGGCAGGAGGCTTCCACGTATGATATATAGATATTCTCCCTGTGTCGCTGGTGGTCGCTACTTGGGCATTAGTAGTGTACCTCCTTTATCTTACTTTTGCTTTGAGACAGTTTGAAAAGTTGTAATAAGCTGTATTTTGGATTTCCACTTCTATGATGCTTAGTTTTGGTTTTCAGCTTATGCACTGTCTCTCCTGTTTTATGTCAAGTATGTTATTATTATATTTTGTTTTATGCGCTGTGAGACATTCTACAGGTTCCTTGTTAGTTCATTTCCTTCTTCCCTTTTTCCTTCTGACGACCCGTTCCGTGCTAACTGGACTTGTGTACAGCGCACTTTTGGAGAAAATGTCGGTTGGTGCGGAGCGGGCCGTCACACTTAGTATCAGAGCTCTAGGTTGCGTAGTTAACCTAGGGAAAGACACTAGGGAGAGATAGTACGTATATGAGAGCGCGTATTTGTGATTACTTTGGTTTTCAAAAGCTATATATGTATATACTATCAGTAGTATAAGAATGAAGTCGTACTGCACCAGCACCACTATGGGGTCGTTAATCGTTTCCCTTTTACATATTGACGATGAGTCGAGACATGACGGGTGCTGGTAGAGGGACCAACCAAGGGAATGTTGCTGACATGAGGGCGATGTTTACTGACCTCATGAGAGACATGCTTAGAGAAGTGCAAGGGGCAGTTCCCAATCCCGGAGTTGGCGTTGGCCCAGTAGTGCAGGCGCCGAGGGTCGATTTCGCCAAGTTGTGCAAGGATTACACTAACCTTGGTGGGAAACTGTTCCACGGGACGGAGTCGGCCACAGATGTTCAAGATTGGATGGATAGCTGTTATCGTATCTTCGATGACTTGGGTCTTGAGGATGCAATGAAAAGAAGGCTAGCGTCTCATCAGCTGCAAGGGCGAGCGATGAATTGGTGGATTGCCATTAGAACAGCTACTCCAGAAGATCAGGTTACTTGGGATCAGTTCAAGGCTCGCTTTAGCGAGAAGTTTATTCCAGCTGCCCGTCAGTGTTGTTCAAGAGGTTCTTGGAACTCAAGCAGAACGGAAGGGCAGTTTCTGACTATATTGCTAAGTTCGACACCTTGTTGAAGTATGGACTATCTCTTATCAACACTCCAGAGAAGAAGAATGAGAAGTTCATTACTGGTTTGGATGGATACTTGGGGAAAGGCTTATCAACCACACCGATGAGACTTTTGAATCGATTGTGAGGAAAGCTTTGAGATCAGAGAGTCTTTACCCTAAGTCAAAGACTGAGGCTGCATCTGCAGAAGGGCCAAAGCCGCAAGCAGGCGGTGGAGGCAAGAATAACTCTCAGAATAAGAGGAAGCAGGACCAATCTAAGGGTGGACAGAAAAAGAACAAGAAGGATGTTGAGTGCTTCTGCTGTGGTAAGAAGGGCCATTATGCTAAAGATTGTCGGGTCAATCCAGCGGATAAGAAGTGCTTCAACTGTGGTCAAGTGGGACATTTCAAGGATAAGTGTCTGCAACCTCTTAAGGAGAAGCAGATTGTGAAAGCATATGCTATTGATGTTGTTCATTCTTCTTCGAATGCCCCAACTGCGGCGGAGAAAGGAAAGAATGTTGTTATTCAAGGTATGCTTTCTATTTATGATGTACCAGTTCGAGTTTTGTTTGATACTGGGGCTTCCCGTTCCTTCATATCTAGTGACCTGGTAGATAGGTTGGGACTGGAACCCGAGATAGTCGATAGACCATTGGTTGTGACGAACCCGATTGGTGGTTCGATTAGCCTTAGTATGATTTGCAGGAATTTGGTCTTATCGAGTCATGGATGTATGTTTGTTTGTGATTGCTTTGTTTTGGGCTTTACTAGGTATGGCATTATATTGGGAGTCGATTGGCTCCAGAGATACGGGGTGGTGGTAGACTATGAGGGCTTTTGGTGACAGTGAGGGCGGTTGATGGGCGGAGGGTAGTGTTTGGTAGTCTACCTAGTGATGGGGTTATGGCTAGTTTTGTAAATTCCCTCGACATCCCACAGGATGAGTTGTCAGATATGCCCGTGGTTGGCCAGTATCCGGACGTCTTCGAGGAGGTGACCGGGCTTCCACCATACCGAGAGATTGAGTTCCGTATTGATTTAGTGAAAGATGCCAGACCTATAGTGATGCCACTTCGTCGTATGGCACCAAGGGAGCAGCGAGAGCTCGGGGTGCAAGTCAGCAATCTTTTGAAGAAGGGACTTATTAGAAGGAGTGTCTCCGAGTGGGGAGCACCAGTTGTGTTTTCCACTAAGGCAGATGGTTCCCTTCGTTTGTGTGTTGACTATCGCGAGTTGAATAATGTGACGAGGAAGAATAAGTATCCTCTACCACGGATAGATGATTTGTTTGATCAACTGGAAGGAGCAAGAGTGATCTCCCATTTGGACCTCGTGACAGGATTTCATCAGCTACGAGTAGTGGATGAGAGTGTTCCGAAAACGGCATTTAGGACGCCGTCTGGATTTTTTGAGTGGTTGGTTATGCCATTTGGGTTGACCAATGCACCAGCCTACTTTGTAGATTTTATGAATCGAGTATTCAGAGATCAGTTGAATAAGTTTGTTCTTGTGTTCGTGGATGATATCCTTGTTTACTCAAGGACAGAGGAGGAACACAAGGGACACTTGAGGATAGTGATGGAGGTGTTGAGGAAACACCAATTGAAAGCAAAATTCTCTAAGTGTCATTTCTGGAGGAGGGAAGTGAGATTCTTGGGTCATGTTGTTTCAGAGAGTGGTATTGCCGTGGACCCTGCGAAGGTGGCTACGGTACAGAATTGGCCTACGCCCAAGAATGCAACAGATGTAAGAAGTTTCTTGGGATTAGCTGGATATTATCGTAAGTTTATCCAGGACTTCTCCAAGATAGCGGCACCGTTGACTTAGTTGACTAAGAAGAATCAGTCCTTCGTCTGGGACGGAGTGTGTGAAAATGCATTCAAGAGTCTAAAAGAGAAGTTGACGCGTGCGCCAGTGTTAGTCATTCCTAAGGGGAATGAAGAGATGACGGTATACACGGATGTTTGTGGTACCAGACTGGGTGCTGTATTGATGTAAGGAGGTAGGGTTTTAGCCTATGCTAGTCGACAGCTAAAGCCGCATGAGAAGAAGTTTCCTACCCATGATTTGGAATTGGCTGCGATTGTGTTCGCATTGAAGATGTGGAGACACTATCTCTTGGGAGAAAGATTTGAGTTGTTTATCGATCATAAATCGTTAAAGTATCTTTTCTCTCAAAAAGATCTGAATCTCCGTCAGCAGAGATGGTTAGAGTTCTTGACTTCGTATGATTTTGATATCGCATACACACCTGGGAAAGGTAATGCGGTAGTCGATGCCTTGAGTGGGAGACATGCCAGTTTAGGGGCAATGTTTCTTGAATGGAAGCAACTGGAGTATATCGCGGGGTTTGATTTCAGACCAAAGTGCGAACTGGATCCAGTCATGTTAGCTAGTTTGGCGATCAGACCCACTTTGATAGAGCGGATTGTTTCCAGCCAGGGGGACGATCCTAATCTATTGGAAATCATCTCCAAAATAGGGATGGACATCGACGGTGAGGAGATGTGTATGGGCTTGATCGAGATGGATGGCTTCGAAAGAATGGAAAATTAGTTGTACCCGACGTGAATGGCTTGAGAGATGAAATACTTAGAGAATGTCATCACTCAAAACTAACTATACATCCCGGTGGTAATAAGATGTATCGAGACATGAGACAGACTTACTACTGGGAAGGGATGAAAAGAGACGTAGGGAAGTTTATATCCAATTGCATGAATTGCCAGCTAGTTAAAGCTGAGCAAAAGAAGCCTAGTGGGTTGTTGCAACCATTAGAAATTCCCGAATGGAAATGGGAGCAGGTCTCGATGGATTTCATCGATGGTTTACCAAGGACTAGATCGGGATACGATAGCATTTGGGTAATTGTGGATCGATTGACTAAGAGCGCAAGATTTATACCAGTCAAATCGACCAGAACGGCAGCCAAGTTGGCAGAGTTGTATATGAAGTGGGTAGTGAGATTTCATGGAATACCTAAAAGCGTTGTGAGTGACCGAGACCCGTTGTTCACTAGTGGGTTTTGGAAGAGCTTACAAGAGGCTCTAGGGTTAGGATTACATCTCAGTACCGCATATCATCCTCCGACCGAAGGTCAGACGGAGAGGATGAATCGTATATTGGAAGATCTGTTGAGGGCTTGTATATTGGATTTTGGTGGATCATGGGATGACCATTTGCATCTAGTAGAGTTTGCATGTAATAATAGCTACAAATCCAGTATCGGTATGGCTCCATATGAAGCTTTGTACGGAAGACCGTGCAACTCACCGTCCAATTTGATAGAGAATGGCGAGAAGTTTGTGCTTGGACCAGATGTGGTGAGGGAAACTTCAGATAAGATTAAGGTCATTCAACAACGAATGAAAGCTGCCCAAGATAGGCAGAAGAGCTATGCTGATAAGAGGAGAAGAGACTTAAAATTTTCCGTTGGTGACTTGGTGTTTATCAAGATTTCTCCGTTGAAGAACGTGATACGATTTGGCAGGAAATGCAAGTTAGCACCAAGATTTGTTGGCCCATTCCCTGTTTTTGAACTAGTCGGGAATTTGGCATATAGAGTTGGCTTACCAGAGAAGATGGCGGGAGTTCACAATGTATTTCATGTTTCCCAACTAAGGAAGTTCTTTCACGACCCAGATATGACTATTTCACCTGATCAGTTAGAGGACTTCGAAGTAGAACCCGAGGCGGTTGGGAACCGCAAGCCGATTCGTATTGTGGGGCACGATACGAAGCAACTTCGAAGGAAGGCGGTGAAGCTAGTCAAGATTCAGTGGGGCGAGAACGAGAATGATTGTACTTGGGAGACAGAGGAGAGCATTAGGAAGGCGTATCCAGAACTTTTTGCCTGGTAAGATTTACTTTGTAATTTGGTTATTCTGCATGCTATGATAGACTTGTTTTGCTTGTTTGCATGTTTGATTGTTGTTTTATGACTGATAGGCATGCGGGACCCTTTTTTGTGTCTTGGTTAGGGAATTTCGGGGGCGAAATTTCTTAAGGGGGGAGGGGGGGGGGGGGGGAGAATGTAACAACCCGCATTCTACGCATCGGAGGATCGTAGAATATTTATTTCTTTCCCATATGAAGTTGTATGGTCATGTAACTTTGGGAAACAACCATTAGGGTCATTTCCCATGTTCATGATTTTTGTCGATTTTTAAATGACCATTTTACCCCTAGCTGATCTTGTTTTGGCCATAACTTTTGATTGGAAAGGAATTTTGACCTGAAACCACTTCCATTAGATTCGTTTGATGGTTTACCTTTCCATAGAGTGGTCACAATAGCCAAACGGACTTACCGTTTGGGAGATATGGCTGAATTAAGGTTTGGAAGGTGAAAAACTGCTTAGCCGGGCCAAATAGGGTGATTAGTGGATAGGCCCATAACCCATTTCGAGATTAGGGTTATGGGGAGGCTGAAATGAAGTAGAGAATCATTCCATTTCAGTTTTCTAGCCTCCACTTATCACCAAGGAACCCTAAAAATGGCCTCCAACCTCTAAATCACCTCCAAATCATCTTTTGATCAAAGATTAAGCTTAGCAACATCTTATCAAGGAAGATCTACATCAAATCAACATTGGAGCTGCTGTTTAGCATGGGGATGCAACAAATCATAGATTTCAGATTTTAGTTTATTTGTGGCTAAGGTGAGTGATTTGCATAGCTTTGCACTAATTATGGCTAATTAGGGGTGATTAGTGTTAATTTGCGAATTTAAACATGATAAATTTCTGGAAAAATATTTATAAAATCCGAAATGATGTTTTAGACCTCTGAGATGAATTTGGGTTAATTTGGTTAAGTATTTCTAATCCTATCATTAGTTTCACCTAAACATGCTTAAGGGGAAATATGGGGTTTTGGGTATGTTTGATCCATTTTAACCTATCATGTTGATGTTTTGATGTTTGTGGTTGATTATGCATGTTGCTATGACTGTATGATATGCTTTGTGATTGATTTCAATAGTTAGAATGGTCGAAAACATCGTCGAATGGCGTAAAAACTTGCTGGAAAAGCTTCAGGAAACAGTGCAGGTTTCGGATCGGATATGGTGGCTCGTATCGGATAAGTTGAACTGGGCAAGGGATTCGATCGGATCGGAACTTGACACTTGAGAAAACTGGCAAAAAGGAAGGCCACGCTAATTGACTGGGATCGGATCGGATGAAGGAGGAGGGATCAGATCGGAGCACGTGAAGAACGAGGGAGCGGATCGGAGCGGAAGCACGAACTGGATGGGAGATGGCACCCGACCCGACCCGAAGTGGGACACCCAACCCGGAGGAGGACACCCGACCCGAACCGATACAACGCTGCGAACCCGAACCGAACCGCTACAGGGGGAGACAACACACCGACCCGACTCAGAATGGACACCCGACCCGAACCGATGGCTTGAAGAGGAACCCGACCCGACCCAGTATTGACCAATGACCCGAGATGCAAAGGTAGTCCAATATGGGAAGTTAGAGCTCAGGATCCAGTTGGGAACCGATGAGTTCACTTCATGGTTGGGCTTTGCTGCGGGACGTGTGCTAAGGAGTTGTCGATGTTCATAACTTCGATTCACCACTAAAAACGAATGATGGGCTACTTATCAGTGCAGTAGAGTCATTATGACTCGAGGGGCAAGGTGATGGTAGCAAGACTACGTTATCAGTGCAGTAGAGTCATTATGACTTGAGGGGCAAGGTGATGCGTAGTAATACTATGAGCCAGCGCATATGGGGTGAATAACTCCCTGGGGAAAGTGGACATAGTGAGGATTGGTAAGGCTATGAGCCAGCGCAGATGGGGTGAATAACTCCATGGGGCAAGTGGACATAACGAGGAATTAGTGGCTACGTTATCAGTGCAGTGAAGCCATTTATGACTTCATGGGGCACAGTGATCGTAGCAAGGTATGTTGGGTGATCAAAGTGGTGAATATCGTATGCTTTACGCACTGAGTGAGAGATGTGAGGATGGATACTATGTTTGATTGTTTGCCATCACTATGACATGCACACCCCCACCTCCGTATCTTTACACCTTTTGATATGGCACCTTAGAGTGTTATACAATATGTAGTGCAAACTCTTTGGTTGCAGGTCCAGGTTCAGGTATGTTTTAGTCTACCTGTTATTGTTCACTTTAGATGCTTATCTCTCATACCAGGCTTTATGTCTGACCCAGAGTTTTATGTCTCCTCTTATTACTCTGGGTGCTCACACGAGCAGACTAGAGACAGGTTAGCTGGTGATGCACGAGTAGCTGATTCGGAGGCGGGCAGGAGGCTTCCACGTATGATATATAGATATTCTCCCTGTGTCGCTGGTGGTCGCTACTTGGGCATTAGGAGTGTACCTCCTTTATCTTACTTTTGCTTTGAGACAGTTTGAAAAGTTGTAATAAGCTGTATTTTGGATTTCCGCTGCTATGATGCTTAGTTTTAGTTTTTAGCTTATGCACTGTCTCTCCTGTTTTATGTCAAGTATGTTATTATTATATTTTGTTCTATGCGCTGTGAGACATTCTACAGGTTCCTTGTTAGTTCATTTCCTTCTTCCCTTTTTCCTTCTGACGACCCGTTCCTTGCTAACTGGACATGTGTACATCGCACTTTTGGAGAAAATGTCGGTTGGTGCGGGGCGGGCCGTCACACATCACATATCCTTATGTGATATATGAGACATAATACAAACAACATGCATTAGTTGATTCCAGAAGATAAGCTAAACTGGGACGAATGATTAAAAACCTGTCATGCAATAGCAAGTAATTATTAAGGTTCCATGTTTACTATCTGTATTTATGATGATCAGTAGAGGAGTAACAACAATCTTTCATTCTCCTATCCATATGATTGGTCATGATTATTTGCACAAACAATAAATTGAGAAAACATTAGTGTAATTATTATTTGACTTACCAAATGATTTCGAGAGACCTGACATCTAAAGTTTCCTCCCTATCATTTGGCATCTTCCCAAAAAAGAGTGCATTTGTCTGTAAGATGAATGTAGTAATAATATTTGTATCATTCTGAGGAAATATAAAGAAAATGACAGTAAGAAGGAATAGCTGATGGAGGGAAAACCACACTCTACGTCGGACACATCAGATGCATACGGCAGAAAATCCCCTTATACCATGTAATTGGCCATCTAATGAAAATGGCCCATTGTCGCATGAAACAGTCCAAGAATGCATGTAATCCAAGCATACGATAGAAACACGATGAGCTATGCCTGAATGTGTTGTGGTTGATTTCAGCTGAAAGATGTACTTCTTACAAATTAGAGTAAAATATTGTTCAACACAGTAGCATCGCCAACTATTTCCAAAAGCTAGTTTACTAACTTGTCAGAGTAGAAAACATTAGCTACAATTTTATCAACTGTATCCAACTGATGGTTTATAAATTCTCTATCATGTGTAGAAAATATTAATTTATCATACCTATCATGAGTAATATGCATATAAAAAAGTTAGTGTGCTCTGAAACTTGTATTTGAAAAGGTAAAAAAACTCAAATTGACCGTCGAACAGAATAAAAAAGCGTGTACCTAGAAACTGAAATGTTCAAGGGAAAAATAGAATTGATCTGTAATGGTAAATAGAGAAGCTGTTCCACCATAACATGCGTTTGTTGAATCAACTCCTTCTATGTCAGTATTGTCGCTTTCCTGTCCATTTTTTAAAGTATTATGATACACTAAACATTGATATGTCCTAGATCTATATAGGATGAAGTAACGGGACTGTTACTTTGGTCGTCTTTATACAATCTAAAAAATAAAAATAATCAGGTACACAATAAAAGGTGCAATCATGAAGTATCTAAATATCTTATACCTTTTAACCGGCCTTTTGGTCCGGTTACCAAAAGTACTCAAGACACGCTCGACTCAACTCATCGCGTGAAGCCAAGGCCAAGAGCGAAATCCAGGACATCCAGGAGAAAGACCGAAGGGAATCGCGCCGACAAACCTCACCACATCTTCTCCAAAAACACACTTCGCACCGGCCAAGTTGCGAAATTTCGTACCTCCAAGGCACGAAATTTCTTACCTTGAAGGCACAAAATTTCATAACTTAGAGGTACGAAATTTCGTTTCTTCAAGGTACGAAATACGAAATTTCGTACCTCGGAGGTACGAAATTTCGTACCTCGAGGTGCGAAATTTCACACCTACCAGGAGGAAATTTCGCACCTCACCCAGGTACGAATTTTCCGAGGCCGAAACTGGGAGGAGCGAATTTCCTGTAGATGGTTCCCATTTCTACCTACTCCCACCTAACCCTTACCTAACCACTTCCTATAAATACCCCACTACCTCACACTTCAAAAGAGGGGAGATTCTTGGACCTTGAGACCACTATAGAGCTTCATTAACGGCATCTCCTCTTTGAGGAAGAAGAAGGGCAAAATTGTCCATTTTATTATTTCTTGCAAATATGACTATTTTGCAGAGTAGTCCACATATGTAATGAGAGGATCTCAACCTTGTAATCTTTCAAAGTGATTAATAAAATCTCTACACCTCTTCAAAGTGGACGCAGGCCTTCACTAAGGCTGAACCACTATAAATCTCTTGTGTCATTTACCGCATATATTTTATTTCATATTGTATAATATGTCTTGTCTATGTGACCATATTATTAATTCCTAGTAATACGGAATCTTTGGTGTTTGCGACATTTTTGGTCGTCAACATTTGGTGCTTTCACTGAGAAAACTCGAACATTACGTCTTTCTTGCATCTTACCATCTCGACTTCGACGAGTTTAAGGTTCCTTGCTCAACCTGCCGTCGGGCCCGCGTACGATAGTAAAAAAGTCAAAGACCGTAATAACCGGCTTGTCAGCCGTTGCCGGGGCCGGTCCATCCAATCCATCTCCACCGGCAAATATCCCGGCAGCCAATGAAAATGAACCCCCAGTTGTGGACCCCGAAGCGCCCGTAACCGAGGCACACAAATCCGTACACTTAATGAAAGGTACGAGTGTACGGCGATCGAGCTTAACCAAGCGCTAAGGAATAACATTGACCTTATGCGGCAACTCAACGAAAGTCAGCGCGACGTCGCTCGACTACGACTAGCTCGGAACAACGCCCGACCTCGACCACCAACATCGAAAACTTCCTCTTCTGAGACAAGGGGCCCGCACCTACAAAGGAGGTTTAGCCTCATCAACAACGTCGCCGTCCGAACAAACGCCCTCGACAACGGCAATGGCAATGGGTATGCCAACGGTAACGGCGACCGTACCATCGTCACCTACAGCGGGGGCACCCAATATCAGGACCACTCTCCCTTAATCATCAATGACGGACCCGCTCCTACTAACCGACCTCCTCCTCGACAAGACCCAACGGCTGCCTGTCGAAGCAACGAACCAACTAATATGGCGGCCCAAACCTGCCCTGAACAAGACCCGCGCGCCCCCCGCCCCACGTCAACGGGCACACGCAGATCCCATCATAGATGTCGAGGACTCGGAAGGCAATAGCCCGGACGTCCACCATAGAAGACGTCCTTGAACCCCTGAACCTCGCCAAAACCAATGGGTTCCAATGGTGGATCCCCATCCAACCTACCTTCCCGACATAGTCCGAAGGATCATGAGAGAGATGCGAAGGAATGTGCATGAACCATGGGAAGCGCACATTAGGTGCAACCCTTTCACTCGAAGAGTGAACGAAGCTGAATGGCCGCGACGTTTCAGCATGCCATAAATGTCGCTCTACGACGGCACCACCGATCCTTGTGATTTCTTAAACCGTTATGAGTGGCAAATGGACTCGAGCAGAGGCGACGATCCCGTCAAATGCAAGTGATTTCCGGTTTTCCTTTCAGGAACTGCCCTATTGTGGTTCTCTCGCCTCCCGATCGATTCCATCAACAACTTCAGCCAATTAGCCACACAATTAGTGAAGCAATTCCGAATGCACATCCCAACTCCGAAGAACGCCCTCGCTCTTTCCAACCTATACCAAGGGCCTGCAGAATCACTCAAAAGCTACCTTTCTAGGTTCAACGAAGCCCTCGCCGAGGTCGAGGATCCAGACCAGCGCACTATACTGTTCCAATTAGCTAAAGGCGTCCTCCCAACTTCAGAATTTGGGGCATGGATCGACCGAAAGCAACCGAAGAGCCTCGACGACTTCTATGAGAAGGCGGGGCAGTTCTTGTGTCAAGAAGAAGCGAGGCGCAACCGCGCCATCGAGACCACTCGTCCCAGCATCCCTCGAGCAAGAACCGTCAATAACCAGCATAGGGGGCGAGAAACAGGAGGCCCGTCTAACTCTAATACGGGGGCAGCACCCCCCAGGCAGAGGCCGAACACTGGGGGGCAAGGTGGCCGGGGCACCAACCAGGTACAAGCAGATCCGAGGAAGCTCGGCCCCTATCAATTTTACGAGACGTATACCCCGCTAAACGAGGATCCTGAGACTATCTATATAGAGACGTGTAACACTCTACCATACAAGAAACCCCGAGTCAGAGAATCCACAGAATCCGAAAAGAGCTTGGGAAAATACTGCCGATATCATGACATGTATGGCCATAACACTAACGAGTGCTGCCAGCTGAAGGATGCAATCGAGAAACTCATCCGAGAAAAGCGGCTCGAGCAGTACGTCGAAGAGCCCTTTCCCTCTAAAACTGATCCAAAGCCTCCAGCACCGGCTCCTCAAACGGCCGCCAAGGTAGCCTTAGGACCGTCCAATGCAAGGCGGGGCATCGTGATCAATACCATTTGTGGCGGGCCAGGTCCCACGCGTGACAGCTTCCGAAAGATGGAGGAATATATGGGCTCCATCAAGCATGCGATCCACGAGGCTTGCTCTGATCCCGACGCTTCTATCCCACCTAAGCTCCGGAAGACTATGCGGGATGACATCACCTTCAACGGGAGGGGTTCCACGGGGATCGAGATCCCAACTACCGATCCTTTGGTAATCACCGCCCAAATTGGTGCTACAACTATTCAAAAAATATTGGTCGACTCAGGGAGCTCGGTCAACATTATCTTCAAAGCCTCGTACGATCAAAGGAAGTTGGAAGAAAAAGATCTCATACCGTGCTGCTCCATGATCCACGACTTCAATGGGGCATCCAGCTGTCCAGTTGGAGTCATCGACCTACCTGTCGAACTCGGTATAGGGGATCGGAGCCAAGTCCGCCTCCTTACCTTCGTCATCATCGACATCGCCTCGTCCTACAACGCCTTCCTTGGACGTCCATTCCTCATAGAGTTCCGTATATGCCTATCACCATGGTCCCTCCTCATGAAATTTCCGACAGAAAATGGGATCACGACAGTCAGAGGCGACCAAGTCAGTGCCAGGGAATGCTACGCGATAGAATGGAAGAATGCGCAACAGGGAAAAGGGTAAAGCAGTACCCGCCCCCTTTTGCGCCAAAACCGCCTCCGCATAGCAACCAGCGGCGTCTGGGCCATGGCTCAAACGCCACTCCTGTCTTTCCGACGACCTCGATCCAAGGAAAGACGAAGAACCTGAATGGGAGAGACCAACTCCTATCGAGCCAACCATAGATGTGCCCGTCAGCCTTACCAATCCATCGCGCATGTTGAAGATAGGGTCGAACCTCCATTCGGCAATCAGAGTTGACCTCGTAGACTTCTTAAAGGCTAACCTAGATGTATTCGCATGGACTCATTCCGACATGAAAGGCATAGATCTAGCAATCGCCTGCCATTCTCTAAGCATAGACCTTACAGTGCCTCTTGTCAAACAAAAGCGCCGCTTCTTAGGACCTGACAGATCCAAGGCACTCGAAGAAGAGGTAGATCGTCTCCTGAACAACAACTTTATTCGCGAAGCCGACTACCCCGAATGGGTATCTAATCCAGTCTTAATCAAGAAGGTCAATGGTAAATGGCGAACATGTATCGACTTCTCGGATCTAAACAAAGCGTGTCCCAAGGACAGCTTCCCCCTCCCGAAGATTGACCAACTGGTCGACTCAACCGCTGGATACCAATTGCTATCTATCATGGACGCTTACTCTGGTTACAACCAGATCCCAATGAATCCTTGCAATCAAGACGAAACTTCCTTCATAACCGACCGCGGGCTGTATTGTTATCGTGTCATGCCATTCTGTCTCAAGAACGTCAGTGCCACCTATCAGCAGATGGTTAATCGCCTCTTTAAGAATCAAATCGGGAGATCCATGGAGGTGTACATGAACGAAATGCAAGTCAAATAAAAAACATCAAGCAACCACGTCCACGACCTCTCCGAAATGTTCGATGCCCTCCGCCAATACGACATGAAACTTAACCCTCTAAAGTGCTCCTTTGGCGTCGCCTCGGGAAAGTTCCTGGGTTTCATTGTCAACGCGCGGGGCATCGAAGCTAATCCCGAGAAGATCCAGGCTATTCAGGACATCCGAGTCCCTGAAAACATCAAAGACGTTCAAAGTCTAATGGAAAGGTCGCCGCTCTAAGTCGTTTCATCTCGAAGGCCACCGACAAGTGCATTCCTTTCTTCGATTTGCTTCGAAAGGGGAAGCGCAACTTCAAGTGGACCCCCGAATGCATTTTCGCGTTCAAAGAACTCCTCGACCACTTAGAGCGACCACCTATCTTATATAAACCAATAGACCATGAGGACTTATACGTTTACTTGGCTGTTTCTTCGTAGGCAATCAGCTCAGCACTCATACGGCTTGAAGATCGCATTCAACGGCCCGTCTACTACATCAGTAAGTGATTGACGGGGGTAGAGAAGAACTACCCAAAGCTCGAAAAGCTGGCATTCTGCTTACTCATCTCATCCCGGAAACTCAGGCCCTACTTCCAGGCTCATCCTATTAAGGTCTTCACCGACCAACCGCTGCGCCCAGTCCTACAACGACCTGAGGCATCCGGTCGATTGCTAAAGTGGAGCATGGAACTCAGCCAGTTCGAGATTACATTCATCCCTCGTTGAGCCATCCTTGGACATGCCCTCGCCGACTTCATAGTAGAGTTTATTGCACCTAAAGAAGCTACTACGGAGGATACCGAGACTCCTTGCCACACATGGAAGATATTTGTGGACGGGTCCTCCAACGACAAGTGCTCGGGAGCTGGCATTGTGTTCATCACTCCCAAGGGACGCTCCATACACTACGCACTGAAGCTAAGTTTTCCCGCTACCAGCAACGATGCAGAATACGAAGCGCTGATAGCCGGACTGAGAATCGCTATCGAGCTCAAGCTGAAGATCATTCATATTTTCTCCAACTCACAGCTTTTCGTGCGTCAAGTGAAAGAGGTGTACCAGACCAAGGGGGAATGACTCGCCCTGTACCTAGCCTGATTCCAAGACCTACTCGCTTACTTCGACCATTTCACTATCACTCACATCCCGCGAGAGAAAAATGAGGGGGCCGATTCTTTGGCCCGATTAGCAAGTTCCGAGGACCCACAACTGTTGGGCTTCGCCCCCGTCGAGGTACTCAACTCCCTTAGCACCAAGCCAATGCCAACCGATACGACCATGAGCATCGGGCCCGAGCCAGAATCGTGGATGACGCCAATCAGGGGCTACCTACAGCAGGGGATCCTTCCACAAAGCCGCAAAGAAAGGCGAGCGCTCACCCGCCAGTCAGCCCGCTAACTCCTTATGAACGGGACACTCTATGGACGAGGCTTCTCCGTCCCCTTACTCAGATGCATAACCTCGGAGGAAGCCACCAAGATCCTAGTCAGCATACACGAGGGAGAGTGCGGTGACCACACCGGCCGGCAAACCTTGGCCAGGAAGATACTCCGACACGGCTACTACTGGCCCACACTCGAGCAAGATGCTACTGACTACGCCCGCAAATGCGACAAATGCCAATGCTTCTCGAAGATCCCGAGAGCCCCGCCAACGGAACTAACACAGATGACTAGCCCATGGTCATTTGCCATGTGGGGGATCGATATCATTGGGACTCTTCCCATGGCCAGAGGTGGGCATGGTACACCGTGGTCGCCGTCGATTATTTTACCAAATGGGCTGAAGATGAAGCTCTCCCACCATCACTACCAAGAAAATGATCAATTTTGTGGTACGCAACATCATCACCCGATACGGGGTCCCTCAGGCCATCATTTCAGACAATGGCACCCAATCCGAGAGCGCAGAGTTGAAATCCTTCTGTCAACGCAATGGCATTGAAAAGAGGTTATCGGCCGTAGCATATATCCAGGCTAACGAACAAGCTGAGGCAGTTAACAAGGTCATCAAATCCATCATCAAGAAGCGCCTCGAGAAGGCCGGGGGCATGTGGGCAGATGAACTTCCTTTAGCCCTTTGGGCCTACCGGACCACTCACAAGACAACAACTGGGCACACTCCCTTCGCCCTCACCTACGGGTCTGAAGCCGTAATCCCCATCGAGCTCGAACTTCAATCTCACCGAGTCACTTACTTCGATCCGAAGACAAACCAAGATTTACTTATGGGATCACTCGACTTGCTAGAAGAGAAAAGGAATGAAGCCGATCTACGAGCAACGGCTCAACGACAACGAGTCGCCCGGTACTTCAACTCTCGAGTCCGCCACGAGGACCTCAACATCGGAGACCACGTCCTAAAGTGGGTATTCCCACCTCCACCAGGCCTCGCTCCTTTTTGGGAAGGCCCGTACTCCATTACACGAAGTCTCAGTGACGGAACTTTCAAGCTAGCGACCGTGGACGGAGTCGAGCTACCAAGGGCTTGGAACAGCGAACATCTCCGCCGCTACTTTACATAATTTAGCACCTGGTTGTATACGCTTTTCAGCGATGTTTTATTTCCCAGCAATTCAGAGCATTGTAAAGGCTATTCATGCCAAATGTTGTTAATGAAAATGATGTTCAGCTTCATACTTCGTTATTCTATGTTTACTCCTCATGTGATATGTTTGATCAATCCTAACAGCTCGTTTTCGTGTAAACCACTGACCGCGGTATCGTCCTCCAGTGCGGAGGTCGACACCACCGCCCGTTCCGCGAGCCAACCTCGCAATCTATCCACATCGGCTACGACCGGTACCCCGAGCACGGGAGCCGGCAACGCTACTCGAGTCGTCGTCCCCGCGGCGCGACCGAGTATAAATAACCTCTAACTCGATCCTAGGACCAGCACCGAGGCCGAGGATAAATCGTTCAAACCACCCAACAGCCAGACAGAGCGACACCAACTCCTCCCGAACTACGGGTGTGGTCGAGCACTTGGCGCAGCACCAAGGCTGACCTTAAATCGTTACATCCCCGAAGCTCTCAAGGCTTAGGGGTAGCCCAATGCCATAGTCGGACCCTACGGGCTGATGATTCGGGCTTCTCTTTCCTGGCGAGTGACGACGTCGGCGGGCTCGCCTTAACCCGATGAACGATGGGAGAGATGACACCGGACGGACCGCATAACGCGACGTCATACGCCTTCGCTACTCTTGAGGTTAACCCAGGGCAACCCAAGAAAAAACAGCAGGCGCTCTGGCCAGGCTCCACAAACTACGGGTCTCCTGAGCTGAGGGAGATCTACTAGAAGCCTGCACACTATCTCACCCCTCTAGAACCACGATCCAGAGTGCAATACACTACACACCCCCCTGGGACAACCACCCCAGGGTGCGGAACACACAATCACTTTTTTGTCAGGTGTAACGATAAGTACGTCTATGCAAGTACGGTACGCCCGAAAACATAGAAAGAACATCCGAACATTTAACAAAAAAAACGTGATCTTTAATAATTCACACTTCATTACAACACACACACACTACAACCCATTACATTACTAATATCTTTCTTTTTAATGACAGGGTGTACATGCACACCGTGCCTTGAAAAACCAAAAGCGAGGGCCGAACTCGCGTAAACTAGCGGCCTACACTACCAAAATAATCATTACGCTAATACGTGAGAGACTAACCCTAACCATGCTTCTTCTTCTTCTTGCTTTTGCTTTTCTGTTTTGCAGATTCGACGCTCGACGGATCATCCTTGGAGTGATGCCTTTTACCTCTAGACCCCTCTCTTCCGCTCCGGCCCTTATGAGAGGTAACCGACTCATGCGAAGTTGGGAGACCTTTCCCATCTGCCCCATCACTGCTGGAAATCTCAGTGACATCAACAGGAGCATTAACAGGCAAAGGCCTAGGAGCACCACTGGCGGCAAGACCAACCACCGCGACACTCGCTTCTGGGACGACCTTCCGTTCCCTCTTAGCTTTCTCCTTAGCCTCCTTAGCATGTCGCCGATCAATGAGCTTTTGAGACCTGCGCTCCGTATCCCCAGCCTTAGTTGACTTACGAGCTTCGATGACCCTTCGCTGAGCTTCCTCATCGGCCACCCTCTTCCTCTCCGCTTCCTCATTAACCCGCTCCAAGTCAGCAGTAACGGAAACCTGCTCCGATGTTTCCTCCCGGGTCTGAGTAATGGCCTCCCGTCCTGACACATCGCCCGGTCTCGTTTCCTCCCTCACCGGACCTCGGGAAACCGCACTTAGCCCCTCTACCTCATCACCATTATCATCATCAAGAAGACCCCCGTAAACACTCGGAGTCAACCTTATTCCCGAGTGGGTTTCAAGCTGATCTCCGCTCCTCCCATGCTGCGTCCCCTCAGGTCCCAACCTAGACTCAGCCACTTGGGGGGTCAGGAAGGCGGGGTCCAATACCGCGGTCGATCCAGGAGTAGTTGGGCAAGGAAAACGCGGCTTGTTAGTCCACAAACACAAAAACCGCATACTCTTCTGGGATTCGGCATAAAGAAAATTTACCTCCGCCCAGTAAGGGCGTAGCAAGAACAGAAGGGGCACCCGGTGCCACGGGAAGTGTAACGCCAATCTCCCCCGGCTCTAACTGTTCGCGACCATGCTCGGATGAAACTTGAGTCGGAGCTACAGAATCTGTCACGGCAGTCGACCCAAGCACTGGCGGCCTGTAGGAGCTTCCTTCCATGGGTTCCACCGCTACCACAACACTATCAGGAATAACCGATTTCCCCTTCTCGGCGTTAAGCCACTCCAGCCTCTCTCTCTCTCTGCATCCTCAAGCAACAGCCTTCTACCCTCTTCCAACTTCTCACGCTCCTCCCCGATCAGGAGGTCGGTCATAAGCTGTTGATCATCCAGGGTCTCAACGCCTACCCCATGCAAAGAAGCCTCGTACGGGACCAATCTCTCGCTAGTTCGCGCCAACACGCGAGAGTAATCGGGCATCCAAGAAATTCCTCGGAACTTCAGGACCTTAACCAGCATATCCTTGATATATCGCTCCATAGCCAATTGTGCCTAGTACTCGGCGTCGGCTAGTTCCTCTCTCAATCGTTCAACCTCTCTCTGGAGCTCCGCCTCCGACCCTTCTACAGAGCCTCTCACATCCCGATGACTGGCTTCAGCCTCCTCCTTCTCCTTCCTCGCCACCTCGAGCTCTCTCTGCAAGCGGTCGTTCTCTGCTAGTAAAGTTTTGTTCTCCTCCTGGAGCCCGAAGACCTTGGCGTTCTCTCGCTCCAAGTCCGTACAAGCCTGGTCCACGTCGGCTTTCTCCTTCTTCAGAGTTGTATTCTGAGTGGTAAGGTCGGCTATAGTCTCTGTATACATAGTGCGAGACTTGTCAGCCTCCTTCTTGAGCGTCTCATACCCTCGCTTCAATTCAGCTGACAAAACCGCGAGATCCATGAGTCAATATCAACAGATATGTAAACATAAAAGACTTCCAATAACCTAGAAGGAGAAGACCTACCAATCTCCGCATTCAAGTGATCGACGGAGGTTCTCTCAGCGTCAATGGTTATTTGACGATCCATGAGATGCATGTTCTTCTCTCTAATCAATTGCGATAGATCATGGCAATATCGAGTAAGCTCATTAACCTGACCATACGCGGCCTGCACGTGTTCCCAAATCTCTACAGAGGACCTCTCAAAAGGCGGACGAAGATCGGGGAGGGATGGCAACTCGTCAAAATAAAACCGAGGAAAGTGTTGCTCTAAGAATACCCTCTTCTCCGCAGGAGAAAGCTCTCGAATCTGAGTTGCTGTTAAAACCTGGGTCTTAATCATGGCCACTATATCTGGCCTGGGCTGGGCAAGCAGAGGCTCCTTCCCCCTCGGAGTCTGAATAGAAGCCGATGGAGCGGGAACGGGAGGAGTCGAAGATGGCATGTGACTCGGTCCTCCCCGGTCAACCCTTGAGCCTCCCCTAGGTACCTGAGCTGGAGAAGGGGGAGGAGCGGTATAAGATTGAGGCCTGCCCTGATAACGATCGCCGTGGCCATGACCCCGTGGAGGTGGAACATGGCCATACAAGCTAGCACCCTGTTTAAAGGAACCAAGAAAAGCACTATCGTGTCGGCGGCGGTCTCCGCGACCTCGTCCTCCACTTCCTCTGGCCATGTCACCTGTCATAGAAAAGAAGCGAAATCGGTCAACGATACACACCGATACTTCTCTATGCAGCATGATGTGTGTAAGTGCATATCCTAAGTGCTCTCTCAACAGACCAGATTGTCCCTCGGTTGAAGGAGTTATTCCTTCCGCGGCACGAGCTATATCCTCCATACTAGCCGCGCTCGGCCACAAAGACAAGTCCACAGGAACCGCGGCCAGACCGGAAAACTGATCCACTCTCTCAAGGGAGGCGGTAGCTTCCAGAGAAGTTACAGGAGAGTGAGGACTATCCATCACTTCCTCTCCCCCCCCCCCCCTCGGGGGGCAGACGGAAGCATCAGGAAGTCCTTCCTCCCGAGAAGTTGTCTCCGCGCCACCGGCCTTGCTACCTCCAACACCCTTGTGGAATTTAACGACCATTTTCGGCCCAAGGTAGGAAGGGGGTGACTTCCTTTTTAAAGCAGAAGCGGTGGAGGTTCCCGCCATTCCCTCTCGCGACGCACCACTCGCCACAACGGGCCTAGGCGAGGCGGGTCCAGATAAAAGCAGCCCCGAACGGCGAAGACGATCCAAGTCTACCACGGTATCCGTCCCACGAGAGGCTTCAGGAATGGTTAGGAGGGCATCAAGGCGTTGTCGGTACTCGTCACTAGTAGGTGCCTCAGGATTTCCTGCCACAATCGGAACAAAAATGTGAGACACGGAGCTCGACAAAGGTAGCAAGATAAATTGAGTAAACTCACGTCCTCGTATCCACCTTCTCGCAAAGCCGGGGGGACAACGGACAAAGAACCAATCGTGCTTGATTATAGACGGTCGGGGCCACTTTCTGACAAAAATCCTTCTGCCCGGAAACGCCTCCAAGAACCATTGAGAGGACGATTCGCCGGTCGATCGCCGAAAATGGAAGAGGTACCGGATATCCTCTCCGGTAGGGTCCCGGCGCAGAAACTCCCGGAAAAGAACACAGGTGCCCAAAAGCGCGGAGTAAGCATTCGGATGCAATTATGAAGGGGCAATGCGGAAGTACAACAACATCTCCCGTATAAAATCATTGGTCGGGGGCACGCACTCCACACTGCAAGCATGACGATTTCAGATAGTAAGCCCCTCGGGCGGTGCATGGGCCCTTTCTCCCGGTTCGGGGGCACGAGCCTCCCCCTCCGGGATACCAAATCATAGCGACATATTGTTAACTGCCGAGGCATCCATACGTGATGGTACCGAATCAGGAGGATTGTCCAGGATAACCGCACCAGGTAGCATGTCAGGGGCCACTAGGGCAATCGGCTCGGCACCATCCGTAATATCCACGTTCTCCATCGCCGGATACACTACCGTGGAATTCAGCCTTTCGACATTTCCCCCATATTCTAACACCTCAGGAGAACTCCCAGCCTGTGAAGGAACCGATCCCTCAGTAGTCTTAGGCTCGCTGCCCCCAGAGCTAGTGTTGTCCGTAGAGCCAGAAGTAGAATCAGAAGAATTAGACGATGGCGGGGAAGCCTCGGCTCCTAGGAGTTTCCTAGTTTGTGATCTTGTTTGCATGGCTCACTATACTTCAACATACCAGTATTAGACGTCACAACAGAATAACCTGTACCCCTCGCATTAGTAATCACTAACAAGTGTGTGCAGTGCCGTGCAAAGAATGAAAATGCTCACAGAAACGCTAAAGATCATAACAGTTCAGTCACATTCCGGATATATGCTCTATCCTATGTTGAAGCTTCGAGTTCTTATCCATACAGTTATCGATGTCAACACTTAGTACATTCATGCAATCAGATAAGCAGTTAATAAGTCCGAGGGCGGGGAGTCAGGAAGTTAAAGTCAAAGTCGAGGGCACCTAAGGACGATATCTGGTGAAGGTGAAGCCTTCAGACTCGCCCCAGGGCTCGAAGAATCAAGTGCGTAGAAGTCAGAAGCCCGAACCGGGGCACCTCAAAGTCCAATCCAGGGGTTCAAAAATGTCGGACCAAGGGGGTTCGAAAATTCGAACCATGATGGTTCGAAATTTCGAGCCCCGACGGTTCGACATCCCGAACCGAAGGACTCAGACTTCCAAACCGCAAAGGCTTGAAATTTCGAACCATCAAGGTTCGAAAATTCGAGCCCCAAGGGGCCAGTATCCGGACCAGCAAGTCTCGAGACCTTGAAACCATAGGTTCGAACTCTCGAACCCCGCGGGGTTCGAAAACTTCGAACCCAACCAGGCTCGACGGGCTCGAGCTCACCAGGTTCGAATCCTCGAACCTCGCGCCTCGGCCTCGAAGCCTCGAGCCTCCTCCAGCAGTCGTACCTCGACCTCCCTTCTCCCTTCCCTCCGTCGACCAAGTTCATTACCTAAAAAAGTCTTCTTTTTTTGTCAAAGGTCGAGGTTCGAAATTCTGATAATCACAACGCAAGGTAGAAGAAAATGAAGGAGGGGGCTACTTATAATAAAAAGGGAAAATGTCCCTTCGTATTCCACCTAGGCTCAAAATTTCGATTCTCGCAACCCGATATTTCGAGCCGCCAGAACTCGGGGATCCAAACCCGTGTGGTTCGAAGTTTCGAACCCCCCCAGGTTCAAAATTTTGAACCCCCCCAGGTTCAAAATTTCGAACCTCACAAAGAAAAGAAAAAGAGGAAGAAATTTTTTATGAAGACGACAACATGTTTCCTCCTGACCGTCGAACGCACGGACGCCTACATCTCGCAACACGTCAGTCACCAGAAACGCGCGATTCTGACGCAATGCGAACACAAGGCAACGCTAATACGACGTCAAACCGACGGCGACTCGCCCAAACAGGCGAGCCCGCTGACTAACAAATTCTTTTCTATAACTTGCAGGATAAATCCGCAACTCAACTATCCTCTCAACTTCCATTCCGAAGCACATCCTGTCAAGACAAGACGTACTTCGGGGGGCAAATGTTAACCGGTCTTTTGGTCCGGTTACCAAAAGTACTCAAGACACGCTCGACTCAACTCATCGCGTGAAGCCAAGGCCAAGGGCGAAATACAGGAAATCCAGGAGAAAGACAGAAGGGAATCGCGCCGACAAACCTCACCACATCTTCTCCAAAAACACACTTCGCACCGGCCAAGGTGCGAAATTTCGTACCTCCAAGGTACGAAATTTCGTACCTTGAAGGCACGAAATTTCATACCTTAGAGGTACGAAATTTCGTACCTCGAGGTGCGAAATTTCGCACCTCACCCAGGTACGAATTTTCCGAGGCCGAAACTGGGAGGCGCGAATTTCCTTTAGATGGTCCTCATTTCTACCTACTCCCACCTAACCCTTACCTAACCACTTCCTATAAATACCCCACTACCTCACACTTCAAAAGAGGGGAGATTCTTGGACCTTGAGACCTCTATAGAGCTTCATTAATGGCATCTCCTCTTTGAGGAAGAAGAAGGGCAAAATTGTCCATTTTATTATTTCTTGCAAATATAACTATTTTGCAGAATAGTCCACATATGTAATGAGAGAATCTCAACCTTGTAATCTTTCAAAGTGATTAATAAAATCTCTACATCTCTTCAAAGTGGACGTAGGCCTTCACTAAGGCCGAACCACTATAAATCTCTTGTGTCATTTACCGTTTATATTTTATTTCATGTTATATAATATGTCTTGTCTATGCAACCATATTATTAATTCCTAGTAATACGGAATCTTTGGTGTTTGCGACATTTTTGGTCGTCAACAATACCCCAACATATGCTTAATCTTTTCCATGAAAGAGTGATCCTCAATATAAGATAAACACTCATTAATTAATCAAATTCAAAAAAACACAAACGTCGTCAACAAGTCTTACGGGTGGCATTACATAAGAAAACAGTTGTGAGAAGGATATCGCCAAGATCATCAATAAAAGTGATGAAAAGATAAAAAACATAATCAGAATATTATATATACATGCCCAACAGCTGCTTCTTAAAAGATTATATTATGGTTATCGTCCAATATCACCCCATATGTGGTTGCACCATGAAGAATTAAGTAACAACATCCCTTGCTATTTTTAATATAGATGGTCATGAAAACAAGTTGACAATATCCAGAAACAAATTAATGCTATAGGAAGTCAATGAATTTGGTTCCAAGATGAGTAGTTAGGAGTTGATGTTTCGGAAGTTCCATAATTTAACAGATCTAAATAAAAGTAAAAATAATCAGACCATAAGAGGAAAATATGCCATTTTCTATTAAGAGGGCAAAATTTAAAGATAGACCCTTACTTCATCGATCAGCAAAGCTTCTAGATCATTAGATACTAATGCTACCCCGGAAAACCTATCATGCGCTCCATCTCTAGTTCAACTTGATTTACTACACAACGTATTTTCCGTTTTACTTATGAAACTTGGTAAACCTAGCAGCTTTCAAATTAATGCAAACGTATAAATACAAGTACCGAATCACTCCGAAAACAGAGTACTGGATTTGTGCAGTTGAATTATGTTTTAAAAAAATAAACTTATTGTTACATTTATCTAAATCAAGTGTTATTTTTCTTTCTTTTATTAAGACACTCCCATTGACATTGAGTTCAGCAAAGTAAGCTGTCTCACCATATCAGCTAGATTTTAGAACAGTCATAAAAATTAATATGAAAATAAATTTGAACAAAAACCTTAGGCATCAGCCCAAAAAATATACCTCAAAAATTTGCATGAGCCAAGTCTTAATTGATTTACTCTTATCTCTATTACCATCCCTGTACCAACTTCCAATCTCCCAATCATTTTTGGATCGATTTGATATTTCTCAAGGAGCGATATAAAAATAGAATTTTATTCACACTTTTTTTCTAAGTGTGAACAAAACACTTTCCTTTTATTGGATGAATCAGGTGGATCATACATGGACCCCCTGAATTCTTCCAATAGGAGCCGAGTGTTTTTTTCACATTTGCTAAAAAGTGTGAACAAAATCGGACTCGGGATATAACTACTGTCAGACTGCACCAAAAAACAAAAATAATGCAACCTCCAATTTGAAACATCGGACAGTACATATACAATGAAATTCAAAAATTAGAAACTTCCAATGACCTCGTGGAAATGAAATCCTCCACTTCTGAACAAAATGCCATACATTCTTGCCCCAACCCGATTGTGTACTTTCCCTTTCTTGCTCCATCATGAGCTTCAATTCAAGTTCCTCCTGCATTACAAATCAATTGATTAAAGACAAATATTAATCTTTGCTAAATGTGGATGCATTTTTTTCAATTCAAAAAGAAAAAGGAAAAAGAAAAAAACCCATCTTCATCTATTATTCAAACTAAAATTGTGCAATCCCAAAATGATTTAATCAAAACGTAAGGTAGCGTTTGGTTTATTTTGTGTTTTGCATTTTTAGTTTTCGGTGTTAATTATGAAAGTTGTGAAGATTTGAAGTGTAGCGGTGGTGATGGATCAAAGGGAAAGGGAGTGACGGAGGGGACTGTGGTAATGGTGGATAACGGATTTGTTATTGTCATTCCCTTGTTTCTTAAAATATGAAAAATAATAAAAAGTTGTTTTCGGTTTTGTGTGTTAACTCCGTTTTGTAAAACGGTCATTTTTCACGATATATGTACATTATCGATATTTTTGTATGTGTAAAAACTCAAAATTAAAAAATCTAAACCAAATGTTACCGAACTTTTTTACATTACACCAACACTGCATTAACGGTTAGGCAGTGGACCGCTTAACAAATTAGAAGTACAACTGCTATGGTTAAACCTAATACCTTCTGTCAGTGTAAAACATTATACTTTCATCTCCGGATTAAGACGGGAAATGAAATTACATATCAGAAATGCAATGCAAGCAGCATGACAGTGTAATAGGCTGAATCGCTCGATCCAACAAGCTCCACTCATCATTTTAAATCAAAACAGAAGGAAAAAAACCAATTTTAGGAGGGATAAAAGGTCAAGGAAATACTTACCTACTGAGCACAGGTGGGTGGAAAATAGATATCCATGGAAATAATTCCAACATCCACAGCTTTCGTCTCCATGAAAATATCTTGCGAACACTAGATCTGAGTTTTTATGAATATTTTGCCTGCGAACTGACAGCAAATATTTGACAAAGGAAAAGGGAAATAAAGAGAAAAGAAAATGAATGCGAGAAAACTCTGGGATGCTCAAAGGCTGTGAGCAGTTGGCGCTGCTCTGATGAAATAGATACGTATGATTATTTCAACAACTCAATTTACCATTGCTTCGCTGCAGCTCATCCAACAAAAAACAGAGTTGTTGAACGATAAATTATCAATACAGAGTGCATATATACATATAGTCAACCTATAAATCATCAATATAAACAACTAGCTAAGGTAGCCAACTACCATAATCACTAAAGCTGGTTAGCCTGAAACTCAAACAAGATCAAATATGTTGTCATTAACAAACAGAGATTTGGCCTGGCAAATCATTCCATGGTCTGCCCTACGCTTGATGATGATGTATGAAATAGCCAATGCTAAAAGCATCACAAAAACTCCAAGTCCAACAGCTATAAAGCTCAAAGTACTGGATCTAACAAATATAAACAAAACCATTTAAACTTGAACAAACACATTAAATTATATGGATGGCTTTGATGTGGATAAACCTCAACAAGACTAGACCCGAGACAAGAATGCCAATACCATCGGGCTGGGTCAAATTGCCATGACATAAAAGATACTATCAAATATTTTGCAAAATTGAGTACAATGATGATGCTTACAATTGCACTTGTTGGCTGGTGGGGTATGGCCTTTGCAGGAACCACGCAAAGCCATGGCCTGAGCTTGACATTGGATCTGAGCTTACCACGCTGCTTGATTAGGAGCAGCATGAGATTGATGGAGTAGTCTCATTTCCTATGTATTAATATATAAAAATAATGTTTTAGTAAACATATATTCAGAGAAAAAGGAGATACATACATACCGATACATTTATAACGGTAGCACTGGTACAACTTAGACAGTCTGCATTAAAATTTTGTTCCACAATTTTGTACCACGGGTAAAAAAATAAGAAATAAATTACACCAAACACCCTATCTTGTACCACTAGTTCATATTTTTCCTGTAACTGATCACTAATTGACACACAAAACCAATATGTCTGAAAATCATATATAATATTAAAGCCGAATGACCCATTTACTCACATGAGTGCTGTATAGCCGATATAGACCATGGAACCCATGCCTTGCAACTGCATTGTTTTGCTGATAGTTCCAGCTGTAAAATGAGGGTGTCATACACTCAAACAATTGATGCGAACCTTTGAAGTGTTATATATGTTAAATCAACATATTTGAGGTAATACTAAGTCAAAGAAATATTTGAAACCAGTGTTATTTTGACAGACACTCAATAAGTAATACAAAAGGTATAGAATGAGAATGAAGAAGCATACTTTTAATTCAGCATGGGAGGATGATACCGGTGCCACTCGTAGCACGTAAGGGTTGGTTTTGCCCACACGCTTAAGTCGAAATCGCACCTGCCTTGTTGTACCTACGTATCTATTTTGATCGACATTTCTGCATCTTTGGTGTAAAAAATAAAATAGAACAATGATAGATAGACCACACTTGCTTCATTATACCATTCTGATGGAATTTAACCTTGGACAAGAAAAGTTGGTTAATCAAATGGCATCTCTATTCCACTAAATCACTTTTCAAGTTTTACAATGAGGAAAGAGACATATGACTTATCAGGTTAACAACATCTTCTTGGTCTACATCTGTGTCTTCAACTTCATTATCTTCATCATCATCTGGAGCCTCTGGATCCATTCCCTGTGTACAAACACATAAATTTGCACTTAATTGAGTTTACTGTAATATACAGTAACATAGAGCTTTCTGAAATATTCAGGTGATGATGGTTAATCTATTGTGCTAGTACAAACCTTCATCTGCTTCTCTAAGCACTTAAAACCTTTTTTGCAGCTGCATTCTGTGGGTTTATACAACATACTCTAAGTTTGACATGTGACACAGGATCAACATACATTTGACATGGAACTTATTTGTTCTGAAACAATTCCTTGTACAACATACGAATGATCAGGATGTGATGTTCCTTGACAAAACACAGAACAGTAGTACTCCTGTTGATGGATATAAACCAACGTACTGAAATAAACCATCATTAATAAGAGTGCTTCCCCTAACCTAAGTTCAGGAAGCGATCTCCCTGATATTTCTCAATAAAAACAACATGTATATATATAATATGGAATGAGGGGCGACTTAACTCCCTTTCCAATAAATTATATGTATTTTAGCATGCCAAAAAAAAAAAAAAAAATCCCTCTTTAGTACAGTTAGCAAATAACAAACTTTCCAAAGACAATGGTTGCTGATTTTGTTAAATGCATTTCAGTAGGAGATAGAGACAAACGGAATAAAAGTAGAATTTCGGTCCTTTGAGATACTGAAATATGGCCAAATACAATTGTTCTTAAAAGCGAGCAACAGATGACTGGAGTGTGGTACAAAATAAAGCAGGTTGGACTTTCTATTGCACATTTGTGTATGCACACAATCAGCCAGATAAGAGAAGAGAGCAGCGCTATGGGATTATGTAAAAACACACACTAGTGCCTTTATTTACCTTATGGTAGGGGATTTTAATACTATTCTATATGGAGAAAAACGAATAGGAAAAATAAATAACCCTGTTTACTCTATGAATCCCCGTTCTAACTTTGCCAAATTTGGAGGGAAAACCAACTTATTCGGACAGCCAAGTATAGGGAACTATCATACCCTGAGAGGATTGGCAGAATCATAAAACTTTCTTGCCTGTGTGATATATACACATGCTCTAAGTTTGTGACACAGAAACAAAATTTCACTCTGTTTCATTAAATAAATTATTTATACCATTCTTGATTCTGTGCCAACTCCTTCATATGTAAGTCGTTTTTTTTTTCTTTTTCCCTTTTTTTAATAAAATAAGTGTAACACCCCACATCCGTTAAGGTCACTCACAAAGGGAATGTCTTAACTTCGGTGGAGAGTTACAGGTAAAAGATACAGATAAATTACAAGACAGACAAAATTAAAACAGCGGAAAATAGAACTTTACTTTATTGATAAAATAGTTTGTACAACAATTGTTTTCCAATACCAGAATATCCGTCTTACAAATTAAAGAAGCATAAAATAACATTTATATTCCCCGATGTAGCGTGAGCCAGCCATAGCAATGAAAAAGAGAATCCAAGCAAAACTTCGACTAATCTTCAGCTTGGAAGGAAAACTGGACTAAGTAGTAGTATTTCCTCCCTGCGAACCGGGGGGGGACCGAAGACAAGAAAGCGAAAGAAAACAGAGTCAGACATAAATTCTGGTAAGTCCAGTAACTTTCAGCATGTGAACAGGTAAAAAGCAACATAACATGAATTAACTGAATACAAGACAACACCATGGTGACGGGAATCATAAGGTTAGCACAAGATATGATAAGGTAAGATAAATTGGATGCACTTCTATACTTCCTCTTCTTCACTACTACCTTGTTATTCTAATTTCTATATCTCTGCACCACCTAACTAGTAATCTGTATAAACTGATAAAACAATAACATGATCCCAATCCCCGCAATTGTGGTTGTTTCAGGTGTACATCTATTATTTATTACCTAGATCTAATCTAGGGTTTTTTATCGAGCGCATTCTAGATCCAACCAGGGTTTACGCTACCCAGGGCTACTGGGGTTTATGCTACCTATTGAACGTTTCTCGGATTTTAGGGTTTACGCGACCTAGGTCCAACTAGGATTATGCTACCTATCGAACGACGCCCCTACTGTAGGACACACTACCCAGAGCGGCATATGTTCCTAGATTTTCCCTACGTTTGTGTCGTGAATCGTTATCGCTTTCTAGATGCACATGTCCTCTATATGTGCGACCCGAGTCTCGTGGTAGGGCAAATCAAGAAAACACGAAACTTGGTCGGGAGCTTTCAGATATCTGCCGATGCAGATGCTAAGGTCTGTTTTTGCAGTGGTTATGGTCCCACCTGACCCCTCCCTCAACTGATGAAAGGCACACCTTGAAAAATGAGAACTATACGCAGGCCCCCCTATGCCCCCACTAACCTATGGTCATCCGCAACCATAACTAGATAGCAAGTATATGATCTTTTGGAGTTCTCCGCTTTTCCGCTTCACGTATCTCGATTGACTCAAGATGGTAGGTAGACGACGAGTTGCTATCACAGGGCTATTGGTCTCGCTGAATCACGCAGGTCCATCCTAGCCTTTAGGTTGCCTTATATTGCAACCAAGGCATACTCTTGGTTCTTCTAACGCAGACCTTAACCTCTGTGAGCCCAGGAGGATCATCTGCAGCCTCATAGAGGGATACCAAGAGTACCCTCACGTCCCCTTGAAGACGCGTGCTTCGTCACCCAGTTCGTTGGAGCCTTCTTTAAGATCAGAAGGACGTTCGCTCCTTTAACTAAGTTCTCCTAACTATGGTTTACCACTAAGGATTACTACTTAGTTCTCTTAACTATGGTTTACCACTTAGTTTCCTGAATCGTCATTTTCTTAACTAAGGTTTTCTACTTAGCCCATTTAACTAAGATTTACTACTTAGTTCTCCTTCTCGTCAAGGTGGATTAGTTAAGTGTCATTAGTCAATTCAAGTTAACTTAACTCATTCGTTTGTCCTGTTAAACTGGTTAAGTGTTATCAGTAGTTCATGTTGACTTAACCCTACCACAAATCAAGTTATATTGGTTAAGTATTTCTTATTACTTAACCCCACCCCTTCATCTTGTATTGGTTAAGTGTTCCCTTTAACTTAACCCTGCCCATCTGTTTAGCTAACATGTTATAACGGTTAAGTGTTCTTTTAGTTAACTTAACCCTAACATCTGTTTAATTCACATGTTCTAATGGTTAAGTATTGTCTCTTCATGTTTTAACTTAACCTTGTTCATTTGTCACACTATGATGGCTAAGTGTCCTAAGTTTACTTAACTCCACCTTTTAGTCTAGTTAACATGTTAAATTGGCTAAGTGTATTTTACTTAACCCCACCTTCTAGTCTAGTTAACATGTTATAACGGTTAAACCTTTTCTTAACCTCACCCACTTGTCTAGTCAACATGTTATAACTGTTATTTAACCCCTACAAGTATTGTCTTGTTAACATGTTAAGTTGGTTAAGTGTTCCTATGGACTTAACCTCCCATTCTAGCTTAACTGTTTCTTAGCTTTAAATTATTCATTTAAAGCACCAACCACTCATATTAGACAGATATTGTTGCGGTCACTGGACGTGTCGGTCGGTTCCGGGCAGATTGCACCGCAACTCAGTCTAACCTCGAGTCCTTTTGGGCTCAATGCTCTAACCACCCACATTAGATAGGTATTGTTACGGTTGCTGGATTTGCCGGGTGGTTCCGGGCAGTCTTATACCGTAACTCAATCTAACCTCGGGTTAGGCATATTTGTCTTTCCTAGATTTACATATTTATCCTTTTTGTCTATATGTAAATTGCTAACAACTCTTTTAAACAAATTTGGCCTATATCATATTCATTTGTCATGCCCACTAACATACCTATTTTCTAGGCCCAAATCTTGATCTACCTATCATTTAACCCAACTTGCAGTTTTATGCCAATTTAGATCTAGTATTCCCATTTACAGTTCATGTCAAAACTAGATTTGATACTCTAGATTACAATTTATGCCTAAAGCTTAGTTTACTAGCCAATACTAGATTCAATATATCAAATTATATCTTCTATAATTCACGTCAAATTACCCCAATTTGCATCTAATAGTCATGTTATAATACATGCTCTAAATTATGCCAAATAATATAGATTTCATGTTATACCCAAATAACCCCGCATTCATAACGTACGTATACCATGATTTCACAAGTTTTCTAAATACTCATGAAATGAAACTAAAAAGGGAACATGAGAATTGACATAAAAGAATAGGCATGCAAAAGCAAGCCAAATACAAGGATAATGGGTCCAATGGTTTTGGTGTACATAATAGTGAATAGGAATAAGCTAAGCAAGTCACACCCTAGGTATGAGATCCAACAAAATGCCAGTTCGGTGTACAACATGGTTTGTAACTATAGTGTTATGTTCATAAGAAACTAACCATAATGGTTATAGGCAATTAACCATAATAGTCCTAGGTAATTAACCACATTAGTCATAGTCATGGTCATAGGTAGTAGTCTCACAGTTATGAATCATAGGCGATTGACCACAATAGTCATGGATAGTTAACCAAAATAGTCCTAGGCCATTAACCTCAATAGTCCTAGGCAATTAATCACAATAGTTTTCAAGGTCATGGTCATAGATAAAAGTCATAGTCGTAGGCAATAATCTTATGTTCATAGTCATAGGCAATAATCTCATAGTCATGAATCATGGTCATAGGCAATAGTCTTATGTTCTTAGTCATAGTCTTAGGCCATTAACAATAGTTTCAAGGTCATAGGCATAGGCACAGTCTCATCAGTAATTAGTCATAATAGTTCTTAATTAGATCCAAAGGCATATACAAGCACGGATTCAAATGAAAGAATCAGGGATACTCTTATATCCATTTAATTTCATGCCATAAATAGATCTAGACGTTCAAATCTAAAAAGTAACTGACTTACGTTGATCGGTTTTAGAAAAGGATAAGAAGATAATGTTGTGGTGATTTGCTATGATTTGCGTGACGTTGCTCGAAGCCGTTGAGTTAGCCTTTTCTTCCCTTCTTGAAGCTTTAACTTTATTTGAATCTCCAATATGTAATTCCTAGCCGTGGTCTTCAAGAAATAGTCTTCATGTTTTATTTTAATTTATTTATTTTCAATTATTCCAGAGGCGGCATAAGGAAAGAATAAAATGGTGTAAAGAGAATGGGGCTAGGGGCTGTTTATATAGGATTAGGCGGACGAATCTGAACTGAAAATGAGACCAGAAACATCAGAATGAACCCAGGCTCGAAACTGGGTTTCGGCACCAGGTCGACCATAGGGTCGACCTGGTCCCTGGGAGGTCGACCATAGTGTCAACCCCCAGGTCGACCTCGTCCTGGGCGGGAAAATTCCCGCCCAGTCTGCGCTGGGGTTTGAATTCGAATTTCAAATTCGAATTCGAGCTGTTTTTCTGTTATGAAAATCCTTGAAACTTCGGAGGGTCATATCTCCCTCATACGGACTCCGTTTCTCGAAAACTCGGACTCGTTTCCAAGCAGAATTTCGAGATGAACGCAATGGCGCAACCCGTTTCCCTTGATTCTTATTTTAAAATTTAATTATACTTTAATTTGCGAAACTTAATGTTACAGAATTACGGGGTGTTACAAAAAGGTTCATCAAACTACCTAGTCTACTTAATCGTTATGATCTTTAAAAATCAAAACCGACAATAAATAAACAACAGTCGTCAAGTACATACGATTTACCAGTTATTGATTGAAGACTTCATATCCCAGCCAAATGTGCAAGTAACTTCACCTTAAAATAGGATTCCCTGAAGCATACGATGTGTAAATAAAATAAAAAATTCAGGAAAATAGTATCCTTTCACTATACATATAAATGAATAACACTCGCTTATGTTCCCGAGTATCCCATCAAATCATTCTCATTGACAAGGTCATCATGGATATCTCCTAGAGGACATCCAAACCCACCGAAATTGAAAGATAAGCCATCAAATGGATGGCTCAATATATGATTTAAATCATTCTGAAATGAACCTTCAACTAAATGATGGTTATTTCCATCAATTGAACCTGAACTTCGATTTCCATTCATATCCAGTGCATGCTCATCGATATCATGCTGGTTGTTATTAATAACATCCCTCATATGATGGTCCAAAATAGGCTGAGGTAACTGCTCCATATTGCTATGATGAATCCCATAACCTACTTGCATTGGTTTACCACCAAAATAGGTCTCATTATATTAGGGAACGGTAACGACTGATCAGCTTGAGAGATGGTCAGCAAATTACAAGTATTACCTTTCTGTTAATATTAACAGTACTATGACTTACATCTATAAATAGTACCAAACCTTTAAAGTTGAAATGTATTAATATTATACTGTACGATTATCATTAGAACGAATTTAAATTCGAACTCACCTTTTCCATTGTCACGATATAAGGAGGGACATCTACCTTCCAAATCCCACAAAATGTGCATGTAGTACTTCATCAACTATGCATAAGCCACTAGCCTGCTTTATGCTCTTATACCAAGCAGGCAAGTAACCTGGAGCTAATATCAGTACTCCACCCACTCTCTGTGACAAATGGATAATTTCAAACAATCATGAAGAAATAAAATTAGCAAATTCAACATAAACCATAAATTAGAATTATTGTACCTATATTGCTTCAGCATTTCTATCAGTTATAGTAACAATATAAGCCAAATTTCAATGCAGCATCTCTATCGAGTTACAGCTGCTCGAAGTTGTAAGGGAACCCGGAAAGCTAGCTACGGTGTAAATTAATGAATTTTCTCCTCCTTATTTGTTTGATTTCTTCCCTAGAGCATTGCTAATTTCACTGTGATTTAAAAACAATTGTACGTGTTTTGACTTTGATCCAGATCTGAAAAATCTAAACTGCAAATCCAGTAGAAATAAACGATGTGTTTCCAATTTAAGATAAATAATAAAAATCCAGCTAAAACAATGCAGATTGAAGTGATTCCACCTAACTATCTCGAAGAATGCAGATCCGATAAAAGCAGAAATAAAAGATGCGGTACCTTATTAGGGCTTTTGAGAAAATTCCCAAAGCAAAGCTCTAACAATCATCTAAGAGAAGAAGGAAGCTCGAAAGCTAAGAAAGAATAATCAGAAGCGAAGCAAATATAAAATGGAAGCTAACTGGGGAACAAGCGGCCGAATTTTAAAATTGGGAATGGTTTTGTTTTAGTTTGTGCCATCAGGTCGAGGGATAATAAGTAGTTAGTTTGCTGTCGAGAGTCCGATATTTATTTTATTTTAAAATAATGATGAAAGTATTATAGAAACACTTAATTAAGAAATGAAACACTAAACAACTGTTGCATACCTAGAAACACCAAGCAACCATTTCATCATGAAAAAAACGATGTGTTTCTAATTCATGCTTTTGGTGTAGTGTAGAGGTCCTCCTTTACTCCATTTTCTTCACCTTTCCACCATAAAACTTAGAGACTTGAAGATCTACATCGTTTGACGCTAGATCTACACTATTAGAAGAGAGAGTTCATTGAATTGTAGAGTTTAGATCAAATTCTTCGTTGTCCGGATCTAGATCTAAGTGTATTTGAGTTGTTTTAGAGAATTGGTGAGTGATATGCATCTCTCACACATATTCAATCAAGTATATGAGTATTTGATCTCGTTTTCCATCATTTCCAATTGTTTTCTCATATATCTACATCATGGTAAGCTTATTTTTCGTATGAATCGCTATAAGATCTAATTTAGCAAATTAAAACTAGTAATTTCCATATATTTTCATGTGTTTATGCAAGTTAGATCCATAATTTTAGTTCATATGTTCATTTATCATGATTTTGGTAAAATGTACATAATTTTTAATGATAGTTATCATTTTCATGATGTTAGTAACTTCATATCATGTTTGTGGTCGTATTGACGAATTGGATGAGTTGGTTTCATCGAATTTGTTGTTTGACGAAGTTTTGATCAAGTTTGTGGGCGGAACGTGTCTGTTCAGGCTATGGGTCGGTCAGGCCTCTATGGGTCAGTGGTGAAGTACAAGGTGTAGTACATGATGTAGTACAGGTGATGGGTCGGTCGGTAGAGCATGGGTCGGTCGGAATCGCCTGGGTCGGTCTGACTTTCTTTCCAAGAAATGATGGGTCAGTTGGTGGAAAAGTTGATGGATCGGTCGGCACGAAGATGGGTCGACCGGATGCTTTTGGTGATGGATCGGTCGTAACTCCAGGGTGATGGATCGGTCGGTCATTAATGGGTCAGTCGGTCATGGTTCTGGAGGATGGGTTGCCTTGTTCGAGTGGATGGATCGGTCGGCATGGAACTCGAAGGGTCGGTCATGTTTCCTGGGGATGGTTCAGTCATGTCTTTAGCGCCATGGATCGATCGGGGTGTAACAACCCGTATTTTCAATAACCTGTAATAACATAAATCGAGGCAGAATTTAATTCTAAAATGGGAATCAAGGGAAACGGGCTATGCCATTGCGTTCGTCTCGGAAAAATACGCGAAATAGAGTCCGAGTTTTCGAAAATCGGAGTCCGTATGACCAAGATATGGCCTCGCGAAGTTTCACGAAAATTCCCAAATTAAAGTATACTTAATTAAGTGAAATGGGTTGTGTAGATATATATATATATATATATATTGATATATATATATATATATATATAATTGAAAATTTAATAAATAAATATGCAAAAATGCTCAAAACAGCGAATTGGGAGAGGGGAATAACCGAACCGGCCGATTTTTGAAGTCGACCCGAGCCCGCTGGGTCGACTAGGGGTTAATCCAGGGTGTTTGGCTGTCAACCCGTGGGCCGATTCGCTCAAGTGCAGATTTTGCATTTGAATGGTTCTCATGGTCCATCTTTAATCTAAAGGCCCTAGATGGTTCCTACACTTGACTTCTTCCCCAAGACATGCTTTGATGGCTTGGATTGAATCTAGGGTTAATCCTATGGCCTAAAACACTTGCCTAATCTATAAATAAGACCCTAACCTACCCTAATTCATTCATAATTAAACCTAGTGACTAAACTATGGCAAAATGCTAGCTCTCATGGCCTCCACTAATTTTATGAAGAGGGTTGCATACTAATCACTCTCTAATCAACTTCTAATCCCTTCTTAGCATCTTAATCTTCTTCATTTGGTGTTCAAAGTTGCTAGTTGTGAGTTTCTATCACTTTGATGATCTTTTGGTAAACTAATTAGATGAGATGTGATGAGATTTATGGTTTTGTATGTGGGTTAATGAGCTTTGAATCATATGATATGATGTTAGCATTAATCTTATGTTTATGCATGTTGAGTATGTAAGCTTATGCAAGTTTAATATGATGTATGTTATGTTTGCATGATGCTAAATATGCAAGTTGTGGGCTATGTAATCATATGCATGTTATGCAAGTTCATGGTAATATGCTATGCAAGTTACATGTTTGTTAATATGCAAGTTACATGTATGTAAATATGCAAGTTACATGTATGTAAATATGCAAGTTACATGTTTGTTAATATGCAAGTTACATGTATGTAAATATGCAAGTTACATGTTTGTTAATATGCAAGTTACATGTTTGTTAATATGCAAGTTACATGTATGTAAATATGCAAGTTACATGTTTCTTTATATGCAAGTTACATGTTTGTTAATATGCGAGTTACATGTATGTAAATATGCAAGTTACATGTTTATTAATATGCAAGTTCATGATGACACATTATGCAAGTCTATAAGCTAATATGCAAGTTTGTTATGCAAAATGAATATGTAAGTTATGTGACATATTATATGCAAGTTATGTGACATGTTATGCAAGTTCATATGCAAGTTATGTGTTTGTTAATATGCAAGATGGCACCTTTGAAACATGTTCATTCATATGCAAGTTGACACCTTTTATATGTGTTATATCATGAACGAAATTACGTGGGAACGATGGGGTAATTAAATGCATAAGTTAATAAGATTGTGTGAAATTAATATAATTATGCATAACACAAAATAAATAAACATAGTATGGGAATTTGCCTATTTGGTTAGGTGTACCCATACTATGTGTTGGGAATTTACCTATTGAGTTAGGTCTACCCCATGGGAATTTACCTATTAAGTTAGGTCTACCCATGTTAAGAAAACTTGATTAATTAGGGATAATTAATATAAAATTATGAGGGTGATTAATTAGGTGTAATTAATTGACTAAGACACGAGGTTGGACTCAGTTGTAGCGTAAAACTGCCCGGACCCAACCGGCTTAACCAGTTGCTACAAATGTTAGCCCAATGTGAGAGGTCTTAGGCACAAACTAAATACGTAATTAATGTAAAGACACGAGGTTAGACTCTGTTATGACATAAGGCTGCCCGGACCCAACCGGCTTAACCAGCGGTCATAAAAGACAGTCTAATGTGAGAGGTCTTTACAAAGGTTACGTTCTTAATTAATTAATTAAGAAACACTTAACCACATTAGCATGTAGAGGGACATGAGGGGTTAAGTGGGTGCCTCGGGTGGCATGAGAAAATCTAGTGGTTGCCTTGGGTGGCAATAGAAAATACGATTAGAATACTTAACCAAAATGGAACATGTAATTAAAACATGATTAAAGGGTTAAGTGGGATATACTAGAAAAAGGGACAAGCTTAGGTGGGTAGCTTGTGGAGGCCCATTTCAACCAGTAACCCATACGTATCTTTGTGGGCTCGACCCATGTCGAGGACGGGACACGCATACTGGGCTTGACTGTAAGAGGCAAACGGGTTAGCGGTGGCAACGCAAGTCCAACGGGCTTCATATGCGTGAGTGGGCCCGGGCTGGTAGGTAAGCCGTTGTTGCATCGAGTAGATATAAGCCGTGCACCTTTAGTTCCATCAGGTTGCCACATTGGGGAATGATACATCCCACGGTGGGGCCAGCACGGGTATCTACGTTAGGGAGCCGATCGAATGGGAAGTAGTGTGTACACCTAGTGGATTGTAGGGCCCCGTGGCGCCTACTTGGTCACCTAGGGGTACGCAGGTACTAATTAGTAAATTTTATAAGTCCTTGGGTGGGATCAACCTTTAAGTTAGGAACGACTGGTGTGGTGCAGTTTAGTAATTTACCTTAGGGAGGGTAGATGCGTCTTTATCCTTTATCTTCGTTCAGTTGACTGCTTAGGGTAGCCATTCATCCCTATATGTTACCGTATATCAGTTTATGTCTTCTCTGGTTACTTTAACGATTGTATTGTTAAAGTTATAGGACTCGCTCAGACTTATGTCTGACCCCGTTGTTTTTATCTTTTTCCCAACCTTCAGGTCCTACGGTGGATCCTAGCAGTAGTGGAGCTTGATCGGATTGCTGTTCCAGTCTTTAGGAGCTTGGATAGATGTAAAGCTCCAGTTATCCAGTTATCTTTTCTTTTGTTTGGCTATTGTATGAGAGTGGGATTATGTACTTCTTTATTTTGATGGATATTGTACTTGACCTTTATTGTGGTTTTATGATGTAACCAGACATGTTTTACTTCCGCTGTTATGAGATGATGTTTTAAAATTTCAAGTACTATTTATATCTGTCTTGTTGTAATTTTTCTGTTCTATATTCACTAAAATACTCCACCGATGCTATGGCATTCCCTTAGTGAGTGATCATAGCGGGAGTGGGGTGTTACACGTGGTATCAGAGCTTAAGGTTACCAGAACAGATAAAATTTTTGAGAAAAACTACTTTCTAAGAGTATTTTCGAAGAAAGTATTTTTAAAAGCATGTCTTCTAAGAGAAAAAGTTTTTGAAAAAGAAAAGCATAATCCCCAATAGCCATATCTTTATCTTTCGGAATCTCCTTTTTGAATCTTTCCTCTTTCGTTTCAGCATGGCTGAAGATCTTAACATCCCGGAGGGTTTAGTTATACCACTATGGTATAGGAGGTTGCAAGAGGCTAGGGCCGCGGCTGCGGGTCCGGCCAATGCTACTACACCAGAGACAACCGCTCCTCCTCCTCAGCCTAGAGTGGATAATTTTGCTAAGGTTTGCAAGGAGTTCAAGGCTATAGGAGGAAAACCTTTTCTTGGTTCAGAGACTTTCGTAGAGGCTAGAGATTGGCTTAAGGAAGTGGAAGAGTTGCTAGATATCTTTGAAGTGGAAGAGGGAAAGAAAGTCAAGTTGGCGGCTTGGTTAATGAAGGGAGAGGCCTCATTCTGGTGGGAGGTCACTAATGGAGAACGCCCTGTTGACTCTTGGGCAGATTTTAAGCAAAGGTTTGGGGCTAAGTTTCTCTCAAGGGCGGAAGAGAATCTGTTTATGGAGAAGTTCTTGAATTTGAAGCAAGGGAATCTCACGGTGAAAGAATATGTCAACAAATTCAATCAATTAGCAAGGTTTGGCATAGAGTTGGTGAATACACCGGAGAAGAAGGCTTTGAGGTTCGTTAGAGGCTTGAACGAACCATTGCAAGGAATAGCTATGACTCACATTCCTATGGGGGCCACTTTTGAGAAGCTTGTCTACATGGCACTTATGCATGAGGATGATAAGAATTCTAAGGCACCAGAGAAAAAGGGGGATCAGAAGAAACCGCAACAGCAACAACAAGGCAAGGGCGGAAAAGGCAATGGTGACAAAAAGAAGACGAAGAAGAAGTGCTTCAATTGTGGAACACCAGGACACCTTAGTAAGGATTGTCGCAAAAAGAAGAAGACCGGTTGCTTTCATTGTGGTGAAGCAGGGCATCTTGTGAAAAACTGCCCAAAGAAGGGGCAGAAGACGGGGTCTACCTCAGGAGGCCAGGTGCAAGCTCTTATAGCACCACCTCAGTCAGGGGGGCAAGTTCAGGTTCTCTCAGTTCCACCGATTCAGCAGAGAGGTAGAACTATTTCCGTTGAAAGTCTGGTTTTTCTGTTTAATCATCCAGTTCGTACTTTGTTTGACTCTGGCGCATCGCATTCTTTTATCTCATCATCGTTAGTTGAGTCACTGCACTTAGACACCAGTCTAGTTGATGATCCCTTGGTTGTCTCAAACCCAATTGGGGGCTCCATATATCTGTCTATGATATGTTTGGGTTTGAAGATTTCTATACTTAGCGTTGAGTTTAGATGTGATGCTTTTGTATTGGGCTTCACGGGCTATGGGTTGATCTTGGGCATGGACTGGTTATCCAGTAATGGTGCCGTTCTTGATTGCGAAAGGAGAGTTGTCAGGCTCATGACCCGCTTGGGTAACACTCTCGAGATCTCTTGCAATCCCATGGAATCTGTTTTGCTAAGTTATCTTGAATCGCTCGATGCTTCGGTCGAGAGTTTGTGTTCTGTCAGAGTAGTCCGGGAATATCCGGATGTGTTTGAAGAAGTAAAGGGTTTGCCTCCGAAGCGGGAGATAGATTTCCGAATTTATTTGGTGGATAATGCCAAACCAGTGTCTTTGCCAGTACGCCACATGGCTCCTCGTGAGAGAAGAGAACTTCATAAGCAAGTAGGGGAGTTGCTTGAGAAGGGGTTCATAAGGCGAAGTATATCGGAGTGGGGAGCTCCAGTAGTGTTTGCCACGAAGGCGGATGGGTCCCTCAGACTTTGTGTGGATTATAGAGAACTTAATAAGCTCACGAAGAAGAATAGACACCCATTACCGAGGATAGATGATCTCTTTGATCAGTTGGTTGGCGCGTCAGTATTTTCGCAGATGGACTTAGCTACAGGGTTTCATCAGTTAAGAGTGGCGGAGGACAGTATAGAGAAGACTGCTTTCCGGACTCCGGATGGTTTTTATGAGTAGCTAGTGATGCCATTTGGGTTGACAAACGCCCCCGCATACTTTGTTGATCTCATGAGTAGAGTGTTCAGAGAGTATCTGAATAAGTTTGTAGTAGTTTTTGTGGATGACATCTTGGTCTTTTCCAAGAATGAAGAAGAGCATGCCTTACATCTCAAGGAAGTGTTGGAGACTCTTCGAGCGCATAGTCTTAAAGCTAAATTCTCTAAATGCCATTTTTGGAGAAGAGAAGTGCGATTCTTAGGGCATGTGGTCTCTAAGGAAGGGATAGCTGTGGATCCCGCAAAGATAGTATCTATCCAGGATTGGAAAGTTCCTAGAAATGCTACCGAGGTAAGAAGTTTCTTGGGGTTGGCAGGATATTATAGGAAGTTCATCAAAGACTTCGCGAAGATATCAGCCCCATTAACCCGCTTGACGAAAAAGAATCTGGTTTTCTCGTGGGATGTAGATTGTGATGATGCTTTCCGACGGTTAAAGAGAGCTTTGACCACCGCTCCAGTTTTAGTGCTCCCGGATGGAAGTAAGCCGTTTGTTGTTTATACCGATGCTTGTGGAACAGGATTAGGCGCAGTCTTGATGCAGGAGGGAAGGGTAATAGCCTATGGAGGGAGACAATTGAGAGTGCATGAGAAGAATTACCCTACCCATGATCTAGAGTTGGCCGCGATTGTTTTCGCACTTAAGTCTTGGCGCCATTATCTTCTTGGTGAGAGATTCGAGTTGTTCACCGACCATAAATCATTGAAGTACTTATTCTCTCAGAAGGATTTAAACTTAAGACAGCAAAGGTGGATGGAGTTCTTAGCATCCTATGATTTCGAGATAGCGTATACCCCTGGTAAGGGTAACGTGGTGGCAGACGCCTTAAGTAGAAAAAGGCTATCTTTGAGTCCATTGTTCGTGGAACGACGAAGCTTGGAGTTTCTTTCTTTGTTTGACTTCAGACCTTCTGTTGATTTTGTACCTGGTTTGTTGGCATCCTTGGAGGTTAGACCTACTCTTTTGAGACGGATTGGCGAGGCTCAGCGAGACGACCCACAGTTGGTTGTGTTGGTAGAGAAGCTTATAAGAGGGGAGTCGTCCAGCCATTTGGGTAGATACACCATAGATGATAAGGGATGGTTGCATAGAGACGGTAGACTTTGTGTACCGCAAGATGAGGGTTTGAAGAAGGCTATTTTGGATGATGCACATCGTTCAAGAATGACTATTCATCCCGGTGGAGACAAAATGTACCAAGACATGAAGAGAGTTTTCTTCTGGGCCGGTATGAAGAAAGATGTGGCCGAGTATGTGGCTAGATGCTTAGTGTGCCAACAAGTTAAAGTGGAGCAAAGGAAACCCGGTGGGTTGCTACACCCATTGGAAGTTCCACAGTGGAAGTGGGATAGTGTCTCGATGGATTTCATCGACGGGTTACCGAGATCGAGGAAGGGCAATACGGGAATTTGGGTTGTGGTAGACAGACTTACCAAGAGTGCCCATTTTATACCCGTAAAGAGTAAGAGGACCGCTCCATGGCTTGCTTCAGTCTATGTTAGAGAGATTGTTAGATTGCATGGCGTACCATCCAGCATTGTGAGTGATCGAGATCCTATTTTCACTAGTGAGTTTTGGAGAAGTTTGCAAGAGGCGGTAGGGACTCAGTTGTGTTTGAGCACCGCATATCATCCTCAGACGGACGGTCAGACTGAGAGGGTGAACCGTATCTTAGAAGATCTTTTGAGGCTTTGTATCTTGGATTTTGGAGGTACATGGGAAGAACATCTTCCTTTGGTGGAGTTCGCATATAATAACAGCTTTCAGTCCAGTATTGGTATGGCTCCTTTCGAAGCTCTTTATGGAAGGCCTTGTCGATCTCCTACATGTTGGTGGGAATCTACGGATAAGATCTTGCTTGGGCCGGATATGGTTAGAGAGACTTCAGAGAAGATTGATTTAATTCGAAAAAGGATGAAAGCAGCGCAAGATAGACAGAAATCTTATGCGGATCGGAGAAGGACGGATCTTGAGTTTGAGGTTGGGGACATGGTTTTTGTCAAAGTATCTCCATTGAGAAATGTTGTTCGCTTTGGGTCCGTAGGGAAGTTAGCACCGAGATTTGTTGGGCCGTTTCCTATTAAGGAAAGGATTGGACGGATGGCATATAGGGTGGAGTTGCCCGACAGACTTAGTGGTGTTCATGATGTATTCCATGTATCACATTTGAGGAAGTGCTTACATGAGACCGCGGAGGTGGTAGAGCCGAGCTTGCTTAGAGATGTAGAGGTAGAGCGTGATGCGACGATTCGACGAGCTCCTACTCGCATCCTTGGGTCAGAAACTAGGAAGTTGAGGAACGGAGAAGTTCAGCTAGTTAAAGTGCAATGGGGAGATGACGAAAGCAATGCTACTTGGGAGACGGAAGCAAAGATGCGTTCTTTGTATCCATTTCTTTTTGAGAGTATGTCTTTTAACTTCTCCTTTATTGCTTGTCTAGTACTTATCTTATCTTTAGTATATCCTCTCGCTAATACCTATGACCTTTAGATAGGGTAAAACCTATGGTTGAAACATGTGTTTGAAACATGTTATGGTTGATGGATGCATATGGATGCAATTGTTTGCTAGTGGTTGCTCGTGGATGCATATACACACACATTAGGCACTAGATCGGCTCAGTCACTTCATGTTGCATATTGCATAAATGGATGTGGTAGTTAGATTGATGGATGTATCATGGCTGTGTTATCATATGGATGATGCATTTTTGTGTATGGTTGTGCACGCATGTAGAAATTTGTATGTGTCAATAGGGTTTCGCATACATATTGGATGCATGGCACTATCATGGTTTGCATTAAGGAGGTTTACTGTATCAGTAACCGCCTGATTTTCGCATTAGGTAAGTACATATACACACACTTTTGCATATATCCATCCAGCATTTAGAATCTTGTAAGGACAATGATTGCTCGTGGATGATGCTTTGAGTAGATGGATGATTGGATGGTAGGATACGTTCTTCCTAACTTGAAGATTTCGGGGACGAAATCCTTTAAGGAGGGGAGAATGTAACAACCCGTATTTTCAATAACCTGTAATAACATAAATCGAGGCAGAATTTAATTCTAAAATGGGAATCAAGGGAAACGGGCTATGCCATTGCGTTCGTCTCGGAAAAATACGCGAAATAGAGTCCGAGTTTTCGAAAATCGGAGTCCGTATGACCAAGATATGGCCTCGCGAAGTTTCACGAAAATTCCCAAATTAAAGTATACTTAATTAAGTGAAATGGGTTGTGTAGATATATATATATATATATATATATATTGATATATATATATATATATATAATTGAAAATTTAATAAATAAATATGCAAAAATGCTCAAAACAGCGAATTGGGAGAGGGGAATAACCGAACCGGCCGATTTTTGAAGTCGACCCGAGCTCGCTGGGTCGACTAGGGGTTAATCCAGGGTGTTTGGCTGTCAACCCGTGGGCCGATTCGCTCAAGTGCAGATTTTGCATTTGAATGGTTCTCATGGTCCATCTTTAATCTAAAGGCCCTAGATGGTTCCTACACTTGACTTCTTCCCCAAGACATGCTTTGATGGCTTGGATTGAATCTAGGGTTAATCCTATGGCCTAAAACACTTGCCTAATCTATAAATAAGACCCTAACCTACCCTAATTCATTCATAATTAAACCTAGTGACTAAACTATGGCAAAATGCTAGCTCTCATGGCCTCCACTAATTTTATGAAGAGGGTTGCATACTAATCACTCTCTAATCAACTTCTAATCCCTTCTTAGCATCTTAATCTTCTTCATTTGGTGTTCAAAGTTGCTAGTTGTGAGTTTCTATCACTTTGATGATCTTTTGGTAAACTAATTAGATGAGATGTGATGAGATTTATGGTTTTGTATGTGGGTTAATGAGCTTTGAATCATATGATATGATGTTAGCATTAATCTTATGTTTATGCATGTTGAGTATGTAAGCTTATGCAAGTTTAATATGATGTATGTTATGTTTGCATGATGCTAAATATGCAAGTTGTGGGCTATGTAATCATATGCATGTTATGCAAGTTCATGGTAATATGCTATGCAAGTTACATGTTTGTTAATATGCAAGTTACATGTATGTAAATATGCAAGTTACATGTATGTAAATATGCAAGTTACATGTTTGTTAATATGCAAGTTACATGTATGTAAATATGCAAGTTACATGTTTGTTAATATGCAAGTTACATGTTTGTTAATATGCAAGTTACATGTATGTAAATATGCAAGTTACATGTTTCTTTATATGCAAGTTACATGTTTGTTAATATGCGAGTTACATGTATGTAAATATGCAAGTTACATGTTTATTAATATGCAAGTTCATGATGACACATTATGCAAGTCTATAAGCTAATATGCAAGTTTGTTATGCAAAATGAATATGTAAGTTATGTGACATATTATATGCAAGTTATGTGACATGTTATGCAAGTTCATATGCAAGTTATGTGTTTGTTAATATGCAAGATGGCACCTTTGAAACATGTTCATTCATATGCAAGTTGACACCTTTTATATGTGTTATATCATGAACGAAATTACGTGGGAACGATGGGGTAATTAAATGCATAAGTTAATAAGATTGTGTGAAATTAATATAATTATGCATAACACAAAATAAATAAACATAGTATGGGAATTTGCCTATTTGGTTAGGTGTACCCATACTATGTGTTGGGAATTTACCTATTGAGTTAGGTCTACCCCATGGGAATTTACCTATTAAGTTAGGTCTACCCATGTTAAGAAAACTTGATTAATTAGGGATAATTAATATAAAATTATGAGGGTGATTAATTAGGTGTAATTAATTGACTAAGACACGAGGTTGGACTCAGTTGTAGCGTAAAACTGCCCGGACCCAACCGGCTTAACCAGTTGCTACAAATGTTAGCCCAATGTGAGAGGTCTTAGGCACAAACTAAATACGTAATTAATGTAAAGACACGAGGTTAGACTCTGTTATGACATAAGGCTGCCCGGACCCAACCGGCTTAACCAGCGGTCATAAAAGACAGTCTAATGTGAGAGGTCTTTACAAAGGTTACGTTCTTAATTAATTAATTAAGAAACACTTAACCACATTAGCATGTAGAGGGACATGAGGGGTTAAGTGGGTGCCTCGGGTGGCATGAGAAAATCTAGTGGTTGCCTTGGGTGGCAATAGAAAATACGATTAGAATACTTAACCAAAATGGAACATGTAATTAAAACATGATTAAAGGGTTAAGTGGGATATACTAGAAAAAGGGACAAGCTTAGGTGGGTAGCTTGTGGAGGCCCATTTCAACCAGTAACCCATACGTATCTTTGTGGGCTCGACCCATGTCGAGGACGGGACACGCATACTGGGCTTGACTGTAAGAGGCAAACGGGTTAGCGGTGGCAACGCAAGTCCAACGGGCTTCATATGCGTGAGTGGGCCCGGGCTGGTAGGTAAGCCGTTGTTGCATCGAGTAGATATAAGCCGTGCACCTTTAGTTCCATCAGGTTGCCACATTGGGGAATGATACATCCCACGGTGGGGCCAGCACGGGTATCTACGTTAGGGAGCCGATCGAATGGGAAGTAGTGTGTACACCTAGTGGATTGTAGGGCCCCGTGGCGCCTACTTGGTCACCTAGGGGTACGCAGGTACTAATTAGTAAATTTTATAAGTCCTTGGGTGGGATCAACCTTTAAGTTAGGAACGACTGGTGTGGTGCAGTTTAGTAATTTACCTTAGGGAGGGTAGATGCGTCTTTATCCTTTATCTTCGTTCAGTTGACTGCTTAGGGTAGCCATTCATCCCTATATGTTACCGTATATCAGTTTATGTCTTCTCTGGTTACTTTAACGATTGTATTGTTAAAGTTATAGGACTCGCTCAGACTTATGTCTGACCCCGTTGTTTTTATCTTTTTCCCAACCCTCAGGTCCTACGGTGGATCCTAGCAGTAGTGGAGCTTGATCGGATTGCTGTTCCAGTCTTTAGGAGCTTGGATAGATGTAAAGCTCCAGTTATCCAGTTATCTTTTCTTTTGTTTGGCTATTGTATGAGAGTGGGATTATGTACTTCTTTATTTTGATGGATATTGTACTTGACCTTTATTGTGGTTTTATGATGTAACCAGACATGTTTTACTTCCGCTGTTATGAGATGATGTTTTAAAATTTCAAGTACTATTTATATCTGTCTTGTTGTAATTTTTCTGTTCTATATTCACTAAAATACTCCACCGATGCTATGGCATTCCCTTAGTGAGTGATCATAGCGGGAGTGGGGTGTTACACGGGGCCTCAAGGAATGATGGGTCGGTCTACTGGCATGGATCAGTTGGACCTCTATGGATCGGTCGGGCTTCAATGGGTCGGTCTGGACTGGCATGTGTTGAAAGTTATGGCAGCGCTTCGAAATGCTGTGGTTGATAGCATAAACGATGTGGTTTGTTTTGGACCCCAAGTTGATGTTATTTGGTTCAAAGATGTTGTGACTTCAAAGTGAATTCAAGTGGGAATGTTCGAAGTGATGTGATGTGTTCGTTGATCGGTGTAGAGCACAAATGTAGAGATAACTTATAGGTTGTGAGTTGGTGGATAATGATTGCTCGAGAAGGTTGGTTGAGCAGTAATAGCCGTCAAGGTTGGACGACTACAGATATTGAAGGCTGAGGGATTATCGTTGTCGTAGGTTTTAACATGCTCAAAGCAGGGGTACAATAGGGGCACCTAAAAGACCGGAAGGTTGCTGGTCGAGTACCCTGGGTATCGTTGAAAGGCCTAGGTACGTATCGTTGAAAGGTGTAATGGAGATTCTGTTAGAACCGGGGTTACCGTTAGTACTTGACATATGGCAATGTTGGCCGTCATAAGATTAACGATGGTTTCGAAGCAGGATTGGCGGTGATAGCCAGAGTCAGTCATGGGTGTTTGTTTGTTTTATATGTACCGTCTCACATAAGTTGTCCGAGGTCGAAGGAGATATTCCTGGGTGTTTGTTTGATATTGATTTAGTCCTTTGGGGTTTGTTCTTAAGGGATCTTGAGCTCGATTAGGATGGTTTACGTGAGATATAACTAGTTGTTGTAATTATTTTAAGTGATTAGTTGTCCTGAATTCCATGGATGAATTGTTGTTCCTTTAATTTGATGGATTGTAAAGGCTATCACTGTCGGATGTGGAGAAGGCAGGATTGGCGGTGATAGACAGAGTCAGTCATGGGTGTTTGATTGTTTTGTATGTACCGTCTCACGTAAGTTGCCCGAGGTCGAAGGAGATATTCCCGGGTGATTGTCTGATATTGGTTTAGTCCTTTGGGGCTTGTGCTTAAGGGATGTTGAGCTCGATTAGGATGGTTTACGTGAGATATAACTAGTTGTTGTGATTATTTTGAACGATTGGTTGTCCTGAATTCCATGGATGAATTGTTGTTCCTTCGGTTTGATGGATTGTAAAGGCCATCACTGTCGGATGTGGGGAATGCACGATTGGGTTCTTCTTTGGTGTTTGGTAGATTAGTTTGTTATCTATCTATTCTCATATACTTTATTTGTTGATGTTAGATAGCTGTTTTATCGCTCGCTAAGACTACTGTCTGACTCAAGATTATATGTTTTCCGCTTATTACCTTGGGATGCTCATCTGGTTTTGGATGGGCAGACTAGGGGGCAGGTGACATGTGATACCTTGGTGAGGACGATGTTGCAGTTCGGTGGCGAGCTAGAGGCTTACGTACCAGTTTTATTACTATTTAGTATTTATGTTTCCACTATTTGTATTTCCCTATGAGTGTTGTAGTGAGGCTTCATGTACAGACTTTGATGTTTCCTATGATGTATGGATGATATTTCAAGATAATGTGAAAGTTTTAAAAGTTTGCTATATGATGCTCCACTATTTCTGCCTATTGTATATATTCATTTATATTTTACCCTTGCATTTGAGTTCTAAGACAGGTTCCGGTTGTGTTTCATATCTTGATGAATGTCCATAACTGTCTGGCACGTCTTTCAGCGCAATATTCCTCTTGTTTGGTGCAAGGGTTATGTGCGGTCGTCACATGTAGGATAGGTAGTAACAATGTGAAGCAGATTTTTCCCTCATATATTAACATTTTACTTTCTACAAAAATATAGCCATGGGTGTTTTGTTTTAAGGAACACCATGAAGTCTTACTTCCCATTTTATCTGTGCTTTGGTTGATTTTTCATGCATTATATAAATTCAACTAAATCATAGCATGTAGTATTTATAAGGGAATTTTCTGGGGAAATCAAGAGCTCAGCACATAAAATTTCATTGTATTTTCTTTACTGGTCTAGATTCAAATAAGGAGTAATAAAAATAGTGTTCTCCAATTTTATTTATAAACATCGGCATCGATATTATTAAGATCACAACAACTCAGTAATCTCAATCAAATCATAACAAAGTCATTTTAAACTTTTATATAAGTCATATTAGCACAACATAATATAAATTGGCATATTATTATTAAAATCTCAAGGCTACCTATAATAGGACTTAATGCCATATTTTAAAAACACTCACCCATATTTGTTTCCCTTCTAAGCTTCTAATCAGTATTTTATCTGGGATCAGACTCCTATACTTGCCATTGTTGCCTCCAATTCTTTCTTCGTTTATTTTAGAGAAAATGCATCAGCCTAACACAACCTATCTACTACCTATTTATTCTATTGTTGTTTAGGGTTTTGTGACTAATTATTTTCTATTTTACCCTAGTTGATATTTTCCTCAAAATATTTATATTACACATCTAGTTACACGCCCATGTCCCTTTCTAAATTTGGTGAATTCTGGAATAGACGATGAGTCAGCAAAACATTTAATTATGGCTATGTTTATCCTGCTGTGCCACATCACAATGACGAGTCAGCAAAACATTTAATTATGTCTATGTTTATCCTGCTGTGCCACGTCACAATGACACAACCATATTTCACTTACCCAGAATAATGTATTTTACCGTTACATTTACTAGTATATATAACAGATCTTTCTATTCTATCCTGTATTAATAAAAAAAAACAATTTCTTATAGAATAAAATGACAAGCTTTATAATTCTTCCAACTGTAGTTCCTCCTTCCCATCTGAATCTTCAGCTTTGTTAACTTGGTATCAGAGCCAGCAACAGCCTAACGGCTACAACAATTCATGTTGATTGAAATCAAGAAAGAACCATCTGGAATATCCCATCATACAATTCTCGAAAATCCCCAATTCAAAAGGCATCAAAAGTTCTCACCACTTACCTGCATTTCATGGATTCAGATCGTTGATCTATAATCATGTCTGAAGAGAACTCTGCTACTTCCAACATCAAAGCTACCTTGCCATCTGCCGAACAACTGATTAAAACAATCATCAGCCCACAAAGCCAATTTGTAATAACCCGTATTTTAATAACAAGATATAACACAAAACAAGGCAGAATTAAATAATAAAATCTGAATCAAGGGAAACGGGCTATGCCATTGCGTTCGTCTCGGAAAAATATGCGAAATAGAGTCCGAGTTTTCGAAAATCGGAGTCTGTATGACCCGATTAAGGCCCAACAAAGTTTTCAGAAAATTTCTAAATAAAAACAGATTTTTAAATTCAAATCTAAGCTTGGAAATTGGGCCAGTTGGGCCAAGGCGGGAAAATTCCCGCCACAGTACCCAAGTCGACAGCCCTGTCGACTTGGGAGTCAACTGGGTCTGACCAGGTCGACAGCCCTGTCGACTTGGCTGTCGACTTGGCTCAGACGCCCAGTCCTGCCTGGTGCACCATCTTGAGAATGTGTTGAGCTAGAGGGCCAGATTCGGTTTGGAGGGCTGAGATGAGAACTAGGGTTTAATCCTATGGTCTAAATCACTAGCCTAATCTATAAATAAGACCCTAACCTACCCTAAATCCTCATTAATCTATCCTACAACTAAACTATGGCAAAATCAATCCTCTCATGGCCTCCACTCTCTTCATAAATTCCTAAATCAATTTTCAAGAGATTCCCATGCATACAAGTGTATTTAGGCTTGTATGATCCTCTTTAGCTTGCATTAAAGTCTTGTTTCTCTATTGGCATCATAAAGGAGGAGTCTTGATCAAGTTTGCTTGCATTTTGGGGTTTTAATTAGTTGCATAAGGGGTTTCTTACATTAGCTATACTCATTTGAGTCTTCATAGCATTGTAAGCCTACTTCTACTCTTGTATTTTAACTATGAAGTTAATATGTTATGTTTCAAGTTTGAGTTTGGGGTTAATCATGATATGTGCTTTGATCTTATGATTTTATGCATAAGATTACTCTATGCATGTTAGTAAAGTCATTACCTTGGCTTTATGCATAGAAAGATATGATCTTTGGTTGGAAATGTTGCATAATGCAACTTTGAAACGCTCATAACCCTTGCATTAACATGCATATAATGTTATATGCATGTTACTAGCCCGTATCTCATGCTATCTATGACCATGTTCCACCTATTTGCCAAGTTTGATGTTATGCATGCATATGAACCTTATGCAAGTTGAAACCATGTTATGCATGCATATGAACCTTATGTAAGTTGAAACCATGTTATGCATGCATATGAACCTTATGCAAGTTGAAACCATGTTATGCATGCATATGAACACTATGCAAGTTAAAATGATGTTATGCATGCTTATGAATATTTTTCAAGTTGATAACATGATATGCAAGTTTATGATCACATCTTTGTCTCATGCCACCATGTTTAACTTGTGGCTCCAACCCCTCTATGTCATGATTATGCCAGGTTCCCTCTTTCTATCCTTTATGCGCTATTGCGATATGTAAGCGAGGGGATTGCGTTTGGGATTGGGTAAACTTAAAAGACATAAAAACATAAGCTTGGGAATTTACCTATTAAGTTAGGTCTACCCATTGGGAATTTACCTATTAAGTTAGGTCTACCCAATTGCTTGAAAACTTGAAATGTGATGGACATGACACTTAGAAAACATGAGAATGGCCAACTCGAGGTTGGGCTGAGCTTGTAGCATAAACCTACCCGGAACCGACCGGCTTAACTAGTGGCTACAAGCAATAGGACCCAATGTTAGTAGTTGGTCATGTTGCACGTGAGACCCGAGGTTAGACTAAGTTGTGGTGTAAACCTACCCGGACCCGCCCGGCCTAACTAGTAACCACAACAAGGTCTAATGTGAGAGGTTGGGTGCATTAAATTAATTAATGCCACATGGTAGGGTTAAGTCATGGACCGCTTGAATACTTAACCAATTAAACACAATGGGTTGGTAGGGTTAAGTCATGAACCTTGGGTACACTTAACCAACTTGGTACTTAAATGAGTTGGGTTAACCACGTTTAACCCATTAAGGAAACCCTAGTTACATGGTCCTTTGCACCAGTAACCCTCTTGGATGTATCATGATGCCCTAGGGACTAGGCTAGGGTGGGGCACGATTACTGGGATGACATGTAAGCGACCAAAACGACGGCTGTGTAGGTGCGCCGGTGTAGGTTCAGGCGGGCCATGGTCGTGCACATGGTCCGGAGTTGAAGAAGCAGGCACGGGCACCGGTAGGTTTAAACTGTGCGTGCTTGGTTTGTGTCAGGGGTTGACACCCTAGGACTTGATACACCTTAGGGTGGACCTAGCACAGTTTAGCTACACTTCGTAGTTGGGCTGTATGACACCGACACTTGACGAGTTAGGCTGTAGGGAGCCGATCGACTAGACCGTGCTAGTTGGACCTTGATTTAGGTCATTCATAATGGTGGGCCAAACTTGGGCCTGGGGATCACCTCTTGTGTACACTTGACACGACTTGTGATACTAGTACACTTGGTGCAAACCTCAATCTTGTTTATGCGGTACCACATTTGATCTATCTTGTTGACTTCTTACCATGCCAGTTATCATCCTATGACTCATCCTTGTTTATATATACTGTTAACTTTATTAGTTGTTGTACAATTGTAGATAGGACTTACCAGTCTTTTGACTGACCCATTTTCTTTCGCCTCTTTTCTTTCGTTTCCCCCCCCCCCCCAGGTTTACAGGGCGGGAATACCAGCACTTAGCTTGGATCTTAGCTGCTTTTCTTGGATAGCTCATGTATGCTTCGGACTTGAGCTTGCTATGGTTTTCTACATGGGGATAGCTACTTCATGTTTTCCTTTTCAGTTACAAGTTTTATGTTTCTAGACTTTGTTTATGGGAAATAATTAAGTACTGTGTTGTAACTTAACCTATGGTTTTGATATGCTAGCTTTTATCCGCTGCTATACTTACTCTGTTTTTACTTATATGTTCTGCCTTGTGATATATGCATGCATGATTACCTTAATTAAACGCCCCTCCAAAGTCAGTGTCCTTGCAAGAGTGGCACTGGCGGAGGTGGGGTGTTACATTTGGTATCAGAGCCTAAGGTTTACGAGATTGGAGCAAAAAAGGGTTTTAAAGTTACTTTTAAAAGCTATTTTCAAAACCAATTAAGTATTTTTCCAAAGAAAAGTCTAGTTTATTTTGAAAGGCTATCCCCCAAGAGCCATAAGCACTATCCTTCGTTTCCTCGTTCTAAATCTATCTTTTCCTTTTTCAGCATGGCCGGTCTCAATCTTCCTGAGGGAGTCACCATTCCCGGATGGTTCCGGAGGTACTTGGAAGCTAGGGCCAATAATGCAGGTCCAGCAACCACTCCCACTATCACTGAGGTTCCACCCCCTCCTCCTCCTCCTCCTCAGCAACCACAAGCCGATTTCGCCAAAGTTTGCAAGGACTTCAAGGCCATGGGTGGCAAAAAATTTATTGGGACAGAGACTTTCGTGGAAGCAAGAAATTAGTTGAAGGAGACCGAAGATCTTTTTGCCATCTTTGATATAGAGGACCATAGAAAGGTTCTGTTGGCGGTGTGGCTACTAAAGGAGGAAGCTTCTTATTGGTGGGAGGTCACCAATGCCACAAGGCCCGTAGAAACCTGGGCCGACTTTAGGGCAAGGTTTGGGCTTAAGTTTTTATCATCTGCAGAGGCCAATTTGCAACTAGAGAAGTTCATAGCTTTAAAGCAAGGAGACATGACAGTGAGAGAGTATGTGAATAAGTTCAACCAGCTTGCCTGATTCGGTTTGGACATGGTCAATACTCCCGAGAAGAAGGTTCTACGTTTTGCACGAGGGTTAAATGAGCCATTACAAGGTCTAGCTATGTCACACATACCCATGGGGGCCACTTTCGAGAGCCTGGTAGACATGGCATTGCTGCAGGGAGAGGATAAGAATGGGAAGAAGGAAGTCAAGCCCAATGAAACTCAGCCTAAGAAGACAGACTCCAAGTGGGGAGGGAATCAGAGTAATCAGAACAACAAGAACAACAAGAACAACTAGGGCAACAAGAACAAGGCAAAGGACACAAGAAAGTGCCACTTCTGTGGGATTGTTGGGCATGTAGCCAAGGACTGTAGGAAGAAGAAAATGAAATTGGGTGGATGCTTTCATTGTGGAGAGACGGGACATTTTAGCAAGGATTTCCCTAAGAAGCAGGGGCATGGACAAACTCAGCGCGCAGGTTCATCTGGAGGGCAAGTGCATGCTCTCAACACCGCTCCAGTTCAGGACCGAGGTACTATTTCTGTGGAAAGTCTTGTTTATATTTCTGGTTTTCCTGTTCGCACTTTGTTTGATTCTGGCGCATCACATACCTTTATTTCCTCTGATGTTGTTGGAAGTTTGCACCTAAGTACTAGTCTTGTTGAGGATCCCGTTAGTGTTTCAAATCCGATTGGGGGTTCAGCCCATTTGTCTATGATCTGTATGGATTTGAGGATTTCTATCTTGACCGTAGAATTCTCGTGTGATGCTTATGTTCTCGGGTTCACGGGATACGGGTTGATCTTGGGCATGGATTGGTTGTCCCGCTATGGAGCCATTCTCGATTGTGAGCATAGGGTGGTGAGACTCATGACTCGCCTTGGCAATACCCTAGAGATTTCTTGCAACCCGCTAGATCCCGTCATGCTATGTTATCTTGAATCTCTTGACTCGTCTATCGATGATCTGCAATCTGTAAGGGTGGTTCGAGAATACCCTGATGTTTTTGAAGAAGTTAAGGGGTTACCCCCTAAGCGAGAGATAGATTTCCGCATTTATCTGGTTGATAATGCTAAACCAGTCTCCCTACCAGTTAGGCACATGGCCCCGCGGGAAAGGAGAGAGCTCAGTAAGCAAATCAAGGAGCTTCTTGAGAAGAATTTTATTAGGCGAAGCATTTCCGAATGGGGTGCTCCTGTGGTGTTCGCTACTAAGGCGGACGGCTCGCTTCATCTATGTGTTGATTATCGAGAGCTGAACAAGCTGACCAAGAAGAATAAGCATCCATTACCGAGGATAGATGACCTCTTCGACCAGCTTGTTGGTGCTTCTGTTTTCTTTCAGCTTGATTTAGCCACCGGATTTCATCAGCTTAGAGTGGCCGAAGACAGCATTGATAAGACTGCATTTAGGACTCCAGACGGATTCTTTGAGTGGCTTGTCATGCCATTCGGCTTGACTAATGCACCCGCCTACTTCGTAGATTTGATGAGTAGGGTGTTCAGGGAGTTCCTTAAGTTTGTTGTTGTCTTCGTGGATGATATTCTGATCTTTTCAAAAGACGAGGAAGAGCATGCTAGACACCTCAAGGAGGTGATGGATACGCTTAGAGCCCATCAGTTGAAAGCCAAGTTCTCCAAATGCCACTTTTGGAGAAAAGAAGTCCGATTTCTTGGGCATATAATTTCTAAGCAGGGTATAGCTGTGGATCCCGCGAAAGTGGTTGCAGTTCAAGACTGGAAGACTCCTAAGAATGCAACCGAAGTGCGAAGCTTTCTCGGTCTGGCAGGCTACTATAGGAAGTTCATTAGAGGCTTCGCTAAGATTTCGGCCCCTCTCACTAGATTGACGAAGAAAAACTTAGTCTTTGCATGGGACTTAGAGTGTGAGCTTGCTTTTCAAAGGCTCAAGAGGGCCCTTACCACAGCTCCAGTTTTGGCATTACCCGATGGCGGTAAGATGTTTACCGTGTATACCGATGCATGTGGCACAGGGTTAGGTGCTGTTCTAATGCAGGTAGGAAGGGTGATATGTTATGGGGGTAGGCAACTTAAAGTTCATGAGAAGAACTATCCCACTCATGACTTGGAATTAGCGGCGATTGTCTTTGCACTCAAGTCCTGGCGCCACTATCTTTTAGGCGAAAGGTTTGAGTTGTACACTGATCACAAATCACTCAAGTATCTCTTCTCGCAGAAAGATCTGAATCTTAGGCAGCAAAGGTGGATGGAATTCTTGGCATCTTATGACTTCGAGATAGCTTATACCCCTGGCAAGGGTAATGTTGTGGCTGATGCACTAAGCAGAAAAAGGTTGGTTTTGAGTCCCTTGTTTGTTGAGATGAAGAGCCTAGAGTTCCTGGCAACCTTTGATTTCACGACAGCAGTTGAGTCGATGACAGGATCGTTAGCATCTCTCGAGCTTAGACCCACACTTCTTGATCAAGTAGGGACTTCGCAGAAGGAAGACCCACAGATAGTGGAGATCATGGATAGGTTGATTCGTGGTGAGACGTCTAGTCACCTTGCTAGATATACTATTGATGACAAGGGTTGGCTAAGGCGTGATGGAAGACTCTGCGTTCCACAAGTGGGAGACTTGGTGCATAAAGTTCTCGAAGAAGCACATCACTCAAGGATGACTATACATCCTGGTGGAGATAAGATGTATAGGGATATGAAGCGCATTTTCTTTTGGCCTGGAATGAAGAAGGATGTGGCAGACTATGTTTCAAAGTGCATGGTGTGCCAACAAGTGAAAGCTGAGTCGAAGAAACCAGGTGGGCTATTACATCCATTGGAGGTCCCGCAATGGAAGTGGGAGAGCATCTCTATGGACTTTGTGGATGGATTGCCTAGATCAAGAAAAGGGAATTCGAGCATATGGGTCATCGTTGATCGACTTACGAAGAGTGCTCACTTTATCCCAGTAAAGAGCAAAAGGACTGCATCATGGCTGGCATCTGTTTACCTTCGAGAAATAGTGAGATTGCATGGGGTTCCTTCTAGCATAGTCAGTGATCGTGACCCAATCTTCACTAGCCAATTCTGGAATAGTTTGCAGGAAGCAATGGGTACGCAATTGAATCTGAGTACAACCTATCACCCCCAGACGGATGGCCAAACCGAAAGGGTGAATAGAGTGCTAGAAGACCTTCTGAGGCTTTGTGTTCTTGATTTTGGTGGTACTTGGGAAGACCACCTTCCTCTTGTGGAGTTTGCTTACAACAATAGCTATCAAGCTAGCATAGGGATGGCACCATTTGAAGCTTTATATGGGAGGCCGTGTAGGTCACCATCTTGTTGGTGGGAGACAACAGATAAGCTCGTACTTGGGCCCGATATGATACGAGACACATCTGAGAAAGTTGAATTGGTGAGAAGATGGATGAAAGCGGCCCAAGATAGACAGAAATCCTATGCTGATAAGCGAAGGACAGATTTGGAGTTCGAAGTTGGAGACATGGTTTTCGTGAAGGTTTCTCCTTTGCGTAATGTGGTTCGCTTCGGAGCAATTGGGAAGCTGGCACCCAGATTCGTAGGACCCTTCCCTATCATAGAGAGAATTGGGAAGATGGCTTATAAAGTGCAATTGCCCGAGAAGCTGTCCGGAGTGCATAATGTCTTTCATGTCTCGCATCTCCGAAAGTGCCTACATGAGTCCGCTGAGGTGGTTGAACCTAGCATTCTTGAAGACGTGGAAGTAGAGAAAGAGGCAACCTTGAGGAGAGCTCCGATTCGTATCTTGGGAACGGAGATCAGAAAGCTAAGGAATCGAGAGGTCAAGTTGGTGAAGGTTCAGTGGAGTGAAGCCGAAGAGGATGCAACTTGGGAGACAGAGGAGAAGATGTTTAGGCTTTATCCATTCCTTTTTGAGGGTACATTCTCGACCCCTTTTCCCTCTTTAGCATATCTTTCTTTTGCTATCCATGTTTATCCTGTTTATCTTGTAACTTCGTCATGAGAACCTTAGGTAGAAACCCCTTGGATGAAACATGTATTTGAAACATGTTATGCTTGATGGTTGCAAGTGGTTGCAAGTGTTTGCAAGTGGATACTCGTGGGTGCATGATACACATTAGGCACTAAGACCGGCTCACACACTTTCATATTGCATATGCATAAGTGCTTATACTTATACATGGCTGAAACTTGTTGTGCTATCTCATGGATGTTGCATATGGATGAATGTTATGTGCACTCATGTAGAAATTATAAAATTAGGCTAGGAATTTGCATACATATGGACGCATTTCACTAGCATACTTCGCATTAAGGAGGTGTACTGAGTCAGTAACCGCCTGATTTTCGCATTAGATAAGTACATATACACACACCTTTGCATATGATCATACAGCATTTAGAAATTGTTAAGGACAATGGTTACTCGTGGATGATGTGGTGAGCAGATGGATGATGGATGGTAGGACACGTTCTTCCTAACTTAGAGATTTCGGGGACGAAATCCTTTAAGGAGGGGAGAATGTAATAACCCGTATTTTAATAACAAGATATAACAGAAAACAAGGCAGAATTAAATAATAAAATCTGAATCAAGGGAAACGGGCTATGCCATTGCGTTCGTCTCGGAAAAATATGCGAAATAGAGTCCGAGTTTTCGAAAATCGGAGTCCGTATGACCCGATTAAGGCCCAACAAAGTTTTCAGAAAATTTCTAAATAAAAACAGATTTTTAAATTCAAATCTAAGCTTGGAAATTGGGCCAGTTGGGCCAAGGCGGGAAAATTCCCGCCACAGTACCCAAGTCGACAGCCCTGTCGACTTGGGAGTCGACTGGGTCTGACCAGGTCGACAGCCCTGTCGACTTGGCTCAGACGCCCAGTCCTGCCTAGTGCACCATCTCGAGAATGTGTTGAGCTAGAGGGCCAGATTCGGTTTGGAGGGCTGAGATGAGAACTAGGGTTTAATCCTATGGTCTAAATCACTAGCCTAATCTATAAATAAGACCCTAACCTACCCTAAATCCTCATTAATCTATCCTACAACTAAACTATGGCAAAATCAATCCTCTCATGGCCTCCACTCTCTTCATAAATTCCTAAATCAATTTTCAAGAGATTCCCATGCATACAAGTGTATTTAGGCTTGTATGATCCTCTTTAGCTTGCATTAAAGTCTTGTTTCTCTATTGGCATCATAAAGGAGGAGTCTTGATCAAGTTTGCTTGCATTTTGGGGTTTTAATTAGTTGCATAAGGGGTTTCTTACATTTGCTATACTCATTTGAGTCTTCATAGCATTGTAAGCCTACTTCTACTCTTGTATTTTAACTATGAAGTTAATATGTTATGTTTCAAGTTTGAGTTTGGGGTTAATCATGATATGTGCTTTGATCTTATGATTTTATGCATAAGATTACTCTATGCATGTTAGTAAAGTCATTACCTTGGCTTTATGCATAGAAAGATATGATCTTTGGTTGGAAATGTTGCATAATGCAACTTTGAAACGCTCATAACCCTTGCATTAACATGCATATAATGTTATATGCATGTTACTAGCCCGTATCTCATGCTATCTATGACCATGTTCCACCTATTTGCCAAGTTTGATGTTATGCATGCATATGAACCTTATGCAAGTTGAAACCATGTTATGCATGCATATGAACCTTATGCAAGTTGAAACCATGTTATGCATGCATATGAACCTTATGCAAGTTGAAACCATGTTATGCATGCATATGAACACTATGCAAGTTAAAATGATGTTATGCATGCTTATGAATATTTTGCAAGTTGATAACATGATATGCAAGTTTATGATCACATCTTTGTCTCATGCCACCATGTTTAACTTGTGGCTCCAACCCCTCTATGTCATGATTATGCCAGGTTCCCTCTTTCTATCCTTTATGCGCTATTGCGATATGTAAGCGAGGGGATTGCGTTTGGGATTGGGTAAACTTAAAAGACATAAAAACATAAGCTTGGGAATTTACCTATTAAGTTAGGTCTACCCATTGGGAATTTACCTATTAAGTTAGGTCTACCCAATTGCTTGAAAACTTGAAATGTGATGGACATGACACTTAGAAAACATGAGAATGGCCAACTCGAGGTTGGGCTGAGCTTGTAGCATAAACCTACCCGGAACCGACCGGCTTAACTAGTGGCTACAAGCAATAGGACCCAATGTGAGTAGTTGGTCATGTTGCACGTGAGACCCGAGGTTAGACTAAGTTGTGGTGTAAACCTACCCGGACCCGCCCGGCCTAACTAGTAACCACAACAAGGTCTAATGTGAGAGGTTGGGTGCATTAAATTAATTAATGCCACATGGTAGGGTTAAGTCATGGACCGCTTGAATACTTAACCAATTAAACACGATGGGTTGGTAGGGTTAAGTCATGAACCTTGGGTACACTTAACCAACTTGGTACTTAGATGAGTTGGGTTAACCACGTTTAACCCATTAAGGAAACCCTAGTTACGTGGTCCTTTGCACCAGTAACCCTCTTGGATGTATCATGATGCCCTAGGGACTAGGCTAGGGTGGGGCACGATTACTGGGATGACATGTAAGCGACCAAAACGACGGCTGTGTAGGTGCGCCGGTGTAGGTTCAGGCGGGCCATGGTCGTGCACATGGTCCGGAGTTGAAGAAGCAGGCACGGGCACCGGTAGGTTTAAACTGTGCGTGCTTGGTTTGTGTCAGGGGTTGACACCCTAGGACTTGATACACCCTAGGGTGGACCTAGCACAGTTTAGCTACACTTCGTAGTTGGGCCGTATGACACCGACACTTGACAAGTTAGGCTGTAGGGAGCCGATCGACTAGACCGTGCTAGTTGGACCCTTATTTAGGTCATTCATAATGGTGGGCCAAACTTGGGCCTGGGGATCACCTCTTGTGTACACTTGACACGACTTGTGATACTAGTACACTTGGTGCAAACCTCAATCTTGTTTATGCGGTACCACATTTGATCTATCTTGTTGACTTCTTACCATGCCAGTTATCATCCTATGACTCATCCTTGTTTATATATACTGTTAACTTTATTAGTTGTTGTACAATTGTAGATAGGACTTACCAGTCTTTTGACTGACCCATTTTCTTTTGCCTCTTTTCTTTCGTTTCCACCCCCCCCCCCAGGTTTACAGGGCGGGAATACCAGCACTTAGCTTGGATCTTAGCTGCTTTTCTTGGATAGCTCATGTATGCTTCGGACTTGAGCTTGCTATGGTTTTCTACATGGGGATAGCTACTTCATGTTTTCCTTTTCAGTTACATGTTTTATGTTTCTAGACTTTGTTTATGGGAAATAATTAAGTACTGTGTTGTAACTTAACCTATGGTTTTGATATGCTAGCTTTTATCCGCTGCTATACTTACTCTGTTTTTACTTATATGTTCTGCCTTGTGATATCTGCATGCATGATTACCTTAATTAAACGCCCCTCCAAAGTCAGTGTCCTTGCAAGAGTGGCACTGGCGGAGGTGGGGTGTTACACAATTAATCACCATTCAACTTGAAGAAACCAATTATTTATTGTGGAAACTTCAAGTAGAAACCGCCGTGCAAGGTTACGGACTGGAAGGCTACTTATATGGCACGCTATCAACTCCATCAAGATATATAACTGACAAAGAAAACAGAGTCATTAGCAACGACGAGTATACAAAATATCATAGACAGGAAGGACTCATCAGTGCATGGCTGTTGTCATCCATCAGTCCAAGCCTACTATCTCAAGTCATAGGCTGTAAAACAGCCAGTGATATATGGTTAACCATGGAGAAAGTGTTCAACTCACAATCAGCTGCAAAGTCGCTATTTTATAAAAGACAACTACAAAACTGTAGAAAAGAAAATCTAAGTATGAGAGTATACATATCCAAAGTTAAAAATATCTGCGATATGTTGAAGGCTGCTAGCAGCAACATAGATGAATCTGAACATGTATTGTCATTAATAAATGGATTGGGAGACGAATATGAAGCCGTAGTAGCCGTCATAACATCACAAAAGGCAACACCGCCACTGGACGATGTCTGTGCTATACTACTCTCTCATGAAGCAAGGATCAACGACAAAAAGCCATCAGAAAGTGAATACTCACTGAACTTCACTACTAGTAACAGAGGGAAAAATCAAAGTAATAGGTACAACGACACTGGTCAAAGAGGTGGTTACAATAACACTAGTCAAAGAGGTGGTTACTCTAATCGTGGACGAGGACGTGGCAGGTGGAGCCCTAACAACAGACCTAAATGCCAAATTTGCGAGAAAATTGGACACACTGCGGTGAAGTTCTACTTTCGATTTAACTCAAACCATGTACCAAATCAAGGTAACAACAGTCAAAGAGGAAGCAATCCTAATGTCAACATGGTTGTGTCTCAAACAGAAGGGATAAATCAAAACAATAACAGCAGAGCTTATAGTCAAAATGACAAAGCCAAAGGAGAAGACATTCAAGGCGACAACTGGTATCCAGACTCGGGAGCAACAAATCACATCACTAGCAACTTGGAAAATCTTAATCTCGGAAACAAGGAGTGTAACACCCCACCTCCACCAATGCCACTCTTGCAAGGGCACTGGCTTTGGAGGGGCGTTAAACAAGGTAAACATGCATGCAGATATCACAAGACAGAACATATAAATAAAGACAGAGTAAATAAAGCAGCGGATAAAACTAACATTTCAAAACCATAGTCAAGTTACATCAAAGTACTTGGTCATTATTTTCCACAAAACATAGTCTAGAAACATCAACTGAAAACTGGAAAGAAAATCATAAAGTAACTATCCCCAAGGTAGAATAAAGCCATAGCGAGCTCAAGTCCAAACCGTACGTGAGCTATCCAGAAAAGCAGCTAAAGATCCAAGCTAGGTACTAGTGTTCCCACCCTGTAAACCTGGGGGGGGGGGAACGAAAGAGAAGAGGCGAAAGAAAACGGGTCAGTCGAAAAGACTGGTAAGTCCTATCTACTATTAGTATAAAAACTAATAAAGTTAACTGAACATGTAAAACAGAGATGAGATGTAGGGTGATAACTGGCATGGTGAAAAGTTAACAAGATAGATCAAGTGTGGCATCGCATATACAAGGTTAAGTTGCACCAGGTGTGTACTAGTATTCCAATCCATGTCAAGTATAAACAAGAAATGATCCCTTGGCCCAAAGCTGGCCCACATCATGAGATGACCTAAATCGAGGTCCAACTACTCGGTCTAGTCGATCGGCTCCCTATAAGCCTAACTCGTCGTGTATCGGTGCCATACGGCTTAATCGTGGAATGTAGTTAACTGTGCTAGGTCCACCCCAGGGTGTATCCAGCCCTAAGGTGTAAACCACAGACACAATTCAAGAACGCACAGTCTAAACCTACTGGTGCCCATGTTCAACTCCAGACTTAATGTGCATGACCATGGTCCGCCTGAACAACCTGTGCACCCTTCAGCCGTCTCTTTTGGTCTCTTACAATCAGTTCAGTAATCGTGCCCCACCCTAGCCTAGTCCAGGGTACCCATGATACTTCCAAGTAGGTTACTGCTGAAAAGGACCACGTAACTAGGATTTCAAGCGGGTTAAGTGTGGTTAACCCTATCCTAACCATGTATTGAGTTGGTCAAGTGTATTCAAGCAGTTCATGACTTAACCCTATCAATACATCGGGTTTAATTGGTTAAGTATATTCAAGTAGTCCATGACTTAACCCTACCAATCCATCGTGTTTAATTGGTTAAGTATTCAAGTAGTCCATGACTTAACCCTATCATGTGGCATTAATAAATTTAATGCACCTTAACCTCTCACATTAGACCTTGTTGTGGTTACTAGTTAAGCCGGGCGGGTCCGGGTAGCTTTACACCACAACCTAGTCTAACCTCGGGTTTAAGCACAACATGACCAACTACTCACATTGGGTCCTATTGTTTGTAGCCACTAGTTAAGCCGGTTGGTTCCGGGTAGATTTATGCTACAAACTCAACTCAACCTCGAGTTGCCACTTTCATGTTTTCTACGTGTCATGTCCACGTTCATGTTTCAAGCATAAACACATGTCAAACTTTCATGTCATATTTTCAAGTCATGCTTTCATGTTATTTACATTTTCCCAATTACCCATAACGTATTCCCATCGTACGTAAATTCGCATCAACGCAAATAGATTAAAGAGGGAACATAACGGTATGACAAGGTGAGCGTAAGGTGGTAAAGTCTATCACAAATTAAACATGGTGATATTTGAGGCAAAGGTGTTCAACATACTAGCATATGGCCTCAACATGTATGATGGCATAAAAGGTGACTTGGCCTCATACATATCAAATAGCATAAGGGTGATTTGGCCACAAGCATGCATAATAGCATAAGGGTGCTTTGGCCACAAGTTAAACATGGTGGCATATGAGGCAAATGTGTTCATAAACTTGCATATTACATTATAAGCCTCAAAACATGCATGATATCAAACTTTAGCAAATAGGTGAAACATGATCATAAATGACATAGGATGATAGCTAGTGATTCGCATATAACATCATATGCAAGATAACATAAGGTTTATGAGAGATCATAAACTTGCATATTACATTATAAGCCTCAAAACATGCATAACATTCAAACTTAGCGAATAAGTGATACATGGCCCTAGATGACATAGAATGATGACTAGAAGTTCGCATATAACATTATATGCAAGTTATCATAAAGGTTATGAGAGTTCTCATGTTGCATAATGCAACATTTCAACATAAAGCTTATAGCTTTTAGCCCACAAGGTCAAGGTGATAGCTTTACAAACATGCATAGAATAAATCTATGCATAACATGATAGAATCAAAGCACATATCATACTTAGGCCCAAACTCAAACTTGCAACATGTCATATTTAACTTCATAGTTAGAATCTAAGGGTAGTATAGGGCTTACAATGCTATGAAGACTAGAATAAATATAAAATAAGATTGAGATGAAGCCACACTAGCAAATCCGCAACCAAAGACGATAAACTCCACTTCAAGACTTGAGAACAAGAAGGAATAACCCCAAAGACAAAGAAAGATGGCTCTTTTACTTAAGAAAGATGGCTCCTTTATGACATAGATTGATTTGAGACACTCATGCTCTCATGAAGACGGTGGAGGCCATGATTAGTGAACATTTGGGCAGCATTTAGTTGTAGGAATGATTAATGAAGGTTTAGGCTAGGTCTAGGGGTCTTTTTATAGAGATTAAGGGTAGTTTAGACCATAGCATTAACCCTAAAACGAATCTGGACCATTAACTCCCGTCAGAAACCAACAAAAGAGGACCCAACATGCCGAAATGGTGCACTAGAAAAATTGGTCCGACCGGGGGGGTCGACCCCTGGGTCGACATGGGTGTCGACCCATTGGGGGGGTCGACACTGGTGTCGACACCTATGTCGACCCTGCCTGGGCGGGAAAATTCCCGCCCAGTCTGTTTTGGCTGAAATTCGATTCTGAATTCGAATTTGAACTGTTTTCGGGCTTAGAATTTTCTGGAAACTTCATTGGGCCATAACTTGGTCATACGGACTCCGTTTTTCGAAAACTCGGACTCTATTTCGCGTATTTTTCCGAGATGAACGCAATGGCACTGCCCGTTTCCCTTGATTCAGAATTTAGAATTTAATTCTGCCTTGATTTACATTATAACATGTTATTAAAAATACGGGTTGTTACATTCTCCCCTCCTTAAAGGATTTCGTCCCCGAAATCTCCAAGTTAGGAAGAACGTATCCTACCATCCATCATCCATCTACTCAAAACATCATCCACAAGTAACCATTGTCCTTAAAAAGATTCTAAATGCTGTATGAACATATGCAAAAGGTGTGTGTATATGTACTTATCTAATGCAAAAATCAGGCGGTTACTGATTCAGTAAACCTCTTTAATGCAAAGTATGTTAGTGAAATGAGTCCATATGTATGCAAATTCCTAACATAATTTATAATCTCTACATGAGTGCACATAACATTCATTCATATGCAACATCCATGTGATAGCACAACAAGTTTCATCCATGAATAAGTATCAGCACTCATGCATATGCAATATGAAAGTGTGTGAGCCGATCTTAGTGCCTAATGTGTGTCATGCATCCACGAGTATCCACTTGCAAACACTTGCAACCACTTGCAACCATCAAGCATAACATGTTTCAAATACATGTTTCATCCAAAGGGTTTCTACCTAAGGTTCGAGATAACAAGATAAACAAGGTAAACATGGATAGCAAAAGAAAGATATGCTAATTAGGAAAAGAGATCGAGAAGATAGTATACAAGTAAGATCCACGGAAAAACAGGGATCAAGGATATACTCCTAAAAAGATATATGATGCGCGTATCTAGTCTTCAACCTTCTAAGCCGCATTTCCTTGAACTTAATTCCATTGTGCTTTGACCGTTTTTAACCTTTCAATTCCGTAGCTTCTTAATTCCTACTTCAGAAATGTGAGTTGGAACTCTTTTCACTGTCACTTCTCATTTCACTTTCACTTATTTTTTTCTAGCATACTCGGTTCTTAACTTAACTGTATACTCATGACTTCATGCAAGCTTTCCCAAAATTCACTGTAAGGTATTCCACGTAGAAGAACTTTCCTTTGAAAATAAATACCAATCCATGTGGCCAAATGCACTTATTAACATGATTTCTATGAACCATCCGCGAACACTAATCGAATAGATCATTAATTTCCAATAAATGGGTCAAAAGATTCTAGGTAACTAATCCTGACAGAACTCTAAAGGTTACGCGAGACTTCGAGGGTATTACCAAGGCAAGTCAAGAGTCTAACTACCCTTCTTTCAAAACCGAGGAAGGTACCCTTACTGGATAACCACTTCATCCCTAGAATCAACCCAAAGCCCAAAAACATAATCCCTACTTCCAAACTCAACACTTAGCATAGACATCCTTTTGCGAGAAGAGATACTTGAGCGACTTGTGATCCGTATATAACTCGAATCTCTTGCCCAAAAGATAATGGTGCCATGATTTAAGCGCAAAGACAATCGCCGCCGACTCCAAATCATGTGTGGGGTAGTTCTTCCCATAAACTTTGAGTTGCCTAACCCCATAACATATTACTCTTTCTTCTTACATCAGGACCGCACCTAATCCCATGTCACGTGCATTGGTGTTCACAGCAAACATCTTCCCTCCATCGGGTAAAGCTAAAACTGGTGTTGTGGTAAGAGTCCCCTTAAGCCTTTGAAAAGCAGGCTCACACTCCAATTCCCATTCAAAGGCTAAGTCCTTTTTCATCAACTTAGTAAGAGGAGCTGAAATCTTAGCGAAGTCCTTGATGGACTTCCTATAAAACCCTGCAAGACCGAGAAAGCTTCTTACTTCAGTTGCGTTCCTAGGAGCTTTCCAGTCTTGAACTACAACCACTTTCGCGGGATCCACAGCTATACTTTGCTTAGGAACTATGTGCCCAAGTAACCGAGCTTCCTTTCTCCAAAAATGACATTTTGAGAACTTGGCTTTTAACTGGTAAGCTCTAAGCATATCCCTAACTTCCTTGAGATGTGCAGCATGCTCTTCCTCGTCTTTTGAGAAGATCAGAATATCATCCACGAAAACGACCACAAACTTGTTAAGGAACTCCCGAAACACCCTACTCATCAAGTCCACGAAGTATGCGGGTGCATTAGTCAAACCAAATGGCATAACAAGCCCTTCAAAGAATCCATCTGGAGTCCTAAACGCAGTCTTATCAACACTATCCTCAGCCACTCTAAGCTGATGGAATCCGGTGGCTAGATCGAGTTGAGAGAAAACAGAAGCACCTACAAGCTGGTCAAAGAGATCATCAATCCTCGGTAATGGGTGCCTATTCTTCTTTGTCAGCTTGTTTAACTCACGATAATCAACACACAGACGAAGCGAATACCACTGGAGCACCCCACTCAGAAATGCTTCACCGAATAAAATTTTCTCAAGCAACTCCTTGACTTGCTTACTAAGCTCTCTTCTTTCACGAGGGGCCATGTGCCTAACTGGAAATGAAACTGACTTGGCATGATCAACAAGATAAATACGGAAGTCTATCTCGCATTTAGGGGGTAACCCCTTCACCTCATCGAAGACATCGGGATATTCTCGGACCACCCTCACAAATTCAAGATTGTCAAAAGACGAGTCGAGGGATTCAAGAAAACATAACATGACGGGACCCATTAGGGTTACAAGAAATCTCTAGGGTATTATCAAGGCGAGTCATAAGCCTCACTACCCTATGCCCACAATCGAGAATGGCTCCATAACTGGACAACCAATCCATGCCTAAAATCCACCCGTATCCCATGAACCCGAGAACATAAGCATTACCCATTAATTCTACGCTAAAGATAGAAATCCTCAAATCCACACAAATCATAGATAAATGGGCGAAACCCCCAATTGGATTTGAAACACAAACGGGATCCTCAACTAGACTAGTACTAAGGTGCAAACTTTCAACAAGATCAGAAGAAATAAAACTATGTGATGCGCCAGAATCAAATAAGGTACGAACAGGGAAATCAGAAATGTAAACATGACTTTCTACAGAAACACTACCTCGATCAAAAGCTGAAAGAGTGAGGAGAGCCTGCAACTGCCCTCCAGAGGGTCCTGCTCGCTGAGTTTGCCTTTTCCCTTGTCGTCGCTTTTTCAGGCAAATCTTGCTATAGTGTCCAGACTCTCCACAATGAAAGCATTCTCTCAACTTCCTCTTCTTCTTCCTACAATCTTTGGCTACGTGTCCAACGATCCCACAGAACTTGCACTTCCTTGTCTCTCTGGTCTTGTTGTCATTGCGGTTGTTGTTGTCCTTGCCTCCTTTCTCGGAATCTACCTTCTTGCCTTGAGACTCATTCAACCTGACTTCCTTCTTACCACTCTTATCTTCCTCTTGAAGCAGGGCCATATTTACCAAACTCTCGAAGGTCGCCCTCATGGGTATGTGAGACATTGCCAAACCGTGCAATGGCTCGTTCAATCCTAAAGCAAAGTGTAGGGCCTTCTTCTGAGCCGTATTAACCAAGTCTAGACCGAACCGAGCAAGTTGATTAAACTTATCCACATATTCCCTAACGGTCATGTCCCCTTGCTTTAGTGATAGGAACCTCTCCAGCTGAAGGTTCTCTTCTGCTGATGATAAAAACCTTAGTCCAAACCTTCTCCTAAACTCATCCCAAGTCTCAATTGGTCTAGTAGTGGTGGTGACTACCCGCCAATAAGCAGCTTCCCCTTTCAATAGCCATACCGCCAACAGAACTTTCCTACGATCTTCCACATCAAAGATAGCAAAGAGGTCTTCAGTTTCCTTTAACCAGTTTCTTGCCTCCACAGAAGTCTCCGTTCCGACAAAATTCTTGCAACCCATCGCCTTAAAGTCTTTACAAAGCTCCGCGAAATCCGCTTGTGTATGCTGAGGAGGAGGAGGAATATCCGCGGGGTCGGCTTCATTCGCCCTTGCCTCCATGTACCTTCTAAACCAAATAGGTACTGGTACATTCTCCGGGATGGCAAAATTATCGGCCATACTGAAACGAAGGAAAAAGATGGATAGATTCAGAACGAAGAAACGAAGGATAGTGCTAATGGCTTTTGGGGAATAGCCATTTAAAATAAACTAGACTTTTTATTGGAAAAATACTTCTTTAAAATCGGTTTTGAAAATAGTTTTTCAAAAGGTTTTAAAACTTTTCTTGAAAACTTTTGCCCAATCTTGTAAACCTGGCTCTGATACCAAATGTAACACCCCACCTCCACCAATGCCACTCTTGCAAGGGCACTGGCTTTGGAGGGGCGTTAAACAAGGTAAACATGCATGCAGATATCACAAGACAGAAAAAATAAGTAAAGACAGAGTAAATAAAGCAGCGGATAAAACTAACATTTTAAAACCATAGTCAAGTTACATCAAAGTACTTGGTCATTATTTTCCACAAAACATAGTCTAGAAACATCAACTGAAAACTGGAAAGAAAATCATAAAGTAACTATCCCCAAGGTAGAATAAAGCCATAGCGAGCTCAAGTCCAAATCGTACGTGAGCTATCCAGAAAAGCAGCTAAAGATCCAAGCTAGGTACTAGTGTTCCCACCCTGTAAACCTGGGGGGGAAACGGAAGAGAAGAGGCGAAAGAAAACGGGTCAGTCGAAAAGACTGGTAAGTCCTATCTACTATTAGTATAAAAACTAATAAAGTTAACTGAACATGTAAAACAGAGATGAGATGTAGGGTGATAACTGGCATGGTGAAAAGTTAACAAGATAGATCAAGTGTGGCATCGCATATACAAGGTTAAGTTGCACCAGGTGTGTACTAGTATTCCATTCCATGTCAAGTATAAACAAGAAATGATCCCTTGGCCCAAAGCTGGCCCACATCATGAGATGACCTAAATCGAGGTCCAACTACTCGGTCTAGTCGATCGGCTCCATATAAGCCTAACTCGTCGTGTATCGGTGTCATACGGCTTAACCGTGGAATGTAGTTAACTGTGCTAGGTCCACCCCAGGGTGTATCCAGCCCTAAGGTGTAAACCACAGACACAATTCAAGCACGCACAGTCTAAACCTACTGGTGCCCATGTTCAACTCCGGACTTAATGTGCACGACCATGGTCCGCCTGAACAACCGGTGCACCCTTCAGCCGTCTCTTTTGGTCTCTTACAATCAGTTCAGTAATCGTGCCCCACCCTAGCCTAGTCCAGGGTACCCATGATACTTCCAAGTAGGTTACTGCTGAAAAGGACCACGTAACTAGGATTTCAAGCGGGTTAGTGTGGTTAACCCTATCCTAACCATGTATTGAGTTGGTCAAGTGTATTCAAGAAGTTCATGACTTAACCCTATCAATACATCGGGTTTAATTGGTTAAGTATATTCAAGTAGTTCACGACTTAACCCTACCAATCCATCGTGTTTAATTGGTTAAGTATTCAAGTAGTCCATGACTTAACCCTATCATGTGGCATTAATTAATTTAATGCACCTTAACCTCTCACATTAGACCTTGTTGTGGTTACTAGTTAAGCCGGGCGGGTCCGGGTAGCTTTACACCACAACCTAGTCTAACCTCGGGTTTAAGCACAACATGACCAACTACTCACATTGGGTCCTATTGTTTGTAGCCACTAGTTAAGCCGGTCGGTTCTAGGTAGATTTATGCTACAAACTCAACTCAACCTCGAGTTGGCCACTTTCATGTTTTCTACGTGTCATGTCCACGTTCATGTTTCAAGCATAAACACATGTCAAACTTTCATGTCATATTTTCAGGTCATGCTTTCATGTTATTTAAGTTTTCCCAACTACCCATAACGTATTCCCATCGTACGTAAATTCGCATCAACGCAAATAGATTAAAGAGGGAACATAACGGTATGACAAGGTGGGCGTAAGGTGGTAAAGTCTATCACAAATTAAACATGGTGATATTTGAGGCAAAGGTGTTCAACATACTAGCATATGGCCTCAACATGTATGATGGCATAAAAGGTGACTTGGCCTCATACATATCAAATAGCATAAGGGTGATTTGGCCACAAGCATGCATAATAGCATAAGGGTGCTTTGGCCACAAGTTAAACATGGTGGCATATGAGGCAAATGTGTTCATAAACTTGCATATTACATTATAAGCCTCAAAACATGCATGATATCAAACTTTAGCAAATAGGTGAAACATGATCATAAATGACATAGGATGATAGCTAGTGATTCGCATATAACATCATATGCAAGATAACATAAGGTTTATGAGAGATCATAAACTTGCATATTACATTATAAGCCTCAAAACATGCATAACATTCAAACTTAGCGAATAAGTGATACATGGCCCTAGATGACATAGAATGATGACTAGAAGTTCACATATAACATTATATGCAAGTTATCATAAAGGTTATGAGAGTTCTCATGTTGCATAATGCAACATTTCAACATAAAGCTTATAGCTTTTAGCCCACAAGGTCAAGGTGATAGCTTTACAAACATGCATAGAATAAATCTATGCATAACATGATAGAATCAAAGCACATATCATACTTAGGCCCAAACTCAAACTTGCAACATGTCATATTTAACTTCATAGTTAGAATCTAAGAGTAGTATAGGGCTTACAATGCTATGAAGACTAGAATAAATATAAAATAAGATTGAGACGAACCCACACTAGCAAATCCGCAACCAAAGACGATAAACTCCACTTCAAGACTTGAGAACAAGAAGGAATAACCCCAAAGACAAAGAAAGATGGCTCTTTTACTTAAGAAAGATGGCTCCTTTATGACATAGATTGATTTGAGACACTCATGCTCTCATGAAGAAGGTGGAGGCCATGATTAGTGAACATTTGGGCAGCATTTAGTTGTAGGAATGATTAATGAAGGTTTAGGCTAGGTCTAGGGTTCTTTTTATAGATATTAGGGGTAGTTTAGACCATAGGATTAACCCTAAAATGAATCCGGACCATTAACTCCCGTCAGAAACCAACAAAAGAGGACCCAACATGCCGAAATGGTGCACCAGAAAAATTGGTCCGACCGGGGTCGACCCCTGGGTCGACATGGGTGTCCACCCATTGGGGGGGTCGACACTGGTGTCGACACCTATGTCGACCCTGCCTGGGCGGGAAAATTCCCGCCCAGTCTGTTTTGGCTGAAATTCGATTCTGAATTCGAATTTGAACTGTTTTCGGGCTTAGAATTTTCTGAAAACTTCATTGGGCCATAACTTGGTCATACGGACTCCGTTTTTCGAAAACTCGGACTCTATTTCGCGTATTTTTCCGAGACGAACGCAATGGCAGAGCCCGTTTCCCTTGATTCATATTTTAGAATTTAATTCTGCCTTGATTTACATTATAACATGTTATTAAAAATACGGGTTGTTACAAGGAGTATCGAGGTAATCAAATTATAAGCTTGGGTAACGGTAAGTGCGTAAAAAATTCTCACACAGGAAATGCTATAATTAATGGTAAAAAACAACTATATTTAAATAACCTACTTAGGGTACCCAATATCAAGAAAAATCTGATAAGCGTATCACAATTTGCAAAGGATAACAATGTTTACTTCGAGTTCTTCCCGAAATATTGCTTAGCCAGGAACATACTGACTAAGGAAATTTTATTGCAGGGGAATACCATTAATGGACTGTATCAGTTTAAAGTTGACGGTCAAGACAACAATACTAAAGAGAAAAGCTGCTACAATTCTGTCATGCTACTTGAAGAAATAATAAAAGTATTTTTGATAAATGGCATTACAAATTGGGTCATGCTAGTGTAAATGTAGTCAAAACAGTTCTTAGGAATAATAAAATTGCCTTTGATGATATATCATATCCCTACATTTGCACTTATTGTCAAATGGGCAAAAGCCACAAACTACCGTTTACAAACTCTTTAACTAACTACACACAACCATTTGAATTAATAGCTACTGATCTATGGGGACCTGCCCCTGTTTGCACCGACTTTAACTACAAGTATTACATTTCATTTGTGGATGCTTGCATTAGGTACACCTGGATTTACTTCCTAAAAGCAAAATCTGACACTTATGCTACTGTTGTTAATTTTTCTAATATGGTTGAAAATCAGTTCAATACCAAAATTAAAGTGTTACAATCTGATGGTGGCTCTGAGTATAAGAACCTAAGTGAATTTTTCAAAACTAAGGGAATTATATACAGAACCACTTACCCCTACACATCTGAACAAAATGGCTTAGTAGAAAGGAAACACAGACACATCGTGGAGACTGGACTAACTTCATTAGCTCATGCATCGCTACCACTAAAATTTTGGTCAGAATCTTTCAACACTGTCGTATACTTAATAAATAGAATGCCTACAACAGTGTTGAAAGACTTTAGTCCCATTGAAAAACTATATCACATCAAACCAGACTACCAAAGTCTTAAAACTTTCGGATGTTTGTGTTTCCCATACTTAAGACCATACAACACAAATAAATTAAATTTCAGATCCAAACCATGTACATTTATTGGATATGCTACAAAGCAAAAAGGATACAGGTGTATAGATGAAAATGGCAGAATTTTCATCAGTAGACATATGGTATTTAATGAAGAGGTATTTCCATATAAGAGTTCAGACATCAAAACCACAAATAAAATAATCACAGGTAAGAGTAGCATACCTGGCATACCATACTATACAGACTCTCTAGCAGGTACTAACAAAGCAGTGGCTGTTGAGGGCAATCGAAACTGTACTACCGGATCAGTTACACCCAATACCAGCAATGAAGAGCCAATCAGCCTCGCCAACTACTCACCTGAAAGACAACAACAAAAAGAAAATGAGAGCCAAAACATTGAAAGCGACATCAGAAGTACAACCAACAACAATATACCAGCAACCACAGTCAATCAAGAAAGCCAATCAGAGACAAAATCATCAACAAATATTGGGCACCCGATGATAACCAGGGCTAAAAGTGGTATTTTTAAACCAAAATTACTCGTAGCAACTATCAACTCAGATGAACCAGTTACGTACCAGCAAGCTGCACAATATAAAAACTGGAGAGAAGCTATGGACGAAGAGTATAAAGCTCTGGTGAATAATCAAACATGGGAACTTGTTCAACTACCAACCAACAAAAATTTAATTGGATGTAGATGGACATATAGAACAAAAAGAAATCCAGATGGATCTGTTCAAAGATATAAAGCAAGGTTGGTAGCTAAAGGATATACACAGGAATATGGATTTGACTACAATGAAACATTTTCACCTATAGTCAAACCGGCTACCATAAGACTGATTCTCACTATTGCTCTCACCAAACAATGGAATATAAAGCACTTAGATGTCAACAATGCATTTCTCAATGGAGTGTTACAAGAGGAAATCTACATGCAACAACCAGAGGCCTACATACAGAATCCAAATTATGTATGCAAACTGAAGAAAGCAATTTATGGTCTAAAACAAGCTCCTAGAGTATGGTTCGACAAATTAAAATCAACTCTAGTGACACAGGGATATCGGCCAACTAAATCTGACACTTCATTATTCCTTAAATCAAATAATTACTATACAACATATGTACTAATATATGTTGACGACTTAATAGTAACAGGGAACAATGAAGGTGAGCTAAAGCAACTGACTCATTATCTAAATGAGCAATTTTCAATAAAAGATCTCGGCAGTCTATCATATTTTCTGGGAATAGAAGCCCAAAGAAGATCAAAAACAGAAATGGTTCTCAGCCAAAAGAAGTACATAACTGAACTCCTGATAAAGACTGATATGCATGAAGCAAAACCTCAACCAACACCCATGATATCTAGTCAACATCTCTCTAAAAACAGGGGAGAATCTATAAATAATATAAAGCAGTACATAAGTGTTGTGGGAGCATTGCAATATGTGACCATAACATGACCAGACATTTCATTCAGTGTTAACAAAGTTTCACAATTTTTGCAGGATCCAAGGGACGAACACTGGAAAGCAGTAAAGCGAATACTGAGATATTTAAAGGGGACTATACAGTATGGCTTAACAATAAAAGGAGGAAAAGACTTAAATATCACATGATTTACTGACTCAAACTGGGCAGTAGATCCGGATGACAAAAGATCAGTAACAGGGTACTGTATCTATATAGGGGACAATCTAATATCATGGACATCGAAAAAGCAACCAACAATTTCAAAATCAAGTGCGGAAGCGAAGTACAGAAGCATTGCTAGCGCTACATCAGAAATAATATGGTTGCAATCAATATTAAAGGAGCTAAATCTATTAAATAATCAAAAAGCAACAATATGGTGTGATAATCAAAGCTCGATATACATGACAGCTAATTCTATTCAGCACGCACGAACTAAACACATACAAATCGACATTCACTTCGTTCGAGAGCAAATAAAGGAGGGAAAACTACAAATTACATACCGTCTTACCATCAAAAAGCCGACATACTTACCAAGGCTCTCTCAGCTAAAAACTTTACTAGACTACGCGACGCCCTGAACATCAGGCCAATCGACACAAAATCAACGTCGAGTGTAGCTAACCAGCAACTAGAACTTCAAATCGACAGCTCGAAGCCAAATATTAAAGCTACAGCTCGAATGACAAGAAAGGAAGACTCAATTGAGGCTCACAGTTCAGATCCAGCACACTTAAATCAAGTACGAAGTGAATGGAGAAAAGATTAGAAACAAACTATGGTTCGACATGGCCAACCCTAGATTTGAAGGGGGGAAATAAAAGGAAAGTATATGGTGAATTCTGGAATAGACGACGAGTCAGCAAAACATTTAATTATGGCTATGTTTATCCTGCTGTGCCACGTCACAATGACGAGTCAGCAAAACATTTAATTATGGCTATGTTTATCCTGCTGTGTCACGTCACAATGACACAGTCATATTTCACTTACCCAGAATAATGTATTTTACCGTTACATTTACTAGTATATATAACAGATCTTTCTGTTCTATCATGTATTAATAATAAAAAAAAAACAATTTCTTATTGAATAAAATGACAAGCTTTATAATTCTTCCAACTGTAGTTCCTCCTCCCCATCTGAATCTTCAGCTTTGTTAACTGGTTTTGTGACTAATTATTTTCTATTTTACCCTAGTTGATATTATCCTCAAAATATTTATATTACACATCCAGTTACACGCCCTTGTCCCTTTCTAAATTTGGCTTAGAAAGAAATAATGCATAAAACATAGTTGGTTGTTTTTAGCCTGGAAAGATTGCTTTAATATTTTACCTTTTTATCCTTTGTCACACTTATTGCATTGATCATTTATTTCGTGGTAAAGAATTCAAGTTTATGTATACTATACACATCATATTACTTGATGCTACAGCCTTCTTCTTTTATTTGGAATATGCTGGGTGCCTATTACCATCTTTATTTGATTTATTTATAAGTATAAATACACCAGGTCATTTTTATCCCTTCCTGGCGTTCTATGTAATTATTTTAGTATCCTACTAATCTTAACATATTTTCCTACATATGAAATCTAAGTGTCTTACATTTTCTTAAACACCCATGCTTCACTTATTTTATTTCCATGGTTTTTAATCACAATTATGAAAATGTGCATAGTGTGCACATGCACACACACAAATATCAACATATAGCCATTCATAAAGGGTTTCTCCATTTTATTTAACATGATGTAATTATAGGTGGGACTATAAATTTTGTACGAATGTCCGACGTCCATTTATGTCCGTGACCGAAATACATCTGTCTGAGTTTGTCCGATTCTCATTTAGAACAACAAATTTTATAGAGAAAAAACCACGTCCAGTCTGTATTCGTTCGAATTTGCCTGAATTCCTTATAATTCGTATATAATTGAGAGAAAATATAATAAAAAGTATAAAATATAATATAAATAATCATGTCCTACTCGATCCGTTTGTGTCCGTGTTTGAAAAACACATGTTCGTGTTCGACTGATTTTATTTAGAACACGAATTAGGGCAACAAGTTTTGTCCTATAATATAAATAATCTTAACATATCTTCCATGATTTTTCATTTGGATTTATATAGATTTTTTTTCTATTTCGGATATGAGTATTATATTAGCAATGGGGGCCTTCGAATTTTGTCTCATCGCTATATTGCAAACATCTACAGACCTTTTTTTTTAAAAACTCATGGATGAGAAAAGAGATTTTATGATGCACAGTCGTTTCATTTTTGTTTTCCCTTTTCTCTTTATGTAATCAGTACAAATTAAAATAACTATGTACATTGGATTCAATTTGTGTTACTCCGTACAAATCCTTTACTGGATTAATGCTACGTATCAGTTTTGACTTTTTATACCATCATGAAGAGCGGCTTTCACTTAATTTGGCCTGTACATCTACACCATGTACTAGACAATTTAACGGATTAAATTAAAAGGCCAACCCGTTGCTTTATGTTGTCCTATATTTAGTTATGAATTAATTATTGGACCAACGAACGTTAACTAGAAAATTCCTTTATTAATCTGGGTTACTGTGCAAACAGCAGCCTCAAATGAAATGATATATTAATGTTTTTTAACAAGTTCGGATGACACTACTGTTAAAGGCTTTTAGAACAGATAAGTTTCCATAAAGACCGATTCTTCAGTTCTCATTTCCCCTGTTCTTTTGTGTCCCTCTACTCAAATCTTCTCATTTCCGCTTTTTTGTATTTAAATCTCCCAACAATTGAGGTATTTAACTGCAAAAGATGGAAATCAGGGGGGTTGTGATTGAGTGAGATATGAAGAACAGGAAAAATAGTAATAAAACAATTGGTATTTTCCTGTTTGTCATATTAGCATTAAAGAAATGTGAAGTTTCAAAGCTGTATGATAACAGGTATTTGACATTTAAACAAATAGCTATGAATTTGTTAAAATACTAAAATAAATTAGCAAGTAGATGCATTTGGCAAGAGCATCAAACTGCTAGAAATCGAATCATGGCACGGTTCTTACGTATTAATTAAGAATTTTAACGCAAGAATCCTACCCTGACCCATTTTTTTAGGGTTAAATGACATTTCCAGCTGTACCACTTGCTATCTGATAAAGATAAGAGGTTTGGCGCACAAGTAATTTGCTTTCATTACATATAATACACCTCTCTTTATACAAGTTTTTACAATTAAACATGAAAATCAATAAAGTAGTGTTAATGATATTTTTTATCAAAACTAGAGATAAGTCAATGGGAATAAACCTAACAGAAAAATAGATTGTTTAGCCTTTGCAAGTTTGGGTTAGATCACCTTAATTTGACTGCGTACGGAACCTTAATTTATTAAAGAAACAGCTTACCTGCATGGCAACGTAACAACTAACAAGTTCAAATCCTTTTTGTCCACCTTTCCAAATCGAATCCATCCACACTTCCTTCCTCAAACATATGGACGTAGATCTTCAAGTGCGACCAATCTAAACTGGCCACCTCTAACAAGAACATCCGATAAACCAACTCCAAAATCGATACAAATCATAAGTACCTCCTCTTCTCTCAAAATAGAAAGGGCTTGAAATCGAGACTAACGCCGTTGCTACAGTGAATGAGCATCGTTGGGGAACTAAAAGATGGCTTTTTTTAGGTCGATCTCTTGTGACGTTGCTAGTTGGAAGTTGGGGAACCTTGTATATGATTACACGGATATCCGTTTACTCGCTAACCGTTTATTTTACAATGTTGCCAGATGTCAGATGTATAAGGTAACAAAATTTGCCCCCACAAGATTCGAATCCAGGTTTTATATGCATATTTATCGCACACTTACTACTACGGCTGTCAATTTAGTACACAACCCGAAACACGACTCGTAATCCACACGAAAAAAACCCGACCCGACCCGACCCATTTATAAACGGGTCATTTTCGGGGCAACCCGCTCTGATCCGTTTAAATAAACGGGTGGGTTACGGGTTGACCCGCAAACCCGTGGGTTGACACGTCCTAACCCGTTTAACATAAAACATTGATACCAAACCCAATTGCCAAGCTGTATAAAAATTAAAATCATTTTCATGCCCCGGCCCAGTCCATTAATTCTTCAAGACTAATGGACCCAACCACATTCCCAATCATGAGTCAACGACGGATTTCACAATTTGCCCTAGGATACCAAGCCGCCACTTCCAGTTTAGGGTTCTTCTTTCTACCAAGCCGCTACTTCAACTTCTTCGATTCTTCCACTTTCTCTCTCGAGCTCGACTCTATCGTGCATAAGATCGACAAGGCAACATCACATGCATCACGACTCTCGAATCGATTCGACACTCACAGGAAAATTTGATGAATAGTAATACCATTGTTTTCAATGCATGCAAGATTTAGATGTTGCGAAGTGCCAATGCTTTAGGGAATCTTCAATCAAATTGCTTGCAAGTTGTCTTTTACGTGTATTGTATTTGTAACTTGTATGATCCATTCGATGATTGTCTATTTGTTTACTTTATTGCTAGTTTGTAATTGATGATTGCATTGTATGTTGCCTTAAAGTTTTAAGAATTGTACTGTTTTGGACTATTGATTCATTGATGCTTGATGATTAGGTATTTGTTTGTTGCTACTTGCTAGGTTGTTGCCTCAAAAAGTTTTAAGTATTTGTTTGTTGCTACTTGCTAGAGCCTAAGGCTGTGTTCCCACTTGTCGCTGTTGTATTAACTTCTAAATTAAACAGGTCAACGGGTCAAACGGGTTGACCCGACCCGACCCGATTAGATAAACGGGTTAGGCGAGTCGGGTCAACCCGTTTATAAACAGGTCGGGTTCGGGTTGGCAATATCTGACCCATTTGTTAAACGGGTTGACCCGACCCGTTTAAAATTTGACCCGAACCCGCCTTGACTCGACCCGAACCCGACCAGACACGACCCATTGACAGCCTTACTTACCACCAGGCTACCTACTCTATTGTACAAAAGTAAAAAAGCTCAGGGTTTATATTTCACTCCTCAATACAAAATATTTTTTTTCCCTCTCGGCCCAGTGGACTGCCCCAGCTTGAAGGCTTGGTGGGATGCCCTCTGGGTTGGTTCTGTGGGTAATTGGGTATCAAGAATGAAATTTTGATGATTCTTAGCGAGGCAGGTAGTTCCAACTGTGTGCAGCCTAAAAGGAAAGCACTCCTTGTACGATGGGTTTCAGGTATGAAAGTTTAATGATCAAAATGGTGAGTATTTTCTATGATTTTAGTTCTGATGCGGCCAGAAAGAAGATGATGGTTTTTTCTTTTCTTTTTTTTATTATTTTTTTTTAATTTTTTTTGCTTGACAAGGCACTGAACGATCCAACAAAAAAGGGCATTTGCTTAATCGAGATGAGTAGTCCTCTCCAGTGATTGTGCTTCTTGTATGATTGAAATTTATCCTATTTTGGTTGTTTGACCGTTTAGATCATTGATGTATTCATTTAAATGAATTTTTTATGCCTATGAATTTGCATTTGAATCAAATATATTTTTCTCCGTTAAATACCATATTCTCCCTTTTTGCTCACGCACTCCGTGTATTTCCCCGGACTCAGCACCTTGAACCACCGAGCTGCTATGATCATTTCGTCAACTCATACTTCAATCTTCGGCAAACCTTTACTCGCCTTCCCTTCAATCGCGATTCTCTCATCACTAAATGTGAACATGTACTTTCGATTTTTGGGTTCTTAAATTTTCATTTTGATCTGTCTCGTGATTTGGATTGAGAATAGACAGTGAAATCGTATTGTTTGGTTTTGAGCTGGTGATTTATTTCTACATAACAAGTTGTGGGCTAAATCCATATCTTTTTCCTCAAATCTGATCCATTTAAATTTATTCAAGTCGATGCAGCAATAATTTAAGAAATTATTCTGTTACTTTTATCAATTGTTTGTGTTAAAGAGCTTGATGCTTGAGCAGATGATGTAGGATGTTTTATACATCAATATCTACATGTTTTGGTTTCAGTTTTTACCTACTTACATGCGTTACCAGCAATTCTACATAACATAACTGTTAAGATATTTCTTTATAAAGTATGGCATGAGTTTAATTTTCCAAAATGATTTCAACAAATATGGCATGAGTTTAATTTGGTCTAAGGGGACTCAAAAAATAGAAAATTTCTTGTTTATTTTACAGAACCTAAAATAGCTTTATTGTTAGAATTTGTGATACAATATTTCCATTTGCAGAAGATTTGGAAGATATTATCGATTATGGTGATACAATATTTCCATTTAGAGAAGATTTGGGAAATATTGTTAATTTCAGTAATATAATATTTCCAACTGCAGAAGATTTGGAAGATATCACAAAATTTATTGCCTCTTTTTGCAAAATTAGACAGGACAATAAATTATCTACATAAGTGGAAGAATGTAAAGAAGTTTATTTTGGGATATTGAAATAAAAAATTAATTCTCTGATTGGGGAATTAATTAGACATTGATTTATAACCATAAATCAATTACTTCAACCAAAATATTATTCCTTATGTAAGGATATGGATTAGGTAAATGTATGGTATATATCTCAAAATTGTATTTCTTCTTCTTTTCTTTATTATCAGTCTTGTAATATTTTCTTATATAGAAAAAGAATAAAATCTCATTTCCCCAAGTGGACGTACATTAACAAGACGTTAGTGGAACCACTATAAATTTCTTGTGTTCTTTCTTTTATTGCTTGATCTGTGATTGTTTTGCTGATAACTATCTGTTGTTTGTTTTGCCTCGCCATCAGTCCGTTCCTATTTATTTTTCCGTAAGTTCAGGTTTTATGCCCAAGACGTTTTTGAGAAGCTTTTACCCCTAACATTTATCCTATTTAGGAATGCGCTAAATTTTATGAAGCAATATCGTTCTATTCAACTGTCTCCCAAAAGGTATATAGTCCGACCATAAGTCCTAGCCCTCTGATTCGAGCAATAAAATTATATATCCTAATATCTGTAATCCCAGATTTTTCTTTGATGTATATCTCATGAATCCAACTGGCCCAAATCCTTTCTGGCTTAATTACTCCCCATAAAAAGGTCGAGCATATTTTTGTTACTTTACTTATTGTTGCTTTTGAGATTGGAAACGCTTGCATCTAGAAAAAAATGATTGGGTACACAGTCCACTTAGGGTGCATTTGATTTTCAACAGAAAGGGATATCTGGATGGGATATGTGGAAAGGGTACGTAAAAGGGGCTGGGAAGAGGAAAAATCGGTGAAAGGGGTATGTGTTTTTATTTTGAGCAGGAAGGGGCACACGAAGGGGGCAAAGAGGTGTAAAAGGTTGTAAAAGGGGATAGGTAACGAACGGGGAAAGTGAAAGCTCGGTTTTCTCACGTTCAGTTCCGAAGGGGCAAAGTGGCGGGTCCCACATCGACGCGTCGGACGCTTCCGATGCGTCTGACGCGAACGCGAACTTTTTTCACCTTCCGGAAATCAAACGCACCCTTAAGTTACTCTACTCACTTTGCCTAAAAGACGGTTCTTCCAACCTTTGCATCTTGCTTTCAATTCTCTACATAATAATATTAAATTTACATCCATAAAATTAGTACATAACAGTTGTATCCTATTGGAAAAATGATTCATTTTTTATAAAGATGAATTATTTAAAAAAAATGGATAAGCGTGAGGTGACTCATATATGAATAGTCCCACATCATGAGACTATATGAAAAGGAAAAAAACAGTTTTTTTATTTGAATTGGTAAAAAATTGAGACCCATTTTTTAGATCTGAGCCGACTTCCTCTACAAGTGTTATCACGTTTATTTTTGCAAACTACTTAGAAAAAAACTACTTTTTATTCTTATCCCTCTCTTTTTCTTCCTCCACCATTAAAAGTTCTTCAAAAACAAAATCAGAACGAGTAGTTAAATTTAAATCGAAAGTGCAAATCTGAATTGGTTTGTTGTGTAAGCAAATCAATTATTTTTCTCAGAAGGCTATTTTATCCCAGAGGTGGCGGCGGATAGTACGAACTGGTTTGCACCACCGACCAGATTGCCGAATCGTCTTCAAGAAAGCGACCTACTCCGCGACTCAGCCATTGTTTCCCAATAATTTGAAGACGATCTCGAAACAATGGCTGCAACCCTAACTTGCTTGAAGGTGGCGCCATCTTCCTCTATCTACTCAATGCTTTGAAATAATCAATGCCTTGAAATCTTACTCAATTTGTAACTGCGACTTCTTCTACTATCTTCTCTGAAAACGAGATATCGACCAAGTTGAAACTGGAACATTAAAGAGGATTCGATTAACTACAGCCAACTCAAGTGCTTTGAAACTAAGTAGCGAACTTCTTTGATGTTTATTACTGGCGTTAGAGGAAAAAGTAGAAATATTTGATGTGAAATCCGGATTTGCCGTCATCTACATGAAATCAGGGTTAAAAGGTGGACAATTTGGTAGGCATGGAAGGTGACTTCGCGCTGCAGTTACGTAATGGCATCATGAAATCCAAGTTTGTGAGAAATGGATCGATGGGCTGTAGTATTCTTTATTATTGTGGCCCCCACCAGGATGAGCATCAGAGAAAGGTAATATAATTTTTTAAACCCTTTATAATGCATGCTTAAATTGATAGTTGATTGTGCCTGCTATTATGGAAAATTCACTAGAAAGGTATTAGGTAGTTAACATATTCTATTTTGGCTTGTTAAATACCAACATAGAGATTTCTTGGCTATGCCTTCTTTTTCCAATGAGCTTAAGTCACCTTCTGAGTTGCATTTTAATCAGAATCCTTTAGAAAAAGAAAAATATAAGCCAAAAAGCAAGCTTATATGTATGAATTTCATTGGACATAGAATGATACAAACTATAAGTTACTGTTGGTTGTCATTGATCCAATAGCCTTAAAGAACTGTAAGCATGTCATCTTTGTAGTTGTAAAATGGTAGCATGGTGGAAATTGGTTTATAAAACTTCGAAATTTGATAATTAATCATGAACCCTCCTCATTATCTTGTACTGTAGTTTTGGGTCACACTAATCACTTTGCTTGAGTCCTAAGAGTGTGCATTATTTGATTGGAACAATGTTAACTGACTGAACCTAAGTATTTTTTGAACCCAAGTGTTTTGATACCTTGGTTTATGTAGTGTCTATATGTGATGATTAAATTTACCATGTAAGTTGTTTACCATTAATATAGTCCACAAGTGTGGTGGAATGGTACAAAGGCAGAAAATAATATTTTATGTGAATAACTTATGTTAGTCTATGAGTTTACGTATACTTTTCTATAAGAAAAATATAAATTTTCAAACATATTAACATCTCAAGCAATAGTAAGCCTCCACAACCGGTCAGTTGAAAATAGAATTGGAATCCACAAGGAAACCATAAAGGACAGCAATAACCAACCAAAAAGAATGATACTGAACAGTTGCTTCTATATCACAACTGTGGAAAACCAGGTCATATGGCACGACAAAGTCGGAACAGGCTATGCCCTGCACCGAAGGCAAACCTGACTAAGAAGCCTTTAACGGCTACGACTATTGAGATTCACTTTGATGGTGGATCAGAGGGTTGGTGGGTAGACACTGGTGTTTCTCGCTATGTCTGCTATGATCGTGATATATTCACAATATACACGGCTGCTGATGATCAGAAAGTGTTGTTGGGAGATCCTCGCACCACTAAAACTGTAGAGATTGGTAATGTGAAAATAAAGCTTACAATTAGAAAGACAGTGTTTCTTAAAGTTGTGATGCATTTTACTTATTCGAAACATTAAAAACTGAAATTGAGTGATAAGAAAATTAAGAGAATTCACAGTGATAGAGGAACAGAATATGAATCTAGTTTATTCTGATTTTTTTTTATAAATTACATGGTATAGTACATGAGATAATTGCACCATATTCACTTGAAATGAACGGTAAAGCTAAAAAAAAAAACAGGACCTTTACCGAATTAGTAATTGCCATTTTATTAAATTTTGGTGCAGCAAAACATTGGGGGGGGGGGTTATTTTAATTGACTGCATGTTATGTTTTGAATAGAATCTCCTAATCTAAGAATAAAATTTCACCTTATGAAATTTTAAAGAATTATAAATCCAATGTGTCATACTTTAGAACTTAGGGTTGTTTAGCATATGTTCGCATTCCGGACCCTAAGAGAATAAAATCAGCATGTAGAGCATATGAATGTGTATTTATGGGCTATGCTATTAATAGCAAAGCATACCGAATTTATGACCTAAATGCACATAATATAATTGAATCAAATGATGCAGATTTTTATGAAATAAAATTTACTTTTAAATTAAGGAATAGTAGGGCCACATCAAGTATGCCTATTAGAATAGAACTTAATAAAAGTTCTAAAACTGAACCAATAAGAAGTAGAAGAGCAAGAACTGTAAAAGATTTTGGTTCGGATTTTTGTGCTTTTACAATAGAGGATGATCCCTTAAACCTCCAAGAGGCCTTATCTTCTTTAGATACCAATTTTTTGGCAAGAGGCTATAAATGATGAGATGCATTCTCTGGAATCCAATAAGACTTGGCATTTGGTAGATTTATTCTCTGGTTGTAAATCTATAGGTTGTAAATGGGTGCGTAAAAAGAAATTAAAAACCTGATGGCACTATTGATAAATATAAAGCACAATTAGTAGCTAAAGGTTTTAAGCAAAGAGAAAATATAGATTTCTTCGATTTTTTTTTACCTGTAACTAGAATTACATTCATCCGGGTATTAATCTCACTTGCTTCTATTTGTTATTTATTAGTACACTAAATGGATGTTAAAACCACATTTTTTAAAGGATGAATTAGAAGAAGAAATTCATATGGAACAGCCTGAAAGATTTGTAGTACATGGTCAAGAACATAAAGTATGCAAATTAGATAAATCATTATATGGTTTAAAACAAGCACCTAAACAATGGCATGAATTTTTTTGATAACTTAATCATTTCTTATGGTTTTAAAGTTAATGAAAGTGACAAATGCATTTATTACAAATCTGAGAATGACATTTGCACTATTATATGTCTTTATGTAGATGACCTTCTCATCGTTGGGTCAAGTATTCACGCCATAAACTCAGTCAAATCCTTATTAAGTGTCATTTTTGATATAAAAGATCTAGATAAGGCGAGTGTAATCCCTGATATTAAGATTACTAGGTAAAAAGTGGGTTTTTCTTTGGATCAATCTCATTAAATTAAGAAGACTCTAAAGAAATACAATTACTTTGACTGTAAACTTGCATGTACACCATATGATCCCAGTGTAAATTTATTTAAGAACACTGGTGAATGTATAAGATAGTCTGTTTAAGCGAACATTATTGGCAGCCTTCGGATGCCATTGATTGTACTAGACCCGACATTACATATGTCATGGGATTATTATGCATGTTTTTCAGTAGACCTAGTATAGAGCATTAACATGCTAATGAGAGGGTTATGAGATACCTATAATAAACTATGAACCTTGGATTACATTATGAAAAGTTTTCAGTTGTACTTGAAGGATATTCTGATACAGGCTGAAATACTTTATCTGGTGATTCTAAAGGACCAGCGGCTATATATTTAGCATCGCTGAAGAAGCTATCTCTTGGAAAACCAAGAAACAGACTATTTTGACTCAGTATACTATATAGACTGAGACAACAGCACTAGCCACAGCTAGTTAAGAAGATGAGAACTAAAGAAATCTGCTATTTGAGATCCCCATAAGGGAAAAATCGACACTAGTGGTGTAATCGATTGCGATAGTACCGCGGCTATTGCAAAAAGTATAGAACCGTTATTACAACGGTAAAAGATGACGTCGTAAGTATAATACTGTAAGAGAACATCACATACATAGTGATCAAAATTTGACGACTATTGAAAGAAGGACAGAAACGATAGTGCAACGGTAAGAAATGATAGTCGTATGCACAGTATTGTTAGAGAACATCACATATGAAGTGATGACAATTTGGCAGATCCTTTGACGAAAGGACTGACCAGAAAGAAAGTCCTTAGTGATTCTATAAGAATGGGACTATTGCCCAGAGATTGTGGAATCACGCATGATGGTAACCCGACCTAAATGACTGGAGATCCCAAGAACTATGTTCAATGGGTAAAAACAAGTTGTGTAGTGATAGTAGATGAACATGCTAAATTTTTGTATTAAGAAGCATGTATTCCTGAAGTGATTAGAGGATGAGTTGATATAAACTCTTAATGATATCTATACTCTAATTGGAGTAGATTACCTACCTTCAGGAGTACTCTTGATAGACTCACCTATGTAAATGTGGAAATGTGGCCATTTCCTATGGAGTTTTGGGCAAGATTCCTAGAGCGTTCACTAAACTGGGATAAACGTGCATGTCCATTAATGCACGGGCTTATTTGATTGCACTATAGAAAATGTTGTGTGTGGTCTGATGTCAGGAATAGAGTTCAAGACTACGTGCCACTTTAGTAAAAACTGAATCTTATCCACTATACAAAGGTTCAAGTCGGATGACACATTTGTTTATGCACAATCTTATGTTTCTAGAAATTGTTCGAAATATTTAAAATTCAAGTGGGGGATTGTTGGAAAAATGATTCATTTTTTATAAAGATGAATTATTTAAAAAAATTGGATAAGCGTGAGGTGACTCATATATGAATAGTCCCACATCATGAGACTATATGAAAAAAAAAAAACAGTTTTTTTTATTTGAATTGGTAAAAAATTGAGATCCATTTTTTTGATCTGAACCGACTTCCTCTACAAGTGTTACCACGTTTATTTTTGCCGAACTACTTAGAAAAAAAAACAACTTTTTATTTTTATCTCTCTCTCTTCTTCTTCCTCCACCATTAAAAGTTCTTCAAAAACAAAATCAGAACGAGCAGTTAAATTTAAATCGAAAGTGCAAATCTGAATTGGTTTGTTGTGCAAGCAAATCAATTATTTTTCTCAGAAGGCTGTTTTATCCCAGAGGCGGCTGCGACAAGTACGAACTGGTTTGCACCACCGACCAGATCGCTGAATCGTCTTCAAGAAAGCGACCTAGTCCGTGACTCAACCATTGTTTCCCAACAAATCCCCAAATGTCGTACTGGAAGATATCCCTCAACCCTTCCAAGAATAATACTCAAATTTGTCTTGTTTTGTCATCCTTTACTAAGTAAAACATGCGACTTCAAATTTCTAAGGTTAAAAACCTATGCATTGGTAGCAAAAATCTCTCCTACTGCATTTACGTTTTCTATGTCTTCTTCGGTAAGTTGCTCTCTGAATAAATAATGTAGGATATCTTCTGAGCAGATTCGGTAGTACACGCCACTCTTCCACTCTTAACCTCCTCCTGCGTAAGGAGCGAAAAACATTCAAAGAGCACAGATACACGTAGAGATAATGGATCTTCTTGATTAAGACAACTCTAACTGTCGGAAAACCGCGGAATTCGCCTTGATTATTAAGGGTAACTCAAGTAGTTCGATATGAAGGGGAATATTTTGCTTTTTACTCTAGTCGTCGCATTCAGACTTAATATGAGTCTGAATATTCAATTACCAATTCAGGAAATTGAATGTCTCTTGGACACACAACGTTTAATGGAAAATTAAAACATTCGTACAATTTAGAAATAAAATTTCATGATTCTGCTCAAATTTGAAAAAAATAAAAAATAAAATTTCATGTTTATTTACTTTTTCCAAATATAATTTTGTTGTAACCATCTTGTTCGACATGTACAAGTTGTTTAGTTCTGAGCAATGAAAATTTTGGCTTCACTTTTAAATATTTCCTAAAAGCTGTAAATTTGGATCTACAACTACTTCTTTATTAAGCGATTTGGCTAACAAATATTCAACAACTATTTTTTTTTAAAGCTGTAATAAATACATTCAATAATAATACTAGTATTACCGCACAATGGTGGAAAAACCTATAGTTAAATTATTCAATGTGGAATTTAAAATTATTTGTTAAAACTTATATTAAATCAGAATTTATTAAAAAATAATTATAAAGTAGTTTAAGAGAAATTGAAAATAATTAAAAAATGAAAATTCAATTAAACTGAATTTTACATATACACTAGTTTAAGACTAAGAATATACTATCCATATATTGATCTGAATCAGTCACATACATATATCTTTATTATATACCAAGCAGGATCAATGTACTGATGGAATACTACTAAAGCTTCTTCAATGGTGATTACAAATAATTCTTCGTGTTTTTCAAGATTAAGAGGTTTAACACATATGTGTCGTATTATTAAAGAAAAATACTACTAAGTTTGCAATACATGTTTTCCGAATGAACAACTAAGTGCTTAAGGAATAGAATGATATATTTTATTATTTATATTGTGTATGTAACTGTTCCATCCATACAATTAGTTGCTACACTAATCACCTTCATACACAAACGGGATATTACTCACTCCACTAAAATTTACATTTGACGACACTAAGAAGAAAACAAACTACAAACATGATCCATGTTGTTTTACAAGAATAACAGAATAAAGCCCTAAATAAGTCAGGTTCCAACATCCTCAGCACGCAAATGTCAACTTGGGCACATCTACGGTTTAACTAGCTTCAGCAAAAAATCCTCTCTGTATTCAATTTCAAAATTTTCAAAACATGCAACGTCTGATTTTTTTTTTTTAATTGTAACTTTAATCATACCAGTTGATGTTATTTGGAATGTTCTCAGAAGACACTATCAAAACTTGAACTTCCCAATTTTGCTCAACAATTAAGCATCAATTATTAGTGATTTTCCATAACTATATTGTCGCCATCTTTATTGGACTCGATACACAGTGTAACTTATTAACTTTAATGTACAGGTTCAGAAAAAGAAAGATCACATACAGATTTTGCTACTATTAATGAACTCAATCGATAACTAGATCAGTCAAGGAGAAATTAATACAACAGCCAAGTTCATCTGTGGGTATAGGTATTCACATAGCAATTGTATAAAACAGTAATTAAATTACTTTCCAGATCATTCAATTCAAAAAATAAGTATCACACTATTACTCGGCTTTGAAAGAGAAAGGTGTATGTACTATGTACTAGCCAAATCTCACCTTCTGTTTAGCCCCTGTAGGTATTTCTCCAACCTCTACCAAGGGCGGATCTGGCCCTGAGCTGGCCTGGGCTGCAGCCCAGGATCAGAAAAAAAAATTGCAGCATAAAAAATTCATTTTTCAGTTTCCGATAACCTGTCTCTCTTTTCGCTTCCCAACTTATAACCTCTTCGGATTCAAAAATCAAATTCAATGGAACCCTTCAAATCCAAACTATGTCAATCCAGTCACAAAGCGAATCGATTGAGGAATTTTGGTTGTCGAAGTTCAGTTCTGACAATGTTTTGTCATGGCAGTGCATGCTTTCGGCGGCGTTTCTTGGTGCGTAATTGGCGAAGTTCGTTCCACTTCCTTCTTCCTGGAGTTTTAGGTGGAACTGGCTGATGCGTAGGCTTTGGGAAATTTAGGTAGTTTTGATTTGCTTTTTTTGTTTTCTGAGTGCAAACAGTGCAATACTGCTATTGATTTTCTTTTTTTCTGTAGAAATTCCGGCTGTGTTTATTATATTGGAAAATTCAGGTTTTTTTCTTAGTGTTTTTTTTTTTTTTTTTTTTTTTTTTTTGACTTTGAGTAGATTGCAGTTAATTGATGTTGCGCCTTGCTGTAAATTAGGCAAGCTTTTGTTAGATGACATTACTAACTGCTTTGCTGTAATTTGTTTGAATAAATTAGGAAAATTTTGGTTAGATGACGTTGCTATTTGCTTCACTATAAACTTTGTTTGGGTAAATTAGATCACATTGCTCGTTGCTTCACTGTAAAATTTGTTTGTGTGTCTTATATTAATAATATTGAAAACCCTTTAAATAAAATGTTAAAATTAAAATTAAAAAATCAGCTCATCCCTTTGTTAATTCCTGGTTCCGTCTTTGCTCCTGTACAAAAAAAGAGTCTGAATAACAATGGACAAACTCTTTTATACAATGTGTTGTTGGCTTTAGTACATATGTGTAGAAGAAGGGGAAAGAAGGATTTTTTATAAGGGAGGAAGAAAAAAGAAGAAGAGGGGAGGGGGTGGGATGTATGCGGAGAGAGAAAGACTGAAGGTTGATGATTTCCTTCTTTTGGGGGAAAGAGGGCGGGTGTTTGTGTGCAGATACGTAGCAGTTACTAACTTGAACTTGCATTCCAAGGTCCAAGCATAAAAGAAAGTCTCGTTTGATAAATTAAAAGGATATAGTACCAATCAAAATCGGGGAATGATATAACAGAACATACAAGATGGCATGATTCATAAGCTGTCCAATGAAAATCTTTACCGCGATGTGCGCAAAGCATTTCAACCTTTACTGTTTGCACTCTACTTTTGCTTTGCAATATTTTTACAAGTAGTCTATATGACAAAGCAGGTATATTTACAATTCCAAAGTGTCATAAACCCAACTAGATAAAAGGATAAAAATAATTTGATCTCTCAGGATTTCATGTAGTTATAAGAAAGAACGATTGACAAAACATCATCTTCCTAACATTGCACAATACCAGTAAATGCATAATTTTACACATTTTTAAAGGTAAAGCACGTGCCAAGTTGTTGAAAATAAATGGAATCTGGTATGCACAATGTAGAATCAAGTAAGGCTGATGATGTGTGTGGATTAATGCCCTCTATATTTATTTAATAAATACATTTACCTGACATCAAGCAAAAGAAATTGTCAAGTCTGCTTTGATTCTGAGGCATTATTCTCCTAGGTGCAGTTCACATAACAATTTATCTTTGAAACATGATCAATTTTTGTGCATGATCAATTGATTATCAAATATGGGAAAACAAAATTATGGAGGGAAAAATATACAAGTTTTGGTTTTAGGTTCAAGAAAAAAAACTATTTCTACTTTAAACCTTGCTCCAAAGTTATCACAAATATAGGTCCCATTTTCACTATGACAACATTATGTATCTGTGCAATTTGAAGCACAAGTACTTGCGCAATTTCAAAGTGTGCAAGTACAAACCATAAATTTGTGCTTGTGCACTTTAAATTTGCACACGCACAAACTCTGATCTGATGAAAATCAGGCATATTTTTGTAATAAGTTTTTAACAATGCTTAAAATTAAATTAGTTTTATTTTCTTAGGCCTATTACGGAGTTTGTCCAATCATATATTTAGGTGGAACGCCCAGCAGTTTTGTTTTTAACTGCTACAATATCAACAACAGCATGAGCCTGGGCTTCTATTGGTTATGGTACCGCTATTTTTTTCCGCCTACAACAAGCGTCATTAAATGTAATGTGTTTGTTAACTGTATCTGACTTCAAGCTATTGCATAGCAGTTGCCACATTATACTACTATAAGCTCACAACTCCATATTTAGTGTTCACTTTTCAAATAAGCATGTTGTGGTCATTATTATTGGCCATGTGTACTTAAAAGAGTTCAAAACAATATTTTTTAGCTTGCAACCATGTGCTTAACAATATTACATCAGTCAACCTGTTTCCAACATGGATAGTTGATTGTTACCCTGAAGTTTTTAGGTTCCCGCGCTTTTCCCAAAATAATTACTTCAACAAAAAAATTCCAACCAGAACAATTACAAGAAACACATGTCCGTAATATAAATCCATGCCACGTTAATGAGTATAAGATAGTATCATGCTAGTTATATGTTTAGAAATGGTTAGACAACTTTATTGTGTATATAAATGGATCAACAAACAACTGTTAGAATTGGATAAATGAAAATAGTACAAAAATAAGCAAATTTATTATTAGCTCGTAATAAATGCTTTGAAATGCTAACTTACAAAAACAGGGCTCGATAGATCACAAGTCAAATGTATTTGCTTTTCTAGAAGGAACTTGTACCGAAATTTCAAATGAAAATCTAGAGAAAAAAAATCAAAAGTAAAAAAACAGTCAAGCTTCCGAGCAAATAGGGTGCTTGTTGCAAATATACATGTTTTTGGAAGCAAACATATCTGTTGTGGATTCCTTTTATCACTTACGAAAAAAGGATAATTCAAACCAAAGGAGTTGCAATAATTATGCACGATCTGATAGTCAATGTTTGTCATCAGTCATGAATGAAAAACCATTGTTATTGAAATATTCTAATTATTTAAAGCTATACCAGATTAGCAATAGAAACATGTCATACAAGAGTTGAATATATAACAAATGTGTAAATATGTATTAAATATTCTTAGTCTTCTTGTCTCTTTGGCGAGCACTTTTTGCAACATCAGCATGAACCGTGCTCATTGTCGGGATTATAACCTCGTTAACCTCGTGTAATACAACAAAATTACATTTTACTGACTCTAATGACACCTTTTGCTCACCAGCCACTAGAGGAGTTTTTGCCGTTACATTAATACGATCAACATTTAGTTTATCTTTCTGTGTTGCTTGTAAATGAATATGATGTTTGATATGTACAGTTTATCCAGTGGATGTATCCGTTGACAGAACTGAAGATATTTTGGTACCCTGTTATATTCTAGCCGAAGCAAGGAACCCAACAAAACATCCAGTGTTTTATATCTGTTGGATGTCTGTTTCCTGAATATGCATCCCTTGGTCTCAGATAATTTAAGTAATTGTGGTATAAACATGGAGAAAAATATCATCAAAACATTAAACAACAAACTGAATTGTACTAATAAAATCTCATTTCATACCTCGAGTCTTTGAAGTGAATTGTGTTCCCATTAAGGAATTATGTGAAACATCCTTCGAAAATAACCAAAATTCATCAACATTGGTCAAATCTATAAAAATATCAATAAACACAAATCCATATTATTATGGTTACGATGCTTGCAGATTTCTAGTTACAACTGGACCAAACACTGATCTGGGTATATTGTTAGACAAATTATTTCCATTCAATCGGCTAATACACATCATAATATGGTAGTATGATTGGTTTTTCTGATAGGGAACTAAGACTAATAAAAAGGAAAAAATTGCAGGTACTTGCAGAAATCCCAAGAATAACCAAGTGAATAAGGAACTTCACCACTCAAAGATTCTGCGCAAGTGCTGATATAATGAAAATAACGGAATAAATTGAACTATATCATACAAATTTAAGTACTTTCCTCAATCCACTCTTTTGGACAAACCATAAACTACAAAATACCCATTGAATGTCTAATGAATTAATCAAGTGAAAGCATGAAGAGACGAAACATGTAGAGAACTAAATACAAATTCAAGAAAGACAAGCAAAAGACGAGATCTTGACGGATGCCTAAGAAAAAAAATGAAGAGAATCCAGATCCATCACAAAAATTCAAGCTTATTAAATAACTGAATAAATTTGAGAATTTCTCACCTAATTTTATCCAAAAAGATCATTCTCTCCTCTCACGATTTCAATCAGATCCCCAATTATCCCCTTCAAAGCAAATCCAACTGTTCTGTTTAGAAAATGCACGAATATCAATATTATACAACAATATCTAACAAAAAAACAAATGATATCAGGTACACAAAATGAAATATCGAAAATGAAATCAATATATTTTAATATTGTAGATGACGTACACAAGAAATTAAGATGCACTGGAAATATGAAATTAAACTAACAACTGAACTAATACCTTACGTAACCTTTTAAATGTAATTTTGTCACACTCACAGTTAACTGCAAATCATAGATCTGAAAAGAAACGTCTAAAAAATCATAGAAAGTTGCATGTAGCCCAAAATAAATCAAATCAATTACTTAGAAAAATTGCAAATAAATCTTAGATTTGAAAAGCAATTTCTTTTAACCATAAGGTTGAATGGCACTCACAATTAACAATATCGGGATCCCTCTATGCTGAAGCCTTCCTCCTCCCTTGACCTCGTTTATTGCCGCCAGTCAAACCTTCCACCTCCCTCGACCCCATCTATCATTGTAATTAAGTTGCCTCTAAATTACTGCTCCAAGTTTGGTAGGAGGCAGAAGTCTGAGCGTTGATTTATTATGTATTAGATCACGACTTGTTTAGATAAGTTTAATGCATTAATTTAGGAAGTAAATTTTGAACGAATTGGAAGGAAATATTTTGTTTTCGCTGCCTGAAAAGGTGTAGGAAAGCTGGCGCTCGTAGATCAAGCTGAGACAGCAGAATTCGGAGGTGGGCTAGTTGCGGGTTTGGATTAGGTAACCGATTAGGTTTTGGGAGATAGGGGTTGCTTAGTAGAGGAAGTATCAGAATAGCAAGAAAGGAGGAGCCATGGAAATAAATTAATGGAGAAAACGCGGAGGAAATATTTGAAACACGAACATAGTGCCGAATTAGACAAATTGATTTTGGTCCTCTTATAGTAGAGAAACCTCCCTAACGGTCGGTTTAAAAATTGGTTTTGCCCTCTTACAATAGAGAAATCACCATAACCGTCGGTTTGATTAAATAAATAACTTTAATAATTAATATTTAATTATTTTCTAAAAATGTTGCTTTCATTTATGTTTAAAAATTTAACTGCAGACCGCTTCTTTGATGGTTTTTTTGGCTGCATAGCCTAATATTTTAGGTTCATCTCTTGGCTCTCGTCATAAGACTTTTGGCTCCAGCCGCCAATTTTTTGTCATAAGCCCTCTTTGCTTTTTCCAGTCTAGTACTCTTCCCTAAAAAATGTTTTCTTCCACCGTATTATTCTCCGCTCAGTTAGATGAAGGCGAATCGGTCCCAATCCAACCTACGCCGCCGCCTACTTCTCCTCCGCTCACACTTCCTCCTCTTGACCTGCTTGCCCGACCTCGCCGAGCTGTCCGATGACTCGAAATCTTGTTCTGTAAGGCACCAAATTAGCACCTAAAAAACCTAAATCGAGATCCACTAATGTGCCGAATTGGCGAAAGATGACGATTGAATCCCATCTAGGCAGCGAGAGAGTCTCTAAATCTCCTCCATGCAGCAGGCTCCATCTCGGCGGCTAGAGCACTTCGCACAGGCAGCTGACTCCATCCGCTCGGCTACTAGGGCACAACATAAACTGACAAACACCTCACAAATTCTAAAATTCAGTTGAACGTACTAGTACGATACGGTAATAATAATACCTAGGGAGCTAATGGATTAGGAGATCTATTGGATACCATGAAGTTGTTTTAGCAACACTATGTTACCTTTATTAAACTAAACTTACACAGAATTACAAAAGATAAAGATAGCGCCAAAACAAAATAAAGCATATAACAGAAACAAAGGTAACATAGTGCTGCTAAAACAACTTTATGGTACCCCTATTAGCTCCCTAGGCATTATTATTACTGTATCATAGTACTACTTAATTTAGATTTTCATTTTCGTATGTTTTAAATTTTCAATTATTGAGTTAGTTTTGTTATTGTATCGTAAAGTTCAGTAAGATAGTAATCTGTTGATTTAGTTTAGACTTGTTGATGGATTGTTAAAAAGTACAAAAAGGTCGTGCTTAAGTTTAGTTCTGTGATACGTAAATTAACTACTAAATGTCAAAACGAGAAAAAAAGTAGTGTGTTTATCAGCTGTACATACATTTTATGTCTTGTGAATAAAACAATAATTTCTGATGTATGTTTTTGCAGACGAAGAATGGTAGATATTCAATTAGGTGGTCATACTTTTAAGTCTCGTAGATAAAAATAGTAAGATTCCATATCTATGGCATATATTTTTCTTGATGCACTTTGAACGGTGTAGGTATTAAAGTGGGAACGGATGCCGTCGGAGCAACGTGCTAATTTGATGAGGGAAAAACAGGTGACTATTTTGTTTGTTTCTTAGCTTTGTGCTGATATCTAACGTTAATGAAGAAAAGTGGCAGTACTAGATTTATTGCTTTGTAGTTTCAACCATTATCAAAGTCACATAAATACCCTTTTAAATTTACCTATTATGTATGCATATTTACATTGTGCATCATGCACACGCCACACTCGTGCTATACATTAGTGTTTAATTGAAAAATGTGCTAGCTAAGTTTAACGAAGTTATCTAATATGTTTTTTATGCTTAAACATATTTTGCATTATTTGATAAAACATACTTCTACAAACCATGTAGCTTGCCCTTACTTGAGACATGATTTGTGTATGACTGCTAAATAAAACATTAATCGTTCAAGATTAAAGTTGAAGTGTGTTTGGGATGCCACCAAATATTTAACTCTTTGTCGCTTTATGCTTGCAGGAGTATTTCCAGAAGTTAAGAAATAAGAACCCTATGGGATCATCTGAAGAAACTCATGAGCAGGCGAGTACATTTGTTTTCTTTACTTTTTCATGGTCACTTAATTATATAGATTATGAGGCTGCCAGCAATACAAGTTACACAAGTTAAGTTTGCTTCCCAGTCTCCACTATATAAAATATCGTTGGAGTAGCTAATTGAAGAGGGGGTGAGAGGTATCATATAGTTATAATGTACACATAGAACAATCCTTATATGAAGTAGCTATCATGTTATTTGGTATTGAAAATTTTCTTCTTTATAGGAGATACTAGCAAATTTTTAGGTGATTTAGTTCCTTCTACTGATTACTTGGCAAAATAATTCATCATATCACCTCTGCTTCACTGGTACATAATCAATAACTATACAATGCCTGACATTCATATGTGATTATGATCATGTTGATTCTTTATCATAAAGCACTAATTTCTTTACATTGAGTCATGAATGTTACATAATGGGCGGCATTTAGATCATCAAAAATCTTATTTTGCACATATCATACTTACAAACTTAAGGGTGCACCATCACCCCTGCATTGCGTCTCCATGATTCTCACTTAATTTAGCAGTACAAGTAAGAAAGTAACTGCAGCCTATACTTATCATGTGCCAATGTATTGATTATTGTATCACATATCGGCAAATAACACTATTTGATGTAAAAAAACCACCCAGTTTTTAATGAAAAACAAACAGGTTCCATGTGCTGTACATTTTACAATAACGCAAATATTCTATGTTTATTTTATTCTTTTTTAATTTTGTAATCTTCTGTTACACAATTACTGTAGCTGGTTACTAATTTCAGCAACCGAAGATTGCCCATCCCTAATAATTGCTCAAGGATTTGGACTGCTATTTATGTTTGTAATGATCCTAATCAATGTTGTTCAGATCTTTAAATCCTTGCTTTGGTAGAATACAAGTCCCAAGCAACTGCATACCAATCTTCATTCTAATGTTATTTTTTATAGTTAAGGAGTACCCATGAGGCACATAAGAGCATGCTGCAAGAATTGGCCAGTAAATAATATGATACATGATTCCATTCCTATATATCCTTCATCCAAATGCACTACATGCTAAAAAATAATTCAAATAACAATAGAGTGCAATTGTTCAGTTTCTAACACTGCAAATAGCTTAATTTCAATGTTATTATTTGTCAAAGAAGCAAACTTTTGGTGTTTCAGTTTACTGCCTACGGCCTACGGCCTACCTAAAATTAATGTCGGTTTCTTATATTTTGCGCAGGAGTTAACTGACGATCAATAGGATTACACTTTCATAATTGAAGATGTTACTGACATTACAGATAATGATGGTGCACACATGTTCAAAGTAGAAAAAAAACTAAGCCAACCAATCTTCAAGGGTTTAGGTATTGGTCTTACGATTTCTTTTGGTAAGCAAGTGATTTTCTTTTGTAATTGTGCAGGATCTTTTGTTCAGTTATATTTCCCCACCCAAGTTTTAATTAACAGTTCCATATATTGTACAAGTAACATGAATTATTTTTCTTTATCTGTCGATTACAGTGATGGTCCAGCGTTTAATGACCAAGGAAAGTATTGGAGTTGCATTTCAAATACTTTTTTTTGCTTTAATAAATTTTAAAGGTATAAGATACTGGAATTGTGCAAGAAGAACAAGCAGAATGAGAAAAACTTGGTTACTTGTGATAAGGTGGAGTTGGTTTAAGTCATTTAATACTGATTTTTATTTCCAACATTAGAATCAGATAATGGATTTTGGATGCAACAATAATATCTGGGAACATAAATTTTAAGTACAGTCTATTTGGAGCTTGCTTATGGTTTATTACATAACATTATGGTCTCATATTCTAGATTTTGAGTGAATTGGTAATTTCAAGATATATGATTTTTAGCACTTGACGTTTAAAAGGAAAAGGAAATTGTATATATAAGTCTTCCACGTAAATTAACTTTCAGAAATAGATGCAAGGTGTTGAACATGCTAATTGTATACATAAAAGCTTTCATGAACATGAAGTTCACGAGCAGTAAGGTTTCAAGTATTTATGTAATTTTAGATATGACTTCGTATATTACTAAACTCAATTTTAAGCATGATTGACTCCCTGAAATGTATAAAATGTCTTGTATATGCGTAAGTGAGTACATAATACTTCAACCAAGTATGAAGATTTCACATTTTAATACTCAGTGTTGGGAAACAATGGCTGAGTCGCGGACTAGGTCGCTTTCTTGAAGACGATTCGACGATCTGGTTAGAAATGTGAACCAGTTTGTACTTTCGCCGCCGCCTCTAGGATAAAACAGCCTCTAAAAACAATAACCGATTTGCTTGCACAACAAATCAGTGCATATTTGCACTTTCGAAATTAAAATACTGCTCGAAAATTTCTGAAAGAAAACTGTAATGGTGGAGGCAAGAAGATAATGTATATTTCGGTGTCCATTCTCGTCTGTAGATAAAGACTATATATAGGACAAGAATTAGGGTTAGGGTTGCTTGATTAGTGCGAAAGGGATAAGATTTTTACCGTTGTAGAAAAAATTACCGTTGCAGAAATATATTTTTCTCATAAAGAAAATGGTTCGAAAAAAGCAATGTTTTCTGCTTCAAAAACATAAGTGTCTACACCACAGAGCCTAAGCCTAAGCCTAAGCCTAAGCCCGAGCCCGAGCCGAGTCGGTCGGTCGCGCGCGCGTGTGGTGGTCATGATGCATGGTCTCCCTTCTCACAACAAATAATGTATTGGGAGCCCAAGGCCCCAACATGATTTCTTAGAAATAAGTATAAATACTTGCCTCTTCCATATAGTCCCATGATGTGGGACTATTCACTCATAGGAGCCATTCATACGCTTATTCCAATATTTTTAATAATTCACTTAATGTTTGTAAAACATTTCCAACAATCCCCCACTTGAATTTTTAAAAATATTTTCGATCAATTTCTTAAAAAACATAAGATTGTGCATAAACAAATGTATCGTCCGACTTGAACCTTTGCATAGTGAATAAGTTTCAGTTTTTGCTAGAGTGACACGTAGTCTTGAACTCTATTCCTAACATCAAACCACACACAACCTTTTCTATAATGCAATCAAATAAGCCCGTGCATTTATGACCATGCAGTCTATCCTAGTTTAGCGAACGCTCTACAAGTTTTGCCCAAAACTCCATAGGAAACGACCACATTTCCACATTCACAAAGGTCAGTCTGTCAAGAGCACTTCTGAAGGTAGGTACTCCACTCCAAATAGAATGTAGATCTCATTAAGAGTTTCTATTAACTCATCCTCTAATCAATTCAAGAATACAAGCTTCTTGATTTAGTAAGTAGCATGCTCAACTCCTATCACTACACAACTTGTTTTTACCCATTGAACCTAATTCTTGGGATCTCCAGTCATTTAGGTCGGGTTACCATTGTGCATGACTCAACAATCTAAGGGCAATAGTCTCATTCTTTTAGAAGAATTATGGACTTTCTCTCTTGACAGTCCTTTCGTCAAAGGATCTGCCAAATTTTCGTTACTACGTACGTAATCCACTGTAACGGTACCTATGGAAAGTAGTTCTCTAACCGTGTTGTGCTTATGACGTATTTTTCGTCTCTTACCGTTATAATAACAGTTCTGAACTTTTCCAATAGCCGCGGTACTATCACAATGTATCAACACAGCCGGTATCGGTTTTTCCCATAAGGGAATCTCAACTAGCAGTTTGTCAAATACTCTGCCTCTTCACTAGCTGTTGCTAGTGCTATCATCTCAGACTCCATAGTAGACTGAGCCAAAATAGTCTGTTTCTTGGATTTCCAAGAAACAGCTCCTCCAGCGATGCTAAATATATAGTCACTGGTCGCTTTAGAATCATCAGATAAGGTATTCCAGTCTGCATTGGAATATCCTTCAAGTACAGCTGAAAACCTTTCATAATGTAATCCAAGGTTCATGGTTCGTTTAAGGTATCTCATCACCCTTTCAATAACATGCCAGTGTTCTATACTAGGTCTACTGGTAAACCTACACAATAATCCCATGACATAGGCAATGTCGGGTCTAGTACAATCAGTGGCATACCGAAGGCTGCCAATGATGCTTGCATAATCAGACTGTCTTACACTTTCACCAGTGTTCTTAAATAACTTTACACTGTGATCATATGGTGTACTTGCAGGTTTACAGTCAAAGTAATTATATTTATTTAGTATCTTCTCAATGTAATGAGATTGATCCAAAGAAATTCCCTTTTCTGACCTAGTAATTTTAATACGAAGGATTACACTCGCCTCACCTAGATCTTTCATATCAAAATTGGCACTTAATAAGTATTTGACTGAGTTTATGGCATGAATGTTTGACCCAAAAATGAGTAGGTCATCTACATAGATGCATATAATAGTGCAAATGTCATTCTCAGATTTGTAATAAATGCATTTGTCACTTTCATTAACTTTAAAACCATGTGAAATGATTAATTTATCAAATTTTTCATGCCTTTGTTTAGGTGCTTGCTTTAAACATACAATGATTTATCCAATTTGCATACTTTATGTTCTTGACCAGGTACCACAAATCCTTCAGGCTGGTCCATATAAATTTCTTCGTCTAATTCACCGTTAAAAAATGCGGTTTTCACATCCATTTGATGTATTAACAAATTATGAATAGAGGCAAATGAGACTAATACCCGAATGGATGTGATTCTAGTAACAGATGAAAAGTGTCGAAGAAATCTATGTTTTCTTTTTGTTTAAAACCTTTGGCTACTAGTCGTGCTTTATATTTATCAATAGTACCATCAGGTTTTAATTTCTTTTTAAATACTCATTTACAGCCTATAGATTTACACTCAGGGGGTAAATCTACCAAATGCCAAGTCTTATTGGAATCCAAAGAATCCATCTCATCATTTATAGTCTCTTTCCAAAAATCGGCATCTAAAGAAGATAAGGCCTCTTGGAGGTTCTTGGGATCCTCCTCAATAGTATAAGCGCAGAAATCTGAACCAAATCTTTTATAGTTCTTGCTCCTTTATTTCTTCTAGGCTCAGCTTCAGAATTTTCATGAAGTTCTGTTCTAATAGGCATATTTGAAGTGCCTCCACTATTCTTTAATTTAAAAGGAAATTTAGTTTCATAAAAATCGGGATCATTTGATTCAATTATGTTATGTGCATTTAGGTCATAAAATCTGTATGCTTTGCTATTAATAGCATAGCCTATAAATGTACATTCATATGCTCAACTTGCCAATTTTATTCTCTTAAGGTCTGGAATGCGAACATATGCTAAACAAGCCCAAGTTCTAAATTATGAGACTTTGGGTTTATGATTCTTTAAAATTTCATAAGGTGAAATTTTATTCTTAAATTTGGGGATTCTATTCAGAACATAGCATACAGTCAATAAAATATCCCCCCACTAATGTTTTGCTGCACCAAAATTTAATAGGACGACAACTACTAATTCGGTAAAGGTCCTATTTTTCCTTTCTGCTTTACCGTTCATTTCAGGAGAATAGGGTGCAGTTCTCTCATGTACTATACCATGTAGTTTATAGAAATGCAGAATTGAATTGGATTCATATTATGTTCCTTTGTCACTACGAAGTCTCTTAATTTTTCTATTTGCTTGATTCTCAATCTCAGTTTTGAATGTTTTAAACATGTCAAAAGCATCACTTTTATTTTTCATAAGGTATACATATGTGAAATCAGAACAGTCATTAATAAAAGTGATAAAATAACGATGTCCTTGTCTACTCAAAGTACCATCAAGTTCACATATGTCAGAATTAATCAAGTCTAAGGGTTCAGAAACTCTATCAATAGATATATGAGGTTTCATTGTGATTTTAGCTTGTATACAGAATTCACATTTATCTGATTCAGATTCTGTCATTTTAGGAATCATGTCTAGGGTGCTCATGTTGTGAATTATTCGTTTATTAACATGATATAATCTAGAGTGCCAAATATTAAATTCACACAACATTTAAGCAGAAGTAGTCACTTTATTACTTTTAACGTTCAGTTTCAACATACCCTCACAAGCATAACCCTTTTCCACAAAGGTTCCCTTATAAGTTAGAGTATATAAATCAGCCCCAAAACTTGAGTAAACCCAGCCTTATTAAGAAGAAAGTCAGAAACCAGATTCTTCCTAATCTCTGGAGTATGCATAACATCTTTCAGAATTACAGTCTTTCCAGAGATAAACTTAATTTCCACATTGCCAATCCCTGCAACTTTAGTGGTGTGAGAATCTCCCAACAACACTTTCTGATTTTCAGCAGCCGTGTATGTAGAGAACAAACCACGATCATAACAGACATGGCGAGAAGCACCAGTGTCTACCCACCAACCCTCTGATCCACCAACAAGGTGAATCTCAGTAATCATAGCCGTAAGAGGCTCTTCAGTCAGGTTAGCCTGCGGTGCAGAGCTTGGCCTGTTCTGACACTTTCGTGCCATATGACATGGTTTTCCACAGTTGTAGTGTGGAAATAATTGTTCAGAATCATTCTTTTAGACTAGTTTCTGCTGTCCTTTTCGGTTTTCTTGCGGATTCCCATTCTGTTTGTTGCGCCTGTTCTGACTGTTAAAAGATTTCTGATTCGGTTTCAAAACAGCGGGTGTGGCCTTTTTAGTGTTGCTGTTATTGACAATCAACACCTCTTCGTTCTGGTCCGGTTTGCGTGCCTCCTCCTCAATACGGAGGCGCATGATCAAGCTTTCTAAGGAAAATTCCTTAGTTTTATGTTGTAAAACATTCTTAAAATCTTTCCAGCTAGGGGGTAATTTGTCAATGATAACAGCAAGTTGAAATTGTTCGTCCAATGCCATACCTTCGGAGATGATCTCATGAGCTATTTTCTGCAGCTCATGAGACTGCATCTCAACTGATCTGTCATCGGTCATCTGGTACTTTAGGTAGTGGCTTACAGTATATTTCTTTTGCCCTTGCCTCCTCTGTATCATACTTCTTCTTCATAGCTTCGCAGATCTCCTTTGCTGTCTTTTCATCTGAGTTGTAGTAATCATACAAGTCATCGCTTAGTTCATTCAGAATAAAATTCTTGCATAAGTAATCATGTTCAGTCCAGGTCTGCAGTTGCTTTGACTGTTCAATCCATGATGCCATCTTCACTGCATCAGCCTCGTCAGGTTTATCTGGTAGCTACGGTTTGTCAGTAGTCAATGCAGCCACAACCTTTCTGATCGTGAGGAAGAACTCCATCTTCTGATGCCATCGCTTAAAATGCAAGCTTTCGAACCTGAATGGAGGAGCAGTCACGATAGGGTTCTGGAAAGCAGAGGGTGGAGCAGCATCGTTTAGGGTTGAGTTCAAAGCTATTGTTACACCTCGTCTTCAAATTGTTGGGAAACAATGGCTGAGTCGCGGATTAGGTCGCTTTCTTGAAGACGATTCGGCGATCTGCTCAGAGGTGCAGACCAGTTCGTACTTTCGCCACCGCCTCTAGGATAAAACAGCCTCTAAAAACAATAACCGATTTTCTTGCATAACAAATCAGTGCAGACTTGCACTTTCAAAATTAAAATACTGATCGAAAATTTCTGAAAGAAAACTGTAATGGCGGAGGCAAGAAGATAAGGTATATTTCGGTGTCCATTCTCGTCTATAGATAAAGTCTATATATAGGACGAGAATTAGGGTTAGGTTTGCTTGATTAGTGGGAATAAAAAATTGAACCCGCTTTAATTAAGGGGGATAAAATTTTTACCATTGTAGAAAAAAATACCGTTGCAGAAATAGATTTTTCTCATAAAGAAAACAGTTCGAAAAAAGCAGTGTTTTCTGGTTCAAAAATATAAGTGTCTACACCACAGAGCCCAAGCTCGAGCCCGAACCGGACCGAGCTAGGCAAGGTCGGGTCGAGTCGAGTCGGTCGGTCGGTCGCGCGCGTGTGTGGTGGTCATGATGCATGGTCTCCCTCCTCACAACAAAGCATGTATTGGGACCCCAAGGCCCCAACATGATTTCTTAGAAACAAATATACATACTTGCCTCTTCCATATAATCGCATGATGTGGGACTATTCACCCATAGGAGCCATTCATACACTTATTCCAATATTTTTAATAATTCACTTAATGTTTGTAAAACATTTCCAACACTCAGTATAACAGTGAAGTGTTTCTGGGAATGATTAGTTTCAGAAGGCGATTGATTTCTGATGTGTTTCCAAATTTGAAATATGTGTGTATAAGTTGAATGCATAATCATATTATATTGTTGAGATATGCACATAGATTCATCATTAGGCATAGGTTAATCTTGTGTAAACATTTCTTACCACTGTTCCTACTCATTAGATTTTAATACTTATAAAACTCTACCTGTAAGATCACATGAAAATATATATTAATCGTTTAAACAAGTCCTAGAGAAGATCTCACCATCCAAATACCTTGCCTCTCTCCCATAACAAAAACTAGGTCCAATCTATACCCAGACGCATAACTTCACTGATTCACCGCACATACATCCAGTTACACGCCTAGGGTCGACCGCCTAGTTGAGCGATAGCCCAGCATGATCGACCGCCCCTTGGATCAATCATCTCATCGTGTCTCTTTCACACTGACTCACATCGTGACAACTTGTGTGTGTGTGTGTGTGTATATATATATATATATATATATATATATATATATATATATATATATATATATATATATATATATATATGAAAATCCTAAAAAAATGCTACATATGGAATGGCGAAGTCTCTGTAGTCAAATTCAGACATTTATGAAAACATTACTTTTAAATTCATTTTCTTACTTAAATTTATTATTATCCGTAAATTTTTGGGGATTTTACATGCTACATATGCACATTTGCATGTGTGTTAACTAGGCCAGTAGTCAGTTACATATTGGGGCAAATGAGTATCTTGACTTATTAGTCATTGCATTGATGATCACACCAGTGGATATATGTCACGATGACTGTTGAGGTAACTAAGAAAGTCGATACTCCGTGTCTTTAAAGCTTGCATGCATGCTAGCAGCCTCCCTCCTGGTACTAACAGAGTAGTAGTTTGACATATACGATCGATAAATCTCACTGCAGTACAGATATGGATTTGATGAGCTACATTTTATTGTATGTGACTCTACTTTCGACCATACATCTTTCATACAGTCATTTCCCATCACGAAAGATTCTGATATTTATATGTATATGAGAACATATTATACGCGATATATGTCCAAAGTATAGTTGATTTCCAGTATTTAATAGGTTGTCCGTCATATTGTACATCTGTTGACATTGTTGTTTTACATTCTACGATTGAGAAATATATTTGGTCATAGCTGTGTGCAAGTCAAATTATATTAGGTGATATCTCCCTATTAATATTTTTTGGATTTTATGATGGTTTCTAAATACGTGTGATTTATCCATTTGTACTAATTCTATGATTACTAATTTGATGTAATTCTATATGCGTGATGACATCTTTTGATATCAAGTCTGATTGTTTATTAAGGATTTGAGTTATTTGAGTGATTTAATGCTCTGACGATTGCTTATGGTATAATATAAAAATTTCTAACATACGTCTCCATATTCATGATTTTTCAATGTTTTGATATCATATTATTGAAAAAATACGGTAAACGAGGAGGGTTGTGACAGGCATAGCGAGCCAACGTAAAAACATAGCCTTCGTTATGGGTATAGAATCTTATGATATTTCTTTAGGGTGTAATTCTTTTAGCGACACACCATATTGATGCTTGGATATGATGTTAAATACGCAAGGGCTAGTCGTCACTACCTTACTGGCGCACCATATCGTGGCTCGGGTATGATGATAAATATGCCAAGGCTCGGTCGCTGCGCTCTTAGTGGCATTCAGCATCAATGCCCTGGTGTAGTGATAAATGAGTAAGGGTCTTCGCATCTTTCTCAACGGGTTGGGGAAAGGATGCCAGTCGATTATAGTAGGGTTTGGTTAGGTAGTTAGAATATAATGACCGTATTTTACGTACTGGAGGATCGTAAACTAATTCAATTTAATTCACACGATATCGTATCATTGTCATATTTTTGATATATTATTAGTTAGGATGCTTATGCATCCACGAATTTTTCCAGATCTTTTTATGACATCTTTACCCTGAGCATGTTGTTATACACGTTTCTTTGATTGATGCAAAATTAGATGCTCAAACATGTGCCATTGGAAATATTATATGGTTGACTAATCCATAAAGTAGTTTCATTAATGATTTGGCTAAGGGGTTAGAGAGATACAACAGTTTTAAGTTTTCAGGAATGCTGAGTAGATTTAGTTACAGCTAATGGGCTGATTAGGTTAGCCCATTAAGGTCAATAACATGTAGTATAAATAAGAACGAGAGAGATTAGGTTAACCTCTTCTCTTCATTTTCCTACCAACCACAAGGACTATGATTTTGCTGTTCTTCCACCCAAAATCTCAAAAACGCATTGTAATCCACTTCTAATCTCCTCCAAACATTTAAAAGAGACTAGAACTTCGTTGATATACACTTTTTCCATAATTTAGGGGTTATTATATTCATTTCCTTGTTGTCCTAATTCATATTCATTGTGATCTACATAGATTCATTGATTGGGTGAGTGATTTTGATCTCTCATTAGACTATTTTACATCATATGCAAAGATTATGTGTTTTTATCACATTTACATGTTATATCACATCAAACTATGATCATTTATTTTCATTTCACTTTTGAAAGCTTAGGGATAATATTTCTAGGGTAAAATGGATTAAAATGATAAGTTTAGATTCATTAACCCCATAGGTATAAACAAGATCTATGTCATATATATGATTATTTCATGTTTTATATGAATATGGGTGTTTAAATGTTAGTGTTGATTCATGTGTTTGCTACTTGGATTATTGAAATTGTTGTTTGGATGATATACTTGATTATTGCGTTAGAACCACTGAAATTAGGACTTGGAATCGAAATTAAAGTGTATTCAGATCAAAGTTCGTCGGAACTGCACAAAAAATGGAGGTTACGCTTTACAAGGCAGCGGGAAGATGCCCAAAAAGTTTAAGGTCAAAATATATTAAGTACATGGACAGATACCGGTTCATGGCCTATGGCCTGGCATAGGACCGTGGAAAGCATTATTCTACCATGAAATTTTTGATGTGAACTCTTGGAAGGCAACCGGTAAAGTTTGAGGCCAACTGGACTTAGCATGTGGAATGGAGAAACATTCTAATGATAGACATGTAGGAGACTTCAATTGACTGGTAGGGGATGGACTGGCATGAAGAGGGAACCCAGAGGATGAGTATTTTGAAGATCCTAAGTACTTAGCGAAAATTTGGCGAAGTACATGGACTAGCATCGATCCAAGCCTATGGACCGGTACCAACCTATCATATTGATGTTATTAGGCATGAGGTCTATGGTGGAATACCTGGAGGCATTAGTGATCGTGCAAGTAGTTTTGGTTTGACACTTGCTACTCTAGCTTGGGAGTTATGGCATGATCAAGAATTAAACTCTTCAATTAGAGGCTCGAATGTGGAGTGGTTCGAAAGGAAGTTATGGTTAGTACGTGATGTTATGTACCTACATAGTTTTGAAACATTTCATAGGAGACGAAGCCGCACGATAATGGATTAGCTGAGTGGTGACTCAAGCTTTTGACATAGCAGAGTAATTCTGGTGAGAACTCGCCAAGGGTTCGTTGATAGCTCAGAGAGTTCTAGTGTAGACTCAGGAGAGGGTTATGAGGGACACTTAGGTGCTAAAGGCCCACGTGTTGGACACATGGGTCCTGCGAGCACAACAAAGATGATACACCCTAGATGACTAGGTAAGATTACCTAAACATCGAACACTTGATCCCCTCAAGTCTCTGCACTGGCATGTTGAGTCAAAGATTTCAATGATTATTTTGATTAATGACCAGAAGAAGCTTCATGATCGACAATAAGAAGAATCGATGACAAAAAGAAGAATTGATGTTTTTTCATAGGTTAGAAGTTGGTTATTTAAAGTTATAAATGTTAAAATCTATCCTCAAATAATCTTACTTCTCATTGCTTTTAAAAATATTCATGAAAACTCTTTTCTGTAGCAAGTTGACAAAAACATGTCAACAGGTTATTTTTAACTTGTCAACAGGATTTCAAATGAAATCTGTCTACCTGTAAAAATTAACCTGTCAACAGCTTTTTAAAGGTAACGGTCAAAAACCTGTCTACCTATACATTTTATCTGTCAACAGCTTTTTGAATAACAAAGCATATCTTTGAAGAGTCATCTTCTTTCATGAAAGGTTGCATCCATTTCTCTTCATCAGGAATTATCTCTTTTGATTGCAACTTTTCACTAATGATTATAACTTCTCAATCATTATAAAAACATCATATTTCATTCATCCAAACCACCGAATTTCACTCTCTATTCTCTGATCTATTTTGCATTCTATTTGGCATTCAAAAAGCACTCATATTCAATATTCTATCATTTGAATCTCCAAGCTTATTTAATATTCTTGTGATTCAATACGATAATCTACTTCCAAATCTTCACAAACATCAAATCATATTTGAGGATAAGATCATAGGAAGGCTGTACTCAAACGTTGACTAATCAGTGTTGAAGCAAGAACACATTCAAAAGTCAAAATCTTGTAATTGTCCTGTGTATGTAAGCTTGTAGCCCGTGAAATCAAGTGGGTAAGCTTGTAGCCCGTGAAATCAAGTGGGTAAGCTTGTGGCCCGTAAATCAAGTAGTGTTGTATACCTGTTCCTCCGGGTGAAGTGAGGTTGTTAGTGAAAATCCAGAGAGAGGTCTGGGACTGGACGTAGGACGGTGCTCCGAACTAGTATAAAAATCCCTGGTGTGATTTTTCTTTTTTACTGCATTTACTATATTTTCTTATCTGCGATTAGTTATTACTTTATACTTGAATATTGTTTGTCATATTACACGATCCTTGTGTGTATTATACTCGGCAAGTACATGCATACACTTTCAATTGGTATCAGAGCACGGTCATCTTATAATCGTAACACAGTTATTTGATATATTCTAGTAATATGGCAAATAACTCAAGTAGTAGCACTAGCACCTCTTACACTGAAGGTCAATCGACACAAAGACCTCCTTTCTTTAATGGTCTTAACTGTAGTTATTGGGCAACACATATGGCTTTTTACATGCAATCAACTAGCTATGATGCTTGGAATGCTACTCAAAAGGAAATAGTAAATCCAACAACTGAGTATACAGAATGGACGGCTGCTGAGAAAACTGCAGCAACTGTAAATGCAAAAGCAATGAATTTGTTGTTTTGTGCATTAGATCAAAATGAATATAACCGTGTTAGTATCTGTACCACTGCATATCAAATTTGGCAATCGCTAAAAACCACTCATGAAGGTACTAACAAGGTTAAACAAGCCAAAATAGCTATGTTGAAAAGTCAATTTCAAAATTTCAAAATGAAGCCAAGTGAAACAATCAATGAGATGTATTCACGGTTTCAAACCACTCATCATGCACTTATTGGATTATGGCAAAAATATTCTGATTTTGATGTAGTTTCAACAGTCCTACATTCTCTGACTAATGAATGGGAAGGAAAAGTATTAGCAATAGAAGAAGCTAATGATCTTTCCACCATGAGGCCAGATGAATTGATAAGAAATCTTATGTCCTATGAAGCTAACCTGCAGGCTAGAAAAGAACAAAAAGAAAAAAAAGAAAAATGTAGCATTTCATGCCGGAAAGGATGAAGACATCTCAGATTCTGAAGATGAAGATCTAGCAATCATTGCAAAAGGATTCAAGAAATTCTTAAAGCAATGAAAGGCTAGTCGTTACAACAGAAAGAAGTTCGGATCATATAAACCATCTTCATCAAATGTAGAATGCTTTAACTGTCACAAGAAGGGACATATGCAAAAGGATTGTCTGGAGCAAAAGAAGAAGACAGAAAATGAAAAATTCAAACACAAGAAGGACAAGTCAAAGAAATGAGCATTTTCAGTAACATGAGATGATTCAGACTCATCTTCATCTGATAGTGAAAGCGACTCAGACGATGAACAAGAAATGTATGTTTTATGGCGAAAGAAGATGAGGTACAAATTCCTTCTTTTGAAGAAGTTCTTGATATAAATGCTGAATTAATATATAAATTTAAAGATATGAAATGACAATGCAAACAAGCTCAAGCAGACTTACGTAGAGCAGAGTTGGAGCGTGATATGCTAAAAGACGAGAAGAAAATATTAGAGGAGGAATTTGAAAAATTTCAAGAGTCGTCATCTAATATTAATTCTCAATTAACTCTTTTGAGTCAAGAAATTGAAACTCAGAAAGAGAAAAATGATGCTCTTACTGCTGAAAATCACGAGCTTAAGGAAAAAGTCAAAATTCTAGACCTAGAAAAAGCTAGCTTACAAACTAAGTTAGATGACATTACTCAAAATGTTTCTAACTTCAACAAAGGTCGAGAAAATTTGACAAAGATTATTGAAAGTTCACAGTCTGCTACAAATAAACATGGTTTGGGGTATAAGAAACAAGATACCAAGAAACATCTTGGTAATAAAAGAAAGAAAAAGGTGCAAGAAACTAAAGCTAAGAAAAATCTTAGTTTGTTATATTCCAAACCAAAATCAGTTGTGAAATTTCAAAAGAAAAATATCAAGACTATTAAAAATATGGGTTCCTAAAACAAATAAAAATTTAATTAGGAACAAGTACATTCAAATTTTTTTGAGTATTGTGCATCATAATTCCAATTATTTATATAAACGGGATACTGGACCCGTATGGGTTTGGACTCCTAAGACCTGACTCTTAGAACCCTATAAAAAGTGGGTACCATGATCTTAATTCTATTTTTTGCATGTCCCACTTAAGAAATAAAATTATGACTAAGGAGATCATTTATATATTTTGTTGTATTTAAACTTCATTCTTCATATTTTATAATCATGAGTTTTGATGGAGTTTGAAAATATTCATGAGAAACCAGAAAAACAAAAATATACCGTACCTGTCGACCGGTTAAAATAACCTGTCGACCTTTTTTATTACATTGCAATCCAGAGAGTTTTCCCGTCGACCGTCTGCACTACACCTGTCGACCGCTGTTCATAAAATTAAAACCAGAGAAAAATTAGGTCGACCGGTAGAGAATTTCCTGTCGACCGGTTTATGTTTAAACTGTTTTTTCCAAACTAGAAACATTTCCTGTCGACCGCCCTATTCCCTCTTGTCGACCGATTTCTTTTTTCAATTTCAAACCAGAAACTTTACCTGTCGACATGTGAATTATTCCCTGTCGACCGGTCGCGAATAAATCTGTTTTTATATATACAAACGTCGGTTCACACTCAAATCCAACACACCATTTTGTTTTCAACTCCCTTTAAACTCAAAATACCCATTCCTATCAGCCCTAATCTCTTCAATTTCAATTCAATTCATATTCCAATGGCTCCAAAACATAAGAAAATGAAGAAGAAGGAGACACAGAAGAAGAAGAAGAAACCGATTCAGATTGACCATCCGAGTAGTTCCTTCTATCTATATTTTGTGATGTTATGCTTTTAATTTCAAACACTTATATCAGCACTTGTACGTAATTGCACTACAAGAAAAAACGAGATTAGCAGCGGCAGAATCCGCTGCAAATCCGTCGCTAAACAGGCATTAGCGACGGATTTCCTACATAATGCGTCTGTCGGCAAAAACCTTGATGGTATTTGTGTCAGATTTTGCGATGGAATTTAGCATGAATGTTCCGACAATTTACCGTCATTTTACTAATTTTATAACAAAAATAAATATTATTTATTAATTTACTTTTATTTTTATTTATATACCGACGATTTACCGACGGATTATTAATTTAGTATAAAAAATAATTTTATAAAATCTGTCGGTAAACCCTTACTAATTACCCAGTGATCCGCGACAAGAAGTTTTGATCAAAAATCTTGCTCTTTTTTTGTCGGTAAGCCCTTACTATTCAACAAAGGTTTAGCGACGGAAATAAATTGGTGTAAGTTTCCTTTTATTATTTTTTGTTGGTAATTTGACGGTAAAATCTTTCAAATCCGTGTCGAATTTACGACGGAATGTTTGGAACGCATTTTTTAGATTTTCTGCTTTGATACTAATACGTCGGTATTCCCTTTCTGATATGGCATTAACTCTTTTTACCGACCTGCTCTATCAGCTTTCCAAATTAATTTTATACTACTTATTCAGTTACAAATACTGATATTAAAAGCGAGCGAAAAACAGTATAAAATTGCCATCCACGTACAAATAATACTCTTAAGCAACAACACAACGTTGATAATATTAGCATATCACATAAAAAACATCCACAATCCTTCATTTCGTGCACCAAGTTGAATTATGAACAACAAAATTATTCAGCTGGTATGAATGTTAAACCACATACAACCCATGACCATCACAACAGTACTAAAATCCATAACTACCAAAATAACAAACATATCCATAGTTGTGCTACAACCACATCCCTACAAAACAAGTCATAACATACCAATCAAGCTACATAGATGACTCTGGTGAAGGAGCCAACGAACGAGACACAGACCGCGAAGGCAAACGTGAAACTCTTTCTTGGCCCTTGAGTATTGCCATCACCTTTGCCAGTTGTGCTTCAAAGGCCTCCTTATCTGCCTTCTGTTGTTCTGAGAGTCTTGCTCGTTCTGTTCTCTGACTCTCAAGTTCGATGCGCATCTCCTCGACAATTTTTTGTAGCTCGTGGACGTCATCTTCTTTGTTAACAAGCTGACGTTTTGATTGCTGAGAAGACGATGGAAGCTGCATTGTAAAAATGACATTAAGGCATTAATACTTTTAGTTTGACGAGGATGCAAAACTGCAGGGTAATAAAGTTTTAATACTTTTAGTCCAGACCCACTGTTTTATGCAAAAGATGCAATCGACCAGCAAAATTTTCGTAAAGCATACAGTGACTGTTTAACGGTATAAGTATACACATTTTCTAACAAGCATTAGACAGTTCTCTGCATATTAATTCTTTGCTTGACTGATAATACCTAAAGTATAAAGTTCGTTCATTATCTTCAACATGTGTATTCTATGATTGAAACCCTTAATTACCCAACTACAATTATGTTACTTTCCTACTTAGTTAACTAGATTACACAAGTCAGCAAATTTACATGCAGCAGTTATACATGGTAACTTACCCTGATATGTGCGCCAAACTGGAAAAAAGTAATAGTTAAAGAACAACAATATTGAACTAAAACATGCATAACCTGAGTACAACAGGCTTTGAACTCTGATTGCAGACCAAATAGTTTATCAAACAGTGAAGTTAGGGTGGTGTGATCCTCAATTTTTTAATCAAGCTGGTTAAAATTTTAAATATAATGGGTTTTATATGCGCATGCGTTGCGCACACCAGAAAATATCCTTATAAATAATACTTATTATGATTGATCAACGCAACCTTTCAAGGTCCACAAAATGACGCTAGCAAAATTTGTACAAAGGGAACAGAAGTCGGCTGCATGCTGAGTTATGTAATTCATATTGAATTTAATTTTTTTGAAGCCACAGCTTCGTTGTTGATACATCAATGCAGGTATGCGTAAATACTGAGTTATGCTGAGTTAAGATAACGATATTCAGTTTCAAACATAACATTGCAACAAATGCTCGGTCAGGAGCAACTCCATTTTCACAGACCTAGGAATGGGTCGTGCAATGACAAGAAACGTTGTAACATTGTAATTTTCAGTAGTGAAACCAGTTTAGAAGAGATTTAATTACTATCCAAAGCTCTTGCATAGGTACATTATAAAGAATTCGTGATTATTTCAAAAGATCTGCTATTCTCATACTCAAAATACCACAACACCTTTTCCATTAAGTTTTCATCTTTGTTTCTTTTTCCCCATTGAAAACATAATAAAAACTGTCAAATGCACACTTGCTTGAAAATATATATTATGATTTATTTTGTAAATGATTGCTTTACATAAATGAACCGTATTCAAACCCGATAAGAAAAGCTAATTCCGGTCGTTCTACCTTAGTTTTCAATCCATGAAATATATAGCCTAGTATTTTTGCATGTTCGCCTTAGGTGTATATTACTAAAGGAGATGACACTCAAAAGGGTGCAATTCGGTATATGTTAATAGCAAAGGTCAATGTGCCCAACAAACAAGGCAGCAAGATTTCTACCATAAGGACCGGGTCTGGTGACATCACGGGTTACGCAACCAACAATAAACAATATACAAGTGAGCTTTTCTTGTATGTATATAGTTTCTAGCATTCTAATATCTTCTTCGTCAAATAAACATGGGGAAATATATGTATATAGTTCATAAGGTAGTTCAATGTATTAAAATGAATGACCGTTCATTTGCAATTTATGTCCATATTCAGGGTGGAGCTTTTCACACAGTGGCAAGGCACAATGATAATAAGCAGCATGCATGAAGTAATTTCAGTAAGGAAATCATGCATGTACAATGTATATTAAGAGGTAGGATGGACATCTAAAATCTGCAGGTAAAAGACATCCGATCCATACATGTAAATAGTCACCATGACAAATTTCCTAAGTTCAGTTCAGGTGTTCTTTTCCTAAATGACAAACTGAAATATGCAGACCAATATCAAAATGAGGATGCATGCAAGCAACATAGTAACACCAACATACAGCAGGTCTTCGAAACAAGGCGAAGCGATAGTCGTACAGGTATAAATTTCAACATGGATGCCGTAAATAGCAGCATGATGTAGGCAATGAATAGCAAGACGTGAAAATAGGATGTGGTTGTTTCTACAATGGAAATGTGAACATGACACATGCAGACAATGGAAATACATAGCAATGAAGACATGGACAAAAATTGCAATGACCAAGGAGCAAATGTAAACAGCGCGCGTTCATGGTGCAGACAACAATGAGCACATACAAAAGGATAAACTCAAGTAATAAAATTACTCTGGAATATTTGGTATGGGATGAAATCGCCTAGAACTAAAGCACCATGGCCCTTTGGAGACCCAACCAATCAAGAGGTCTTGACTTTCTTTATTTTGCAATTAAATTCTTGAAAGAATGTGATTTTAATTACAAAATGGAAGAATCATTTGGGTCCAGTGATCAGTGCTTACACTTAAAACATAATTACTCAAATCCAGTTATCAATAGTTACCTTCTATGCCCATTTTTTTCTGTAGGTCGCCAGTTTAATTAAAAAATTGAACCTGGTGCAATAATAACTGATGCTACAGCTAACACACAACAGTTTGACACAACAATGTACTTAGTAGAACCCACTATAACAGTATACAACCATACATAAATGACACCAAGATAGTAAGAAAAAAGACACCAATTAGACATTAAGAAAAAGAGACAGTAAGGAAAAAACAACAATTAAGTACCTCCCAATTCCCAATGGGATAAGTATGTTTTTTTGCATTTGGCACTACAAGCGATTCAAATAAGCTATCCATTGTCTCCGGGGGCAATTCTCCGACGTCTTCACCGGCTGTCTCTCGAAGTTCGTTTAGATGCTCCGCGCAAGCTTTCATCAAATTGTCCTGTTAAGAAATAATTTTTTAAAAGATTTTTAAAATATATCCTCAACAATTTTTATTTAAAAAAATAGTTATGCTGCTTTAGGATCTATCCAAGAATGTGAAGAGGAGTCGGTGCTATTACGCGCCGCCGCCTTGACATGAGTACGTTCAAATACTTCAAGCATACGAGGAGGCATACCATAATCTTTGGTCTATATAATTTATTTTGTATGTTAATAGTAGCAGTTTTATTTGTCATAATGCTAAAATAAATAGAGTTACATGATACAAAAATTTTATCAATTTTACAGCATGCTCCTGGATAGAAATAGATCCGTAACTATGCAAAGTAGGATTAGAGTTTCTATTTGTCGAAGCTTTCTTTGATCTATCCTTAACTTCTGGACGATTCCAGTGCTGAAGCCACTGCTCCCAAATTGCTTGACTCATAAAGATTGGTTTAGCATTCTTTTCTTTCATATCGCTAACCATATCGGAATATCTTTTGCTAGCCTTCGTCTTCTAGAGCTTTCTTATGGTCTCTATTGGATAAGGTTCGTAACCATACACCTGACCCTGCAATATGTATACGATATGTTTAATTTCAGCCCAATATTTAGAAAGAATGTAAGCGAAAATTAGCATATGATGAAGCCAAAACTAACAATTTAAGTACACAACAAAACTACTATTTTTTCAACCCGAGACCCAAACATGAAACCAAAATCTACTGGAATCAAGACTAAAACTTAGAACTAAATGTAAATCTAAAACTGGATGTTAATTTAGACAATTATATGTGTTGGTTTTTTAGGGTTGAAGTTCTTGATTCATCACAAAACAGGTTCACGTTATACTGTGTTCGCCCATAAATTTTTTGGTATTTTATACATTATTCAATATGTTACAGATAAACCTGACATAAATCTGCACTGCATTGCCTAAGAACATGATGTTGTTATGGCTAGCTAAAAGAAAAATACTATATGCCTATAACTACATACTATTTTGTCAAAACTAAACGACCTTAATAAATTTAGTTAACTAATATTTATCATCATGCCTTAATGTAGAAGCAGACTTGGACCCTAATTAAAAAAATGTAGGATGCTTATCTTTGAATTAGAAATTGTGATAATTCATACTAGCAAGTGAAGACGTGCAGTATTCATTGAATGAAAATTATAGAAATGATGAACTGAATTTATGACATATGAATGATGCCCAACGAACTAAAGTTTATACTTTCCCAAAATACTAAAATTAAATTCTATCAGTATGACTAAAGTTTATATTTATATTACTATTCCACTATCATTAACGTTATATGAAGCTGACCAATAATATTTATAACACGATGAAAGTGAAACACCATTTTAAAGTTAAAAGATATCAACTTTCGCAACCACTAACAATATAAACCATTTTTATAGTTTATCGACCAACTCAATACTTAGATAAATATTATTCGACATATGAAATTGTTGGACCGAATCAACACATATTTTCCCCTGGACTGGACTTTAACAATTTTGCTACTGCAGACTAAACATATAACTGGGTAAACAAGAAATTAACTATGTGTCTCCTATTATGCACATTAATCTCTAAGCCATTAGCATTGTTTTCACTACTGGTCCTTTAGCTAGCTATTAACATTAAACCAACTCTAAATTCAACACTCCTCAAATGCGCACTCATTACCAGTGATTGATATAAAAAGACGTAAATTCAACAGTTATAAATTCATCTTATTTTGAGTTGACATTTTAACAAATCAAGCTAATTAAGTAGCATATATTTTCTAAACAAATATTTTATTAACAAATATTTTCTAAATAAATAATCATTTTTTATAGGGACCATACACAAGCATAAAATCATTTAAAGACCATTTCCTTGCATGTGTAAAAGAGTATGATAGAAGAATATGCAAGCATATCACGTCAGATGTTATATAAGGGATAGACAACGTCAAATTATTTATCAAACCTTCCATTTATAGTATTGATGCTAAATTCATTAATGTTTAGTAGTTTATTGTTGGTTAGAAAAAATAAAAAATAAATTATGTATTCATATGATCCTATGAGCAAATTTAAAATACACTTTAAACAGGGCTACAACATCCGTCAATGACACTAAAGGCACATTACAGTATGCTACAATTTCATGAATACTAGAAAAAAAAGGAACTGCCAATACCAGAAACTATTAGTACTCATAATAGATGTCAAACCTTACCAAAAAATCATCAAAAAGAAGATCCTTGTAGTTTGACGGTATCTTTCCAAAAGTGGGCAAAAAATCAGCCAAATGCTGATGAAAAGACGCAGTCATCCTCCTCGATAGTTCACTGGAAGGATGCATTGAAAGAGTGCTGTATAGAATATATTCCATGTTATCATAATGCAAGTCAAATAAAAGTAAATACAAATCACTGCAAAGCGCTTTGTGACGGCCGGGAATTTCGCTTGATCCGAATCAGTCGTTAAACCGATCTAGACCGTTCGAAACCCCTGATCGTTTTGAGAACACGACAAATTGGAACGCAGACGGAAGAACATTTCATTGTTATTACAACAATTCCATCATATACAAGAATATACAGAGTATAAATGAATAAATTACATTCGATAAATATCAGAGATTACAATAAATTACATAGCAGCGGAAAATAATACAAAGCACAACTGAAGGTGATATACGGATACAGAGCTTTCCGGATATCATTCCAGTTGTAAATAGGATCCTGTGAATATAAATCTGCAAAACCAAAACTACTAGCTGCCCGTGCGGAAAATAAGGGCAACCAGAGTTTAGGTTAAAACAATAAACTCCAAGTCAGTCATCTGACTGGTGTGAGAACTAAAACAGTTATTTAAAACTTTACTTTAAAAGAGAGTAATTCAAGGGACCACGCCGTATAACACGGACCGGGTTTCCTCCCAAGAATACCAGTGCTTAGAATAAACAACGCAATGCTTTTTCGAAAAATGAAGCTATTATAAGACCCAGGTCCCATCACACAATGCAACGCAAGCCGGAGGATAGGGTTTTACCTTATAACAGCCAAACATGCTTGATACGTTTAAAAAAAATCATTTGATACTATAATAAGTGTATAGTGTCAAAACAATTTCAATCATAAATATAAATCATAGACGGCATAAGTGCCCCATACCACTATGTCGCCATACTAGGCTCTACAAATAAAGCCGAAATACACGTATTGGAAATTGGATTTCCGTCATGAGTCGAGGCAAGGGGCAAGCTCCTCTCCGCTTCGAGACACTCTAGAAAATGCTCAGGACTACACACTCTGGGCAGCCACTGGATCGGTTGGGCCGGTCCTCTCTTACGTTTGAGGATTAGTTATTCCTGAACACACGTTTTCCGGTCCTTACAGACCTATAATCGAGGCGCCTCATTCCAACAACCACAAAGGTGAAAAGTATATAAATGTCAGGGCTGGTAAGTCACTGACACCACCAAAGCTAGAAAGAAACGTCGTGTTCTCCCAACGGTCCGTATCCCGTTTTTGACTCATACCGAGGTGTGAGGCTCGCGAATTCACGTTATACACAAAGCTGCCACGTAGGCTGTGCTTTGATCATCAACCACAAGACTTTTCTTTTCAACAGAAGCCTTGATCCATGCAACTCAGCATGCCACACAAGCAATTCATGCCATGCGACTGAAGTCCATCGATATACAACCTCTGAGCTCGTATGTCTCAGAGAAGGGCGTTAAGCAAGAGAATAAATTCTCCACTGCCAAACAGATGTATATTTATTAGAGATCAATCAACATAGAATAAAATCCAATGTCAGACACACAATCCATTTACAAGTTCGTTCTGGGTCTGAACGAAACCGGAGGCACTTTCCTCGCATATCCATCGATCTCCAAGTACGTTTGGACGATCACCAACTATTTCCATCCTCTTGGGTGTACAGCCCAATCAGGATCATCAGTAATTATCCAAACGATGTGAAGACTTCCGGTCTTCAACCACCGTCTTCATCTTCGACATATCGTCGAATTGGTTATTCAGAATGGGTATAAACCCGGCCTTTCCGAACAACCCGTGTATATTAAAAACAAATGTTACACAAACACAACATACGCCTCATTCCAATTCATTAGTCACTAACCGTAAATCAGCAAGAGAACAATTTCCCAAATATTAACCCCGAAGGCCGAAACCAACATCAGATCAATACCCAGGAAACCATTCTTCCTAGCTAACTTACAGTTAGTTTCTAAATTTCAATTCTTAGGGAAAGGTTCCCATTAATTTTATCCAAGATAAATTCTTTAAAATTTATCCTTTAATCTTCCTTTGGATATCATTTCAAACCAGATTATGGTTTTCCAAACTAGTCGAGATTAGCGAACCACACCGAAGTAATTATTTGTTTTATTTCCCATTCCCAACCTATTCATCCCATAAAGCAAAACTGGTAATACTCCATATCTAACACCACGATGTTATCGGTAAAATTAATTACCATTTCACGTTCAAATCTAATTAAAGATTTAACTATCGCTCTGGAGCAAAACTGGCGATACTCCATTCTCGCTCATTTTCCAAATTTGATAATTCAGATTATCAATTCACATTTTAATCTAATTGCAGATTCATTAAAAACTCCTTTTACTGGGTTAAAGAACTAATGTCATTTAAAACACAGTTCACGACAAACCCAAATCATATTCTATTTATTACCGGGTTAAAGAACTAGTGTTATTTAAAACACCGTTAACGATAAACCCACAAATCAACTCCATTCAATTCATTTATTTAAAAATAATTGGATTTTAATTCTAGTTCAAAACTAGTTCATTTCGATAAAAATCTATTTTTACCTTTTCAAATATGGAGTTTTTCATCCCAAATTTTCCTAAATCATTTCTTATGATTTTATACAAATTATTGATATTTTTAATAATTTTATCAAGGCCCGTACAGTCGATTTCCATCAACGGCCATCGAACTGCACTTATAACGACCTTTTTCAAATTTGATTTGGACGTATCTCCAAATCCAACCGTTAGATTTCAAATTTCTAATATTCGTTAGAAAGCTCTTTTCGATACGAACCCAACGGTTCCGGTTTTAGGAGAATCCGACGGTCGGATCTCTCGTGATATCCGTTCGAAGTCAAGGGTCGAAATTCGCGAACTGCCGCGGCGCTGCGCCTTCTATTCAAGCCATTATATTATATATATAATATATGTATAATATATAATATATATAATATATAATTCGTCGATTTCTATTTAAAACGAATTTTATAAATCGTTTTAAATTCGTTTCAAAAACAATTTCAACTTCCATTTCAATTCAAATCAAATTTGAATTTTTCCTTATAAATTCGTTTTAAAATTCATTTCTATTCAATTCAAATTTCTATTCAATTTGAATTCATTTCAATTCGTTTTCAATTCGATTCAGTTCAAATTCGTTTTCTATTCAATTCAATTCGAATTCATTTTCTATTCAATTCAATTCAAATTGGTTTTCTATTCGATTCAATTCAAATTGGTTTTCTATTCGATTCAATTCAAATTGGTTTTCTATTCGATTCAATTCAAATTGGTTTTCTATTCGATTCAATTCAAATTGGTTTTCTATTCGATTCAATTCAAATTGGTTTTCTATTCGATTCAATTCAAATTGGTTTTTTATTCGATTCAATTCAAATTTAAAAACGAATATAATCGATATAAATATCGTTCGCGTCAAAATAGCGCATCTCTAATCAACACGACTTTATATATTTCAATAATTCCATTATCCTATTCGATAAATGAATCTATATTTTCGTTCAACACATGACTAATCTCAACGGATGAGTACTGTCAACACATGAACCCTTATTTTATAATGATAAAGATGTAAATTTTATTGTTAAAATATTTCGTTCAACACATGACTAATCTCAACGGATGAGTACTATCAACACATGAACCTTTATTTTATAATGAGAAAGATGTAAATTTTATTGCTAAAATATTTCGTTCAACACATGACTAATCTCAACGGATGAGTACTATCAACACATGAACCTTTATTTTATAATATTCTTTATCTTCTAAATTGGAATGAGGCCCAATCAATCACCATATAAAATTAATTATATGGATTCCATACAACAAATGTATATAATAGCAACGATAAATAATCAACCATTATCCAAAGTGCACTACACTGTATAAGCATCAAATATAGATATTTAACGCTTATAACAGCCTGTCGATCCATCGATCGACATACAACTAATTATTGGGATTAGTGTATGTCGTATTTTATCCCAATACCCGTGTGGGGTTTCAAACAATCAAACACAGATTTTTATTTGTGCAGTTGGGCGATGTGTAAAATTTATCGTCTCAATCAATGTCCTTCAAATAGGTGTACATAAACAAACCGTCCGGTTTGTAAATGAATATTTATTTATTCACACTCACGTTAAAAATTATATTTTTAACGATAAAATATTTTATTTTAACACATGAATTTTTATTCAGTTCATTTACAAAATAAAAATGATATTTTTATTTTTCTAACTTATTTTAGAAAATTTCGGCGGCATAACGGCACGATACTAGAAACGGGACGAGGGCTAGCCTTATCCCCGGTCTAGTGATGGCCCACGCCATTCACACATCAATCAAATCAATTTCATTTCACCAAACAATTCAATTCAACCCAAATAGTCTAACCAACTGCACAGCCAAACAAACAAGTCCATGGTCTGTGGACGATTGTGTCGGGTGCTACTAAACACCGTCTGCATCCTATTATATATATATAACTAGAAAAAGAAATTGAAGAGTGAGAAGTTCACACCGATAGCTATCGCAAATTCACGACACTCCTTAAGTAGAAATCTTCGTCGTTCTCGTCTCTTATCACTTTCGTCGCCCGTAGCCACTACATATGTAAAAATCGAATTTTTACTATGCTATTCAATATATAATTTTTTTTATTTTTACAACGCTATTCAATATATAAAAATCAAAATTTTACTTCGATATTCAGTATATAAAAAATCGAATTTTTACTTCGCTATTCAATATATAAAAATCGAATTTTTTACTTTGCTATTCAATATATAAAAATCGAATTTTTACTTCGCTATTCAATATATAAAAATCGAATTTTTATTTCGCTATTCAATATATAAAAATCATGTTTTTGATGCCAATTCACAACAATGTATCCTAGCTATATTAGTTTTGGTTCTCACACCAGTCTAATGGAAATATATAGATATCACACCTTCGAAACACGAACATAAATATTGATGAAGCCATGGTCATTATCAACATCATCTCCGGGCGACTAGAGTGTGATTCTATATCTATCCAGTATATTAAAACTTCGACTATACGTTCATGACGCGTATACGCGAAATCTATATATACTCGATTGTCAAAATCAATATAAATAAATCATTCAAATACGTGTAAAACGATTTAAATTTTCAAAACAAAATTGTTTTCATTTGAAAAATATACTCTTCACACTCGTTCTAGGATACTACTGATCCTATCTCTAACGAGTCATTCTAATTGGATATTACTAATCCAATATCTGATGAATTCTTTCGTATGGTTCTAATGTGTCTTGTTCTCGAGCTCTGTAAACCAAAGCTCTGATACCAAATGTGACGGCCGGGAATTTCGCTCGATCCGAATCAGTCGTTAAACCGATCTAGACCGTTCGAAACCCCTGATCGTTTTGAGAACACGACAAATTGGAACGCAGACGGAAGAACATTTCATTGTTATTACAACAATTCCATCAGATACAAGAATATACAGAGTATAAATGAATAAATTACATTCGATAAATATCAGAGATTACAATAAATTACATAGCAGCGGAAAATAATACAAAGCACAACTGAAGGTGATATACGGATACAGAGCTTTCCGGATATCATTCCAGCTGTAAACAGGATCCTGTGAATATAAATCTGCAAAACCAAAACTACTAGCTGCCCGTGCGGAAAATAAGGGCACCCGGAGTTTAGGTTAAAACAACAAACTCCAGGTCAGTCATGTGACTGGTGTGAGAACTAAAACAGTTATTTAAAACTTTACTTTAAAGGAGAGTAATTCAAGGGATCACGCCGTATAACACAAAACGGGTTTCCTCCCAAGAATACCAGTGCTTAGAATAAACAACGCAATGCTTTTTCGAAAAATGAAGCTATTATAAGACCCAGGTCCCATCACACAATGCAACGCAAGCCGGAGGATAGGGTTTTACCTTATAACAGCCAAACATGCTTGATACGTTTAAAACAAATCATTTGATACTATAATAAGTGTATAGTGTCAAAACAATTTCAATCATAAATATAAATCATAGACGGCATAAGTGCCCCATACCACTATGTCGCCGTACTAGGCTCTACAAATAAAGCCGAAATACACGTATTGGAAATTGGATTTCCGTCATGAGTCGAGGCAAGGGGCAAGCTCCTCTCCGCTTCGAGACACTCTAGCAAATGCTCAGGACTACACACTCTGGGCAGCCACTGGATTGGTTAGGTCGGTCCTCTCTTACGTTTGAGGATTAGTTATTCCTGAACACACGTTTCCCGGTCCTTACAGACCTATAATCGAGGCGCCTCATTCCAACAACCACAGAGGTGAAAAGTATATAAATGTCAGGGCTGGTAAGTCACTGACACCACCAAAGCTAGAAAAAAACGCCGTGTTCTCCCAACGGTCCGTATCCCTTTTTTGACTCATACCGAGGTGTGAGGCTCGCGAATTCACGTTATACACAAAGCTGCCACGTAGGCTGTGCTTTGATCATCAACCACAAGACTTTGCTTTTCAACAGAAGCTTTGATCCATGCAACTCAGCATGCCACACAGGCAATTCATGCCATGCGACTGATGTCCATCGATATACAACCTCTGAGCTCGTATGTCTCAGAGAAGGGCGTTAAGCAAGAGAATAAATTCTCCGCCGCCAAACAGATGTATATTTAATAGAGATCAATCAACATAGAATAAAATCCAATGTCAGACACACAATCCATTTACTAGTTCATTCTGGGTCTGAACGAAACCGGAGGCACTTTCCTCGCATATCCATCGATCTCGAAGTACGTCTGGACGACCACCAACTATTTCCATCCTCTTGGGTGTACAGCCCAATCAGGATCATCAGTAATTATCCAAACGATGTGAAGACTTCCGGTCTTCAACCACCGTCTTCATCTTCGACATATCGTCGAATCGGTTATTCAGAATGGGTATAAACCCGACCTTTCCGAAGAACCCGCGTATATTAAAAACAAATGTTACACAAACACAACATACGTCTCATTCCAATTCATTAGTCACTAACCGTAAATCAGCAGGAGAACAATTTCCCAAATATTAACCCCGAAGGCCGAAACCAACATCAGATCAATACCCAGGAAACCATTCTTCCTAGCTAACTTACAGTTAGTTTCTAAATTTCAATTCTTAGGGAAAGGTTCCCATTAATTTTATCCAAGATAAATTCTTTAAAATTTATTCTTTAATCTTCCTTTGGATATCATTTCAAACCAGATTATGGTTTTCCAAACTAGTCGAGATTAGCGAACCACACCGAAGTAATTATTTGTTTTATTTCCCAATCCCAACCTATTCATCCCATGAAGCAAAACTGGTAATACTCCATATCTAACACCACGATGTTATCGGTAAAATTAATTACCATTTCACGTTCAAATCTAATTAAAGATTTAACTATCGCTCTGGAGCAAAACTGGCGATACTCCATTCTCACTCATTTTCCAAATTTGATAATTCAGATTATCAATTCACATTTTAATCTAATTGCAGATTCATTAAAAACTCTTTTTACTGGGTTAAAGAACTAATGTCATTTAAAACACAGTTCACGACAAACCCAAATCATATTCTATTTATTACCGGGTTAAAGAACTAGTGTTATTTAAAACACCGTTCACGATAAATCCACAAATCAACTCCATTCAATTCATTTATTTAAAAATAATAAAAAATAAAATCTCTCCTCTCCATTTTTTTTAATTTCAAAAAGTTGACTTTTACATACGACCTCTAAACGAGGCCCACCGCCTGTCGTCCATAGCTAATTACCCCCATTCCGAACACAATGGGATATGTATCGTAGGCTGATTCGATCGTTACAATCAGTTTTCGTCAAAATCAACATATAACTCTATATATTGAATTTGAACATGCATTTCAATTTACTAGGGCCACATAATAACCCGAAAAATTCCAGAAAAATATTTTCTAGCTTCGTATTGACGATACGGTCCTAACAAAACTAGTTTCATCGAATTCTGAGACCGTTAGAAAAATGGCCATTTTCCAGTCGATTAAAATCAACTGAAACTGGTCAAACGCGTTTTCCTTTGCCACGCTCACATATTGAATCGAAAAATTATGAAATTTGAAACCTAGCAATAATTTGACATCACGGACCCAACAAAAGTGGTTTCGTCGAAATCCGAGATCGTTTGCAAAATTCCCATTTTTTAAGGGCCTGAATTACATAGCGACTATTCAGAATTTTCAACTGGACATATCTTTTGATTCCCGCTATGAAATTTTGATTTTTCGGATTCGTTGGAAAGATATTCTCAAATAGATCCTAATGTTTTTGGTTTCACTAAAATCCGGATTGTTTTGCACCCGGTACATTCATTTGAAGTTTGAAATTGAATTATCGAACTACCACGCCATTTTCAATTCCTTTTATAATTATATATAATTAAATATATTCTAACGACGACGTATATAATATATACGTTCTAAATATATTCAAAATAAATTTCTTGTCGATATTATTTAAAATAATTCATTTTAAATATTCAAAATTCGCTAAAATTGCCAAAATAAAAATTTTAAACTGGTTCCGAATTTCCGGGTTATTACACACTTACTTATCTTTTGCTTCTATAAGTCGAAGTTCGATACGACCAACTGTATTAATCGACTTTGCTGTGGGGATTGTTGCACCATCATGTGTTGCCGACGAACATGCATGGCTATGCTCATTCGTAATGTTTTGTGGACTGGGTTGAGAATTATGCTGAGCATCAAAATTAGCATGCTGTGGAGAAACACCAGTTTGCGTTATTGGTAGAGGACTGGGTTGCAGAGAAGTACCGTGCTGCGGAGACGGTTGCGAATTAGTAGATTGCCGATTAAGCTGCGGAGACGGCTGCAAAGAAGTATATTGTCGATTAAGGTGCGGAGATGACTGCGAAGAAGTAGATTGCCGATTAAGGTGTGGAGAATGCTGTGATGAAGACTGCAGATTGGTAGACTGCCGATTAAGCTATGAAGCACCATGCAGAGGATCATGCTGCGAAGAAGGCTATGATGAAGACTGTGGAGTAGTAGACTTCCGATTAAGCTATGAAGCACCATGCAGAGAATCATGCTGCGAAGAAGGCTGTGATGAAGACTGCGGAGTAGTAGACTGCCGGTTAAGCTCTGAAGCAGCGTGCAGAGAATCATGCTACGAAGAAGGCTGTGATGAAGACTGCGGAGTAGTAGATTACCGATTAAGCTGTGGAGAAGCACCATGCAATGGATTAGGCTGCGGAGAAGGCTGCGGAGAAGGATTCAGAGAAGTAGATTGTCGATCCATTTGTGGAGGAGCACCATGCAAAGGAATAGGCTATGGAGACTACGGAGTAGATAGTTGACTTTGCAGCTGGGAGACAGGTTGGGAAGAAGTATGCTGTGATGAAAGCCGTGTAGGGCAGCGAGGACGCAGTGATGCCGACTGATCATTTTTGATTTTACTTTGTGGATATGGTTTAATGGTATGACTAGGTGGTAGAGTTGACTAAATAAGTAGAGGATTTCCCCGTCCTCGTCCTCTCACTTTTCCTTGCTCGTGTTCCTGGGAAACATACGAATGTCCACGTGTAGCGCCAACCATATCTGTCAATCATGCATGAAAAATTTAAAAATAGGCATTATATTTAGAAACAGTCATATTATAAAACCAGAAAAACAGTCATAATATAAACATGCATTATCTTATAAAAAAAAGGAATTGAAAAACTGTCATAATATACTACACATACACAGTGATTATATTCCACACATAAACAGTCTTTATAAATATCATAAATTTACTTAACATTACAATTATATTCATTATCGATACCTACAAAAATAAAATTTTCAACTCATAATTTTGTACATCATTGCATTACTTTTAACTGAGCGTTTCAATAAAATCATTTACACTAATTGTGTTAGGAGCATAACACATGAAAGGAACAGTGATACTTTGAATTATGAATAGAAAATTAAGTTATATGCTATATTCAAAACTAGCTAGCTACAGAGTGAAAGAGAAAGTAAACTTGCACTTATATGTATATATGCTATATACAAAGCTAGCTACAAAGTGAAATACATATATAATGTAAGCTAGCCACCAAGTGAAATACATATATAATGTGAAACGCATGCATACATGTTAATGTGAAGCTACAAAAATGTATATTATAGTTACTGTATATAGAAAAATGTCAGGTAATACTCTAAAAGCATACATATAAGACGAAACCTACTGTACATGAATTGTTGAAGTTATTAAAACACATGAATTTGTTTAACTTTGGAAAAATAAAATAAGCTTATTGTGCAGGTCATGAAATCAAAGACAGCATGAGGCTATTTTCCAAAGCAAAGCATTAGCATGGGTTAAGGCGCAGGTGCACACAAATATTCATATACAAAAATAAAGTGTTGTCAACATTCTTTCAAGGCAAAAGGAATAGGCACTTGCTTAATTATTTTTCAGAGCGAGGACATGTCCTACTTCTTGTAACAGACGAAAGTGCAAGCTAATTCAAACAAGGAGTTTCTATACAATGTATATATGTGTGTATTTGTGCCCAGCCATATCGTCAACACACGGTTTCTAGAATTGAAATTATAAACTAATTTATTCTTTACCTATCAAACTAATTATTTAGCAACTCAATTCAAATCAGTACTTGGCCTCAGTGCATGTTGGGATAGTCATGTGAGGTAAAATCTCACCTTGGATATAAAAAGAAAAGAGATGAACTAAAATTGATTAAGGTAAATTCATTATAGAAATTTACAACCTATGTACACAAACATGTCAATAAGCATGTAACATAACAACAAAATGTCATTGCAAGTAGACATTTGATTATGTATTAACCTGATAGGATAAAAGAAACAGACCACTACCTCGGTATCTTGGTAAAATCTACATGAGACCATATAACAGGTAATCGCAAATAATAGATATATGGATAAGCATCATATTTAAGATCATGCACTCAATAGTCCATACCAATGTGACAACAAACTTGATATTGGCGACAAAGCAATGAGTGCCCAATTGTTCTTAGGATGATATCAAACTGAATAGCTGCAACTAAACAAAAATTCATACTATGAACTCCTCAACATCTACAATGGCAGCAACTGTTCAAATTTGAATTTATCGGTTAAACTAAGAGAAAGAGGTAGCAACTGCCATACGAATGGACTAAATGGCATTGACATTTACCTCAAAATTACTAGCAGATGTTCGAGGAAACAATTTTACAATGAATAATTTTTATCGGTGAGGCATAAATAAAAATTACTAGCAGTTATGTAAGCCCCTATTTTTGTAGATGTTCGAGATTACAATTTGGCACATTGCCGTAATTCATAAATATCGTGTCATGCAGATGTTCGAGATCACAAAAATAGAAAAACAGAAAAATGACAACAATGGTTTACTAAAAATGATAACAATGGTTTACCGAATAAGTAGAGAAATGAAAACAATCAAAACTTCAAATTTCTCAGTCACAAATGTTAACAGACTTATCAACTATCATTCTCCATCAACATATAATTCTTTATCTTCTGAGCTTTCATTTTCACTCTCAAGGTCTACAATTATATTATCATCTTCTACATCTGTATCAAAAACTTCGGTGACCTGAACGCTGTCATTAAGAGATCCAATGTCGCCTTCTCTGTCCATGGTGAATTCAACGATATGATCGATGTCTTCTTGATAAGCTTGATCATTCAAGATGTTTTCATCAAACGTATACCTAGCTTTTGTTTTAAGCACAGCCCACCAATCATTTTTGTTTCTCCTTTCAGATGGATATGCTACATAATAGACCTGAATTGCTTGTGTTGCTAGAATAAACGGATCATAGGTCTTATACTTGGACTTATGATTTATTTCAATGAGATTGTACAAAGGATGCACATTAATTCCAATTTTAGGTGTATTGTCAAACCAATGACATTTGAATAGGAAAGTTTTTTGCTCCGGATCGATAGAGTAAGTCAGCTCATAAATTTCCTTCAAAATACCATAATAGTCTTGCGTATGCATTTCTGGGTCATTGCTGCCTTTAACACATAAATCACAATTATAAGTTGATTTTTCATATCCGTACTCCTCTGTTTGAAATTTATACCCATTCACAAATAATACTTTGCATTTCCTCACTTCTTTTTGAGGTCCAAATGCAATAAACTTTAATCGTTTATCCGTGACTTTATTAGCAGGATCACATACCTATTATAATAAACATAAATTAATATATGCATAAGTATATTTGATACGTTTTCAAATAAAAAGTAGCTGAATTTTGTTATATTAATCTTACATAATTGAGAAACCAATCACTAAAATTTGATGCTCGTGGAATAGCATGATTCATCTCCTCAAACATTCTGCAAGAGCACTAAAGTGAGTAAGATACTTAAATTTTGAAATTAAAATCATTGAATGCTACCAAAATTCACCTTATATAAGGTTCTACTTCTTTGCAGTTAAGAAGAACATAATTTCGAGCAACGTTGTATTCTTCATCAGTCAACCAATGTTTTTTCCAACCACCATAGGGACGTCCTTCTTTTTTGAACACGGATAATGAACGATCATTGAAAAATTCGTCTGTACTAACATCATTGCATGAGATAGTTGTATTTATTTTCTTTACATGATCCTCAAAGTAATAAGAAAAGAATGTTGCCGCCTCTTCCATGATGTAGGCACTACAAATTGATCCTTGCACGCATGCCTTATTAGTCACTTTTTTTATTCAAGTGTCTTATAAACCTAAAGTGTCATGTGTAAACAAATTTGAAAATATATAATATGTACTAATATGATATGAGTTTTATAAAATAACCTTTCAAACGGATATATCCACCCATATTGAATAGGTCCCCGCATTCTAGCTTTGAAAGGAAGATGTATCGGAAGATGCTCCATTACATTAAACAAACCAGGGGGAAATATCATCTCCAATTTGCAATTAGTTCTGGCATGATCTTCTCAAGCTTCTCAATTCGGTTCAATTTTAGTGTTGTTGTGCATAACTCCTTGTAAAATAAACTAAGCTCCGTTATAGCACACCAAACTTTATGCGGAAGCAACTCTTTGAAAGCAACTAGAAAAAGATTCTCCAAAAATAAATGGCAATCATGGATTTTCATTCCGTTCATTCTCAAGCTACTCAAATCAACACATCTACGTAAATCTGAAGCAATACCATCCGGTAATCGTAGATTCTCCACCCACTTCAATAGAATTTTACAACTATCCTGACTTAGCTCATAACATGCTTTAGGTTTAAAGTTACTATCATCTTCACCAAGCTCAAGTTCGGGACGTTTGCAGTAAAGTCGTATATAACGTCTTGATCTCAAATCGTCCTTAGTTTTACCTTTGATGTTGAGAATTGTATTGAATACATTCTCAAAAACATTTTTTTCATTATGCATGACATCAATATTATGACGAAGTAATAGATTTTTCCAATATGGCAATTCCCATAATATGCTTTGTTTACACCAATTATGACTCAAACCTTTGCCTTCAATGTTGAAATTTAACCCATTTGGATTATTATATATTTTTGGAAAATATTGCACGCATTCATAAATTTCTTCACTAGACAACATCAACGGTGCTAGATCGGTAACGACTCTGTTTCATTGAAAATCTTTCTTGTTTCGTCTACATGGATGATCGAAATCTAAAAAATAACGATGACAATCGAACCAAGTCATTTTGCTTCCATTAGCCAAATGAAATGACGATGTCCACTCCATGCAATACGGACATGCTAATCTACCAGACGTGCTCTAACCAGAGAGCATACCATAAGCTGGGAAGTCAGTATGGTCCATAACAAAGATGCATGCATGATAAAATTATTCTTCATTGACACGTCATACGTAAGAACTCCATTCCAAAGGAGATTCAACTCATCAATTAGTGGTTGCAACGTCTATTCCTTGTTTAGGATCTCTAGGCCCAGGAATTATAAGATTTAAGAACATATAATGATTTTTCATGGACATCCATGGTGGCAAATTATAAGCCGTCAAAATAACCGGCCAAGAAGAATATTGTTTACCAAATTGGTCAAATGGCACAAATCCATCCGTGCACATGCCTAATCTAACATTACGTGTCTCTTTCGCAAAGTCAGGATATGTTCTATCAAAATGCTTCCATGCTTCTCCGTCTGAAGGATGACACAACAATCCATCACTATAATTCTGAGTTGCATGCCATCTCATGTGCGATGCAGTAGCCATAGACGCATACATCATTTGTAATCTAGGAATAAGCGACATGTAGCGCAACCTTGAGTATGGGACATCTTTTGTTTTATTTTTCTTTGCTTTGTATCTTTCAGCGGAACAATATTTGCAAGTTCTAAGCTCATTGTCATCTTTCCAGAACAACATACAACCATTTCGACATGCATCTATTTTTTGATATGGCAAACCAAATGCAATCACCAACTTCTTCATCTTGTAAAAACTATCACCCAAGACATTATCAGGAGGCAACATTTCCTTACTGATTTTAAGATACTCATCAAATTCATTTTTGGAACTATTATATTTTGCTTTGATTGCAATATATCTAGCAGTTGAAGATAACTCTGTATGGGTTTCACAACCATCCCATAAAGGTCGCTTCGCAGCATGTAACAAATCAAAAAATTTCTTTGCCTCTGCATTAGGGGGTTCCTCCACATTTGAATCTCTCTCAGACATGTTGTGAAGGAGTGAACCTCCAGCATCATAACCATGGCTTCCATCCTATTCTCTTGAAAATAATTATCATCATTATCCCAATTACTATTTCCATCGTCGTTATTGCTGGTAGCACCACTAACTTCTCCATGAAATCTCCATAACTCATAACCAAGCACAAATCCATATTTGCACAAATGGAATTTAAAGGTATCACCATCCCTAAGAGCTTCATTTTTACATTTTTGACAAGGACATCGAATTTCTTGATTTCCAAACTCTCTTGATGCAAAATCAACAAATACATCTATACCCTTGAAAAAATCCTCCAACATTACACCGCGTCCATCTTTCCGCTTATACATCCAACTACGATCCCTCATATAATCCATTTTAACTTTTAATTATGTACTAATGTATAAATGTCAAAACTACATGTGATCTTTACAAGAAAAAAAATTAATGCATGTCATCAATACATAATAGGAAAAAACATAAGCACAGATGCAAGGCATTAGTGATCAATACATAATAGGAAAAAACATAAGCACGGAAAATGCATAATAGGAAAAAACTACATAATGCATGTGATCAATACATAATAGGAAAAAAATTAATAGTTAGGTTATACCTATATGGTGTTTTAACTGTGTGTCTTATATGACGTATATCAGTAAATACTGTTTATAAAAGACATGATGGATGCAAGGCATTCTGGTCCAAACATAGGTATATGAAGGATGCAAGACATGAAGTATACCAGTAAATACTGTGTTAACCCTTCATTCCCAGTATTTTCGCATGTTTTCCTTAGGTGTATATTACTAAAGGAGATGACGCTCAAAAGAGTGCAATTAGGTATATGTTAATAACAAAGGTCAATGTGACCAACAAACAAGGCAACAAGATTTCTACCGTAAGGACTGGGTCTGGTGATATCACGGGTTACACAACCAATATATAGACAGTATACAAGTGAGCTTTTCTTCTATGTATACAGTTTCTAGCATTCTAATATCTTCTTTGTCAAATAAACATGGGGAAATATATGTATGGATAGTTCATAAGGTAGTTCAATGTATTAAAATGAATGACAGTTCAATTGCAATTTATGTCCATATTCAGGGTGGAGTTTTCACACAGTGGCAAGGCACAATGATTATAAGCAGCATGCATGAAGTAATTTCAGCAAGGAAATCATGCATGTACAATGTATATTAAGAGGTAGGATGGACATCTAAAATCTGCAGGTAAAAGACATCCGATCCATACATGTAAATAGTCACCATGACAAATTTCCTAAGTTCAGTTCAGGTGTTCTTTTCCTAAATGACAAACTAGAATATGCGGATCAGTATCAAAATGGGGATGCATGCAAGCAACGTAGTAACACCAACATACTGCAGGTCTTCGGAACAAGGCGAAACAATAGTCGTACAGGTATAAATTTTAACATGGATGCCGTAAATAGCAACATGATGTTGGCAATGAATAGCAAGACATGAAAATAGGATACCTAAAACCCTAGATTCAGACCTACAACATGACAACATGACAAAATCGTTAGACCTAAAACCCTAATTTAAACCTAAAACATTACAAGCAAGGGCAGTAATTGAACTGGGCAGTAAAATCGTTAGATCTACAACATGATAAAACCCGGATTTAGACCTAAAACCCTAGAATTAACAAAATCCACGAAAATAATTAAACTCTGAAAAACTTCACTACCTGTAGAGTGGCGGCGCGACGAAAAGGGTGGCGCGACAAAGAGGGCGGTGCGAGACGAAGAAGGCGGCGCGATGAAAGCTGAAGAGCGATGTGGTAAGAAAGGCAGAACGAAATGAAAGAAAATGTTTAGTTCTAAGTTCGGATAATAGACCTGTTGCGGATGGTATTAACGTTAACTGATGTGCGGATGGTATTAACGTTAACTGATGTTATATTTTAATCGTATAACTGATGTTATATTTTAATCGTATAACTATGTTATATTTTAATCGTATTATACATATTATTAATGTTAACATATTATTAATGTTATATTTTGCCCATAACTTAACATTAACATATTATTAATGTTATATTTTGACCATAACTTATGCTCAGCTGTACTTAATCACTAATTAAATATTTATTATTAATTATAGATTATAATTATTAATAGTAGATATTAATTTATAATAACTATTATATACTTATATGACCAAGTAAAGAATTATCTTATATGACCAAGTAAAGAATTCTGAAAATTCGTAAAAAAATAAAAAACCACATATATAAAGAACATGTGCTGTCTCATATTATATTAGAGATAATTGCAATACTTATTGAATTTAGGAAACATGTATACTGAAATCACATTATACACCATTATAAAGAACATGATATTATATATGTATATATAATCTTACAGTTTAAATTCTGATATTTATAAACTGAAAATGTGTTGTCTCACAATATATTAGAGATAAGTGTACCACTTAAATCTCATGCTCAGCTGTAATTAATCACTAACTAAATATTTATTATTAATATACATGAAAATAATAACTTGTGTGGTAGTGTTTGAATTTTTTGAATTTCGAAATTCTTTAATATTTATTTAACTTCTTATTTTTAAACTTTGACCATTTTGTTTTTCTTAATTACTAATTATTTATTTAATTTCGAAATTCTTTAATATGTATTAATAATTTCTTGATATTAATTTAATTATTCGTATTAAAGACTATTAGATAATCATTGATTATCAAAACATATTTAATAAACATCAAACAACAATGTATTTTATTAATTACTATTACCTCTTATTTATATTATATAGTAATTAATCAGCATTAATTTTCAAAAAAAATTCAACGTTAACTACTGAATTTTATTTACTTCTAATAGTTATTATTTATTATTAATTACTAATGTATTATTAACATTAATTATTTAAAATTTAAATTTACTAATTAATTACTAAGTAATACCACAAATTTAAAACATTAAATAAATAAAAAATATAAAAGTTTGTTTCAAATCTCTTGGAAAACTGCAGGAAAATAGCTTCAAAATTATGTCGACGGTAATCCGACTCTATTAGCAACGGAATTTAGCGTCAAATATTATATGACGGTAAAGAGCTGCAATTTCCATTGATTTAGCGATAGAATTTGTATTCGACGGTAATAATTTATAATAAGATGGCATATAAAATCCAGAATATTTTCTCTTGCAAAGCCCAAGGAAATCTGCCGCTAATTAGCGACGGAATTTTCCACTGCTAAAAATCTATCGCTAATCTCGGTTTTTCTTTTAGTGTTAGTGCTATGTTTTATAAGTATGTATGTAACATAACTTAGTTTGGTATGTTTGGTCTGGTGTGGTTTGTAATATGTGTTACAATCTATGTGTGATGTTCTATGTTTTGTCTACATAATGTTGTTACAACTATAATCTCATGCACTGTTGTGTACCCTTTTTTTCGATGACAAAGGGGGAGAAAATGTTACTAACATTCCTTACAGAGATTTAGTTATATAATTCAGGGAGAGCATATAAACAGGGGAAGATAGCAATGGAGATTGAAATATCAAGCAATATTGTCATCAATCAAAAAGGGGGAGAATGTTGAGTCAAAGATTTCAATGATTATTTTGATTAATGACAAGAAGAAGCTTCATGATCGACAATAAGAAGAATCGATGACAAAAAGAAGAATTGATGTTTTTTCATAGGTTAGAAGTTGGTTATTTAGAGTTATAAATGTTAAAATCTATCCTCAAATAATCATACTTCTCATTGCTTTTAAAAATATTCATGAAAACTCTTTTCTGTAGCAAGTTGACAAAAACATGTCAACAGGTTATTTTTAACTTGTCAACAGGATTTCAAATGAAACCTGTCTACCTGTAAAAATTAACTTGCCAACAGCTTTTTAAAGGTAATGGTCAAAAACCTGTCTACCTATACATTTTACCTGTCAATAGCTTTTTGAATAACAAAGCATATCTTTGAAGTGTCATCTTCTTTCATGAAAGGTTGCATCCATTTCTCTTCATCAGGAATTATCTCTTTTGATTGCAACTTTTCATTAATGATTATAACTTCTCAATCATTATAAATACATCATATTTCATTCATCCAAACCACCGAATTTCACTCTCTATTCTCTGATCTATTTTGCATTCTATTTGGCATTGAAAAAGCACTCATATTCAATATTCTATCGTTTGAATCTCCAAGCTTATTTAATATTCTTGTGATTCAATACGATAATCTACTTCCAAATCTTCACAAACATCAAATCATATTTGAGGATAAGATTATAGGAAGGGTGTACTCAAACGTTGACTAATCAGTGTTGAAGCAAGAACACATTCAAAAGTCAAACTCTTGTAATTGTCCTGTGTGGGTAAGCTTGTAGCCCGTAAAATCAAGTGGGTAAGCTTGTAGCCTGTGAAATCACGTGGGTAAGCTTGTGGCCCGTAAATCAAGTAGTGTTGTATACCTGTTCCTCCGGGTGAAGTGAGGTTGTTAGTGAAAATCCAGAGAGAGGTCTGGGACTAGACGTAGGACGGTGCTCCGAACCACTATAAAAATCCTTGGTGTGATTTTTCCTTTTTACTGCATTTACTATATTTGCTTATCTGCGATTAGCTATTACTTTGTACTTGAATATTGTTTGTCATATTACACGATCCTTGTGTGTATTATACTCGGCAAGTACACGCATACACTTTCATGGCATCATCTTCACAGCATCCTACGGAGCCACCCTCTTTAGAGCACCTTCACCTCGCAACGAAAGATATCTGGATCCAAAGTTCAGGCCATGGAGGCTTCTCGGCTTCCATCAGTACCCGAACTCAACAAAAAGCTGACACTCTGAAACATGGTGGCAACCTTTAGCTTCAACAACTAACACCACGGCCATCACTAACCTCCAGTGCAACTCCTAAGTCAAGATGCAACCGCATCGCGGTTAGGTTATTGATCAAATCCCAAGACTAACAGCTCGACTACGTGTTGATATCTTACATAAGCATTCAAGCTAACAATCCAAGCAGGTCCATTCCTTGAGGACCGCGTCGCAAGACCAAAAATCACCAATCACTGCCCACTCATATGGCGCCATGACAAGGATCAAGTTTACAAACTTATGATCAAAGACAAGGCTCGACAAAGTCATGGGAGTGCTAAGTTATGTCTCGTGCTCCTGCGCGCCGGCTCAGTTGTCACCTCCTTAATCAAGATTTGAATTCCTGAAGAGCGTGAAAGATTAAATAAGCATTTAGGACACAAAGCCCAATCCCGTATTCACACATGCTTGGCAACCTTTATTCAAATTCCTAATCCCGTTTCCCAAGGTCCACCTCTCCACGTTCTTGAATACCAAATCCGAAAGCCCTCTTACTTTCCATATCTCTCTTCCCTTCTCCCGAAAACGTAACAACACCTCGACATCCAAAGTACAAAAGAAGTATTTTGATCCACCATGCCTTACGATTATTTTCTATCTGGAGAAGAGAATAAAGGAAACAACTACAATCAAGGGATCGGCATTCCCCAAACGAACATTCTGGGATCGGAATTCGGGATCGTACGCCAAGTTACGATAATATTCACTTAACTTCAAAGCTCCATCCCAACGGCGTTTCAGCAACCACTTAGGGAAATAATGCACCTAAGCCATGGCAATGACCATGCGTACATGCTTTGGGAATCTCAACCGAGTAAAACAACTCGATTCAAATGCGCGCCCACAAATCTTAAGGGGTTCAAATATGCACACCAAACCAACAATGGCTTGCTCATGATCCCACGGCAAGCGAGCCCGCTAACTAACAAGTTTTTTCCAATAACTTACAGGATAAAACTTCAACCCAACTATCATTCCAAAGCACATCATGTCAAGACAATACATTAAGACACGTACTTTAGGGGGAAAATGTTAACCAGCCTTTTGGTCCGGTTAGCAAAAGTACACAAGACACACTCGACTCAATGTATCGTGTATGGTTAAAGATGGGTTATTATCGTTGGCCCGACCGCGATATGGAACCGTCGGGCCTCCGAAATGCTCGTCAATCATGAAATTCCTACACTTGGCTTCACAAATTCGAAAATCAATATCTACGGTTCGGAGCGGCTAGGAAACCTCCATAGTAAATTTCTACGTAATTTGGGTAGACGCCAAACTGCCCGGGCTTATAACGCGTGCATTGATCTGGAAATTCCTATAATCGCATTCGCTTGTTCGAAAGCCAAGATCGAGCGTTCAGAGCTCTCTCGAAAGCCACAGTGGTGACTTTCTGCAGAGCGTTGAAAATCGCCCAATAGTTCTGTCCTTCGAAACGAGCATTTCAGTGACCTAAATCCAAAAAACCCATCCTCTGTTCTAATTTATTTTCAGGCCTCGTATACACCACCCGCCCCACCTACTCACCCACTCCACGGGGGGGGGGGGGGGGGGGAGGAGCCGATCGTTTTTCTAGTTGGGTTGGTTGCGATCCGGGACAGTCCGGGCATCCGAAACGTGCGTCGATCGGTATATCCCTGCACTCGGCTTCGCCAATTCAAAAGATAAGATCGGGGTCCGGAGTGCGCCGATAGCCAATACAGTAACTTTCAGTCAACCTTAGGAAGCTGTCAATCCGTCGAGGCCTCTTAAATGAGCGTTGTTTGGGAAATTCCCATTCTTGCATTCGCTAGTTCAAAAGCCGAGATCGAGGGTTCGGGGTTCCCCGGAACCCATCATAGCAACTTTATCCCAAGTTTTGGCACCCGAACGTTATTCTCGTTGGCCCGGCCGCAATACGGAACCGTCGGGCCTTCGAGATGCGCGTCGATCATGAAACTCCTACACTCGGCTTCACAAATTCGAAAATCGATATCTATGGTTCGTAGCGGCTAGGAAACCTTTATAGTAAATTTCTACGTAATTTGGGTAGACGCCAAACTGCCCGGGCCTACGACGCTTGCGTTGATCTAGAAATTCCTATACTCGCATTCGCTAGTTCGAAAGCCGGGATCGAGCGTTCGGAGCTCTCCCGAAAGCCATCGTAATGACTTTCGGTCGAGCGTGGGAAATCGCCCAACAGTTATGTCCTTCGTAACGAGTGTTTCAGTGACCTAAATCCAATTCTAATTTATTCACGGGCCTTATACACACCACCCGCCCCACCCACCCACCCACCCCACAAGAGCGGGGAGCCGATCGTTTTTCTAGTTGGGCCGATCGCGATTCGGGGCCGTCCGGGCCTCCGAAACGCATGTCAATCGGTAAATCCCTGCACTCGGCTTCACCAATTCAAAAGATAAGATCGAGGGTTCGGAACGCGCCAAAAGCCACCATAGTAACTTTCTGTCAAGTTTAGGAAGTTGTCCATCTGTCCGGGCCTCTGAAACGAGTGTTGTTTGGGAAATTCCCATTCTCTCATTCGCCAGTTCGCAAGCCGAGATCGAGGGTTCGGAGCGCCCCGGAACCCATCATAGCAACTTTATATCGAGTTTGGGCAGCCGAACGTTATTCTCGTTGGCCCGACCGCGATACGGACCCGTCGGGCCTCCGAAATGCGCGTCGATCGTGAAATTCCTACGCTCGGCTTCACAAATTCGAAATCCGATATCTATGCTTCGGAGCGGCTAGGAAACCTCCATAGTAAATTTCTACGTAATTTGGGGAGACGCCAAACCCCGCGGGCCTACGACGTTTGCGTTGATCTAGAAATTCCTATACTCACATTCGCTAGTTGGAAAGCCGGGATCGAGCGTTCGTAGCTCTTTCGAAAGCCACTGTGGTGACTTTCTACAGAGCGTGGGAAATTGCCCAACAGTTCCATCCTTCAAAACGAACGTTTCAGTGACCTAAATCCGAAAAACCCATCCTCTATTCTATTTTATTCTCGAGCCTTGTACACACTACACGCCACACCCACCCACCCACACCTCAGGGTGGGGGGAGCCGATCATTTTTCTAGTTGGGCCGATCGCGATTCGAGACCGTCAGGGCCTTCGAAACATGCATCGATCGGTAAATCCTTGCACTCGACTTCGCCAATTCAAAAGATAAGATCGAGGGTTAGGAACGCATCAAAAGCCACAATATTAACTTTCTGTTAAGATTAGGAAGTTGTCCATCCATCCGGGCCTCTGAAACGAGCGTTGATTGGGAAATTCCCATACTCGCATTCACCAGTTCGCAAGCCGAGATCGAGGGTTCGAAGCGCTCCGGAACCCATCATAGCAACTTTATACCGAGTTTGGATAGCCAAACATTGCCTGGCCGCGATACGGAATTGTCAGGCCACCGAAATGCGCGTCGATCGTGAAATTCCTACGCTCGGCTTCACAAATTCGAAAACCGATATCTATGGTTCAGAGCGGCTAGGAAACCTTTATAGTAAATTTCTACGTAATTTGGGTATACGCCAAACTGCCCAGGCCTACGACGCGTGCGTTGAGATGGAAATTCCTATACTCACATTCGCTAGTTCGAAAGCCGAGATCGAGCGTTCGGAGCTCTCTCGGGAGCGATCGTGATGACTTTTTGTAGAGCGTGGAAAATCGCCCAACAGTTCCATCCTTTGAAACGAGCGTTTCAGTGACCTAAATCCAAAAATCCCATCCTCTGTTCTAATTTATTCTCGGGCCTTGTACACACCACCTGCCCCACCCACCCACCCACCCCACGAGGGGGGAGCCGATCGTTTTTCTAGTTGGACCGGTCGCGATCCGGGACCGTCCGGGCCTCCGAAACGTGCGTCGATCGGTAAATCCCTGCACTCAGCTTCGCTAATTCCAAAGATAAGATAGAGGGTTTGGAACGCATCGAAAGCCACCATAGTAACTTTTTGTCAAGTTTAGGAAGTTTTCCATCCGTCCGGGCCTTTGAAATGAGTGTTGTTTAGGAAATTCCCATACTCGCATTCGTCAGTTCGCAAGCCGAGTTCGAGGGTTCGGAGCACCCAGGAACCCATCATATCAACTTTATACCGAGTTTGGGCAGCTGAACGTTTTTCTCGTTGGCCCGGCCACGATACGGCACCGTCGGGCCTCCGAAATGCACGTCAATCGTGAAATTCCCATTCTCGGCTTCATAAATTCGAAAACCGATATCTATGGTTCAGAGCGGCTAGGAAACCTCCATAGTAAATTTCTACGTAATTTGGGTAGACGCCAAACTGCCCAGGCATACGACGTGTGCGTTGATCTGAAAATTCCTACACTCGCATTCGCTAGTTCGAAAGCCAAGATCGAACGTTCGGAACTCTTTCGAAAGCCACCGTGGTAACTTTCTGCAGAGTGTTGGAAATCGCCCAATAGTTCTGTCCTTCGAAACGAACATTTCAGTGACCTAAATCCAAAAAAACCCATCCTCTGTTCTAATTTATTCTCGGGCCTTGTACACACCACTCGCCCCACCCACTCACCCACCCCACGGGGGGGGGGGGGATCCAATGGTTTTATAGTTGGGTCTGTCGCGATCCAGGACCGTCCGTGCCCTCGAAACGCGCGTCAATCGGTATATCACCACAATCGGCTTCGCCAATTCAAAGGATAAGATCGAGGGTTCAGAGCGCGCCGAAAGCCACCATAGTAACTTTCAGTCAAGATTAGGAAGCTATCAATCCGTTGAGGCCTCTTAAACGAGCGTTGTTTGGGAAATTCCTATACTCGCATTCGCTAGTTCGCAAGCCGAGACCGAGGGTTCGGGGCGCCTCGGAACCCATCATAGCAACTTTATATCGAGTTTGGGCAGCGGAATGTTATTCTCATTGGCCCGACTGTGATACGAAACTATCGAGCCTCCGAAATGAGCATCGATCGTGAAATTCCTATGCTCGGCATCACAAATTCGAAAACCGATATCTATGGTTCGTAGCGGCTAGGAAACCTTTACAGTAAATTTCTACGTAATTTGGGTAGACGCCAAACCGCCCAGGCCTACGACGCGTCAGTTGATCTGGAAATTCCTGTACTCGCATTCGTTAGTACAAAAGCCTAGATCGAGCGTTCGGAGCTCTCTCGAAAGCCATCGTGATGACTTTCGGCAGAGCGTGGGAAATCGCCCAATAGTTCCGTCGTTCGAAACGAGCGTTTCAGAGACCTAAGTCGAAAAAACCCATCCTCTATTATAATTTATTCTCGGGCCTTGTACACACCACCCACCCTACCCACCCACCCACCCCACGTAGGGGGGTCGTTTTTCTAGTTGGGCCGGTCGTGATCCGGGATCGTCCGGGCCTCCGAAACGCGCATCGATCTGTAAATCCCTGCACTCGGCTTCGCCAATTCAAAAGACAAGATCGAGGGTTCGGAACGCACCGAAAACCAACGTAGTAACTTTCTGTCAAGTTTAGCAAGCTGTCCATCCGTTCGGGACTCTGAAACGAGCGTTGTTTGGGAAATTCCCATACTCGCATTCACCAGTTTGCAAGCCGAGATCGAGGGTTCGGAGTGCCCTGAAACCCATCATAGCAACTTTATACAGAGTTTGGGCAGCCGAACGTTATTCTCGTTGGCCCGGCCGCGATACAGAACCGTTGAGCGTCCGAAATGCACGTCGTTCGTGAAATTCCTGCGCTTGGCTTCGCAAATTCGAAAACCGATATCTATGCTTCGGAGCGGCTAGGAAACATCCATAGTAAATTTTTACATAATTTGGGTAGACGCCAAACCCCCCGGGCCTACGACGCGTGCGTTGATCCAGAAATTTCTGTACTCACATCTGCTAGTTGGAAAGCCGGGATCGAGCATTCGGAGCTCTCTCGATAGCCACCGTGGTGACTTTATGCAGAGCGTGGAAATCGCCCAATAGTTCCTTTCCTCGAAACGAGCGTTTCAGTGACCTAAATCAAAAAAACCCATCCTCTGTTCTAATTTATTCTCGGGCCTTGTACACACCACCCACACCACCCACCCACCCACCCCTCAGGGTGGGGGGAGCCGATCGTTTTTCTAGTTGGGCCGATCGCGGTCCGGGACCGTCAGGACCTCTAAAACACGCGTCGATTGGTAAATCCATGTACTCGGCTTCGCCAATTCAAAAGATAAGATCGAGTGTTTGGAATGCACCGGAAGCCACAATAGCAACTTTCTGTCAAGTTTAGGAAGCTGTCCATCTGTCCGGGCCTCTGAAACGAGCGTTGTTTGGGAAATTCCCATACTCGCATTCGCCAGTTTGTAAGTCGAGATCGAGGGTTCGGAGCGCCCCGGAACCCAACATAGCAAATTCATACCGAGTTTGGACAGCCGAACATTATTCTCGTTGGCTCGGCCACGATAGAGAACCGTTGGGGCTTCAAAATGCGTGTCGATCGTTAAATTCCTACGTCTGGATTCACAAGTTCGAAAACCGATATCTATGGTTCAGAGCGGCTAGGAAACCTTTATAGTAAATTTCTGCGTAATTTGGGTAGATGCCAAACCGCCCGGGCCTACGACGCGTGCATTTATCTGGAAATTCCTATACTCGCAATCGCTAGTTCCAAAGCCGAGATAGAGCGTTCGGAGCTCTCTCGAAAGCAATCACGATGGCTTTCTGCAGAGCGTGGGAAATCACCCAACTGTTCCGTCCTTCGAAACGAGTGTTTCAGTGAACTAAATCCAAAAAACCTATCCTCTGTTCTAATTTGTTCTCGGGCCTTGTACACACCACCTGCCCCACCCACCCACCCCATGAGGGGGGAGCCGATCATTTTTCTAGTTTGGCCGGTCACAATCTAGGACCGCCCGGGCCTCCGAAACGCACAACGATTGGTGAATCCCTGCACTCGGCTTTGCCAATTCAAAAGATAAGATCGAGGGTTCGGAATGCGCCGAAAGCCACCACAGTAACTTTCGGTCAAGTTTAGGAAGCTGTCCATCCGTCCAGACCTCTTTAAAGAGCGTTGTTTGGGAAATTCCCATACTCGCATTCGCTAGTTCGCAAGCCGAGATCCAGGATTCGGAGCACCCCTGAACCCATCATTGCAACTTTATACCGAGTTTAGACAGCCGAATGTTATTCTCGTTGGCCGACCGGGATACGGAACCGTTGGGCCTCCGAAATGCACATTGATTGTGAAATTCTGACGCTTGGCTTCACAAATTCGAAAACCGATATATATGGTTCGGAGCGGCTAGGAAACCTCCATAGTAAATTTCTATGTGATTTGGGTAGACGCCAAACTGCCCTGGCCTAATACGCGTGCGTTGATCTGGAAATTCCTATACTCGCATTCGCTAGTTCGAAAGCCGAGATCGAGCGTCCGGAGCTCTCTCGAAAGCCACCGTGGAGACTTTCTACATAGCGTTGGAAATCGCCCCACAGTTCTATCCTTCGAAACAAGCATTTCAGTAACCTAAATCCAAAAAACCCATCCTCCGTTCTAACATATTCTTGGGCCTTGTACACACCACCCTCCCCTACCCACTCACCCACCCCACGAGGGGGAGGAGCCGATTGTTTTTCTAGTTGGGTCGTTCGCGATCCGGGACCGTCTGGGCCTCCGAAACGCGGGTCGATAGGTAAATCCCTGCACTCGGCTTCGCCAATCCAAAAGACAAGATCGAGGGTTCGGAGCGTGCCGAAAGCCACCATAGTAACTTCCAGTCAAGAAAAGGAAGCTGTCAATACGTCGAGGCCTCTTAAACGAGCGTTGTTTGGGAAATTCCCATACTCGCATTTACCAGTTCGCAAGCTGAGATCGAGGGTTCGGGGCGCCCCGGAACCCATCATAGCAACTTTACACCGAGTTTGGGCAGCCGAACGATATTCTCGTTGCCCGGCCGTGATACAGAACCATCAGGCCTCCGAAATGCACGTCGATCGTGAAATTCCTACGCTCGGCTTCACAAATTCAAAAACCGATATCTACGGTTCGGAGCGGCTAGGAAACCTTTATAGTATATTTCAACATAATTTGGGTAGACGCCAAACCGCCCAGACCTACGATGCGTGCGTTGATCTGGAAATTCCCGTACTCGCATTCGCTAGTTTGAAAGCCGAGATCGAGCATTCGGAGCTCTCTCGAAAGCCATCGTGAAGACTTTCTGCAGAGCGTGGCAAACCGCCCAATAGTTCTGTCCTTCGATACGAGCGTTTCAGCGACCTAAATCCAAAAAACCCTTCCTCTGTTCTAATTATTCTCGGGCCTTGTACATACCACCCGCCCCACCGACCCACCCAACCCACGAGGGGGGGAGGGGAGCCGATCGTTTTTCTAGTTGAGCCAGTCGCAATCCGGGACCCTCCGGGCCTCCGGAAGGCGCGTCGATCGGTAAATCCCTACACTCGGCTTTGCCAATTCCAAAGATAAGATCGAGGGTTCGAAACGCACCGAAAGCCACCATAGTAACTTTCTGTCAAGTTTAGGAAGCTGTCCATCCGTCCGGGCCTCTGAAACGAGCGTTGTTTGGGAAATTCCCATACTCTTATTCGCTAGTTCGCAAGCCGAGATCGAGGGTTCGGAGCGCCCCGGAACCTATCATAGCAACTTTATACAGAGTTTGGGCAGTCGAATGTTATTCTCGTTGGCCCGGCCGCGATACGTAACCGTCGGGCCTCTAAAATGCGCGTCGATCGTGAAATTCCTACGCTCGGCTTCACAAATTCAAAAACCTATATCTATGGTTTGGAGCGGCTACGAAACATCCATAGTAAATTTTTACGTAATTTGGGTAGACGCCAAACTGCCCAGGCATACGACGCATGCGTTGATCTAGAGATCCCTATGCTCGCATTCGCTAGTTCGAAAGCCGAGATCGAGCGTTCGGAGCTCTCCCGAAGGCCACCGTGGTGACTTTCTACAGAGTGTTGGAAATCGTCCGACAGTTATGTCCTTCGAAACGAGCATTTCAGTGACCTAAATTCAAAAAAACCATCCTCTGTTCTAATTTATTCTCGGGTCTTGTACACACCACCCGCCCCACCCACTCACCCACCCCGCGTGGGGGGGGGGGGAGCCGATCTTTTTTCTAGTTGGGTCGGTCGCGATCCGGGATAGTCCGGGCCTCCAAAACAAGCGTCGATTGGTAAATCCCTACACTCGGCTTCGCCGATTCAAAAGATAAGATCGAGGGTTCGGAGCGCACCGAAAGCCACCATAGTCACTTTTAGTCAAGCTTAGGAAGCTGTCAATCCGTCGAGGCCTCTTAAACGAGCGTTGTTTGGGAAATTCCCATACTCGCATTCGCTAGTTCGCAAGCCGAGATCGAGGGTTCGGGGTACCCCGGAACCCATCATAGAAACTTTATACCGAGTTTTGGCAGCCGAATGTTATTCTCGTTGGCCCAGATGCGATACGGAACCGTCGGGCGTCCGAAATGCGTGTCGATCGTGGAATTCCCACGTTCGGATTCACAAATTCAAAAACCGATATTTATGGTTTGGAGCGGCTAGGAAACCTTTATAGAAAATTTCTACGTAATTTAGGTAGACGCCAAACCGCCCGGGCATACGACGCGTGCGTTGATATGGAAATTCCTATGCTCGCATTCGCTAGTTCGAAAGCCGAGATCGAGGGGTCGGAGCGCCCCGGAACCCAACATAGCAACTTCATACCGAGTTTGGACAGCCGAACATTATTCTCGTTGGCCCGGCCGCGATAGAGAACCGTTGGGGCTTCGAAATGCGTGTCGATCTTTAAATTCCTACACCTGGATTCACAAGTTCGAAAACCGATATCTATGGTTCAGAGCGGCTAGGAAACCTTTATAGTAAATTTCTGCGTAATTTGGGTAGACGCTAAACCGCCCGGGCCTACGACGCGTGCGTTTATCTGGAAATTCCTATACTCGCAATCACTATTTCCAAAGCCGAGATCGAGCGTTCGGAGCTCTCTCGAAAGCAATCACGATGGCTTTCTGCAGAGCGTGGGAAATCACCCAACAGTTCCGTACTTCGAAACGAGTGTTTCAGAGAACTAAATCCAAAAAACCCATCCTCTGTTCTAATTTATTCTCGAGCCTTGTACACACCACCTGCCCCACCCCCCACCCACCCCACGTGGGTGGAGTCGATCGTTTTTCTAGTTGGGCCAGTCGCGATGCGGGAACGTTCGGGCCTTCGAAACGCGTGTCGATCGGTAAATCCCTGCACTCGTCTTCACCAATTCAAAAGATAAGATCGAGGGTTCGGAACACGCTGAAAGCCACCATGGTAACTTTCTGTCAAGTTTAGGAAGCTGTCGATCCGTCCGGGCCTCTGAAACGAGCGTTGTTTGGGAAATTCTCATACTCGCACTCGCCTATTCGCAAGCTGAGATCGAGGGTTCGGAGCGCCCCGGAACCCATCATAGCAACTTTATACCCAGTTTGGGCGGCCAAACGTTATTCTCGTTGGCCCGGCCGTGATACGGAACCGTCGGGCCTCCAAAATGCGTGTTGTTCGTGAAATTCCTACGCTCGGCTTCACAAATTCGAAAACCTATATCTATGCTTTGGAGCAGCTGGGAAACCTTCATAGTAAATTTCTACGTAATTTGGGTAGATGTCAACCACATCGGGCCTATGACGCATGCATTGATCTAGAAATTCCTATACTCACATTTGCTAGTTGGAAAGCCGGGATCGGGTGTTCGGAGCTCTCTCGAAAGCCACCGTGGTGATTTTCTGCAGAGCGTGGGAAATCGCCCAACAGTTCCGTCCTTCGAAACGAGCATTTCAGTGACCTAAATCCAAAAAACCCATCCTCTGTTCTTATTTATTCTCGGGACTTGTACACACCACACGCCCCACCCACCCACCTACCCCTTAGGGGTGGGGGGAGCCGATCGTTTTTCTAGTTGGGCCAATTGCGATATGGAACTGTCAGGGCGTCCGAAATACGCATCGATCGGTAAATCCCTATACTCGGCTTCGCCAATTCAAAAGATAAGATCGAGGGTTAGGAATGCACCAAAAGCCACAATTGTAACATTCTGTCAAGTTTAGGAAGCTTTCCATCCGTCCGGGCCTCTAAAACTAGTGTTGTTTGGGAAATTCCCATACTCGCATTCGCTAGTTCGTAAGCCGAGATCGAGGATCCGGAGTGCCCCAGAACCCATCATAGCAACTTTATACTGAATTTGGACAGTCAAACGTTATTCTCATTGGCTTGGCCGCGATACGGAACCTTCGGGCCTTCGAAATGCGCGTCGATCGTGAAATTGCTACGCTCGCAATTTGGGTAGACATTAAACTGCCCAGGCCTACGACGCATGCGTTGATCTGGAAATTCCTATACTCGCATTCACTAGTTCGAAAACCAAGATCGAGCGTTTGGAGCTCTCTCGAAAGCCATCGTGATGACTTTCTGCAGAGCGTTGGTAATCGCGCAACAGTTCTATCCTTCAAAACGAGCATTTCAGTGACCTAAATCCAAAAAACACATCCTCTATTCTAATTTACTCTCGGGCCTTGTACACGCCACTCGCCCCACCCACCCACCCACTCTACGGGGGAGGAGCCGGTCGTTTTTCTAGTTGGGTCGGTCGTAATCCGGGACCGTCCGGGGCTCCGAAACACGCTTCGATCGGTAAAACCCTGCACTCGGCTTCGCTAATTCAAAAGATAAGATCGAGGATTCGGAGTGCGCCGAAAGCCACTATAGTAACTTTCAGTCAAGCTTAGGAAGCTGCCAATCCGTCCGGGCCTCTTAAACGATCGTTGTTTGGGAAATTTCCATCCTCGCATTTGCCATTTCGCAAGCCGAGATCGAGGGTTCGTGGCATCCGAATTTTATTATCGTTGGCCCGGCCGCGATACGTAACCGTCGGGCCTCCGAAATGCGCGTCGATTGTGAAATTCCTATGCTCGACTTCACAAATTCGAAAACCGATATCTATGGTTCGGAGCGGCTAGGTAACCTTTATAGTAAATTTCAACGTAATTTGGGTAGATGCCAAATCGCCTGGGCTTACGACGCGTGCATTGATCTGGAAATTCCTATACTCGCATTTGCTAGTTCGAAAGCCGAGATCGAGAGTTCGAAGCTCTCTCAGAAGCAACCGTTTTGACTTTTTGCAGAGCATGTGAAATCGCCCAGTAGTTCCGTCCTTCAAAACGAGCGTTTCAGTGACCTAAATCCAAAAAACCCATCCTCTGTTCTAATTTATTCTTGGACCTTGTACACACCACCCGCCCGCCCAACCCACCTCATGGGGAGGGGGAGCTAGTTGTTTTTCTAGTTGGGCCGTTCATGATCCAGGACTGTCCGGGCCTCCGAAACACACGTTGATCGGTAAATCCCTGCACTCGGCTTCGCCAATTCAAAAGATAAGATCGAGGGTTCAAAACGCGCCGAAAGCCACCATAGTAACTTTTTGTCAAGTTTAGGAATCTGTCCATCCGTCAGGCCCTCTGAAACGAACGTTGTTTGGGAAATTCCCATACTCGCATTCGCCAGTTCGCAAGCTGAGATCGAGGGTTTGGAGAACCCCGTATCCTATCATAGCAACTTTATACCGAGTTTGGGCAGCCGAACGTTATTCTCGTTGGCTCAACCGCGATACCGAACCATCGGGTTTTCGAAATGCACGTCGATCGTGAAATTCCTAAGCTCGACTTCACAAATTCGAGAGCCGATATCTATGGTTCAGAGCGACTAAGAAACCTCCATAGTAAATTTCTGCGTAATTTGTTAGACGCCAAACCGCCCGGGCCTACGTCGCGTGCGTTGATCTGGAAATTCCTATACTCGCATTCGCTAGTTCGAAAGCCAAGATCGAGCGTTCGGAGCTCTCTCGAAAGCCACCATGGTGACTATCTGCAGAGCGTGACCCATCCTCTATTCTAATTTATTCTCGAGCCTTGTACGCACCACCCGCCCCACCCACCCACCAACCTCACGGGGTGTGGGGTCGCCGATCGTTTTTCTAGTTGGGTCAGCCATGATCCGGGACCGTCCGGGCCTCCGAAACGCGCGTCGATCTGTAAATCCCTGCACTCGGCTTCGCCAATTCAAAGATAAGATCGAGGGTTCGGAGCGCACCGAAAGCCACCATATTAACTTTCAGTAAAGCATAGAAAGATGTCAATCCGTCCGAGCCACTTAAACGAGTGTTGTTTGTGAAATTCCTATACACGCATTCGCCAGTTCGCAAGACGAGATCGAGGGTTCGGGGGCACCCCGAAACCCATCATAGCAACTTTATACCGAGTTTGGGCAGCTGAACATTATTCTTGTTGGCCCGTCCATGATACAGAACCGTCAGGCCTCCGAAATGCGCGTTGATTGTTAAACTCGTACGCCCGGCTTCACAAATTCGAAAACCAATATCTATGGTTCGGAGCGGCTAGGAAACCTTTATAGTAAATTTTTACGTAATTTGGGTAGGCGCAAAACCGACTAGGCTTACGACGCGTGCATTGATCTGGAAATTTCTATACTCGCATTCGCTAGTTCTAAAGCCGAGATCGAGCGTTTGGAGCTCTCTCGAAAGCCACCGTGATTACTTTCTGTAGAGCTTGGGAAATCGCCCAATAGTTTCGTCCTTCGAAACGAGCGTATCAGTGACCTAAATCGTAAAACCATCCTCTGCTCTAATTTATTCTCGGGCCTTGTACGCACACCCGCCCCACTCACCCACCCACCCCATGAGGCAGGAGCCGATCGTTTTTCAAGTTGGGCCGCTCGCGATCCGGGACCTTCCGGGCCTCCGAAACGCGCGTCGATCTGTAAATCCCTACACTCGGCTTGGCCAACTCAAAAGATAAGATCGATGGTTCGGAACTCGCCGAAAGCCACCATAGTAACTTTCTACAAAGTTTAGGAAGCTCTCCATCCGTCTGGGCCTCTGAAACGAGCATTATTTGGGAAATTCCCATACTCACATTCGCCAGTTCGCAAGCCGAGATCGAGGGTTCAGAGCATCCCGGAACCCATCATAGCAACTTTATACCGAGTTTGTTCATCCGAACGTTATTCTCGTTGGCCCGGCCGCGATACGGAACATTCCGGCCTCCGAAATGTGCGTCGATCATGAAATTCCTACGCTCGGCTTTACAAATTCGAAAACCGATATCTATGTTTTGGAGCGGCTAGGAAACCTTTATAGTAAATTTCAACGTAATTAGGGTAGACGCCAAACTGCCCGGGCCTACGACGCGTGCGTTGATCTGGAAATTCCTTTACTCTCATTTGCAAGTTCGAAAGCCGAGATCGAGCTTTCGGAGCTCTCTCGAAAGCCACCGTGGTGACTTTATGCAGAGCGTTTAAAATCGCCCAACAGTTCTGTCATTCGAAACGAGCATTTCATTGACCTAAATCCAAAAACCCATCATCTGTTCTAATTTATTCTCAGGGCCTTGTACACACATAGGGGGGAGCCGATCGTTTTTCATGTTGGGCCAGTCGGGATCCGGGACCGTCCAGGCCTTCGAAACATGCGTCGATCGGTAAATCTCTGCACTCGTCTTTGCTAATTCAAAAGATAAGATCAAGGGTTCGGAGCGCACCGAAAGCCACCATAGTAACTTTCAGTCATGCTTAGGAAGCTATCAATCCGTCCGGGCCTCTGAAAAGAGCGTTATTTGGGAAATTCTCATACTCGCATTCGTCAGTTCGCAAGCCGAGATCGAGGGTTCGGGGCACCCCGGATCCCATCATAGCAACTTTATACCGAGTTTGGGTAGCCGAATGTTATTCTCGTTGGCCTGGCCGCGATACAGAACCGTCAGGCCTCAGAAATGCGCGTCGATCGTGAAATTCCTATGCCCGGCTTCACAAATTCAAAAATCGATATCTATAGTTCAGAGCGGCTAGGAAACTTTTATAGTAAATTTCTACCTAAATTGGGTAGACGCCAAACCGCCCGAGCTTGCGACGTGTGCGTTGATCCGGAAATTCCTATACTCGCATTCGCTAGTTACAAAGCCGAGATCGAGCATTCGGAGCTCCCTCGAAAGCCACTGTGATGACTTTGTGCAGAGCGTGGGAAATTGCCCAACAGTTCCGTCCATCGAAATGAGCGTTTTAGTGACCAAAATCCAAAAAACCTATCCTCTATTCTAATTTATTCTCGGACCTTGTACACACCACCCGCCCCACCCACCCACCCGACGAAGGGGGGAGCCGATCGTTTTTCTAGTTGGGCCGCTCGCGACCCGGGACCGACCGGGCCTCCGAAACGCGCGTTGATCGGTAAATCCCTACACTCGGATTCGCCAATTCAAAGGATAAGATCGAGGGTCCGGAACGCGCTGAAAGCCACCATAGTAACTTTCTGTCAAGTTTAGGAAGCTGTCCATCCGTCGGGCCTCTTAAACGTGCGTTATTTGGGAAATTCCCATACTTGAATTCGCCAGTTCGCAAGCCGAGATCGAGGGTTCGGAGCGTCCCGGAACCCATCATAACAACTTTATACCGAGTTCGGGCAGCCGAACGTTATTCTCGTTGGCCCGGCCGCGATACGGAACCGTCGGACATCCGAAATGCGCGTCGATCGTGAAATTCCTATGCTTAGCTTCACAAATTCGAAAACCAATATCTATGTTTCAGAGCGGCTAGGAAGCCCCCATAGTAAATTTCTACGTAATTTGGGTAGACGCCAAAGGGCCCGGGCCTACTACGCGTGAGTTGACCTGGAAATTCCTATACTCTCATTCGCTAGTTCGAAAGCAGAGATCGAGCATATGGAGCGCTCTCAAAAGCCACCATTGTGACTTTCTATAGAGCGTTTGAAATCGCCTTAACGAGCATTTCAGTGACCTAAATCCAAAAACCCATCATCTATTCTAATTTATTCTCGGGCCTTGTACACACCACCCGCCCCACCCACCCACCCCACGAGGGGGGGGGGAGGCGAACGTTTTTCTAGTTCGGTCGGTCGGGATCCGGGCCCGTCCGGGCCTTCGAAACGCGCGTCGATTGGTAAATCCCTGCACTCGGCTTCGCTAATTCAAAAGATAGGATCGAGGTTCGGAGCGCGCCGAAAGACACCACGGTAACTTTCAGTCATGCTTAGGAAGCTATCAATCCGTCCGGGCCTCTTAAATGATCGTTGTTTGGGAAATTCCCATACCCGCTTTCGCCAGTTCGCAAGCCATGATCGAGGGTTCGGTGCTCCCCGAAACCCATCATAACAACTTTATACCAAGTTTGGGCCGCCGATCGTTATTCTCGTTGGCTCGCCCACGATACAGAACCGTCGTGCCTTCGAAATGCGCGTCGGTTGTGAAATGCTTACGCTCGGCTTCCCAAATTCGAAAACCGATATCTATGCTTCGGAGCGGCTAGGAAACCTCCATAGTAAATTTCTACGTAATTTTGGTAGATGCCAAACTGCCCGGGCTTACGACGGGTGCGTTGATCTGGAAATTCCTAAACTTGCATTCGCTAGTTCGAAAGCAGAGATCGAGCATTTGGGGCTCTCTCGAAAGTCACCTGGTGACTTTCTACAAAGTGTTTGAAATCTCCCAACAGTTATGTCCTTCGAAACGAGCATTTCAGTGACCTAAATCCAAAAACCCATCATCTGTTCTAATTTATTCTCGGGCCTTTTACACACCACCAGCCCCACCACTCATCCACCCCCGGAGGGGGGGGGGAGCCGATCGTTTTGCATGTTGGGTCGGTCGCGATCCGTGACCGTCCGGGCCTCCGAAACGCGCGTCGATCTGTATATACCTGCACTCGGCTTCGCCAATTCAAAAGATAAGATCGAGGGTTCGGAGCGCGCCGAAAGCCACCATAATAACTTTCAGTCAAGCTAAGGAAGCTGTCAATCCGTCGAGGCCTTTTAAATGAGCATTGTTTGGGAAATTCCTATACTCGCATTCGCTTGTTTGCAAGCCGAGATTGAGGGTTCGGGGCGCCCCGGAACCCATCATAGCAACTTTATACCGAGTTTGGGCAGCCGAACGTTATTCTCGTTGGCCCGACTACGGTACGGAACCATTGGGCCTCCGAAATGCGCGTCGATCGTGAAATTCCAATGCTCGGCATCACAAATTCGAAAACCAATATCTATGGTTTAGAGCGGCTAGGAAACATTTGTAGTAAATTTCTATGTAATTTTGGTAGATGCCAAAACGCCTGGGCCTACGATGCGTGCGTTGATCTGGAAATTCCTATACTCGCATTGCTAGTTCGAAAGCCGAGATCAAGTTTTCATAGCTGTCTCGAAAGCCATCATCATGACTTTCTGTAGAGCATGGGAAATCGCCAAACGGTTTCGTCCTTCGAAATGAGCGTTTCAGAGACCTAAATCCAAAAATTCCATCCTCTGTTCTAATTTATTCTCTGGCCTTGTACACACCACCTTCCCCACCCACCCACCCACCCCATGAGCGGGGAGTCGATCGTTTTCTAGCTGGGCCGTTGCGATTCGGGACCGTCTGGGCCTCCGAAACACGCGTCGATCGGTAATTCCCTACACTCGGCTTCGCTAATTCAAAAGATATGATCGAGGGTTCAGAATGTGCCGAAAGCCACCATAGTAACTTTCTGTCAAGTTTAGGAAGCTATCCATCAGTCCGGGCCTCTGAAACGAGTGTTTTTTGGGAAATTCCCATACTCGCATACGCTAGTTCACACGCCGAGATCGAGGGTTCGGAGCTCCCCGAAACCTATCATAGCAACTTTATACTGAGTTTGGATAGCCGATCGTTATTCTCGTTGGCCCGGCCGCGATACGGAACCGTCGGGCCTCCGAAATGCGCATCGATCGTGAAATTCCTACACTCGGCTTCACAAATTCGAAAACCGATATCTATGCTTCACAGCGGCTAGGAAACCTCCAAAGTAAATTTCTACGTAATTTGGGTAGACGCCAAACCCCCCGGGCCTATGACATGTGCGTTGATCTGGAAATTCCTATACTCACATTCGCTAGTTGGAAAGATGGGATCGAGCGTTTGGAGCTCTCTCGAAAGCCACTATGGTGACTTTCTGCAGAGCGTGGGAAATCTCCCAACATTTCCATCCTCCGAAACACCCGCCCCACCCACCCACCCCTTGGGGTGGGGTGAGCCGATCATTTTTCTAGTTGGCCCGATCGCGGTCCGGGACCGTCAGGGCCTCCGAACCACGCGTCGATCGGTAAATCCCTGCCTCGGATTTGCCAATTCAAAAGATAAGATCGAGGGTTAGGAACGCACCAGAAGCCACAACATAACTTTCTATCAAGTTTAGGAAGCTGTCCATCCGTCCGGGCCTCTAAAATGAGCGTTGTTTGGGAAATTCCCATACTCGCATTTGCCAGTTCATAAGCGGAGGTCGAGGGTTCGGAGTGCCCCAGAACCCATCATAGCAACTTCATACCGAGTTTGGACAGCCGAACGTTATTCTTGTTGGCCCGACCGCGATATGGAACCGTTAGGCCTCCGAAATGCGCGTCGATCGTGAAATTCCTACGCTCGGCTTCACAAATTCAAAAACCGATATCTATGGTTCGGAGAGGCTAGGAAACCTTTATAGTAAATTTCTACGTAATTTGGGTAGACGCCAAACCGCCCGTGCCTACGACGCATGCGCTGATATGGAAATTCCTATACTCACATTCGCTAGTATGAAAAGCCGAGATCGAGCATTCGGAGCTCTCTGGAAAGCAATCGTGATGACTTTATGCATAGCGTGGAAAATCGCCCAATAGTTCCGTTCTTTGAAACGAGCGTTTCAATGACCTAAATCCAAAAAACCCATCCTATGTTCTAATTTATTCTCGGGCCTTGTACACACCAACCCATGAGGGGGGAGCCGATCGTTTTTCTAGTTGGGCCGGTCGCGATACGGGACCGTCTGGGCCTCCATGCGTGTCGAACGGTAAACCCCTACACTTGGCTTCGCCAATTCCAAAGATAAGATCAAGGGTTCGGAACGCGTCGAAAGCCACTACAGTAACTTTTTGTCAAGTATAGGAAGCTGTCCATCCGTCCGGGCCTATGAAATGAGCGTTGTTTGGGAAATTCCCATACTCGCATTCGCCAGTTCGCAAGCCGAGATCGAGGGTTCGGAGCGCCCCAGAACCCATCATAGCAATTTATACAGAGTTTGGGAAGCCGAACGTTATTCTGGTTGGCCCGACCACGATACGGATCCGTCGAGCCTTCGAAATGCGCATCGATCATGAAATTCCTACGCTCGGCTTCACAAATTCGAAAACCGATATCTATGGTTCAGAGCGGCTAGGAAACCTCCATAGTAAATTTCTATGTGATTTGGGTTGACGCCAAACTGCATGGGCCTACAATGCGTGCGTTGATCTGGAAATTCCTACACTCGCATTCGCTAGTTCGAAAGACGAGATCGAGCGTTCAGAGCTGTCTCGAAAGCCACCATGGTGACTTTTTGCAGAGCGTTGGAAATCGCCTAACAGTTCTATCCTTTGAAATGAGCATTTCAGTGACCTAAATCCAAAAAACCCATCATTTGTTCTAATTTATTCTCGGTCCTTATACACACCACCTGCCCCACCTACATAGGGGGGAGCCGATCGTTTTTCTAGTTGGGTCGGTCGCGACCCAGGACCGTCCGGGCCTCAGAAACGCACGTCGATCGGTATATCCCTGCACTCGGCTTCGCCAATTCTAGAGATAAGATCGTGGGTTTGGAGCGCGCCGAAAGCCACCATAGTAACTTTCAGCCAAGCTTAGAAGCTGTCAATTCGTCGAGGCCTCTTAAACGAGCGTTGTTTGGGAAATTCCCATACTCGCATTCGCTAGTTCGCAAGCCGAGATCGAGGGTTCAGGGCACCACAGAACCCGTCATAGCAACTTTATACCGAGTTTGGGCAGCCGAACATTATTCTTGTTGGCCCGACCGCGATACGGAACCGTCGGGCCTCCGAAATGCGCGTCGATCAAGAAATCCTACGCTCAGCATCACAAATTCGAAAATCGATATCTATGGTTCAGAGAGGCTAGGAAACCTTTGTGGTAAATTTCTACGTAATTTTGGTAGACGCAAAACTGCCCGGGCCTACGACGCGTGCGTTGATCTGGAAATTCCTATACTCCCATTCGCTAGTTCGAAAGCCAAGTTCGAGCGTTCGTAGCTCTCTCGAAAGCCATCGTGATGACTTTCTACAGAGCGTGGGAAATCACCCAATAAATCCGTCCTTCGAATGGAGCGTTTCAAAGACCTAAATCCAAAAAACCATCCTCTGTTCTAATTTATTCTCGGGCCTTGTACACACCACTGCCTCACCCACCCACCCACATACTAGGAAACCTCCATAGTAAATTTCTACGTAATTTGGGTAGACGCCAAACCCCCCGGGCCTACGACGCGTGCGCTGATCTGGAAATTCTTATACTCACATTCGCTAGTTGGAAAGTCGGGATCGAACGTTCGGAGCTCTATCAAAAGCCACCGTTGTGACTTTCTGCAGAGCGTGGGAAATCGGCCAACAGTTCTGTCCTTCGAAACGAGCGTTTCAGGGACCTAAATCCAAAAAAACCATCCTCTATTCTAATATATTCTCGGGCCTTGTACACACCACGCGCCCCACCCACCCACCTACCCCTTGGGGAGGGGGAGCCTATCATTTTTCTTATTGGGCCAAATCGCGATCTGGACCGTTAGGGCCTCCAAAACACACGTCGATCAGTAAATCCCTACACTCGGCTTTGCCAATTAAAAAGATAAGATGGAGGGTTAGGAACGCGCCGAAAGCCACAATAGTAACATTATGTCAAGTTTAGGAAGCTTTCCATCCGTCCGGGCCTGTGAAACGAGCATTGTTTGTGAAATTCCCAAACTCGCATTCGCCAGTTCGTAAGCCAAGATCGAGGGTTCGGAGTGCCCCGGAACCTATCATATCAACTTTATACCAAGTTTGGACAGCTGAACGTTATTCTCGTTGTCCCGGCTGCGTTACGGAACAGTCGGGCCTCAGAAATGAGCGTCGATCGTGAAATTCCTACGTCGGCTTCACAAATTCGAAAACCGATATCTATGGTTCGGAGCAGCTAGGAAACCTTTATAGTAAATTTCTACGTTATTAGGGTAGACGCCAAACTGATCGGGCCTACGACGCGTGCGTTGATCTGGAAATTCCTATACTCGCATTTGCTATTTCGAAAGCCGAGATCGAGTTTTCAGAGCTCTCTCGAAAACCATCGTGATGACTTTCTACAGAGCGTGGGAAATCGCACAACAGTTCCGTCCTTCAAAATGAGCGTTTCAGTGACCTTAATCCAAAAAACCCATCCTTTGTTCTAATTTATTCTCAGACCTTGCACACACCACCCACCCCAACCACCCACCCACCCTATGAGGGGGGAGCCGATCGTTTTTCTAGTTGGGCCAGTCGCGACGGGGGACCGTTCGGGCCTCTGAAACGCGCGTCGATTGGTAAATCCCTAGACTCGGCTTCGCCAATTCAAAAGATAAGATCGAGGGTTCGGAATGCACCAAAAGCCACAATAGTAACTTTCTGTCAAGTTTAGGAAGCTGTCCAACCGTCTGGGCCTCTATAACGAGCGTTGTTTGGGAAATTCCCATACTCGCATTCGCTAGTTCGCAAGCCGAGATTGAGGGTTCGGAGTTCCCCGAAACCCATCATAGCAACTTTATACCAAGTTTGGGCAGCCGAACGTTATTCTCGTTGGCCCGACTGCGATACGGAACTGTCGGGCCTCCGAAATGCGCGTCGTTCGTGAAATTCCTATGCCCGGCTTCACAAATTCGAAAATCGATATGTATGTTTCAGAGCGGCTAGCAAACCACCATAGTAAATTTCTACGTAATTTGGGTAGACGCCAAACTGCCCGGGCCTACGACGCATGCGTTGATCTGGAAATTCCTATACTCGCATTCGCTAGTTCGAAAGCCGAGATCGAGCGTTCGGAGCTCTCTCGAAAGCCACCATGGTGACTTTCTGCAGAGCGTTTGAAATCGCCCAACAGTTCTGTCCTTCGAAACGAGCATTTCAGTGACCTAAATCCAAAAACCCATCATATGTTCTAAATTATTCTCGGGGTTTGTACACACCACCAGCCCCACCCACCCACCCACCCGACGGAGGGGGGGGGGAGCCGATCGTTTTTCTAGTTGGGCCGGTCATGATCCGGGACCATCCGGGCCTTCGAAACCCGTGTCGATGGGTAAATCCCTACACTCGGCTTAACTAGTTCAAAAGATAAGATCGAGGTTCGGAGCACGCCGATAGCGACCATAGTAACTTTCAGTCATGCTTAGGAAGCTATCAATCCGTCCGGTCCTCTTAAACGAGCGTTGTTTGGGAAATTCCCATACTCGTATTCGTTAGTTCACAAGCCGAGATTGAGGGTTCGGGGCGCCTAGGAACCCATCATAGCAACTTTATACCGATTTTGGGCAGCCGATCGTTATTCTCGTTGGCTCGGCCGTGATACAGAACTATCGGCCCTCCGAAATGCGCGTCGATCGTGAAATTCCTATGCTCGGCTTCACAAATTCGAAAACCGAAATCAATGCTTCGGAGCGGCTAGGAAACCTCCATAGTAAATTTCTAAGTAATTTGGGTAGACGCCAAACCGCCCGGGCCTACGACGCGTGCGTTGATCTGGAAATTCCTTACTCACATTCTCTAGTTGGAAAGCCGAGATCGAGCGTTTGGAGCACTCTCGAAAGCCATCGAGGTGACTTTCTGCAGAGCGTGGGAAATCGCCCAACAGTTCCATCCTTCGAAACGAGCGTTTCACTGACCTAAATCCAAAAAACCCATCTTATTTTCTAATTTATTCTCGAGCCTTCTACGCACCACCCTCCCGGCCCACCTACCCACCATACGGGGGGGAGGGGGGGGGGGCAGCCGATCTTTTTTGTATTTGGGTCGGTCACGATCCGGGACCGTCCGAGATTCCGAAACGCGCATCGATCGGTAAATCCATGCACACGGCTTCGCTAATTCAATTGATAAGATCGAGGGTTCGGAGCATGCCGAAAGCCACCATAGTAACTTTCAGTCAAGCTTAGGAAGCTGTTAATCCGTCCGGGCCTCTTAAACGAGCATTGTTTGGAAAATTCCCGTACTCGCATTCGCTAGTTTGCAAGCCGAGATCGAGGGTTCGGTGCACCCCAGAACCCATCATAGCAGCTTTATACTGAGTTTGGGTAGCCGAACGTTATTCTCGTTGGCCCGGCCGTGATACGGAACCGTCGGGCCTCCGAAATGCGCGTCGATCGTGAAATTCCCATGCTCGGCTTCACAAATTCGAAAACCGATATCTATGGTTCGGAGCAACTAAGAAACCTTTATAGTAAATTTCTACATAATTGGGGTAGATGCAAAGCCGCCCGAGCTTACGTTGCGTGCATTGATCTAGAAATTCCTATACTCGCATTCGCTAGCTCGAAACCCAAGATCGAGCGTTCCGAGCTCTCTCGAAAGCCATCGTGATGACTTTCTGCAGAGCGTGGGAAATCGTCCAATAGTTCCGTCCTTCGAAACAAGCGTTTCAGTGACCTAAATCCAAAAAACCTATCCTCTGTTCTAATTTATTCTTGGCCCTTGTACACGCCACCCGCCCTATCCACCCACCCACCCCACGGGGAGGGGGGATCATTTTTCTAGTTGGGCCGGTCGCGATAAGGGACCGTCCGGGCCTTCGAAACGCGCGTCGATCGGTAAATCCCTACACTCGGCTTCGCCAATGCAAAAGATAAGATAGAGGGTTCAGAACGCGCCGAGAGCCACCATAGTAAATTTCTGTCAAGTTTAGGAAGCTCTCCATCCGCCCGGGGCTCTGAAACGAGCGTTATTTGGGAAATTCCCATACTCGCATTCGCTAGTTCGCAAGCCGAGATCGAGGGTCCGAAGTGTCCTGGAACCCATTATAGCAACTTTATACCGAGTTTGGGCAGCTGAACGTTATTCTCGTTGGCCAGGCCGCGATACGGAACCGTCGGGCCTCCGAAATGCGCCTCGATCTTGAAATTCCTACGCTTCGCTTCACAAATTCGGAAATCGATATCTATGTTTCAGAGCGGCTAGGAAACCTTTATAGTAAATTTCTACGTAATTTGGGTAGACGCGAAACTGCCTGGGCCTACAACGCGTGCGTTGATCTGGAAATTCCTATACTCGTATTCGCTAGTTTGAAAGCTGAGATCGAGCGTTCGGAGCTCTCTCGAAAGCCACCGTGGAGACTTTCTACAGAGCGTGGGAAATCTCCCAATAGTTCCGTCCTTCGAAACGAGCGTTTCAGTGACCTAAATCCAAAAAACCCATCTTATGTTCTAATTTGTTCTCGGGCCTTGTACACACCACCCGCCCCACCCACCCACCCACCCAACGAGGGGGGAGCCGATCGTTTTTGTAGTTTGGTCGGTCACGTTCTGGGACCGTCCGGGCCTTCGAAACGCGTGTCTATCGGTAAATCCCTGCACTCGGCTTCGCTAATTCAAAAGATAATATCGAGGGTTCGGAGCGCGCTGAAAGCCACCAAAGTAACTTTCAGTCAAGCTTAGAAAGCTATCAATCCGTCCGGGCCTCTTAAACGAGCGTTGTTAGGGAAATTCTGGTGCTTGCATTCGCTAGTTCGCAAGTTGAGTTCGAGGATTCGGGGCACCCCGGAACCCATCATAGCAACTTTATACCGAGTTTGGGCAGCCGAACGTTATTCTTGTTGGCCCGGCCATAATACGGAACCGTCGGGCCTCCGAAATGCGCGTCGATCGTGAAATTCCTACGCCCAGCTTCAAAAATTCGAAAACCGATATCTATGGTTCGGAGCGGCTAGGAAACCTTTATAGTAAATTTCTACGTAATTTGGGTAGACGCAAAACCGCCCGGGCTTACGACGCGTGCGTTGATCTGGAAATTCCTATACTCGCATTCGCTAGTTCGAAACCCGAGACCAAGCGTACAGAGCTCTCTCGAAAGACACCGTGATGACTTTCTGCAGAGCGTGGGAAATCGCCCAACAATTCCATCCTTCAAAACGAGCGTTTCTGTGACCTAAATCCAAAAAACTCATCCTCTGTTCTAATTTTTTCTTGGTCTTTGTACACACCACCCGCCCCACCCACCCACCCACCCCACAAGGGGGGAAGCCGATCGTTTTTCTAGTTGGACCGGTCACGATATGGGACCGTCCGGGCCTCCGAAACTCGATCGATAAATCCCTACACTCGGCTTCGCCAATTGAAAAGAAAAGATTGAGGGTTCGGAACGCGCCGAAAGCCACCATAGTATCTTTCTGTCAAGTTTAGGAAGCTGTACTTCCGTCCGGGCCTCTGAAACGAGCGTTATTTGGGAAATTGCCGTATTCTTATTCGCCAGTTCGCAAGCCGAGATCGAGGGTTCGGAGCGTCCCGGAACCCATCATAGCAACTTTACACCGAATTTGGGCATCCGAACGTTATTCTCGTTGGCCCGACCGCGAGACGGAACCGTCGGGCCGCCGAAATGCGAGTCGATCGTGAGATTCCTACGCTCGTCTTCACAAATTCGGAAACAGATATCTATGTTTCGGAGCGGCTAGGAAACATTTATAGTAAATTTCTACGAAATTTGGGTAAATGCCAAACTGCCCGGGCCTCCGACGCGTGCGTTGATCTAGGAATTCCTATACTCGCATTCGCTAGTTGGAAAGCCAAGATTGAGCGTTCGAAGCTCTCTCGAAAGCCACCGTGGTGACTTTCTGCAGAGCGTTTGAAATCGCGCAACAGTTCTGTCCTTCGAAACGAGCGTTTCAGTGACCTAAATCCAAAAACCCATCATATGTTCTAATTTATTCTTGGGCCTTGTACACACCACCCTCACCGCCTACCCACCCCACGGGGAGGGAGGGGGAGCCGATAGTTTTTCTTGTTGGGCCGGTCAGGATCCGGGACCGTCCGGGCCTTCGAAACGCGCGTCGATCTGTAAATCCCTGCACTCGGCTTCGCTAATTCAAAAGATAAGATAGCGGGTTCGGAGCGTGCCGAAACCACCATAGTAACTTTCAGTCATGCTCAGGAAGCTATCAATCTGTCCGGGCCTCTTTAACGAGCGTTGTTCGGGAAATTCCCATACTCGCATTCGTTAGTTCGCTAGCCGAGATCGAGGGTTCGAGGCGCCCCAGAACTCATCATTGCAACTTTATACGGAGTTTGGGTAGCCCATCGTTATTCTCGTTGGCCCGGCCGCGATACAGAACTGTCGGGCCTCCGAAATGCACGTCGATCGTGAAATGCCTACGCTCGGCTTCACAAATCCGAAAACCGATATATATGCTTCGGAGCGGCTAGGAAACCTCCATAGTAAATTTCTAAGTAATTTGGGTAGACGACAAACCGCCAAGGCCTACGACGCGTGTGTTGATCTGGAAATTCCTATACTCGTATTCGCTAGTTGGAAAGCCGAGATCGAGCGTTCGGATCTCACTTGAAAGCCACCGTGGTGACTTTCTGCAGAGCGTAATCGCCCAACAGTTCCGTCCTTCCAAACGAGCATTTCAGTGACCTAAATCCAAAAAACCCATCTTATGTTCTAATTTATTCTCGGGCCTTGTACACACCACCCGCCCCACCCACCTACCCACCCCCCAAGGGGCTGAGCTGATCATTTTTGTAGTTGGGTCGGTCACGATCCGGGACTGTCTGGGCCTTCAAAACACGCGTCGATCGGTAAATCTCTACACTCGGCTTTGCTAATTCAAAAGATAAGACCGAGGGTTCGGAGCACGCCGAAAGCCACCATAGTAACATTCCGTTAAGCTTAGAGATCTGTCAATCCGTCCGGGCCTCTTAAATGAGCGTTGTTTGGGAAATTCCCATACTCGCATTCGCTAGTTCGCAAGCCGAGATCGAGGGTTTGGGGCACCCCGGAACCTATCATAACAACTTTATACCAAGTTTGGGCAGCCGAACATTATTCTCGTTGGCCCGGCCTCGATACGGAACCGTCGGGCCACGAAAATTCGCGTCGATGGTGAAATTCCAACGCCTGGCTTCACAAATTCAAAAACCGATATCTATGGTTCGGAGCGGCTAGGAAACCTTTATAGTAAATTTCTACGTAATTTGGGTAGACGCGTGCATTGATTGGGAAATTCCTATACTCGGATTCGCTAGTTCGAAATCCGAGATCGTGCATTCAGAGCTCTCTCGAAAGCCACCGTGTTGACTTTCTGCAGAGCGTGGGAAATCGCCCAATAGTTCCGTCCTTCGAAACGAGCGTTTCAGTGACCTAAATCCAAAAAACCCATCCTCTGTTCTAATTTATTCTCGGGCCTTGTACAAACCACCTGCCCTATCCTCCCACCCCACGAGGGGGGAGCCGATTGTTTTTCTAGTTGGGCCGGTCGTGACCCGGGAATGTTCGGGCCTCCGAAACGCGCATCAATCGGTAAATCCCTACACTCGGCTTTGCCTATTCAAAATATAAGATCGAGGATTTGCGCCCAAAGCCACCATAGTAACCTTTTGTCAAGTTTAGGAAGCTAGTTCGCAAGCCGAGATCGAGGGTTCGGAGCATCCCGGAACCCATCATGCAACTTTATACCGAGTTTGGGCAAACAAACGTTATTCTCGTTGGCCCGGCTGCGATACGGAACCGTCGGGCCTTCGAAACGCGTCGATCGTGAAATTCCTACGCTTGGCTTCACAAATTCGAAAACCAATATCTATGTTTCAGTGCGGCTAGGAAACCTCCATAGTAAATTTCTACGTAATTTGGGTAGACGCCAAACTGCCTGGGCCTAAGACACGTGCGTTGATATGGAAATTCCTGTACTCGCATTCGCTAGTTCAAAATCCGAGATCGAGCATTCAGAGCAATCTATTAAGCCACCGTGGTGACTTGCTGCAGAGCGTTTGAAATCGCCCAACAGTTCTGTCCTTCGAAACGAGCATTTCAGTGAACTAAATCCGAAAACCCATCATCTGTTCTAATTTATTCTCAGGCCTTGTGCACACCACCCGCCCCACCCACCTACCCCACGGGGGGGGGGGGGGGAGGGGGGGAGGGGAGCAGATCATTTTTATAGTTGGGCCGGTCGAGATCCGGGACAGTCCGTGCCTTCGAAATGTGCGTCGATGGATAAATCCCTGTACTCGGCTTCACTAATTCAAAAGGTAAGATCGACGTTCGGAGCACGCCGAAAGCCACCGTAGTAACTTTCAGTCATGCTTAGGAAGATATCAATCCATCCATGCCTCTTAAACGAGCGTTGTTTGGGAAATTCCCATACTCGCATTCATCAGTTCGCAAGCCGAGATTGAGGGTTCGGGGCGCCACGGAACCCATCATAGCAACTTTATACCGAGTTTGGGCAGCCGATCGTTATTCACGTTGGCTCAGCCATGATACAGGACTATCGGGACTCTGAAATGCGCGCCAATCCTGAAATGTCTACGCTCGGCTTCACAAATTCGAAATCCGATATCAATGCTTCGGAGCGGCTAGGAAACCTCCATAGTAAATTTCTAAGTAATTTGGGTAGACGCCAAACCGCCCAGGCCTACGACGCGTGCGTTGATCTGGAAATTCCGATACTCACATTCTCTAGATGGAAAGCTGAGATCGAGCATTCAGAGCTCTCTCGAAAGCCACCGTGGTGACTTTCTGCAGAGCGTGGTAAATCGCCCAACAGTTCCATCCTTCGAAACGAGCGTTTCAGTGACCTAAATCCAAAATACCCATCTTATGTTCTAATTTATTCTCGGGCCTTGTAGACACCACCCGCCCCACCCACCTACCCACCCTACGGGGGGGGGGGGGTAGGAGGTGGGAAGGGAGTCGATCGTTTTTGTAGTTGAGTCGGTCAGGATCCGGGGCCGTCTGGGTCTCCGAAACGCGCGTCGACCGGTAAATCCTTGCACTCGGCTTTGCTAATTCAAAAGATAAGATCAAGGGTTCGGAATGCATTGAAAGCCACCATAGTAACTTTCAGTCAAGCTTAGAAAGCTGTCAATCCGTCGGGCCTCTTAAACTAGCGTTGTTTGGGAAATTCCCATACTCGCATTCGCTAGTTCGCAAGCCGAGATCGAGGGTTCGGGGCACTCGGAAACCATCATAGCGACTTTATACCGAGTTTTGGCAGCCGAACGTTATTCTCACTGGCTCGGCCACGATACGGGACCGTCGGGCCTCCAAAATGCGCGTCGATCGCTAAATTCCTACGCCCGGCTTCACAAATTCGAAAATCGATATCTACGGTTCAGAGCGGCTAGGAAACCTTTATAGTAAATTTCTACTTAATTTGGGTAGATGCAAAACCGCTCGGGCTTACGACGCGTGCGTTGATCTGGAAATTCCTATACTCGCATTCGCTAATTCGAAAGTCGAGATCGGGCGTACGAAGCTCTCTCGAAAGCCATCGTGATGACTTTCGACAGAGCGTGGTTAACCGCCCAACAATTCTGTCCTTCGAAACAAGCGTTTCAGTGACCTAAATCCAAAAAACCCATCCTCTGTTCTAATTTATTCTCGAGCCTTGCACACACCATCCACCCACCCCATTGGGGGGAGTCGATCGTTCTTCTAGTTTGGTCGGTCGGGATCCAGGACCGTCCAGGCCTTTGATACGCGCATCGGTCGGTAAATCCCTGCACTCGGCTTCGCTAATTCAAAAGATAAGATCGAGGTTTAGGAGTGCGCCGAAAGCTACCGTAATAACTTTCAGTCATTCTTCGTAAGCTATCAATCTGTCCGGGCCTTTTAAACGAGCATTGTTTGGAAAATTCCCATACTCACATTCGTCAGTTCGCAAGCCGAGATCGAGGGTTCGGGGTGCCCCGGAACCCATCATAGCAACTTTATACCGAGTTTGGGCAACCGATCGTTATTCTCATTGGCTCGGTCGTGATACGGAACCGTTGGGCCTCCGAAATGCGCGTCGATCGTGAAATGCTTACGCTCGGCTTCACAAATTCGAAAACAGATATCTATGCTTCGGAGCGGCAAGGAAACCTCCATAGTAAATTTCTAAGTAATTTGGGTAGACGCCAAACCGCCCGGGCCTACGACGCGTGCGTTGATATGAAAATTCCAATACTCACATTCGCTAGTTGGAAAGCCGAGATCGAGCGTTCAGAGCTCTCTCAAAAGCCACCGTGGTGATTTTCTGCAGAGCGTGGGAAATCGCCCAACAGTTCCGTCCTCCGAAATGAGCGTTCCAGTGACCTAAATCCAAAAAACCCATCTTATGTTCTAACTTATTCTCGGGCCTTGTACACACCACCCGCCCTATCCACCCACCCACCCACCCTAGGGGGTGAGCCGATCATTTTTGTAGTTGGGTCGGTCATGATCCGGGACCGTCCGGCCTCCGAAACACGCATCGATCGGTAAATCCCTACACTCGGCTTCGCTAATTCAAAAGATAAGATCGATGGTTTGGAGTGCGCCAAAAGTCACCATAGTAACTTTCAGTCAAGCTTAGAAAGCTGTCAATCTGTCTGGGCCTCTTAAACGAGCGTTGTTTGGGAAATTCCCATACTCGCATTCGCCAGTTCGCAAGCCGAGATCGAGGGTTTGGGGCACCCCGGAACCAACTATAGCAACTTTATACCGAGTTTGGCCAGCCGAACGTTATTCTCGTTGGCCCGACCGCGATACGAAACCGTTGGCCTTGGAAATACGCATCGATCGGTAAATCCCTATACTCATCTTCGCCAATTGAAAAGATAATATTGAGAGTTCGCGCCGAAAGCCACTTAGTAACTTTCTGTCAAGTTTAGGAAGCTGTCCATCCGTCCGGGCATTTGAAACGAGCGTTATTTGGAAAATTCCCATACTCGCATTCGCTAGTTCGCAAGCCGAGATCGAGGGTTAGGAGCATCCCGGAACCCCTCATGCAACTTTATACCGAGTTTGGGCAGCCCAACGTTATTCTCGTTGGCCCGGCTGCGATACGGAACCGTCGGGCCTCCGAAATGCGCGTCGATCGTGAAATTTCTATGCTCGGCTTCACAAATTCGAAAATCGATATCTATGTTTCAGAGCGGCTAGGAAACCTCCATAGTAAATTTCAACGTGATTTGGGTAGATGCCAAACTGCCTGAGCCTAAGACACGTGCGTTGATCTGGAAATTGCTATACTCGCATTCGCTAGTTCGAAAGCCGAGATCGAGCCTTCGGAGCTCTAGCGAAAGTCACCGTGGTGACTTTCTGTAGAGCGTTCGAAATCGCCCAACAATTCTGTCCTTCGAAACAAGCATTTCAGGGACCTAAATCGAAAAACCCATCATCTGTTCTAATTTATTCTCGGGCCTTGTACACACCACCCGCTCTACCTACCCACCATACAGTGGGAGGGGGGTGGAGAGGGAAGCCGATCGTTTTTATAGTTGGGCTGGTTAGGATCCGGGACAGTCCGGGCCTTCGAAACGCGCATCGATGGATAAATCCCTACATTCGGCTTCACTAATTCAAAAGATAAGATCGAGGTTTGGAGCACGCCGAAAGCCACCATAGTAACTTTCAGTCATGCTTAGGAAGCTATCAATCCATCCGGGCCTCTAAAACGAGCGTTGTTTTGGAAATTCCCATACTCGCATTCGTCAGTTCGAAAGCCGAGATCGAGGGTTCGGGGCGCCCCGGAACCCATCATAGCAACTTTATACCGAGTTTGGGCAGCCGATCATTATTCTCGTTGGCTCGACCATGATACAGAACTGTCGGGACTCCGAAATGCGCGTCAATCATGAAATGCCTACTCTCGGCTTCACAAATTCGAAATCCGATATCAATGCTTCAGAGAGGCTAGGAAACCTCCATAGTAATTTTTTAAGTAATTTGGGTAGACGCCAAACCGCCCCGGCTTACGACGCGTGTGTTGCTCTGGAAATTCCTATACTCACATTTGCTAGTTGGAAAGCCGAGATCGAGCATTCGGCTCTCTCTTGAAAGCCACCGTGGTGACTTTCTGCAGAGTGTGGGAAATCGCCCAACAGTTCCATCCTTAGAAACGAGCGTTTCAGTGACCTAAATCCAAAAAACCCATCTTATTTTCTAATTTATTCACGGGCCTTGTGCACACCACCCGCCCCACCCACCTACCCACCCCACGTGGGGGGGGAGGGAGCCAATCGTTTTTGTATTTGGATCAGTCACGATCCGGGACCGTCCGTGTCTCCGAAACGCACGTCGATCGGTAAATCCCTGCACTCGGCTTCGCTAATTCAAAAGATAAGATCGAGGGTTCGGAATGCGCCGAAAGCCACCATAGTAACTTTCAGTCAAGCTCAGAAAGCTGTTAATCCGTCCGGGCCTCTTAAACTAGCGTTATTTAGGAAATTCCCATGCTCACATTCGCTAGTTCGCAAGCCGAGATTGAGGGTTCGGGGCACCCCTGAACCCATCATAGCAACTTTATACCAAGTTTGGTCAGCCGAACATTATTCTCGTTGGCTCGGCCACGATACTGAACTGTCGGGCCTACGAAATGCGTGTCGATCGTGAAATTCCTATGCCTGGCTTCACATATTCGAAAATCGATATCTATGGTTTGGAGTGGCTAGGAAAACTTTATAGTAAATTTCTACGTAATTTGGGTAGACGCAAAACCGCCCGGGCTTACGACGCGTGTGTTTATCTGGAAATTCCTATACTCGCATTCGCTAGTTCGAAAGCCGAGATCGAGCATTCAGAGCTCTCTCGAAAGCCACCGTGATGACTTTCTGCAGAGCGTGGGAAATCGCCCAACAGTTCCGTCCTTCGAAAGGAGCGTTTCAGTGACCTAAATCCAAATTACCCATTCTCTGTTCTAATTTATTCTCGGGCCTTGTACACACCACCGACCCACCCCATGTGGGGGGGGGGGGGAGTCGATCGTTTTTCTAGTTTGGCCTGTCGGGATCCGGGACCGTCCGGGCCTGCGAAACGCGCGTCGATCGGTAAATACCTGCACTCGTCTTTGCTAATTCAAAAGATAAGATCGAGGGTTCGGAGTGCGCCAAAAGCCACCATAGTAACTTTCAGTCATGCTTAGGAAGCTATCAATCTGTCCGGGCCTCTTAAACGAGCATTGTTTGGGAAATTCCCATACTCGCATTCATCAGTTTGCAAGCCGAGATCGGGGGTTTGGGACACCCCGGCACCTATCATAGCAATTTTATACCGAGTTTGGCAGCTGATCGTTATTCTCGTTGGCCTTAGCATGATACGTAACCGTTGGGCCTCGAAATGCGCGTCGATCGTAAAATTCCTACGCTCGGCTTCACAAATTAGAAAACCGATATCTATGCTTCGGAGCGGCTAGGAAACCTTCATAGTAAATTTCTAAGTAATTTGGGTAGACGCCGAACCGCCCGGGCCTACGACGCGTGCGTTGATCTGGAAATTCCTATACTCACATTCGCTAGTTGGAAAGCCGAGATAGAGCGATCGGATCTCTCTCGAAAGCCACCGTGGTAATTTTCTGCAGAGCGTGGGAAATCGCCCAACAATTCCATCCTCTGAAATGAGCGTTTTAGTGACCTATATCCCAAAAACCCATCTTATGTTTTAATTTATTCTCGGGCCTTGTACACACTACCCTCCCTACCAACCTACCCACCCCGGGGTGGGGGGGGGTGAGCCGATCGTTTTTGTAGTTGGGTTGGTCATGATCCGGGACCGTCCGGGCCTCCAAAACACGCGTCGATTGGTAAATCCCTACACTCGGATTCGCTAATTCAATAGATAAGATCGAGGGTTCGGAGTGCGCCGAAAGCCACCAAGGTAACTTTCAGTCAAGCTTAGAAAGATGTCAATCCATCCAGGCCTCCTAAACGGGCGTTGTTTGGGAAATTCCCATATCCGCATTCGCTAGTTCGCAAGCCGAGATCATGGGCTTGGGGCACCCCGGAAGCCACCATAGCAACTTTATGCCGAGTTTTGGCAGCCGAACATTATTCTCGTTGGCCCGGCCGTGATACGGAATCGTCGGGCCTTGGAAATGCGTGTTGATCGGAGATCTCTATACTCGGCTTTGCCAATTCAAATGATAAGATCGAGGGTTCACGCCGAAAGCCACTATAGTAACTTTCTGTCAAGTTTTGGAAGCTGTTCGTCTGTCCGGGCCTTTGAAACGAGCGTTATTTGGGAAATTCCCATACTCGCATTCGCTCATTCGCAAGCCGAGATCGAGGGTTTGGAGCATCTCGGAACCCATCATGCAACTTTATATCGAGTTTTTGCAGCCGAACGTTATTATCGTTGGCCCGGCTGCGATACGGAACCGTCGAGCCTCCGAAATGCGCGTCGATTGTGAAATTCCTACGCTCGGATTCACAAATTCGAAAACCGATATCTATGTTTCAGAGCAGCTAGGAAACCTCCATAGTAAATTTCTACGTAATTTCGGTAGACGCCAAACTGCCCGGGCCTAAGACACGTGCGTTGATCTGCAACTTCCTGCACTCGCATTCGCTAGTTCGAAAGCCGAGATCGAGCGTTCGGAGCTCTCGCGAAAGCCACTGTGGTGACTTTCTGCAGAGCATTTGAAATCTCCCAACAGTTCTGTCCTTCGAAACGAGCATTTCAGTGACCTAAATCCAAAAACCCATCATCTGTACTAATTTATTCTCGGGCCTTGTACACACCACTCGCCCCAAACACCCACCCCACCGGGGGGGGGGGGGGTGGAGGGGAGCCGATCGTTTTTATAGTTGGGCCGGTCGGGATCCGCGACAGTCTAGGCCTTCAAAACTGGCGTCGATGGATAAATCCCTGCACTCGGCTTCACTAATTCAAAAGATAAGATCAAGGTTCGGAGCGCGCCGAAAGCCACCATAGTAACTTTCAGTCATTCTTAGGAAGCTACCAATCCATCCGGGCCTGTTAAACGAGCGTTGTTTGGGAAATTCTCATACTCGCATTCGTCAGTTCGCAAGCCGAGGTCGAGGGTTCGGGGAGCCCCGGAACCCAACATAGTAACTTTATACCGAGTTTGGCCAGCCGATCGTTATTCACGTTGGCTCGGCCGCGATAGAGGACTGTCAGGACTCCGAAATGCGCGTCAATCGTGAAATGCCTACGCTCGGCTTCACAAATTCGAAATCCAATATCAATGTTTCGGAGCGGATAGGAAACCTCCACAGTAATTTTCTAAGTAATTTGGGTAGACGCCAAACTGCCCGGTCCTACGACGCGTGCGTTGATCTGGAAATTTCTATACTCACATTCGCTTGTTGGAATGCCGAGATCGAGCGTTCGTAGCTCTCTGGAAAGGCATCGTGGTGACTTTTAGTAGAACTTGGGAAATCGCCCAACAGTTCCATCCTTCGAAACAAGTGTTTCAGTGACCTAAATCCAAAAAAACCATCTTATTTTCTAATTTATTCTTGTGCCTTGTACGCACCACCCGCCCCACACACCAACCCACCCCAAGGGGGAAGGGAGCCGATCGTTTTTGTAGTTGGGTCGGTCATGATCCGGGACCGTCCGGGTCTCTAAAACACGCGTCGATTGGTAAATCCCTGCACTCGGCTTTGCTGATTCAAAAGATAAGATCGAGGGTTCGGAGTGCCTCGAAAGCCACTATAGTATCTTTCAGTCAAGCTTAGAAAGATGTCAATCCGTCTGGGCCTCTTAAACTAGCGTTGTTAGGGAAATTCCCATAATCGCATTCGCCAATTCGCAAGCCGAGATCGAGTGTTCGGGGCACCTCGGAACCCATCATAGCAATTTTATACCGAGTTTGGGCAGCCGAACATTCTTCTCGTTGGCCCGGCCATGATACGGAACCGTCGGGGCTTCGAAATGCGAGTCGATCGTGAAATTCCTACGCCTGGCTTCACAAATTTGAAAATCGATATCTATGTTTTGGAGCGGCTAGGAAACCTTTATAGTAAATTTCTACGTAATTTGGGTAGACGCAAAACCGCCCTGGCTTACGACACGTGCGTTGATCTGGAAATTCCTATACTCGCATTCGCTAGTTCGAAAGCCGAGATTGAGCGTTCGGAGCACTCTCGAAAGCCACCGTGATGACTTTCTGCAGAGCATGGGAAATCGCCCAGCAATTCCGTCTTTCGAAACGAGCGTTTCAGTGACCTAAATCCAAAAAACCCATCCTCTGTTCTAATTTATTCTCGGGCCTTATACACACCACCCACCCCACCCACCCCCCACACCATGGGGGGAGTCGATCATTTTTCTACTTGGACCGGTCGGGATCCGGGACCGTCCGGGCCTTCGAAACGCACGTCAATCGGTAAATCCCTACACTCGGCTTCGCTAATTCAAAAGATAAGATCGCTAAATCAATCTGTTTAGGCCTCTTAAATGAGCGTATTTTGGGAAATTCACATACTCGCATTCGTTAGTTCGCAAGCCGAGATCGAGGGTTCGGGGCGCCCTGGAACCAATCATACCAACTTTATACCGAGTTTGGGCAGCTGATCGTTATTCTCTTTGGCCCGGCCGTGATACGGAACTGTTGGTCCTCCGAAATGCGTGTCGATCGTGAAATGCCTACGCTCGGCTTCACAAATTCGAAAACCGATATCTATGCTTTGGAGCAGCTAGGAAACCTCCATAGTAAATTTCTAAGTAATCTGGGTAGACGCCAAACCGCCCAGGCCTACGACGCGTGCGTTGATCTGGAAATTCCTATACTCACATTCGCTAGTTGGAAAGCCGAGATCGAGCATTCAGAGCTCTCTCGAAAGCCACCGTGGTGATTTTCTGCAAAGCGTGGGAAATCGCCTAACAGTTACATCCTTCGAAATGAGCGTTTCAGTGACCTAAATTCAAAAAACCCATCTTATGTTCTAATTTATTCTCGGGCCTTGTACACACCACCCGCCCCACCCACCCTAGGGGGTGAGCCGATTGTTTTTGTAGTTGGGTCAGTCACGATCCGGGATCGCCCGGGCCTCCGAAACACGTGTTGATCGGTAAATCCCTACACTCGGCTTCGCTAATTCAAAAGATAAGATCGAGGGTTCGGAGCGCGCCGAAAGCCACCATAGTAACATTCAGTCATGCTTAGAAAGCTGTCAATCCGTTCAAGCCTCTTAAACGAGCGTTGTTTGGGAAATTCCCATACTTGCATTCGATAGTTAGCAAGCCGAGATCGAGGGTTTGGGGCACCCCGGAACCCATCATAGCAACTTTCCACCAAGTTTGGGTAGTATATCGTTATTCCCGTTGGCTCGGCCGCGATACAGAACTGTCGGGACTCTGAAATGCACGTCAATCGTGAAATGCCTACGCTCGGCTTCACAAATTCGAAAACCGATATCAATGCTTCGAAGCGGCTAGGAAACCTCCATAGTAAATTTCTAAGTAACTTGGGTATACGCCAAACCGCCCGGGCCTACGACACGCGCGTCGATCTGGAAATTCCTATACTCACATTCGCTAGATGGAAAGCCGAGATCGAGCGTTCGGAACTCTCTCGAAAGCCACCGTGGTGACTTTCTACAGAGCGTGGGAAATCGCCCAACAGTTCCATCCTTCAAAACGAGCGTTTCATTGACCTAAATTCAAAAATGCCATCTTATGTTCTAATTTACTTTCGGGCCTTGTACACACCACCTGTCCCACCCACCTACCCACCCCATGGGGGAGGGGGAGGGGGAAGGGAGCCAATCGTTTTTGTAGTTGGGTTGGTCAAGATCCAGGACCGTTCGGGTCTTCGAAACGCGGGTCGATCGGTAAATCCCTGCACTCGGCTTCGCTAATTCAAAAAATAATATCGAGGGTTTGGAGTGCGCCGAAAGCCACCATAGTAACTTTCAGTCAAGTTTAGAAAGCTGTCAATCCATCCGGGCCTCTTAAACGAGCATTATTTTGGAAATTCCCATACTCACATTCGATAGTTCGCAAGCCGAGATTGAGGGTTAGGGGCACCTCGGAACCCACCATAGCAACTTTATACTGAGTTTGGGCAGCCGAACATTATTCTCGTTGGCCCGGCCACGATACGGAACCGTCAGGCCTCCGAAATGCGCTTCGATCAAGAAATTCCTACGCCCGACTTCACAAATTCGAAAATCGATATCTATGGTTCAGAGTGGCTAGGAAACCTTTATAGTAAATTTCTACGTAATTTGGGTAGACGCAAAACCACCCAGGCTTATGACGCGTGCGTTGATCTGGAAATTCCTATACTCGCATTTCTAGTTCGAAAGCCGAGATCGAGCGTTCGGAGCTCTCTCGAAAGCCACCGTGATGACTTTCTTTAGAGCTGGGAAATCGCCCAACAGTTTCGTCCTTCGAAACGAGCGTTTGAGGGATCTAAATCCAAAAACCCATTCTCTGTTTTAATTTATTATCGAGCCTTGTACACACCACCCACCCCACTCACCCACCCTATGGGGAGGAGTCGATCTTTTTTCTAGTTGGGTCGATCGGGATCCGGGACCGTCTAGGCCTTCGAAACGCGCGTCAATCGACAAATCCCTGCACTCGGCTTCACTAATTCAAAAGATAAGATCGAGGGTTCAAAGCACACCGAAAGCTACCGTAGTAACTTTCAGTCATGCTTAGGAAGCTATCAATCTGTCCGGTCCTCTTAAACGAGCGTTGTTTGGGAAATTCCCATACTCGCGTTCGTCAGTTCGCATGCCGAAATCGAGGGTTCGAGGCGCCCCGGAACCCATCATAGCAACTTTATACCGAGTTTGGGCAGCCGATCATTATTCTCGTTGGCCCGGCCCGATACGGAACCGTCGGGCCTCTGAAATGCACGTCGATCGTAAATTGCCTACGCTCGGCTTCACAAATTTGAAAACCGATATCTATGCTTCGGAGCGGCTACGAAACCTCCATAGTAAATTTCTAAGTAATTTGGGCAGACGCCAAACCGCCCATTCCTACAACGCGTGCGTTGATCTGGAAATTCCTATACTCACATTCGCTAGTTGGAAAGCCGAGATCGAGCATTCGGAGCTCTCTCGAAAGCCACCGTGATGACTTTCTGTAGAGCATGGGAAATCGCCCAACAGTTCCATCCTTAGAAACGAGCGTTTCAGTGACCTAAATCCAAAAAACCCATCTTATGTTCTAATTTATTCTCGGGCCTTATACACACCACCCCCCCACCCACCCACCCATCCCAGGGGGGTGAGACGATCGTTTTTGTAGTTGGGTCGGTCACGATCTGGGACCGTCCGGCCTTCGAAACACTCATCGATCGGTAAATCCCTACACTCAGCTTTGCTAATTCAAAAGATAAGATCGAGGGTTCGGAGCGCGCCGAAAGCCAACATAGAAACTTTCAGTCAAGCTTAGAAAGCTGTCAATCCGTCCGGGCCTCTTAAACGAGCGTTGTTTGGGAAATTCACATACTCGCATTCGCCATTTCGCAAGCCGAGATCGAGGGTTTGGGACACCTCGGAACCCATTAGAGCAACTTTATATCGAGTTTGGGCAGCCGAACGCTATTCTCGTTGGCTCGACCGCGATACGGAACCGTCGGGCCTCGGAAATGCGCGTCAATCGTGAAATTCCTACGCCCGGCTTCACAAATTCAAAAACCGATATCTATGGTTTGGAGCGGCTAGGAAACCTTTATAGTAAATTTCTACGTAATTTGGGTAGACGCCAAACCGCCTGGGCTTACGACGCGTGCATTGATCTAGAAATTCCTATAATCGCATTCGCTAGTTCGAAAGCCGAGATCGAGTATTCGGAGCTCTCTCGAAAGCCACCGTGATGACTTTCTGCAGAGCGTGGGAAATAGCCCAACAGTTCCGTCCTTCGAAGTGAGAGTTTCAGTGACCTAAATCCAAAAAAACCATCCTCTGTTCTAATTTGTTCTTGGGCCTTGTACACACCACGCGCCCCATCCACCCACCCCACGAGGGGGGAGCCGAACGTTTTTCTAGTTGGGCCGGTCGTGATCCGGGACCGTTCGGGCCTCCGAAACGCGTGTCGATCGGTAAATCCCTACACTCGGCTTCGCCAATTCAAAAGATAAGATCAAGGGTTCACGCCGAAAGCCACCATAGTAGCTTTCTGTCAAGTTTAGGAAGCCGTCCATCTGTTTGGGCCTTTGAAACGAGCGTTATTTGGGAAATTCCCATACTCGCATTCGCCTGTTCGCAAGCTGAGATCGAGGGTTCGGAGCATCCCGGAACCCATCATTCAATTTTATACCAAGTTGGGTAGCTGAACGTTATTCTCGTTGGCCCGGCTGCGATACAGAACCGTCGGGCCTTCGAAATGCGCGTCGATCGTGAAATCCCTACGCTCGGCTTCACAAATTCGAAAACTGATATCTATGCTTCAGAGCGGCTAGGAAACCTCCATAGTAAATTTCTACGTAATTTGGGAAGACGCCAAACTGCCCGAGCCTACGACACGTGCGTTGATCTGGAAATTCCTATACTCGCATTCGCTAGTTCGAAAGCCGAGATCGAGAATTCGGAGCTCTCTCGAAAGCCACCGTGGTGATTTTCTGTAGAGTGTTTGAAATCGCCCAACAGTTCTATCCTTCGAAACGAGCATTTCAGTGACCTAAATCCGAAAACCCATCATCTGTTCTAATTTATTCTCTGGCCTTGTACACACCACCCGCCCTACCCACCCACCCCATGGGGGGAGGGGAGCTGATCGTTTTTATAGTTGGGCCGGTCGGGATCCGAGACAGTCCGGGACTTCGAAACGCACGTCGATGGTAAAATCTCTGCACTCGGCTTCACTAATTCAAAAGATAAGATCGAGGTTCGGAGCGCGCCGAAAGCCACCATAGTAACTTTCAGTCATGCTTAGTAAGCTATCAATCCATCCGGGCCTCTTAAAAGAGCATTGTTTGTGAAATTCCCATACTCGCATTCATCAGTTCGCAATCCGAGATCGAGGGTTCGGGGCGCCACGGAACCCATCATAGCAACTTTATATCGAGTTTGGGCAGCCGATCGTTATTCACGTTGGCTCAGCCACGATGCAGGACTGTCGGGACTCCGAAATGCGCGTCAATCCTGAAATGCCTACGCTCGGCTTCACAAATTCGAAATCCGATATTAATGATTCGGAGCGGCTAGGAAACCTCCATAGTAAATTTCTAAGTAATTTGGGTCGACGCCAAACCGCCCGGGCCTACGACGCATGCGTTGATCTGTAAATTCTCATACTCACATTCGCTAGTTGGAAAGCCGAGATCGAGCGTTCAGATCTCTCTCGAAAGCCACCGTGGTGACTTTCTGCTGAGCGTAGGGAATCGCCCAACAGTTCCATCCTTCGAAATGAGCGCTCCAGTGACCTAAATCCAAAAAACCCATCTTATTTTCTAATTTATTCTCGGTCCTTGTACACACCACCCACCCCACCCACTTACCCACCCCACAGGGGTGTGGGAGGGAGCCGATCGTTTATGTAGTTGGGTCGATCACGATCCGGGACCGTCCGGGTCTCCGAAATGCGCGTTGATCGTTAAATCACTACACTCGGCTTTGCTAATTAAAAAGAAAAGATCGGGGGTTGGGAGTGCGTCCAAAGCCACTATAGTAACTTTCAGTCAAGCTTAGAAAGCTCACAATCCATCCGGGCCTCTTAAACGAGCGTTGTTTGGGAAATTCCCATACTCGCATTCGCTAGTTCGCAAGCCGAGATCGAGGGTTCAGGGCACCCCGGAACCCATCATAGCAACTTTATACCGAGTTTGGGCAGCGGAACGTTATTCTCGTTGGCTCGGCCACAATACGGAACCGTCGGGCCTACGAAATGCGCGTCGAACGTGAAATTCCTACGCCCGGCTTCACAAATTCGAAAATTAATATCTACGATTCGGAGCGGCTAGGAAACCTTTATAGTAAATTTCAACGTAATTTGGGTAGATGCAAAACCACGCGGGCTTACGTCACGTGCGTTGATCTGGGAATTCCTATACTCGCATTCGCTAGTTTGAAAGCCGAGATCGAGCATCCAGAGCTCTCTTGAAAGCCACCATGATGACTTTCTGCCGAGCGTGGGAAATCGCCCAACAGTTCCGTCCTTCGAAACGAGCGTTTCAGTGAACTAAATCCAAAAGACCCATCCTTTGTTCTAATTTAGTCTCGGGCCTTGTACACACCACCCACCCCACCCACCCATCCACCCCATGCGGGTGGAGCCGATGGTTTTTCTAGTTGGGCCGGTCGGGATTCGGGACCATTCGGGCCTTCGAAACGCGCGTCGATCGGTAAATCCCTGCACTCGGCTTCGCAAGTTCAAAAGATAAGATCAAGGATTCGGAGTGAGCCGAAAGCCACCATAGTAACTTTCAGTCATGCTTTGGAAGTTATCAATCTGTCCGGGCCTCTTAAACGAGCGTTGTTTGGGAAATTCCCATACTCGCATTCGTCAGTTCGCAAGCCGAGATCGAGGGTTCGGTGTGCCCCGGAACCCATCATAGCAACTATATACCGAGTTTGGGTAGCCGATCGTTATCCTCATTGGCCCGGCCGCGATACGGAACCGTCGGGCCTTCGAAATGCGCGTCGATCATTAAATGCCTACGCTCGGCTTCACAAATTCGAAAACCGATATCTATGCTTTGTAGCGGCAAGGAAACTTCCATAGTAAATTTCTAAGTAATTTGGGTAGACGCCAATCTGCCAGGGCATACGACGCGTGCGTTTATCTGGAAATTCCTATACTCACATTCGCTAGTTGGAAAGCCGAGATCGAGCGTTCGGAGCTCTCTCGAAAGCCTCCGTGGTGACTTTCTGTAGAGCTTTGGAAATCGCCCAACAGTTCCGTCCTTCGAAATGAGCGTTTTAGTGACCTAAATCAAAAAAACCCATATTATGTTCTAATTTATTCTCGAGCCTTGTACACACCACCTGCCCTACCCACCCACCCACCCCACAAGGGGGGGAGCCGAACGTTTTTCTAGTTGGGCCGGTCATGATCCGGGACCGTCTGGGCCTCCAAAAAGCGCATCGATCTCTAAATCCATACACTCGGCTTCGCCAATTCAGAAGATAAGATCAAGGGTTCGGAACACGCCGAAATCCACCATAGTAACTTTGTGTCAAGTTTAGGAAGATATCCATCTGTTAGGGCCTCTGAAACGAGCGTTATTTGGTAAATTCCTTACTCGCGTTCGCAAGTTTGCAAGCCGAGATCAAGGGTTCGGAGCGTCCCAGAACCCATCATAGCAACTTTATACCGAGTTTGGGAAGCCGAATGTTATGCTTGTCGGCCCGGCCGCGATACGGAATCGTCGGACTTCAGAAATTCGCGTCGAACGTGAAATTCCTAAGCACAGCTTCACAAATTCGAAAACCGATATCTATGGCTTGGAGTGGCTTGGAAACCTCCATAGTAAATTTCTACGTAATTTGGGTAGACGCCAAACTGCCCGGGCCTACGACACATGCGTTGATCTGGAAATTTCTATACTCGCATTCGCTAGTTCGAAAGCCGAGATCGACCGTTCAGAGCTCTCTCGAAAGCCACTGCTGTTACTTTCTTTAGAGCGTTTGAAATTGCCCAACAGTTCTGTCCTTCAAAACAACAATTTCAGTGACCTAAATCCAAAAACACATCATCTGTTCTGATTTATTCTCGAGCCTAGTACACCCCACCCGCCCCCTGCCAACCACCCCACGAGGTGGTGGGGGAGCCGATCGTTATTCTAGTTGGGCCGGTCGCGATCCGGGACCGTCCGGGCCTTTGAAACTCGCATCGACCGGTAAATCCCTGCACTCAACTTTGCTAATTCAAAAGATAAGATCGAGGGTTCGGAGTGCGCCGAAAGCCACCATAGTAACATTCAGTCATGCTTAGGATGCTAAAAATCCGTCCGGGCCTCTTAAACGAGCGTTGTTTCGGAAATTCCTATACTTGCATTCGTCAGTTCGCAATCCGAGATCGAGGGTTCGGGGCGCCCCGAAACCCATCATAGCAAATTTATACCAAGTTTGGGCAGCCGATCGTTATTCTCGTTGGCCCGACCGCGATACGGAACCGTTGGGCCTCCGAAATGTGTGACGATCGTGAAATGCCTACGCTCGGCTTCACAAATTCGAAAACCGATATCTATGCTTCGGAGCGGCTAGGAAACCTCCACAGTAAATTTCTAAGTAATTTGGGTAGACGCCAAACCGCCCGAACCTACGACCCGTGCGTTGATCTGGAAATTCCTATACTCACATTCGCTAGTTGAAAAGCCGAGATCGAGCGTTCAGAGCTCTCTCGAAAGCCACCGTGGTGACTTTCTGCATAGCGATGCAAATCGCCCAACAGTTCTGTCCTTCGAACGAGCGTTTCAGTGAACTAAATCCAAAAGACCCATCCTCTGTTCTAATTTATTCTCGGGCCTTGTACACACAACCTGCCCCACCCACCCACCCACCCCACGAGGGGGGAGCCAATGGTTTTTCTTGTTGAGCCGGCCACGATCCGGGACCGTCCAGGCCTCCGAAACGCGCGTCGATTGTTAAATCCCTACACTCGGCTTCACACATTCAAAAGATAAGATCGAGGATTCGGAAAGCGCCGAAAGTCCACATAGTAACTTTCTGTAAAGTTTAGGAAGTTGTCCATTTGTCCGGGAATCTGAAACAAGCGTTGTTTGGGAAATTCCCATACTCGCATTCGCCAGTTCGCAAGCCGAGATCGAGGGTTCGGGGCGCCCCAGAACCAATCATAGCAACTTTATACCGAGTTTGGGCAGCCGAACGTTATTCTCATTGGCCCGGCAGCGATACGGAACCGTCGGGCCTCCGAAATGCGCGTCGATCGTGAAATTCCAACACTCATCTTCACAAATTTGAAAATTGATATCTATGGTTTAGAGCGGCTAGGAAACCTTATAGTAAATTTTTACGTAATTTGGGTAGACGCCAAACCGCCCGGGCTTATGATGCGTGCATTGATCTGGAATTTCCTATACCAACATTCGCCAGTTCGAAAGCCGAGGTCGAACATTCGGAGCTCTCTCGAAAGCCACCGTGATGACTTCCTACAGAGCATGGGAAATCGCCCAACAGTTCTGTCCTTCGAAACGATCATTTCAGTGACCTAAATCCAAAAAACCTACCCTCTGTTCTAATTTATTTTCGGGCCTTGTAGACACCACCCGCCCCATACACCCACCCACCCCACGAGGGGGGAGCCGATCGTTTTTCTAGTTGGTCCGCCAGCGATCCGGGACCGTCCGGGCCTCCGAAACACGCGTCGATCGATAAATCCCTGCACTCGGCTTCACCAATTCAAAAGATAAGATCGAGGGTTCGGAACGCGCCGAAAGCCACCATAGTAACTTTCTGTCAAGTTTAGGAAGCTGTCCATCCGTCCGGGCCTATGAAACGAGCATTTTTTGGGAAATTTCCATACTCGCATTCGCCAGTTCGCAAATCGAGATCGAGGGTTCGGAGCCCCCCGGAACCCATCATAGCAACTTTATACCAGGTTTGGGCAGCCGAACGTTATTCTCGTTGGCTTGGTCGCGATACGGGACCATCGGGCAATCGAAATGCGCGTCGATCATGAAATTCCTATGCTCGACTTCACGAATTCGATAACAGATATCTATGGTTCGGAGCGGCTAGGAAACCTCCATAGTAAATTTCTACGTAATTTGGGTAGACGCCAAACTGCCCGGGCCTATGACGTGTGCGTTGATCTGGAAATTCCTAAACTTGCATTCGCTAGTTCGAAAGCCGAGATCGATCGTTTGGGGCTCTCTTGGAAGGCACCATGGTGACTTTCTACAGAGTGTTTGAAATCACCCAACTGTTCTGTCCTTCGAAACGAGCATTTCAGTGACCTAAATCCCAAAACCCATCATCTATTCTAATTTATTCTCGGGTCTTGTACACACCACCCGCCCAACCCAGCCATGCACCCAACGGGAGGGGTGTGGAGTCGATCGTTTTTCTAGTTGGGCCAGTCGGATCCATGACTATCTGGGCCTTCAAAACGCGCGTCGATCGATAAATCCCTGCACTCGGCTTCGCTAATTCAAAAGATAAGATCAAGGGTTCGGAGCGCGCCAAAAGCCATCGTAGTAACTTTCAGTCAAACTTAAGAAGTTATCAATCATCCGGGTCTCTTAAACGAGCGTTGTTTGGGAAATTCCCATACTCGCATTCGTTAGTTCGCAAGCCGAGATCGAGGGTTCGGGGCACCCCGGAACCCATCATAGCAACTTTATACCAAGTTTGGGTACCCGATCGTTATTCTCGTCGGCCCGGCCGCGTTACGGAACTGTCGGGCCTCTGAAATGCGCGTCGATCGTGAAATGCCTACGCTCGGCTTCACAAGTTCGAAAACCGATATCAATGCTTCGGAGCGGCTCGGAAACCTCCATATTAAATTTCTACGTAATTTGGGTAGACGCCAAACTGCCCGGGCCTAGGACCCATGCGCTGATCTACAAATTCCTATACTCACATTCGCTAGTTGGAAAGCCGAAATCAAGCGTTCGGAGCTCTCTCGAAAGCCACTGTAGTGACTTTCTGTAGAGCATGGGAAATCGCCCAACAGTACCATCCTTCGAAACGAGCGTTTCAGTGACCTAAATACAAAAAACCCATCCCCTGTTCTAATTTATTCTCGGGCCTTGTACACACCACCCCACCCACCCACCCACTCCATGAAGGGGAGTCGATCGTTTTTCTAGTTGGGCCGGTCGCGATCCGGGACCGTCCGAGCCTCCGAAACGCGCTTCGATCGGTAAATCCCTGCACTCGGCTTTGCCAATTCAAAAGATATTATCGAGGGTTTGGAACACGCCGAAAGCCACTATAGTAACTTTCTGTCAAGTTTAGGAAGTTATCCATCCGTTTTGGCCTCTGAAGGTAGCGTTGTTCGAGAAATTCTCATACTCACATTCGACAAATCATAAGCCGAGATCAAGGGTTCGGAGTGCCCTGGAACCCATCATAGCAACTTTATACCGAGTTTGTGCAGCCGAACGTTAATCTCATTTGCCCGGCCCCGATACGGAACCGTCGGGCTTCCGAAATGCGCGTCGATTGTGAAATTCCTATGTTCGCCTTCACAAATTCGAAAATCGATATCTATGGTTCGGAACGGGTAGGAAACCTCCATAGTAAATTTCTACGTAATTTGGGCAGACGCCAAACTGCCCGGGACTATGACGCGTGCGTAGATCTGGAAATTCCTATACTCGCATTCGTTAGTTCTAAAGCCGAGATCGAGCGCTCGGAGCTCTCTCGAAAGCCACCATGATGACTTTCTTCAGAGCGTTTGAAATCGACCAACAGTTCTGTCCTTCGAAACGAGCATTTCAGTGACCTAAATCCAAAAACCCATCATCGGTTCTAACTTATTCTTGGGCCTTGTACACCCCACTCACCCCATCCACCCGCCCACCCCAAGGGGGGGGAGGGAGCCGATCGTTTTTCTAGTTGGGCCGGTCGGGATCCGGGACCCTCCGTGCCTCCGTAACGCGCGTCAATCGGTAAATCCCTGCACTCAGCTTCGCTATTTCAAAAGATAAGATCAAGGGTTCAGAGTGCGCCGAAAGCCACCATAGTAACGTTCAGTCAAGCATAGGAAGCTATCAATCCGTCCGGCTCTCTTAAACGATCGTTGTTTGGGAAATTCCCATAATCGCATTCGTCAATTCAAAAGCCAAGATTGAGGGTTCGGGGCTCCCCGGAACCCATCATAGCAACTTTATACCGAGCTTGGGCAGCCGATCGTTATTCTCGTTGGCCCGGCCGCGTTATGGAACTGTCAGGCCTTCGAAATGCGCGTCGATCGTGAAATGCCTACGCTCGGCTTCACAAATTCGAAAACATATATCTATGCTTTGGAGCGGCTAGGAAACCTTCATAGTAAATTTCTACGTAATTTGGCTAGACGCCAAACCGCCCGGGCCTACGACGCGTGTGTTGATCTAGAAATTCCTATACTCACATTCGCTAGTTGGAAAGACGTTATCGAGCGTTCAGAGCTCTCTTGAAAGCCACCGTGGGGACTTTCTGCAGAGCATGGGAAATCACCCAACAGTTTCGTCCTTCGAAACGAGCGTTTCAGTGACCTAACTCCAAAAAACCCATCCGCTGTTCTAATTTATTCTCGGGCCTTGCGCACACCACCTGCCCCACCCACTCACCCACCCCACGAGGGGGGAGCAGATTGTTTTTCTTGTTGGGCAGGTCGCGATCCAGGACCGTCCGGGCCTCCGAAACGCGCGTCGATCGTTAAATCCCTACACTCAGCTTCGCACATTCAAAAGATAAGATCGAGGGTTCAGAACGCGCCGAAAGTCAACATTGTAACTTTCTGTCAAGTTTAGGAAGCCGTCCATCCATCCGGGAATCTGAAACGAGCATTGTTTGGGAAATTCCCATACTCGCATTCGCTATTTCGCAAGCCGAGATCGAGGGTTCGGATCGCCCCAGAACCCATCATAGCAACTTTATACCGAGTTTGGGAAGCCGAACGTTATTCTCGTTGGCCCGACAACGTTATGGAACCGTCGGGCCTCCGAAATGCCCGTCGATCGTGAAATTCCAATACTCAGCTTCACAAATTCGAAAATCGATATCTATGGTTCAGAGCGGCTAGGAAACCTTTATAGCAAATTTCTACGTAATTTGGGTAGACGCCAAACCGCCCGGGCTTATGACGCGTGCATTGATCTGGAATTTCCTGTACTCGCATTCGCTAGTTCAAAAGCCGAGATCGAGTGTTCGGAGCTCTCTCGAAAGCCACCGTGATGACTTTCTACGGAGCGTGGGAAATTGCCCAACAGTTCTGTCCTTTGAAACGAGCGTTTCAGTGACCTAAATCCAAAAATCCCACTCTCTATTCTAATTTATTCTCTGGCCTTGTAGACACCACCCGCCCCATCCACCTACCGACCCCACGAGGGGAGGAGCCGATCGTTTTTCCAGTTGGGCCGACAGCGATCCAGGACCGTCCGGGACTATGAAATGCACGTCGATTGGTAAATCCCTGCATTCGGCATTGCCAATTCAAAAGAGAAGATCGAGGGTTCAGAACGCGCCAAAAGCCACTATACTAACTTTCTGTCAAGTTTAGGAAGCTGTCCATCCTTTCGGGCCTCTAAAACGAGCATTTTTTGGGAAATTTCCATACTCGCATTCGCCAGTTCGCAAGCCGAGATCGAGGGTTCGGAGCCCCCCGGAACCCATCATAGCAACTTTATATCGAGGTTGGGGAGCCAAACGTTATTCTCGTTGGCTCGGCCGCAATACGGAACCATCGGGCATTCGAAATGTGGGTCGATCGTGAAATTCCCATGCTCGACTTCACAAATTCGAAAATAGATATCTATGGTTCGGAGCGGCTAGGAAACCTCCATAGTAAATTTCTACGCAATTTGGGTAGACGCCAAACTGCCCGGGCCTACGACGCGTGTGTTGATCTGGAATTTCCTAAACTTGCATTTTCAAGTTTGAAAGCCGAGATCGAGCGTTTGGGGCTCTCTTGGAAGCCACCGTGGTGACTTTTTACATAGTGTTTGAAATCGCCCAACAGTTCTGTCCTTCGAAACGAGCATTTCAGTGACCTAAATCCAAAAACCCACCATTTGTTCTAATTTATTCTCAGGCCTTGTACACACCACCCGCCCCACCCACCTATGCACCCAACGGGGAGGGGTGAGCCGATCGTTTTTCTAGTTAGGCCGGTCGGATCCAAGACCATTTGGGCCTTTGAAATGCACGTCGATCGATAAATTCCCGCACTTGGCTTCGCTAATTCAAAAGATAAGATCAATGGTTCGGAGCGCGCCGAAAGCCATCATAGTAACTTTCAGTCAAGCTTAGGAAGCTATCAATCCATTAGGGCCTCTTAAACGAGCAGTGTTTGGGAAATTCCCATACTCGCATTCGTTAGTTCGCAAGCCGAGATCGAGGGTTCGGGGCACCCCGAAACCCATCATAGCAATTTTATACCGAGATTGGATAGCCGATCGTTATTCTCGTTGGCCCGACTACGATACGGAACTATCGGGCCTCCGAAATGCGCGTCGATCGTGAAATGCCTACGCTCGGCTTCACAAATTCGAAAATCGATATTAATGCTTCGGAGTGGCTAGGAAACCTCCATAGTAAATTTTTACGTAATTTGGGTAGACGCCAAACCGCCCGGGCCTACGACCCATGCGTTGATCCGGAAATTCCTATATTCACATTCGCTAGTTGGAAAGCCGAAATCAAGCGTTCAGAGCTCTCTCGAAAGCCACCGTAGTGACTTTCTGCAGAGCGTGGGAAATCGCCCAACAGTTCCGTCCTTCGAAACGAGCGTTTCAGTGACTTAAATATAAAAAACCCATCCCCAGTTCTAATTTATTCTCGGGCCTTGTACACACCACCTGCCCCACCCACCAACACACCCCATGAAGGGGAGCCGATCATTCTTCTAGTTGGGCCGGTAGCGATCCGGGACTGTCCGGCCCTCCGAAACGCGCATCGATCGGTAAATCCCTGCACTCGGCTTCGCCAATTCAAAAGATAAGATCGAGGGTTCGGAACGCGCCGAAAGCCACCATAGTAACTTTCCAACAAGTTTAGGAAGCTGTCCATCCGTCTTGGCCTCTGAAGCGAGCGTTGTTCGGGAAATTCTCATACTCACATTCGCCAAATCGCAAGCCGAGATCGAGGGTTTAGAGTGCCCCGGAACCCATCATAGCAACTTTATACCAAGTTTGTGCAGCCGACCGTTATTCTCGTTGGCCGGCCGCGATATGGAACCGTCGGGCTTCCGAAATGCGCGTCGATTGTGAAATTCCTACGCTCGGCTTCACAAATTCGAAAACCGATATCTATGGTTCGGAGCGGGTAGGAAACCTCCATAGTAAATTTCTACATAATTTTGGGCAGACGCCAAACTGCCCAGGACTATAACGCGTGCGTTGATCTGGAAATTCCTATACTCGCATTCTCTAGTTCAAAAGCTGAGATCGAGCGCTCGGAGCTCTCTCGAAAGCCACCTTGGTGACTTTCTTCAGAGCGTTTGAAATCGACCAACAGTTCTGTCCTTCGAAACGAGCATTTCAGTGACCTAAATCCAAAAACCCATCATCTGTTCTAACTTATTCTCGAGCCTTGTACACCCCACCCGCCACACCCACCCACCCCACGGGGGGGGGGGGGGGGGAGCCGATCGTTTTTCAAGTTGGGCCGGTCGGTATCCAGGACCGTAGGAGCCTCCGTAACGCGCGTCGATCGATAAATCCCTGCAGTCAGCTTCGCTAATTCAAAAGATAAGATAAAGGGTTCAGAGTGCACCGAAAGCCACCATAGTAACATTCAGTCAAGCTTAGGAAGCTACCAATCCGTCCGGTTCACTTAAACGAGCGTTGTTTTGGAAATTCCCATACTTACATTCGTTAGTTCGCAAGCCGAGATCGAGGGTTCGGGGTGCCCCGGAACCCATCATAGCAACTTTATACCAAGCTTGGGCAGCCGATCGTTATTCTCGTTGGCCCGGCCGCGATACAGAACCGTTGGGCCTCCGAAATGCACGTCGATCGTGAAATGCCTACGCTCGGCTTCACAAATTCGAAAACTGATATCCATGCTTTGAAGCGGCTAGGAAACCTCCATAGTAAATTTCTACGTAATTTTGGTAGACGCCAAACCGCTCGGACCTACGACGCGTGCGATGATCTAGAAATTCCTATACTCACATTAGCTAGTTGGAAAGCCGAGATCGAGCATTCGGAGCTCTCTCGAAAGCTATCGTGGGGACTTTCTGCAGAGCGTGGGAAATCGCCCAACCGTTCCGTCCTTCGAAACGTGCGTTTCATTGACCTAAATCTAAAAAACCCATCCTCTATTCAAATTTATTCTCAGGCCTTGTACACACCACCCGCCCCACCCACCCACCCACCTCATGGGGAGAGGGGGAGCCGATCGTTTTTCTAGTTGGGTCGGTCGCGATCCGGGGCTCCGAAACGCACGTCGATATGTTAATCCCGGCACTCGGCTTCACCAATTCAAAAGATAAGATCGAGGGTTAGGAACGCGTCGAAAGCCACCATAGTAATTTTCTGTCAAGTTTAGGAAGCTGTCCATCCGTCTGGGCCTCGGATACGAGCGTTGTTTGGAAAATTCCCATACACGCATTCGCCAGTTCGCCAGCCGTGATCGAGGGTTCAGAGCGCCCCAGAACCCATCATAGCAACTTTATTCTGAGTTTGGGCAGCCGAACGTTATTCTCGTTGGCCCGGCCGCGATACGGAACCACGGGGCCTCCAAAATGCACTTCAATCGTGAAATTCCTACGCTCGGCTTCACAAATTTGAAAACCGATATCTATGGTTCGGAGCGGCTACGAAACCTCCATAATAAATTTCTACGTAATTTGGGTAGACGCCAAACTGCCTGGCCCTACGACGCGTGCGTTGATCTGGAAATTCCTACACTCGCATTCGCTAGTTCGAAATCCAAGATCGAGCGTTCGGAGCTCTCTCGAAAGCCATCGTGGTGACTTTCGGCAGAGCGTTGGAAATCGCCAAACAGTTATGTCCTTCGAAACGAGCATTTCAGTGACCTAAATCCAAAAAACCCATCCTCTATTCTAACTTATTCTCGGGCCTTGTACATTCCAACCACCCACCCACCCCGAGGGGGGGGGGGGAGCTGATCTTTTTTCTAGTTGGACTGGTCGCGATCCGGGACCGTCCGGTCCTCTGAAACGCGCGTCAATCGGTAAATATCTGCACTCGGCTTTGCTAATTCAAAATATAAGATCGAGGGTTCGGTACGCGCCGAAAGCCATCATAGTAACTTTTAGTCAAGTTTAGAAAGCTGTCAGTCTGTCCTGGCCGCTTAAACGAGCGTTGTTTGAGAAATTCCCATACTCGCATTTGCCAGTTCGCAAGCTGAGATCGAGGGTTTGGGGCACCCCGGAACCTATTATAGTAACTTTATACCAAGTTTGGGCAGCTAATCATTATTCTCGTTGGCCTGGCCGCAATACAGAACTGTTGGGCCTCAGGAATGCTTGTCGATCGTGAAAAGCCAATGCTCGGCTTCACAAATTCGAAAACCGTTATCTATGCTACGGAGCGACTAGGAAACCTCCATAGTAAATTTCTATGTAATTTAGGTGGACGCCAAATCGCCCGGGCCTACGACGCGTGCGTTGATCTGGAAATTCCTATACACTAACATTCGCTAGTTGAAAGCCGAGATTGATCGTTTGGAGCTCTCTCGGAAGCCACCATGGTGACTTTCTGTAGAGCGTGGGAAATCGCCCAACAGTTCCATCCTTCGAAACGAGCGTTTCAGTGACCTAAATCCTAAAAGCCCATCCTCTGTTCTAATTTGTTCTCGGGCCTTGTACACACCACTATCCTCACCCACCCACCAACCTCATAAGGGGTAGCCGATCGGTTTTCTAGTTGGGCCGGTCGCGATCCGGGATCGTCTAGGGCTCCGAAACGCGCGTCGATCGGTGAATCCCTACACTCGGCTTCGCCAATTCAAAAGATAAGATCAAGGATTCGGAACGCGCCGAAAGCCACCATAGTAATTTTTTGTCAAGTTTAGGAATCTGTCCATCCGTCCGGCCCTCTGAAACGAGCGTTGTTGGGCAAATTCCCATACTCGCATTCACCAGTTCGCAAGCCGAGATCGAGGGTTCGGAGCGCCCCAGAACCCATCATAACATCTTTATACCAGGTTTGGGTAACCGAGCGTTATTCTCGTTGGCCCGGCCGCTATACAGAACCATTGGGCTTCCGAAATGCGCGTCGATCGTGAAATTCTAACGCTCGGCTTCGCAAATTCGAAAACCGATATCTATGGTTTTGAGCGGCTAGGAAAACTCCATAGTAAATTTCTACGTAATTTGGGTAGACGCCAAACCGCCCGGGCCTACGACGCGTGCGTTGATCTGGAAATTCCTATACTCACATTCGCTGGTTCGAAAGCCGAGATCGAGCGTTTGGAGCTCTCTCGAAAGCCACCGTGGTGACTTTCTACACAGCGTTGGAGATCGCCCAACAGTTTCGTCCTTCGAAATGACCGTCTCAGTGACCTAAATCCAAAAATCACATCCTATGTTATAATTTATTCTCGGGCCTTGTACACACCACCCACCCTACCCACCAACCCACCCCATAGGGGGGGAGGGGGTTGAGCCGATTGTTTTTCTAGTTGGGCCGCTAGCGATCCGGGACTGTCTGGGCCTCCGAAACACGCGTCTATCGGTAAATCCTGCACTCGTCTTCGCCAATTCAAAAGACAATATCGAGGGTTCGGAACACGCCGAAAGCCACCAAAGTAACTTTCTGTCAAGTTTAGGAAGCTGTCCATCAGTCCGGCCCTCTGAAACGAGCGTTGTTTGGGAAATTCCCATACTCGCATTCGCCAGTTCTCAAGCCGAGATCGAGGGTTCAGAGCACCCCAGAACCCACCATAACAACTTTATACCGAGTTTGAGCAGTCGAAAGTTATTCCCGTTGGCCCGACCGCGATACAGAACCGTCGGCCCTCCGAAATGCGCATCGATCGTGAAATTCCTACGCTTAGCATCACAAATTCGAAATCCGATATTTATGGTTTTGAGCGGCTAGGAAACCTCCATAGTAAATTTCTACGTAATTTGGGTAGACCCCAAACCGCCCGGGCCTACGACGCGTGCGTTGATATGGAAATTCCTGTACTCGCACTCGCTAGTTCGAAAGCCGAGATCGAGCGTTCGGATCTCTTCGAAAGCCACCGTGGTGACTTTCTGCAGAGCGTTGGAAATCGCCCAACAGTTCCGTCCTTAGAAATGAGCGTTTCAATGACCTAAATCCAAAAAACCCATCCTCTATTCTAATTTATTCTCGGGCTATGTACACGCCACGTGCCCCACCCACCCCCCGGGGGGAGGGCGGTATGGAGCCGATGGTTTTTCTAGTTGGGCCGGTATCGATCCGGGAAGGTCCGAGCCTCCGAAACACGTGCCGATCGGTAAATCTCTACACTCGGCTTCGCCAATTCCAAAGTTAAGATCGGGGGTTCAGAACGCGCTGAAAGCCACCTTAGTATTTTTTTGTCAAGTTTAGGAAGCTGTCCATCCGTCCGACTCTCTGAAACGGGCGTTGTTTGGGAAATTCCCAAACTCGCATTTGCTAGTTCGCAAGTCGAGATCAAGGGTTCAGAGCGCCTCAGAACCCATCATAGCAACTTTATACCGTGTTTGGGCAGCCGAACTTTATTCTCGTTGGCCCAGCCATGATACGGAACCATCGGGCCTCTGAAATGCGTGTCGATCGTGAAATTCCCACGCTCGGCTTCACAAATTTGAAAACCGATATCTATGGTTCGGAGCGGCTAGGAAACCTCCATAGTAAATTTCTACGTTATTTGGGTAGATGCCAAACCGCCCGAGCGTACGACGTGTGCGTTGATCTGGAAATTTCTGTACTCGCATTTTCTTGTTCGAAAGCTGAGATCAAGCATTCGGGGCTCTCTCGAAAGTCACCGTGGTGATTTTCTACAGAGCATTGGAAATCGTTCAATAGTTCTGTCCTTCGAAACGAGCATTTCCGTGACCTAAATCCAAAAAACCCATCCTCTGTTCTAGTTTATTCTCGGGCCTTGTACACACCACGCGCTCCACCCACCCACCCCACGGGGAGGGGGAGGGCGAGCCGATCGTTTTTCTAGTTGGGCCGGTCGTGATCCGGGACCATCTGGGCCTCCGAAATGCGCGTCGATCGGTAAATCCCTGCACTCGGCTTCGCTAATTCAAAAGATAAGTTCGAGGTTTTGGAGCGCACCAAAAGCCACCATAGTAAATTTCAGTCAAGCAAGAATGCTGTCAATCCGTCAGGGCCTCTTAAATGAGCGTTGTTTGGGAAATTCCCATACTCGCATTCGCCAGTTCGCAAGCCGAAATCGAGGGTTCGGGGCACCTTGGAACCCATCATAGCAACTGTACACCGAGTTTGGGCAGCCGAACGTTATTCTCGGTTTCCCGGCCGCAATACGGAACCGTCAGGCCTCCGAAATGCGCGTCGACCGTGAAATTCCTTTGTCCGACTTCACAAATTCGAAAATCGATATCTGTGGTTCGGAGCGGCTAGGAAACCTTTATAGTAAATTTCTACGTAAAGTAGGTAGACGCCAAACTGCCCAGGCTTATGACGTGTGCTTAATCTGGAAATTCCTATACTCGCATTCGATAGTTCGAAAGCCAAGATCGAGCGTTCTAAGCTCTCTCGAAAGACACCGTGATGATTTTCTGTAGAGCATGGCAAATCGCCCAACAGTTCCATCCTTCGAAATGTGCGTTTCAGTTACCTAAATTTAAGAAAACCATCTCTATTCTAATTTATTCTCGGGCCTTGTACACGCCACCCGCCCTACCCACACACCCACCCTACGAGGGGGGAGCCGATCGTTTTTCTAGTTGGGCCGGTCGCGATCTGGGATTGTCCGGGCCTCCGAAACGCACGTCGATCTGTAAATCCCTACACTCGGCTTCACCAATTCAAAAGATATGATCGATTGTTCTGAACGCGCCGAAAGCCACAATAGTAACTTTCTGTCAAGTTTAGGAAGTAGTTCATCTGTCTGGGTCTCTGAAACGAGCGTTATTTGGGAAATTCCCATAATCACATTCGCCAGTTCGCAAGCCGAGATCGAGGGTTTGGAGCATCTCGGAACCCATCATAGCAACTTTATACCGAGTTTGGGCAGCCGAATGTTATTCTCATTGGCCCGGTCGCGATACGAAACCGTCGGGCCTCCGAAATGCACGTCAATCGTGAAATTCCTTCGCCCGACTTCACAAATTCGAAAACCGATATCCATGGTTCAGAGCGGCTAGGAAACCTTTATAGTAAATTTCGACGTAATTTGGGTAGACGCCAAACCGCCCGGGCTCAGGACGCATGCATTGATCTGGAAATTCCTATACTCACATTTGCTAGTTCGAAAGCCGAGATCGATTATTCAGAGCTCTCTCGAAAGCCACCGTGATGACTTTCTGCAGAGCGTGGGAAATCGCCCAACAGTTCCGTCCTTCGAAACGAGCTTTTCAGGGACCTAAATACAAAAAACCCATCCCCTATTCTAATTTATTCTCGGGCCTTGTACACACCACCCTCCCCACTCTCCCACCCACCCCATGAGGGGGAGCCGATCGTTTTTCTAGTTGGGCCGGTCGCGATCCGGAACTGTCCAGGCCTCCGAAACGCGCGTCGATCAGTAAATCCCTGTACTCGGCTTCGCCAATTCAAAAGATAAGATCGAGGGTTAGGAACGCACCGAAAGCCACCATAGTGACTTTCTATCAAGTTTAGGAAGCTGTCCATCCGTCCCGGCCTCGGAAACGAGCGTTGTTTGGGAAATTCCCATTATCGCATTCGCCAGTTCGCAAGCCGAGATCGAGCCTTCGAAACGAGCGTTTCAGTGACCTAAATCCAAAAAAACCATCCTCTGTTCTAATTTATTCTCGGTCCTTATACACACCACCCACCCCACCCACCCCCCACATCATGGGGGGGAGTCGATCGTTTTTCTAGTTGGGCCGGTAGGGATCCGGGACCGTCCGGGCCTTCGAAACGCATGTCGATTGGTAAATCCCTGCACTCGGCTTCGCTAATTCAAAAGATAAGATCAAGGGTTCGGAGCGCGCCAAAAGCCACCTTAGTAACTTTCAATCATTCTTAGGAAGCTATCAATCTGTTTGCGCCTCTTAAATGAGCGTTTTTTGGGAAATTCCCATACTCGCATTCGTCAGTTTGCAAGCCGAGATCGAGGGTTCGGGGCGCCCCGGAACCAATCATACCAACTTTATACCGAGTTTGGGCAGCCGAACGTTATTCTCTTTGGCCCGGTCGTGATACGGAACCGTTGGGCCTCCGAAATGCGTGTCGATCGTGAAATGCCTACGCTCGGCTTCACAAATTCGAAAACCGATATCTATGCTTCGGAGCAGCTAGGAAACCTCCATAGTAAATTTCTAAGTAATTTGGGTAGACGCCAAACCGCCCGGGCCTACGACGCGTGCGTTGATCTGTAAATTCCTATACTCACATTCGCTAGTTGGAAAGACGAGATCGAGTGTTCGGAGCTCTCTCGAAAGCCACAGTGATGATTTTCTAAAGAGCATGGGAAATCTCCCAACAGTTCCATCCTTCGAAATGAGCATTTCAGTGACCTAAATTCTAAAAACCCATCTTATGGTCTAATTTATTCTTGGGCCTTGTACACACCACCCGCCCCACCCACCCCAGGGGGGTGAGCCGATTGTTTTTGTAGTTGGGTCAGTCACGATTCGGGACCGTCCGGGCCTCCGAAACACGTGTTGATCGGTAAATCCCTACACTCGGCTTCGCTAATTCAAAAGATAAGATCGATGGTTCGGAGCGCGCCGAAAGCCACCATAGTAACTTTCAGTCATGCTTAGAAAGCTGTCAATCCGTTTGAGCCTCTTAAACGAGTGTTGTTTGGGAAATTCCCATACTTGCATTCGACAATTCGCAAGCCGAGATTGAGGGTTTGGGGCACCCCGGAACCCATCATAGCAACTTTACACCGAGTTTGGGTAGCATATCGTTATTCCCGTTGGCTCGGCCGCGATACAGAACTGTCGGGACTCCGAAATGCACGTCAATCGTGAAATGCCTACGCTCGGCTTCACAAATTCGAAAACCGATATCAATGCTTCGAAGCGGCTAGGAAACCTCCATAGTAAATTTCTAAGTAATTTGGGAATACGCCAAACCGCCCAGGCCTACGACGCGTGAGTCAATCTGGAAATTCCTGTACTCACATTCGCTAGATGGAAAGCCGAAATCGAGCGTTCGGAACTCTCTCGAAAGCCACCGTGGTGACTTTCTACAGAGCGTGGGAAATCGCCCAACAGTTCCTTCGAAACGAGCGTTTCAGTGACCTAAATCCAAAAAAGCCATCTTATGTTCTAATTTATTTTCGGGCCCTGTACACACCACCCGTCCCACCCACCTACCCACCCCATGGGGGAGGGGGAGGGGGAAGGGAGCCAATCATTTTTCTAGTTGGGTCGGTCACGATCCGGGACCGTCCGGGTCTCCGAAACGCGGGTCGATCGGTAAATTCCTGCACTCGGCTTCGCTAATTCAAAAAATAATATCGAGGGTTCGGAGTGCGCTGAAAGCAACTATAGTAACTTTCAGTCAAGCTTAGAAAGCTGTCAATCCGTCCGGGCCTCTTAAACGAGCATTGTTTTGGAAATTCCCATACTCGCATTCGACAGTTCGGAAGCTGAGATTGTGGGTTCGGGGCACCCCGGAACTCACCATAGCAACTTTATACCGAGATTGGGCAGCCGAACATTATTCTCGTTGGCCCGACCACGATACGGAACCATCAGGCCTTCGAAATGAGCATCTATCATGAAATTCCTACGCCTGACTTCACAAATTCGAAATCAATATTTATGGTTCAGAGTGGCTAGGAAACCTTTATAGTAAATTTCTACGTAATTTGGGTAGACGCAAAACCGCCCAGACTTATGACGCGTGCGTTGATTTGGAAATTCCTATACTCGCATTGCTAGTTCGAAAGCCGAGATCGAGCGTTCGGGGCTCTCTCGAAAGCCACCATGATGACTTTCTCTAGAGCTGGAAAATCGCCCAACAGTTCCGTCCTTCGAAACGAGCGTTTCAGTGACCTAAATCCCAAAAACCCATCCTCTGTTCTGATTTATTCTCGGGCCTTGTACACACCACCCACCCCACTCACCCACCCCATGGAGGGGAGTCGATCGTTTTTCTAGTTGGGTCAGTCGGGATCCGGGACCGTCTAGGCCTTCGAAACGCGCGTCAATCAGTAAATCCCTACTCTCGGCTTCACTAATTCAAAAGATAAGATTGAGGGAACTTTCAGTCATGCTTAGGAAGCTATCAATCTGTCCGGTCCTCTTAAACGAGCGTTGTTAGGGAAATTCCCATACTCGTACTCGTCAGTTCGCAAGTCGAAATCGAGGGTTCGAGGCGCCCTGGAACCCATCATAGCAACTTTATACCGAGTTTGGGCAGCCGATCATTATTCTTGCTGGCCAGGCCGCGATACGGAACCATCGGGCCTCCGAAATGCACGTCGATCATAAATTGCCTACGCTCGGCTTCACAAATTTGAAAACCGATATCTATGCTTTGGAGCGGCTACGAAACCTCCACAGTAAATTTCTAAGTAATTTGGGTAGAAGCCAAACCGCCCATTCCTACAACGCGTGCGTTGATCTGGAAATTCCTATACTCACATTCGCTAGTTGGAAAGCCGAGATCGAGCGTTCGGAGCTCTCTCGAAAGCCACCGCGGTGACTTTCTGTAGAGCATGGGAAATCACCCAACAGTTCCATCCTTCGAAACGAGCGTTTCAGTGACCTAAATCCAAAAAACCCATCTTATGTTCTAATTTATTCTCGGGCCTTGTACACACCACCCGCCCCCCTATCCACCCACCCACCCACCCACCCAGGGGGGGTGAGCCGATCGTTTTCGTAGTTGGGTCGGTCACGATCTGGGACCGTCCGGCCTCTGAAACACGCATCGATCGGTAAATCCCCACACTCGGCTTTGCTAATTCAAAAGATAAGATCGAGGGTTCGGAGCGCGCCGAAAGCCACCATAGAAACTTTCAGTCAAGCTTAGAAAGCTGTCAATCCGTCCAGGCCTCTTAAACGAGCGTTGTTTGGGAAATTCACATACTCGCATTCGCCATTTCGCAAGCCGGGATCGAGGGTTTGGGGCACCTCGTAACCCATTAAAGCAACTTTATACCGAGTTTGGGCAGCCAAACGCTATTCTTGTCGGCTCGACCGCGATACGGAACCGTCGGGCCTCGGAAATGCGCGTCAATCGTGAAATTCGTACGCCCGGCTTCACATATTCGAAAACCAATATCTATGGCTTGGAGCGGATAGGAAACCTTTATAGTAAATTTCTACGTAATTTGGGTAGACGCCAAACCGCCTGGGCTTACGACGCGTGCATTGATCTAGAAATTACTATAATCGTATTCGCTAGTTCGAAAGCCGAGATCGAGCATTCGGAGCTCTCTCGAAAGCTACCGTGATGAATTTTGCAGAGCGTGGGAAATCGTCCAACAGTTCCGTCCTTCGAAATGAGAGTTTCAGTGACCTAAATCCAAAAAACCCATCCTCTGTTCTAATTTGTTCTTGGTCCTTGTACACACCACCCGCCCCACCCACCCACCCCACGAGGGGGAGCCAAACGTTTTTCTATTTGGGCTGGTCGTGATCCGGGACCGTTCGGGCCTCCGATACACGTGTCGATAGGTAAATCCCTACACTAGGCTTCGCCAATTCAAAAGATAAGATCGAGGGTTCACACCGAAAGCCACCATAGTAGCTTTCTGTTATGTTTAGGAAGCCGTCCATCCGTTCGGGCTTTTGAAACGAGCGTTATTTGGGAAATTCCCATACTCGCATTCGCCAGTTCGCAAGCCGAGATCGAGGATTCGGAGCATCCCAGAACCCATCATTCAACTTTATTCCTAATTGGGTAGCCGAACGTTATTCTCGTTGGCCCGGCTGCGATACAGAACCGTCGGGCCTCCGAAATGCGCGTCAATCGTGAAATCCCTACGCTCGGCTTCACAAATTCGAAAACCGATATCTATGCTTTAGAGCGGCTAGGAAACCTCCATAGTAAATTTTTACTTAAATTGGGAAGATGCCAAACTGCCCGAGCCTACGACACGTGCGTTGATCTGGAAATTCCTATACTCGCATTCGCTAGTTCGAAAGCCGAGATCGAGCGTTCGGAGCTCTCTCGAAAGCCACCGTGGTGACTTTCTGTAGAGCGTTTGAAATCACCCAACAGTTCTATCCTTCGAAACGAGCATTTCAGTGACCTAAATCCAAAAACCCATCATCTGTTCTAATTTATTCTCTGGCCTTGTACACAACACCCGCCCTACCCACCCACCCCATGGGGGGGGTGGGGAGCTGATCGTTTTTGAAGTTGGGTCGGTCGGGATCCGAGACAGTCCGGCCCTTCGAAACGCGCGTCGATGGATAAATCTCTGCACTCGGCTTCACTAATTCAAAAGATAAAATCGAGGTTCGGAGCGCGCCGAAAGCCACCATAGCAACTTTCATTCATGCTTAGGAAGCTATCAATCCATCTGGGCCTCTTAAACGAGCATTGTTTGCGAAATTCCCATACTCGCATTCATCAGTTCGCAATCCGAGATCGAGGGTTCGGGGCGCCACGGAACCCATCATAGCAACTTTATATCGAGTTAGGGCAGCCGTTTGTTATTCACGTTGGCCCAGCCACGATGTAGGACTTTCGGGACTCCGAAATGCGCGTCAATCCTGAAATGCCTACGCTCGGCTTCACAAATTCGAAATCCGATATCAATGATTCGGAGCGGCTAGGAAACCTCCATAGTAAATTTCTAAGTAATTTGGGTAGACGCCAAACCGCCCGGGCCTACGACGCGTGCGTTGATCTGTAAATTCCCATACTCACATTCGCTAGTTGGAAAGCCGAGATCGAGCGTTCGGAGCTCTCTCGAAAGCCACCGTGGTGACTTTCTACTGAGCGTAGGGAATCACCCAACAGTTCCATCCTTCGAAACGAGCGCTCTAGTGACCTAAATCCAAAAAACCCATCTTATTTTCTAATTTATTCTCGGGCCTTGTACACACCACCCGCCCTACCCACCTATCCACCCCACAGGGGTGTGGGAGGGAGCTGATCGTTTATGTAGTTGGGTCGATCATGATCCGGGGCCGTCCGGGTCTCCGAAACGCGCGTTGATCGGTAAATCACCGCACTCGGCTTTGCTAATTAAAAAGATAAGATCGAGGGTTCGGAGTGCGCCGAAAGCCACCATAGTAATTTTCAGTCAAGCTTAGAAAGCTTACAATCCATCCGGGCCTCTTAAACGAGCGTTGTTTGGGAAATTCCCATACTCGCATTCACCAGTTCGCAAGCCGAGATCGAGGGTTCAGGGCACCCCGGAATCCATCATAGCAACTTTATACCGAGGTTGGGAAGCGAAACGTTATTCTCGTTGGCTCGGCCACAATACGGAACCGTCGGGCCTCCGAAATGTGCGTCGAACATGAAATTCCTACGCCCGGCTTCACAAATTCAAAAATTAATATCTATGATTCGGAGCAGCTAGGAAACCTTTATAGTAAATTTCTACGTAATTTGGGTAGATGCAAAACCGCCCGGGCTTACGTCACGTGCGTTGATCTGGGAATTCCTATACTCGCATTCGCTAGTTCGAAAGCCGAGATCGAGCATCCACAGCTCTCTCGAAAGCCACCATGATGACTTTCTGCAGAGCGTGGGAAATCGCTCAACAGTTCCGTCCTTCGAAGCGAGCATTTCAGTGACCTAAATCCAAAAGACCCATCCTTCGTTCTAATTTATTCTCGGGCCTTGTACACACCACCCACCCCACCCACCATGGGGGGGAGCCGATGGTTTTTCTAGTTGGGCCGGTCGGGATTCGGGACCATTCGGGCCTTCGAAACGCGCATCGATCGGTAAATCCCTGCACTCAGCTTCGCAAATTCAAAAGATAAGATCGAGGGTTCGGAGTGAGACGAAAGCCACCATAGTAACTTTCAGTCATACTTTGGAAGCTATCAATCTGTCTGGGCCTCTTAAACGAGCGTTGTTCGGGAAATTCCCAAACTCGCATTCGTCAGTTCACAAGTTGAGATCGAGGGTTCGGTATGCCCCGGAACCCATCATAGCAACTTTATACCGAGTTTGGGCAGCCGATCGTTATTCTCATTGGCCCAGCCGTGATACGGAACCGTCGGGCCTTCGAAATGCGCGTCGATCATTAAATGCCTACGCTCGGCTTCACAAATTCGAAAACCGATATCTATGCTTCTGAGCGGCAAGGAAACATCCATAGTAAATTTCTAAGTAATTCGGGTAGACGCCAAACTGCCAGGGCATATGACGCGTGTGTTGATCTAGAAATTCCTATACTCACATTCGCTAGTTGGAAAGCCGAGATCGAGCGTGCGAAGCTCTCTCGAAAGCCTCCGTGGTGACTTTCTGTAGAGCTTTGGAAATCGCCCAACAGTTCCGTCCTTCGAAATGAGCGTTTCAGTGACCTAAATCAAAAAAACCCATATTATTTTCTAATTTATTCTTAGGCCTTGTACACACCACCTGCCCTACCCACCCACCCACCCCACGAGGGGGGGAGCCGATCGTTTTTCTAGATGGGCCGGTCGCGATCCGGGACCGTCTGGGCCTCCAAAAAGCGCGTCGATCTGTAAATCCATACACTCGGCTTCGCCAATACAGAAGATAAGATCAAGGGTTCAGAACACGCCAAAATCCACCATTGTAACTTTGTGTCAAGTTTAGGAATATATCCATCCGTTCGGGCCTCTGAAACGAGCGTAATTTGGGAAATTCCCTTACTCACATTCGCAAGTTCGCAAGCCGAGATCAAGGGTTCGGAGCGTCCCAGAACCCATCATAGCAACTTTATATCGAGTTTGGGAAGCCGAATGTTATTCTTGTCATCCCGGCTGCGATACGGAATCGTCGGGCCTCAGAAATTCGCGTCGATCATGAAATTCCTAAGCACGACTTCACAAATTCGAAAACCGATATCTATGGCTCGGAGTGGCTTGGAAACCTCCATAGTAAATTTCTACGTAATTTGGGTAGACGCCAAACTGCCTGGGCCTACGACACATGCGTTGATCTGGAAATTTCTATACTCGCATTTGCTAGTTCGAAAGCCGAGATCGAGCGTTCGGAGCTCTCTCGAAAGCCACCGCTGTTACTTTCTGTAGAGCATTTGAAATTGCCCAACAGTTCTGTCCTTCGAAACAAGCATTTCAGTGACCTAAATCCAAAAACACATCATCTGTTCTAATTTATTCTCGAGCCTAGTACACCCTACCCGCCCCCGGCCACCCACCCCATAAGGGGGTGGGGGAGCCGATCGTTATTCTAGTTGGACTGGTCGCGATCCGGGACCGTCCGGGCCTTTGAAACTCGCGTCGACCGGTAAATCCCTGCACTCAACTTTGCTAATTCAAAAGATAAGATCGAGGGTTCAGAGTGCGCCGAAAGCCACCATAGTAACTTTCAGTCATGCTTAGGATGTTATCAATCCGTCTGGGCCTCTTAAACGAGCGTTGTTTGGGAAATTCCTATACTTGCATTCGTCAGTTCGCAATCCAAGATCGAGGGTTCGGGGCGCCCCAAAACCCATCATAGCAAATTTATACCAAGTTTGGGCAGCCGATCGTTATTCTCGTTGGCCCGACCGCGATACGGAATCGTTGGGCCTCCGAAATGTGTGTCGATCGTGAAATGCCTACGCTCGGCTTCACAAATTCGAAAACCGATATATATGCTTCGGAGCGGCTAGGAAACCTCCACAGTAAATTTTTATGTAATTTGGGTAGACGCCAAACCGCCCGAACCTACGACGCGTGCGTTGATCTGGAAATTCCTATACTCACATTCGCTAGTTGAAAAGCCGAGATCGAGCGTTCAGAGCTCTCTCGAAAACCACCGTGGTGACTTTCTGCAGAGCGATGCAAATCGCCCAACAGTTCTGTCCTTCGAAACGAGCGTTTCAGTGAACTAAATCCAAAAGACCCATCCTCTGTTCTAGTTTATTATCGGGCCTTGTACACACCACCTGCCCCACACACTCACCCACCCCACGAGGGGGGAGCCAATGGTTTTTCTTGTTGGGCCGGCCGCGATCCGGGACCGTCCAGGCCTCCGAAACGCGCGTTGATTGTTAAATCCCTACACTCGGCTTCACACATTCAAAAGATATGATCAAGGATTCGGAAAGCGCGAAAAGTCAACATAGTAACTTTCTGTCAAGTTTTGGAAGTTGTCCATTCGTCCGGGAATCTGAAACAAGCATTGTTTGGGAAATTCCCATACTCGCATTCGCCAGTTCGTAAGCCAAGATCGAGGGTTCGGGGCGCCCCAGAACCAATCATAGCAACTTTATACCGAGTCTGGGCAGCCGAACGTTATTCTCATTGGCCCAGCAGCGATATAAAACCATCGGGACCCAGAAATGCGCGTCGATCGTGAAATTCCTACGCTCATCTTCACAAATTCGAAAATTGATATCTATGGTTCAGAGCGGCTAGGAAACCTTATAGTAAATTTCTACGTAATTTGGGTAGACGCCAAACCGCCCAGGCTTATGACGCGTGCATTGATCTGGAATTTCCTGTACTCACATTCGCCAGTTCGAAAGCCAAGATCGAGCATTCGGAGCTCTCTCGAAAGCCACCGTGATGACTTTCTACAGAGCGTGGGAAATCGCCCAACAGTTCTGTCCTTCGAAACGAGCGCTTCAGTGACCTAAATCCAAAAAACCTACCCTCTGTTCTAATTTATTCTTGGGCCTTGTACACAATACCTGCCCAACCCACTCACCCACCCCACGAGGGGGGAGACAATGGTTTTTCTTGTTGGGCCGGCCGCGATCCGGGACCGTCTGTGCCTCTGAAACGCACGCCAATTGTTAAATCCCTACACTCGGCTTCACACATTCAAAAGATAAGATCGAGGATTCAGAAAGCGCCAAAAGTCAACATAGTAACTTTCTGTCAAGTTTAGGAAGTTTTCCATTTATCCGGGAATCTCAAACAAGCGTTGTTTGGGAAATTCCCATACTCGCATTCGCCAGTTCGCAAGCCGAGATCGAGGGTTCGGGGCGCCCTAGAACCAATCACAGCAACTTTATACCGAGTTTGGGCAGCCGAACGTTATTCTCATTGGCCCAGCAGCGATACGGAATCGTCGGGCCTCCGAAATGCGCGTCGATCGTGAAATTCCTACACTCATATTCACAAATTCGAAAATTAATATCTACGGTTCAGAGCGACTAGGAAACCTTATAGTAAATTTCTACGTAATTTGGGTAGACGCCAAACCGCCCGGGCTTATGACGCGTGCATTGATCTGGAATTTCCGGCACTCACATTCGCCAGTTCGAAAGCCAAGATCGAGCATTCGGAGCTCTCTCGAAAGCCACCGTGATGACTTTCTACAAAGCGTGGGAAATCGCCCAACAGTTCTGTCCTTCGAAACGAGCGTTTCAGTGACCTAAATCCAAAAAACCTACCCTCTGTTATAATTTATTCTCGGGCCTTGTAGACACCACCCGCCCCCTCCACCCACCCACCCCATGAGGGGGGGAGCCGATCGTTTTTCTAGTTGGGCCGCAAGCGATCCGGGACCGTCCGGGCCTCCGAAACGCGCGTCGATAGGTAAATCCCTGCACTCGGCTTCGCCAATTCAAAAGATAAGATCGAGGGTTCGGAACGCCCCGAAAGCCACCATAGTGACTTTTTGTCAAGTTTAGGAAGCTGTCCATCCGTCCGAGCCTATGAAACGAGCATTTTTTGGGAAAATTCCACACTCGCATTCGCCAGTTCGCAAGTCGAGATCGAGGGTTCGGAGCCCCCCGGAACCCATCATAGCAACTTTATACCGAGTTTGGGCAGCTGAACGTTATTCTCGTTGGCTCGGCCGCGATACCAGATATCTATGCTCGAGTTCACGAATTCGATAACAGATATCTATGGTTCGGAGCGGCTAGGACTCCTCCATAGTAAATTTCTACGTAATTTAGGCAGACGCCAAACTGCCTGGGCCTATGACGCATGCGTTGATCTGGAAATTCCTAAACTTACATTCGCTAGTTCGAAAGCCGAGATCGAGCGTTTTGGGCTCTCTTGAAAGGCACCGTGGTGACTTTACACAGAGCATTTGAAATCACCCAACTGTTCTGTCCTTCGAAACAAGCATTTCAGTGACCTAAATCCCAAAACCCATCATCTGCTCTAATTTATTCTCGGGCCTTGTACACACCACCCACCCAACCCACCCATGCACCCAACGGGGGGGGGGGGGGGAGGGGAGCCGATCATTTTTCTAGTTGGGCCGGTCGGATCCCGGACCGTCTGGGCCTTCGAAACGCGCGTCAATCGATAAATCCCAACACTCGGCTTCGCTAATTCAAAAGATAAAATCAAGGGTTCGGAGCGCGCCGAAAGCCATCATAGTAACCTTCAGTCAAGCTTAAGAAGCTATCAATCCATCCGGGTCTCTTAAACGAGCGTTTTTTGGAAAATTCCCATACTCGCATTCGTTAGTTCGCAAGCCGAGATCGAGGGTTCGGGGCACCCCGGAACCCATCATAGCAACTTTATACCGAGTTTGGGTATCCGATCGTTATTCTCGTTGGCCCGACCGCGATACGGAACTGTCGGGCCTCTGAAATGCGTGTCGATCGTGAAATGCCTACGCTTGGCTTCACAAGTTCGAAAAGCGATATCAATGCTTCGGAGCGGCTCGGAAACCTCCATATTAAATTTCTACGTAATTTGGGTAGACGCCAAACCGCCCGGGCCTACGACCCATGCGCTGATCTGGAAATTCCTATACTCACATTCACTAGTTGGAAAGCCGAAATCAATCGTTCGGAGCTCTCTCGAAAGCCACTGTAGTGACTTTCTGTAGAGCATGGGAAATCGCCCAACAGTTCCGTCCTTCGAAACGAGCGTTTCAGTGACCTAAATACAAAAAACCCATCCCATGTTCTAATTTATTCTCGGGCCTTGTACACACCACCCACCCCAACCACCCACCCACCCCATGAGGGGGAGCCGATCGTTTTTCTAGTTGGGCCGGTCGCGATCCGGGACCGTCCGAGCCTCCGAAACGCGCGTCGATCTGTAAATCCCTGCACTCGGCTTCGCCAATTCAAAAGATAATATCAAGGGTTTGGAACGCGCCGAAAGCCACCATAGTAACTTTCTGTCAAGTTTAGGAAGCTATCCATCCGTTTTGGCCTCTGAAGGGAGCGTTATTCGAGAAATTCTCATACTCACATTCGCCAAATCGTAAGCCGAGATCAAGTGTTCGGAGTGCCCTGGAACCCATCATAGCAACTTTATACCGAGTTTGTGCAGCCGAACTTTATTCTCGTTGGCCCGACCCCGATACGGAACCGTCGGGCTTCCGAAATGCGCGTCGATTGTGAAATTCCTATGCCCGCCTTCACAAATTCGAAAACCGATATGTATGGTTCGGAGCGGGTAGGAAACCTCCACAGTAAATTTCTACGAAATTTTGGCAGACGCCAAACTGCCCGGGACTATGACGCGTGCGTTGGTATGGAAATTCCTATACTCGCATTCGTTAGTTCGAAAGCCGAGATCGAGCGCTCGGAGCTCTCTCGAAAGCCACCATGATGACTTTCTTCAGAGCGTTTGAAATCGACCAACAGTTCTGTCCTTCGAAACGAGCATTTCAGTGACCTAAATCCAAAAACCCATCATCTGTTCTAACTAATTCTCGGGCCTTGTACACCCCACCCGCCCCATCCACCCACCCACCCCAAGGGGGGAGCCTATCGTTTTTCTAGTTGGGCCGGTCGGGATCCGGGACCCTCCGAGCCTCCGTAACGCGCGTCAACCGGTAAATCCCTGCACTCAGCTTCGCTATTTCAAAAGATAAGATCAAGGGTTCAGAGTGCTCCGAAAGCCACCACAGTAACGTTCAGTCAAGCGTAGGAAGCTATCAATCCGTCCGGGTCTCTTAAACGATCGTTGTTTGGGAAATTCCCATACTCGCATTCGTCAATTCGAAAGCCGAGATTGAGGGTTCGGGGCGCCCCAGAACCCATCATAGCAACTTTATACCGAGCTTGGGAAGACGATCGTTATTCTCGTTGGCCCGGCCGCGATACGGAACTGTCGGGCCTCCGAAATGCGCGTCGATCGTGAAATGCCTATGCTCGGCTTCACAAATTCAAAAACCGATATCTATGCTTGGGAGCGGCTAGGAAACCTCCATAGTAAATTTCTACGTAATTTGGCTAGACGCCAAACCTCCCGGGCCTACGACACGTGCGTTGATCTAGAAACTCCTATACTCACATTCGCTAGTTGGAAAGCCGAGATCGAGCGTTCGGAGCTCTCTTGAAAGCCACCGTGTGGACTTTCTACAGAGCATGGGAAATCACCCAATAGTTTCGTCCTTCGAAACGAGCGTTTCAGTGACCTAACTCCAAAAAACCCATCCGCTGTTCTAATTTATTCTCGGGCCTTGCGCACACCACCCGCCCCACCCACTCACCCACCGCACGAGGGGGAGCAGATGGTTTTTCTTGTTGGGCCGGTCGAGATCCGGGACCGTCCTGGCCTCCGAAACGCTCGTCGATCGCTAAATCCCTACACTCAGCTTCGCACATTCAAAAGATAAGATCGAGGGTTCGGAATGCGCCGAAAGTCAACATTGTAACTTTCTGTCAATTTTAGGAATCCGTCCATCCGTTCGGGAATCTGAAACGAGCATTGTTTGGGAAATTCCCGTACTCGCATTCGCTAGTTCGCAAGCCGAGATCGAGGGTTCGGGTTGCCCAAGAACCCATCATAGCAACTTTATACTGAGTTTGGGAAGCCGAACGTCTTTCTCGTTGGCCCGACAACGTTATGGAACCGTCAGGCCTCTGAAATGCCTATCGATCGTGAAATTCCCATGCTCAGCTTCACAAATTCGAAAATCGATATTTATGGTTCAGAGCATTTAGGAAACATTTATAGCAAATTTCTACGTAATTTGGGTAGACGCCAAACCGCCCGGGCTTATGACGCGTGCATTGATCTGTAATTTCCTGTACTCGCATTCGCTAGTTCGAAATCCGAGATCGAGCGTTCGCAGCTCTCTCGAAAGCCACCGTGATGACTTTCTACAGAGCGTAGGAAATCGCCCAACAGTTCTGTCCTTTGAAACGAGCGGTTCAGTGACCTAAATCCAAAAAACCTACTCACTATTCTAATTTATTCTCGGGCCTTGTAGACACCACCCGCCCCATCCACCCACCGACCCCACGAGGGGAGGAGTCGATCATTTTTCCAATTGGGCCGACAGCGATCCAGGACCGTCCGGGACTCCGAAACGCGCGTCGATTAGTAAATCCCTGCACTCGGCATCACCAATTCAAAAGATAAGATCGAGGGTTCGGAACGCGCCAAAAGCCACCATACTAACTTTCTGTCAAGTTTAGGAAGCTGTCCATCCGTTCGGGCCTCTGAAACGAGCATTTTTGGGAAATTTCCATACCCGCATTCGCTAGTTCCCAAGCCGAGATCGAGGGTCCGGAGCCCCCTGGAACCCACCATAGCAACTTTATATCGAGTTCGTGCAGCCAAACGTTATTCTCGTTGGCTCGGCCGCGATACGGAACCATCGGGCATTCGAAATGCGGGTCGATCATGAAATTCCCATGCTCGACTTCACAAATTCGAAAACAGATATCTATGGTTCGAAGCGGCTAGGAAACCTCCATAGTAAATTTCTACGTAATTTAGGTAGACGCCAAACTGCCCGGGCCTACGACGTGTGTGTTGATCTGGAATTTCCTAAACTTGCATTCACTAGTTTGAAAGCCGAGATCGAGCGTTTGGGGCTCTCTTGGAAGCCACCATGGTGACTTTTTACATAGTGTTTGAAATCATCCAACAAATCTGTCCTTCGAAACGAGCATTTCAGTGACCTAAATCCAAAAACCCACCATTTGTTCTAATTTATTCTCAGGCCTTACACACACCACCCACCCCACCCACCCATGCACCCAACGGGGAGGGGTGAGCCGATCATTTTTTTATTTAGGCCGGTCGGATCCAAGACCATTTGGGCCTTCGAAACGCGCGTCGATCGATAAATCCCTGCACTCGGCTTCGCTAATTCAAAAGATAAGATCAAGTGTTCGGAGCGCGCCGAAAGCCATCATAGTAACTTTCAGTCAAGCTTAGGAAGCTATCAATCCATCTGGGCCTCTTAAACCAGCAGTGTTTGGGAAATTCCCATACTCGCATTCATTAGTTCGCAAGCCGAGATCGAGGGTTCGGGGCACCCCGGAACCCATCATAGCAAATTTATACCGAGTTTGGGTAGCCGATCGTTATTCTCGTTGGCCCGACCACGATACAGAACTATCGGGACTCCGAAATGCGCGTTGATCGTGAAATGCCTACGCTCGGCTTCACAAATTCGAAAATCGATATTAACGCTTCGGAGTGGCTAGGAAGCCTCCATAGTAAATTTCTACGTAATTTGGGTAGACGCCAAATCGCCCAGGCCTACGACCCATGCGTTGATCCGGAAATTCCTATACTCACATTCGCTAGTTGGAAAGACGAATTCAAGCGTTCAGAGCTCTCTCGAAAGCCACCGTAGTGACTTTCTGTAGAGCGTGGGAAATCGCCCAACAGTTCCGTTCTTCGAAACGAGCGTTTCAGTGACCTAAATACAAAAAACCGATCCCTAGTTCTAATTTATTCTCGGGCCTTGTACAGACCACCTGCCCCACCCACCCACCCACCCCATGAAGGGGAGCCGATCATTTTTCTAGTTGGGCCGGTAGCGATCCGGGACTGTCCGGGCCTCCGAAACGCGCCTCGATCGGTAAATCCCTGCACTCGGCTTCGCCAATTCAAAAGATAAGATCGAGGGTTCGGAATGCGCCGAAAGCCACCATAGTAACTTTCTAACAAGTTTAGGAAGCTGTCCATCAGTCTTGGCCTCTGAAGCGATCGTTGTTCGGGAAATTCTCATAGTCACATTCGCCAAATCGCAAGCCGAGATCGAGGGTTTGGAGTTCCCCGGAACCCATCATAGCAACTTTATACCAAGTTTGTGCAGCCGACCGTTATTCTCGTTGGCCGACCGCGATATGGAACCGGCGGGCTTCCGAAATGCGCGTCGATTGTGAAATTCCTACGCTTGGCTTCACAAATTCGAAAACCGATATATATGGTTCGGAGCGGGAAGGAAACCTCCATAGTAAATTTCAACATAATTTTGGGCAGACGCCAAACTGCCCAGGACTATGACGCGTCCGTTGTTCTGGAAATTCCTATACTCGCATTCGCTAGTTCAAAAGCTGAGATCGAGCACTCGGAGCTCTCTTGAAAGCCACCTTGGTGACTTTCTTCTGAGCGTTTGAAATCGACCAACTGTTCTGTCCTTTGAAACGAGCATTTCAGTGACATAAATCCAAAAACCCATCATCTGTTCTAACTTATGTTGAAATCCAGGATTGTAGGAGCCAATTGTTTTTCTAGTTGGGCCGGTCGGAATCCAGGACTGTAGGAGCCTCCGTAACGCGCGTCGATCGATAAATCCCTGCAGTCAGCTTCGCTAATTCAAAAGATAAGATCAAGGGTTCAGAGTGCGCCGAAAGCCAGCATAGTAACATTCAGTCAAGCTTAGGGAACTACCAATCCGTCCGGGTCTCTTAAATGAGCGTTGTTTTGGAAATTCCCATACTTGCATTAGTCAATTCGCAAGCCGAGATCGAGGGTTCGGGGCGCCCCGGAACCCATCATAGCAACTTTATACCAAGCTTGGGCAGCCGATCGTTATTCTCGTTGGCCCGGCCGCGATACAGAACCGTTGGGCCTCCGAAATGCGCGTCGATCGTGAAATGCCTACGCTCGGCTTCACAAATTCGAAAACCGATATCCACGCTTTGGAGAGGCTAGGAAACCTCCATAGTAAATTTCTACGTAATTTTGTTAGATGCCAAACCGCTCGGGCCTACGACGGGTGCGATGATCTAGAAATTCGTATACTCATATTAGCTACTTGGAAAGCCGAGATCGAGCGTTCGGAGCTCTCTCGAAAGCTACCGTGGGGACTTTCTGCAGAGCGTGGGAAATCGCCCAACCGTTCCGTCCTTCGAAACGTGCGTTTCATTGACCTAAATCCAAAAAACCCATCCTCTGTTCTAATTTATTCTCGGGCCTTGTACACACCACCCGCCCCACTCACCCACCCACCTCACTGGGGGGAGCCGATCGTTTTTCTAGTTGGGTCGGTCGCGATCCGGGACCGTCCGGGCCTCCGAAATGCACGTCGATATGTAAATCCCGGCACTCGGCTTCACCAATTCAAAAGATAAGATCGACGGTTAGGAACGCGTCGAAAGCCACCATAGTAATTTTCTGTCATGTTTAGGAAGTTGTCCATCTGTCCGGGCCTTGGAAACGAGCGTTGTTTGGGAAATTCCCACACTCGCATTCGCCAGTTCACAAGCCGAGATCGAGGGTTCAGAGCGCCCCAGAACCCATCATAGCAACTTTATTCTGAGTTAAGGCAGCCGAACGTTATTCTCGTTGGCCCGGCCGCGATACGGAACCGCGGGGCCTCCGAAATGCACTTCAATCGTGAAATTCCTACGCTCGGCTTCACAAATTCAAAAACCGATATCTATGGTTAGGAGCGGCTAGGAAACCTCCATAGTAAATTTCTACGTAATTTGGGTAGACGCCAAACTGCCTGGCCCTACGACGCATGCGTTGATATGGAAATTCCAACACTCGCATTCGCTAGTTCGAAATCCAAGATCGAGCGTTCAGAGCTCTCTCGAAAGCCATCGGGGTAACTTTCTGCAAAGCGTTGGAAATCGCCAAACAGTTCTGTCCTTCGAAACGAGCATTTCAGTGACCTAAATCCAAAAAACCCATCCTCTATTCTAATTTATTCTCGGACCTTGTACATTCCAGCCACCCACCCACCCCCGGGGGGGGGGGGAGCTTATCTTTTTTCTAGTTGGACTGGTCGCGATCTAGGACCGTCCGGTCCTCTGAAACGCGCGCCGATCGTTAAATATCTGCACTCGGCTTTGCTAATTCAAAAGATAAGATAGAGGGTTCGGTACGTGCCGAAAGCCACCATAGTAACTTTTAGTCAAGTTTAGGAAGCTGTCAATCCGTCCGGGCCTCTTAAACGAGCGTTGTTTGAGAAATTCCCATACTCGCATTTGCCAGTTCGCAAGCTGAGATCGAGGGTTTGGGGCGCCCCGGAACCTATTATAGTAACTTTATACCGAGCTTGGGCAGTTGATCAGTATTCTCGTTGGCCTGGCCGCAATACGGAACTGTTGGGGCTCAGGAATGCTTGTCGATCGTGAAAAGCCAATGCTCGGCATCACAAATTCGTAAACCGTTATCTATGCTTCGGAGCGACTAGGAAACCTCCATAGTAAATTTCTATGTAATTTAGGTGGACGCCAAATCGCCCGGGCCTACGACGCGTGCGTTGATCTGGAAATTCCTATATACTAACATTCGCTAGTTGGAAAGTCGAGATAGATCGTTCAGAGCTCTCTCGGAAGCCACCATGGTGACTTTCTGTAGAGCGTGGGAAATCGCCCAACAGTTCCATCCTTCGAAACGAGCATTTCAGTGACCTAAATCCTAAAAGCCCATCCTCTGTTCTAATTTATTCTCGGGCCTTGTACACACCACTCTCCTCACCCACCCACGAACCTCATAAAGGGGAGCCGATCAGTTTTCTAGTTGGGCCGGTCGCGATCCGGGATCGTCTGGGGCTCCGAAACGCGCGTCGATCGGTGAATCCCTACACTCGGCTTCGCCAATTCAAAAGATAAGATCGAGTGTTCGGAACGCGCCGAAAGCCACCATAGTAATTTTCTGTCGAGTTTAGGAATCTGTCCATCCGTCCGGCCCTCTGAAACGAGCGTTGTTTGGCAAATTCCCATACTCGCATTCGCCAGTTCGCAAGCCGAGATCGAGGGTTCGGACCGCCCCAGAACCCATCATAACATCTTTATACCAAGTTTGGGTAGCCGAGCGTTATTCTCGTTGGCCCGGCCACGATACGGAACCATTGGGCCTCCGAAATGCGCGTCGATCGTGAAATTCTTATGCTCGGCTTCACAAATTCGAAAACCGATATCTATGGTTTTGAGCGGCTAGGAAAACTCCATAGTAAATTTCTACGTAATTTGGGTAGACGCCAATCCGCCCGGGCCTACAATGCGTGCGTTGATATGGAAATTCCTGTACTCACATTCGCTGGTTCGAAAGCCGAGATCGAGCGTTTGGAGCTCTCTCGAAAGCCACCGTGGTGACTTTCTACACAGCGTTGGAGATCGTCCAACAGTTCCGTCCTTCGAAATGAGCGTCTCAGTGACCTAAATCCAAAAAACACATCCTCGGTTATAATTTATTCTCGGGCCTTGTACACACCACCCGCCCTACCCACCCACCTGCCCCACGGGGGGAGGGGGTTGAGCCGATTGTTTTTCTAGTTGGGTCGGTAGCGATTCGGGACTGTCTGGGCCTCCGAAACACGCGACTATCAGTAAATCCTGCCCTCGGCTTCGCCAATTCAAAAGATAAGATCGAGGGTTCGGAACACGCCGAAAGCCACCATAGTAACTTTCTGTCAAGTTTAGGAAGTTGTCCATCAGTCCGGTCCTCTGAAACGAGCGTTGTTTGGGAAATTCCCATACTCGCATTCGCAAGTTCTCAAGCCGAGATCGAGGGTTCAGAGCACCCCAGAACCCATCATAACAACTTTATACCGAGTTTGGGCAGTCGAACGTTATTCCCGTTGGCCCGGCCGTGATACAGAATCGTCGAGCCTTCGAAATGCGCATCGATCGTGAAATTCCTACGCTTGGCTTCACAAATTCAAAATCCGAAATTTATGGTTTTGAGCGGCTAGGAAATCTCCATAGTAAATTTCTACGTAATTTGGGTAGACCCCAAACCGCCCGGGCCTACGACGCGTGCGTTGATCTGGAAATTCCTGTACTCGCACTCGCTAGTTCGAAAGCGGAGATCGAGCGTTCGGATCTCTCTCGAAAGCCACCGTGGTGACTTTCTGCAGAGCGTTGGAAATCGCCCAACAGTTCCGTCCTTAGAAATGAGCGTTTCAGTGACCTAAATCCAAAAACCCATCCTCTATTCTAATTTATTCTCGGGCCTTGAACACACCACGCGCCCCAGCCTCCCACCCACCCCTCGGGGGGAGGGCGGTATGGAGCCGATCGTTTTTCTAGTTGTGCCGGTCTCGATTCGGGATGGTCCAAGCCTCCGAAACACGTGACGATCGGTAAATCCCTGCACTCGGCTTCGCCAATTCCAAAGTTAAGATCGAGGGTTCGGAACGCGCTGAAAGCCACCATAGTAATTTTTTGTCAAGTTTCGGAAGCTGTCCATCCGTCCGGCTCTCTGAAACGGGCGTTGTTTGGGAAATTCCCGAACTCGCATTTGCTAGTTCGCAAGCCGAGATCAAGGCTTCAGAGCGCCTCAGAACCTATCATAGCAACTTTATACCGTGTTTGGGCAGCCGAACTTTATTCTCGTTGGCCCAGCCATGATACGGAACCATCGGGCCTCTGAAATGCGTGTCGATCGTGAAATTCCCACGCTCGGCTTCACAAATTTGAAAACCGATATCTATGGTTCGGAGCGGCTAGGAAACCTCCATAGTAAATTTCTACGTTATTTGGGTAGATGCCAAACCGCCTGGGCGTACGACACGTGCGTTGATCTGGAAATTTCTGTACTCGCATTTGCTAGTTCGAAAGCTGAGATCAAGCATTCGGGGCTCTCTCGAAAGCCACCGTGGTGATTTTCTACTGAGCGTTGGAAATCGTTCAATAGTTCCGTCCTTCGAAACGAGCATTTCCGTGACCTAAATCCAAAAAACCCATCCTCTTTTCTAGTTTATTCACGGGCCTTGTACACACCACCCGCTCCACCCACCCACTCACTCCACGGGGAGGGGGAGGAAGAGCCGATCGTTTTTCTAGTTGAGCCGGTCGCGATCCTGGACTGTCTGGGCCTCCGAAATGCGCGTCGATCGGTAAATCCCTGCACTCGGCTTCGCTAATTCAAAAGATAAGATCGAGGTTTCAGAGCGCACCAAAAGCCACCATAGTAAATTTCATTCAAGCTAGAAAGCTGTCAATCCGTCAGAGCCTCTTAAATGAGCGTTGTTTGGGAAATTCCCATACTCGCATTCGCCAGTTCGCAAGCCGAAATCGAGGGTTCGGGGCACCTTGGAACCCATCATAGCAACTGTATACCGAGTTTGGGCAGCCGAACGTTATTCTCGGTTTCCCGGCCGCAATACGGAACCGTCAGGCCTCCGAAATGCGCGTCGACCGTGAAATTCCTATGTCCGACTACACAAATTCGAAAATCGATATCTGTGGTTCGGAGCGGCTAGGAAACCTTTATAGTAAATTTCTACGTAAAGTAGGTTGACGCCAAACTGCCCGGGCTTATGACGTGTGCGTTGATCTGGAAATTCCTATACTCGCATTCGCTAGTTCGAAAGCCGAGATCGAGCGTTCGAAGATCTCTCGAAAGCCACCGTGATGACTTTCTGCAGAGCATGGCAAATCGCCCAACAGTTCCGTCCTTCGAAATGAGCGTTTCAGTGACCTAAATTTAAGAAACCCATCTCTATTCTAATTTATTCTCGGGCCTTGTACACGCCACCCGCCCTACCCACACACCCACCCCACGAGGGGGGAGCCGATCGTTTTTCTAGTTGGGCCGGTCGCGATCTGGGATTGTCCGGGCCTCCGAAACGCACGTCGATCTGTAAATCCCTACACTCGGCTTCACCAATTCAAAAGATAAGATCAAGGGTTCGGAACGCTCCGAAAGCCACCATTGTAACTTTCTGCGAAGTTTAGGAAGCTGTCCATCAGTCCGGCCCTCTGAAACGAGCGTTGTTTGGGAAATTCCCATACTCGCATTCGCCAGTTCTCAAGCCGAGATTGAGGGTTCAGAGCACCCCAGAACCCATCATAACAACTTTACACCGAGTTTGGGCAGTCGAACGTTATTCCCGTTGGCCCGGCCGCGATATGAAACCGTCGGGCCTCCGAAATGCACGTCGTTCATGAAATTCCTTCACTCGACTTCACAAATTCGAAAACCGATATCCATGGTTCAGAGCGGCTGGGAAACCTTTATAGTAAATTTCAACGTAATTTGGGTAGACGCCAAACCGCCTGGGCTTAGGACGCATGCATTGATCTGGAAATTCCTATACTCACATTTGCTAGTTCGAAAGCCGAGATCGAGCATTCAGAGCTCTCTCGAAAGCCACCGTGATGACTTTCTGCAGAGCGTGGGAAATCACCCAATAGTCCCGTCCTTCGAAACGAGCGTTTCCGTGACCTAAATCCAAAAAACCCATCCTCTGTTCTAATTTATTCTCGGGCCTTGTACACACCACTCACCCCATCCACCCACCCACCTCACGAGAGGGGAGGCGATCGTTTTTATAGTTGGGACGGTCGTGATCTGGGACCGTTCGGGCCTTTGAACCGCACGTCGATCGGTAAATCCCTACACTCGGCTTTGCCAATTCAAAAGATAAGATCGAGATTTCGGAATGCGCCGAAAGCCACCATAGTAACTTTCTATCAAGTTTAGGAAGCTGTCCATCCATCCAGGCCTCTGAAACGAGCGTTATTTGGGAAATTCCCATACTTGCATTCGCCAGTTCACAAGCCGAGATCGATGGTTCGGAGCGTCCCGGAACCCATCATGCAACTTTATACCGAGTTTGGGCAACCGAACGTTATTATCGTTGGCCCGGCTGCGATACGGAACCGTCGGGCATCCGAAATGCGCGTCGATCGTGAAATTCCTATAATCGGCTTCACAAATTCGAAAGCCGATATCTATGTTTCAGAGCGGCTAGGAAACCTCCATATTAAATTTCTACATAATTTGGGTAGAAGCCAAATCGCCCGGGCCTATAACGCGTGCGTTGGTCTGGAAGTTCCTATACTCACACTCGCTAGTTGGAAAGCCGAGATCGAGAGTTTGGATCTCTCTCGAAAGCCATCGTGGTGACTTTTTGCAGAGCGTGGGAAATCGCCCAACAGTTCCGTGCTTCGAAACGAGCTTTTCAGTGACCTAAATCCAAAAAACCCATCCTTTATTCTAATTTATTCTCGGACCTTGTACACACCACCCTCCCCACCCTCCCACCCACCCCACGAGGGGGAGCCGATCGTTTTTCTAGTTGGGCCATCGCGATCCTAGACCGTCCAGACCTCCGAAACGCGTGCCGATCAGTAAATCCCTGTACTCGACTTCGCCAATTCAAAAGATAAGATCGAGGGTTAGGAACGCGCCGAAAGCCACCATAGTAAATTTCTATCAAGTTTAGGAAGTTGTCCATCCGTCCGGGCCTCGGAAACGAGCGTTGTTTGGGAAATTCCCACTATCGCATTCGCTAGTTCGCAAGCCGATATCGAGGGTTCGGAGTGCCCCAAAACCCATCATAGCAATTTTATACCGAGTTTGGGCAGCCGAACGTTATTCTTGTTGGCCCGACCGCGATACGGAACTGTCGGGCCTCCGAGATGCACATCGATCGTGAAATTCCTTCGCTCGGCTTCACAAATTCGAAAACCGATATCTATGGTTCGGAGCTGCTAGGAAACCTCCATAGTAAATTTCTACATAATTTGGGTAGACGCAAAACTGCCTGGCCCTACGATGCGTACGTTGATCTGGAAATTTCTACACTTGCATTTGCCAGTTTGAAAGTCGAGATCGAGGGTTCAGATCTCTTTCGTAAGCCACTATGGTGACTTTCAGCAGAGCGCTGGAAACCGCCTAACAGTTCTATCTTTCGAAACGAGCATTTCAGTGACCTAAATCCAAAAAACCCATCTCTGTTCTAATTTATTCTCGGGCCTTGTACACTCCACCCACCCCACCCACCCACTCACCCCACGGGGACGGGGGGACCTGATCGTTTTTCTAGTTGGGCCGGTCGCGATCCTGGACCGTTCAGTCCTCCGAAATGCGCATCGATCGGTAAATCTCTGCACTCGGCTTCGCTAATTCAAAAGATTAGATCGAGGGTTCGGTGCGCGCCGAAAGCCACAATAGTAACTTTCAGTCAAGCTTAGGAAGCTGTCAATCCGTCCAGGCCTCTTAAACGAGCGTTGTTTGGGAAATTCACATATTCGCATTCGCCAGTTCGCAAGCCGAGATCGAGGGTTCGGCGCGCCCCGGAACCCATTATAGCAACTTTATACCGAGCTTGGGTAGCCGCTCGTTATTCTCGTTGGACCGGCCGCGATATGGATCTGTCGAGCCTCAGAAATGCTTGTCGATCATGAAAAGCCTATTCTCGGGTTCACTAACTCGAAAACAGTTATCTATGCTTCGGAGCAGCTAGGAAACCTCCACAGTAAATTTCTACGTAATTTGGGTAGACGCCAAATCGCCTGGGCCTACGACGCGTGCATTGATCTGGAAATTCCTATATACTCACATTCCCTAGTTGGAAAGCCGAGATTGAGCGTTCGGAGCTCTCTTAAAAGCCACCATGGTGACTTTCTGCAGAGCGTGGGAAATCTCCCAACAGTTCTGTCTTTTGAAACGAGTGTTTCAGTGACCTAAATCCTAAAAGCCCATCCTCTGTTCTAATTTATTCTCGCGCCTTGTACACACCACCTTCCCCACCCACCCACCAACCCCATAGGGGGGAGTCGATCGTTTTTCTAGTTGGGCCGATCGCGATCCGGGACTGTCCAAGGATCCGAAACGCGCGTCCATCGGTAAATCCCTACACCCGGCTTTGCCAATTCAAAAGATAAGATCGAGGGTTCGGAACGCGCCAAAATCCACCATAGTAACTTTCTTTCAAGTTTAGGAATCTTTCCATTCGTTCGGCCCTCTGAAACAAGCGTTGTTTGGGAAATTCCCATACTCGCATTTGCCAGTTCGCAAGCCGATATTGAGGGTTCAGATCGCCCCAGAACCCATCATAACAACTTTATACCGAGTTTGAGCAGCCGAACGTTATTCTCGTTGGCCCGGCCGCGATACGGAACCATTGGACCTCCGAAATGCGCATCGATCGTGAAATTCCTGCGCTCGGCTTCACAAATTCGAAAACCGATATCTATGGTTTTGAGCGGCTAGGAAAACTCCATTGTAAATTTCTACGTAATTTGGGTTGACGCCAAACCACCCGGGCCTACGACGGATGCGTTGATCTGGAAATTCCTATACTCACATTCGCTAGTTCGAAAGCCGAGATCGAGCTTTCGGAGCTCTCTCGAAAGCCACCGGGGTGACTTTCTGCAAAGCGTTGGAAATCGCCTAACAGTTCCGTCCTTCGAAATGAGCGTTTCAGTGACCTAAATCCAAAAAACACATCCTCTGTTCTAATTTATTATCGGGCCTTGTAGACACAACCCACCCCACCTACTCACCCACCCTACGAGGGGAGAGGGTGGAAACCATCATTTTTCTAGTTGGGCCGGTCGCGATCCGGGACCGTCTGGGCCTCCGAAACACGCGTCGATCGGTAAATCCCTGCACTCGGCTTCGCCAATTCAAAAGATAATATGGAGGGTTTGGAATGTGCCAAAAGCCACCATAGTAACTTTCTGTAAAGTTTAGGAAGTTGTCCATCCGTCTGGCCCTTTGAAACGAGCGTTGTTTGGGAAATTCCCATACTCGCATTCGCCAGTTCGCAAGCCGAGATCGAGGGTTCGGAGCACCCCGGAACCCATCCTAACAACTTTATACCGGGTTTGGGTAGCCGGACGTTATTCTTGTTGTCCAGGCCGCGATACGGAACCGTCGGGCCTCCGAAATGCGCGTCGATCGTGAAATTCTAAGCTTGGCTTCACAAATTCGAAAACCGGTATCTATGGTTCTGAGCAGCTAGGAAACCTCTATAGTAAATTTTTATGTAATTTGGGTAGACGCCAAACCGCCCGGGCCTATGACGCGTGCGTTGATATGGAAATTCCTATCACTACAACAAAATGACCCTATTGCAACGGTGGAACACCGTTGTAATATACATTTTACAACGGTGGGCAAACCATCGTGTATTAAGAAGTTGTAATAGACTAATATCTTTTAAAAAAAAATTGCACTGTTGCAACACCGTTGTAATATGTATATTTTACAACTTTTTTCCACTGTTATAATAAACTTTATTACAATAGTTATGCACCGTTGTAATAAAATCTACTACAACTGTTATGCACCGTTGTGATTGACATTTGGGTTTTAAAACATCTTTTGCAACTGAAAAGAACAATACACTAAATAAAGCAATACTCCATAAGCAAATCCGATATTACAGTTATTTGCAAACTAATTTATTAAAATACTCAAATATTCAGTATTACAAACAATAAGTTTTAGACAACATTTCGTACTTTAGAAGCTGACATCTTGCTTTCTGAATTCTCAACCATATTCCAAAATATTTCTGAATCCACATGGACAAGAAACCAAGGAATATACTAGCAACACAATTTTCATTAACCCTTCTAACCGTTTGGCCTTGGATGTCTCTTGAAAGCACGAGAATGGTGGTCAGGTTTGGTTCTTTCTCTTCTCGCTTGCCCTTGGAGCTAAAATGGAAAACAAATAGCTATTAGAATAACAAATGTTATAGAGTAATGGAGAAGAATTATGAATGTAAAGACGTTAAAATGTTCGCATTAAAAGCGGTTTGCTATGGTGCAACAATTTGCTGTGTGTGGATTCCTTTATGATGTTTAGTACAAAACATTATCGATTAGGATAAAGAAGAGCGGAATGCGATGAGGACGAAAGGGGAATCGACATAAACTAGTGGGTGAAGAGACAGGAAAAGGTAATGCCCACTAAGTGTTATTCTGAAAGGCAGCAATAAGCATATGCATGTGGAAGATATAACCAGAATTGTAACACCCCACCTTCATTAAGTTCACTCACAAAGGGAATGCCTTAACTCCACTGGAGCGTTTTAGGTAAACAGACACAGGATATCACAAGACAGATATTAAAAATTTTGCAGGGGAAATAAATAACTTTATTAAATCACCAAAATACTTTGTTACATTATATCATGAGTCATAAAACCCTTACAACAAAACACTTCTGTCTTACATTATCAGAGTACATAGGTTTTTTAAAAGCAAAACATCATTCCCCAAATTAAAGAGCAAGCCACATAAGAGACAGAGATTCGAGCCATACTTCAGAAGTAGCTCCTAGAAGATGATATCCAAATCCTGACTAAACCTGGGTGTTTCCTCCCTGAACACCTGGGGGGAAGGAAGAAAATAGGTGGAAACAAAGGGGGTCAGACATAAAGTCTGGCGAGTGCGATAACTTTAACAATATAATTACCAAAATAACTAGGCTATGGCATAAGTTGGAAAATAAGGAAATGACTGTGAACAATTGGGTAAAGCAGAGTAAACAAGGAAACAAGATGAACAAAGATAACGTTGAAGGCGCACCTAAACCATTACAAGATAATTACTATACTGCACCACCACTAGTATAACAGGATTAGGTGTTACCCTAATGTTTAAACTGAAATAGAATCGAAATATAATAATCCCTACGGAAACAGAATTTTAGAATTAGGTGTACACTAGTAATGGGCATTTACCACCCCAACAGACGGTACCACGCAGAAACAGATGGGTGTCACCACCCAAGAGAAACAGATGGTACCAATAGAAACAGACTGAACTAAGTGTACCCTAAGTCCTACCCCAAGCGATCGGCTCCCTAACTCGTAGATACCCATGCTGGTCCCACAGTGGGGTGTATCACTTCCCAAAGTGGCAACCCGATACTACTAGATATGCACGGCTTATACCTACACGACGCAACAACGTCTTACCTACAAGCCCGGGCCCATACACGCACATGAACCCAATGGACTTGCGTTGCCACCGCTCACCCGTTTTGGCCTCTTACAGTCAAGCCCAGTACGCATGTCCCGTCCTCGACATAGGTCGAGCCCACAAAGATACTTTTGGGTCACTGATTGAAACGGGACCCCATTACTTGACACATGCTATCTACCTAAGCTTGGTCCCCTCTAGTACATCCCACTTAACCCTCTGCTTATTCATGTTCACTTACATGTTTCAAATTTTTTGTTAAGTGTTTCTAATCGTATTTCAAATGCCACCCAAGGCACCCACCAGATTCCACATGCCACCCAAGGCACCCACTTAACCCCCTCATGTCCCACTACATGTTTATCTGGTTAAGTGTTTCTTAATTCATTAAGATCGTAACTTCATAAAGACCTCCCACATTAGACTGGCATTTGTGGTAGCTGGATTTGCCAGGCGGGTTCGGCCAGTCTTACACCACAAACGAGCCTAACCTCATGTCTTTACAACTATTACGCATTTAATTTATGCCTAAGACCTCCCACATTAGACTGGCATTTGTGGCAGCTGGATTTACCGGGCGGGTCCGGGCAGTCTTACGCCACAAAAGAGCCTAACCTCGTGTCTTAGACGATTAATTACACCTAATTAATCATTCCCCAATTTGAATTACTTTCCCTATTCAAATTATCAATTAATTCCAAATTTAACAATTGCCATAATTGACTTAATTACGTCCGTCCATTTATGGTATGTAAAATCATACTTCATCACAGATATATATTATACCAATTAAGGCATTTATGCCAATTGAATCTTTTAATATTATCCCATTTACCCCACGTTGTACGTTCGTTCGTTTAACATAAAATATACGTTAGACTCGAATAGTCTGAGTCATGGAATAAAGAGAAAACATCACATCATACATATAATTAAAACTAGATCTAAACATAAGGGGCGAACTTGCATGTGTGAATGATGTTCTACATCTAAAACTTGCATAGGCGAAAGTTACAACTTGCATAAAACTACATATGTCATAAATCCAAATATAAAGGTGTAAACTTGCATAAGCAATAACCACAAACTTGCATAACATGATTCAAATTCCAAACTCATATATTTATATAAACTTGCATATGTGATTTATGCAACATAACAAAGGTGTATACTTACATCTAAACATGTAAACTAGCATGTAGAATTTAGGATATAACTCACATATGTCATAGCCTAACTTTAGATCTAAAATAGATGTCATGAAACATGTAAGGTTATACATAATCTTTACTAACTTGCATATGATACACATGCTGTATATAACGCAGTTGTATACACAATTATATGATTTTTGTTTGATGATAACAAACAAATATATATATTATTATGAATGTGTTTGTTATTGTAATGTTTTATATATACAACACAGATAGGAATATAATATTTGAATTGAATATTATATTTCTCACATTCAAACAGTACAACTCTGTATAACTCCACTATTTAAACATTCACTGTATATTGTACTTGTATATAAACAGAATATAATAGACAAGTTCGTTTGACAGCAATAAAATGATATTTTATTTCAATCAAATTTGTTTATTACATCTATTTGTACAATTCTCTCACAACTCCTCACTATAACATTCACACTCTTATACATTTTTATATATACATTTGCATGGACACAAATACAGACTTATACATTCACACTGTTATTTTTTTTCTTCAGTCTTTTGTCTTCTCTTCTCCAGTCAGTCCCATCTTCATACCTGTCAATTCAGAAACACACACACAGAGTATCTGGAACGAATAGAAATATTTCTAAATACATGCAAATATATTTTTTAAATTTTATTTGCCTCAGATTTCGGTGTGTTTCTCATCATTTTTCTAACTCGATCTGATTTGATCAGCCTCGACATAATCACACTAGTTTGCTGATTTTTGATCAGCCTCAACTAGTGTGACTAGTCTGCTGATATATATATAAACACAAATGTCAAAATCAACACAAAGACAGGTCAAAGGAGAAATGGAAAACAAATAAAATCAGCAAAGAGACAAACTGCTCAATATAAATGAGAGTGCGAAAATTTCAGGTCAGCAATGGTGGTGTGAACATGATGACTCAGCATAATGGTGTAACATAGCGTGTGTGTGTGTGTACACATACATGATAGCAGTGTTAACAATGGTGATACAAGTGCAACAATGGTCAAATGGACAGAGCATACATGAATGATGTCCAGATCACACAAGCAAGTAAAGGTGCAGTTTAAACATGGAGGTTCGGCCCAGTTACTTCAGCACAAACAAGTTTATGGTGAACATAGTAAAGAATGACTAGCAGCATAGCTGTGTCAACATACAAACAAGATGACAACATGGTTAAATGGGGTGAGACAACATATGCCAGTGAAGTTTCAGCATGGGCACACATGCAAACAACATAGGAGCAGTACACACATGCATAGTTTCAAGTGTTTTAGCCAAACAGATCAGGTCAAGTTGTTCAAAAATACAGAATGAATGGAACAGCAAGGATGGATACATGGTACGTGACACTTGATGCAAAATTCAGTACAAACTTTCAAGTCAGAATGCAACATGGCAAGCTAATATACAATTGAGCACTAGATGTTATAGCAGCTAAATGTTATAGCAGCTAAATGTTACAGCAGCTACCATACATGGTTCAGCAAAAAGCACAAGCAAATGGTCGAGCTAGAATTTGCAAATACAAAATGACAAAGACAGCAGCTACAAAATGTTTCAAGAGAACAAAGGCAGTGTGAAGAATGGAGCAGCATGACAAATGACATGTAAAGTCCAAGTGCATAACAATATAAAGAACAAACTCGACTGTTTTGCAAATGGGATAGGAAGAGCAACACATGCAAACAAAATGGAGCAGCTAGGGTTCATGGCACAAATACATTTTCAGGTAATCAAATGTCAAGACAACATGGCCAATGGAAAATGGCTAAACATGTTTCAGCCAACATATAATTGGTGCAACAAACCAGGCCAAAGTGTGCAGGTGGGATCAACTCATGTTCGATAAGGAGAGCATATACATCAGAATTTTCAAGTATAGCAGATGTACATGGGAACACAAAGTGCACGCATAAATGTGTGTGTTGTTATCACTGAGAAAAAAAATTGTGTCGAGCCTTATTTCCAGAGTCACTTTCCAGTTTTAACAAAGCAACAAAGCTCATGAAGAAGAAATCTCTCCAGAAATTAGCAATCAATTGGAAATGAATTCTCAAAGTGTCTAGGCAATATTGTTTTTCCAGATATGTCACAAGTTTTTTTTTTCAACAAAGGAAACCAGCATTCAGAATTAAATCTAACAATTCATTTTTGGCAAGAAATCAATGCAGAATTTTTTTTTTTGGAAAGATTTCAAGATTTAAATCACATAAATCACGCAATGGGTATATCTCTGGAAAACTTGCATTATGATTAAAGAGGCTAAGGACTTGTTTCCAGATTTCATTTATATAGTTATGACAAGATTTCAAATTCAAGGCAGCAGATATTTTCCAGAGAACACGCAAGTTCTTTGAATTAATTCCAGAAAATCACATGAAGAATATTTGCCAAGTTTTTTACATGCAAAATCTTTCCAGAGCATCAGTTCGAATCAGGCAACAAAAGGGGCAAAATAATTCAAAGCAGTGACTGCCAAAAAGAGGCAAATTCGAGCAATCAAGAGTGGTATTCCAAGAAACAAATCAATGGCAACATTCACGTTTTTTTTTAAACAAGGCAACAAATCCATATTTCAAATCAAGGCCGATTTTTTTTATAAGGCAACAATTCAAAAAAAAAGGTTTTCAGAAAATTTTTAAGGGCCGATTCAATCAAGGCCATGGAGCATAAACAGCAAATCAAAAAGCAAGGGGCCACAAACATTCAAGCCGAGAATTTCAATCGAGGAAAGCAGCGAAATCAGATCGGGTCATATATGAAATCAGTGATTTAGGGTTTTCTATTTCTAACCCTATATGTACACGCATTTCATCACTGGCAAATTAAAGGAAAACCCAAGCAATTGAAATCGAAACCCACACAAATCAATTCAAGAATTCCAAAGCAAAAATGGATAAAGATCTAAATCAGAAAAACTCACAAATCTTCTAAGAGTTTCGATCACCCTCATCCCAAATCGGTCACGAGAATACGTTCAAGAGCATCCACAGACTCAAAGCATCAGAGATTTGATTCCAGAAGATAACGATCGAGATTTGGGAATGGAGAAAACCCTAGTTTGAGAAGCCGCCGCCATTTTCAATTCTCAGAAGCAAAGAGACCGGGCGAAAAGGAAAAGGAGTGGACCAATTAACAAAATGGCCGGCCAAACTAATATTGGAGTGTAAAGGGGATGACCCCTTCTTAATTTAAACTCCTCTTCTATAATTTAACTCCTAGGGTTTTTATTTTAATTTTGTTTTTCTTTTTGTTTTGTTTTTTGTTTTGAATTGTAAAACCGTTCAAACAGAGTCTAGAACTGTAGAGTCTAGGATATCAGTCAGTGTGTTGACTGACAGTTTCAGAGTCTGTAAATCTGAGTAAAAAATTACAGGGTCGTAAACAGGGGAATCTGATTGAGTGGATATCGTTCAGTCTAGGGTTTTGAGCGTAGGGTTAGAATAGGAGCAGGGGTTTGCGAGTGTACATGGTCTTGTATGCGGGAACTGTTCTATCACCTAGTAGAAACCTTAGAAATGCAGCAGTAGGCAGGGTTTTGCCGAAGCTGGGTATATCCTTGTGTGATTTATCTTCTGCATTTCTGTTTTGATATATTCTGTGGTCTGTTTATTATTATATATCTCGTCGTTTTTTTTTAAAAACTGTGATAAACCCTATTCAATCCCCCTCTAGGGTTAATCTAGATCCAACAAGTGGTATCAGAGCAGGTATTTCTTTAACTCTAGAGTAATGGGTCATCCTGGTTGTCAGTCCATAGAGAGTCAGTCCAGTCACATTCCAAATATTTTTGATGGTACAGATTTTTTAAACTGGAAATCCAAAATGGAATTTTATTTAAAATCTGTTAATATTTAATGTTGGGATGTTATTATCAATGGGTTTGATAGTGTAGATATTAATTTCAATACTCGTGCTATGAAAATCATATTTGATTATCTTAATACTGAACAGTTTAATCTTATCTGTCATTGTTTATCTGCACAGGAAATCTGGGATACTCTCAATACGAAGTATGGAAGATCTGACAACCACAGCTCAAAAACCGATAAAGTCAACTCAGATTCAGAGTTCTGCTTAACAGGATTTACAAATGAAAATTCAGATGAATCAGATGATGGAGAATCAACAGATGCTGAAACAGAAAATTTCTCATACGAAGATTTAGTTTATATGTGTGTTGATTTGACTAAATCTGTTGATAAACTCAAATCTAAAAACAAGTCTTTGAAATCTAAGAACTCTGAGTTGACCAACAAAATTGATAATTTGGAATCACAACTTGAATATTTTAAAAACCTTTCAAATTCAGATTGTAAAAATTGTTTGAAATTGAAAATCAATCTTGTTCATCTCAATAAAAATATTCAAAAATTTGAAAATGAAATTCTGATCTTAAAAGTGAACAAGATTGAGTTATCAAATGTGAACAATCTTCTACAAAAGGAATTTGAAGTTTTTAAGACTGACATAAATTCCAAACTAGAAATTGCTGAAAATGAAAATTTGGTGAAAAGTAATTTGATCTTGAAAGAACTTGAAAATGAGATTGAAAAGTCCAGGATTTTTGAGTCTGAAAAACAAAAACGATTTGAATTTGAAATCTCGGAATCCCAAGCCAAAATTAAATTTCTTAAAGATGAAAACTTGGTTTTGAAAACAGATTATGAAAGGAATAAGATCACTAAAAGCCGTTGTTCAGATTTAACAAAAGAAAATGGTGATCTTATATTTAAAATTCAACAACTTGAAACAACTTTGAAAAATTTTTCTAATGGTGAAAAATATTTGAATATGTTGTTGAAAAATCAATCTTCTTCTAAAAACAAATATGGTCTTGGCTTTGGGAAGAATAATGTTTTTGAAAAACTGAATTCAAATAATTTGAAAAGTTCTTCAAACTGCTTTGGAAAGAATCAACTTGAAAATTCAAACTTTGATAATCTTGGAGGTTTGTTGAATCATAAATGTGATGAAAACTTGTTTTATAATAATCCATCTAAACAATCTTGGATCCAAAAAGGAAATAAAACAAACTTCGTCAAGTTCAAACAGATTTGGGTCCCTAAGGGCACAAAGGTTAATTCTGATGGTTTGTTATACAAACAGGTTTGGGTACCAAAAGTGGTAAACATATTTCAGAGTGGTTTTACAAATTTTGTTAGACCACTTAATTCACTCAACTGCTAGGTACCTGAAGTGGCTGAGGAACAACTGTGCTGAAAAGAGAAAACGATTCAAACTGCTTCATGTCATTGAATCATTCAATGTTTCTTAGCCAAGTCCGATAAGTTAGAAACTCTGTTTCTCATCATATGTCAGGTATGATTTCTAACTTCATCCTTGTAAATATATTTTTTCTTTGTTTATTTCTCCTTCTTCTACCCCTTTCTATTTTATTTTCCTTCTGTTTGTTTTTCTTTGATTAGTCACTACCATATCTCTTTGCTTATTTTGTGCTTCTTAAACTTCCAGTTGCAGAATTCATGATCTTTCTTGAGATATGCTTTATTTGTATAAAATCATCGTGTGTTAATCATTTCCATATCCTGAATTTAATCTTGTAAATATCTGCAATTGTTTTTGAGATTTTTTTTATTCATAACAGTGTTGATGCATTCATATCATATCTTGAACACTGTTAACTAGAATTCTAAATTTTTGAAGATCTGAATAATTAATGAAATTTCACACACTTATGCTGTTTTGAGTTCCTTCCAATTCATTTTGGAAACGCTTAAAGTATTATACTCATTACAGCACTGTTACTTCTCAGTTGTGATAATCTCATTAATTTTTTTTTTGATTGGCTTGATTATTTCTGACTTGAAAAATATTTGGGTTGAATCAGTGATACATCTTGAATTTCATTCTTATTCATGATTATTATGATTGAAATTAGTTTAGTTTGAAATCATCTGAAATTCCTGATATTTTGAATCTCACACACCACTTAAATCTGAAATTATTAACCTTGTGTGACTGATTCATTATATCTCAAAATTTGACATTGATTCAAATGATTTCAAATAAATTATTTTCTTTGGATCATGAATATCTCACAAAATTGATGTAGATGATCTGAAATCTCTTGAGGACTTGTCAGAAAATTCTTGTGAAAATTCTTTGAAAATCCGGTCTTGAATTTCTCACTTATTTCATGGTTATATGATTTAAATATTTGTTTGTTGAAAATCATTTGAAATTGTTGATTTATTAAATCTCACACATATCTCAATTCAAAAATTTATAAATTGGTGTGATTGATTTATTAAATCCTGATATTTTTCATATTCCTCAAATGATTTCAAGTAAACAGTATTTTAATCATTAGATCATGAATCATCATATGTGGCCATCATCTTGATAAGTATGATTTGAAACTATGTTCTGTGCTGCTCTGATACTGATTCGACAATTTTTTATGACTGTTTGCTTTGGTAAATACAACTTGCTGCTATGATAATCTTGTAAAATTTGTAAATCTTGTCTGCGTGGGCTCTGTGTTTGAAACTCTTTGATATCCTTGTTCGTCTCAAGTGTCAATTTTAAATCCTCGAGAAAGTGAGAACAATTGGTATCAGATGTGCTGAATTTTTTAATCACTCTTGTGCATTGTATAGCTCTTCATATTCCTCTTGTAATTGATTTTCAATTTTAAAACTATTTATTTTTTATTCATTCACAAATTGAAATCAATATCCATATTGTTCTGTATTTATAATTCATCAAAATATATCAGAATTTGAAATTGTGATGAATTATGACTACAATATATTTCACAACAAGAGGAGATTTTATTTAGATTTTCATGACGGTTGAATATTTATTATAATATCTTTGAACTGGGAATTATTTCACGAACATCTTCTATGCCTCTCATCATTATTCTGTCATTCATTATGAGTTTATATTAATGTGAAGAGTTTATATTTTTAAAATAATCTTAAAACAGTGAAAATAGTTGTGATGGAAATGTGACTGCATTATTTTTTCAGAATTAGTGAAAATTGAAAATTTTCAAGAATCCCGGTACAGTTCATGCATATCTCATAATATAATTAATTTAGAAATTTATTTCACAGTCCATCTCTGTACTTACCACATTTCTATCATCCATATTGGTTTTATATATCGAGGAGTTTTTTCTTTTAAAAAGCTGAAAATGATGAAAATATAATTAATATATAAGTGTGTCTCTAACCTCATTTAAAAATCCAAGCTCTGGTCATGAATGGTTAAGAGACAACTTATAATTTAAGCTGCGATTGACTTCATTTAAAAATCCAAGCTCTGGTTATGCGTGGTCAGTGTGCTCTTAAATAAAATAAAAAGAAAAAGGAAAATTGTGCTATAAATTGAAATTAATTTGAAATTCTCCTTGGTGTTTATAAAAACCAGCCTATCAATCCATGTTCTAATCTGTGAAATGTGTTAATATCTTATGAAGTATTATGATTTGTTGATTGATAGCTACTGGGATTTGAGATTATTCGATCTTGTCACTTAAATTGATTTATTAATTATAGTCCAAATTCCATCTCTGGTTTTGAGCCTCATTTTTTTTCTGGAAAATATTTGGGAAATACTCATATTTTTTTTATATAACTCTCCTCATTTTATATATAAAATTCATCGTAAATCCGTCATTCTCTAAAAATGTGAAATATTCCACCAGTTCTTAGTTTATTATGATTTTTGTTTGACTGACTGAAATTTATGATGACCGTTCTTCCTTTTAAGCTGAAATTATATTTTTAGTCAATTTTCATCTGTATTTTAAAATTTGTATCTTTTTGATGATAACAAAAGGGGGAGAATGGATTAGATTTTGATTTATGAGTGAATATTTTATAAATATTTTTAATTTTGAAAATTTAATTATTCATACATTTCACTCATTCACAGTTATAGGGGGAGTTTCTGTTGTATGGGGAGCTAATAAATAGGGGGAGTTCAGAATTCACTGTCAAACACATTTATTGTAATCAAAATCTTTTATTTGTTTGTCATCATCAAAAGGGGGAGATTGTTGTATATAACGCAGTTGTGTACACAATTATATGATTTTTGTTTGATGATAACAAACAAATATATATATTATTATGAATGTGTTTGTTATTGTAATGTTTTATATATACAACACAGATAGGAATATAATATTTGAATTGAATATTATATTTCTAACATTCAAACAGTACAACTCTGTATAACTCCACTATTTAAACATTCACTGTATATTGTACTTGTATATAAACAGAATATAATAGACAAGTTCGTTTGACAACAATAAAATGATATTTTATTTCAATCAAATTTGTTTATTACATCTATCTGTACAATTCTCTCACAACTCCTCACTATAACATTCACACTCTTATACATTTTTATATATACATTTGCATGGACACAAATACAGACTTATACATTCACACTGTTATTTTTTTTCTTCAGTCTTTTGTCTTCTCTTCTCCAGTCAGTCCCATCTTCATACCTGTCAATTCAGAAACACACACACAGAGTATCTGGAACGAATAGAAATATTTCTAAATACATGCAAATATATTTTTTAAATTTTATTTGCCTCAGATTTCAGTGTGTTTCTCATCATTTTTCTGACTCGATCTGATTTGATCAGCCTCGACATAATCACACTAGTTTTCTGATTTTTGATCAGCCTCAACTAGTGTGACTAGTCTGCTGATATATATATAAACACAAATGTCAAAATCAACACAAAGACAGGTCAAAGGAGAAATGGAAAACAAATAAAATCAGCAAAGAGACAAACTGCTCAATATAAATGAGAGTGCAAAAATTTCAGGTCAGCAATGGTGGTGTGAACATGATGACTCAGCATAATGGTGTAACATAGCGTGTGTGTGTGTGTACACATACATGATAGCAGTGTTAACAATGGTGATACAAGTGCAACAATGGTCAAATGGACAGAGCATACATGAATGATGTCCAGATCACACAAGCAAGTAAAGGTGCAGTTTAAACATGGAGGTTCGGCCCAGTTACTTCAGCACAAACAAGTTTATGGTGAACATAGTAAAGAATGACTAGCAGCATAGCTGTGTCAACATACAAACAAGATGACAGCATTGTTAAATGGGGTGAGACAACATATGCCAGTGAAGTTTCAGCATGGGCACACATGCAAACAACATAGGAGCAGTACACACATGCATAGTTTCAAGTGTTTTAGCCAAACAGATCAGGTCAAGTTGTTCACAAATACAGAATGAATGGAACAACAAGGATGGATACATGGTACGTGACACTTGATGCAAAATTCAGTACAAACTTTCAAGTCAGAATGCAACATGGCAAGCTAATATACAATGGAGCACTAGATGTTATAGCAGCTAAATGTTATAGCAGCTAAATGTTACAGCAGCTACCATACATGGTTCAGCAAAAAGCACAAGCAAATGGTCGAGCTAGAATTTGCAAATACAAAATGACAAAGACAGCAGCTACAAAATGTTTCAAGAGAACAAAGGCAGTGTGAAGAATGGAGCAGCATGACAAATGACATGTAAAGTCCAAGTGCATAACAATATAAAGAACAAACTCGACTGTTTTGCAAATGGGATAGGAAGAGCAACACATGCAAACAAAATGGAGCAGCTAGGGTTCATGGCACAAATACATTTTTAGGTAATCAAATGTCAAGACAACATGGCCAATGGAAAATGGCTAAACATGTTTCAGCCAACATATAATTGGTGCAACAAACCAGGCCAAAGTGTGCAGGTGGGATCAACTCATGTTCGATAAGGAGTGCATATACATCAGAATTTACAAGTATAGCAGATGTACATGGGAACACAAAGTGCATGCATAAATGTGTGTGTTGTTATCACTGAGAAAAAAAATTGTGTCGAGCCTTATTTCCAGAGTCACTTTCCAGTTTTAACAAAGCAACAAAGCTCATGAAGAAGAAATCTCTCCAGAAATTAGCAATCAATTGGAAATGAATTCTCAAAGTGTCTAGGCAATATTGTTTTTCCAGATATGTCACAAGATTTTTTTTTTCAACAAAGGAAACCAGCATTCAGAATTAAATCTAACAATTCATTTTTGGCAAGAAATCAATGCAGAATTTTTTTTTGGAAAGATTTCAAGATTTAAATCACATAAATCACGCAATGGGTATATCTCTGGAAAACTTGCATTATGATTAAAGAGGCTAAGGACTTGTTTCCAGATTTCATTTATATAGTTAAGACAAGATTTCAAATTCAAGGCAGCAGATATTTTCCAGAGAACACGCAAGTTCTTTGAATTAATTCCAGAAAATCACATGAAGAATATTTGGCAAGTTTTTTACATGCAAAATCTTTCCAGAGCATCAGTTCGAATCAGGCAACAAAAGGGGCAAAATAATTCAAAGCAGTGACTGCCAAAAAGAGGCAAATTCGAGCAATCAAGAGTGGTATTCCAGGAAACAAATCAATGGCAACATTCACGTTTTTTTTTAAACAAGGCAACAAATCCATATTTCAAATCAAGGCCGATTTTTTTTATAAGGCAACAATTCAAAAAAAAAGGTTTTCAGAAAATTTTTAAGGGCCGATTCAATCAAGGCCATGGAGCATAAACAGCAAATCAAAAAGCAAGGGGCCACAAACATTCAAGCCGAGAATTTCAATCGAGGAAAGCAGCGAAATCAGATCGGGTCATATATGAAATCAGTGATTTAGGGTTTTCTATTTCTAACCCTATATGTACACGCATTTCATCACTGGCAAATTAAAGGAAAACCCAAGCAATTGAAATCGAAACCCACACAAATCAATTCAAGAATTCCAAAGCAAAAATGGATAAAGATCTAAATCAGAAAAACTCACAAATCTTCTAAGAGTTTCGATCACCCTCATCCCAAATCGGTCACGAGAATACATTCAAGAGCATCCACAGACTCAAAGCATCAGAGATTTGATTCCAGAAGATAACGATCGAGATTTGGGATTGGAGAAAACCCTAGTTTGAGAAGCCGCCGCCATTTTCAATTCTCAGAAGCAAAGAGACCGGGCTAAAAGGAAAAGGAGTGGACCAATTAACAAAATGGCCGGCCAAACTAATATTGGAGTGTAAAGGGGATGACCCCTTCTTAATTTAAACTCCTCTTCTATAATTTAACTCCTAGGGTTTTTATTTTAGTTTTGTTTTTCTTTTTGTTTTGTTTTTTGTTTTGAATTGTAAAACCGTTCAAACAGAGTCTAGAACTGTAGAGTCTAGGATATCAGTCAGTGTGTTGACTGACAGTTTCAGAGTCTGTAAATCTGAGTAAAAAATTACAGGGTCGTAAACAGGGGAATCTGATTGAGTGGATATCGTTCAGTCTAGGGTTTTGAGCGTAGGGTTTGAATAGGAGCAGGGGTTTGGGAGTGTACATGGTCTTGTATGCGGGAACTGTTATATCACCTAGTAGAAACCTTAGAAATGCAGCAGTAGGCAGGGTTTTGCCGAAGCTGGGTATATCCTTGTGTGATTTATCTTCTCCATTTCTGTTTTGATATATTCTGTGGTCTGTTTATTATTATATATCTCGTCGTTTTTTTTAAAAACTGTGATAAACCCTATTCACCCCCCCTCTAGGGTTAATCTAGATCCAACAACACATCTAAATCAACACCAAAACTTGCATACATATGATTTATCTTATGAATCAACATAACCAAACTAGCATATGAACAACATGATGATTCGATTATACATAAGCCAATCATAGAATTACAACATAGATGATAGCATAAATTTGCAACATAGATGATAACATAACAACATAACATCATAGAATTTACAACATATATGATAGCATCACAATTTTACAACATAAATAATAACATGCGGTCAATAATTCACATCATATCCATATAATCCACATCATAACTCAATCCAGTTAAATTGCTAATTATTTTATTATAGAAATCGAACTCACAACTCAAAGAATGTCTTGAGTTCTGAATTCTGAGTTCTGAAGTTGAATTAGCTTTCCTTTGAAGAAGATTCGTTGTTAGAGTTGAATAGAACTGAATTGATTAGCTTTGATTTCCCTTTAGTTGGTGGCGGCTACTCTAGGTTACAGGATGACAGCACGACGACCATAGTTTCTGTTTTTTTATTTTGATTTAGGGTTTGAGTCTACCCATGTTTATATAGAGTTTTAATTTAATTATAGCCGTCGGATGATCTTAGGGTTAATCAAAACCATTTAGTCGGGATAGGGTGGCAAGTCAACCCTAATGACTCAGCAACCTGTCAAGGATGACTCAGCAAATGTATTAATAAACTTCTATTTGTACTAAATGTTCATCTTTTACTAATTTACATATTTATGGTTCATATGTAAATCATTCACAATTAAATATATATATATATATACACACATACGCACCTATTCATAAATTCTAATATTGAAAAATAATGCAAATTGATTGCTTACCTAAAAAAAAAGAAATCGAGTATACAATTTAATTTCCCCCTTTTTTTTCTACTTTCCTTGCAACATGCAAAATCAATGCATAATGAAGTTACCTACATACATACATATCTATTTATGCATAAATCTTTCCATCCAAATAAATTGACTGTATTTATCTTCTCAATTATATATATATATATATATTTAATTTTCTTTTTACCTATCTTCCAAATTAACCATTTTCACACTAAACTACCTTTTGAACCGCATTCACACTAAGCCGCTTTTTAGCCATTCCCCTAAAACAAAAATATGGCGTTGGCGGGGATAGAACTCTGTACCTCTTGTATGAAAGTCACATGTTCCAACCAAATGAGCTATTATATCTTTTGCTTACAATCCTTAGAACAATGCTAAACATTATTCTTTTCTCATTCCTCTTTTTTCATGTTTTGCTGCAATATTTAATTTAAGGATATCTTTTTCATACGGAGTCCAATTTACGAAAACTCGAACTCTATCTCAAGCAGAATTCCGAGACGAACACAATGGCGCAACCTGTTTCCCTTAATTGTCACATATGAGATTAATTATTCTTGAGTTTAGTTAATTCGATTATTCAAAAATTCGGGGTGTTACATTCTCCCCTCCTTAAAGGATTTCACCCCCGAAATCTCCAAGTTAAGAAGAATGCATATCCTACCATCCAAACAACCATTTACTCAACCATCAAACACGGGCATACATTGTCCTTATAAAATTCCTAATGCTGTATGAACATATGCAAAAAGTGTGTGTATATGCTCTCTATCTAATGCAAAATCAGGCGGTCTACTGATTCAGTTGACCTCCTTAATGCAAACCATGATAGTGCAATGCGCCCATTATGTATGCGAAAGAATCCTATCGATACATATTATTTCTACATGTGTGCACAACCATTCACCAAAATGCAACATCCATATGATAGTACAACCATTATATATCCATTACTTAAATATATACACACATTTATATGCAATATGCAATATGAAGTGACTGAGCCGATCTAGTGCCTAATGTTTATGTATATGCGTCCACAGGCAACCACTAGCAAACACTTCCATCCACTTGCAATCATCAAACATAACATGTCTCAAACACATGTTTACATCCATGGATTTCCTATCTAAAGGTCGAAGATTCGGTCGGTGGGATACAAACAAATGATATAACTAAAACAAAAGCTCTGTTCCCATTTGACATCGGTTAAGAGAATAATTCCCTAAGTCTTAGCCCCGAAGACCGAAATCAACATCAGACCCACATTCAGAGAATTACCCCCATTAAACAATGTCAAAACTGGAAATCTACTTCATGCTTCGAGTAGAAACTCCTATCCTTCAGAAATATTCAGATACTTACAGACTACTGGTACAGATCAGATTACACAATGATTCTCAGAAAGCTAAGCATAACAGACCCTTGCGGGTTACAAGAAACTTTGGGAGTCTTTCTATGAAAAGTTAGAAACTTAACGGCCCTCCTCTCAAAATCTAGAACGACCCTCTACATAGAAAGCTGGTCCATTTAGACCCAACCCATAGCCCATAAACTTGAGAACAAAAATGTCACATTCAAATTTTTAATGCCTAACACAGATAATTTCAAACTCCTACAAATTACTAACAATTGAGCCGAACCACAAACGAGGTTTGAAACAACTACGGGATCAGAAACAAGACTAGTATTAAAGTGCAGAGTCTCAATTACAGAATCAAAAAGAGTCTTTACTTCAAAACCAAATAAGGAAATTAAACCTTCTAATAAATTTTCCTACCCCTGTCCTATCCATCAGCCGCGAGAGCATTCGCCTATCCTATCAAAGGAAGATATTTTAGACAAAGGACCGAAGGATACTACATATGGCTTTTCGGGGAATGTTTTTCAAAACAGGCTTTCCTTTTTGAAAATACTTTCTTTTAAAACCTTTTTGAAAAATATTTTCAAAACTTTTATCTAATCTGGTAACCTTCAGCTCTAATACCAAGTGTAATACCCCACCTCCATTAAGGTCACTCACAAAGGGAATGCCTTAACTTCAGTGGAGCGTTTTTGGTAAACAGACACAGAATATCACAAGACAGATATTAATTTTTTTGCAGCGGAAATAAATAACTTTATAAAATCACCATAATACTTTGTAACATAATACCATGAGTCATAAAACCCTTACAACAAAACATTTCTGTCTTACATTATCAGAGTACATAGGTATTTTAGAAGAAAAACATCATTCCCCAATGCAAGCCACATAAGAGATAGAGATTCAAGCCATTCTTCAGAAGTAGCTCCTAGAAGATGATATCCAAATCCTGACTAAACCTGGGTGTTTCCTCACTGAACACCTGGGGGGGGGGGGAGGAAGAAAAGAGGTGGAAACAAAGGGGGTCAGACATAAAGTCTGACGAGTGCAATAACTTTAACAATATAATTACCAAAATAACTAGGCTAAGGCATAAGTTGGAAAATAAGGAAATGACTGTGAACAATTGGGTAAAGCAGAGTAAACAAGGAAATAAGATGAACAAAGATAACGTTGAAGGCACACCTAAACCACTAAAAGATAATTACTATACTGCACCACCACTAGTATAACAGGGTTAGGTGTTACCCTAATGTTTAAACTGAAATATAATCGAAACAGAATAATCCCTACGGAAACAAAATGTTAGAATTAGGTGTACACTAGTAATGGGCCTTTACCACCCCAACAGACGATACCACGCAGAAACAGACGGGTGTCACCACCCAACAGAAACGGACGGTACCAACAGAAACCGACTAAACTAAGTGTACCCTAAGTCCTACCCCAAGCGATCGGCTCCTTAACTCGTAGATACCCATGCTAGTCCCACAGTGCGGTGTATCACTTCTCAAAGTGGCAACCCAATACCAATAGAGATGCACGGCTTATACCTACATGATGCAACAACGTCTTACCTACCAGCCTGGGCCCACACATGCACATGAACCCGTTGGACTTGCATTGCCACCGCTCACCCATTTTGGCCTCTTACTGTCAAGCCCAGTACTCGTGTCCCGTCCTCGACTTAGGTCGAGCCCACAGAGATACTTATGGGTTACTGGTTGAAACGGGCCCCCATTACTTGACACAAGCTATCCACCTAAGCTTGGTCTCCTCTAGTACATCCCACTTAACCCTCTTATTATTCATGTTCACTTACATGTTTCAAATTTTTGGTTAAGTGTTTCTAATCGTATTTCAAATGCCACCCAAGGCACCCACTAGATTCCACATGCCACCCAAGGCACCCACTTAACCCCCTCATGTTCCACTACATGTTTATCTGGTTAGGTGTTTCTTAATTCATGAAGACCACAACTTCGTACAGACCTCCCACATTAGACTGGCATTTGTGGCAGCTGGATTTGCCAGGCGGATCTGGGCAGTCTTACACCACAAATGAGCCTAACCTCGTGTCTTTACAACTGTTACGCATTTAATTTATGCCTAAGACCTCCCACATTAGACTGGCATTTGTGGCAGCTGGATTTTCCGGGCGGGTCCGGGCAGTCTTACGCCATAAAAGAGCCTAACCTCGTGTCTTAGAAGATTAATTACACCTAATTAATCATTCCCCAATTTGAATTATTTCCCTATTCAAATTATCAATTAATTCCAAATTTAACAATGGCCATAATTGACTCAATTATGTCCATCCATTTATGGTATGTAAAATCATACTAACTTTCATCACAGATCTATTTTATACCAATTAAGGCATTTATTCCAATTGAATCTTTTAATATTATCCCATTTGCCCCACGTTGTATGTTCGTTCGTTTAACGTAAAATATACGTTAGACTCGAATAGTCTAACTCATGGAATAAAGAGAAAACATCACATCATACATATAATTAAAACTAGATCTGAATATAAGGGGTGAACTTGCATGTGTGAAAGATGTTATACATCTAAAACTTGCATAGGCCAAAGTTACAACTTGCATAAAACTACATATGTCATAGATCCAAATCTAAAGGTGTAAACTTGCATAAGCAATAACCACAAACTTGCATAACACGATTCATATTCCAAACTCATATATTTATATAAACTTGCATATATGATTTATGCAACATACACCTTACATCTAAACATGTAAACTAGCATGTAGAATATAGGATATAACTCACACATGTCATAGCCTAACTTTAGATCTAAAATAGAAGTCATGAAACATGTAAGGTTATACATAATCTTTACTAACTTGCATATGATCCACATCTAAATCAACACCTAAACTTGCATACATATGATTTATCATATGAATCAACGTAACCAAACTAGCATATGAACAACATGATGATTCGATTATACATAAGCTAATCATAGAATTACAACATAGATGATATTATAACTTTGCAACGTAGATGATAACATCACAACATAACATCATAGAATTTACAACATATATGATAGCATCAAAATTTTACAACATAAATAATAACATGCGGTCAATAATTCGCATCATATCCATATAATCCACATCATAACTCAATCCAATTAAATTGCTAATTATTTTATTAAAGAAGTCGAACTCACAACTCAAAGAAGGTCTTGAGTTCTGAATTCTGAGTTCTGAAGTTGAATTAGCTTTTATTTGAAGAAGATTCGTTGTTAGAGTTGAATAGAACTCAATTGATTAGCTTTGATTTCCCTTTAGTTGGTGGCAGCTACTCTAGTTTACAAGATGACAGCATGACGACCATAGTTTCAGTTTTTTTTATTTTGATTTAGGTTTTGAGTCTACCCATGTTTATATAGAGTTTTAATTTAATTATAGCCGTCGGATGATCTTAGGGTTAATCAAAACCATTTAGTTGGGATAGGGCGACAAGTCAGCCCTAATGACTCCGCAACCAGTCAAGGATCACTCAGCAAATGTATTAATAAACTTCTATTTGTACTAATTGTTCATCTTTTACTGATTTACATATTTATGATTTATATGTAAATCATTCACAATTAAATGTATATATATACATACATACGCACCTATTCATAAATTCTAATATTGAAAAATAATGCAAATTGATTGCTTACTTAAAAAAAAGAAATCGAGTATATAATTTAATTTCCCCTTTTTTTCTACTTTCCTTGCAACTTGCAAAATCAATGCATAATGAAGTTACCTACATACACACATATCTATTTATGCATAAATCTTTCCATCCAAATAAATTGAAAGGAATTTATCTTCTCAATTATATATATATATTCAATATATATACATTTAATTTTATTTTTATCTATCTTCCAAATTAACCATTTTCACACTAAACTACTTTTTGAACTGCGTTCACGCTAAGCCATTTTTAGCCATTACCCTAAAACAAAAATATGGCGTTGGCGGGATCGAACTCTGTACCTCTTGTATGCAAGTCACATGTTCCAACCAAATGAGCTATTATGTCTTTTGCTTACAATCCTTAGAACAATGCTAAACATTATTCTTTTCTCATTCCTCTTTTTCCATGTTTTGCTGCAATATTTAATTTAAGGATATCTTTTTCGTATAGAGTCCAATTTACGCAAACTCGAACTCTATCTCAAGCAGAATTCCGAGACAAACACAATGGCTCAATCCGTTTCCCTTAATTCTCACATCTGTGATTAATTATTCTTGAGTTTAGTTAGTTCGATTATTCAAAAATTTGGGGTGATACATGAATCTTTTGATAAGAATGATACATAAAAGCTTAATTTATGTGGTACCTCTCCGAAATATATGAAGCACGATAAATGAGAAATAAACTAAGGCATACCAAGTTCGATTGCATCTGAATCTTTCATTGTTCAAAGCCTCCTATAGGTTTAAGTGAACATGCTGCAACAATAAAAACATAAATGGATAATCTAGAAATACAAGTGCATCTTGCAAGAAAATAGTTTACAAATACACAAAGAAATAGGATTAACAATCCATAAGAAAATTTTTAACTGAGATCTTTAGTCATGTAGCAAGGTCCCCTCTCTCAATTTATACTTGACAAAGTAATGTAGGGAAACAGTCTAACTGTGCATATAAGTAACTTTGAAGGCTTTTATTCATTTATTAGAAAACACAGAGTTCACATGTTTAAAAAATTGCTATCCTATATGAGCAAGTGTGTGAGCTAGTGTGTCTGTATTAATTCTTTGTTTGCAGTGCACTATTGTGTAGGTCATTCATTGATTATTGATTACAGTTTCAATTGTTTCAATTGAATCAAATTTTCAATTCTTTTTGCTTGATTTTCATGGATGTTTCTGACTATTACTTACCACCCCAGAAATACGACATAGCTTATAAGCACTAGGCTATCTATACTAGTTTGCGTAAAATAACCAAAATCAACCATTCTTGCCATTGGATGGGAATTTAAACTATATTATTACCTAAGTTTGAATATTTCAAAAGTGCACAAATTCGAAGTAGTTGATTTCAGAAGCCCCAAAAATTTCGTATATATCAAACCAAATCAGACCAAGCCAATAACGAAATCAGAGAAAATATTTTGGATTTTTAATCCTATAAATACACCGATTCGTCACTAGTTTCAACCCATCCAAGTTCTAAAAAATAAAAGCAAATTTCGAAATCAAAATTCATACCAGAAAAAGGTGTAAACTTGGATTCATTTCAACGTTCAATCAATGAAGAGCTTGCAACTGGAATCTGATAACTTCACTTAAGAGAGCAGCAACAAATCATACCAGAGATCAGTTTCGATGCCTGCGACGCCAGGAACTCGGGCGACTCCCGCATCTCTGACCTGAAATCTCCAACCTGAAATCATAGATCTGCTGCGCGACCAATAATACGCGAATCCAAACCTGAAATCTCCAACCTGAAATCATAGATCTGCTGCGCGACCAATAATACGCGAATCCAAACCTGAAATCTCCAAACTTGCCTTCGATTGCACTACCAGATCACTGATTTATTTGGTGAAGAAAAGAAAGAACGAGATGACGGAGAGAGAGAATAATAGGCAGCATGGGTAGGTTTATAGTTTAAGAAGATAAAATGATTTCTAAATTTGTGTTACCCTGAAAACGGAAAAGGCCTGATGGAGCCAAAACGAAAATTTTACTTTGGAGCCAAATATTCGTGATGGAGCCAAAACGAAAATTTTAGATCTAGGCGGTCTGCCTTTGATATTTGTTCCCTGTTCATAGCAGTAGAGGTGAAGTCCACCTTTTGGCCTTATTTAAAACTCTAACGTGTTACGTTATATTGATGATTACTCCTTGTAGTTAACATTTACTTGAAAATTGTTATAACATAATAGCAGTTAATTATTACTTATTTAATATTGATCATGATTATTACTAAATAATTAAAATTGTTTATTATTTAGTCATTATTACTTATTCATTCACTATTGTATAATTAAAAATATTGAATAGTTGTTATTAATTTTAGTTTTATTATGTATAAAGTTAATTGTCGAGAGTTAATTATTACGTACCGATTTGGACGGGGCGCTGCCCCGCACCTCCACCTAGGGGGGTTGCCACCCCCTGGACCCCCCCTCCATAGGGGATCATGTTTGACAAAGGTTTTTTTTAAAAACTTCCAATATTTCGTTTATATTTGATAAAGGTCTTCGTCGTAGGGAGTACTTTTATTTTCAATGATAAATTTTCTACTTTTATTTTTGTTTCGTTTATATTGATTATTATTTAATAATTCTAATCGGTTGTTAATTAGTAATTATTAGTAGGAATTATTTATTTATTGAAGTATTTTTAATTAAATATTCGATTTGTATTTATTGATTACTAATTAATAATTACTAATTGGTGGTCAATTACTGATTATTAGCATGAATTAACAATTTATTGAAGTATTTTTAATTAAATATTTAATATTAATATATAGGTTATTAATTAATAATCATTAATTAGTTGTTAATATTAATTATTAAAAATTATTTAATGAAAATAATTAATATTAAAATATAGTCATATATTACAACTGTCAAAAAATAAAAGTTGTGATAGGCTTTTATTACAACTCTCAAAATAACATAGTTGTTAAAAATAATTTTATTACAACTTTTCTGGAAAAAAGTTGTAAAAAACATTTATTACAACGGTGCTTTTACCACCGTTGTAAAACTAAAGTTGTAATATGGTGTTTTTGTTGTAGTGTATACTCGTACTCGCTAGTTCGAAAGCCGAGATCGAGCGTTCGGAGTTCTCTCGAAAGCTACAGTGGTCAATTTCTTTAGAGCATTGGAAATCGCCCAACAGTACCATCCTTCGAAATGAGCGTTTCAGTGACCTAAATCCAAAAAAAACCATCCTCTGTTCTAATTTATTCTCGGGCCTTGTACACACCACACGCCCCACCCACCCTCCCACCCCATAGGGGAGACGAGGAGGCTGGAGCCGATCATTTTTCTAATTGGGCCGGTCGCGATACGGGACCGTCCGGGCCTCCAAAACACGTGCCGATAGGTAAATCCTTGCACTCGGCTTCGCCAATTCAAAAGATAAGATCGAGGGAAAGCCACCATAGTAATTATTTGTCAAGTTTAGTAAGCTGTCCATCCGTCCGGCTCTCTGAAATGAGAGTTGTTTGGGAAATTCCCAAACTCACATTCAGCAGTTCGCAAGCCGAGATCGAGGGTTCGGAGCGCCTCGGAACCCATCATAGCAACTTTATACCGAGTTTGGGCAGCCGAAATTTATTCTCGTTGGCCCAGCCGCGATATGGAACCGTCGGGCCTCCGAAATGCGTGTTGATCGTGAAATTTCTACATTCGGCTTCATAAATTCGAAAACCGATATTTATGGTTCGAAGTGGCTAGGAAACCTCCATAGTAAATTTCTACGTAATTTGGGTAGATGCCAAACCGCTCGAGCTTACGACACATGCATTGATCTAGAAATTCCTATACTCGCATTTTCTAGTTTGAAAGCCGAGATCGAGCGTTCGGAGCTCTCTCGAAAGCCACTATGCTGACTTTCTGCAGAGCGTTGAAAATCGCCAAATAGTTCCGTCCTTCGAAATGGGCATTTTAGCGACCTAAATCCAAAAAACCCATCCTCTGTTCTAATTTATTCTCGAGCCTTGTACACGCCACCCGCTCCACCCACCAACCCACGCCATGGGGGGAGGGGGAGCCGATCGTTTTTCTAGTTGGGACAGTCGCGATCCAAGACCGTCCGGCCCTCCGAAATGCGCGTTGATCGGTAAATCCTCGCACTCGGCTTCGCTAATTCAAAAGATAAGATCGATTGTTCGGAGCACACCGAAAGCCACCACAGTAACTTTCAGTCAAGCTTAGAAAGATGTCAATCCATCTGGGCCTCTTAAACGAGCGTTGTTTTGGAAATCACCATACTCGCATTCGCCAGTTCGCAAGCCGAGATCTTTGGTTCAGGGCACCCCGGAACCCATCATACAACTTTATACCGAGTTTGGGCAGCCGAACGTTATTCTCATTGGCCCGGCCGTAATACGGAACAGTCAGGCCTCCGAAATGCGCGTCGATCATGAAATTCCTATGCCTGGCTTCACAAATTCGAAAACCGATATCTATGGTTCGGAGCGGCTAGGAAACCTTTGTAGTAAATTTCTACGTAATTTAGGTGGACGCCAAACCGCCCGGGCTTACGACGTTTGTGTTGATCTGGAAATTCCTATACTTGCATTCGCTAGTTTGAAAGCTGAGATCAAGCGTTCGGGCTCTCTCGAAAGCCACCATGATGACCTTCTGCAGAGCGTGGGAAATCGCCCAACAGTTCCGTCCATCGAAATGAGCGTTTCAGTAACCGAAACCCAAAAACCCATCCTCTATTCTAATTTATTCTCGGGCCTTGTACACGCCACCCGCCCCACCCCCCCCCCCCACACACACACTCACCCCATGAGGGGGGAGCCAATATTTTTTCTATTTGGGCCGGTCGCGATATGGGATCGTCCAGGCCTCCGAAACGCGCGTCGATCTGTAAATCCCTACACTAGGCTTTGCCAATTCAAAAGATAAGATCGAGGGTTCGGAACGCACCCAAATCCACCATAGTAACTTTCTGTCAAGTTAAGGAAGCAGTCCATCCGTCCGGGCCTCTGAAATGAGCATTATTTGGGAAACTCCCATACTCGTATATGCCAGTTCGCAAGCCGAGATTGAGGGTTCGGATCATATCGGAACCCATCATAGCAACTTTATACCGAGTTTGGGCAGCCGAACATTATTCTCATTGGCCCGGCCGCGATACGGAACCGTCGGGCCTTCGACATGCGCGTCGATCGTGAAATTCCTACGCTCTGCTTCACAAATTCGAAAACCGATATCGATGGTTCGGAGCAGCTAGGAAACCTCCATAGTAAATTTCTACGTAATTTGGGTAGACGCCAAACCGCCCGAGCCTACGACGCGTGCGTTGATATGGAAATTCCTATACACACATTCGCTAGTTGGAAAGCCGAGATCGAGCGTTCGGAGCTCTCTCGAAAGCCACCGTGGTGACTTTCTACAGTGCGTGGGAAATCGCCCAACAGTTCCGTCCTTCGAAACGACCGTTTCAGTGACCTAAATCCAAAAAACCCATCCTCTGTTCTAATTTATTCTCGAGCATTTCTAGTTGGGCCGATCGCGATCCGGGACCGTCCGGTCCTCCGAAATGTGCGTCGATCGATAAATCTCTACACTCGTCTTCGCTAATTCAAAAGATAAGATCGAGGGTTCGGTGCGCGCCGAAAGCCACCATAGTAACTTTTAGTCATGCTTAGGAAGTTGTCGATCCGTCCGGGCCTCTTAAACGAGTGTTTTTTGGGAAATTCACATACTCGCATTTGCCAGTTCGCAGGTCGAGATCGAGTGTTTGGGGCGCCCCGGAACCCATTATAGCAACTTTATACTGAGCTTGGGCAGCCGATCGTTATTCTCGTTGGCCCACCGCGATACAGAACCGTCGGACCTCAGAAATGCTTATCGATCTTGAAAAGCCTACGCTCGGCTTCACAAATTCGAAAACGGTTATCTACGCTTCGGAGCGGCTAGGAGACCTCCATAGTAAATTTCTATGTAATTTGGGTAGACGCCAAATCGCCTGGGCCTACGACGCGTACGTTGATCTGGAAATTCCTATATACTCACATTCGCTAGTTGGAAAGCCGAGATTGAGCGTTCAGAGCTCCCTCGAAAGCCACCGTGGTGACTTTCTGCGGAGCGTGGGAAATTACTCAACAGTTCCATCGTTCGAAACGAGCGTTTCAGTGACCTAAATCCTAAAACCCCATCCACTGTTTTAATTTATTCTTAGTCCTTGTACACACCACCCTCCCCACCCACCCGCCAACCCCACAGGGGGAGCCGATCGTTTTTCTAGTTGGTTCGGTCGCGATACGTGACTGTCCGGGGCTTCGAAACGCGCGTCCATCCGTAAATCCCAGCACTCGGCTTTGCCAATTCAAAAGATAAGATCGAGGGTTCGGAACACGCCGTAAGCCACTATAGTAACTTTCTGCCAATTTTAGGAATCTGTCCATCCGTCCGGCCCTCTGAAACAAGCGTTGTTTGGGAAATTCCCATACTCGCATTCGCCAGTTCACAAGCCGAGATCGAGGGTTCGGAGCGCCCCGGAACCCATCATAACAACTTTATATCGAGTTTGGGAAGCCGAACGTTATTCTCGTTGGCCCCGCCGCGATATGGAACTATCGAGACTTCGAAATGCGCGTCGATTGTGAAATTCCTACGCTCGGCGTCACAAATTCGAAATCCGATATCTATGGTTTTGAGCGGCTAGGAAAACTCCATAGTAAATTTCTACTTAATTTGGGTAGACGCCAAACCGCCCGAGCCTACGACACGTGCGTTGACCTGGAAATTCCTATTCTCACATTCGTTGGTTCAAAAGCTGAGATTGAGCGTTCAGAGCTCTCTCGAAAGCCACCGTGGTGACTTTCTGCAGAGCGTTGGAAATCACCCAACAGTTCCATCCTTCGAAATGAGCGTTTCAGTGACCTAAATCCAAAAAACACATCCTCCGTTCTAATTTATTCTCGAGCCTTGTACACACCACCCGCCCCACCTACCCACCCACCCGACGGGGGGGGGGGGGGGGGGTGTGGAGTTGTGAGTGGTGGAGTCGATCGTTTTCCTAGCTGGGCCGGTCGCGATCTAGGACCGTTGGGGCCTCCGAAACATGTGTCGATCGGTAAATCCCTGCACTCGGCTTTGCCAATTCAAATGATAAGATCGAGGTTTCGGAATGCGTCGAAAGCCACCATAGTAACTTTCTGTCAAGTTTAGGAAGCTGTCCATCCGTCCGGCCCTCTGAAACGAGCGTTGTTTGGGAAATTCCCATACTCGCATTCGCTAGTTCGCAAGCCGAGATCGAGGGTTCGTAGCGCCCCGGAACCCATCATAACAACTTCATACCGAGTTTGGGCAGCCAATCGTTATTCTCGTCGGCCCGGCCACGATACGGAACCGTCGGGTCTCCTAAATGCGCGTCAATCGTGAAATTCTTTGCTAGGCTTTACAAATTCGAAAACCGATATCTATGGTTTTGAGCGGCTAGGAAACCTCCATAGTAAATTTCTATGTAATTTAGGTAGACGCCAAACCGCCCGGGCCTACGATGCGTGCGTTGATCTGGAAATTCCTATACTCGCACTCGCTAGTTCGAAAGCCGAGATCGAGCATTCGGAGCTCTCTCTAAAGCCACCGTGGTGACTTTCTGTAGAGCATTGGAAATCGCCCAAAAGTTCCGTCCTTCGAAATTACCGTTTTAGTGACCTAAATCCAAAAAACCCATCCTCCGTTCTAATGTATTCTCGAGCCTTGTACACACCACGCGCCCCACCCACCCACCCACCCCACGGAGGGTAAGGGAGGGATGGAGCCGATTGCTTTTCTAGTTGGGCCGGTCGCGATCCAGGACCGTCCAAGCCTCCGAAACACGTACCGATCGGTAAATCCCTACACTTGGCTTCACCAATTCAAAAGATTAGATCGAGGGTTCCGAACGCGCCGAAAGCCACCATAGTAATTTTTTGTCAAGTTTAGGAACCTGTCCATCCGTCCGGCTCTCTGAAACGAGTGTTGTTTGGGAAATTCCCAAACTCGCATTTGCCTGTTTGCAAGCCGAGTTCAAGGGTTCGGAGCGCCCTGGAACCCATCATATCAACTTTGTGCCGAGTCTGGGCAGCCGTTCTTTATCCTCGTTCGCCTAGCCGCGATACAGAACCGTCGGGCCTCCGAAATGTGCGTCGATCGTGAAATTCCTACGCTCGGCTTCACAAATTCAAAAACCGATACCTATAATTTGGAGCAGCTAGGAAACATTCATAGTAAATTTCTACGTAATTTGGGTAGACGCTAAACCGCTCGGGCCTACGATACATGCGTTGACTTTGATATTCTTATACTCGCATGCGCTAGTTTGAAAACTGAGATCGAGCGTTCGAGGCTCTCTCGAAAGCCACCGTGGTGACTTTCTGAAAAGCGTTGGAAATCACCCAGATAGTTCCGTCCTTCGAAATGTGCATTTCAGTGACCTAAATCAAAAAACCCATCCTCTGTTCTAATTTATTCTCGGGCCTTATACACAACACCTGCTCCACCTACCCACTCACCCCATGGGGGGGAGCCGATCGTTTTTCCAGTTGGGCTGGTTGCGATCCGGGACAGTCCGTGCCTCCAAAATGCGCGTCGATCGGTAAATCCCTGCGTTGGGCTTCGCTAATTCATAAGATAAGATCGAGGGTTCTGAGCGCACCGAAAGCCCCCATAGTAACTTCCAATCAAGCTTAGAAAGTTGTCAATCCGTCTGGGCCTCTTAAATGAGCGTTGTTAGGGAAATTCCCATACTCGCATTCGCTAGTTCACAAGCGGAGATCGAGGGTTCGGGGCACCTCGGAACCCATCATAACAACCTTATACCGAGTTTGGGCAACCGAACGTTATTCTCGTTGGCCTGGCAGAAACACGGAACCGTCAGGCCTCCGAAATTGCGCGTCGATCGTGAAATTCCTACGTCCGGCTTCACAAATTCGAAAACTGATATCTATGGTTCGGAGCGGCTAGGAAACCTTTATAGCAAATTTCTACATAATTTAGGTAGATGCCAAACCGCCAAGGCTTACGATGTGTGGGTTGATCTGGAAATTCCTATACTCGCATTCGCAAGTTCAAAAGCTGAGATCGAGCATTCGGAGCTTCGAAATGAGCATTTCAGTGACCTAAATCCAAAATCCCATCCTCTGTTCTAATTTATTCTCGGGCCTTGTACACGCCACCCGGCCCACCCATACATCCACCCAACGAGGGGGGAACCAATCGTTTTCTAGTTGGGCCGGTCGTGATTCGGGATCGTCCGGGCCTTCGAAACGCGTGTCGATCAGTAAATCCCTACACTTGGCTTTGCCAATTCAAAAGATAAGATCGAGGGTTCGGAACGCGTCGAAAGCCACCATAGTAACTTTATGTCAAGTTTAGGAAGCAATCCATCTGTCCGGGCCTCTAAAACGAGCGTCATTTGGGAAATTCCCATACTCGTATTCGCCAGTTCGCAAGCCAAGGTCGAGGGTTCAGAGCGTCTCGGAACACATCATAGCAACTTTATACCGATTTTGGGCAGCCGAACGTTATTCTCGTTGGCTCGGCTACGATATAGAACCATTGGGCCTCCGAAATCCGCGCCGATCGTGAAATTCCTACGCTCGGCTACACAAATTCGAAATCTGATATCTATGGTTCGGAGTGGCTAGGAAACTCCATAGTAAATTTCTACGTAATTTGGGTAGATGCCAAACAGCCCGGGCCTACAATGCGTGCGTTGATATGGAAATTCCTATACTCACATTCGCAAGTTGGAAAGCCGAGATCGAGCATTCGGAGCGCCCTCGAAAGCCACCGTGGTGAATTTCTGCAGAGCGTGGGAAATCGCCCAACAGTTCCATCCTTTGAAACGAGCGTTTCAGTGACCCAAATCCAAAAAGCCTATACTCTGTTCTAATTTATTCTCGGGCCTTGAACACACACCCCCCCACTCACCCACCCTCCTCATGATGGGGGAGTCGATCGTTTTTCTAGTTGGGCCGGTCGCGATGCGGGACCGTCTGATCCTTCGTAACGTGCGTCGATCGGTAAATCCCTGCACTCGGCTTCGCCAATTCTAAAGATAAGATCGAGGGTTCGGAACACGCCGAAAGCCACCATAGTAACTCTCTATCACGTTTAGGAAGTTGTCCATCCGTCCGGGCCTCTGAAGCGAGCGTTGTTTGGGAAATTCTCATTGTCGCTTTCGCCAGTTCGCAAGTCGAGATCGAGGGTTCGGAGTGCCCTGGAACCCATCATAACAACTTTATACTGAGTTTGTGCAGCCGAACGTTATTCTTGTTGGTCCGGCCATGATACGGAATCGTAGGGCCACCGAAATGCGCATCGATCGTGAAATTCCTATGCTCGGCTTCACAAATTCGAAAACCGACATCTAGGGTTCGGTGTGGGTAGGAAATCTCCATAGTAAATTTCTACATAATTTGGGTAGACGCCAAACTACCCGGGCCTACGACGCGTGCGTTGATCTGGAAATTCCTAACTTGCATTTGCTAGTTCAAAATCCGAGATCGAGCTCTCTCGAAAGCCACCGTGTTGACTTTTTGTAGAGCATTTGAAATCGACCAGCAGTTCTATCCTTCGAAACGAGCATTTCAGTGACCTAAATCCAAAGACCCATCATCTATTCTAACATATTCTTGGGCCTTATACACCCCACCTGCCCCACCCACCCAGCCCACGGGGGGGGGGGGGAGGGGGGAGTTGATCGTTTTTCTAGTTGGGGCGGTCGGAATCCGAGACTGTCTGGGCCTCCATAACATGCGTCGATCGGTAAATCCCTGCACTCATATTCTCTAATTCAAAAGATAAGATCAAGGGTCCGAAGCACGCCAAAACCCACCATAGTAACTTTCAGTTAAGCTTAGGAAGCTATCAATTCGTCTGGGCCTCTTAAACGAGCGTAGTTTGGGAAATTCCCATACTCGCATTCGTAGGTTCGCAAGCCAAGATCGAGGGTACGGGGCGCCCCGGAACGCATCATAGCAACACTATACTGAGTTTGGGCAGCCGATCGTTATTCTCATTGGCCCAGCAACGATACGGAACCGTCAGGCCTCCGAAATGCGCGTCGATCATGAAATGCCTACGCTCGGCTTCACAAATTCGAAAACCGATATCTATGCTTTGGAGCGCCTAGAAAACCTCCATAGTAAATTTCTACGTAATTTGGGCAGATGCCAAACCACTCGGGCCTATGATGCGTGCGTTGATCTGGAATTTCCTATACTCACATTCGCTAGTTGAAAAGCCGAGATCGAGCGTTTGTAGCTCTCTCGAAAGCCATCGTGGTGACTTTCTATAGAGCGTTGGAAATCGCCCAACAGTTCCGTCCTTCGAAATGAGCATTTCAGTGACCTAAATCCAAAAAAGCAATCCTCTGTTTTAATTTATTCTCGGGCCTTGTGCACACCACCCACCCCACCCACCCATCCCATGGGGGGGAGCCAATCGTTTTTCTAGTTTGGCCGGTCGCGTGCCGGGACCGTCCAGGCCTCCAAAACGCGCGTCGATCTGTAAATCCCTGCACTTGGCTTCGCCAATTCAAAAGATAAGATCGTGGGTTACGAACGCGCCAAAAGGCACCATAGTAACTTTCTGTCAAGTTTAGGAAGCTGTCCATCCGTCCGGGCCTTGGAAACGAGCGTTGTTTGGGAAATTCCCATACTCATATTCGCTAGTTCACAAGCCAAGATCGAGGGTTGGGAGCGCTCCAGAACCCATCACAGCAACTTTATACCGGGTTTGGGCAGCCAAACGTTATTCTCTTTGGCCCGGCCGCGATACGGAACCGTCGGGCCTCCGAAATGCACGTCGATCATGAAATTCCTACGCTCGGCTTCACAAATTTGAAAACCGATATCTATGGTTCGGAGCTGCTAGGAAACCTCCATAGTAAATTTCTACATAATTTGGGTAGACGCCAAACTGCCTGGCCCTACGACGCATGCATTGATCTGGAAATTCCTACACTCGCATTCGCTAGTTCGAAAGCCGAGATCGAGCGTTCAGAGCTCTCTCGAAACCCACAATGGTGACTTTATGCACAGCATTGGAAATCGCCCAACAGTTCTGAACTTCGAAACGAGCATTTCAATGATCTAAATCCAAAAACACCATCCTATGTTCTAATTTATTCTCAGACCCTGTACACTCCACCCACTCTACCCACCCACCCACCCCACGGGGGGAGGGGGAGCTGATCGTTTTTCTAGTTGGGCCGGTCACGATATGGGACCGTTCGGTACTTCAAAACGCACATCGATCGGCAAATCTCGGCACTCAGCTTTCCTAATTCAAAAGATAAGATCAAGGGTTCGGTGCACGCCGAAAGCCACCATAGTAACTTTCAGTCAAGCTTAGGAAGCTGTCAATCCGTCCGGGCCTCTTAAGCGTACGCAAGCCGAGATCGAGGGTTCGGGGCGCCATGGAACCCATTATAGCAAATTTATACCGAGTATGGGCAGCCGATCGTTATTCTCGTTGGCCCGGCCGCAATACGGAACCGTCGGGCCTCAGAAATGCTTGTCGATCGTGAAAACCCTACGCTCAGCTTCACAAATTCGAAAACCGATATCTATGCTTCGTTGCGGCTAGGAAACCTCCATAGTAAATTTCTACCTAAATTGGGTTGACGCCAACCTCTGTTCTAATTTTTTCTAGTTGGGCCAATCGCGATCCGGGACCGTCCGGGGCTCCGAAACGCGTGTCGATCGGTAAATCCCAACACTCGGATTCGCCAATTCAAAAGATAAGATCGAGGGTTCGGAATGTGACAAAAGCCACCGTAGTAATTTTTTGTCAAGTTTAGGAATCTGTCCATCCTTCTGGCCCTCTGAAACGAGCGTTGTTTGGGAAATTCGCATGCTCGCATTTGCCAGTTCGCAAGCCGAGATCGAAGGTTCGGAGCACCCCAGAACCCATCATAACAACTTTATACCGAGTTTGGGCAGCCGAAATTTGTTCTCGTTGGCACGACCGCGATATGGAACCGTCGGGCCTTCGAAATGCGCGTCGATCGTGAAATTCCTACGCTTGGCTTCACAAATTGGAAAACCGATATCTATGGTTTTGAGCGGATAGGAAAACTCCATACTAATTTCTACATAATTTGGGTAGACACCAAACCACTCGGGTCTGCTTTGATCTGGAAATTCCTATGCTCACATTCATTGGTTCGAAAGCCGAGATTGAACGTTCGGAGCTCTCTCAAAAGCCACCGTGGTGACTTTCTATAGAGCGTTGGAAATCACCAACAGTTATGTCCTTCGAAATGAGCGTTTCAGTGACCTAAATCCCAAAAACATATCCTCTGTTCTAATTTATTCTCGGGCCTTGTACACGCCACCTGCACCACTCACCCACCCACCCCACCGGGGGGAGGGGGAGGGAAGGGGGGAGGGGTGGAGCCGATCGTTTTTCTAGTTGGGCCGGTCGCGATCCGGGACTGCCTGGGCCTCCGAAACACGCGTCGATCGGTAAATCCCAGCACTCGGCTTCGCCAATTCAAAAGATAGGATCGAGGGTTTGGAACGCGCCGAAAGCCACCATAGTAACTTTCTGTCAGGTTTAGGAAGCTGTCCATCCGTCCGGCCCTCCGAAACGAGCGTTGTTTGGAAAATTCCCATACTCGTATTTGCCAATTCGCAAGCCAAGATCGAGGGTTTCGAGCGCCCCGGAACCGATCATAACAACTTTATACCGAGTGTGGGCAGCCGAACTTTATTCTCGTTGGCCCGGACGCGATACGAAACCGTCGGGCCTGCGAAATGCGCGTCGATCGTGAAATTCCTACGCTTGGCTTCACAAATTCGAAAACCGATATCTATGGTTCTGAGCGGCTTGGAAAACTCCATAGAAAATTTCTACGTAATTTGGGTAGATGCCAAACAGGCCGGGCATACGACGTGTGCGTTAATCTGGAAATTCCTATATTCACACTCGCTAGTTCGATAGCCAAGATCGAGCACTCAGAGCTCTCTCGAAAGCCATCGTGGTGAATTTCTGTAGAGCGTTGGAAATCGCCCAACAGTTCCGCCTTCGAAATGAGCGTTTCAGTTACCTAAATCCAAAAAACCCATCCTCAGTTCTAATTTATTCTCGGCCCTTGTACACACCACACGCCCCACCCACCTACCCACCTCACGGGAGAATGAAGCCGATCGTTTTTCTTGTTGGGCCGGTCGCGATCCGAGACCGTTCGGGCCTCAGAAACACGTGTCGATCGGTAAATCCCTACACTCGGCTTCGCCAATTCAAAAGATAAAATCGATGGTTCGGAACGTGCCGAATGCCACCATTGTAACTTTTTGTCAAGGTTAGGAAGCTGTCCATCCGTCCGACCCTCTGAAACGAGCGTTGTTCGGGAAATTCCCGTACTCGCATTCGCAAGTTCGCAAGCCGAGATTGAGGGTTCGGAGCGCCTCGGAACCCATCATAGCAACTTTATACCAAGTTGAGGCAGCCGAACTTTATTCTCGTTGGCCCAACAGCGATATGGAACCGTCGGTCCTCCGAAATGCGTGTCGATCGTGAAATTGCTACGCTCGGCTTCACTATTTCGAAAACCGATATTTATGGTTCGGAGCGGCTAGGAAACCTCCATAGTAAATTTCTACGTAATTTGGGTAGACGCCAAACCGCCTGGGCCTACGACGCGTGCGTTGATCTGGAAATTCCAATACTTTCATTCGCTAGTTCGAAAGCCGAGATCGAGCATTTGGGGCTCTCTCGAAAGCCACCGTGGTGACTTTTTGCAGAGCGTTGGAAATCGTCCAACAGTTCTGTCCTTCGAAACTAGCATTTAAGTAACCAAAACCTAAAAAAAACCATCCTCTGTTCTAATTTATTCTCGGGCCTTGTACACCACCCGCCCCACCCACCCTACCAATAAGGGGGGAGCCGATCATTTTTCTTGATGGACCAGTCGCGATCCGGGACCGTCCGGGCCTTCGAAACACGCGTAGATCAGTAAATCCCTGCACTCGGCTTCGCCAATTCAAAAGATAAGACCAAGGGTTTGGAACGAACCGAAAGCCACCATAGTAACTTTCTGTCAAGTTTAGGAAGCTTCCCATCCATCCGGGCCTCTAAAGCGAGCGTTGTTTGGGAAATTCTCATACTCGCATTCGCCAGTTCGCAAGCGGAGATCGATGGTTCGGAGTGCCCCAAAACCCATCACAACAACTTTATACCGAGTTTGTGCAGCCGAACGTTATTCACGTTGGCCCGGCCACGATACGGAACCGTCGGGCCTCCAAAATGCACGTCGATCGTGAAATTTCTACGCAATTTGGGTAGACGCCAACCCGCCCGCATCTACGATGCGTGCGCTGATCCAGAAATTCCTATACTCACATCCGCTAGATGGAAAGCCGAGATCGAGCGTTCGGAGCTCTCTCGAAAGCCACCGTGGTGACTTTCTGCAGAGCGGGGGAAAACGCCCAACAGTTCTGTCCTTCGAAATGAGCATTTCAGTGACCTAAATCCAAAAAACACATCCTCTGTTATAATTTATTCTCAGGCCTTGTGCACACCACCCCACCCACCCGCCTACCGACCCAATGGGGGGTGGAGGCGATTGTTTTTCTAGCTGGGCCGGTCGCGATCCGGGACCATCTGGGCCTTCGAAACCCGCGTCGATCGGTAAATCCCTGCACTCGGCTTTGCCAATTCGAAAGATAAGAACGAGGGTTCGGAACGTGCCGAAAGCTACGATAATAAATTTCTGTCAGGTTTAGGAGGTTGTATATCCGTCCGGCCCTCTAAACGAGCGTTGCTTGGGAAATTCCCATACTCGCATTCGCCAGTTCGCAAGCCAAGATCGAGGGTTCCAAGCGCCTCGAAACCCATCATAACAAATTTATACCGAGTTTGGGCAGTCGAACTTTGTTCTCGTTGGCCCGGCCGCGATACGAAACCGTCGGGCCTCCAAAATGCGCGTTGATCGTGAAATTCCTATGCTTGGCTTCACAAATTCGAAAACCGATATCTATGGTTTTGAGCAGCTAGGAAACCTCGATAGTAAATTTCTACGTAATTTGGGTAGATGCCAAACCGCCCGGGCCTACGACGCATGCGTTAATCTGGAAATTCCTATACTCGCACTCGCTAGTTCGAAAGCCGAGATCGAGCGTTTGGAGCTCTCTCGAAAGCCACCGTGGTGACTTTCTGCAGAGCATTGGAAATCGCCCAACAGTTCCGCCTTCGAAATGAGCATTTCGGGGACCTAAATCCAAAAACCCATCCTCTGTTCTAATTTATTCTCGAGCTTTGTACACACCTCGCGCTGCACCCACCCACCCACCCCATGGGAGAATGGAGCCGATCGTTTTCCTATTTGGGTCGGTCGCGATCCAGGACCATTCGAGCCTCCCAAACACGTGCCGATCGGTAACATTTTGTCAAGTTTAGGAAGCTGTCCATCCGTCTGGCCCTCTAAAAAGAGCGTTGTTTGCGAAATTCCCATACTCGCATTGCCAGTTCGCAAGCCAAGATCGCGGGTTAGGAGCACCTCGGAACCCATCATAGCAACTTTATATCAAGTTTAGGCAGCCGAACTTTATTCTCATTGGCCCAGCCGCAATACGGAACCGTCGGGCCTCCGAAATGAGTGTCGATCGTGAAATTCCTATGCTCGGCTGCACAAATTCGAAAACCGATATCTATGGTTCGGAGCGGCTAGGAAACCTCCATAGTAAATTTCTACATAATTTGGGTAGACGCCAAACCGCCTGGGCCTATGATGCGTGCGTTGATTTGGAAATTCCTATACTTTCATTCGCTAGTTCGAAAGCCGAGATCAAGCGTTCGGAGCTCTCTCGAAAGACACCATGGTGACTTTCTGCACAGCGTTGTAAATCACCCAAAAGTACCATCCTTTGAAACGAGCGTTTCGGTGACCTAAATTCAAAAAAATCCAGCCTCTATTCTAATTTATTCTCGGGCCATGTACACCACCCGCCTCACCCACCTACACACCCCATGAGGGGGGAGCCAATCGTTTTTCTAGTTGGGCCGGGACCGTCCGGGCTTGCGAAACACGAGTCGATCGGTAAATCCCTACACTCGGCTTCGCCAATTCAAAAGATAGATCGATGGTTCAGAACGCGCCGAAAGCCACAATAGTAATTTTCTGTCAAGTTTAGGATGCTGTCCATCCATCCGGGCCTATGAAGCGAGCGTTGTTTGGGAAATTCTCATACTCACATTTGCCAGTTCGCAAGCCGAGATCGAGGGTTCGGATGCCCCAAAACCCATCATAGCAACTTTATACCGAGTTTGTGCAGTCGAACGTTATTCTCGTTGGCCCGACCGCAATACTGAACCGTTGGGACTTCGTAATGCACGTCGATCGTGAAATTCTTACGCTCGGCTTCACAAATTCAATAACCGATATCTATGGTTCGGAGCGGGTTGGAAACCTCCGTAGTAAATTTCTACGTAATTTGGGTAGATGCCAAACTGCCCGGGCCTACGACGCATGCGTTGATCTGGAAATTCCTATACTCGTATTCGCTAGTTCAAAAGCCGAGATTGAGCGTTCGGAGCACTCTCGAAAGCCACCGTGGTGACTTTCTGTACAGCGTTCGAAATCAACCAACAGTTCTGTCCTTCGAAACGAGCATTTTAATGACCTAAATCCAAAAACCCATCATTTGTTCTAACTTATTCTCGGGCCTTGTACACCCACCCGCCCTACCCAACCTCCCACCCTACGAGGGGGGAGCCGGTCGTTTTTCTAGTTGGCCA